>JAQSUU010000066.1:7500000-8750000 GCA_038087645.1 Saccharum hybrid cultivar R570
CGTAGGTGAAGGGCATGCTGACGGGTGGTAAACAAGTACAGTACAGTACTGTACTAGTACTAGTACGAGTACTGTTGTTGAGGTGACAAGAGGTATCCATATGGTCAGTGCATGCATGCATGCTGGTATACAACAAGTCCTCAGCCCATGCATCATGCATGAACGCGCCAGATTAAATAAATAACCACACGCGTTAATAATCGCATGCAATGCACCCCTACAAACTAGCCTGGTTTATTTTAATTTGTCGGGAGCCCGCCCGGCGCCCCTGATGCTTACTAGGAGTGTACACAGTACAGTATCACACACTTAAACGTGTGCATAACCTAACCAGCAGGAAAGGTAAGGTAACCATCGTACGTCCCAGCCGGTAACTTTTTTTTCCCTGGTCGAGATAATCTGTTCTACTACTCCATAGCCTCATCAGTCATCACCCGGCCGGTCAGCAATTCCACACCAGTGCTCCCTAAGCAGCTTCGTGGATGCTCACCGCTTTCCCGTTTGGGCAAGATGCGTTTTCAGCCCGCCTCGCCTAGTTCTTGCAACCTCGACTCGCTCACGAGCATCATCACGCACGTAGCTACTAGCTATTCGCACCCCACCCCACTTGTTCCGGTCGGTCGCTCCTGCCCCTGGTAGCGTGGTAGCTGCGGTACTAAAAATTCTGTCAGCCCCTGTAGTCTTCTAGTCTAGCTATAAAGTCCGTCAAGCGTCAAGGTCCTCGCCGCTAGCCCCGGCGTGACGGCTCCCCCGGCCTCCAATAAACAAAGCAGAGCCAGAGCCAAGCGCATACCGGCCTGAACCTGCCCAGCGCGCTGCGCCGTCGCCCTTCTCGATCGCCCAACGCCGCAGACGAATCTGCCTGCCTAGCTTCCAGTTCCAGCAGCCTCACACGGCCCCCCGCTCATCATCAGTCGTCACAGCCCACCAGGCGCCCTCCCGCGCGCATCAGATTCCCTGCTACACCCTCCTGCTGCGGCCGGCTTCGTATCGATCAGTAAGTGTGGATGATTTCATTTGATTTGATTTGATGGAGTTGCAGTTTTGATTTGCAAACTGTGGTGGTACTGGTATACTATATAGCTACTACTCTTGCCCACCAGCAGCAGCAGCTTCTGATCTGCAATTTTTACCCTCGCAGCAAGAGTCCCCAGCCAGAGTCCTCTAGCTCCCCTCCAAGGCTCCAACCTCCTGCCAACAAGGTACTACGCCTGTGTGTGTGTCTCTTCTTGCTCACGCCTGTGGATTGGATGCCCCAGCTGCAAAGCTATGGATCAACCACCAACGCCACCTCTGCTTGAATCTAGGTACGTATGATTGTGTTCTGAATCATGCATGCATTTTTCCACTCAACATTTGATAGGAGGTACTGAAGAGCTTGCACATGGAATAGCGCGTACGAGTGGCTTGCTACTAGGCCCTTGTTTAGATCACCTCAAAATTCCAAGTTTTTTCACTCTCTCTCCATCACATCAATTTTTAGCCGCTTGCATGGAGTATTAAATGTAGGTAAAAAAAATAACTAATTACACAGTTTAGTTGGAAATCACGAGATGAATCTTTTGAGCCTAGTTGGTGCATGATTGGACAATATTTGTCAAATAAGACGAAAGTGGTACTATTCATCAGGTTGAAATTTTCTTAATCTAAACAAGGGGTAGATAGCACTGGTGGTGGTCTTATTCTAGTATTTTATTTTGGAGTGAGTGAGGATGCTAGTATTATATTCTACCTTACTACTTTGACCAAGTGCTCTACTCACGCATTTCCTTGTTGTGCAGGCTACAGCATGTCCGCTCAAAGTTGTTCCTCCCTTCTTCTTCCGACCAGCAACACCGGCCACCAGCCAGCCAGCAGTATTTTTCTCTCACAACAAATCAGCACCAGTTACCAGCCACCAGCCAGCCGAACGAGACGTTAAGCTGCGAGTCGCTGCAAGCCTCAACACCACCGCCTCCCACTGCACTGGTATACACTGAAGCCGTTGAGATTCTTCTGCATTAATACTTTTTTTAAAATTTTCGCAGCATATTATAGACTACATTACTACTAAGTAGTAGTACGTGTTATTAGGATGAACCAAATGGGCTGGGTGTTCAAACAAAGGATATGAGGTGTTCTGTCTGTTTCATCTAGGAGCATATATTTTCTCAAAAAAAAAATCTAGGAGCATATATAGAGAGAGGTCTACATATGGTAGCGCAATCATCCCCTGGTCTTCCTTTTTTTTTTGTCTGAACAGTACATGTGAGCTAGTCAGGAGTTTTTTCTGCTGAAACCAAGTGGGCCTCCATGAGACGTGAACTGTGCCCATCAATAATGAGCCATGTACAAACGTTGCTTATACCCTTATTAGACTATATATATATATATATATATATATATATATATATATATATATATATATATATATATATATATATATATATATATATAGCCTAATAAGGGTATAAAAAGTAAGAGATTGGAGATTTAATTTGTTGGTGCTGCGATCATGTTTTTCTACCGTTTCAAGCTAGCTAGTCAATAATGCGCGGTAACAATGACGATCTATCGCTGTTAAAGTAGCCAATCGCATCATGAGGATTAATTTAGTTTTGTATACAATTTCGGTAACCTAATGATGATGGATGACGACGCAGTCTACTTTGTATACACTAACTAGCTAGAACACCCTTATAAAAAAAAGCTACTAGTGGTCTTATTCTAGTATTTAGTGCTCTCTCTATCTCTCTATATATCTCTCTCTCAGCTGAGCACGCACACCTAGGCCATACTCTGACCAAAAAGTGTGTCTGACCAATGTTCATTAATATACCGAGTGCCTGTTTAGTTCCCGAAATATTTTACGAAATGCTACTGTAGCACTTTCCGTTGTAATTTGGTAATTAGTGTCAATCATGGCCTAATTAGGCTTAAAAGATTTGTCTCGTCCATTTCGTCTAAACTATGTAATTAGTTTTATTTTTTTTATCTATATTTAATGTTCTATGCATATGTCAAAGATTCGATGTGACAGAGAATCTACTGTTATTTCGCGAAATATTTTGAAACTAACCAAGACCCGAGTGTGCAGGCTGCAGACCTCACGGTCACGCCCAAAGTTCCTCTTCCTCCCCTCCGATCTGATGACGACCATTTGAGCCGGCCGGCCGCCGCCTGCTGCGAGCCGTACACCGCGCATGCACCAACTGATAAGTATTATTAAGGTTGAGATCGGCAGTACTTTTATTTTCGTAGCATATATATGCTACTGCGGATCACAAGCTAAGTAGCTAACTACTCAGTATATATGTGCTCCGAAAATCAATCACAAGCTCAGACAAGCATATACGGAGTACTACTGAGTAGTTATTGTCTGCGGATACTATAGACTACATAACTACTCAGACAACCAATCACAAGCTCAGAAAACAATGCTTCAATAATGAACAATCTCATTAAAAGTTACAACATCAGCACATATTTTATTTCATGGGCATCAGTTTAGTCCATTTCTGAAATCCATCCCAATGCAAAATGCATACTCCTGTCAGTCAATTTCATTATTGGATCACTAGAGACATGTTTTAGGAATCGGAAGCCTGTTCTTGCTGTTCTTGGTGGCAAAAGTAAGGAATAAGGGGCAGGGCACAAGCACAACTAGAAAGAATACACCATACACAACTAGGAGTAGATTGCATCCTCAACAAAATTTATTGCATACTACAATTAACAACCTCGGCGTTGGCGATTGGCGTCGCCGGGCTGCATCCTCTTCTCTTGAGGACCTCATTCCCCCAACGTAGCCTCTCCACCCGAAATCGCCTCCCCGCACCACAGGTGCTCGGCGGGTGCCCGTGGCGACGGTCCTCGTCACCGCGCCGCCGTACTAGCTCCTCCACAACTGGGCGCGACGGCCGGCCGTCCAGTACGCCGCGGCCTCGACCTTGTCGCGCACCCGGGTCTCCAGTTCCTTGTCGCCGACCACGGAGTGGACGGAGAAGCTATCTGGTCGGTGTTGGCGGCGAGGACGTCGTCGAGGCAGGCGAGCGTCAGAGCATGAGCCCGTAGTGGATCGGGGCTAGGATCGTCGGCGGAGGCTGGCACGGTGAAGGAGAAGGGGTCGAGCTTGACGCTGGCCACTGGACCGGGTCCAGCAGCGCGATGGTTGCGAGGGAGGTGTCGCCGGAGCGGATGCGGAGGAGGGAGAGGTCGCCGGCCGGCCGGCGGCCAGCGGGTGGCTGCGGCTGTGGTCGATGAGGTGGAGCCACGCGCCGGGGACCCGGATGAGGAGCACGTGCTCCGACGGCGGCGGCGCGTTACCGTGCTCCGAGGCTGAGGCCAAGGCCAAGGCCGCGGTCGTCGGCGACGAGGCGGGCCCTATGTCCCTATCTCGACGGGCCTTCCTTCTATATTCCATTGGGGACTTATGAGAATTATTACACGCGACGTGAATGATGAACCAAATAATCAGTCAAATGGGCTGTCAAATAATCAGCCAAATGGGCTGTCAGTGGTGGTTGGTCTATATATAGGAGTATTTGGCAATGCAATCATTCCTGGTCTTTCTTTTTTCGGTCTGAACAATCCATGTCATGAATTAGTCAGGAATATATCTTTCTTGTGCTTTAGCATGATCCCCGTTTCTTGTGCTAGATGGAAGACGATGAAGCCGCCATGGACTTAGACCTGCTACTGACAGGGCCCAAGAACGAGCAAAATCTGGATGAATGCTTGGGAGGTATTGTACATTATTTGACTGATGTTTTATTCTTTTATTTATTTGAATGCAGCTATCTGCAAGTAATTTTTTGAGTTTATCTCTTCCAGTTCCAGTTGCAGGTGTATTCGATTGCTATAGTCCCCAGGTATGATTTTCAGATATATCTATCATCTGGTTGTTGTTATGATATGCCACAAATTGAAGTACTATATATATACCCGGCAAAAAAATTAAGTACTATATAAATGCTTCTCTTCTTTCAAATACTACCGGACTTTGGGTCCTAGTAAACGTTGGTGCTGTGTACTGGTGGCAATTATTTGATGTGGGAAAGCTAATGCCTAATGGTGCTCATCATTTTTTTTCTTTTATTGTACGTTTGGAAGATCAGTTTGATTCGCTGAATGTGAATGACGGTGAAGCAGCAGTCAATGAGTTTGAAATCGAAGATTACATTGACCCAAGCATGCTAGGTATATATATTTCACTTCTACTACACAAACTTTGTTTCCTTTTATTTTCTTACAACATTTACTTGATACGTGAATATATACTACCAAAGCATCATGTGGTAGTGGTACTTATATTATAGTAAGAGTTAAGACTTCACGGATTTAAGATATTACACTGTATATTTCTTGGACACGTGTCGTTAGGAGATTTGCAGAGAGATTTACATTTATTCTGCAGCATATTAAAATTAATTAGCTCATCATGTATACCATGATATATATGGTTCAGGTTGCTTCCTACCAAGTGGCAGTTCGGGACATGGCAGAAGAGGACCTCGCAGGAGAAACAGTTCTGAAAAGGTAAGCATATACACTAAAAAACAATTTCAGAACACATATTTTTATTAACAGAGATAGTAAAAAGAAAGTGTAATTGTCTTCTTAAATGCATAGTTATTTTCAGACGCGGAGTCAAACTGTCACAAAACAAACATATTTGTTGTTCACAAAAAAAACAAACAAACATATTTGTTGATGGAGTTTTGAAGACGGGCCTCTTAGGAAGGCCACCACCTCAAAAAATAACCATTAACATATGTAGACCTCTTAGCTAATTAATTAACAGAGTCAAGCCTTATAATGATGTCAGCCTCTATACATAGTTGTCAAAAAATTTGTAATTTTTGCATATGAAGTTGGATAAATATGGACTTTATATCAAAATTATAAAGCTCAACAAAGTCTACATCTTTGCACAGTTTACAAGCTTTTTATTTAAAAAATTATCTAGGGTTTCAAAATTTAGTTTTAATTTCTCAGATTTTGACATTCAAAATTTTGAATTTTCAAACAACCTTTGGTGTCGACATAGTCTAGACTAAAGTTGTAGTTCTCAATGCGATATACAAGTTTGTAGTTAAGAATTTTTTATTTGAAATCATTTATAGTCCCAAATATAACACGCGTCAATGGATGTGTTCTAAAAAAAATAAAGTCCCAAATATGTGTTTTAAATTTTAGAATGTCCAAACATGCTTGGATATTGACATAGTCAATACCAAAGTTGTAGTGGTCAAGGTGATCTACAACTTTCTAGTTGGGAAGTTTTTGGAACGAGAAGTCATTAGAGTTTAAAATGTTTGTTTTAAGTTTTCAGATTTTGACATTCATTTTTTCAAACAATATAGATGGAGGCATTTGTAATCGTAGTGCTCAACAAGATCTAAAATTTTGTAGTTGAAACCTTTTCATTTGAGATTATTTAGTGGCTACTGAACTATTCAATACAATATTACTAAGTGTTAATACAAAAGGATAACAACATATACTCACTCACAAGTGAGTGTGTAGTGCTAGTGTAGTGGTAGTGATGGATTGCGTGAGGCAGAGGTCATGGGTTCGAATCCTACAAAGTACTTTGTGTAGTAGTGACATATATAGTTGTCAAACTGTATTTAAAAGTAATAAGGTGGGTTGGAGAGAGGGAGACTAGGGGCAAGGCACCAAAGGATGTGCTGTGTTGACTCAAAAATGAAACTTTGGCAACTAATAGAAAGCACTAGTAACTACAAAGTAGTGTTCTCCATTTAACACAACAGAGATGGCAACCCAGATTCATCCCTCAAGCAGCACATCTGCATCTCCTTTGTTCCCGGCCCTCCTCATTGACCATTGCTCCGCCAACCACAACCTCCAACACCAGTGACACATCGGCACGCTGCTCACATACTTCTGCCACCATTTCCTAATGCCACCCTCCTTTTTAACTACTTCAGCAAGATTACCCTGCCCGGACATGGGCCACCGCCACCAAACTGGTCCTCATCTAGCTTCTATAGTCCGTAGGTGAGGAACCCACCTAGAATCCAAATCCACAAGCCCAATGGTTTTTGATGGTTAGATGTTGGGGCATCTCGAAATCTCAATGGGATACGTTGAGTAGTATCATCTTCCTCTTATGATCCTTGTCAGCTACCAACAACTACACATTGTTGACCCTATCCCTTCGAGTCGAATTGCACCATCAACACTTGCCACATAGCCTACTGCAACATTAATCTCCCATGGGCGCCATGACCCCAAAACTTTTGAATCACTATGGTGTGGAGCCATATCCCCAAAACCTTCCCACCATCGCCCATTGACACCTCTACAATCGATGGCACAGTTGCCACCAATCATCTAAGACCACGATGGACTTCGCCCTACTTCTATGATCTTGGGTAGGGGGAGAAATCCATCGGGAATCCATCCCACGACCATTAGCAGTGTTGGAATACCAACCACCATTGCAAGCTTGGCGTTGTGTGTGTAGGAGAGGATAACTAAAGGTTGTTTGGTTAGCAAGGTGCACTAGTAGACAGATGGACTTTAGTCCCAGTTGGGAAGATGCTTTACTCCTAGTTTTACAACTGGGACTATAAATCCGGGACTAAAGGCAATGACTCTTTAGGTCCTCCGAGGATAAAAAATGATGCTTCCAACCTCTGTGCCTCACGTGGGATTCAAACCCAAGACCTCATGCATTGCTTCATGCGTACCTTTCCATCCCACCTACACATCACATGTGACTAGATGGGATGCTTTCCTTTTGAACGAACTCATTGGAGGACTTTTAGTCCAGGTTGGTAACACCAACCGGGACTAAAGGGTCTACATTAGTCCAAGTTAGTGTTATCAACCGGGACTAAAGGGTTAAGACTCTTTAATCTGGGTTGGTAACACCAATCGGGACTAATGTAGATCCTTTTAGTCCGGGTTGGTGTTACCAACTAGAACTAAAGATCCTCTGACGTCCAAGAAACTTAGACCCGGGGGCCCAATTCTAGTCAAGACTAATATGCTGAACCGAAAGTCTTTTCTCTACAAGTGGTGCTCTCACAATTAGCCAAAACAAATAGCCCTTTATCTATACCTTTTAGGTTGTAGTATATAGTCCAAGTTAGAACCTTTAGCCACAGTATTTAGGGGTAGACCATACCCAACATCAAATTATAGAGGAGCTAGGTCCTTGCTTTTCCTCGTACCTGCTCCCCTCACTCTTCTTCTCCCACATTTCTTTCTTCCCTGTGTTCCCCTTAGTTTAGTTTCAATGGAGCTGCAATCGACCTCCCCCCTTCTTATTTCAGAGCCATAAATAATTGGACATAATGTATAAAAGTTATTTACAATCATATGGAAATTAAATTATACAATTAATTTGTTTCGTCCAGTCAGGGTTGTTCGCCCATAATTTTGGGTTGCAGGAGCCTTCCACAAGTGGAGGGAGAAAGCACAAAGGAAGGAAAAACAATGATCATTGGACGGAGGGTGAAGTGAGACAACTTGTGAAGGGTGTATCTTTTTATGGTGTTGGAAAATGGGGCAATGTGAAGAGAAAATATTTCCAGGCATCAATTCGAACATCATATCATTTGAAGGTATAGTAGATTACTATTAGTGATACATTGCACTATGTAGCAAATACATTCCATCATTATTATATATTGTTATATATCAAACCTTTCTGTCACTTATGATGTCAAATTTTTATGCAGGATAAGTGGAAGAACTTGGTCAAAGCTTGCAACAAGGTTCTATTCTCTCACACATTAATAGATTGAATATTTTTTGTCAATAGCATCACAATTACATTATTTGCATTTCTTTAACTCTATAGGAAAATGGAAGAATGTTGTTGCATCTAGAACCATCATTGATTGAATGCATTAAGGAGATAGATGCAAATGACCCTTATCCAAAATCAAAGCAACAGTGATGAGGATCGTCTAGCACCAACTGAAGAACAATAAAAAGGACACAACCATCGGTACCCCAATCTGATCAGTGGAATGCCATATTTCCTGTGCATGGGTTAACTAGCCTTACCCAATATTGGAGGGTAGTCATCCATCATATAATGGAAGTAGAACCAGCCGTCGTGCCAGCCGCTGTTCGAGGAGATGAGCTGGGCCGAAATGTATTGGTCGGTGCGACCGGACCTCACCTGCAGGACGCAGCTCCCCACCCGCACCACGCGCCTCGACCCTCGCTCCCCCGCCTTCTTGGCGAAGAACTCCGCCCTGAAGAGATGGAGCCACAGATTCCACTGTGGCTCCATCCCCAGGTAGCCCTCGCAGATCGCCGCGAAGATGGCGGCCTGCGCGACGGTGTTGGGGGCGAGGTGGTGCAGCTCCACCTTATAGTAGTGGAGAAGCGCCCTCATGAAGGCGGTCGCCGGCACGCCGAACCCCCGCTCGTGGAAGCAAATAAAGCTAACCACGTATCCTTCAGGGGGTGCCGGCTCCCGGTGGTCGGGCGGTGGTGCAATCCACTCCGGCCGCGACCGGCTCGTCTTCGGCCGCAGCAATCCGTCGTCGACCAGCTCCTCCAGCCTCCTCTCCGTCACCGAGGAGGCAGCCCAGTCGTCGGCGGGGAGAAGCTGACCCTTGCCTGCCATCGACGCTGGGAAACTACGTGGACAAAGGGGGGGCGACGGCGGCGGCGCTGGATGAAGGCAGAAGGGTGCAAGGGGCATAGAGAGCTGTCTAGGGCAAGGAAGGCAAGAATGCAAAGGGCCTATGGGGGAGGCAGACCCCCAGACCTTGCTCTTATAGCCCCGACGGAAGCCCAATGGCCATGCAAGAAGGTAGGAGCGGTTTTTGCATTTAATGCCCTTACCTAACCGTTTCCCCAAATCTCACAGGAATAGGGCACGTGGCCGCTACCCACATCGTAACCGTACACCACGTCATCCACTACCGCGCCGATCTCGCCCCCCCTCCTAAAAAGGCGCGCCCGGCTAACGGGTAGGGCAGGGATCCGCGGACGGATATTCCCAGATACCTGGGAAATGGGCTCCGAGCCCGGTATAAGTCTCGAGGGAGCGGAAGCTGGCCCTTGACCAGGGTTCGACAGCTGCCCTCGAGCGATAGAGTTAGGGACGACCAGGGATGCGCCCGTACATGGCCAGGGCTCGAGCCATGCTCTCGAGGCACCCCAAGACGTATTCGAGGCTGTAGGAGAAGGTCGACGTAGGAACCCCCTCGGAGGGAGGCACCGAGCCCTCGAATCACGTCGCAGGGAATCGAGATCCACACGACCACTCCTTGGCATTCTTGAGAGCGCCTCTAGGCCGCTAGCCGACTCTTATCGAATGGAGCACGGGCTCACACTCGAATCCCCCCGCTAGTAGCTTGCTGGAGATCGTCGGAACTCACCCAAACAGGGGTAGTACGGCGTTCCCCACCCCTCCTCCTCCTTCCTAAAGGAGGAGCGTGAGGGTCGAATGACAAAAGACGGCCGAGACTCTAATCGACCTCGTGCGTACGAGGCTCGGGGGCTCGACCGCAACAAACTGAACTCTAAACAAAAAGGCACGGATCACGCCACAACTAGAAACTATTCCCCAATAGAACGCATAAAAGACCTCGGAGGAGTCCCAACATTCCACAGAGGCCTCGGGGGCTACACCCGGCGGGTGCGCTCGCGCGCCCCTGCCGGAAAAAACCGTGACTCTACGACTCCAGTTCATTCACTAACAAGCCTCTGAGAGAGTGATCCCACACTCACCCAAAGGCTCGGGGGCTACTATCGGTACCAACAGTATGGAGGTACCCACAACCAACGATAATAAAAAACAAAAGGATTAAGCCACAGCAAAAGGCAGCCCGCCTCAACCGCGTACCGGGTCCGTCTCGTACGAGGCTAGCTCGACGGAGTGCCTCGACCGCGCTCCAACTCCGACTCGTACGAGGCACCCCCGACGGGAACGCCTCGACCGCGCCCCGTCTCGTACAACAAGGCACCTCGACCGCGCTCCGACTCGCACGAAGCTCGTTCGGCCACCGGAAAAACTCCGACTCGCATGACCCTGGGTCGGAGCGCTCGACCCACTCTATTCACCTACCCCGAGACAAAAGTCAGAGCATTTAATGCGATTACCTGCTACCACCTACCGACATGGCCACAACCATGATCGACGTGGGAGCAACGCCGGTGTCAGTCCTCACTGTTTTACCGCCCATCCCGTGATGGGGGGGGTGAAACCTGTCACTGTACACACCTTACCATGCACTGTTTATCGCCAGTCACCCTCGAGGGAGGATACGACAAGGCCCGTATTCCGCGATCTCGGGGATTCTGCCTTATCCGTCCGGCCTCGACCCGGCTTCGACTCAGCCTCGACGCCCAGCGCAGTTCGACAGGGAAGAAAGGCCGACGTGGCACATGGTTCCGAGTCATTTCGCCGTCTCATCCCCGACGTCACCATGGTGTCCAGGGATGGCCGGCCATTCCTGGAGCACGCCGCTACAGCCACTCCTACAGGGACCGACAAAACATCACCTCAAGGCTCCCCGGTGTCCTGGCCTCCTCTTATCCTATAAAAGGGCAGGCCAGGACCCTACAAGGGGACAGGGACGAACAAGCAAGACATAAGTCCAAAGCCAAGTGCCAGCAAGCAAAGCCTCCCAATTCAGAGATCAACATCTCAAGCAATCACCCTTGTACTCTTTTTTCTCTCCTTGAGACTTGGGCTCGCCGCCCTCTCTCACAAGCTTGTAACCCCTACGCAAGCACCTCGGTGCAAGGAAATACAAAACTCTCCCCCCCGCTGGACATAGGGCCTTCTTTTGCCCGAACCAGGATAAATCCCCGTGTGTTCTCCTTGTATCACCATCCAGGTTAGGGACACGCAGCACTCACTCATCGGTTTAGGACCCCCACGGGACCGAACACTGACACCTCTTTCTTCCCCACGCTTTATCCTCTTTCTTCCCACGACGGCCTTTCTTCTTCGCCGTCGTCGACTCTCCCGATGCATAGTGAGCAGCACCGAGCAGTGGCGACTGCCGCGGAGACCGCGACTGCATGCTCGCCGGCGGCCTCGCTCCCGCTCGGCCTCGTCCCAGGCCAAGCAGTGGCGCAAACGGCGGCCTCGCTGCGGCCCCGCCACAAGTCGAACCCTGGCGGCCTCGGCCACGCCTCCATCCCGTCCCGTCCCGAACCGAGCCGCGGTTGCCCGCGACCCAGCGGTTGCGCTCGTCCACGCTCCTGGCGGTTGCGCCTGCCCACTCCCCGACGCCCCGTTCGCGCGCGCCCCGGCCGTTGCAGCGGCGCCGCGGTGGCCGTGCTACCCTCGCCAGGCTCGCTGACGGCGCCTCGCGCTCGGGCCCCTTCTTCTCCATGTGTGCACATTGGGTCCCACCGGTGGCAGGCGAAGCTAGGATGAGCTACTTTTTTCCAGCTCTCTCCCATCCCATCCCCTTGTGAGAGGAGGAAAAAAATAGCTTCATCCATGGAGCTGTTTTGAAAATAGGTGTTTGGCAAAAAAAAAACAGCTCAAAAGCTGTTGTGAAACTGTGCCAAACAGACCGTTAATTAGGTCAGAATAATTAAAACACCACTGATCCGATGTCATGATCATATCAAATATATGCTACCCCTAATAATCAACGTACATGTTGTCAAGGATCTTTTCTTCAGGTTGTTCAGGAATGGAGCTCCATCGGAATACACTATTCAGAAAATAAAAAAACATTGATGTTTTTGAAGTCAAATTTTACAATTTTTTTGAATAGTAGTTAGTATAATTGTTTGCAATTTTTGGGCATAAAACTTGTACCCATAGATTAGTATTTAGGTCCATATGAGATGATATTGAACTTTTACCAATTGATTACATATTATAAGAGAAATTAAGTATCAAAGTCTAGGTATTATTTTTCCTAGTCAAATACACATATCCACTGAACTGAGGGAGTAAGATGGTTAGAACGGCGGAGAAGTCATTATTTTTCATTTTTACATTGACATCTGCATCATGTGAGTTACTTTTCATGTCAGCTCCTTTTCCCACATGCTTTGCTTTACCCACTTTCTTAATATTTGCAGTGGTCAAAATAGGTACAGTAGTAACTGAAAGATCAGAAAGAGCATGTAGGTACGCCATGACCATGATGAGTGCCGATACCTTTAATCGTCTTGTCACTTAGATGCGACTGCGTAGATGGTCATGTCGCAAGGACGATCAAAGTGTTCTTTTTTTTTTTGACAGAAGACAGTGCAGTCCATGTAGACGTGCTAAGAGATGTTGACATATACTACTCCTTCTTCCGCGAAGTTTCCTTAGTCTCCCTACGAGTACTTAATTTCATTCCGAGAGCAATTATCAAAACTCTACCGCATTCTACATATATGCATGCAGCCAGGGTACGGCGTTGCAGTCATCACGCGATCGCGATGCATATGCATGTTGACGACGACGGGTGCCGGCCAGTAGTCCACAGCCCCTGCGTGCGCCCCATACGCTAGCATATAGCAGCGACCCTTTCACGGATGGGAGCCGGAGGTGGGATGTGGTGGCCAGCAGCAGCATGCAAGGCAATCGATGAAAGCACAGCGTGCGTGCCCGGTACGGTGATGCTGTTGTTGGAGCTCTAGCTAGCTAGCATGACGACACTGACTATGAGAGGCAGCAGCGAGTACGAACGATCGAAGTCTTCAGTCGATATCGCTCTGTCTCAATCGTCGATCAGTGTAAGTATATGATTCGTTGCATATAGGCCGGGATACATCAGTCAGCTAGGTTATTAGTGCACACCGCACCGGGTTTTTCACCCCTGTCAGTCAACATAAACTCATGTCTCCCACTAGTACATGGATGGAATTAGTAGCTCTTAGTCACAGCATCTTAGGCGGTCGATCGGTCCCTAGCGCTGTCTACAGGTCGGTCGGTTTGTAGAGCTCCACACTCCTTTAGCTAGCTAGCTTGCCGAAACGGGCAAGGCATTGCGTGGTGCTTGCTTCCGCGAAGCTTCGTCCTTGCTAGCTCCCTCCCTTGATCTCTCTCTGCGCCCTTTGCGTGGATCGATCATCCATGCATCTCCGCTCCGACCCGGCTCAACCGTCGGCGGATTATACGATCGCTATACGTATTTACGTACTATACATACGCCGGCCCCGTTGGGTTGGGTGGTTAAAGCTGCTCTCCATCCATCGCTGCGCTGCCACAGCGACACGTACGATCGAGTTCGACACTCGCGAGTCCTTTCTTTTTCTTCAGCTTTGCGCATGCATGCAGCTGTGCAGAGAGTGAGAGACACACACAGCTTTTCTTTTGCCGCTGCTGAACTGAAAGCAGACGCCGCGGCACCAGGCGCATGCATGCGTGCATGCAGTGCCTTTCATTTGCCGCAGTCGGCTGTCTGCGGATGGTACGTACGGATGCAAACGGCGCGGGCCGCGCCGCTAACCCGCTGGACTACCCGCGCCGCAATCCCGCGTGATCCCGCGCCGCAAACCCGCGAGATAGGAGCGGGTCGACGCTGCTTGTCCGCGTAGTCCAACGGCGCCGCAGCGTCCCGCAAACCCGCAGCGTCCCGTAGTCCAACGACCAATGGCGCCGCAACGTTCGCAGACCTGGAGCAGGAGACTACTGCGAGGCTACTTCGTCGGCCCGTCTCACTGCCGTTGCCACCGGCCGCCGCAGGAACCAGCGAGTCTCCATGCATCAGGTGGCTCGACGGCTCGACTCCAAGCCGAGCTGCTCAGTGGTGTACGTGTGCTTCAGCACCTACGCTTCCATCTCGGACGATTAGCTCCGGCGGAGCTCGCGCTCAGCCTGGAAGCCTCAGGGAAGCCGTTCCTGTGGGTGGTGAGGGCCGACAGATGGGCGCCGCCGGAGGGCTGGGAGGAGGGCGTCGCGTCGGTGTTCTCTTGGTCGCGGCTCGCAAGGTATGCGGCGCTACGCGGGTTGCCGCGACGCCCGCAAAGGCAAGCGGCGTTATGCGGGCCGCCGCATCTGCCCGCAAACTCCCTTGCAGCTACTGCGGATGCGGGGCGGGCTGACCGCCGCCGCGCCGTTTGCAACCGTAATGGTACGTGTCCACTAGAGAGCAGAGCAGGGCCGGGGAGGTTCATGTGCATGTTCTCTACAGTACTTCGGTGAGACCAGGTGGAGCAGCAGGTGATGGCTCACCATTCACCAGCTTGAGTAATGCCAGGGCTACTGGCCTACTGCGTTTTCAGCCGGCCTCGCCAAATTCATGCAACGTCAGCTCGTGACGTGATTCATGTCGCTCCTCGCCCCTTTTTGCCTTTGTTTCCTGCTTTTTTTTCTTTTCGTCGTCAACAAAGATACTGGGGGCTCGTTTAGTTGGTGAAAAAGTTTGGGTTCGGCTACTGTAACACTTTTCGTTTTATTTGGCAATTTGTGTCCAATCATAGACTAATTAGGCTCAAAAGATTTGTCTCGTGATTTACAACTAAACTGTGTAATTAGTTTTTTCTTTCGTCTACATTTAGTACTCCATGCATGTGCCGCAAGATTCGATGTGACGGGTACTGCGCAAACTTTTTTGGGTTGCATGGGCAACTAAACAGGCCCTGGGTAATATTTGCATGCATGGGCCCTCCACCGTGTGTATACTGTCCTATCCTCCTAGCTGCGTACTAATACGGGCAGCATTAATGTAGCCTATATATAGGAGTATATAAGTAAGAGATTGGAGATTTAATTTGCTGGTGCTGCGATCATGTTTGAAAACGGAAACGTATAGTAGACAGTACGTACGTTTTTCTACCGTTTCAAGCTAGCTAGTCAACAATGCGCGGTAATAATGACGATCTATCCTGCTAAAGTAGCCAATCGCATCATGAGGATTAATTTTGTATATACGATTTCATCAGTAACCTAGCTAATGATTATGGATGAGGACGCAGTCCACTTTGTATGACACTCACAAGTCATTAGAGCCTCAAATGTTCATTTTAACTTCTCTGATTTTGAGATCCATAATTTTTTTAATTTTTTCAAACAATCTTAGATGGAGACATGCTCTATATCAAAATTGTGCCCAACAACATGTAAAACTTTGTAGTAGAAACTTTTTTCATTTGAGATCATTTAGCAGAGCCAAACTATTCGATACAATATTACTAAGACTGCATCATATACTCATTCACAAGTGAGTATGTAGTGCAGTGGTAGGGACGGATTGCATGAGGCTAGAGGTCATATGTTCAAATCCTATAAATTTTTTGATGTAGTAGTGACATATATATTCTCTAATTGTCAAAGTTCATGCATTTGTTTGGTAACAACCCTTTTTTGTATTTATTAAAAGTAAACAATGTGAGTTGGAGAGGAGGAAACATTGGTCCACAAAGAGGCCAGGCGTGACTAGGACTAGGAGGAAGGCGTCGTCAAAGCAAGGGCTATGTTGACTAAGAAATGAAACTTTGGAACCTGATAGAAAACACTACAATAACTACATGGAAGAGAGAGCAATCCAGATTTCATCCCTCTCAAGTGGCACATCTGCATCTCCTTTGTTCCCCTCCCTATCGACCAAACAGCCCCGCTAACCACAACCTTTCAACGTTGGCGTCACATCGCCACACCGCTTGCATACTTCTACCACTGTTTCTCAATCCTCACCCTCCCTTTCAACCACTTTGGAGAGATTCCCAACCCTGACACAGGCCACCGTCACAATGGCTAGCAGCGCTGGGTAGGGGTGGATAACAAGCCAACTACACTCTTTCCCGAGCTTTCTTCAAAATTGACATAACCAGACAAAACTTCAATACCAAGCTTATAACTGCGCGTGCGCCTTGCTGCCTACCACTAGGTTGGCCTTCCTCTAGCTTTTATAGTCCATGGGTGAGGAATCGACTTGGAGTCCAAACCCACAAGCCCTAAAGGTTTACCATGGTTGGCCATTGGGGTACATCGAAACCTTGATGTGGTACATCAAACTCAAGTAGTAGCATCTTCCTCCTATGATCCTCGACTCCTCACCGGATCCGAGCCCCTGCAGCCGCCGCGTGCTAGATCCGGGCGCCCTCCCCGTCGTGAGCCCTCCAAGCTGCCACAGCCTTCGGTGCAGCCAACCACCAGCGGCACGTGGCCCTCCACCGCGTGATGTGCGGCCCCACGCTGCCCGAGCATATGCCGTCGCTGGAGGCGTGGCCACCCGTATGGGGGTGCAAGACCCCCCACCCCACGCGACCTCTGTTGCAGGCAGCCACCCATGTACGACGCGTGGCTCCCTGCTGTTGTCCGCCGTGGGGCGCGCGGCCAAATGCCCACCCTCTCAAGGCTTAATGCGCCATTAACGCTTGCCACATGGTCTACTGCAACCTACCATAAGCATGACACTTGCCATGTTGTGTCTCACACACCTCCCACCCGTGCCCCTCACCCCACCCTTTTGAATCACAACAGTGTAGAGCCCTATCCCCGACGCTTCCCACCGCGCCCTCTGCAATGCACCTCCAATGCGCATGGCACCCTTGCCATCAACCATTTAAGTTTGCAATGGACTTCTATCTTTTGTGATCTTCAGGAGAGAAATCTATCTGGAATCCAAACCACTAGCACTAGCAGTGTCGGACCGGTAGCCATCGCCACAAGCTGGGAGCTGTGCAAGGAAGAGGACAAAAGGTTGTTTGACTAGCAAGGCAGACTCAAATAAGCCAAATCCCAAAGCCCTTTCTTTGTACCTTTTAGGTTGTAGTACACAAGGAAAAGCATGTCATAATGCAACATCACATCCTATCAAATGTGGTGTATTTATATACTTGCTTACACCGGTAAGTTGCGTGAATTATCTAGACAACACTTTTGTCTTTGTGGGTGCATAGACTTGTGCAATGGTGCGTGTATATATGATGAACATTCAGTTAAAATCAACGACTTTTTAATTTGTGGGTGCATTTGCCCCCCCCCCCCCCTCATAATTACCTTCGCCTCTGCTATGTGATGATCTATCAGCCATGTGCAGAAAACTCTCTATCATGATTAGCAAGCAAGCTGTGATGAGCAGCGTTGGGAGAAAGCAAGGCATAGTAGACTAGCAAAAACCTAAGAGGAGTAGTGATAGAGATAGCGACCAAGGCATATTAGAGATACACATCGAGTATGCTTCCCTAGCCCACACCAGTACTACTGAGAGCATTTGTAGAGGCTGTTGAGAGCATTTGTAGAGGCTGTTGTCCTAGCTACCTCTACTTTTCCATTTCTATGGATCGATGATCGATTTGTAGAGGTGGTTATCTAGCCATGCGTCTCTACAAATCAGATTTCTAAGGGCGGCTGGGAACAAGAGCCATTTCTAGAAATTGAGTTTGTAGAGGTAGCTCAAAATACAGTTGCCTCTATAAATCGTTGTCTAGAAAACATCCAACTCAAAAAATGGCAAAAAAAGAATAATCCCGGGATACCCCACCAGGCAGCCACATGCACATGTCGTCGCAAGACACGAGTCACGCTCGGCCACGAGGGATCGAACACATGACCTCAAACCTCACATATTACTTCTCTAACCATTACACCCCAAAGACAGTTGTGTCCATAAGGCATATTCATTCTCCTCATATTATCTTCAATCGATTTTGAAATGGTTATTTGGGACTCTAAATGAATTCAAATAAAAAAGTTTTTAACTGCAAAGTTGTAGATATCATCGAGACCTATAACTTTGGTTTTGATTGTTTCTCTGTCTGAGGCTGTTTGAAAATTTTGAATATGAAATGCTAGAAATTCAAACGTAATTGTCCTTGGATACATGATTCAAATGAAAAAGTTGTCAACTACAAAGTTGTATAACTCTTCAAGATCTACAACTTGGGTTTTGGTCATCTCAACATCTGAGGTCGTTTAAAAATTCAAATTTTATTGTGTGCACGTATTTTTAGAGACGGATCTAGATCTAGCCGTCTCTACAAATTGATTTTTAGAACAACGCCCCTAGTGTATAAGTATGGTGCGTGCAAGCGCCGTATGGCAAGAAGTATGCAAACCTCACTAAACATTAAGCCTAAGCCTAGAGCAAAGCACCAATGTCGGGTTTAACTAGCCTAAGCACTATGCAAAGTACCTACACTAATCACCTAAAATTTCCTTAAGCACTTTTGGTCAACGGTGGTCGCATTGATAGAGATAGTATGAATGAGTAATATATATGCACAAAATTTTTCTTCAATTACAGTTAACTCTGTATTGTCATATATATCTTGTGTACAAGTTAATATATGTATTTGAGGTAAATGCACTAGAGGTCCATTAACTTATGCAAGAATTGCGATTAGGTTCGTCAACTGTAAAAGTTGATTTTTAGGTCTGTAAACTTCTTATGTTGTTCACTATAGGTCCACACCCCCCTTCGTTTGACCCTTAGATTTAATTTCTGGGTCCATAAACTTTTTAAGTTGTTCATTGTAGGTCCATTTCCCTTCATTTGGCCCTTAGATCTAATGTGGCATATGGAGTCAGTAGCAAGCATGGAGTGAAATTTGCAATTAGCCCCTCTTCCCTCCCTTCTTCTTTGCTCCTTTCCCTGAGTGACAATGTTGAAAGTCCTATGTTTGGTGTTGGTAATTAGTGACAATGCCTAAGTACTAATCCTATGCCTAAGTTGTATGTAGCATATGAGGATTAGTACATTCCAAGGTTGGTGGCAAGATGGACATGGTGATCATGATGGCCACACTTGGATTTGGACGCAACCCTACGAGATCAAGGCAAAGGTATATGCTTAAGGGTTGTGTTTTAGTAACCAAGACACCTAGTGGGTGTGGTTACATTATAGGATAGATAGCCGTACTATAAAGAGGGGAATGACGCGGCTAATGAACTCCTAAGTGCCTCTAGGTATGCATTTCATGATCATATGCATTTGGATAGAACTAATAACGCCTCGAAAAATGATTGTGAAAATGCTAACACACATGCACATGGTGATGATCACTTGGTGGTGTTAGCACGTTTGCGACGGCGTTGGAGTTTGAGCGGTAGAGAGGGTTTGGGGTCCTCTCTCCCTCCCGCCGAGCGCGCGAGCGCGGGATTCAGGCGATTTCGGGGAAATGAAATGCCTATTTTCCACTACGCCGTAAGTCGGAAATCAAACGGAAAAGAAACGGAGGCGAACGCGGTCACGGAAGTGACCGGACGCAGCACCGGACGCTGCACCGGACGCAGCACCGGACGCTGCACCGGACGCGGGCTCTGTGCGACCGGCGCGTCCGGTCATGCGCTCTGAGGGAACCGAGGACGTCGGACGCGGTCCGCGTCCGGTCACTGTCCATCGGACGCGTCCGGTCGTCCAGGGAGCTTACTGGACTCCCACCGGACGCGGGCACTGTGGCGTCCGGTCGGTTCACCAGCGCGTCCGGTCGTTAGTTCGGTTTGCGCGACTCAGTGTTCACCGGCGCGTCCGGTCAGTCACGGGACCGGCGCGTCCGGTCCTCACCAGCGCGTCCGGTGGGTCGGACCAGCGCGTCCGGTCAGTGTTTCGAATTTTAGCCGTTGCGGCACCGGCGCGTCCGGTCAGTTGGACCAGCGCGTCCGGTGAGCGCGACTGCTGCTGATTTCAGTTTCTAACGGCTATATTCGAAGGGGTACGTCTATATATATACTCGTTGGTCGGCTCAAGGCTCTCTCTCTTGACATTTTGACATACTTGTGAGCACTTTGAGCCAAGCAACTCCCCTCCCACTCATCTCTCTTGCTTATTTGCATATTCGAAGTGAGATTGAGTGATCCAAGTGCATTTGCATCGTGAGATAGCATCTAGTTGGCACTTGGTGGTTGATTTGCTGCGGGATTCTTGTTTCTCTTGGTGGTTGCCGCCACCTAGACGGCTTGGAGCAGCTTGGAGGCGTTGGCAAGAGTTGGTGATTGTTCTTGGCCACCTCCGGTGATTGTGAGGGGTTTGTGCCTACCTCGGCGAAGCGCCAAAGGCAACATTAGTGGATTGCTCGTGTCATTTGCAACCTTTTGCCATTTGGTAGGTTCTTGTGGCGCCTTTTGAGAGGCTCAGTGTGAGACCGATTAGCCACCGAACCACGTGGTGAAGAGGGACACAACGGGGACTAGCGTGCCGGCAAGCACGTGAACCTCGGGATAAATCTTCGTGTCATCACTTTCATAATTGTGATTGATTGATCCCGGTGTTCGGTTATCTTGGTATTCATTGTTGATCATATTGGTTGGCTCATTACTTCGCCCCTCGGTGAAACTCTCCTAACTCAACTCCGCTTTACTTTCTTAGTTATCTTTGCTAGCTAGTTGTAGTTGTAGTTACCTTCTCGGTTTAACTTGTGCGGTTGAGTGCCTTTTTACTAGTATTGAGAATTGGATAGGTGGCTTGCAAACACCCCGTAGGCTAAGCAAAACTCGCATCTCGCTATTTGTTATATTGATAAACTTGTTTAGCTTGTCTTGTAGAAAGTTTTAAAAGGCTATTCACCCCCCCTCTAGCCATCTAGACCTTTCAAGTGGTATCAGAGCCGTGGTCACCGTTTGCAAGGCTTAACAACCTCGGTGCAAGATGGCTCAAGTTATGTTCAACCATGTTAATGGCAAGCCTCCATTTTTTGATGGCGTCTCTTCCTTTGATCATTGGAAAAGGAAGATGAAGCAATATCTAGGCAATATACATGAGAAGGTTTGGGATGTGACCAATGAAGGATACATCATTCTTGATGAAGAAAATCTCACTCCAAATGACCGCATCAACAAACAATGCAACACGGCGGCACTTGACACAATCTACCATGCTATTGATGACAAAGTATTTGAGCAAATCAAAGATCTTGAAAAGGCAAATGAGCTTTGGATAAGGCTTGAAGAAACATATGAAGGCACTTCAACGGTAAAAAGTGCCAAGCTATATATGCTCAAGGACAAGTTCTCCACTTTCAAGATGAAGGATGATGAATCCATCCCGGAGATGTTCTATAGGCTCCAAGTCATTGTCAATGATCTCAAGGGGCTTGGAGAGAAGGTTGAGGACAAGGACTTCTCACACAAGTTCTTGATGTGCTTACCCAAGAAGTTTGCCACCTTGAGAAGAATGATCTTTAGAGAGGGATTGGACAAGGTCAAACCAACCAATGTGCTTGGAGATATAATGACCGATGCTCAATACAATGATGATGAAGATGAGGTAGAAGAGAAGAAGGAGACAAAGGTCAAGCAAGAGAAGCACATTGCATTCAAGGCTTCATCTTCTAAGGGCAAGAGCAAGGTGGAGAGTGATGATGATGATCCATTCGATGATGAGACCATGGGCCTCCTAGTGCACAAGATGGGGAGGTTCATGAAGAAGAAAGGATATGGGGCAAGGAAGAGAAGGGATTTCATGAAGGCAAAGGAGGTGCTTTGCTACAATTGCAATAGCCCCGATCATATAGTGGCAAAGTGCCCCTATGAAGATAAAAGATATCATGATGGGGAGTTGAAGTTGAAGAAGAACAAGAAGGACAAGAAGGAGAAGAAAGAGAAGAAGAGCTTCACTATCAACAAGAAGAAGAAGGGTGGTGGTTATGTGGTCACTTGGGATAGTGACAACTCCGATAGTGATGATGATGAAAGCTCTAGTGATGATGAGAGGACCACTCGACGAGCCATTGCAAACATCGCCCTCTCCAACAAGTCATCCATCTTCGACACTACATCGACATGCCTTATGGCCAAGCCTACCAAGGTAAAATATGATGATAGTGATGATGATTCTTGTGCTAGTGATGATTGTAGGAGTGATGATGAGGAGGATGAGGACTACTCCAAGGATGATCTATTGGGTATAATAGATCAAATGAGTAAGGGCTACAAGAGGACAACCAAGAAATACAAAATCTTGGAACAAGAGCTCATTGCCAAGAGCAATGAAAATGATGCCTTGATGGAGGAGCTTGTTGCTCTCAAAAAGAGTAAGGAGTGCAAAGGAATTGAACAAGAGCTCAAAGCTCTTAGGAAATCCTTTGATGAGCTAGAGGCCTCTCGTGAGTGTCTAAAGGAAGACCACGAGGACCTTGAAGTTGCTCACACTAGGCTTAAGGAAGCCCACTCCTCTCTACTTGAGCTCATCAAGGAGAAGGACCTCAAGTTGGAGAAGCTCATGAAGGAAGCTAAGGAGGAGCAAGTGATTGTCACTTGTGATATTGGACTAACATGTGATATTATTGATGATTCTTTATTTGTTGGTCCTACTAATGCTTCATGTAGCTCATCATCATCCACCACAACCAACTCTACCTCTACTACTAGTGATTCATCACTTGTGGTTGAGAATGAGACTCTCAAGAGAGAGGTGGATGATCTCACCCGCGCTTTAGGCAATGCCTATGGTGGGGATGCCCGCTTGCTAAAATGCTTGGGTAGCCAAAGGTTCTCTCTTAACAAAGAGGGTTTGGGCTATACTCCCAAGAAGGGCAAGGCGGCCTTTGCTACTCCAAAGTCTCGCTTTGTGAAGAGCAATGGTCGTTATTGCAATAGATGCAAGCAAGTTGGGCATCTAGAGATTAATTGTAATAAAATGAACAAGAACAACAACAAGTTTCATGCTAAAATGGATTACATTCCTTTTGATTCTTGTTATGTTCTTACCAAGGGTGTGAAAGGTGTGCATGCTAAGTTTGTTGGTACACCAATTGTGGGTCCAAAGAAGAAGGCCATTTGGGTACCAAAGAGCTTAGTTACTAACCTCCAAGGACCCAAACAAGTATGGGTACCTAAGAAACATTAATTTATTTTGTAGGTAAATTACAAGGCCGGAGGAAGGCATTGGGTGCTTGATAGTGGGTGCTCTCAACATATGACCGGTGATTCAAGAATGTTCAACTCTCTCAAATCAAATGATAGTGGCATTGATAGTATCACATTTGGTGATAATAGCAAGGGTGATGTGAAGGCTCTTGGAAGGATTGCAATCTCAAATGATCATAGCATTTCCAATGTGCTCCTAGTTGAAAAGTTGAACTTCAATCTTCTCTCGGTTGCTCAATTGTGTGATCTCGGTTTCAAGTGCATATTTGGTGTTGATGATGTGGAGATTATTAGTGTTGATGGCTCTAATTTGATCTTCAAGGGCTTTAGATATGAGAATCTATACTTGGTTGATTTCAATGCTTGTGACACTCAACTTTCAACATGCTTGCTCACCAAATCAAGTATGGGTTGGTTATGGCATAGAAGACTTGGTCATGTTGGCATGAAGCAATTGAATAAGTTAGTGAAGCATGACTTAGTTAGAGGCTTGAAGGATGTCACATTTGAGAAAGATAAGCTATGTAGTGCATGTCAAGCCGGAAAGCAAGTAGGCAACACTCATCCATTGAAGAGCATCATGAGTACTTCCAAGGCATTTGAGTTGTTGCACATGGATTTATTTGGGCCAACTACATACACAAGCATTGGTGGCAACAAGTATGGGTTTGTGATTGTGGATGATTTCACTAGGTATACATGGGTATTCTTTCTTGTGGACAAAAGTGATGTATTTGACATATTCAAGAAGTTCATCAAGAGAGTGCAAAATGAATTTGAGACCACAATCAAGAAAGTGAGAAGTGACAATGGAAGTGAGTTTAGAAACACAAGAGTTGATGAACTATGTGAGGAGCTTGGAATCAAGCATCAATTCTCGGCCAAGTATACACCTCAATCTAATGGCCTAGTTGAGAGGAAGAATAGAACTTTGATTGATATGGCAAGATCAATGTTGAATGAGTATAATGTGAGTCATTCATTTTGGGCCGAAGCAATCAACACGGCTTGCTTCTATAGCAACCGCCTCTATTGCCACAAGTTTCTAGAGAAGACACCATATGAGATCTTAAATGGAAGAAAGCCCAACATTGCATATTTTCGGGTATTTGGTTGCAAATGTTACATCTTGAAGAAGGGCAATAGATTGAGCAAGTTTGAGAAGAAATGTGATGAAGGATTCTTACTTGGTTACTCCACTACTAGCAAAGCTTATAGAGTTTGGAATTTGGCTAGTGGTTTACTTGAGGAAGTTCATGATGTTGAGTTTGATGAAACAAATGGCTCTCAAGATGAGGAAAATAACTTGGATGATGTGAGAGGAACTCAATTGACCAATGCTATGAAAGAAATGGATATTGGTGATATTAGGCCAAAGCAAGTGATTGATGTGGATGACAACAAAGATCAAGTGCTCCAAAGTCCAATTACACAAGCTAGTGGCTCTCTAATGCAAAATCAAGCTAGTACATCATCTCAAGTGCAACAAGATCAACAAGTGGCTAGTTCATCATCTCCAACTCATGATCAACATCAACATCCAAGCAATCAAGTGCAAGTGCTTCAACCAACTAACATTGCAAGAGACCATCCATTGGATTCCATTATTGGTGACATACAAAGGGGAGTTCAAACTAGATCAAGATTGGCATCGTTTTGTGCTCACTCTTCTTTTGTGTCAATGGAAGAACCAAAGGACATTGATAAAGCATTAAGAGATCCGGATTGGGTAAATGCAATGCATGAAGAGCTCAACAACTTCAAGAGAAATGAAGTATGGGAACTAGTTGAGAGGCCTAAGGATCACAATGTCATTGGAACAAGATGGGTCTTTCGCAACAAGCAAGATCAAGATGGGATAGTAGTAAGGAACAAAGCAAGACTAGTGGCTCAAGGTTACACACAAATAGAGGGTCTTGACTTTGGTGAAACTTATGCCCCGGTTGCAAGATTGGAAGCAATTAGGATTTTACTTGCCTATGCTTGTGCTCATAATATCAAGCTATATCAAATGGATGTGAAGAGTGCATTTCTAAATGGGTACATTCAAGAGGAGGTGTATGTGGAGCAACCTCCCGGTTTTGAAGATGACAAGAAACTCAACCATGTATACAAGTTAAGGAAGGCTTTGTATGGATTGAAGCAAGCACCTAGAGCATGGTATGAAAGATTGAGGGACTTCTTGCTATCCAAAGGATTTGTCATGGGCAAAGTTGATACAACACTATTCACCAAGAAGATTGGGAAAGACTTGTTTGTGTTGCAAATATATGTTGATGATATCATCTTCGGTTCAACCAATCAAGATTATTGTGATGAGTTTGGAAAAATGATGGCAAAGGAATTTGAAATGTCAATGATTGGTGAACTTAGTTTCTTTCTTGGACTTCAAATCAAACAAATGAAGGAAGGAACATTTGTGAGCCAAACCAAGTACATCAAAGATATGCTCAAGAAGTTTGGCATGGAAGATGCAAAGGGCATTACAACCCCAATGGGCACTAGTGGAAGTTTGGATAGTGACAAGAGTGGCAACATGGTGGATCAAAAGCTATATAGATCAATGATTGGTAGCCTACTCTATGTGACGGCATCAAGGCCCGATGTAATGTTTAGTGTATGCATGTGTGCAAGATTTCAAGCCTCACCAAGAGAAAGTCATTTGAAGGCAACAAAGAGAATATTGAGGTACTTAAAGCATACACAAGATGTTGGATTATGGTATCCCAAAGGTGCAAGCTTTGAGCTAGTTGGATATTCGGATTCCGACTATGCCGGTGACAAAGTGGAGAGAAAGAGCACCTCCGGGACTTGTCAATTGTTGGGAAGATCACTTGTCTCATGGTCATCCAAGAAGCAAAATAGTATTGCACTATCTACCGCCGAAGCCGAATACATCGCCGCGGGTAGTTGTTGTACACAAATCTTGTGGATGAAGGCAACATTGAAGGATTTTGGAATCAATTTTAAGAATGTGCCATTGCTATGTGACAATGAAAGTGCCGTGAAGCTAACCAACAATCCGGTTCAACATCAAAGAACAAAGCATATTGATGTTCGTCATCATTTCATTAGAGATCATCAACAAAAGGGTGACATTGCTATTGAGAGTGTGGGCACCGAAGATCAACTAGCCGATCTATTCACCAAGCCACTTGATGAGAAGAGATTTCACAAGCTAAAGAATGAGTTGAACATACTTGACTTCTCCAACATGAGTTGATGCACCCCATATATGACATGCCTCCCCTTCGAGCCCCAAGGTACAATTGGTTGACATGTCATACATTCTATACTAAGGACATGTTTAGTGCATCTAGTCATGATTTCTTATGTTCTAGGCTCATTCATGAAAATCAAATGAATTTGAAGTTTATATGGTGCCACTATTGTTTCCATGACTTGTATGATCTAGTGGTAGCATATAACTTGTTTAAGTAGCTTGTGATCCTAAGCGTTTAATCTAGATCACTTGTCTAAATATTTGCTTCAACATGGTGCATGATAACCCTTCTAGTGAGGTGTGAAGAAGCTTGCCCTTGGATCAAACCGAAGCATTTTATTTATGCAAGCAATCTAGGTTGAATCACAAACTTGATCCTCACCCCATAATTCAACATGATAATCTATCTAAAATTTGCTCCTTGTGGTCATTGGTGCCAAAGGGGGAGAAAATGTTGTTCACAAAGATAGAACTCAAAGGGGGAGAAGCACAAAAGGGGAGAAAATAATAAAAGAAGGGGATCAACTAAAATTTTGAGCACACAAGTAGGGGGAGCAAGCTCTTAAACATGAATGTTGCATTTCTATGTGCACTTCATATGTATGATGCATAGTTATGCATTTCTTTTTCTCCGATACTTTGCTTGTGTGGTGTTTTGCTAATATACAATTGAATGATGTATTGAAGTACTAGCATGAATAGGAAGTAACCTTGCTTATAATGTTGATCTCACGAGGTTTCTAGCTTTGTTTGTGCTTTTCCAAGTGATATCTAACTACACAAGGTGCTAAGATGGTGTTTTTCGCTACTCCGATGGTATCACGCTTCAAAGGTCTATAATCTAAAACACTTAGCACCTATTGGTAGTCAATGCTCCTAATCTTTCCTATCTAACATGTATGCTTCCAAAATCCAAACATATAGCATACATGTAGGGGGAGCCATTGCTATCAATTTGAATTCATGATCACTTGTCCATACTTCTTACACATGGTAATATACTTGGACAATGTGACATGGGTTCAATCAAAATTTTATCATAATATCTTTGTGAAAGGGTTGTCACCAATTACCAACAAGGGGGAGATTGAAAGTCCTATGTTTGGTGTTGGTAATTAGTGACAATGCCTAAGTACTAATCCTATGCCTAAGTTGTATGTAGCATATGAGGATTAGTACATTCCAAGGTTGGTGGCAAGATGGACATGGTGATCATGATGGCCACACTTGGATTTGGACGCAACCCTACGAGATCAAGGCAAAGGTATATGCTTAAGGGTTGTGTTTTAGTAACCAAGACACCTAGTGGGTGTGGTTACATTATAGGATAGATAGCCGTACTATAAAGAGGGGAATGACGCGGCTAATGAACTCCTAAGTGCCTCTAGGTATGCATTTCATGATCATATGCATTTGGATAGAACTAATAACGCCTCGAAAAATGATTGTGAAAATGCTAACACACATGCACATGGTGATGATCACTTGGTGGTGTTAGCACGTTTGCGACGGCGTTGGAGTTTGAGCGGTAGAGAGGGTTTGGGGTCCTCTCTCCCTCCCGCCGAGCGCGCGAGCGCGGGATTCAGGCGATTTCGGGGAAATGAAATGCCTATTTTCCACTACGCCGTAAGTCGGAAATCAAACGGAAAAGAAACGGAGGCGAACGCGGTCACGGAAGTGACCGGACGCAGCACCGGACGCTGCACCGGACGCAGCACCGGACGCTGCACCGGACGCGGGCTCTGTGCGACCGGCGCGTCCGGTCATGCGCTCTGAGGGAACCGAGGACGTCGGACGCGGTCCGCGTCCGGTCACTGTCCATCGG
The DNA here is from genome assembly GCA_038087645.1 of Saccharum hybrid cultivar R570. NCBI lineage: Eukaryota > Viridiplantae > Streptophyta > Magnoliopsida > Poales > Poaceae > Saccharum > Saccharum hybrid cultivar. Next base: position 7,528,738 of record JAQSUU010000066.1, read on the forward strand.
ACGCGTCCGGTCGTCCAGGGAGCTTACTGGACTCCCACCGGACGCGGGCACTGTGGCGTCCGGTCGGTTCACCAGCGCGTCCGGTCGTTAGTTCGGTTTGCGCGACTCAGTGTTCACCGGCGCGTCCGGTCAGTCACGGGACCGGCGCGTCCGGTCCTCACCAGCGCGTCCGGTGGGTCGGACCAGCGCGTCCGGTCAGTGTTTCGAATTTTAGCCGTTGCGGCACCGGCGCGTCCGGTCAGTTGGACCAGCGCGTCCGGTGAGCGCGACTGCTGCTGATTTCAGTTTCTAACGGCTATATTCGAAGGGGTACGTCTATATATATACTCGTTGGTCGGCTCAAGGCTCTCTCTCTTGACATTTTGACATACTTGTGAGCACTTTGAGCCAAGCAACTCCCCTCCCACTCATTTCTCTTGCTTATTTGCATATTCGAAGTGAGATTGAGTGATCCAAGTGCATTTGCATCGTGAGATAGCATCTAGTTGGCACTTGGTGGTTGATTTGCTGCGGGATTCTTGTTTCTCTTGGTGGTTGCCGCCACCTAGACGGCTTGGAGCAGCTTGGAGGCGTTGGCAAGAGTTGGTGATTGTTCTTGGCCACCTCCGGTGATTGTGAGGGGTTTGTGCCTACCTCGGCGAAGCGCCAAAGGCAACATTAGTGGATTGCTCGTGTCATTTGCAACCTTTTGCCATTTGGTAGGTTCTTGTGGCGCCTTTTGAGAGGCTCGGTGTGAGACCGATTAGCCACCGAACCACGTGGTGAAGAGGGACACAACGGGGACTAGCGTGCCGGCAAGCACGTGAACCTCGGGATAAATCTTCGTGTCATCACTTTCATAATTGTGATTGATTGATCCCGGTGTTCGGTTATCTTGGTATTCATTGTTGATCATATTGGTTGGCTCATTACTTCGCCCCTCGGTGAAACTCTCCTAACTCAACTCCGCTTTACTTTCTTAGTTATCTTTGCTAGCTAGTTGTAGTTGTAGTTACCTTCTCGGTTTAACTTGTGCGGTTGAGTGCCTTTTTACTAGTATTGAGAATTGGATAGGTGGCTTGCAAACACCCCGTAGGCTAAGCAAAACTCGCATCTCGCTATTTGTTATATTGATAAACTTGTTTAGCTTGTCTTGTAGAAAGTTTTAAAAGGCTATTCACCCCCCCTCTAGCCATCTAGACCTTTCAAATGTGTAGAAGGGACGGTGGCGTTGGCAAGTGACACGAGCACAAGGGATGGTAGCGCGGCACAATGGCCAATGTCGCGAGGCATAAGGCCATAGGGGTTCACGGTGGAGACTGGACGACGCATGTGACCCACAAATCATCTTCTTCCTCTTCTTTCTTCTCCAAATCAACATAGGCACATGTATGATGGGGAGGGGCTAATTGAGCCAAGGAGCACTCGCCATCGGCAATGGATGCGACTGTGAACTTCACCATTCACCCTCACACCCGAGGGTGGTTTTAATTCATTTGTTTGATGGAGGCTAGCAACGGGTCGAGCATGAGTGTTCCTATCCGGCGCCCGATGATGGGCAGAAGGTAGAAGACGACGTCGAAAATGGTGGGTCCGGATAGACTTGGACCAAATGTGTGCGCGTGTGGGCGAGGGGGCTGCGGTAGACTGATTCACATTCATTGAAACATTGATGCACGATCTGATTCGTATTCATTGAAACATTGATGCACGATCTCGAAGCTCAATCATGGTAGATGCAATATGGCAGGCTGGGAGCTCCAACACGGTTTCTATGTGTCCAACGAGTGCAATGGGTAGAGGAGGCCGAGATGGACTCAATAGAGCTCATTTGTAGGATAGATGTGAAGCACAAGGCGAGGAACAACAACGTTAATGGGAGCTCAGTGATCGGTAATGGACGCGGCAAGCACTAGAGCAGAGATAGAATAGCTAGAGAGATATAGATGCTAGGCTTGTGGGAGTGAAAAGGAGGGTAGCGCAGGTGGGTGATAAGCATGGGCTCAGCAAATTTCTTGTCATGCTAGCTATTGACTCCATATGGCATGTCAAATCTAAGGTACAGACGAAAGCGTGTGGGCTTATAGTGAATCACTTAAAAGTTTATACACTGAAAGTTGAATTTAAGGGCCAAACGAAGGGGCATGGACCTACGCAGGGGTGGATCTGCACCCCGGGCTAGGGGGCTGTAGCCCTGGGGGTGGCCCAAAACAGTTAAGAACACTTCTTTAGTCTCCAGTCCAAAACAGTCCAAAGTCTAGGCGTTCAACCCCACCCGACGCTAAACTGTTATAGGATTTCTAGCTTTCTATTATTTAGCCCCCCCTCTTGCATCGTTTCTGGATCCACCACTGGACCTATGGTGTTTATATATGGACCAATAAGTTGAATCTAAGGGTCAAATGAAAGAAATAGTATAGACTTGTGGTAAACTACTTAAAAAGTTTATGGACATGAAAATCGACTTATATAGGTAATGAACCTAACCAAAGCCCCCACATAATTTAATCGACCTCTGGTGTATTTAACTCTATGTATTTAATCAGCATGCATGTACATAGCTTGTTGAATTGACCTGATTTCTTGTTGTCAGATGGAATGGCCCTATGCTAGTTGACTCTGTGATTTAGATAGCCTCATAAACGATAGTAGCGCTATGCTCCCAGGAGGCTTCCTACTGCGTATACCATTTAGGGCGTATTTGGATGGCCTCCAAACCACGCCACAGGCCACCGCGCCGCACATGCGGCACACCGCGGGAGCCACACGCCGCCGCTGCACTTTGCCAAAGATTTGGCGCGCGCCGCGGCATGCAGTTCAAAACGCATGGCCCAGCTTACCAATAGTCGGGCAGGCATTTTGTTCACTGCACTCGTGGCGCGGCCACACTTGCGGCGGCAGTGGCTCAGGACGGAAGCAAACGTGCCCTATGGGGCAATGAAACATACCCCCTCCAGAAAAGAATGCAATTCTAGCACATTATCAAGTTAAAGTACCTTAGATTTGAACAATTATATATAAAAAATATAAATAATTATGACAAATAAGTATAATTAGATTTATCATAAAATAATTTTTCATAATATACTTGGTGTCAAAAACAATAATTTTTTCCTATATATTTGCTCAAACTTTAGACACGGAAACAAAAATGCACCTAGAATTATATCCTTTTCAGGATAGAGGTTGTATGTCCTACGGATGGAACATAGAAATGGATATTCAAATCATCTGATATCCGCATCCGCTAAAACTTGTAATATGAATATTCATATTTGTATCTGTTTCTAATATGGATACTATAATTGGATATATCCAAATTCGTTTTTCAGTGTTTTTCTCTATCCGATTCTATATTCGTATTCGATAATATCCGACAGTATTCGTATCCGCAAAGAAAACTAGGTATCATGAGCCTATATTCAAAAGTTCTCTTTGTAACGAGTGACCAATTATTTAACTTTATTATTACTAATTATATGTTGAAACCATTTAATAGTATATCCAAATAATTTTTAGTAATAATTTAAATTATTAATGATACATAAAGATTAAATTAATTTTATTGTTTTTCTGAATTTAGTTTGAACCTAATATTTTTGTTATTTTAGTTATTTGAATACTTTAATTTCTTTATTTATTGATGTAAATTATTTTATATAATTTATAATTTCATCATAAGTATTTATACAAATATAATATTGATTGATTAATTGATATATTTAATTATTAAAAATACTTATATAACTATATTATTTTTATGAGCTATCCTTGTCTGTGTTATATATACAAATACTTTAATCTACTTGTGTAATAATTATATAATTCCAAAACTATTGATAAGTAAAATGGCTATTTGTTTTCTACCTTTTTTATTTGAATTTCTTCACTTGACCTATTATTTTATTCAATATTATCCATTATAATTTACTTTACTTTGATATTGGAGATTATTATAAGTGTACTTTCATTTAGTTCACTTTGATTAATGATGAAATTAGTAGTAAAATTTTATTAATGCATGCTAAATTTAAAATATACATTTTGAGTTGACTTGAATAAATATTCAAATAGAAATCTGAATCCGAGACATCCGTTTTGTATTCATATTCGAAAACATTTGAATCTGTATTCGTATTCGAATTAAAATTTGGTAAAAGGTGATATCCAGATCTGATTTCATGCTAATCCCATCCGTTTCCATCCCCCGTATGTCCTTCCAAAAAAAAAGTTACTAGCACAAGGAGAAGCATGTTAGAATGTCACATCCATTAAATGTGGTGTATTTCTATACTTGCTTACACAGGTAACTCACACGTATGAATCACCTAGACTGCATCAAGCTACACTACACGTTAGAGGGGGAGCTAGCAAATTGAAGTGTAGTGCACTTGTCATGTGGGTGCTTACATTTATACTATAGAGAATATATATATGGTAAAATTTCAATCAAAACCACTGACTTTTTTAATATTTAGAGGTACAATTGCCCCTCTAATAATTACACTATACCTTCGCCCTTGGTGTGCATTGGCAATCAAGCTCTGATGAGTAGCGTTTGGGTGAAAGCAAGGCATAGCAAAAGCTGACAAGCAAAAACCAAAGAGGAGTAGAGATAGTGACAGAGGCCAAAGCTTAGGAGAGACACAAAGTACGCTGCCCTAGCCCAAACCTTTGGGGGGCTGCTTTCGAGTCTGGCCGCACATGTATGCGCCATGGCCCTGCCCACCACCAACACCTATGATAGATAGCCTTGCATTTGGCCCCGGTCTCATCGGCAACGCAGTGCAGGAGTGCATGGCACTGGCGGGGGCGTCGACGGTGACGGAAATAATGATGACCAGTCACTGTGCATGGTTCTGCAACTCCTGCTGTGCGAAAGAGAAGTGAGAGATTGAACAGAGGTACTCCACCAGCATGCACGAAGACAAATAATGGAGGAAGAGGACCTCATATGGCACTACTTTTTATGAAGGAGATGTCTTGTGAGGTCCCCCTCTCTCTCCTCTATTATTTCTCTTTACCGACAAATAATGGAGAGAGGGCCTCATATGACACTGCTTTTTATGAAAAAGATGTCATTTGAGCCCCCTCTCTCTCCTCTATTATTTCCAGTGAAGAGAAATAATAGAGGAGAGAGAGGGGCATCACAAGACATCTCCTTCATAAAAAATAGAAATAATAGAGGAGAGAGAGGGGGGCTCAAATGACATCTCCTTCATAAAAAGCAGTGCCATATGAGACTCTCTTTCTCCTCTATTATTTTGTCTTTGTACATGCTAGTGGAGTAGCTCCGGTTAATCTCTCACTTCTCTTTTGCACAGCAGGAGTGGCAGAAGCATGAGCAAAGAGAAATAATAGAGAAGAGAGAGGGGGCCTCACAAGTATGGGCAAAGAGAAATAATAGAGGAGAGAGGAGCTCACAAGACATCTTCCTCATAAAAAGCAGTGCCATGAGACCCTCTCTCTCCTCTATTATTTCTCTTTGCACATGCTAGTGAAGTACCTCTTATTAAAAATGAGATATGCATGCATACCATAGGCGTGGACAACATGACACCAATACAATATAATGCTACTTATAAAATACTGTAAATAAAATTCTTAGAACCGTGCGTGCTGTATATAACACGTACTATGCCTAGCCAACGATGCACCCTTTGCTGGTTCTCTCGTGCACCACCCCCACGATGTCGGCGAACTCGCGCCGCTTACCAGTCCAATTTTTTATGTCGTCCGTAGAACCAAATCCACGTAGGTCAATGTAATGCCTAAAGAAAACATGACTTTGCAGTTGCAGGGCTCGTAGAGCTCGTACATGACGTTGAAGTCCTGCACCTCCTCGATGTCCATGGCGATGAGCGCCGTGACAGATCAGCGCCCGCAGTCGTCGTGGCCGCTGCGGCCGAACCGCACGACCGCTAGGCAACTGCCCTCGACCTCGCGGTTGATGGCGTCGTCCACGGCCTGCGCCGAGTGCAGGTGCTCAACGTGGTACACCATTGCGGCGACGGTGGCCGCGACGAATACCTTTGCGAAATATATCAAGCGGTGTGCGCAACAACGAGGCAACCAACATGCATGCCGGCTCTTTTATAGTGTGATGATAACACTTCGTCTTGCTCCAAGATAAACCTGATCAGCTCAAATGGTTCAATTGATCCCCTAATCATATAGTGCTAGTATTCACAGTACTGATCTGACTGCACCCACGTAATCACATTACTAGTCATATTAAGGGACATAAAAACTACTTCCTCCGTTCTAAAGTTAAAGTGGACTTCCCAAACCAAAAGATCCAGTGTGCGGCATTGATATTCTGGAGCCTAATAGAAGATCTGCGATCATTATGGTGCTCTCCTTCTCTGAGTAGCATGCTTTCTATAGATGGTTAGGATCTTCTCTTCTAATCCTTCTATAATATTCCGCGTAGCTGTTTGTGCTTTTACCTGGGATCAACCAGAAAATTGTATTTAAGACAACACAATTATTGACCAGTGTTGTACAAGCTAGATAGCATGAGCCACATAAATGTAAGACAAAACAGCACCTCCTTTTTAGAGCCAACTTTGACCCCGCAAGCTCTAACAAAATCTCTCCATTTATCCTGCAAATTTGTTGAGATGGAAATCAGCCAAGGTAACATTTAGAACATATATATATATATGGTCATGAGTGCAATCTGTCACCAGTCTATCTAATATCATTACCTTCAGATCCACTGGTCTTCGAAATGATGTTTTGAAATAAACTCTCTTCACCGTAGTCCAATTTCCAACCCCAAAAATCCATACACCTTCCACCAGTTTCTTCGCTTCATCGGATGTCCATCGCTTTATGTTTTTTCTACCTCCAAATGTCGTGCCACAGCATGCAGAAGGTTTGAGCAAATCAAACAGATGGCTTCTCTCTGCCTGAAAAAAAGAGTAGTAGTCAGCACGATGAGTACGACTGTGAGCTAAATAATTGCCTCCCGGCAGCTCCATTTATGCAATTAACAGTAAAATGTGTTCCTTAAGCTTTGCCACAGGTTCACTTTGTTACAAAATGGGAAATTGGTCAGATAGGATTCTGAAGTTCCATTTGAACTCAAGGGATTATTTACCCTGCCTGTTTAATCCCTTTTAGCTCAGATTAATAAAGCAACCATTCAACAAATGAAATGCACTTTGCAATTAGATTCGGCGTTTACCCAACAAGATGTGCTTTTCTTGCGACATTTTCTTGGGCCATGATGTCCTCCCCAACCATATTGCACTTTGGAATTAGATTCGGCATTTGCCCAACAAGATTTTCTTCTGTTGCGACATTTTCTTGGGCCCTGATGTCCTTCCCAACCATATTGCACTAGTATCATCGCAAAAAAAAAAAAATTGCACTGGTATCAGGTCTGAGGCATATAGCATATGAACATAAAACCCATGGTAAGTTACAGACATGGTTCTCTTTGGGGAACATGAATAAATGATAATAACTCGTATTCCCTCCGTCCACGAAAAGATGCAGTTCTTGGTTTTCGAGGAATCAAACAATTTAAACTTTGACTAAAGTTATATGAAAAATTACTAGCATTCATGCTACAAAAGAAGCACCATTAGATTTATTATTGAATATATTTTTTATAGTAAACTTTATTGGATATTAATTACAAACTTAGTCAAACACAAACTAATTTGATTGTCAAATTTCATAGTTGCATTCTTTTGTGAACGAAGGGAGTACCTAACAAGCTTGGCACAACAATGTAATCCCCAATCTCATGGTATAAATGCATTTGCTCGGCTTCACTTTCATCATCCGCAAATGCTGAATTAGATTTATCTTCCAACTGACATGAAAAATATAAATCATTGTTAACGCTAGCTCCTTATCATATATCCATTTATTTAAATACCATGCTATAATAGTCGTTACATACAATTGCAAAGGAGATCTTCAACCCCGTCGTTGCCATGCATGAGCAAAAGTTTATTGATGACATCGATCAATATTGTATTTCCTCTAGTTACAAATATTATAGCCCATCTCGATTCATCAGAAGTCAATCGTTTTCTAACCTTTTGAGGAATATATATAAAAAACTATGTTATGGAAAAGGGACATAGGTGAAAGTACATTTCATAATAAATCTAGTAATCTCAATCATCTATTGTCTCAATTTATATATAATTTTTTCAATATAGATGTAAAAGTTTAAAAATTTAATTTAGGATAAAGCTATGGACATATATTTGTGATTGAATGAAGTAATATTTAATTTACAAAAAACAATTCAAGGTATTTTCCTAGCATGCATGTTAAGAGGGCATAGTACTCATGTTTTACGGATATATTTACTTAAAATGAACCATTTTCATAAGAAAAGGTTTCTTGGTTTGTAATATCCCAACTCTTGTTCGATAGTAGTCTATTAGATTCCAATATCGTACCTGCGTGAAGCTCTCACAGTCACGTAAACCTGCAAAAGAATCTTCATAAATTTCCATGCCAAATAAATAAATATGACAAGTATATCAAAGAAAGAGAACAACCAAAGATTGATGGTAGGTCACTCTCATCTTGGGGCCCCAGCAACTGTAGTTTCGTTTCATCGTCCATCTATCATGAAAAAAAAATAAACAGATGATTTTAACCAGGATAAGACATAAGAGCATATCAAGAGTTCCTAACAGTTTCATTCCAAAACCATACAGTTTTCCAACAATTGAATGGAATAAATAAGACCATCTCCAATAGTTTTCAATAATTCACTCACAAAATATAGAAAATAATTTTACATCAGGAATGCTATAATACTCCATCTGTTCCAAATTATAAGTACATAACAAAATGAATAAATAAAAAAAGTCAAAGCGACTTATAATTTGGAATGAAGGGAGTATTTATAAATTATACTAACCACTTTTATTATATGTTCTTTTCTCACTTGTACATTTAGATTAGGAACCCTTTTCTACTCTTTATTTTTTCTCACGTTCTTCCACCGCGGATATATCCATGCGATCGGTCTATTTTTCCACGTGCGTAAAGATTGGGAGGTGGGATTGGGAATTGTTGGAGATGAGTTTTTTTTTCCATCCTTACCAAAAATCCTAGATTCGGAGACTTTATTGGGAACTCTTGGAGATGCTCGGCTTGAGAAAAAGGAAGCCAAGCAATTTGTCCAAACCTACTCCTTCCTATTATTAAACATCCTTGTTTTATATTCGGCATTATTTTAGTTAAATAGGACTGTTGAAGCAAGCTAGATGCAATGGAAGACATTTACTGTAAAAGAATTTAGCATCACTGTACTGTGTCTTATAATAAATGACTGTGGGAGGTATAACCCCAGGTATCCACGTCAGAGACATGGGCCACACCATCGGGGATGGTTGGTCTCTGCGCATATGTCACCATCCAGGTCCTGATTACGCGCACCTCCACCACACAATCTACCATCGTAAGTATACCTCACGGTGGACCGTCGACGATATTCCATCAACAATGACCCACATTTCATTCTATGCTCCATATGTATCTTGAGAAATGCAAAACTGAACAAAGCAGTATCATGAGATATCTCTGTTTCATTAATACTATCAAGAGTATTATAAAGCTGATTGCATATTTCCGTAAGGCTAGTCAGTCTATGTACTCTACACAGCAAATTGCTAATACATATATATACCACGGTCGCTCAATTAGGATGTTAACAACAAGAAAAAAGAACTACAGAATAGAACTATAATTTGTTGTCAGTTTCATACCTACATATTTTTCTCAGTTTAAAAGTACCCCTAGCGCCATCGATGGCATTTAAGTTGCATGGCTTCTAGGGTGCCAAACACAACATCTAGGGTGCCATGAGAAGGAACAATGATATAAAAGTATATAGAGAATTAACTTGTGTCTTTCATAATTAACAGCTATAGTACTACTTGTAATAGCATACCGGTAGCGGAATAATCAAAATTAAAAAAACTAGCTTCACACAAGCATATTAGTGAACACCTTGTGTGCATGAAATGAAACAGTACCTAAACTTGAATCCATCAAACCACAAGTTGTCCAAATCTTTGAGCAAGATTATACTTGTATCAATTAGCTCACTAATACATCAACCCCATCATCTCATGATCAATATATCAAAGAATACACATATGCCTTCCATGCCAACTCATTCATTAAAGCAACCACTTCACATATGGAACAATAGCAAGCAAGATGACTTAATCGCGAGCGACTATGAGACAATTCTAATAGGAGATGAATTAAATACAAGAGGTGGGAGACAACGAGGGAGGGAGGGCTCCAAATCCCCCACTCAAATCTTGCTCTTTTATTGGTGAATTTGGTAGATCAAAGCCTTTTCACTACTCACATTAACCCTATCTCTCTCACAAGCCAAAGAACAGAGCTCTTTGTCTATTCCTGAACAGAGCTCGAGATTATACAAACAGCCCCAATTCACAGTCATCAATCTCAACACGCGGCCTCTTCGACCTCACTAGTACAAACTTCTATTCCCATCTTGGGGCCTCTTCAAACTCACAGATACTAAGTGCCACAAATGGAGATGAAACTCGCCGTGCCCTGTTCGTGTCCGCGTTTCTCCCTGTTCCGGCCCTCACAAGCTCTACGGCGCGCGATTGCTCTCTGGAGCCTGGCCGCACAACCTTTGCGCCGGCGGGCCACCGGCGCGGCTACCCATTGGCGTGCGCGCGCAGGTAGCGGCTAGCCCCCTGGCCGCATAAAGCGAAGCGCCTCGCCTGACCGCGCATGCAGCTAAGCTATAGGACGATGGCAAGGCTGACGCGGCGCCGCTGTCCTCTCTGCCTTCGCCGCTTGCGATACTACATGGCCCGCACAAGACCCGCGGCGGCGCGGCTGCCGGAACATGGCAAGGCCCCACGCCGGGCTGCGCACCCTGGCCGCTTCCTTCGCCGTCTTTGCCGTGGGCGATGCTACGTGGTCACACAAGAGCCCGCGCCGCCGGCGCGTCTACCGGACCACGCCACTGCATACGCGGCACGCATCCGCCGTGCCCTGGCCGCGGCGGCACGCGCTGCCGGTTTCTTCGCAGGCACGCCGTGCTGCATGAAGACCGCGGCCTTGCTAGCTGCGCCGTGCGCGCTGCCCTGACCGGCAGACCTTCCTCGCTAGCGCTGGACAGTACTACTACCTACGGTGGCTGCCGGCGTAAGCAAACCAGCGAAATCGAGCATGCAAGAAAGGAATCCGCCGCAACAGAAAAAAAAAAGGTCCAATCCCTACACATTCACACAACGCAATGGAATTGGGGTGGCCATCTTGGTTACCTGGATTTCATTTACGAGCCAGAACTCGTCCGCAAGATCCCCCGGTCCTTGCTCGAGTGAAAGCTCCGGAAGATCCACCAGTGCAAAGGGGAACGAAAGGTCCAGCTCCGCCATGGCGCTCAGCTGCTCGAGCTCACCTTGTGGGATGGGCGAAGGAGACCGAGCCCATGCATGGAGCAAAAATAACAGAGACGAAGATCGGATTTAGCAGCAGTGCAGCACGTATATTTGAAGGCACGTATAGTTGAAGGCACAAGGCACCAGTGAGCTGACGGGTCTGATAATTGCTCTAGAAAATTGTGTAGATAGAATTAAATGAGCCTGGGTACTTTTAAAAAAATAACTCTAGTTTTTCGAGAAGTCAATCAATTTCAAGTTTCACTAAATCTATTCAAAACAATACCTACTAATATTTATGATTTCAAAATAAGTATTATTAGATTAATCATGCAATATATTTTTTATAAACATATTCTCTCTATCCAAACTAAATCAACTTCTAGAGTCATGCTAAGTTAAACTATTCTGGGTTTGATCAAATTGAAGATAGTTTGACTTAAGTTGATTCTATAATTAATTTATTTCGGGGTGTGGAAGACTATTTGGAAACGTAAACCCTATTCTTAATAGAATCGATCTTATTTTTGTGTGTTCGTTTTGTGATGAGTGATTGTCAATGTGATCCACGAAGTAGGTTGAGTGGTGACTAACCCTACCATGACGAAAGCTATGTATGTATGTCTCTTGGCTCGTGGTGTGCAGGTGTAGAGCACGGAGACGGTAGTCGATGGCGAGGTGAAGATCAAGGAGGACGTGCCGTGCCAACGGACCGAGAGTGGTGAAGGGCGGACGTGAGGCTTAGACCGAGGGACCAAGAAGCTGGGTGACTAGCCGCGGTGGCTGACACTTGGGACATCGACGAGTGCAAGTGTACATGGTGATGAAGACGGCGTCAGCCAAGTCAAGATGGAGGCGATGGCGTCGTGGCACTTGGCGGAGGCCGGTGGGCCGAGTCAAGGAGGAAGACGAAGACGTCATGCTTGGCGAGAGGTCGGACACGCGTCGACATCGGGGGTTTGGTGGTTTTGTCCTCAAAACCATCGGCGGGGGACGCGTATGGAGTACGCTACTCGCGAGCGGTTTGGTGGTTTGGGCCTCAAAACCATCGGTGGCGGGTTTATGAGTTTGGGCCTCAAAACCCAGGCGGAGGTTCTGAGGAGTAACGGACGGCACGTGGCGGCATCGGGGAGTTCGCGTCGAGGCAAAACTACCGGTGAGGAGGCACGATGGCCATCGGATCAAGATGAAGACCGGGTTGGACCTTACGCCCTTGGGCTAAATGCTTTGGCTCATTTGTATGCAGGGGCAAAACTGAGATTGTGTAATAGCCCTGTTAAATAGGATGAGGGAGCTCCCATCTCCCTCACCTCCTCCTTTTGCATTTTTCTTCATCCTTGTTAGGGTTTCCCCCTCCCCTTAGTTGCTTGAGAGAGAGAGGTCCACTAATCCATGAATTAGTGTAAGAACCAAGCACTCTTTTGGGAAGGAGGTCCCGAATCCTCCGTGTGTCCTCCAGAGTTCGGCGGAGAAATCGATTTTGTGAGTTCATGTTGTGTTCTTCGTGTTCTTCGTTTCCTCTCCTCTAGTTCGTGCTTCGTTTCTAGACCATTTTGGTTCGTTTTTGTTGCCTTGATTCGTGCTATGACGTGAGTAGAATCTTTTCACCGAAGGAAATCCATCAATTCCTCACGAGCAAGTAGATCGAGCGATTTCTTGGTCTAGGTCTCAAGAACCGGTGTTTTTCGTTCCCCTTCGATTTCCCATTGATTGGCTTCAAATTGGACAATGACCTCTTAGAGGTAGCTCCCCTACTGCCTTGTGATCATGCTCATCAAGTTTCGTCGCAGTTGGTGAAGATTTGGCCGCAAATCGGAAGATCGAAGTAGGGAGACGATTCTTCGGGTGCTTTGTTCTTACAGAATCACGATTCGCGGACAGTCCGGGGGCATTTCGCAGACAGTCCGCCACTCTCGGTTCAGTGTGTCCAGAACCACCTTCCGAAGTCGTGGTTTGCTACGTTGAACTGTGGACAATTCGCCCTTAACACCGGACAGTCCAGAGTTCAGTTTTCAGCAGCATACAGAACCTGTTTCGCAAAGTTTGTTTTCTGATTTTTGACCTACGGACTGTCCACGGTACTGTAGTGGACTATCCGTGGTACTGTAGCGGTCAGCCTGGGCATTCGGTTATAACTGACAATTTGTTTCGGTTTATTCGGTTATAAGAAACTTCGGTTTCCAGCTCGCAGCCACCGATCGGTTAGCCAGAAAACTGAAAACCGCAGAATCCGGTTTCGGTTTTTCAATATCTGTTTTTGGTTTTAACCAAATTAACCAAAACATGATGCCAGTGACAACAATGCACAATCACAGAAAAAGAACACAAGCAATAGCATATATGATATATCAAGTCTTAAGCTGTCAAGTTTGATTAGTCTCACAAGCAACAGTTTCATTTGTGTACCCCATCTAGATATGAAATTTCAAATGTTTCAAATCAGAACTTAAGAACAGCAAGGAGAACTAGGGAGAAGACCAGAAGAACTGAAGATCGAACTAAACTTACATTGGAGGACTGCTCGGTACGCGCCTCCGTTGTCTTGGTCGGAGAACTTCACGAGGGTGTTGCCAGCCGCCTCCTGCTCCAGTCTCCCGTCGGCCGCCGCCGCGATCTACTGGGGCTGTCCGCCGGCGCTGCCCCTCGCGGCCTCGCGCCCTCTCCTGTCGCTTGAACGAGTTAGGGTTTGGAGTATGGACGAATGGGGGCGGGGGTGGTTGTGGGATGGGGATGGCCGATGGAGTATGGACGATGGTGGGATTCCTAGGATGGGCCGTGGTGGGCTACTAGGCTGCGGCTGGCCGTGAGCGAGTGAGGCAGCAAGGCTGTGTGCGACGAGTTTTCTGGTGTGTGCGCTGTATATCGGTTTGTTCGGTTAATCAGTTCGGTTTGAGTACAAAACCGAAGCCGAAGCCGAACACCGAACAGTCCAAAACCAGAAACCGAACCCGCAACCAAAAACTGAAATCGGTTAATCGGTTCGGTTCGGTTTGGTTCGGTTTGCGGTTAGCCGTTAAAAAGTGCCCAATCTGATGTAGCGGATTGTTCGTGGTACTGTAGCGGACTGTCCACGGCTTGCAGTTTGTGCTGTTCGAACCGTTTCTTACTCGTTCGGTCTCCGATTCGAGTTCCGTCTTTTGCGTTGGATTTCTAGCGTTCTAAGAAACTTCTCTAGGCTCTCTTGACTCTTGGTGGCTCGTGTTTTTGTGGTTTTTGTTTGTGTGCCTTTTGGGGGTTGATTTTAGGACAACGGTCGAAAGTTTCAAAAGAAATTTAAGGCTCCCATTCACCCCCCTCTGGTCGCTATTTTCGGTCCTTCAATTGGTATCAGAACCGGTTAAGGATCATTCCACCTTAATCGGTCCGTGATCCACAAGGCAACGTAGAGCGTGGTTTCGGCAAACCACCATTCTTTGATGGAACAAACTACCCCTATTGGAAGATCCGCATGTCTAGGGGATTGATTGGCTTGTTTGGGAGATTTGTGACGATGCTACATACGTTGTGCTTGAACCCCGTGCTCGTGTCACACAAGATCAAAAAGATCGGCACAACGCTAATAGCAAAGCTCGCGCAGTTCTTTTCTCGAGTCTTTCGCTTCAAGAGTTTGAGAGAGTCTCCAATTGTACTACCGCTCGGGAGATTTGGGTGTGGCTTCAGATCTATCACGAGAGGACCGCACAAGTCAAAACCAGACTCTATGAGACATACAAGCGGGAGTACGAGAACTTCACCCAGCTTGATGACGAGTCCATCGATGCCATGTTTTCTTGCTTTCAGACCATCGTCAACAAGATGAGAGCAAACAAGGCACAATTACCTTATGATGATCATGAGAGCACACTCAAGCTTCTATATGCCCTAGATTGGAAGGTGTGGGATGTGAAGGTAACCGCCATCATTGAGTCTTCGAGGTATGAGACCCTCACCGTGGATGAGCTTTTCAGCAAGCTCAAGTCCACCGAGATCGACTACCAGACCCAAGCCAAGCTCAAGAATCCCTCTGCACCGACTATGGCTTTGGTCTCAGGTAACGGCTCAAGTTCTTTGGCTAACCCTTTACAGGTGTCTTTTGCCTTGTCTTCTTTGGTGTCTGTTACAGAGGAGCAGATGGAGGGTCTTGGGGATGACGAGCTGGCTTTGATCATCAGCCGGTTCTCGCGGTTTCACAATAACCGCTTGAATCGCCGGCGTGGTGGTGGTCCGAAGGAAGGATGCTATGGTTGTGGAGATCCCGACCACTTCGTCGCCCACTGCTCCAAGAAGAACAAGCACTCCTTCAACAAGTACGACTCCAGCGAGTGCAAGGACAAGCGTGAGTACACCTCCAAGCACAAGTCGAAGGGAGGATTCGACAAGCAGGCGCTTAAGAAGAAGTACTTCAAGAAGGCCAAGGCCCAAGAGCGTGCCTTCCTTGCCTCCCTCAGCGACCTTGATAACGACACCAACGACGACCGGTCTTCTTCTTCCTCGAGCGATGATGAGTCCGAGAAGAGGCGTGAGAAACAAGTTGACTGGGCTTTGCTTCGTCGCCAAGTCCATCCACGGAGGCTACTGCAGCATGGCTGTGGATGAAGGGGTGAAGCCCAACAAGAACGTGCTTCTCGACAACGACGACACCACCAAGGTAAAACCCTCCTAGACGTTTAAGAGCTTGTGAGAGAATAGGCTGCAAGCCTAATGTAGCATAGGTGAAATCATAGCGCAAAACCTGCAAGTGGACAAACCAAAAATATCAGGAAGCGCTCATATAATAATAAGAATAAATAAACATTACTCTCATATTATGCACGACGTACCACATCCATATAGTTGAATGTAGCATGCCTCTCGCTTACTCGCGGCACGTCTAGGTTGTGCTGCTGTAAACTTGTATCTTCAATGCCGACCAATCAGGTATATGATAGCCAATTCGCTCAATTACATACAAAGAAGACATCACTGCATGCCTACCTTGGTCGGCGTGGGTCGTCCAACCTGCGTGATGTCCTGGCGCACCTCATTATTGTTCTTAATTAGCATCTCGAAACCGAGACTGCACTTCCATAGCCCGTCTCCTTCATCATTCACGACCTCACTTGTCGTGTTCTCGAAGATGTCCCACACCCCGAGCAGGCATAATGCTGTTTCCAGCCACTTGGTTTTATAGTCTGTGACATATACAACAATCATATTATAAATAAATGTATATATGCAAAAATTATATTAGCACGGAAAACTTAAAATATTACATACTATTGATGGGTCTGGGTAACACGGGACGGCCCACACTAGCGATGGCGCGAATAGAAGATCGCCAGAGTGGAAACCTGGTTCCTGTGCCTGGAGAAGTCCGCCACCATTCATGGTAAATAAAAAAACTAAAAAAACATCTTAATAAATATAGAACCCCAGTATAAATATACCAAGCAACAATATATATTAGAGAAACATATAAACAATAAATCATCAAGAAATAATATTGCTAACAAAGTCCTAGAATACAATAAATATTGTTTAACAAAGGTTATGTAGAAATGATTTATAAATAAAAATAATGTTGCTAACGAAGATCAAGATATAATGTTGCTAACACAGATGTAGAAAACATAAGCTCGTTACTAATAAAGGTTATGTAGAAAATGATGTATTAAAAAAATAAAATCCACCATTATTATTCCTAATCTAAAAAACCACATATTTCATTATTTTGATGCTTAAAACTAAAGCATGAAACGAAGTACACTATTGGCAACAAAAGATTAGAAAAAGAAGTTGGTAACCTTTAGAAGATTGAAGACGGAGCCGGCGGCCGAGAGTGTTGGCTTGCTCCCCCAAGCAAGAACAGATAAACATGGTTGAACAAGCAAAACCACTGTGTCTCAGGTGGGAGAGACACCGGATGAGGTGGGTATATATTTAGGTGGGGACGGCGCTAGATTTTGTGCTGCCAGATTATCACCGTCAGTTCAAAGTAAGAACCGACAGTGATAGTATCAGATCACTGTCGGTTCTTGGTTAGAACCGGCAGTGATAGGTAGCGGCCCAGTCACTGCCGGTTAGAGATACAAACCAGCAGTGATAGTAGTCATCGCTGCCGGTTCGGTCACACCGCCCAATATTTTTTGGTTTTCAGAGCCAAGAACCGACAGTAAAGGTCATCACTGCCGGTTCACTTAATTCCGACAGTGAAGATGCCGGCAGTGATGAAAGTGCGAGTCTGTTGGATGAGTATGATGTCAATTGTGAAAGTGAAATACACAAGCTGCAGTCATTAACTTAATGGATGATGAAAGAAACCCCATCAATCCACCAAAATCAGACGAAGCCAACTCCTGGGAAAAGGAGCAAAAGTGTGGGGAGAACAAAAACATGCCAAAATCTTGAAGGCCTCTTCATTTCCTGATTTGGCATGTAACTTTGATAATTTAAAATCAGTGACTATCTTCGAAAAACGGAGAAGAGCACTTTCAGAGTGTAATAATCTACCATGCTAAACCTACAATGATACAGTACACTTCTAAAAAAACAATGATACAGTACATCAAACTTACATTTCAGATCTTTTTTCCCAAGTGTGTCTAACTATACTTATATCAAGCAGCAGACATTCTTAGTAACGACTAGGATTGTCAGTCATATCATATGAGAAGACGATCATATGACAAATATCTTGCACAAACGAAATTTAAGAGGCATTACCAAAATAATTAAAACCCAAGATCACATGTCTCTGTTGCCTAGGATATATGTATTAAGCGACCATGTACTGCAATTTATAAAGAGTGGTGAGCATTCAAGAAAAAAATGGTGAGTACATTAAGGAAGAGTCTGACTGACACAGTAGTGTACTGTCATGATCAAAGCTGGTCATATCGAAGTGGGAGCCGGCTTCAGTGGTAACTGCTGTTTTATAAATTTTCAGAGAAAAATGGGTTTTTGCCAGTAGTGCCTAATCTCAAACACCGCATTGAGGATAGGAAAGAGAGCTTGCTGGGAAAACACAATCGAAACCTGAACCACGTGACCTAGAAGCCGTTCTGGTGAACGGCGTGGGGGAGCGCTGACGAGGATGAAGAGGACTCTGGACCTCCGGATCGCGTGGCACCAGATCCGGCGCCGGCATGGTTCTCCTCGCCCTACACGTCCAGGCGTCCTGTTTATCGTGGGAGCCGCCATGGCAGCGTTTCACAGGGAAGCCGAGGAAGGGAACCAGCAGGCGTGGGCTGGTGGGCACGCGTGGACGTCGAGGCCGGAGGAGGCACGAGCAGGACTACGCCATGGCCCATGGGAATGGGCTGCTTAGACCTCGGGGCCGTGCAGGAACCCGGCCTAATGGGTTGGGCTCTCTATGGGAAAGCATTGAATTGAACTGGATCGGGCAGTGCTATTTAGTGCTCCAAGCTTCGACGCGTACGTGACATGGCTGTGGTTGATTGGTTCTTTTTCTTCTTCTTGGGCCACACATTTTGTTTTCCTCCTACGCCAGTAATAATATTAAGAACAATGACGTTGCACGTGAAGAGTCTGACGCAGCAGCGAGCATTCGCATGTAAATGGTGGTCACCCTCTGATTCCTTCTTGGCGGAGTACGTAGTTTGGCAGTTCAGAATTTGCTTTGGACAGTAAACCTTTTATATGATGTTTATTAATTTTATAAGCGACTGCATTGAGTTTGGTTCTAATTAATAATGGTATCCATTTTATGATGATACAAAATATATATTGACATATTGTTAGAACAATTATGTGTTTCAAAGTGTGATTTTAGACGGTCAAAGTGGTTTAGCTACACATAGAACGAACTTAGGGTACGGTCAAAGTGGCTTAGCTGCATACACTCCCGTAGCTGTTCATTTGTGGTCGGAGTATATTGAGTATTGACCATGAAAAAAAAATAGCACGCATGACAACCAGACGCCCAATGAGAATAGAGAATGCGCGTGAAAGGTGAGCGTTTTTTTCTTTTTGAGAAAGTGAAAGGTGAGCCCGCACTACTGTGTTTCTTTTCCTGTCTTTTTCCATGCACATGAGTAGGGCTGGCAGTAGGCCTGTTCACAGGCTGGGTGCAAATCAGCTAAGCCATGATGAATAATCCAACCCAAACTAATCAAAACAGTCAATCGGGTTTCTTACTCCTACTTATAAGTAGTTTAATTAATTTTGTAAATGTTCCTTCCATTGTTACAATTGTACGTACTTGTCTCCACCATCGCCAATTTCCTCCTAGTTTCATCTAATATAATATAAGGGTTATAAAGTGATTGATCAAGTGACACTAGTACAAGTCATGAAAAACTAATAGTGCTTTACTGTTTACCATCAAGATCCTATATATAGTCATGCCATGGTTTAATGACTATAGACACCAAACTTCAAAATCCTACGTCGTTGATCGACCACTGGTTGATGCATGGACTATAGTTAACTTAATTGCAATAATCTATATATGAAACATACAGCTACTTCTGTATATATGACATTGTAAAGGACATGCATCATTATGAGTTTATGACGCCATTGTGCAACAGGGTGACGTGTTGTCAACACCTTTAATCTGATTCTTGACGCGTGCGATAGGGACATCATATCTAATGATCGGAGTGACACTATCTAATATCGTTGTCAGACCAACAGGTCAAAGTCATGTGGTCCAAGAATATTCAAGCCGGCCGACTGCTACGTCGTATCATAATGACCAGATGTCTCAATCAGGGAATAATACAATATTCCATGTAGTTATAGGTTAGAAAAAGACCGCCATTGGCTGATTACGTACTCCCTCCGTAAAAAAAAAAGTTATTCTCGTTTCAAAAGATCAACAACTTTTAACTTTGATCAAATATATTTAATAAAATATTAACATTTATGGTATATAATTAGCACCATTAGGTAGATCATTAAATATACTTTCGTAATATTTTTTTTGGAGATATAAATGTTGCACGTATTTTCTATAAATCTAGTCAAAGTTGAGGAAGTTTGATCAGCACGACTTTCATAGCGACTCTTTTTATGGGACAGACTATAGTATGTACTACTCCATCACATAGAAAAAGTCGCTACGGACTTGTGTTAAGTTTAACTAGATTTACAGAAAATGTTAGCAATATGTTTATATATATATTTGGTTAATTAAGTTTAAAATATATGACTTTTCAGGAAGCGAGAATAACACTTTTGTGAGACAGAGGGAGTAAGTTTGATTAGTTTAATATTATCAAATACATAATTAATATTGTTAGGTACAAGATTATTATTGTAGATATATATACAATCCATCAACATATTTTTTTCTCACTTTGTAACTTTATAATTTTGCCGACCTAAGAAGAAGCATGCATCATACAAGGAGCAACAAACTTCTAATCTGTAATGCTACTTACCTAACGTTCGAACGCATCGAACGCAGGCCCATATCCCATTAAGCAGCCCACCGCTCACCTTCCCTCACCAAGTCTTATCCATCCGCTCACGTCCTGTCATGTGGAACTCCTGGCCTGTGTCTCCTTCTCCTCTCCTCTTCATCACCAACAGCTCATTCCGCCCCGTCCGCATGGGCACCTGTGCCACGCTATGCACTAGCCGGCCAAGCCCTAGCCGAGGCCACGCCTTATCCCAGCCCCATCGAGCTTGTTGGCTACCGTAGTTTCTGACCAGGTAGGCCATAGCCACCGGCAACGCCGTGTTTGAAGTGTTTTAAGCGTTTCAGATTTATATTTCAAGTGTTTCATCTAGATGTTGCAAAAGTAGATATGAGATGTTGCATATGTTGTAATTACAATATATGCATGTTGTAAGCCTATATTTTAAGTGTTTCAGGTGTTTCAGACGTATGTTTTAAATGTTTCATCTGTGTGTTGCATATGTTACTATGGCTATAAACATATGTTTCAAGCGTATGTTTCGAGTGTTTTAGATGTTTCAGACTTATATTGCAAGTGTTTTATCTAAGTGTTGCAAAAGGAGATCTGGATCTTGCATATATTGCTATGGCTATACTCACATGTTTCAAGTGTTTCATCTGCTTCAGACGTATGTTGCAAGTATTTTATTTGGATGTTTCAAAGTAGATCTCGGGGGGAGCACATGTTGCAATTGCGTGGTGTTGTGCATGGGTCACCATATGTTTCAAAAGTGTGCTACTGTTGCGTGGGTCACCATGCCGTCGTGGGTCACCGCGCTTCCTGGTGGTGCGTGCGTGCATGTGGGCGTGTAACCATGCCGCCTGCTGGTGCTGCTACTGTGTGTGTATGTGGGCGCGTGAAACTCCAGTGCAGGCTCGGTGGTCCCCGCGCTTGCTGCTGCTATGTGTGCATACGTTTTTTTTTGAGAAAAGGGTTGAATTTTATTAAAACAGTACGGTTACAAACAACCCCTTGACTGGGCACCCCTGAATAAAAGAAAAAATACACGCAGATCCTTTGCAGGAGCATCCAGCGCCCATCGCCGTCGCCGACCATCGTTGCCGCAGCCCGGATTTTCTCCACCTCCCACAGTAAAGATCATCCGGGATGAAGCTCACGGCCGATACCTGAATCGACGAAGAGTCTTCGAATTTTAACAAGGCCATCAGTAGCACCCCAAGGACGTGCTGTTTATCCGTTGAACACCCAGGCCAATCCTCATTTCCACCAGGATCAGACGCCGATCGCCTCGCCGGGCAACCCCAGTGGACAAACAGCAAACCCGCAAGAGGTATTACAAACCTCCAGCTTCCGACAACAGCCATGTCAATGATTTCAAGTCCGGCAACGTGATTGACATTGTGGGCACAACCAGCGAAGATAAGCTCACAGAAGATTCCAGAACTGACGCATAAGAAAAAACCGAAAAACACATCGTCGGTACTAAACCCCCCGCATGAAGCACCGTCGTCGAGCACCACATGCCCATCAACCATCACCAAACACCATCCACCAACGACACAGACGTCACCAGAAGATACATGGAGGAAGCAAAAGATTCCCGATGGATTCATCACCGGGAATACATTCAACCCTAACTCACATAGGGGATAGAAAATCCTCATACCGTCGCCGCCCGCGCAAGCAGGGAAACCGCCGGGGATGTCACGACATCCACGCCGCCGAAACGGGTAAGGTAGGAGTTTCCGAGAAGCTTCCTGCGTTAACCGAAGTCAAAGGAGTAGCTGGTAAACAGCAGTTGGCTTTCTTTCTATTTTGGATCAAAGAAAAGAAGAAAAATAAAATCCATACATGTTCCTAACTTAAAAAGTGATTTCTAAAAATTTTGTTGTATTTCTACAAATTATCGAACAAATCCAATCCAATAGAATAAAAAAATTGAAATTCGTAAATTAAGTAATAAAACATAGAGAAATAATTAATGAATTAGTGATGCATGTATGGATTTTATTTCGAAATAATTAACGTTTATATTTTCAGATATAGACAAAGACATGTTGATTAGGCAAAGTGCTTTACAACATGTAGATTTGAAAAGACTAGAATATGTTGTTATTCTGAACACATTATTTGACATAAATAGTAGGATATCTTGTACTGAAAGTATGAGGTCATAACATATATATTACAACCTTCTTTTTTGTGATAAGAGTACCGACGATGGCACAAGGCCTATAAAATTCACTGTACAGGATTACATGAAAATCCAATAGAGTCCTTGAATACCAAGAAATAGACAATAAAAGCTTTAGTCAAGGAGCACATGTATGTTTTTCATCAGGTAATCTGTAAAACAAAACAGTTAACAATACTTTTAAAAATATAGTGTGTCAGGAGAGCCGAATCAGTTCCTTTTAGACCTATATGCAGGAATGGAAATTACGCCATGGATGGGAAGCGTTTCATTCTCGTAGAATGGACTTGCTCCAGCCATGCAGCGAATTTCTCCACGAGGTAAGGACGTGTGGGGAGATGTTGACGGGTGCAGATGTGCGGAGTGACCCACGAAGTCCAAAGTTGAATATTGTACTCGCGTGAACGAAACGCACTGTTGACACACGCTGACAGTTGTCGATCTTCCATTCGTGAACAGTAGCAAAGGATTTGGAGTGTGCGGATGCTCGAACCAACCCACTCCATCCTTGCCTTCTAGTTCCACTTCCACCAAAGAACACCAAGCAGAGCCCAGCCGCGCAGACGCTCTTCGCCGGAGAGCATCAGGTGCCCATCACACTCGACGCGTCGATCTGGAACCTCACCTCCGCAGTCATCCGCGCGCATGCCCCGCCTTGTCCTAAGCGTTGGAAGCTGCACTGCATGCCCCGCCTGAATTCCTGAAGCTGCATCGGGCCGATTTGCGCTGAGCCGAAGGCCGGAGCCAGTTCCTAGCGCCGCCGTTGTTGCTTCCCTGCTGGGTTCAAGTCAAGCGGCCACAAGGCGAGCTCCGGGCCTCCAGCACCTCTCTGGTACGTGGCGGCTTCCAAGATCCCGTCAAGTTTTGAATTATTGGTGGCTTGGAGCTGAATCTCCAAGCAGCTCCTGCCAGAGCCAGAGGAATTGGTGGAGATCTCTGCTAGGTACCCGCCGAAGCATATGGAAATCTCATGGAGATCTCTCGTACTTTATTGATTTATTATCTAATAATTTCTCACACACGCATAGTCGCTGGTGCCTGAAGCGACGCTTGGTCTGCATTGCGCCGTCCGTGAAAGGACCTGCAGGCCCCGGCGCGACGTTCACGAAGTCGACGAGTTGTGCCGCTGCATCACCGGCGAGGGAGTCAGGTATGGCGATTGGGTTAGGGCCCGTTTGTTTTTCTCGGAATCGTGGCATGGAATATTTCCACATGGACCGATAGGCTAATTTATATAGTGATTGAATAGCCGAAATGAATCCTGACCTCATTCTGGAACAACCGAACGAGGCCTTACCCAGATGACCAATCGCACTGCTAGACACTGTTTGAAACCAAATATTAGTGGGTCGGCCAGATGGTTGAAATCAAGTAAAAAAAAAGGAATGGTTGAAATCATATGCTTCAAGAGGATTCATTTAAAAATTTAGATATAGCTGATTGCAACCACCCTCAAAACCACTTTTAATTTAATTGTCATAAGGAGTGATTTCTTCGGTTGTCATAGTTAGACAATGTAAGAAAATTTTTTTAAGTTGATGTTTCTTCAGACTCGAACAAGTTTACGGGGTTAATTTAGACTTTACACTGTCTTTTAGGTAATTAAAATCTGAAAACCAAACTGACATATGCATAATGTAACGTCCTATAGTCCAAACGGCTTAGATCCACTCTGCACGCTGAACGAACCACACCTATCACTATTCCACTTACGCTTTGGTTCTCGCTTCACATAAAAGGATTAACCTGAGGATGGTGAGATGCATTCTAGAAGCCTTATATATTGGTCTATCCCACCTTTAACGACCAAAGCTAGGACTAAACTCTCCATAATATCTCATTAACATGCACATAGGCCACTATGGGCCAGATTTCAAACTGGGCCGGATGTGACACCTAAGGTAGAATAAACAATATTTTGTTCTTAATACGGACTCGTTAGTTAACAATCAACTAAATATACAATAGTTCTTTTTCAGTAGACAAAACAAAGAAGTTCGGGGGCAACAACATTCATCGCTACCCATTCATGTTCCTATAGAGATAGTCATTGTGTTTGTCCGGTTAGTTATTTTCGTGATATCTATTGCAGTTAGATCACTATAATAAAGTCTTGTTTAGATTCATTATCTGATAATAGTTAGCTAGCTAAGACTCATTATGTGATTTGATCTAGCTAGTGGGGTAGTTGTTATCTAAAGGTCCGACTAACAATTAGCTAGTATTATCTATATTTGTTTGATCCAAAAGAGATAATTATTAACAGATTACTGCTATCTATGAGGATCAATAGGGCTTAAGCTTCAAAGTTTCATCACCTTCGTTCTCGTAGAATGGGGTGGACGAAAGCCTTGTTCGGCCGCCTGACGATGTGGTCGTCCACGAAGAGCAGCTCCAACTCCGAGTCGTCTTCCTCCTACCCGCCAGTGTTTGCAGGTATATATGTAGTTGCTTCTTCGCTCGCTGCTTCTTTAATTTGCTTCATTGTGTCAACTGTCAACTAATTAACCACCAGTCGACAGGACGGAGGTTGCCGTCGCCACCGCCACCGGCGTGCCCGAGCTGACGCTTCGCGAGCTGAACAAGGCCACGAGGTCGTTCTCGGCCGCGATGCTCATCGTCCGGGGGCAGAACAACACGGCTGTGTACCGCGCCTCGCTGCCAATCGGGAACAACGGCAAGGCCGCCGCCGTAGCCAAGAGGCTCGGTGATCCTCATCCACCCGCCTCCCGCTCCCGCACCTGGAGCGCCTCGGACGACGAGTTCCTGAGGCAGCAGGTGCTGGTGCTGTCGAGGCTCAGGCACGACAACGTCGTCCGCCTGCTCGGCTACACCATCGATCCCGCAGCCGGCGTCCGCGTGCTTCTTTTCGAGTTCGCCGACATGGGCACGCTCCACGACGTCCTGCACGGTACGCATCTATCTAGCTTAATTTGTCCTTTATTTCTCCGGATCGATGGATCCAGATGAGTGATGGAACCACCACCATACCGCAACGATTGCTGCATGCGCAGGGCCGCCGACGGGGGAGGGGAGCCCAGCAGCTGAGGCGTCCAGCTCCAGCAGCCGGCCAGCGCCGAGCTGGGCGCAACGCACGGGCATCGCGCTGGACGTGGCGAGGGGCCTGGAGTACCTGCACGACGCGGCGGCGGTGTCCCACTGGGGCATCAGCTCCACCAAGGTGCTGCTGTTCCACGGCTTCAGGGCCAAGATCGCCGACTACGACTTGTTCATGCAGCTGCCACCGGATGAGGAGGAGGCCGGGAACGCGCGCCGGCTGGACGACACGGCGGACAAGACCTGGTACCAACCGCCGGAGTAGGTGCCTCGTCCTCATGACCTCCTCATCTCGCCGCGCTGTGCTTTATTTTAGCAAAACCCGGCCGCAAAATTAATTAAGCCTATACGCACGCGGTGCAGGTACATGATGACGGGCCGCAAGACTAGTTGTAAGTTCGACGTGTATAGCTACGGCGTCGTACTGCTGGAGCTCCTCACGGGGAGGAAGAGATGCGCCGCCACGCCGTATCTGCGGAAACTGTTGGATTGGGTAATAATTTAGCAGAAGGCTTGCAGTTGCAGCCTGCTGTTTTGTTGCTCTTGGTTGTTGGCCGTTAATTAATAATTAGTCTGTTGTAGTACACGTCAGTAACTGATGATCAAAGGCGTTAATTACATGATGATGATGCGGTTGCAGGCAGCTCCACTCGTGAGAAAAGGCAGAGTTGAGCAATTCATGGACCCCAAGCTTGGCACGCAGTACCCACCTGGCCGAGCTGTCAAGGTCTTCTACCCTACTACCCTCTACCTATTCACTTTGTTCTCGCACAGCCACAGCAGTATGAATCATGATGGGTTGCATCCATGCATGATGCCTGATCGGATCGATACTAACTGCTGCCAATGGATTATGCATGCCCTGCAGCTGGCGAGGATAGCGATGTGCTGCTTGCAAGAGAACCCAAAGTCCCGGCCATCCATGGCCGACGTTGCCCAAACGATCAGCTGCCACATCATTTCATCGGAGACCAGCATGGGCCAAGCAGGCTAAGCGAGCGCTGGAGGGTTTTGACGGCGGTGAGGGGTGACAGTGCCGGGCGCCAAGATGCTGGCCACGCCGCTGGGCCGGGAGTTGGACTCTTGGAGTAGGCGGCCTGAGTTGTCGTTCAGAGAGGCTACTTATTAACTAATAAATCGACCATGCACTGCATTTGTAAAGAGTGGTGAGTACATTAACGAAGACCAGTCTGACTGATACAGTAGTATAACTATCCAAAATTAGTTTCATGATCGAAGCTTTTCATATCGAAATGGGAGGCTTCAGAGGCAACTCCTGTTCTATTAAATTTTCATATCGAAGAGCGTTGGGGTGTGTGTGTTTGAGTGGTTCCTGGGTGAAGCCAATAGAGAGCTTGCTGGAAAACATAATTAGTAACAAAATAGAAAAGAGTGTTTCAGATACTGATTTATTTGGCTAGTCTATGAACAATATATCCAAACAGTGACAGTTACCTGATTTCACTACATTTCACAAATGGCGAAAACAAAATCAAAACCTGAATCACAGTGACCTAGAACCGTGACGGGGAACGGAGTGAGGGAGCAATGACGAGGACGGAGAGGAGCGGCGAGACCGCGGTGGACCTCTGGGTCGTGTAGCACTAGATCCGGCGGTGGCATGGTTCTCCTTGCCCTGCACGTCGTGCCACCGGGAGAGCCACCATGATGCTGGCCACGCCGCTGGGAATTGGACTCTTGGAGTAGGCGGCCTGAGTTGTCGTTCAGAGAGGCTACTTATTAACTAATAAATCGACCATGCACTGCATTTGTAAAGAGTAGTGAGTACATTAACGAAGACCAGTCTGACTGATACAGTAGTATAACTATCCAAAATTAGTTTTTTTTTTGAGAGCGTGCTTTAGCACGTTTTTCATTAAGCAGAATAAAAGAGTTTTGTTACAAACCAGTGTTAGGTTACGGTAATCCGAAGGTTACCGAAACCCACACAAAAACAACCTCGCCAAACTCGCACGTGATTGTAATTACATAATAATCATACTACTGAGCCACAGTGATCCCAGTAGCGAGAGAGGCTAGTTGTCCCCCTCGTCCAACCCAGTCATATCTAGGTTCCAAGCCACTGGGTCGAACTCTGCACTAAGAAGAAGCTCCAACGACTCCAGGGTATGGTCTGGCAGCGGCGCCCTAAGAGCCGCCTTGCACTTGCGCACTGTCTTAGAGTCGATGTTGGGCGATGGAGCCACCACTCCCAGTTTCCTCATGAGAACACACTGCGCCTGCCTAGTGCAGTCTGCCTCGGGTGGCGCGGCGGCGATGCGTACACTGCGCCGTAGCGTCGTTGTGGAGGCTGGCGTTCGAGGCCTACGCAACCTCGGTGGCCCGCGGATGAGGGGCGTCTGCAGGGGAAGGCATAGCCGCTCCTCCAAGCTCTCCTGAATCGACGTCGCCGCCGCTGCGTGAGGTGTTCCGCCATCAACAGCTGGCATGGCCGAGCCGTCTCCATCTGCAACCCCATGGTTGCTAGGGACGTCCACCTGGACCGGGGATGGTTCAGCAACCACTTCCAGTGCCTCAGCCTCCGCAAAGCTGAGCTGGATCATCCATGGCGGCGAATGGGCATCCGCCAACACTGCCTCAACCTCCATAGAGGCAACCGTCGGAGTAGACGGACACCCAATGAGGGCACCCGGCGACCGACACACAAGGGAGGCAGCGAGCTCATCGAACATCGGGTCAACCCAAACGGGAGGCCCAGCGCCCTCGCATGGCGCTTCAGCGAGCGGGTCTGACTTGGTGGAGCACCGTGCGGCATTAGTAGTAGCCGCAGTGTCGACGTAGTCGGCAGTCGCGGCGATGACGATCTCCTTCGGCAGCCTACCACGACGCCGCTGGCGGCGGCGACGGATGCCGTTGACTTCCCCCACAGTCTCCTGCGCGGCACCAACGAGTGGCGCATGCACGAGGTGTTGTGGGTTGCCACCAACTAGTGCCGACATCTTTGCGGTTCGCCTAGGCCACAAGCAGCGCCTTGCGATGTGACCGAATCCATGACAACGCAGACAACGCCGTGGCAACTGGCAAGTCGCTACTCGGTGTGAGTAGGAGAGGCAGTTGAAACATCTGCCATGTAGCTGCCTCTCGGCCGAGACGGCCGCAGGTTGTGCCTCCTGCCGGTGAAGGATCTCCCGCCACCCATCGGAGTTGGGGGCAGAGACCCTTCCGCAACGCCCAAGGCATTGGCGGGCGGGGACACGACCCTCCACCTGCTGAGTAGGAAGGCCGTGCACCAGTTGAGGGCGTGGCCGGTTGCGTCTCCTCCACCTTCCCACAGGACACAATCGCACGGCAACCGCCGTACAGTGGCTCCGACCAGGACGAGACTCGGCGGGCGGCTGGGACACCGATGCCAGCCTTACCGGTCGACTAACGACGTCGAGGTAGCTTGTGGGATGGTCGTCGTCCTCCTCCTCATCGTCTTCGTCAGCCCATCGACAGGTCTTTGAGCGCCCACCGGAGCAGCAGCCTGGGTGGAATGGCGCTGCGTCCGGCGACAGCAAGGACCCTCCGGCCCTGTCGAGGCCAGGCGGAGGCGGTGACGGGCAGCTGGCCATCGGATCTGCGTGCAGGTCAGCCGCGGCGGCCAACTCCGGTGCTGCTTCTGATGGGGTTGGAGCCGTGGAAGCCGGTGACGACTCCGGCAGTGACCGGCACGCGTATGGCCCACCACCACCAACGGCGACAGGGCCGCGCTGCAGGGCACAGGCTGCGCGCATGGGGGAAGATGGGTCGGCGTGGTCGGGGGAGGTATCCGCCGGCGCCGGAGGAGCCGGCGGCGTTCGTCAAGGCGACGGCGGCGCGGAGGAGCCACGGCACAGGGGACCATCCAGCGGCGGGGCGAGGGCCAGGCCGCCGAATCCGGGAGTGGTGGGGTCGTGGTGGCCGGATCCGGTCCTGCCGGCAACGGGGGAGGCGTGGAAGCCGACAGCGACAGCACAGGCGTGGTGGCCTCGCACGTGCTGCCCCCCATGAGCGGCAGAGAAGGAGAGGTGGAGGGGGCTGAGGGGAGGCCAGGGGAGGGGGAGGGGGAGGTGGAGCTGGGGACGGGCGCCAGGGCCGGGGCGGCCGCCGGCGCCGCCGGCGGCGGCGTCGGGGTGGCTGCCAGGGACGCACTCCGCAGGACCTAACGGTCAGCCGTTTGGAAAGTGAATCATGTTGAAGTATCCAAAATTAGTTTCATGATCGAAGCTTGTTATATCGAAATGGGAGGCTTTAGAGGCAACTCCTGTTCTATTAAATTTTCATGGCTGTAGTGTCTAATCTCAAACACCAGATTTAGGGAAGGAAAGAGAGTGTTAGAAATAAACCATGACACGGAGTGTCCATGGCGTGGGCGTGTGTATGCCGCGTCGTTGTGGTGTGCATGATGGCTATTTTTTTGTTAGGATTCAGGGATGGCATGCAATGGTTGAGACTGAGTCTAGAGTTGGAGTAGTGGTGTGTATGGCGCCGATTTGCATGGTGGAGGCCGCATCGTCTGGATGAGCAAGTGGCTCATGGTGTTGCTGCACGGGTCCTGTGAATCATGGTGTGAACGCTGGCATGGAGGCGAGCTCCATGGCCTATATGTAGACCCTATGCTCCTCTGTATTTAGTTGCCAAGTCCAGTGAATAAGAAATAGCCAAGATAAAAGCGAGTTTATCGCCGCGGCGTTCGTCACCGGAAAATAGTGTATCTATTGTGCTTGTTCTACCTCTCGCCAAAAGCGTTGACGTGTGTGTGTTTGAGTGGTTCCAGGGCGAAGCCAACAATTGGTATCTAGAACTAGGTTAGATGTCGACCATATTGCTGGAGGAGCTCGTCGGCAAGCTGCGCATGGCGGTGGAATGTTGTGGTAGAGTCGAGGCGATCGCGGATGACGTCGAGCGTCTGCTGCTCACGAGGAGCAGTGGGAGGCACATCGGCGTCGTCAACGCCACAGCATGGAGCGCTCGAGCGAAGGCACCGACAAGCATGGCGGCGGCAAGGAAGGCACCGGCATCGACAACGAGCTGACGCTCCTGTAGGTTCGGCGTACGGAGGTGTCATGGTTTAGGGTGTGTTTGTTAGAAATAAACCATGACACATAGTGTCCATGGCGTGTGCGTGTGTGTGCCGTGTCGTTGTGGTGTGCATGATGGCTATTTTTGGGTTAGGATCCAGGGATGGCATGCAATGGTTGAGGCTAAGTCTGGAGTTGGAGTAGTGGTGTGCATGGTGCCGATTTGCATGGTGGAGGCCGCATCGTCTGGGTGAGCAAGTGGCTCACGGTGTTGTTGCGTGGGTCCTGCGAATCATGGCGTGAAGGCCGGCATGGAGGCGAGCTCCATGGCCTATATGTAGCCCCTATGCTCCTCTGTATTCAGTTGCCAAATCTAGTGAATAAGTCTAGTGGATAATAAATAGCTAAGATACAAGCGACTTTATCGCCGCAGCGTTCGTCGCCGAAAAATAGTGTCTATTATGCTTATTCTATCTCTCGCCAAGAGCGTTGGCGTGTGTGTTTGAGTGATTACTGGGCGAAGCCAATAGAGAGCTT
Source organism: Saccharum hybrid cultivar R570 (assembly GCA_038087645.1). Taxonomy (NCBI): domain Eukaryota; kingdom Viridiplantae; phylum Streptophyta; class Magnoliopsida; order Poales; family Poaceae; genus Saccharum; species Saccharum hybrid cultivar. Next base: position 7,560,272 of record JAQSUU010000066.1, read on the forward strand.
GCTGGAAAACACAATTAGTAACAGAACAGAAAAGAGTGTTTCAGATACTGATTTACTTGGCTAGTCTATGAACAACATATCCAAATACCAAGTTAACCAAAGCAAGGCTAGCACAGCACCATGTCGTCGTCCCAGACGCAAATTGTGATGGCCACGTCCGCATCTGAATCTTCCTCCGTGCTGTTTCTGTTTGTTTATGTTAACGACACCATGCATTTTTCTTGCTCGAGTTTCGTATATAGCACTCATGTATTAATTATTCGCTCCAGGTCCCAGTAATAATTCAACATAATATACTCAGATCAGCTTTGTTGTTAATTAATCTGGACAAACACGAATTACAACGTATGGCTGCCATACACAATACTGCTCGTCGAATTTAGGTCATTAAGCATGTTTCGCTTTGTCTGGATTTCTAACCAAGACGCTTGGCTTCTATGGCTAGTATCAATCAGGAATAGTTGAGCTCGTAGGCTGGGTCGCCAATCAGAGATCACACAAGCCCGGGTAGCCATCGGCTACACATGTCCACATGTTTGCTTGAGAGCGACACTGCTTGGACATGGGCCGTCAGAGCCAGTACGTTGAATCGATCCTTCGCGCACTGGCCAGTGTTGCACGCTTGGGCTTTCAAAACGGCCGTGGGTATGTATATACACAGCATTATTGCTACATGCATGCCTACTGTACTCTGTACATATCAGACTTTAGAGTGAGCATCTAATGCTAGTATGCAACGTACGTGCTGCAATCATTTGATAACCATGCTGCAGTAACTATACTACATACGTACATATACTCAGGTTTGGTAAGTGGTAAACTGAGCAATATTGTTAAGGCTGCCACACAGGTTACGTACTGTGAGTTCAACGAGAATTAATTTTGGAGCAACATTCGTCTCCGCTAAGCACGTTTTCGCTGATCCTGATTCATTTCTTTTTCTTACCAAGACTGTTGGTTTCTACGGCGGCCAGTATACGGTGCTTGAATCTTCGTACAATCAACTCCGTAGCCTTGTGTACATTTGCCTGCAGTGGGTGGAAGAACTACACATATATAAGAGACAACTAAAGTAATTGTGCTCCTAAAAAAATAAACTACCATGAGATCCAAATTTGATAGAGCATATATGTTTGACACCTTCTTTTTGGAGTTATTTTTGGCTTTGCAAGCTCTCACCAAGTTCCTCCATTTATCCTAAGAGCATGAAGCAACATTATATATCTATATAAACACATATATGTCTAACTATTTTCATGGCGTGGGCTGAACATGGTATAACTAACAATCAGCAAAGATGGATTATACTTTGTATATACCTTGAGGTGGGCAGGTGTTCGAATCGATGTTGAGAAGTACTTTCCCTTTACTTTGCTCCACTTTCCAATTCCTTCTTTTTCAACACCATCCACAAGTTCCATGATTTCATCCTTGGTCCAATGGTAATTGTTCTTCCTTCTACATTTCCCAGCTCCACTTGTGCAAGGATATTGCGAACCAAATATTCGTCTGACTTCTACCTGAAAATCAAAACAGACATGTAATTCATATCTATTATGTATTATCATTCCAAGAAATATATTAATTATCATGTACTCCTATATCATAAGACTGCACAATATATATAGTCAATAATTCACATGAAAGAACATACATGCATGACAACAGACTCAGTTTGATATAAACAAAAAACTTTCAAGGGTTCACTTGATCTGTTGAAATATCATGAACCTAGCTAGGCACTTGCTATATGCATGTGTATATTGGTCAGCATCAGCACTCAGCAGCACTTGTTATGCTTTTACTACATTGGTGGTGAATAGGAAATATATATGATAATAACTAATCAGAAGAGAAATATGCTTACGCTCCACGATCTGCTTCTCATGCGACTTCCTCTCCTCCCGCATGTCCAAGGGGCCAGGGGCGGATCTGCCAGGGGGGCTGGGGGGATGGCTGGATGTAGTCGCTGGACACTTACGGAGGTTGAAGATGAAGTGACGAAGCCAGCCTACTATGTAGTATTTTTCAGCCCAAATAGAGAAGCCCATCAGCCCATTAGAGAATAGAAACCGGCCTTTCTTCCTCTATTTCTTCTATTTCTTGCGAGCTGCATTTTTAGCACTGCATTTTTTTAGCACTTCTGGCGAGCTGCAGCCAAAACCAAATACACTCGAGTATATTGGCCATTATTGTTCAGCCCCCCCCCCTTCGATCTATTCCTGGATCCGCCACTGCAAGGGGCTAAGAAACAGCCTGGAAGAATGCAGCATGTGTGTGTGCATGAGTCTTTTTATATATAATAAATACATATCACAAGGTACGTAAATATGTAGCAACATGAATGCAACTATTGTACTCCTTCACAGAGAATCCTCCATCCCATGCATATGCACAGTCACAGAATCCATGTATGCATTCCTAAATCTGGAAAAATCTACAACTGCCAACTCTTCTATATGCTCTGGGACAACAACAGTGACATCACAAACAAATCCATATATTATCAAATTTCACAAAATTGATCATTAATGTCTACTAGTTTGTCTTTACAAATGCATGCTTCTATAGAAGAAGTATATAGATTAATATAAAATAGAGAATAATTGTTGCTTACGGAAGCGGATAAGCTAAAGGATCAGATAGGTGCCAAATAAATCAAAGCAGTGATGTCAAGAATATATACCTAGCATACTCGGCTCCACAAAATCATCCTCGATTTCATTGTCAGGAACTATTTCTTGTACTTCCGATTCACTTTCCGCCTTACTCTGCTTTAATTTGGCACAGTTGCAATGAGAGGAAAATTCTTGATAGTAGTTTGTGAAATGAAAATCTCCATATTTAGGGGGTGTTTAGTTCCTGGGGTGAAAATTTTTGGGGTGTCACATCGAATGCTTCATGGGGTGTCAGAGGTGTTCGAATACTAATAAAAAAAACTAATTACATAACTCGCCTGAAAACCACGAGATGAATTTATTAAGCCTAATTAATATGTCTTTAGCACATGTTACTGTAGCACGACATTGTCAAATTATGGATTAATTAGGTTTAAAAAATTTGTTTCATAAATTTATCATAATCTATGTAATTAGTTTTTTTTCATCTATATTTAATACTATATGCATGTGTCTAAACATCTGATGTGATAGAGTAAAAAAAAATTTAGGGAGGAACTAAACACCCCCTTAGGAACAGTTCTGAAATGAGAAGAAATAAACCACACCAGAAGAGTAGTGCTGCCGAAAGTGCCTGCAAAAGAAATAGCTAGCTTCGTTAAACTCAAGCCGTCCAGTTGATGAATTGGGCAAGTACAATTACTAATAAACATGTTGTCAAAAAAAAGTACTAATAAACAGCAACTTTGTCATCGCACAGTACTCGGGCCTACCTGAGGGCTTCTTCAATGGAGGCTACAAGTGGTGTAGGCTTCAGGCTAAAGCTACAAGCCACATAGGCATAAATGGCTCGGGCATCCAAAAGTCTCAACGCTGGCTGCCTGGGCTGGCTGGGAACGTACGTCATTTTGTCATTTGTAAAATTGGTGTGTAGTTCTGGGAGATAACGTGGGAATGGAAAGTGGTCCTGAGGGAGGGAGCTGCCCCATCGCCACACCACGTGCTCCAATCACCGCCTGCAGCTTTTGTCAGTTAAAGCAAACGCCTCCTCTGCAGGAGACTATGCAACCTGCGAGACCACCTTCTCAAGTGACATGGACACTGGATCAGGACGTGGAGGATGGGGCAGCACGCCACGCTGTAGCGATGGTGAAGCCCTGAGCTACCTCCCAAAAGCTCGTACAAATCTGCCTCGTTCGCAGGCCCTGACAATAAAAGCTGCATCTCCAGGTCATCATCTTCCATCTGCACCATGTAAGAATAAAATCCATCAACATCTGTACTAGCTGTACGCACACTGTCAAGTACGATCGACAAGCGAATTAAGCATGCTAATAGTGTATCAAATGTAACCAATAGTAATGAAAATCATGTCAGGTTTTGTTAGTGTACTCTGCAATGTATAAAAAACGACCACTTTTGTGCAGTGCTCTTTCAGTTAGGTAACAGTAGTTGTTGGGTTGTAGTACTAGTCCAGATGGATTCTTTTCATTCATAAAATATATTCCAGTTTCCAGCCTAGGAACGGATGGAATATGGTGTGCATTAGTGCTCCTTCCAAAAATTGAAAAAGGGAGACTACACATGGAATAAACATATATAGACCTGCAACTGCAACAGCACTCTTCGATCACAAAGAGTGTAGCGCTTACTTTCGATCATTGGCTGATCCAAAGTGCAGCGTGTTCTCCATTACACACTCATGAAGATACATAAACAATCGGAGCATGGGTAACTGAAATGAAGAGAAACAAGTTAACGCTCGCACCATTAAATTGTCAGTCGACGAGAAGACTGAAGCGCGCGCGGCAGGGAGCAGGAGACGGAAGGCCCAGCAGGAACCTGACCTGATGCGCTCGGTATCAACACGAGAACACCCCTGCCTTGGCGCCGGCGGCGATAGAGCGCTGCAGCTGCTCACCGGATCGGAATATATGTGGAATCAAATCACTGGAAAGCTTGACTCGATCTCGGCTGATGAGGGGCGTGGAGAGGAAGAGGAAGGAATAAGAGAACTGTTGTTCAACAAAGGACGTTGCTGGTGTCGCGCGGGTGGTATATATAGACTGGCCGGTGTCCCGTACGGAGCGGGGACAAGACACTAGCGGAATCGATTAATTTGCCTAGTGTAAAAAGGTTCGCCGAGTGTAATATGTCGGGCACTCGGTAAACTGATTATTTGCCGAGTGTGACACTCGGCAAAGAACGACACTAGGCAAAGAAAGCCTTTGCCGAGTGTCAATACTCGGCAAAATTAGACACTAGGCAAACCTGTATTTTGCCTAGTGTCGGACACTCGGCAAATGTTTGACATTCGGCAAACACCGACGACAGCTGACGGCCATGACCTACCGTTTGAGTTTGCCGAGTGTCACACGGCCGACACTCGGCAAACATGTACTTTGCCTAGTGTCAAGGTTGTGACACTCGGCAAAATGACCCTTTGCCGAGTGTCAGACTTTGGCACTAGGCAAACTAAATTTTTTTTTTGATTTTGACCTTCCAAAATTTTCTGTAGTTGTCCTATACTAACTTGAACTACATGTTCAAATTTGGCATATTTCTCGAACCTTTTGCTATATTTCTTTAATTTATTTCATTTAATTGATTTTTTTGGATAAAGCAAATGTGAACTGCAAGAGAATCGAATAATGGAATTTAATGTATGAAAAAATGATATTCATGTTATTGAGTCTAAAGTGAGGCCGTATCCAGGAACTGACCAAAAATTTCGTACATCTTGTTCATGAAATATAACAACGAACTTGTGGGCGAGTTGGTTTTAAATTCTATAAAAAGCAAACGAAGTCCGAAAATCATGAAACTTGACAAGATGTCGTGATATCATATGTGGAGTTTGTAATAAAAATTTGAGATGGTTTCGCGCAAGTTTGTCACGGCATTGCTTACAAACTAAGACATCTCCGCCTAGCGTGCATAATCCGCCCCCTCGTTACAATGCTGGCGAAAATGAATCCAGTCTCAGCCTATTCCGAGGGCAACTTGGAAGCGCAAGTGCATCGACCACCAAGAACTTGAAACTTGAAGAGTGGCGCAGTATCATGCTATATGTGTTGACCAACCTTGACGAAGTGGAGCCGTATGTGTTGTAAGTTCTCAACGAACTTGTTCAATATACTGTCACTCTTCAATACACTATCACTCTTCTGCATCCAATCCCCTTAATTCTCGTTGGTACAGGGAATTTATTCATGAATTCTGGCATCGATCAAGGGAACCTACCCCGCAGGAATCTGATATCCTTCTTACACAGGGTGTCGGAAATGGGAGGCCCAATTTCATTTCTTGGTTCAAAAAGAAGGTACCTTCCAATTTAGCTTTTACTTAGTTTGACATTCCAAGTTGCTCATACATGTGAATAATATAACGATCTTTCCTGCTCAAGCTTGCAGGGCCAAACCGATAAGTCCATGAGTGCCGAGTTAAGACAGGTTGCCAATGACTTTGCCTATAGGGTCAGGTCATTTACCGGTTATGACGTGAATGGATATCGCTTTCGCACAACAAGCTACGAGCAGAGTCGGCCCAATCGAAAAACTACAAGTACCGGAGTTTTTACGGCCGGCCAAGATGGGGTCGAGTATTATGGAAGAATTGAAGAAATATTCGAACTCAACTATCATGGTTGCAAATCTCTTAATCCTGTCATATTCAAATGCCATTGGTTTGATCCTCAAGTAACGAGACGGACTTGGGCTAGTCTTGGGCTAGTTGAAATTCGACAGGATTCCGTCTATCCAAGAGACGATATCTATGTTGTGGCCCAACAGGCCAAACATGTTTATTATCTCCCATATGCGTGCCAAACCAAAGAGCATCTTAAGGGTTGGGATATTGTGCACAAGGTATTGCCACACGGTAAACTACCTGTCCCAAATGATGAAGATTACAACTTCAACCCAAATACATATGACGGAGAGTCCTTTCAAGAAGAGGGGCTAGATGGGAGGTTTGTGATAGACTTAACCGAAGTGATCGGAATGGAAGTAGACAATGAAAGGGTTGATGATGAGAACGCTGGAGATGAGGTGGTCAATGTGAAGGACTTAGAAATGCTTGACCGATTACGTTTAGGCTATGACAATGATAACAACAATGCTACTTCGGCTAGTGTTGATAATTTCGACATGGTTGATAGTGATGATGAAACTTATGATCCAGCTAATCCTGATCATGAAGATTATTTCTAATACATGTAATACTATATTTTTTTGTAATTATGTTTTGTTTATTTTGCATCTATGTTATTTTCATGCTTATGTTATTTTGTTTCTAATACATCTGGTTCATTCTTTTTAATTGCAGGTGATTGAACAAAGATGGCGGGTAACCGTCAGAGGAGGGTGAACTCGATTTACCAAAGAACACGCCCTTCATCGCCCGATGCAGATGAGGAGCCATCGGAGAGGAGGAGGAGGAGGAGCAGGAGCAGCAGTCGCAGGAGTTCCATGTCGCCTCCCGCCACGGCGCGTGAGGAGGAGGAGGAGCACGTGATGCCCAGGACCGACGAGGTGGCGCACGGGGACGGCGAGGGGGAGGCAGCAGCGGGTTCCGCTTCCTCTAGTTCCTTGAGTATCTACTTGCGAGGACCCGCGAGCCTCCCTCCGCGACCGATACCTCCTCATAGACGCCCGCTGATTCGACCCGAGGGAGAAAAGTAAGGAACTTAAGATATTATCACTACTTCATATGATATGTTGAAAATCACAATAGAAACTAATATTTTTTCTTAATAATAACTTGTGTAGGGGTTGGACGATTGTACAGTCTACAGGTTGTCACACACGCCAAGTCAATGGCATCCTCGGCCTTTTGGTCAGGGAACACTTCCCTGGCCTGGTTGAGTTCGCCGGGAAGACAGAGCCGGCCTACACGTTTGACCATTACACCGTCGCCCCCGATACTGAAGATCTATGTGGCAGGGAATTCATAAACAAGGCGGAGCGGGTGAGGGAGGAGCTGTGGGTAAGTCTTTGTCACACTACATTTCTCAATACATCGCATTCATTGAACATTTTTTAAAATGAATGAAAACATCACGTCTATATGCAGGATTTCTTCAGATGTCAGGTGGGATTTGAGGACAAGGCGGCTTTGGTGGCTACCAAAGAATGTAAAACACTCGTGAAGCACATGCACTATGAGTCGCGCATCCAGGCCATCATAACATACTACGGGGCGTACCTTGGAAGGAAGGTCACCAAGAAAGATGCAAGAGAGATGATGCTGACCAAGGAACAGTACATGCAGGTAAGCTTAGTCGAACATTAATACTGATTTATTCTGAGAATAGGTGGGCTAAATCTGAACTTCTTATATGTCATGTACTTGATGATGTGCAGGTGATTCCGTGTTGGTGCTCCGCGCATCCCGATTGCTGGGAAGTGATCGTTGACAAGTGGTGCTCCCCCGAGTGGAAGGAGACACATGTCGCTTGCCAGGAGCGGCGTTTGATGATGCCAGGTGTAGCACACCATCAAGGCAACCGTAGCCTCAACGGATACAAGCAAACATGGGTATGAGAATTCATTTATTTATTCTAACGTTCAATTCTGCATGATTTTCAAAACATCTTCTGTTTTTCTCGCAGTCGGCATCACATGGTGGTCAGGAGTGCTCGGACTTCATGGCATATGCTATGGCCCACAAGGGCAAGGCGACGTCTGACGTCTCCTACAACCCGGAGGACCCTCCATCGGCGTACAGCAACGCGACCGTCCACAGCCGCCTCAGTCAGTACATAGAGGTGGCAAAGGAGGTCCATGGGCCAGAGTACGATCCGACCACTGCAAACCTTGATGGAGAAGTCGTCATGAGGGTGGGAGAAGGCAAGAAGCATGGGCGGTACTGGATTGGTGATAGCACAATCGACACGGCCGCTACTCCCAGTCTCTCGCAGATCCGAGCAAGGAGCACAAGGTCAGGCCCGGCTATACGTGAACGGCCAAGCACTGCACAGCAACGAGTCGACGAACTACAAGTTATTTTGGTTTTTTCATCATTCATTGATTCTCACACTCTTTAGTTTTGCATTATTGTAACATTCGGGTGAAATATTGTAGGCCCAGCTGCAAGAAGAGAGGAGGCTTCGGGAGGAGATGGAGACAAGGATGGCGTCCGAACAGCAGAGGATAGAGGCCGAGCGGGAGGCCGAGCGTCTAAGGATGGAGGCAAGGATGGAGGCAATGATGTTGTACGTGCAGACTCTTGGCGCCGCTGTGGGTCGACCGCCGCCACCTACGCTATTCGCTGCACCTCCACCTCCTCATGTAACCACTCCTGTGAGTATGGATGTTTTAATGCATATGTTCATGCTTAGGGTCAAACCAGAACACTACTTGAAACCTAGCTATATGTTTATCTTGTCTAACTCATGCAACTACTACTCTTGCAACATTGATGGTATATGTTTATCTTGTCTCTCACACATGCAATATGTTCTCCTTTGTGCAGAATCCATCGGCAGCATCTAATAGCGTGCCTCGTCATCTCGGAGATTCACCGGGATCGAATCATGGGCCTCATCAACACCGACAGTCGCCATGATGGTAGTTTGTGATGAACTTATGGTTTATTTTGGACAACTATGATGCACTTGTGGTTGGACTTGATGTTGGACTTGTGGTTGCACTTGTGGTTTATTTTGGACAACTATGATGCACTTATGATGGACTTGTGATATATATTGTGTTTGTGATATATATATATGTGAATGTATGTGGTGTTTGTGATATATGTGAGATGTTTGTGAAATGTGATGTATATATATTGCTTGGATGGAATGGAAAACACAAAAAAAAATACTGTTTTTCCCGGTTTGCCTAGTGTCATGACTAAGACACTCGGCAAACTGGGAATCTTTGCCGAGTGTCAAAGCCATGACACTAGGCAAACTGGGCGGGTTTGCCGAGTGTCACGGGGCTGGCACTAGGCAAACTAGGCTGATTTGCCTAGTGCCGGGGCCAGGCACTAGGCAAACTGCGCGGGTTTGCCGAGTGTCGCGAGCCTGGCACTAGGCAAACTAGACGGGTTTGCCTAGTGTCGTGGAGAAGGACACTCGGCAAAGTAGCCTGGTTTGCCGAGTGCTACGACTACGGCACTAGGCAAACCTGCCGTTAACGGCACTATTTCCGTCACGGCAAGGTAATTTTGCCGAGTGTCAGGCCAGCTTTGCCGAGTGTCAGGCCGGCACTAGGCAAAGTCTTTGTCGAATGCCCGACAAATAACATTCAGCAAAACGCCCTTTGCCGAAGTTTTTTTTTCCGAATATGGTTTGCCGAGTGTTTTATGGGCATAGGCAAAGCCGCTTCCGGTAGTGAGAGTACTAGTACTAGTAGCGCGCGATGAGGTTCAAGTTCAACGCAGGCGGGCGGAAGCGGAATACGTACTGCAACTGCAAGCAAAAAGGGCAAGTCCTTATTGGGTACCCACTCTCAGTCACTCAGCTAGCTGTGTCAACCAGCTGATTGCTTGGTTAGCCCGGTCGGGGGTTCCGCATTGGATTGGAGGGTGGAGCACGCCAGAGAAAACGTTTAGTTTCCACTTCCAGGGGAGAGGCAAATTAAGACCGTCCGTAGTGACATACTCTAAAGCTTTAGAGTACGAATATAGTGTAAAAACTGCTGCACTGGATACTCTAAAACGATACTCTATCCTTTCTCTCACTCTATATTTAAAGTAGTACAGTGTTTACTCTATAGTGCGCAGTGGCGGGCTCTACTGGCTAAACCAAGGAAAAAAATGCTATAACTCTCAAACCAAAAATCCAAATTAAATTTTGATTGCATCATTAAATTCGTCTCAATAAATTCTTCAAAACTAGATCACTCATGGATATATTTAGATAAAGTGACAAGTGGGTTCCACAGTAGATAGAGTGGATAGAGGATGATATAGAGGATGGATGGGTGCGGAAGAATTAAGTATAAAGGAGAGAATCTTGCTGACTAGAACGTATAAAGGATGAATATAGAGGACCATGAGTGCGGGTAAAGAACCAGCTAGGATCGGAGCAGACGCCAATCTGCTGCTTCAGTACTGCTGCTAGTCGTAGGCACCTGCACTTGAGAGTTCAGACTCGTGACAGTTCCTGCACCTCAGGTGGAGTGTGTGGCTGGCTTAAGCTTTCAACGACTTGAGCGTCGGCCTCTCGCTCGCTCGTCCCTCTTCCGCAAAGCAAAATAATCCACTTTATTTGGCGATCCCATCGTCCCATCTAGCTAGTCTACAAAACGCGTCCGTCTTCTGCTAGGGCCTCGTTTAGATGCACTCAAAAAGTTGAAATTTTTTCATTCTCTTCATCACATCAATCTTTGGACCCATACATAAAGTAGTAAATGTAGATAAAAAAATAACTAATTACATAGTTTAGTTGGAAATCACGAGATGAATCTTTTGAGCCTAGTTGGTCCACGATTGGACAATATTTGTTAAATAAGATGAAAATAGTACTATTTATTGGGTTGAAATTTTTTCAGCACCTAAAGAGGCCTAGCTCAGCAGAGTCCGCGAGTCAAGTCGCACGACCGCGCAGGCGCAGGCAGCTGCTGCACTCCCTCGTTTCCTGCGCGAGGCTTGCATGTTTCAACTTTCAAGCAGCGTCACCGAATGTGGAGGCGGTCCGGATTCCGGAACGAAGACCGGAACATGCGCAGCAAAGCAAACGCGATGCGGAGGCGAACATGCTTTCGCCTGTCAATCTTGTGCTGCTAGCCGACGACGCCACCAGCAGCAGATTAAGTCCCGGCCTCTTCCACAGATTAAAACCTCTCAAGAGTCTGGCTTTCAACGACCAGAAGCTTCGTCCCTCTTCCACAAATTAAGTTCACTTGACCGCAGCGCTTTTGGCACGGATCGTGGCTATCCTGAATCTACCGGCCTTTTCGACTGCTTGCTTGCTAGGTTACGCCAACCTTTTTTTTTTGATCGGAGGTTACGCCAACCTTTGTTGCATTGTTCAGGTGCAACTCTGAGAAAGCATCTCTGCAACAAGGTCAAAAAGGAGTCTTTTTGCATGGCTCGCCATCAGCAGGACCGCGCAGGCGTTTCCGGATTAATTTCCCACACGCCGCATGCAACGCGCCCTAGCTTTTTCCTTCCCACGCGATGAGATGATGCTCCTGCTCTTGTTAGCCGATCGACGCAACCGATTGAAAAGCCCACGCCCAACCGAAAAACCGCTTCCTTCCGCCTGGTTGCATGCATGCTGGCCTGGTCAGGTCAGGTGTTGCGACAGGTAAGGGACCGGGACGGGGACGGGGCGAACCGGCGAAGGCTCCACCAGATCCTGGACCAGGTGCAGGTGGTGTAGCAGGCAACAGACACGTCAGCTACTGTATTATTGCATTGACTCGGGAGGGATCGGAGTACCACATCAAGTTTTATATGTAGGAAAACGTGCAATCACTTCACTCCAGTACCGGCCGTGCATCAACACGTGTACTGCTGCTTTTCTTCCTCACCGTACCTATCAAATCGTTCATGTATTGTTTTAACAACTTTATTTTGACCTTCTTACGTAGTTTTTGTAAGGCCCTGTTTTGATCCTTCCAGGGTTTTTTTTGGTCAGTTTTTAAGAATCTGGCTTTTGGAAACTGGGTGAGATCCAAACAAACCAGTTTTTATTCTCAGTTTTTGTCAGATTCTTAAAAACCAGGAAACTGTTGGTACCCAGCTTTTGCCAGTTTCTTGTGACCCTGTGAGTAATAAAAGAAGCCAGATTATTAAAAATTGAGGGATCCAAACACCCCCACCAATTTTTGCTCAAAATCAAGGTTTTAGAGACTAGAGGGCAAAACTGGTTTTTAAGAATCTGAAACTCATCCAAACAGGCGCTAAGTTGGAGGTGGACTGATGAATCCGATCGATAGACCATTCATGGTCGTTAGTTATATAATATTTGGATTTGTAGGTCTAGAGAGGGTCTGAGCTTCCTTGTAAATCCTGAGACCCCCTAGGGCGCCTGAAGGCGTGTTGTATCGAACTTCTTTTCTCTACCTTAATACAAAGACGCGCAAACCTTTTGTGTGATCGAGAAAATTTGTAGGCCTAAAACGTACGTGGGACATAAAAAAGAACCGAACCAAGGGCCGGGAGTACAATATCTGATCTGATTAATTAATTGATCATCAGCCTAATAAGTGGATCCTTGAATTGTGACGTTGTCTTGTTAGGCGTGGAGAATCGTCCATCATTCTCGCTCGTCCCAACACAACTGTTAGTATTATCACACTTGTATTGTATTATCTTTACGTGACGTCATCCATGTGCCACAACACAAGAACAACTAGTTTGGAGTCCAGTCCAAGTCATCACGTCTGCATGCTTTTTAGCTAGCTTTATTGTCGATCCATCGGATGTAACCCAGCCAATTAGCAGCAAATTAAATATATATTCCTCGAAACCGGATAAGAAAGACCAAAATATATAACTGTGCACGACTTGTTGGGTGCATGTGACGCCTTAATATGATGCATGACTGCTACTACGCGCGATACAAATGGGTACTCAGATGCATGACTGCTAGCTATCAGTACTGCTGCTAGTCGTAGGCACCTGCACTTGAGAGTTCAGACTCGTGACACTGACAGTTTCCGCACCTCAGATGTCCTGCAGGTGGAGTGTGTGGCTCTAGCTTTCAACGACTTGAGCGCCGGCCTCTCGCTCGTCCCTCTTCCGCAAAGCAAAAATCCAGCGATCCCATCTAGCTGGTAGTCTACAAAAAAAAACGCGTCCGTCTTCTGCTAAGCGTTTCCCGGCCGGCCGGCCCGCACGTACGCGCGCATCAATCCGTCCGGCTGCAACTGTACTTGAGTCCATCCTTGATGATTGATCTATAACTAGCAGGCAGCTGCTGAACTCCCTCGTTTCAACTTTCAAGCAGCTAGCGCTCACCGAATGGGGAGGCGGTCCGGAACGAAGACCGGAACACCGAACATGCGTAGCAAGGCAAACGCGAAGCTTTTGCCTGGACGTGAGTAGTGCTCTACTGCTCTCTGTCAATCTTGTGCTGGTAGCCGACGACGCAACCGGCCAGCAGATTATTAAGTCCCTCTTCCTCCTCCACAAATTAAAGTCCACTTCAATTTGAGAGCTTTTATCCTGAATCTACCGGCCTTTTGGACTGCTTGCTAGGTTACGCCAACCTTTGTTGTTCAGGTGCAACTCCATCTGAGAAAGCTAGCATCTCTTCTGCAACAACAAAGGTCAAAAAGGAGTCTTTTTGCATGGCTCGCCATCCGCAGGACCGCGCAGGCGTTTCCGGTTTCCCACACGCCGCACGTACGCGCCCTTTTTTTTTTTGTTCTTCCCACACGCGATGAGATGATGCATGCTCTTGGTCTTGGTAGCCAGCCGATCGACGCATGCACGCAACCGATCGAAAAGCCCACGCCCAACCGAAAAACCGCTTCCTTTCCTGTTGGCATGCATGCTGCCCTGGTGCTGCGGCAGCTGGCAACGGACGGGGACGCGGGCCGAACCGGCGAAGGCTCCACCAGATCCATATATATGACGACACAACACAAGAAGAACAACTAGTTTGGAGTCCAGTCCCAAGTCACCAGGTCTGCATGCTTAGCTTAATTAGCTAGCTTTATTGACGAGATACATCGGATGTATGTAACCCAACTAGCAGCAAATTAATGAAATGTTCCTCGAAACTTCAGAAAGACCACCAAAATAAATAACTGTGTCGACTGACTTGTTGCATTGGTGCATGTGACGCCTTAATATGGTGACTGATACTACTCTATTGATTTCTGCTGAAATTATTACCAAGTACAATTGTGAGCTACTCCTACGATACAAATTAAGGACGATGCGTGTGTAATTAAAAGCAATCTGCATGCCACGGTTTTCTCCATTCTCTCACTTTAATTTGCAGCGCAACTTGATGCTATATATCCTTGATCTACAACTTGCATTGCAGCAGGTGCACTCGCTCGTTTCTTGCCGAAAAGGGTCATGGAGGGGGTATATATATATCCATCCGAGAAGTCAATTCCTGCGCTACGAAGGGGTTGTTGGGCAGGCTTCAGTTCCCTCCCAGCGGTCACCGGATGGGATGGGATGCGGAGGCGGTCCGGAACATGCATGATCGCGATGCGGACCAGGACGGAGACGGGGCAGTACGTCGTACGTCTGACTGTCTGAGAGAATTCGCTCGCGATCCGCACGGCCGCACGCGCTTCGCTCCCCTAAGCTATGCTTGCTAGCCTTTATTTTTCCCACCCACGCGACGCGATGCTCCCAGCCCAACACGCCCGCCACGGGCCCGGACGGAGACGGTGCGCATGCAGTTGACCGGTTGAGGGGTTGACTGACGCATCGCTATCGCCTCCTCTGCTTCTGCGTGGAGAAAGTTATTAATTTTGCCCCACAGGGCACATGCTCCCACGCTAGCAGCCGTTGGATGAACATCTCGTGATTTGTGCCACACATTTACTTCAGTCCAAAAACAATGTCCTATACGCATATACAGTGGGCCCTCCGATCCCGACTCCCATTCCGTCCCTCCCGTCACTTAGTCCCGTCCCCGAGCGCACCATGGCGGCGCCCCTCGCTCGGCGTACCACGGCAGTCCTCCCCCTGGCGCACCATGGCGGCACCCCTTGCCCAGCGCACCACGGCAGCAGCCCCTCCCCCCGCGCGACCTTCTTCTACCTCTGGACTCCGGCGGCCGTTTCGGCGATGGCGGCGGTGGCGTAGGAGAGGTGTGCCTCCTCCTCCTCTAGTCCTCCTCCTCGTGTTGGATCTCCAATCTAGGGTTCCGGCGAGGTTTCCTCTCGTCTTCCCCAACTCCGGCAGGTTTAGAGGGGAACGTTCGGGGGGGAGGAAGGCCGGCTAGGCGGTGGAGACAATCATGGGGCGACTTTCGGGTTCTGGCGGCGAAGGAGGCGGTCGGGCCAGGCCGGGGTGGGGGCGTCCATGGCTGGAGCTTGTCGCGGAGGATGCTCGCCGGAGTCGGAGAAGATGGGGGGGACAGAGGGAGGCCGCGGCGGGCGCTAGGGTTTGCCAGAGGATGGTAGCCGGAGGCGGGGGCGAGGACAAGCAAGAATGGTGGCGGGCGGCTGGAGGAGGAAGATGAATAGTGCTATACATATCCTATGGAGCATACGAGGTAGAGTAAAAATGGCACACATCTCAAGAGTGTACTGATCAACGGTTACGGGCGTGGGAGCATGAGCCCTTAAGGGCAGAATTTCCGTGTCCGCCTTCTGCATGTGTCGATTGGCCACACGCTGCTCTCCGCCCAAATTAATCCTACCGGCCTCCTCGCTAGCAAAGGACGCGAGCGCCTCGCCATCAAAGAATGTGGCCACCTCGCTCGCCGGTGCTCGTCATTTGTGGCTTCTACTAGGCACCGGACTCCGCGGGCGCATATCCTTCCCATTGGTGTATCGTGCATGCTGCATGCATGCATGTCTAGTGTATGCGTTCAGTTCGATTGACTAGACAAAAAAAAAAGGTCTTGTCGCCTACTTTTTACATTGGTGCGACTAAAATCTACGCCCCCTACTCCACAGGGACTTTGCCAGTAGGAGTAGTTACGTTGGCGATGATAGATACTTGGGCCTTGCTTAGATGCACCCAAAAGTTAGAATTTTTTCACTCTTTTTTTATCACATCAATTTTTAGCCGTTTGCATGGAGTATTAAATGTAAGTAAACGTGGCCTTGGGCTATGTTTAGTTTGCAAATTTTTTCAACCCGATAAATAGTACCACTTTCGTTTTATTTGGCAAATATTGTTCAATTATGGACCAACTAGGCTCAAAAGATTCATCTCGTGATTTCTAACTAAACTGTGTAATTAATTAATTTTTTTACCTATATTTAATACTTCATGCAAGAGGCTAAAAATTAATGTGATGAAGAGAGAGTGAAAAAATTCTTAACTTTTGGGTGCATCTAAACGAGGCCTTGGTCAAAAACTCTGCGGTTCTGATCGACGGACCGATGGACGCTCAAAATTAACATGAAGAACTTGGCCCCGGGCCGACATACAAAGCGACGTTGAATTTCGTAGCAGTCACCCACCGGATGAGGAGGCGGGTCCGGAACATGCACATCAGCAAACGCGATGCGGAGGCGAAGAACATGTGCCGTACGTACGGGTGTGTTTAATTTGATGGGAACCCTCACCTCAACCAATCTTGTCGGTAGCATTTGGTTCAGGTTCAAGTCCCTGCCGGGTAGCACCGTAGCAGCATGGACCAGACAACTGCATGTTCCAGCCAGACCACCGTGCGCTTTCCCTTGCGCTACATCTACATGCCTTTTTCCTGGATGCGAGTACTCTCTGTTAATGAGCTGGAGCCCACAACACTAGTATATATTTCCCTACGCAACATGCTTCAAGCCTTCAAGCGAGCAATTCTTCGGAAGGCGGGGCTGGGCTGGATTGGATTGGTGGCAAACATCTAGGACTCAACTGCCCGCGCAGACGCAGTTCCGGATTTGGTCACCATGTTGGTATCATGCTGGTTCACGTCGATCGAAAGAGCGCAATCAACGCGTGTTCCAAGGGCGTTCCGCCCTGCCTGCCAAACTATCTTTTTTTCGAAAGCGTGCATTTGCATTTGCATGTGCTTCATTAAGAGAAATCAGGAAGTTTTACAATCTCCAGTGCTAGTCACGGCGAGGGGCCATATCTAACACGGAGGGCACACAAACACAAATCACCACGGAGTGGCGGAGCCGTAACATTGTTACTAACTGGCAAACGGATTGCGCTACGGGGGGAGGCATTTGCGGAGCTCCAGTCGGCGAGAGCGGTGAGCAAGGCCAAGCTCCTGAAGCCCGAGGCGATCCAAACGTCAGCCTCCTCCAGGGTGCGCCCTAGGAGCTCTGTGGTCGTCGACGCTCGATGGTCGAAGGTGCGGCGGTTCCTCTCTTTCCAAAGGCACCATGACATGAGGAGTACTAGCGAATCAAAGCTCCTCCGAAGGGTCTCCAAGAAGGTGTCGCTGGTACGCAACCACCAGTCGAGCAGGGAGTCGTCCAAGCTAGGCACCATCGCCGGGAACCCCATCTGAAGCAGCAAGCGGTACCATACCTCCATGGAGAAGGCGCAGGAGCATAGGAGGTGGTCTGTTGTCTCATCCAGTTGATCGCACATCGCGCATGATGCATGCGATTGCAGGCCATGGCGCATCCTGCGCTCTGTAATCCAAAGTCAACCGTGCAAGGCAAGCCAGAAGAAGAACTTGACCTTCGGAGGCACAGCCGCACGCCATAACTCCTTAGCTCCCGCCATACGCGTCCAGCCCACGAAGTAGGCCCTATACGTGGATCGCACATAGTACTTCCCATCGATTGTCAACCGCCATACAAGCTGGTCAACCTTCAGTGGCCGCAGTTGTACGTCGCGCAGCATAGTCCATGGTCGCATGTACTCAACGAGGACGGGCACAGTGCGTGCTCCTATGATGTCACACACCCATCGTCGCTCCGTCACAGCATCCTTGACTGAACGGCCAAGGCAACGATGTCCCACAGCCTTGAAAAGGTTGAGAGCGAAGGTGAGGATGGCGCTAGCTGGCAGCAATGCATCTGTCCAGAAGCGTGTGGACGCCCCATCGCCCACTTCAATGAAGACAGAGCAGGCGAACATAGAGGCAGACTTGCGTTCCAAGGCCGACGGCAGGCATGCCTAGGCGGCCCTGGCTTGGTCCGGTGCAGCCACTCCCATCTGAGACGCAGGGCCAGTCCCAGGACCCTAAGGTCGGGGATCCCTAGCCTGCCGTGCTCCTTGGGCGCGCAGGCCAATGGGCATGCCACCTTACAGCGTCCGTCTGACACCGTGTCGGTGCCGGCCCAGAGGAAGGCCCGACGGCACTTGTCAATCTCGCGGATGACCCACGCTGGCAGGCAGCAACAGATGGAGATGTGCATTGGGATGGCGGAGAGCGTCGTCTGGGTGAGGGTCTTGCGGCTAGCCGCAGTTAGTAGCCCACCCTTCCAAGTCGGGATACGGGCGGCCAGCAAGTCAACAAGTCGCTGTTCCTCAGCTCGGCTGACCCTGGACAGCGACAGTGGGGCGCGGCGCCCAAGTATCTGGTGGGGAAGTCCTGAACTATGCATGGCAATATAAGGCGCACCACGTCGATCTGTTCCGGGGAGCAACGGATGGGCGTGATGATGCACTTGTCGACGATGATCCGGACGCCCCTGCGAACAAGTCCAGGATGTGGCGGATGTTGGCGAAGTCACTGGTCTCAGGCGACAGGAAGATGACGAGGTCGTCTGCGTAAATGGACGCCCGTTGTTTGATCTTGTCCGGTAGCGGTACGAAGAGGGCCTGGCGGTCTGCCTCGCAGATGAGCGCGTTCGGCGCTTCCATGACGATCACGAATAGCAAGGGGGACAGAGGGTCGCCCTGCCTCAGGCCGCGGGCATGGCGGATGTGGTTCCCGTGGCGCCCGTTCAATAGCACCCTTGTGCTTGCGGTGCCCAGCATTGCAGAAATCCAATCCCTCCAATGGAGCGGAAAACCAACGTGCTCCAGAACCTCCAGCAGGAACGGCTAGG
The DNA here is from genome assembly GCA_038087645.1 of Saccharum hybrid cultivar R570. Classification (NCBI taxonomy): domain Eukaryota; kingdom Viridiplantae; phylum Streptophyta; class Magnoliopsida; order Poales; family Poaceae; genus Saccharum; species Saccharum hybrid cultivar. The sequence goes on from JAQSUU010000066.1 coordinate 7,579,443, forward strand.
CCACGGAGTCGAAGGCCTTAGCGAGGTCAATCTTCAGCAGCATGGTGTGCCGGCGGTTAGCATGCAGCCATCTGCACGTCAGCTGCACCATCATGAAGTTCTCATGTATCTACCGACCCCGGATGAATGCCGACTGGTTGAGGTGGACCAACTCGTGCATGCGTGGGGTGAGACGTAAGGCCAGACACTTGGAGAATAGCGAAGTGTATTAGGCTAATGGGCCTATAATCCTTTAGCCCTGCCGGCGCCTGGGTCTTGTGCAAGAGGACCATGACAGCTTCATTTAGATGGTGGAAGCTTCTGAAGTCCAAGTCCCACAGTGCACGCACGAACAATGTCCGGACCGACGGTGCTCCAGGTTGCCTTGTAGAAAGCGCCACTTAGCCCATCGGGTCCGAGGGCGCGCCCGGACGGTGTTTCCTTAACAACCGCTATGATTTCATCCATCGAGAACGGCACCACTTGATCGGCGAGATCTAGAGTGGGCAGCCCAATCAGAGAAAGGTCAAGGCGATGCGCCCTCGTGAACGAGGTCCCTAAGAGGTCATCATAATAGGAGAATACGATCTCCGCCTTGGCTTCCTCTTCAGTGAACGTGTGCCCGTTGTGGTTGATGGCGAAGAGGTAGTTTTTGCGATGCCGATGGCAGGCCTGGAGATGGAAGTACCGCGTGCAAGCATCGCCCTCCTGCAGCTGTCTTGTTTTGGCGCGTTGCCTAGCCATCGTCCGACAGAGTGATGCCAAGCCCAGTACAGCCTGCTTCAGCTCCATACGAAGGTTGATCTCTCTGGGGGATAGCTGCCTCGTCTCCTGAGCAGCCGTGTCTAGCTCGTAAATCACCGCTCGCGCAGCAGCCAGCTGGAGGCGCAAGATGCACGCAAGGCCCTGGCCACGGCACGTAGCTTCTGGTCGAGGACCCTATAAGGATCTGAGGCTACAACATTGGCCGCCCAAGCTATCTGGACAGCATCCTGGAAGCCGTCCATCTTCGTCCAAAAGTTGTCAAACCGAAAACGGGGGCGCACCCATGGCTCAAAGTTGAGCACCAGGAGGAGGGGTGCATGGTCGGAGCAGTCACTGGACAGGCAACGTAGGTAGTGACAGGTGAACGACTCGAGCCAGTCCATAGAAGCGAACGCGCGGTCGAGGCGCTCTAGGGTGGGAGAGTCACGGTGGTTAGACCATGTGAACAGTCTTCCTCATAGGTGCAGTTCGTCCAGGAGAAGATCGTCCAGCAACCTCCTGAACCTCTGCATCATACTAAGGTGCAGACGCCCATTGTTCTTGTCACATGCTTGATAAATCATGTTAAAGTCCCCGCATAGGAGCCACGGCCCCAGGGCAGCCGCGCAGGCATCTCTCAACTCTTGCAGGAAGTCATCCTTCTCATCGTCGTTTGTGGGACCATAGACATTGGTCAACCACCATGGAGCGCTAGACCTGTTTAGCGTGTTAGAAATATTCAGCATTTGACTAGTATTAGTGGTAGACCTCTTCCATGCGTGATCATACATATGTGTTGTACTAAACATAGAGCATAGTCATAGATTAGATCCTGGTCTTTGAGCCTTTGTACGGCTGTAACAATTCATCTCTTGTAAGCCACGGTGGGGGCTCTTCCCACCTTCTATTTAACACGCAACCATGAGCCTCAACAGGTATCACGTTACAACCATTCAACCATTCTTACATAGCGGAGTCAGACGAAGAGCGATAGAGAAGCGACGGACCGTGGCGGGGGAGGCAGCCCAAAGGTCACGGCGCCATGCAACAAGCACTCCACCGGCAACGGCATTGGCCGGGAGGCAGACGTATCCTGATCGCTGAAGACAGTATGTAATGTAGCAGTTGGGTTCAGGCTATTTGCAGCGTTGGCGCCGTTTCTAGCTGCTTGGAGGGAGGCCCTGAAGACGATGCTAGCGTTGGCCCTTTTTGTCTTCTGTGTGTGTTTGTTTTCTTCCGGTGCCGATGATGTCAACGCGGGCATCTCGCTCGTCGTATGTAGGCAGAACCATGTATAAACAGAGAAAAGAGTAGTTATTGGCATGGCACCCGGAACGTTCCGGCATTTTTTCAGTATATAACAAGTGCGTATCGGCTAGGGCAAACGCTAGCTGCAGAATATCCCCCAAGCCACGGAGTCGAGCTCTAGGCCGAACTTACATTGTTGGCAATCAAAATCACCTTTCTCATGCCACGGTGTGGCACGCACACTATTGTCAACATGTACTTTGACCTTTCCTCTATTATTTGTGAAAATTTTAAAAAATCTACTACGTACTTTGTGTTATTGATGGGACACAAAATCCCAAGTTGGCCTTGGACACACAGGTTCTTCACATTCCATACTAGTGTGTTGTAATTGTTGTAGTTGTGTTTCTGAGATAATGTAATTGTTTCTCTCTTTAAAAAAAACAATTTCGTAACTATAAAATATAATTAGGAAATGGAGAACAAAAAAAGAAACAAAATAAAGCATGATTGAGGCTTAATTCCTTCTCGAAAGAATAGTAGACTAACAAACATATCTTACTCGTTCTCTCAACTACTCAACTGAAATTAAAGAACTCTTATTAGTACAGTGTAGTCGATGTCAACATGATAGTGATTGGAACACACTTATTTTATTGTGTTCCACAACTATGGTGGTAGTGGTGGTGGTGGGTCAAATCACCTTTACATAAGAAAGTCGTGGTCCAACCATCTCTATACTTTCTCAAATGACAGAGGTGTTAGGTCCAATCACCTTTATCTTATAAAATACATGATACTATTAGTGTCAGATCCAACCACCTTTATTTTGTAGAATAATATTTTTAGTAGAATCTATTGCATTTGAGCACACTCTCAATTTCGAACACATAATACAGATATTTTGTACCGAGCTAAGGGGCGTGTAACAGTTTTTATGATTAGCCACCAATATTATCATGAATCGTAACTATACCAACACAGTATACAGTATCACGTAGGCTGGCTAGCCAATCAGATCACACAAGCTCGGGTAGTCGACTGTTAACCATGTCCACCACGTGTTTGCCTGCGTCGACGAGAGCGACACTGGTTGAAAGGGCTGCCAGAGCCAGTTGCATTGATCCTTCACGCATTGTCCAGTTTTACTCTATCATGTCCTTTTATAAGATGTACATATATTTTAATATTTAAATTTTAAAATCCTTGACCAATAATTTAATTATAGTTCTGAACTATTATAATAGAAACTTTATACAATTAGATTTATAATTACACGTACTATTCAACTATCATGAATTTATGAATATAACAATATAAAATAAATAAATGAATAAAGTTTTATTTAGAATGCGATGTCATGTTAACATATGCCTTATATTACAAAAGGAAAAAGAAGGTAGTATGATTGTGCATACTTTGGTACACATTACACTACTTTGGCTTTCGTAAAGAGGTAGTACAGCATTATCGTTGTTGCTATATGCCTACATCAGTGTGAGAGAGCATCTAGTGCTACGCCTACATGCAGAGATTATTCATCTCGTCCGATCCGTGCACCATGGTGCAGTAACTACATACACATAGGAGTAAAATACTCAGGTTTTGGTAGTTACCTTGCTAACTTCGGAGCTCGACCCGCGTTAAGCACGTTTTTCGTTGGTCCGGGTTCATTTCTTTTTCTTACCAAGACGCTTGGCTTCTATGGCTAGTATACGGTGCTTGAATCTCCTTACAATCAACTCCGTAGCCTAGTGTACATTTACCTGCAAGGTGGTGGAAGAACTATATATAAGACAACTAAATCAAATCAAATATGCTGCTATCTAGGTGTTGACAAAACGGATCACTAGCAGTAGATCTAGCAGGGAGTTCTCTTTACATTTGGGATAAACATGTAGAACGTGAGAGAAAGATCTAGAAGGAGGGAGAGAGAGGTAAGGATGCCTGACCGTCGGAGAAGTTGGAGTGGCAGTGGCGTGGACGTCGGTGAAGGACGATCAGTGGCGGTGAGCTTTCCGTTGCTTACAGGTGTCCCTCTCGATCGGACTATGGAGGCAGGTGGGGGTGTGGCAGCAGTGAACCTCATCCGTGAGCCCTGGCCCCCACCTTCTATATATAGCCTGCGCGACGAGGGCCCACCAGCCGTGTGTGGCTGAGCACCCCCGATCAGGGCGTGGTCAAGGGGTCCGAGTTGGCCGTTGGGCCGATTCGGTTGAGATCCATTCTAACATTCTCCCCCTTGATCTCAACTTATCATTTAAACTTTTGACTTAAACTTTACATGTTTCTTTCACCATTCCATCACAGATTAGTGCATAGAACATGCTTCATCGTCACGGTCAATCGCCGATAGATTTAACAGCTACAATACACATATCTGTTCTGAAATAGATTCTTTAACTTTTGGGCCCTTTATTGTCCGAAAATCATAGGCTATACCATAAACCCATGTCGACTGTGTGTTCTCTGAACACACTGGGTAGTAAGCCTTTGGTAAGCAGATCCGCAAACACTTTCTTATTACTTATATGTTCAATATATTTTTAGTATAATTCCGGACTTTCTCCTCAACAATGTATAACTTTAATGTCAATGTATTTGGCAGCACACTTGACTCGTTGTTATAGGAGCAAACTACTTAAATGGTCATTGCTGTTAACAACCATTATGAATTCTGGGTACAAGTTTCTTAACCATTTTGCCTATCCCTCAGCCTCATATCATGCTATATTATAACTTTACATCACTGATGATACTAGAATTGTTTCTTTAGAGCTTTTCCATAATAAAACTCTAACTGCGAGTGTTAGCTACTATGTGAGTTTCAGTAAACATCTCGCCAAAATTTAACAATTGTACCCACAACTACTTGAGAGTACTTGTACTTTCTTTCTTAGCATGAGGCCGACATTCTTAACTCCATTCCAGTGATCTATATCTGGACTGGACTTTTGCCAAAACAACCTGGATACGTGAACTGTGTCAGGGTAAGGTCGTATCTTTGCACTCATTAAGCTTCCAACAGCTGAAGCATATATGACGTCCATCTATAACAATCTCACATTGCCTTTCGGAACACTAAAGTTCTCAAAACTATTACCCTTGACCATAGGAACAGGCGTAGGTTTACCCGCATATGTACTTTATTTCTTTAGAAACTTTTCTTAGCATGCCTATGCGATAGTCCTAATACCCCTTTTCTTCTATCTCAGTGAATTTCAATTCTTATAACGAGAGATATTTCACCAAGAACTTTCTTATTGAATCTTGAGGACAAGAGCTTCTTCCTCATGCAGTAGATTGACATCACTACTAACAAGTAAGATGTCATCCACATATACAGGATTAGGAAATAAATTTCCCATTCTATAATTTTGTACAAACGCAATTGTCCTCTCATTCTATTTAACCTAAAATTTCTAATTGACTCTTTAACTTTAAATGTCAATGTCTAGAGATTTGCTCTAGTCCATAAGAGATTTCTATAGGTGGCATCCCTTACGTTCTTTTCTTTCCATGACAAAACTTCTAGATTGTGCCACATAATCATTTTCATACAAATACCATTGGAAAATGTCATCTTTACTTTCATCTGATGTAACTCAGATCAGGATGTGCTACTAGCACTCATTGTAATCTATTCATTCGCTTCGCGTAAAAACTTTTGATTCAAGTTGTGCTCCACATCTTTATATATTCCCTTTAGAGTCACATTTTGTCTTGTAGATCCATCACAACCTACTGTTTTGGCTCCTTAGGAATTTATTCTAGATCCAAAATATTATTGGTATTATTAATTCCATTTCATCTTTCTTTGCTTCTTGCCACTTAGATGAGTGAACGCCTCTCATGGCTTCTTCAAATTAGGTGGGATTACCCTCCATTTGAATTTCATTAATATAGACTTTATAGTCATCAGAAATATCTGATTTTCTTATTCTTTGAGACTTCTGGGGCATCAGCTGCTAGCATCTCTTGACTTTTATTGCTAAAAGACAAAGATCCTTGTTTACATTATTTATCATCCTTGCAGAGTTAGGTTTCTTTGTACCATGCTCCCCCAGATTGTCCCATCTTCAGACTTTCTTATTTTGGGTTTAATCTGCTAACACTCATATGGTGCATTTAGCACCGCCTTAATAATTCTGAATGCGTCCAATATGAATACTGGCCGACTATGCTATCTTTTTATTAGAACTGTAAAAAGTATTTGAATTTAGCTATTTCTTTATTGTAGGGGTATCGTTATTAAGACCGTCTTACTCCCCCGACGATTGTATTCATCTTTTATAGATCACTTTAGTATGCATCGCATTGTCTGAAGTATGGGGAAATATCTTTCTTAATTGTCTTTCTTAATTGATCTCATATTTCTCCCCCTCGAAATGTGGTATGAACTTTTCTACCACAATTTCGAAAACTATTTAGAACTCTTGTGAATGAGGAAACTTTGATTACTTACTTCACCCACATGATTACATCATGCAAATAAAATTATTTCTTAATTCGTATGGGAGTACTTTTTCCCCATTTCACTCCAAAAACTCAACAGAGTCTTTTATCATTAATACTTTCGCAAGTCACACTTGCATGTCATTCTTATCTCGAGGTTCGTCTGTAACTTTCTGTTCTCCTTAAACTCATTGAGTGCTTACTTACTATGACACAATAGAAGAGCACTGTCAAGCACATGAGTCATCACAACTTTCTCCTGCCATGCAGGATAAGTACTATGCCAAACTTCTCCCGCCATACAGGATTGATTAATACAAGTATTATGTCATCTTTACCTCGCCATGCGGGTACTTTCTTAAACTTTTTCCGTCATGCGGGTACTATCACAAACTTTTTCCTGTCGTGCGAGATAATTTTCTTGAAGGGACATAAATGTCAATATTGGCTCATATTCAATCATCAAATTTAGAAATAAATTCAAATACTCTTTAACACACATGCTTAATTCGACGTTGGTTAAATTAAACATGCATGTCACTTATTATATTTCAAATCATGATGATTAAGACTAAAAAAATTATATTACTTAATACATCTTTTATCATGATGATAAAAACTAAAAACTAAAATCTTCTTCATAAGGAGTACATAAAAGACATCTTTTAAAATAAACTCTTAATGTTCTATTTCTTGGATCAATATCCTAGAATTCTTTTTCTTTTTGAAATCATTCTTTAAAGAGACCGCAGTCCCTTACACAATGGTCTTCTTTCTGCAAAAAAAAAATATATTTTTCATCTTATGAGTCACAAGTACCCAGCTCATTTCGTTTTCACCCTTCAAGAATAAAGGCATGAAGTTCTTTATCTAAAAAACATTAATAAATAATCATCAATAATGCTCATTAAACTTTTAAAACTTTATATTCTATTCTATATCACTGTTGGGTAGAAATAGAATAAAACAACATTCTTCTACATTAATTCCACATCATCGTTGGGCAGAAATGGAATTAACATATGAAAACTCAATTATCTTATAACCCTTTTTAAAATTAAATTATTCCGTTGGTTCGAATTTAATTTTGAAGATCATCATCATCATTGTAGCGGAAACATGAAAATACATTACATTCTGCTCACTCTGGAGCATCTCTTATTTCTTTTCCATTCTCTGAAAATTGGTCACTTTGATGCAAAATTTATCAGAGATTTAAACTTTAAACATAAAGTCATAGAATTATAATATTATTATCATCAATGTTGGTCAGAAAATAACAATACCATAATTTACTTTAAACTTAAACTCATAAATAACATCATAATATTGTTATTAATCAACGTTGGTCAGAATAATAACAATATTATAATTAATGAAAAACATATCTATTTTTCAAAATTAAATTCTCCCGTTGGTTCGAATTTAATAATGAAAACGACAACTTTAAATACGCAGCGAAAACATTAATAAATCTCATAATTCAATTTATTTCCAGAAATATTAAACTTTCTTTACTGTTTTCTTGAACAAAATTGTCGTTGGATCAAAATTGTACAGAGTTCATCTTTAAAATTCAATTCAAATCCATCAAATCTGCTTCTAGAAATTGAAAAAACAATTAAACCAATTCTTGTCAATTTTGGCCCGAACGACCCTTTGTGCAGCGGCCTAGCAGGCGATTCGCGTTCGCCCACGGCGGCCCGCTGCCCACCTGCTCGGTCGGCCCAGCTCTTTCGCGCACGCGCGCTGCTCAGCTCCGGCCCAGCACGCGCGAAAACTATTCGCAGCCAAGCAGCGAAATGGCCTGTGGCCCAGCGGCCCTCGCGCGCGCTCGCGGTGCCTCCCCCGCGCCCAGGCCGCAACCTAGGCCTGGGCCGGGAAACCAGCTTCCCTCCTGGGCTCAAAGTGGCCCGACCGATTGTGGCCGTCGGATCGCGATCGACGGTCGTCCGCTCATATCGGCACAACAAAACGCGTCGTGTCCGCCCTTCCTTGAACCCTAGCGTTCATTTCACCCAACCCCTTCTCTCTCTCTTACCAGGCGAGAGCGGCGGCGGCGGTAGCCGTGTTGGCCGTCGGCGGCTGCCCACGGCGGCACTCCGGAGCGGGTCATCACCAGCTCCTCCCCTGCTGGCACCTCCTCCTTTCTATCTTCTCTCTCTTCAATTTCCCCTCTGCTCTCCACGCCACACCCGACTCCGAACCGAGCGACGACGACGCAGCTGCGGCCGTCCGAGGCAGCCGGAGTTGGAGATGGAGGTGGCACCACCGTGAAGCTCCTCGCCGGCGTGCGTGCTCGCCTAGGGCTAAGCACGCCGTTGTCGAGTAGCCTTGCGACGGTGCCCTGTCAACCGCGCACGAGGCTTGACCGCGCGGAGGCGTGGTCACCCGGCCGGCTCTGTTTCTGTCCGCGCGCCACGCCATGAAGATGGCCGGCGGCGACATGTCTCCGGTGAGGAAGACAGGTAGGGGTCCTCCCTCCCCGTACCGGATCCTTTCTTTGACCCATGTAGGGTTAGGGTTTTGCGTAGGGATCTTTCCGAAATAGATTCGGTTCTTATTTTTCTTTGCTTTCCCCTTCTGTGTTAGGTTTAGGGTATCTATCTTTCGGATCAAAACCGATCCGTTCATGATCTTTTCTTTTTGATTTTCTTGGTCCCAACCAAGATCTACTCACTAGACAGGCTCTGATACTATTGTTGACAAAACAGATCACTAGCAGTAGATCTAGCAGGGAGTTCTCTTTACATTTGGGATAAACATGTAGAACGTGAGAGAAAGATCTAGAAGGAGGGAGAGAGAGGTAAGGATGTCTGACCGTCGGAGAAGTTGGAGTGGCAGTGGCGTCCCCGGCAATGGCGTGGACGTCGATGAAGGACGATCAGTGGCGGTGAGCTTCCCATCGCTTACAGGCGTCCCTCTCGATCGGACTATGGAGGTAGGTGGGGGTGTGGTGGCAGTGAACCTCATCCGTGAGCCCTGGCCCCCACCTTCTATATATAGCCTACGCGACGGGGGCCCACCAGCCGTGTGTGGCTGAGCACCCCCGATCAGGACGTAGTCAAGGGGTCCGAGTTGGCCGTTGGGCCAATTCGGTTTAGATCCATTCTAACACTAGGAAGTTATTATGGGCTCTTCAAATTGTTAAGCATATGTATATGACCTTCTTTTTGGAGTCATTCTTGGCCTTTGCAAGCTCTCACCAAGTTCCTCCATTTATCCTAAGAGCATGAAGCAACATTATGCATAGATATATACGCAGGTCTGTCTAACTATTTTCATGGCGCCGGCGGAACATGCATCGAACACCGTACCAATGATGTATATACATACCTTGAGGTGGACAGGTGTTCGAATCGATTTGGAGAAGTATATTCCTTTCAGTTTGCTCCATTTTCCAATTCCTTCCTTTGAGACACCATCCACAAGTTCTCTAAGTTCATCCTTGGTCCAATGGTCGTTGTTTTTCCTAGTTCTACATTTCCCAGTTCCACTTGTGCAAGGATATTGCAAATCAAATAATCGTCCGATTTCTACCTGAAAATTAAACAGACCTATATATAATTCATATCCATTATGTATTATGGTTGCAACTTTGCAAGGAATATATATGTTAATTATCCTGTATATCAAAAGGCTGCACTATCAATCCACATGAAAGAACGTACACACATTCATGGCAACGGACTCATCAGTTTGATATTATCAACAAAAAACTTCAAGGGTTTCATCACTTCATCTGTTGAAATCTAGCTCATGAAACTAATAAGGCACTTGCTATATATTTGATATACTTGGGTGTCCAAATTGGTCACCACTTGCTATCCTTTTACTAGCTACTTTGTTGTTTTGAATCGGAAATATATATATATATATATATATATATATATATATATATATATATATATATATATATGCAAATTTTATAATTAATTCGAATAGGAATATGCTTACGCTCCACGGTCTGCTTCTCATGCGACTTCCTCTCTGCCGGCATGTCCAAGGGGCCGAGAAACAGCCTGGAAGAATCAAGCATGTGTGGATAAGTCTTTTATTAATAATACACATATCACAAGGCACGTAAATGTGTAGAATAAAATCATTAGCAACATGAATATGTACAACTGTTGTACTCCTACGCAGAGAATCCTCCATCCCAGCACGCAGATGCATATGCACAAACACAGAATCCATCTGCATTACTAAATCTGGAAAAACTCCTACTACCAACTCCTCTAGCTACTTCCGTATCTACTATGGGCAACAGTTTTTACTTCTATAGTCCTACTCCCTCCGTACTAGTATTACAAGTCGTTCTAGCGAATGAGCTAAGCTGTTGAAAGGATGTCGTCCTGGGGATGGAGTGCTATTTTGGATGCCTCTGCCCTTGCATGCAAACGCTTCGGCTCCCACGCGTGAATGAATGCGCTGCGCTTGCACGCGTTAATAGCGCCGCCTCTTTAATCGCCCACCTATTGCACTCGCGCTCAACGCATGCCGCACGCCGATCGGTGGGATTGCTCACCGCTGGCCTCTCGCGCTCGCCGTACGCGGCTCGACTCTCTTGCTCGCCGTTCGTCGCTCGCCTCTCGCGCTCGCTGCACGCAGCACGCCGCTCGCCTCTGGCCTCTCGCACTCGCCGTACGCCGCTCGCCTCTCGCGCTCGCTGCACGCCGCACACCGCTCGCCTATCTCCTCTCGCGCTCGCACTCGCTGTTCCATGGAGCTCGTCGCGCCGGAGTCGGAGATGGAGATGGTATCGGACTCCATCACTTTGGAGTCAGAGGTGGCGCCCAAGGACAACTCCTCCCCGCTGGACTCCGAGATGGTGCCGGAGTCCCTCGAGTTCGTGCTGGACTCCATGGCGCCGGAGTCGGAGCACGCGTTGCCGCCGGGCGCTTTTGTTTGCGCTCGCTGTCATCTCGTCCATGAGGACCGCCAAGCGTGGGATCGTGCACACTCGCGTTTCTGGCCATGCTCTTGCTGCGGTCTCGTGCACTTGGAATACATGCTCCTCGCCATGCTTTACGGCCTCGATGAGTTCGACTGCAAGGTTTTCATCCCCGATCTGGACAAAGTCGTGATGCATGGCAACAGTATCAAGTTTGATCCACAAGTTCTCAAGATGCTCGGCGAGAAGTGCAAACGTGAGCTGTCTGCCAGGACTGATGATGGCACAGCAACGGTAAGATAACAAGCTTTACTTCTAATTAGTTAATTCTTGCAAGGAAAATAACAGCAACAACTGTCCGAAGGTGCAGATCAAATCGATCAGCAATAATCTGGGTATCTTTCTTGTGGAGTATCCCGTTATTGCTTCTAGCCAACAACGCTTGATAAACTTGCTTTCTCAAATCTTCTGACATCTCTTTCCTTCGGTGGTGCACTTGAACATTAGCCTCGGCAACATGCTCTATTTAAAAAAAACATTCATTAGAGACAGCATATGTTTTAGTAGTACCACAATTTTAGAAACCGAGCTAACTTTTACTTACCATTGTTGTTTTGAACGAAATCAAAATCAACCGCGCCAAACTCATCTAGAGGTAAGTTCAAATCAAATCCTGTCCAAAGGAAGCATGGAACATGAGAGATGACACAAGAAAATAGAAACAAACACAATACTCGTCATCTTCAGTAGTAGTATGGCTTTTCAAACTAATATCAGATGCGAAATCATGCAAAGATCTAAATGTTCATGCATTGAGTACAATAAAAAAAAAATAACAGACGCATTACCGTTGTCATCTTCATCGACGCCGTGGTACTCGTCATCTTCATCGATGCCGCCGCCGTCGTCATCCAGCGCCGGCAAGGATGCGGCGTCGTCGTCATCTTCAACGGGAACCTCCACAGCATGTTCTACTTGTAAAAAACAAACAAACATACTCAATCCAAAAGCAAGGAAGCAAGGAAGCAAGGAAGAAAGGAAGCAAACTTACCGATGTCATTATCATCCTCCAGTACAGGCTCGTTACCGATGTCATTATCATCCTCCAGTACAGGCTCGTTGAGGTCTAACCCAGCGTTGCCTTCTTCAGCTTCCGGTACAGGCACGTTTAGATCGAAGGTAGCAAGTGAGCTGGCCATTTGTGCGGTGTTTTGTTTGTGCTTGTTAATTTGCAGCCGGCCAGGCGTATAAATACGAACGGGAACCCAATCGTCGTCGCAGCCGAGCGACCAGCGAAAACAAGGAAAATTTGGCGTGGCAAAACATCCAGCGAGCGCGCAGCTAGGCATCCAGCGCGCCATCAATGAAACGAAACGAAAAAGACGCGCCCAGGCACCAGCGTGCACTCCCGCACAACGCGCCCAGGCACCAGCGTGCAAGTCCCGCACAGTGCCATGCAAACACATGCAAAACGAAAACAAGCAAAAACATACGACGCGGTAGGGAATCGAACCTGCACCGCGATGGTCCCCGCTACAACCACGCTGGCCTAGCCAGTCCGCCGTTGGTTTGTTTCTCAAATGAAATACTACCGCAATTGCATTTAATAGGGGTAGACAGGGAAAACTTACCCCTAATTAATGACTCATTGGTATGCACAATCATGTCCTAAACGACTTCTAATACCAGTACGGAGGGAGTATTTGACAACACAAATCCATATATAATCAAATTTCACAAAACTTATCATTAATGCGTACTAGTTTGTCTTTACATGCTTTAATATAATAGAAGTATAGAGTTTAAAATAGAGATAGCTAAAGGATCGGATAGGCGCCAAATCAAAACATTAAACAAAGAGCAGTGATCGATGTCAAGAATATACCTAGCATACTTGGCTCCAGATAATCCTCCACCTTATTGTCAGGACCTATTTCTTGGACTGCCGATTCACCATCCACTTTCCTCTACTTTGGTACAATTTCAAAGAGAGCTAAGGAAAATTATATTCTTGATATAGTATAGTTTGTGAAATAAATATCTCCATGCATATACTATGTATAGGAAGAGATCTGAAAAGAAACCGCACCAGAAGACTAGTGCTGCCGAATGTACCTGCAACAACAACAACTTTGTCAGTTGATGAATTGAAGTACGAAGAACTAATCAACAACAACTTTGTCATCGTACAGTATGTACCTCCCAAAAACTCATACATATTTGCCTCATTCACTGGCCCTGACATTAAAAGTTGTAAATCTAAGTCATCGTCTTCCATCTGCACTATGCATGTAAAAACATATAGTTAGTGTAACTTTACAATTTAAGCATGCTAGTAATGTAACCTTACAATTTAGAAGAGTTCCAAATAAATGTAAGAAATCATGAGAGAAGCAGTAAGATTTTAATATGACTAATAGCTTTTTTTTTGAAGCATCTCTTTCGCATGACTTTTCAGTTCGTGTACTACCTATATTCACATGTTTGGGAGGCTATATATATGCCAGCTGCCTTAACATATTTTCAATGCATTGCCTTAACATATACAATTAACAGCATTGCTAGCGCCCGGACGTCCGGATCCGGGCGCTAGCGCCGGACGCTGCACCAGCCCGCCGCAAAATCAACCGCTTCGTCCGCACGGCTCCACCCGCCACCGCACGAGGAGGGAGTAGAAAAACCAACCGCTTCCCGAGCAAGGAACCCGCCCCCCTAGCACCCCACGCACGTGGATCCGTCCAACTCTCAATCTCGCTAGACCCCAGCACCTCCGACCACCGCCAGCTCGCACCCCATAGAACCGCCCCTGCAAATAACGAAACAAGGCTATTTCAACATCGAAAAAAGCTCTAATGAAACAAACGAAAAATATGAATTGCAACATGAAGACAAACAACGAAAAAATGATGTTGCAACTACTGCAACATCTCAAGATCTGCTGCTGCGACATCAAGAAAATGCTTGTTGCAACAAACCAATAAAACCATTGCAACAACCGAAAAAATCATCTATTGCAACATTAAAAACAACCCACTGCAACAACGAAACAAGGCTATTTCAACATCGAAAAAAGCTCTAATGAAACAAAAGAAAAATATGAATTGCAACATGAAAACAAACGAGAAAATGATGTTGCAATTCCTGCAACAACTCAAGAACTACTACTGCAACAAGAGAAAAATGCCTGTTGCAACAACAACAAAAAACCACTGCAACAACCGATAGAAAACATCACATTCCAACAACGACGATGAGGCAGGAGAAGGAGGAAGGAGGAGGGGGAGGAGTCAGATCCAGAGGAGGAGGAAGGTAGGGAGGCCTCAGATCCAGAGGGAAGGAGAGAGGAGAGGAAAGAAAGAGGAGACATACCTGATCCGGTCGGATCCACCACCGTCCCCGCCAGATGCGATGGATCCACGGCTGCCGTCACCAGATCCGGTGGTGATCCACGCTGCCGCCGCATCCACCATGGCGGGGAGCCCGGTAAAGTGCGGGTGTGGGCACGGGGAGCTCGCAGAAAAAGGAAGGAGAGGGAGAGAGTGACGTCGGAAAACAACCGCCGTTGAGCTTTCTCCGGTGCTGAGGTCGTCAGAGCGAGGGAGGGAGGCAGGAGAAGAGGGGAGCGCGCAGCTCACATCCTTCGCTGCCGCCCTCTCTCGGTCGCATGGAGGACGCGGGAGCAAGGAGGAAGGAAGGGCAGGGGAGGGGAGGGAGGGACGGAGATGGAGGAGGCGCGGCTTGCTGGCGAGGTCTGGCGGAGCGACGAAGAGAGCGAGGCGCGGTCCGGAGAGAGCGAACGCGCTGCACGCGGAGAGAGCGAGGCGGAGTGAAGAAAAGGCGAGCAGGAGTGAGCGGCGCGCGTGGGAGCTGGTGGACGGGGCGTCACGAGGCGCGCTCGGTCGGGTTGGGTGCGTCCGACGCGTTCGGACGCCCTACCTGTATCATTAACAGGCGTCACTTGTCTTTTCAAAAATAAAGAAAACAGGCGTCACTTGTAGATGCAATACATGCACAAAGCATGTCAGGTTTTGTTAGTTTAGTCTCTAATTAATGTGTAAAAAAAGACCACTTTTGTGCATTGCCTTGGATCAGTTAGCCTCATCATATATATGTAAAGATGGATTTTTTTTCTAGTTTTCAATGCATAAAATATATTCCAGATTCCAGACTAGGATTGAATGGAAAGAGTGCTCCTTCTAAAAATGGAAAAAAGGGGGAGACAATCATAATGATGAGACCCTGCATATCTACACTCATGGAATAAACATAGACCTGCTACAGCACTCTTCACGGGGCGTGCTTTATGCAACTAGGCTAGTGTAGTGAAATGACTTGCTTTCGTTTCATTGCGTAATCCAAATTTTAGCCCTTGTTTAGTTCCCCTCTAAAATGCAAAAAGTGCAAAGATTTCCTATTACATCACCATCATATCAAATCTTTGACACATACATGGAGTATTAAATGTTGGTAAAAAAATAACTAATTATACAATTTGTTTGTATTTTGCAAGACGAATCTTTTAAACCTAATTAGTCAATGTTTGGACAATAATTAACAAATACAAACAAAATGATACAATATTTCTGACACTTCCCAACTTTGGAACTAAACAAGGGCTTAGTGTGTTCTACACATGAAGATATATATAATGAATGGTGGAAAAACTGAAGCGCGCACGCATGATCAGAGAAAGAAGTTAACTCACCGCCTTGTCAGTTGTCAGTTGACAACGACTCGCGCGCGCAGGGAGCTTCCCGTCGTCAGGTCAGCCGGAAGCCCGCTGGAACCCTGCCGAGGCGGAGGCGCCGGCGACGAGAGCTAGCTAGCCGTGCGCTGATCGCCGGAGTGCAGTAGCTTGGCCCTGCGGGATGCGGCGACGCGCCAAGCGCAGTGATTGATCAGCTCTTGCTTGACGGCCACACCCTAGTATATATAGGCAAACGAGGCACACTGGAACTGGAGTTGGTAGAGAAGTTTCCGGGATGTTTCGCTAGCTCATCCTCTACCCAAAATTAAAGCATTTGTGGCTATACACGTGGACAATTAAGCACATTTGTCTAACGTATTTATTTTGAGACGGGGAAAGTACTCGGGCTGCGCTCACTGCTTTTTCTTGGCCATGAAGACTTGCCGTGATGCCGTTCAACGGGAGGACTGCAGAAACTGCCGAATCCACCGGCAGTATAGTACTATACGTGTCGACCTGTGTTAGGCGTTGCGGGGGCTACACTCTGCCACACGCCAAAGCAAAGCTAGCTAGCCAAGGCTTTGCTTTCCCTGGCCCGATGCGATGCTCCAGAGTCCAGACGACGACGCAAAATGCGATCGCGCGACGTCCACATCTGAATCTTCCGTGCTGTTTGTTTATGTTGACGAGACGACAGAAATAATGGTTAAATGGCTCCTTTTATTTTTGTTTTCTCCAGCCTCAGGTTAGATTAGTGTGGCGAGGTATATATTTTCATCGATCGAGACTTGCCTACCTTATTAAATTATTACTGGCGTTTTCTCCTCAAAAAAAATTATTACTGGCGTTTAATGGAGTACAACAGTTTTTTTCCTTTTTTATTATACATATAGTTGTTATATATAATAAGAAGAAAGATACTCAGAGTGCATGACTGCTTGCGGATGCGGCAAATCGGTTTAGCTTTACGTGTCTGTCCAACTCATCCAGTACGGCCACGATATACCACCTTTTGTCGTCGAACATGCCTGATGCCAAATCGATATGTACACACTCTAGCAGCTGTCGTTTCTCGGCATTCTAGGGCGCATATATGCGTGTGTAATCTTTGGTGTGCACACCCGCGCGCGTTATTGTTGGGTGTAGAATCCAGTGGCTAGGATTTTAAACATGGGTACGTATGGACCTAAGCGAGGTTGTAAGTATTTTATATGTATATTGTAAGTATTTTATATGGATGTTGCAAAAGTAGATCAAGATGTCGTATATATTGTAAGTGTTTCAGAGGCATGTTACAAGCGTTTGTTCAAAATATTTCATCGATTTCAGACATATGTTGCAAGCGTTTTCGATCTGAATGTTGCACATGTTTCACACATATGTTGCAAGAGTATGTTCAAAATGTTTCAGATGTTTTAGTCTTATGTTGCAATAAGTGTTTTCATGTTGCAAGTTGCAATTGTTTTATCTGGATGCCACATATGTTTCATGTAACGTCCCGCCTTTACGAGGTCGGGCCCGCTTACATCTGGCAGCTTTTCTAGGATATAGACTGCCCTCACAGACCCACACAAGTCTTTTCTACGTACTTTGTCCTCACCCGTGCGCACCAGGGAAGGATTTCTCGATCGGTCACCTATCCTGAAATTGCTCTAGGCCAAGCACGCTTAACCTCAGAGTTCTTTAGAGATGGGCTTTCAGAAAAGAAGTTACAACTTGTTGGTATGAGTATCCTATTAATCCTGTTAAGCCCTGGGTCGGGATATTACATCCCCGCCCTCTTAAGAGACCGACGTCCTCGTCGGTCAATCCCAAGCTAGGAACGTCCCCTCTTTGCCACATCCATGTGTCCAGTGCCAGTCCATGTGCCATGCTGTGTGACCATTCTGAGACCACTCCAGCCATGCGCACCAAGCCTGAAACCACGAGAGTCGGTTCTGATACCATTCTGTAACATCCCGCCTCTACGAGGTTGGGCCCGCTTACATCTGGCAGGTTTTCTAGGACATAAACTGCCCTCATAGACCGACACAAGTCTTTTCTGCGCACTTTGTCCTCACTCGTGCGCACCCGAGAAGGATTTCCCGATCGGTCACCTATCCTGAAATTGCTCTAGGCCAAGCACGCTTAACCTCAGAGTTCTCTGGAGATGGGCTTCTAGAAAAGAAGTTGCAACTTATTGGTATGAGTATCATATTAATCCTGTTAAGCCCTGGGCCGGAATGTTACATTTCACACATATGTTGCAACTGTATGTTCCAAATGTTTCATCTGCTTTAGACTTATGTTGCATTAAAGTATTTCATGTTGTAAGTGTTTCATATTTCAGAGGTATGTTCAGAGAGTCAAGGAGCACAACTTGAGCGCGGGGGAAGGGGCGCGGCAAGCCGGGGGCCGATAGATGGGACGCACGATGAACCTGGTGTCCTACGGACAGGGCATGCTCGTCCTCATTCGAGCTCCCGAGTCCCGTCCACGTGGAGATAGCAGGAGGTCAGGGGGAAGGAGTGGCAGGCGTGGCCAGGGTGCTTGTGCGGGGCGGGGCGGGGCGAGGCGGATGGGAGCGGGGTACGCGTTTTGGGGTAGGGCGAGGTAGACAGGGGACGGACGTGCGTGTTCAACAGCAATATTGCGTAGCGGTAGGCACGAGCGGGTAGGCTGGGGTAGCAACATGCACGGGGCGTCTGAACGTGCTCATCTGCTCCGGACGTCCGGACGCTAGTAATTCCCTATTTTTATTTGATATAAAGTGCTCTAGATATTATATAGTGCTGGACTACGTGTTGTATCCCGTTGCACATATGGAAGATACAAACCGGGCGACGGTGGAAAAAATTTTCATTGTTGGTTTCATCTTCTAGCCGGCGGTGATGATGCAGTATCACTGACAGCTAGAAGGTCACATGGTGGTGACAATAGCCTCCGCACAAAGGCACACGAGGGGGTGCTAAAATTGTCGGGCTGCTCGCGGCCATCGAACCCTTGTTGCCCCTCACCCGCCCGGTCACTGACCTTGAAGCCACTCTCGCTGCCGGCAACCATAAGCCATTCACCGCCTTGGTGGCTCCCTTGGCTCCCAACAGCCTCCCTAGCCCTTCCCCGTTGCAAGCTTTATGTTGGTACCTCTCTCTTTCAATTAATAGTCGATGAATCAATTCAATTAAAACCTTAGATTCAATCAAACACGTCTCTCGTGGACAAACACAATTGGAAGGAAGAAAGTTCTTTTGTTTTTTTCTTTGTCCATTATGTGTATTTCTTGTTCTTTTTAAAAAGTTATGTTTGCTTCTATTCATATGATCAACACTAGTTAGCATTAACAAGAGCAAATACTGCGCAGTTTTATATTCTTTCCACTTATATCTTCCCAACTTAGTTTCTTTCTATTTGTATGAATTTTAATAGTTTTCATGAACATCTCAATTAAGTTCTATTTGTATGAGTTCATGCCATTCTCTGGGATTAGGAATTGTATACATGGATAATGGTATGATTTACCAGATCCAACTCTCCTCGTCTAGAAAATGGTGAAAATAACGTGGGGAATGATGGAGGGGTCGTGGCAACGGGTGCGGGTGGTAATAGGGACGAAAGACCTTCTGCATGTCTCAATCTTGAGCAAAATGATGAGGTAGTTCATGTGTACATATCCGTAGGTGAGACAAGTCTTATCGGTGTAACGTCCCGCCTCCTCGAGGTTGGGCCCGCTTACAGAATGGTATCAGAGCCGACTTTCGCGGTTTCACGGGCACGTGTGTCGCAGTTGCGCAGGCATGGTGCGCATGGCTGGTGTGGACCCAGAGTGGTCAGACAGCATTACACATGCGCTAGCACTGGACACACGGACGTGGCCAAGAGAGGACGTTCCTGGCTTGGGATTGACCGACGAGGATGTTGGTCTCTTAAGGGGGTGAGGATGTAACATCCCGGTCCAGGGCTTAACAGGATTAATAGGATACTCATACCAACAAGTTGCAACTTCTTTTCCGGAAGCTCATCTCGAAAGAACTCCAAAGTTAAGCGTGCTTGGCCTAGAGCGATGGGTGACCGATCGGAAAGTTCTTTCCGGGTGCGCACGAGTGAGGACAAAGTGCGTAGAAAAGACTTGTGCTGGTCTGTGAGGGCAGTCTATGTCCTAGAAAGCAGCCAGAAAATGATTTAAACTTCAAAAATTCATAACTAATTCATACTAGCTCAGAAAAATGCCAAACCAGAGTCCAAATTTTTCTAAAATCAAGCTCTACGTCATAGGCTTATGTTTGAGTGCATTTGGATCTTTTAATTTTCAGTTGCTTCTTTGTGCACCTTTATAGGAGCCGCTAACGCGGCTATATATGTTACGTTTAGCAGACCCGGAGGAGTCACCGACTGAGAAGTTTGACCCCGACTACACCGATGACTTGGGAGACGACCTGCCAGGTGCCACGCCCCACCCACTCGTAGATCCTATTACGCACTGCAAATGATTAGAATTGCTAGTGCTTTATTTATCACTGCAAATAATGATGATAGGTTGCATGGTAGTCACTGCTTTTGAGCCATTTACCTTGTTGCAACCTTACTCCTGCTCACCCTGCTGTTAGGCTAGACACTGCTTTACTACTTGTTACTTCTGCTTTACTCTTACTCGCATTATATCTGTGATGTGATGCTGGTGAGTGAGAGGCGTTTGAGATAAGGCACGAGGTGCCGTAAACCTGTTAATAACCGGATAATGAACCTGGGGAGATCTTGGCGTGAGTCTTGGGTGTGTGTGGTGAGGGTCGAGTCGACCGAGCAGGATCTACGACGAGTCGTGTGGACAAGTCTTGCCGGAGGATGCTACCTGGGCATTCGCCATGTGAGGTGCCTGTGGTGGGTACATGTGACAGGGAGAGGTCCCGGGGTGGAGTGTCTTCGTGGGATGAAGCCCCGGGATGGGAGGTGCTGTGATGACACGGGGTGCCGGGTGTTCCGTTGAGCGAAAAACGGTTTTCCCCTTGTGAAGATATCCTACTTAGTCACCCTAAGGACTGATATGTCTGTGGACCGGGTCTTAGGAATCCTTGCACATCCACTCACTTCTGTGGGATAGAGTCGGACGTTCGACTTGCTAGTACTGTGCCACTACTATTGAGAGGTTAGCGGATAGTGTAGGGAGGTACGGGCAAGAGGACCCACACCCTTCCAAGACACCGTAGTACCCAGGGGCCAAGTACTACGTCTCACAGTCTCAGCGTGTCGGTGGTACTCCAACACGGCCCTAGTTCTGAGTGATAGGGTGGTACCGTTTCTAGTCGGAAGACAGCTCAGAATCAGCTTAGACGAGGCATCGTCGAGGATAGCTATCTTGTGGGATGTGTAAACCTCTGCAGAGTT
The DNA here is from genome assembly GCA_038087645.1 of Saccharum hybrid cultivar R570. Classification (NCBI taxonomy): domain Eukaryota; kingdom Viridiplantae; phylum Streptophyta; class Magnoliopsida; order Poales; family Poaceae; genus Saccharum; species Saccharum hybrid cultivar. Next base: position 7,600,808 of record JAQSUU010000066.1, read on the forward strand.
TCTGGTTGATCGATCAATACATATGCCGAACCTTTCGGCTATGGACCTTTCCTAAGTACAGCTTCACTTGACTAGTGAGATGAGTCCTTCTACCTTCCCTGGGATTTCAGTGTGTGTTCCGGCTGAGGCCGTTGAGGCATGGACGAGAGGGAGTTGTCCATGCCGATGAGAGAGTGAGTTGAGATATGATGTGGTGATGAGAAGTGTGATGGGATGGGATAACGTGTGTGAATAAGATGGGTTAAAATTTGATAAACTTATATTATTAAAATATTGATTACTCGCATAGGAAACCACAGCCAAAGATAGGTTTCTCTTCTCAACCCCAATTGCATCCAGTTCCACAAAGCAAATGCATCATAGGGTGGGCGATGAGTGGCCAGTACCATGAGTACTGATAGATTTTTGGTAGGCTCGGAGCCCGAGTACGACGAGGAGGACGACTGGGAGGAGTAGGGGTTCGCCCTGCGCTCAAGCTTGGTGCGAGGAGTCCTAGTTTCCGCTGTTATCTACAAGAAGTTGTTCCAGATGCTGTGTGTGAGCATGCTCCGCCCTGCGTGGCGATGATAATAATTAATGTAAAGCTTCTATTTGTACTCTGATATTCGTGTATGACTCTGTTATTCGACTGAGATTTGGGTAATGGCATGAACTTGTTCATCTATTACACGTCGAATCTGTGGCATTCCCTTCGCGGAATGCAGGATCGTTTCAATCGGGATCAATGATGGATCTAAATATTTGTACTATGTGTAGGTGCTAGTTCATATCGAGAGTGGCACAACCATATAGTAGCTATTCTAAAAAACATATAGTAGCTAGCGACAAGGGCCAAGCGAAGCCCAAGAAAGATGCCCAAAGGCTAACATGTTTTCACCTTGTTGGATCCGATCGAAGAGCACATTGAGCTAGTTTGTTTCATGGGCCATAGAAGATGACCATCGAGGTGATAGTGAAGGATAACGTCGCCATCAAGTATAGGTACTGGATTTCTAAGGATAATGACTAGGAGGTACCAAACCGGATCAAAGAAATATGTTGAAAAGCTAAAGGAGAGGTTTGTTTACCCTAAGGGTACCAAGGTTCTTTCAAAGGATCGGGCCATGTATATCATGGGAAACTCATTATGGTATATTAAGTACTAGTTCAACTGCAACTATGTAAAGAATGGAAACAAGCAAGACTGGAATAAATTCCCAAACTAGCAAGGTATATTTGGAAGAATTTGTTAGTTAAAATATATCGGAGGAGGCAAAGGCAAAGACCAAAGCAAATATGCTAAACTCCCACAAAAATGTTGACCCTGACCCCCGTTGCATTGGCTCTCATGATTACATGAGAAAAAATCTAGAGAGCGAGTAGAAGGTGGAATGATGACCTAGAGCGGTGTTACAGTTCAGAGAGAAGGATGGAATATGATAGCTCCATAAGGTTTCTTCTTGTGAGGGGAGTTTCCTTCAACCCTGCCTATCTTTTTGGAATGCTACAGCCTATAGGGCCCTGCTGGAGAGGTTCAGACAGTCCATGAGGAAGTTCCTCATTGTGTTTTTAAGCCTAAAGGGGTAATGATGAGCTGACCCTGGTCATTAGGAAACAAAGAGCATCCTGATCACACACTATGGGTCGAAGTCATTCTATGGGCGTATGCCTTCCCAAATGAAATCGCTACGCATAGAAGTCGTTTAAGGAGGAATGTCCAAAAAGAGATGGAGTGGTAGCTTATGGTGATCGTTGTCCGATAAGAAGTAACTGAAGGCCAAACCGCTTATGTGTAGAGTTTGAGAAAACGTCCTATGGCAACAAAGGGCGCTGGCCAGGGACTCATGAGCTCAAACTGGGTATATAGCAGCGGAAACACACTACTTCCTATCAAAGATGCATATGTCAGCTTCCTCGTGGCTATGGTCATAGAGCCAACACCTTACAAGATATACATGTAGGATAAGTTCTTTAAGACCAAGGTGGAGATAGGTTAGGATTCTCCTACTGGTGAAGGGGTTATGTTGCACTATCATTCATTTCCTGCACGGTATGTCAAGGTTGCCATTGATGCACTAGTTAAGGGTAGGTACCATACAGTTTAGTTGGATATCCCTATGGAGGAGGATAGGAAGACACTGGAGGATAACTTGGGTTGCTTTTGTGGCGTGGCACAGTGCTATATATTCTTTGGCTCAAATATAGAATATGACATCGACGATGAGGACGAAAGGGCAGCAATAAGAACAGGACTCTCGTCACTGCCTGGAACGGAAGCAACTCCTCCTCCATCACCTCATAGGGAGCTAAGTCCCCAAATACTTCCACCATCACCAAATACTCGCAAGATTGATTCATCTACTCGGAGTAGATCTCAATTATCTCAGAAGGATGTAATTTTTTGCAAGATAACAACATGACAGAGGAGCATGACCAGGATAAAAGAGGCGGTGACGCGTGTAGGTCCGTTTAAGCAAGGGTCTTATCTAGTATCTCCCAAACATGTCCCATGATACAACCTAGAATGCAGCTGCTACATGGCTGGTACAAACAACAAAGTAATATCATGTTCAGGGCAAGATATAAGGATAAAGGCTTTAAATGTCACCGTTCGTGGTATTCTACCGCTTTTACCAATAGTTTTTCCCTCGATATACATATCATGAGCATGTGGACCATGTATGTTTCGTTACTAAATGTCATTGTATATCTTATATCACTGAGCTGCATGTATAACCACATTCTTTTCTAGGATGGAGGCGTACACTTGTAGTTGTAGGGTGAGATGGATTAACATATATACGTTTCTTGAACCCATTTAAGTATAATGAGAAGACAATACAAGGAAATAGCACCATCAATGAATTGACAAAGGCCTTGCATGCCCAATAAGACAAATAATCCATACTTCAACCCTACAACTATAGGTATGTGTCCCTAACTTATATTTTTTTATTACATTTGTCAAGTTTGGGCCTAATTTGCATTATTGCATTGTAGATGCAAATTACAATTTTGTCGTTCTTAACATCAACCTAGAGAAATACATTTTCACAGTTATTGACTCAAAAATCAGAGAACAAGAGCATATCCAACCCTTTATAGACACGCTAAACAAGTAAAACAACCAAATTACTCAATTCCGCCAAATATTGGGTTTTTATAAGCTTCCATCTAGTCATATTCACCGCCAGACCATACATCTGGCCAGCGGCGATGTTGTATTATCACTGTGTTTTGATTCCAAATGGCGGTGAAGGAAGGTTACAAAGCGGTGGTATTGAAATTTCCACGGTAGTGCTTACAAGAGGCAGTTAATTTGTTATCACCTATCAGTGATGTAGGTACATCATAATTCCTTCGGTTTTACAATATACTTTTATCAAAATAGAGGACTAAGAATACCAAAAGGGTTTACTGCTTAATAATGCTATATAATTATAGGACAACAACCCCGTCCCAAAGGTCACCTTCTTAGGCTTGGAGGGAATAGTACTATTTATAATATTTTTTACAGTACCCTTCGAAGCGACAAGAGCCATCCAATCCTCCATCGAACCTTGTATCGCTCAATCATGGCCCATGCAGTACCACACTGGCCCAAGAAGCATATTATGTTGGGCTTGTTTACGCATGAGCTGGAGCAATACAGGTAACCGGGTGCAAAATCAGGCCTGTTTTCTTCTTTGCTATCAGTCCTGGACCCTCCCAAACTTGGACATCCTCTGGCTTCACTCCGTCAGGCAACTTCCAATCATAGTGGTACAGAAGGCTCGCCAGAGCGAGTTCAATGTTAGCCAGTCCAAGGTTTGCTCCCGGGCACATACGGCGGCCAGATCCAAATGGAAGAAACTCATAGTTTGTCCCCTTGTAGTCAAGGTTGGTGTTCTCAAACCGCTCTGGCCTGAATACCTCTGCATCTTCCCAGTACTTGGTGTCCCTGCAGATCGCCCAGACGTTGATGAACACGGCTGTGCCCTTAGGGATGTCGTAGCCCATGACCTGGCACGTCTCACGACACTGCCGCGGGAGCAGGAGCGGCAGTGGGCAGTGCATCCTAAGAGCTTCCTTGATCACAAGCTTGAGGTACCTAAGCTCTGCCCCGGCGAGGTCATCCTCGGTGATTCTGGTCTTCCCCTTGAAGGCCTCCCGGACCTCGGCCTGGGCTTTCGCCATCGCTGCCGGGTACCGGATTAGCTCTGTCATGCACCAGTTCAGTGTCGTCGATGAGGTATCGCTGCCGGCGCCGAACAAGTCCTAGATGAAACAAGTTCAGGTCAGCACTCAGGACAGGCTGAACGACGATCCAGATGGTGAAAGGCGGTGATATGATCCATGAATCCATCGGAAGAAGCAAGACTTACAAACATGAGCGCCACAATGGTGTCGTTGGTGAGCTCGATGGGCAAGCTGGCCTCTTTCTGCAGCCTGAGCAGGACACCGATTAAGCTCTCGTGCACCGTCTTCTCGCCACGGTCCATGGCCTCCACCTGCTCGTGGATGATCTGCTCCAGGATGCGCGTGATCCTGTTGCGGCACTTGAGCGCGTTGCGAGGCGCCGTGCCGAGAATCTGCATGAGCCTCGACGACGGGAAGAGGTCGGCCACGGTCAGCACCGACGTCTGCTGGACCGCGGTGTCGAAAGCGTCCAGGTAGTCGTCCTGGTATTTGCACCGGCTGCCGATGGACTCCCTCACGAAGGTGTCGTTGATGAATCGAGATATCATCTTGGACAGGTTGACAGTGGCGCCGCTGGCGCCGGCGCCGGCGGACGCGGCGAGGCTCTGCATGAACCGCGCCACCTCCTCCTCGCGGATGCGCTGGAACGACTGCACGCGCGCGACGCTGAGCAGCTCCATCACGGTGATCTTGCGGAGCTGGCGCCACCGCTCGCCGTAGGTCCCGAACACTAGGTCGGTGCCGTTATAGGTGAGCACGCCGATGGTGGCGTTCAAGTGACGGTCGGCGAACGTGACGTCGTGCGTCTTTGTGATCGCCTGCGCGGCCTCCGGCGACGACACCACCAGCGTGGGCACCTCGCCCAGCCGGAGCATCATGAGCGGCCCGTGCTTCTGCGCGAGGTCACGCATTGCCCGGTAGATCGAGGGGCTGGTGACCAGGTGGTGGATGCTGCCTATCAACGGCAGCGTCCATGGCCCTGGGGGCAGGTTTAGCTTCGGCTTGGTGACGAGCAAAGACTTGAGCTTGGAGAGGACGACGAGCAGCACGGCCACTGCCACGGCGACGAGCACCTTCTCCTCCATTATATTATTGTGGCTAGCTAGCTATCTGGAGTAATTGTGTATATATTTGACTATCTCGTTTCTGTGTGTGAGATGTGTCACTCGACTCCTGCTCGACATAATAGCGGCCATGACCCGTGGCTAAATTTATAGTAGCCACGGTAGTATATTTGCATCTTTATTGAAATAATTGTCGTATTATATTGTGGTGGGAATTAAGATGGATGGTCTAGGTCAAATCATCGTGGCTTGAGGTTTGAATATGTCTCAGCCAAGTAAATGGCAGTATCTCAAATGGTATTTCTGCGGTCACTGTACGTCAAAATAAAAAAGGTTTTCTTTTATATTAAGAGGTGTAATGAAGTAATTGAATGTATACTAAAATTTGCTTGAGAACCAACAAAGGCCAAACGGTGAGGTTTTTTTTTTTTTTTGCGAGCCAACTAAGTATGGTTGTCAATCGATATATGTCTAGCTATTGAAAAATATGATGACTCAAGCACTTGAAAAAATTTGCTAGTCTTGTTTCGGATCGAGATGTCCTGTATTATAAAACCAAGTCTGCCTCGTACTTCCTCTATTTCAAATTGTGCATGTTTTATCCCAAGTCAAACTTTTCTAATTTTAACCAAATTTATAGAAAAATATATTAATATCTACAATATAAAAAAATGTGCTATCAAAATATATTTCATGGTGTACCTAATAAATCTTGTTTGATATTTTAGGTACATGTTTTTCATTTTTCTATAAACTTGATCAAACCTTGAAACATATGACTAAGAATAAAACTAAAACAACTTAATTATAATTTAAAAACGATGGAGTTTTCATAAAACTAATAATAAATATGAAGTACCACTTCATGCCCTAGGGTGTTTGGATGTAGATAGCTACGAGCTCCATTGGTCTTTCTTAATTAAACCCACTCTCTAAATCATCATTTGGAGAGTCATTCTAGTTGAAGAAGCTATGGGAGGGATTTTCTTTCACCAAAATCTCTATTGCTATCAATATAGAAGGATATAAAGAGCCTCTTGAAGTTGCTCCAAAAGGGTGATGAAACAATTCCAAGAGTCAAAGATAGAGATAACTAACAAAAGATAACTAGACAAGTATAGCTAGGTGGGAGGACAATGAGTGAGTAAAGGATTCCTATGATCTATCTCTACTTCTATGGTTTAACTCAGATAACAAGATATAACAAGCAGAAAGAGTCCACACAACACGTAAACGGGGCGAAAGATGACCCAACAACAAGCGGACAGAACCCTTGCCAGAGGCGCCTAACTTCCGGTAGCCCTACTATTAATAACTTGCCTAAGAACATGTGGTGGATTACAAAGATCAGATACGGTTGTCACCACCTACTAGTTAAAGGGTCTTGATGGCTAGAGAAGGTGAATAGCCTATAAAAATTTTCTACAAAACACAACACTAGAGCAAAGGTTGATTAGTACAATATGAAGCCCTGATAGCAACTACATTGCACTAGCTCTAATTCACCTAAAGCAAGTCCCTACACAATTCTAGTAGCTTTGGTTTCCACACTAGAACACAGCACCACACAAAGCTACAAGAACACTAGCTACACGAGAGAGCTACTAACAAGAGCAACTAACACTAGTTACTACTATGACTACAACTAAGCTACTCTAGCTAGCAAGGCAAACAACTACCACACACAAGCAAGACATGAAAGTAAATACAAGTGAGGGTAGTCGAGGCAAACCAATGAGGAAAAGTCATAGACACAAGATTTATCCCCGAGGTTCGGTTGCTTAGCAACCTATGTCCTCATTGTGGTGAGTCCCAAGTAATGATTCACGCACTAACTAGTGTAACAAGCTAGACCTACGACTTGGGTGCCGTAAGAATTAATCAAATGATCCACTCCAACTAGTCACAAGCATTCCAATGGAGTATCCCTTTGCACTTCGTGAGGTGGGATCAAAACTTCTCACAAGGTCATCGGTCGAAAGTGAAGAACAATCATCAACTCTTCCTCAACGACTACAGCTGCTCCAAGACATCTAGGTGGCGGCAACCACAAAGAGTAACACGAAAACCGCAGCCCAATCGAAGAACTAGTGCCACTAGATGCAAAACTCACAAGCAAATGCACTAGATCTCTACCAATCTCAACTTGGATGAAGCACAAGTCAAGAGATGAGTGGAAGGTGTTCTTGGATGCTCACAAGAGTGTTCGTTTGCTTAGAATGCCAAGAGAGCTCACCAAGAGCTAGCCAACATCTATTTATAAGCCCCCTCCAAGAAGTAGCCGTTGGGCTGGCTGACTAGGCAGTCTACGTGATCATCAGATTAGTCAAGTGACCACTGGATTGCCCCACTAGAGTATGTGGTACATGCGAACAATTCCCTGGCGCATAGTCGAGTGCTCCTTAGGAAGTACCACCGGATCAATTCGGTGATGTCCAACGGTCACGAAAAGAAACTAGTCATTTGATTCCAACGGTCAAATTTTCCCTAGCGCATAGTCCGGTGAGCACCACATTACTCACAACGGATCAATCCATTGCTCTCCAGAAACTACGCAGAAAGGTTTTTTTTGTCACCGGATTAGTTCAATGCTTAGCACCATTAGTCCGCAGGCTTTCTTTAAAAACTCCCGCACAAAGAACAGTGTCAGTGCTTCATCCGTTGCTCCCCAGGGTTGAGCACCGGACTAATCCGGTGCTTAATCCTAACCTTGGCTAACAACACTACACATGGCGCATGCTCTAGTGCCCTCTTCCAGGCCACACGGGATCAATCAAGTGCCAACTCCTACAAGTGTGTCCACCATATATGCAAGTGAGTTAGCATTTTGACAAACATTTTTCAAAGAGTTTTCACTTGCATCTCACCATGTCACTAGGTCTAATACATATGCAATGTATTTTCACACCTAGTGGCACTTGATAACCGACTTGACTTTAAAGTTCATATCTTAATAGTACAGCTATCTATCCTAAATCCGGTCATGCACTCTATTGTATCTTGACCGGCAAAACAAAACCCCTATTTATACCCTTTGCCTTCACATCTTTGGATTTTTTTTTCTTTTTATTCTTTCTGAGAGTGAACTTGCTCCAATTAGATTGATCACCCTTTATCCATCTTCAAGCCTTGCTCTCCATTATGGTGTGGACATATAACATAGCTTAATCACAGACTTAGTAAAAGATTAGTAGAACATCAAGCCTGTTGTTTGATTTCCGATAAGTAGAGGTGCGGGCATTAGGGAATTACAGCTACGTATACGTCCACTAATTAACCATCGAAACTATTGCTCATTGCGCCCGAGTAATGTGGTTGTCACAGTCCATGGCACTAATAGCAAATCAAGTCTGTAGTTGTTGCAGATAGAAGCGGTTTCTCTCATGGTACCCAAAAGTCCTAACCCGTAGTGGTGGAGGGGTCCAGATTCCAACTACAGAAGTAGTGGACAGTACTGTAGTAAGCACCAGAAAAATGGAGCACCACATACGACGAAAAGTAATTTAAAGTGGTTAAATTAAAGTTTCGATGTGACCGGAGTCATCGATCGAGTACCTGAACGAGAACGACCAATAAACCTGAACTTGTTGGTTACTGCGCGCACCTACTGCCTACTTTGACGTGGACTTGACTTGAGGACTTGTTGTACTAGGAGGAGTGTACTCCTATATCAGAGTGATGCCGGCCCATTCAGATGCGATTTGCATGCATGATGCATTACTTAATCTGTACACAAATTCAAGAACGAAGACGGCCAGCGACGACGCTCTCTAGCTCTGTCACGTGGATTTGCGTTAATTAGTCATCTTTAATCTGTGCTTGGTCCTGCACCTGCGTCAAAAAATGTATTATATGATGAATCGCAGAGTGTTTTGGTAGATCCAGTGTCACAGTGTGAGTACGGTGGCGCGTACTTTGAGCTGTGTGATATGCTTACTCCAGTCACTTTACTTTGAGGACAATGCAAGTTCAAACTGAGAAGGTGCGATGCGTGACGACGATGCCACAGGCTGACAAGGCCGTCGTTCAGGCGTACGTACGTACGTGTATATCACATTCGACGCGAGCAGTGCATGCACGCCACGCCTATGGGCTATATACGGCAGCAATATAGGCATGCAAACGGCGCGGCCGTGGGCAGCCCGCCGCCTCGCGTCCCGCCGCTTGGTTTTGCGGGCTCACGCTGGCTGCAACGCATACGGGATGCAGTACTACGCTACCGCTGCCAGCTCGCCTTTTTACCGGACATCGGCGCTGCAGCAGGATACTGCATACCCTCGCTATGCGCGCGCACGGTAAATGTAGCGCGGTAGCGCAGCTCGCTCTAAACAGCCATGTAGGAAAGAGAGGTCCATGAGTGCGTGTGCTAAACCGCCAAATGTTCACTAGTAGAAAAGAGTATAACGCCGACGCCTCCTTTTTATACCACAGGCGGTTTTAGTTATCACGCGCCTGTGGTATAAAAAGAACGGTCTCAGAGCTGCCAACCGCCTGTGAAGATGCATTACCACAGGCGGTTGGCCTTGTGTAAATGTTTCATTTACAGCCTGTGGTAATGCATCTTCACAGACGGTTGGCTTAAGGCCTGCGAAGAAGCATTACCACAGCCTGTGATTTCTCTGGGTGTAAATACAACTTCTTCCTCCCTGAGCAGCACTGTATCTCGCAGCCACCTTCCATTGGAGGCGATTTTGGAGGTCCAGATTTTACAAAATACAAGGGGAGGTTTTGATCTTGATTTCTTGGAAGGAGGTTGCCAAAAAAGGTTAGTTTATGTCCCAATTGCCTCAATTTGCTCATTAATGCTCAATTAGAGCCACTTTTTGGATCTAGGGTTTCACCATGAGTGTGGGAGAAGAATAGCTAGCTTCTTGTCTTTATTTGTTAAGATGGTTAGATGAGGTTGCTCAAGATGGTTGGATAATGTCTCTCCTCTATCTCTTTTCATGTTTGCTTCTCAATTTTTAGCTAGTTTATGCAAGATTAAATCAATGGTGTGTTCTTGTATATTTATGTAGATAGAGAAATGTAGATTTTTTTATTTTTTAATTATGTGGTACTTTGGTTTTTTACTTCAATATCTCTCCTTATTTCTCAATTTATTTTTTCCACATCTATACATTTCTAATGAATTGTGTGTTTCTATAATTATGCTATATACTTAGATTTTTTTTAATCATGCAACTTAGGTTTTTTCCTTTAATCCCAAGCTAAACCATAAACCCTAGATAAATCCTATCTAAACCCTAGATCATGAATGGTGTTTTACAGGTAGTGATGGAGAGGTCATTTTGGATGTATAATTTATCAAGATTAGATCCATCATACATAACTGAGGTCCAGAGGTTTATTGATGCTGCTAAGAACCATGCTTCAAGAACAAGAAAGACGCACATACATTGTCCATGCATGGATTGTAGAAATTTTGCTGTATCTGATGACATTCAACAAATCCTTACTCATCTGGTCCGTCGAGGATTTATGAAGGATTACTTGATTTGGACAAAGCATGGAGAGGGTAGCTCTGCGCCTTATGCAACTGGAATTCCTACGAACATCGATGCCGATGGTCCAGAAGTGCTTGTTGACGGGTTTGAGTTCATACACGAGACACAACAACCTGACACCGATGGTCTAGCCGCTGAACATGTTGTGCCAAATGTTCCTGATCATGGTTTCGCTGGAGGAAATGAAGATGGCGCCGAAACTAATATGGCTGCGGAAGATGCAGAATTTCTAGAGGCAATGTTGCGTCGTCATGCGGAAGATCCATCAGTGTTCTTCATGAAAGGTATGGAGACCCTGATGAAGGCAGTAGAAGAGCCTTTGTACGATGAGTCTAAGGGTTGCACCAAAGAGTTCACGACGCTGCGGTCTGTGCTAAAGTTGTTGGTGTGCAAAGCTAGATATGGTCTTTCTGATGCTGGCTTCGATGCGTTCTTGAGCATTATCGCAGATATGCTTCCTAAGGAGAACAAAGTGCCTGCTAACACGTACTATGCAAAGAAGCTAATCAGTCCACTCACGATGGGTGTTGAGAAGATCCACGCTTGTAGAAATCACTGTATCCTATATCGAGGTGATGATTATAAGGACTTGGACAGCTATCCGAAGTGTGGTGCAAGTAGGTACAAGACAAATAAAGACTACATAGAGGAAGAGTGTGCTGCCTCCGTGTCTAAGGGAAAAAATGAAAGAAGACCCAATAAAAGACCCAGAAGAGTAGTTCAAAACCCACCGGCAAAGAAAAGGAAGAAGTAGACTATTATGCGCAGAAAAAGATTCCTACTTTGGTGATGTGGTACCTTCCTGTGGTTGATCGATTGAGGTATTTGTTCGCTAACCCAGAGGATGCCCAACTTATGAGCTGGCATGCTTCTGATGAGCACAAAGACGATGGGAAGCTTCGGCACCCAGCCGATGGCCAGCAGTGGAAAGATTTCAATGAAAACCACAAGGACTTTGCAAGGGAACCAAGGAATGTTAGGTTCGCACTGAGTACTGACGGAATGAATCCATTTGCTGAGAGGAGCAGCAAGCACAGCACATGGCCGGTGATCCTCACCATCTACAACCTTCCTCCATGGTTGATGCAGAAGCGAAAGTACCTTTTGCTAACCATCCTTATCTCTAGACCTACACAGCCTGGAGTTGATATGGATGTTTTCTTAGAGCCCTTAATGCAGGACATGAAGATACTATAGGAAACAGGTGTTCAAATGTTGGACGAGTACCGCAAAGAATCATTCACGCTCAGAGCAATTATCTTTGTTACGATCAACGACTACCCTGCTCTCTTTACATTATCAGGGCAGTTCAAGGGGAACCTTGGTTGCGTGGTATGCATAGATGACACCGCTTACGTGTACCTTACTGCATCTAACAAGATAGCGTACATGAGGCACAGACGCTTCTTATCGAAAGGACACAGGTACCGGCAGAAAAAGATGGATAAGTACTTTGACAATAATAGTGAACTACAGTCTACTGCTCCATCAGGTAACAGTAAAGGCAAAAAAGTTTTCAGCATAGTCAGTAAACTCAAATTTGTATTCGGGAAGAAGACAAAAGACGGAAAACCAAGAAAGAATGTCAAACCAGCTCCAGGGGCTACATTCAAGAAGAAGTCTATTTTCTTTGAGTATTTGGAATACTGGCCAGAGTTAGACGTACGCCACGCGATCGATGGTATGCACGTTCAGAAGAACGTGTTTGAAAGTCTAATTGGCACCTTGCTAGACATTAAGGGCAAGACAAAGGAATGACTAAATTCACACATGGACATGGTACAATTAGGCATAAAAAAAGAACTTCACCCTGTTCGGCTAGAAAATGGCAAGTACCACCTCCCTGCAGCAAGCTACAACCTCAACAACGATGAGAAACATGCAATGTGTGTGTGGTTAAAGAAATTGAAAGTTCCATCTAGATTCTGCTCTAGCATACGGAGTATTGTGTCAATGAAAGACCTTACACTCACCAACTACAACTCACATGATTGTCATGTCATGCTAACTACTTTCCTCCCTATTGCCATCAGGGCTATAAACCCAGTGTGGATAAAGGTTACAGTCACACGGTTCTGCTACTTCTTCAACAGGATCTCATAGAAGGTGATAGACTGTGATGAGTTGGCATCTCTTAAGGAATTTGCAGTGGAGACAGTGTCACAGTTTGAGATGTGTTTCCCCCTAGCATTCTTCGATATGATGGTTCACCTTATTGTGCACTTGGTTCCACAAATAGAGGCACTGGGTCCCATGTACTTGCATGAGATGTGGACATATGAGCGTTTCATGTCAATACTAAATGGCTATGTATCAACTCGAGCTCGTCCAGAGGCGTCTATGGTAGAGGGGTACTTAACCGAAGAGGCTATTGAGTCCGGAGGTATATTCTGCAACAGGGTCCTAAAAGACCAGGTTGCAATAGGTCTACCTCCATCACGACATGAGGGTAGGCTGACTGGAAGAGGGAGGATGGGAAAGAAAACATTGCTCCCAAACGATTACAATACAGTTCTCGAGGCACATCACAGCGTCCTACATCAGCTATCGATAATGGAGCCTTTGATCAACCAACACATTAAAGAGGTTCACGAACATAATCATGGGCGCACGGAAGAATGGTTAATGAAGGAACACAAGAATCGGTTCACTTCATGGCTAAGCGAGCAGGACATACCAAATGGGGAAACACTCGAGGAACGCACCATCAAGGTGTTAGCATCTGGACCATCACGCCAAGTCACGACATGGCAGACTTATGACATTAGTGGCTTCACGTTCTGTACCAAGTTCAAGGACCAAAAGAGCATGGCACAAAACAGTGGGGTTCGATGCGACGCCATAGACTCTAAATCTAGTGAGGAAACTACATACTTTGGCTTCGTTGAGGATATATGGGAACTAGACTATGGTACATTTCAGATCCCTGTGTTTCGATGTCAATGGGTTGAAGACAAACATGTCATAGTGGACAACTATGGGGTCAGAGTTCTTGATCTAAGTAAGGTAGGCTACAAAGATGATCCATGGATAATGGCTAATCGCGCTGCACAAGTCTTCTATGCTGAACAGATCCTGTCTCCTAACGATCAAAAGAAAAGTACCGACAAGCCAAAGCATGTAGTTTTCCCTGGAAAGCAACAAGCCATATGAGTTGATGGTGTATCTGACCTGGATGAATTTAACCAGTTCAGCGACATGTCTCTCTTTGTAGACGATCATCCAGTAAAGATAAGGAATGTTGAGCGAAGCATTCCACAGAGCTCGTTGCCCTAGGTGCATCACGATGGACAAGGAAGAACAGAAGCTGCCTAGATTTTATTTGTCATTTGCCATGTAATCCATTTATGATAAAATGTGTACCTTATGCTATGTGCCCTTCTCTATTTCTACATGTAAGACCCTATGCTTATTTCACTTTTTCTAAGGCTTACTAGTGCCATTGATGTTCAACCCACCAAGTTTGGGATTTTTCTGATGTGGTTTGGTACTTTATCCGGTTTAATTGAATTTCTGCGTGACGTCACCCGGTAATTAGCGCTTGAACTGAGTCTACCCCTGAAACGACTCCAAATGGTGCCAAACTTCTCCACAGGGTCTCATCTACCCTAGGAAACAAAACTTTGTTGCGGTTGATGGAAAAACCTAGTGGGATCTAGGTGTAGTCCACCATTTTTCATCTCATTTAGCGCGAAGAAAAATGTAATAATAGCTTGCATGACTAGAAAATCCTGAGATCTTGTGTTGGGCCATCATTTAGGTGTAGGAGGTTGCCAAAAAAATTTCAAAATATTTGGAGATAGGCATAAGATACATGCTTCACATACGTAGAAGAGCCCTTCCACCAAACCATGATCAAACATATGGGTTCCTCAGCTTTATATTGTCAACGATAAATTGCACCAAGGACTATATTTTTTGTAGCATTTACACAAAACAATAAAGCTAACAAAATTGGATTCATATTTTTCTGGTATTCCTAGAATTATTTATGTATTAAACAAGATATTAGGCACATATTCAATTTAAATCAATTTAAATAAAGCTACATACAAAAGTACCTCAAACATGAAATTTTATATTTTTAACATGTATATCTAGTCAAGAGGAACACAACAATAGTTTTTTCACTAATTTATAACAAATATTTTTGAAGCAATGATTTTTTGAATCATTTAAACAATTTCTGAAAATATATATAAGGAAAACTTAAAATAAATTGAAAATTATTTCTACAGGCGGTTTTCTTTGGGAACCGCCTGTAGAAATGTGTTTCTACAGGCGGCCCTTGCAGTGAACCGCCTGTAGAAATGCATTTCTACAGGCGGCCCTTGCAGTGAACCGCCTGTAGAAATGCATTTCTACAGGCGGCCCTCGTAGTGAACCGCCTGTAGAAATGCATTTCTACAGACGGCCCTCGTAGTGAACCGCCTGTAGAAATTATTTCTACAGGCGGTGGTCAACACCAACCGCCTGTAGAAACGCCCCCTTATATATTTCAGCTCTTCCGCCCGAAATTTTTCTAAGTCCTGACGCCCAGTTCATTTGAAAGAACACCGGCAGGCTGCCCGAATTTTCCACGCCGCCGTCGCCGCCCTCGACACCGTCTAGCCGGACCCCTCCGTCTTCGTCGCACCCGGCCGCCGTCGAGCACTGCGGTGAGCTTCTCCTCCTCGCTCTCTCTCTCTCTGCGCGTGCGCGCGTGACGGCGGTGGCGGCTATGGTGTGCGGCGGCGTTGGTGGCGGCGGCTGTGGTGGTGGTGCGGTGGTGGGGCTGAACGGGGAAGGGGCGGGCGCGGTGGTGGTGGCGGACGGTGAAGGGGCGGGCGCGGTGGTGCGGCGACGGACGGGGAAGGGCGGGCGCGGCGGCGGTGGTGGCATTGCGTGCGGCGGCGTTGGTGGCGGCGGTGGTGGGGCCGAACGGGGAAGGGGCGGGCGCGGTGGTGGTGGCGGACGGGAAAGGGGCGGGCGCGGTGGTGCGGCGGCAGACGGCAGGCGGGCGCGGTGGCGGCCGGGAAGGGGAGGGAGGGGAGAGGAGAGGCAGTTTTTTTTTACTTTGGCAATTTTTTTAGTGAAAAATTGAATAAAACCATATAAAAAACAGTTAAAAATTATAAAAAATCAGAAAAAAAAATATATAAATAAAATCAGAGAAATATTATTATGTCTTTTACATGTAATTTTATTCATAATTATTATTTGTGTCTATCCTTTTATTAATACTTGTTATTATTTCTCTTTGTATATGTAATAGGATTCATAATTATTATTTCATATGTGATTATGATGTATGGAAATATATGTATGTATTATTTGTGCCTATCCTTTTATAAATACTTGTTATTATTTCTCTTTGTATATGTAATAGGATTCATAATTATTATTTCACATGTGATTATGATGTATGGAAATATATGTATTTATTATTTGTGTCTATCCTTTTATAAATACTTATTATTATTTCTCTTTGTATATGTAATAGGATTCATAATTATTATTTCATTTGTGATTACGATGTATGGAAATATATGTATGTATTATTTGTGCCTATCCTTTTATTAATACTTGTTATTATTTCTCTTTGTATATGTAATAGGATTCATAATTATTATTTCATATGTGATTATGATGTATGGAAATATATGTATGTATTATTTGTGCCTATCCTTTTATAAATACTTGTTATTATTTTTCTTTGTATATGTAATAGGATTCATAATTATTATTTCATATGTGATTATGATGTATGGAAATATATGTATGTATTATTTGTGCCTATCCTTTTATAAATACTTGTTATTATTTCTCTTTGTATATGTAATAGGATTCATAATTATTATTTCATATGTGATTATGATGTATGGAAATATATGTATGTATAATTTGTGCCTATCCTTTTATAAATATATGTCCAATGAATTATAGGCTTAAGACCTCGAGGAGACTCTACATGCGATCGATCTAGGTCCAATGAATTCGATATGCAATATAAACCGTGTTTCTCGTTTACATAGATTTCTGCGATGAGTTCTCCGCACAAGGACGAAGCACTACAGTCCCATCCCACGAAGCAAGTAGAAGGGTCATCCCACCCTATGGAACAAGATCCTAGGGTCATCCTGGGGTCATCCCACCCCACGAAGCAAGTAGAAACGGGCAAATCATCAGAGTCGTCATACGAATAAGAAGCTAGCGACGACATGGAGCCTCCAGAAGTGAGGAAGGCTCGTCGTGAATTGGCACGTGACCCTGATTACAATCCAGAAGCCGATGAGGTAAATTAGAGACATTCATGATTTCGATTCGTAGTTTCTACATAGAAACCCGTCCATGATTCACATGTCTATACTCAGGAGGCAATGTCTCAGTTTAGAGAGATCATGTCTCAAGAGGAAGTGGCACACGAAGACGCACCGGAACCGACGACCGCGACGACGAGCACTGAGAGGCCATGTCGGCCTAGGAAAAGGAAGCGGCTAGGTTTGAAACGAGGCGAGAGAGGGCTGAACCAATTTCCAGATGACACATATGCCATCACAGATGTGAGCCCGATCGGACAACCCCTAGCTCCAGAGGAAGCCCTACCCAAATACCGGAACGCAGTTGGTTTCTGTGTGAGGGACATTCTTGACATCACAATTAAAAACTGGTCCGGTGTGTCCGATGATGACAAGACGAAAATTTGGGATAAGATGAAGACGAGGTTCCAGTTTCCTCGGAACGTGCCAGATGATCTAGTGAAGGCATATACAATGAAGCAGTGTGCAATTAGTTTCCGAGGTTGGAGGTCGGAGATGAATGTCAAGTATGCAAAGACAGGGATGGATCGGACAACAAAATACAAGATTTCTAAAGGGCAGTGGGCTGTTTTTCTAGAGCTGAGGAATGACCCTAACTTCTTAGTTCGGAGCGAAGCCAACTCCCAGCTCGCAAAGAGGAACAAGTACCACCACCATCTAGGCACAGGTGGTTACCAGCGCCAGGTTCCCAAATGGAGGCAAGAAGAGGCTGCGAAAAAGACGGTAGGGTTGCCGGTGCTGTCCGAGCAAGTCAGTGAAAGGTCCGCGAATTGGATCCGTGCTTGGAAACCAAAGGAAACCGAGACCGGTGTGTCCTTTGAAAACCCAATACTTGACAAAGCATCGAAGAGCATCTTTGCAGTGGCAGGCATGCAGCAGGAAGGCAAGTTCACGCCACAAAGGGAGAGGGACATCCTGAGTGTTGGCCTCGGTAACCCCGAGCATCCTGGCCGTGTTCGAGGCATCTCATCCAAAGAAGGATGGAAGGATGGATTCGGCCCTCAGTGGAAAAATGAGTATAAGAAACGTGATCGGTACAAGGAACAAATGGCAACTTATTTTCGGGAAGAGGCTAAGAAAGACTTTCAAGAGATGATGGGGAAGTTGCTAGAAAACCCTCCTCCTGAGTTGATGCAGAAACTGGCGAGTGCGGTGTCAAATCAACAGATCAGCACTCAGGCTCCCCAAATGCAGCTAGTCCCAGTGGTGTCACAACCGTTGGTAGCACAGAGTGAAACAATCATTCCAAGCAGTGTCGCATCTACGGCAAACAAGGATCACTATCCAGTTGACGACATTGTTACTTGTACGCCTTGCTCCCTAGTCATAAGATATTGGATTAATAATCATCGTACAAGGGAAGTAGCCACGGGCAAAACGATCCCAGGAGGACCTAAATACCATGGTGCTGACATTCCTAAAGATTACTGCAGAGTAGAGGTATCGACCGTGGTCCAAGGATATGAGGACGAGATTCTAGACATCCCTGGTCCCGAGGACATTGTGAAACTCGGACAGGCAATAAACAATTTCATCCTTTGGCCTCGGAGGGACATGCAACTGAGGGAGCCACCACCACCCTCTCAAGAGATGCCACTCACCCAGGAGTCGTTAGCTCATGTCGATCCTCTTCCCAACCCACCGCCTTCACCTCCCCAGTGTCTTCCCGACCCACCAGAATCACCTCTCCATGTTTGCCCTGACCATCAACCATCTCCTCTCCATGATCTTCCTACCCCATAGTCAACACAATCTCCGCCACCATTCAATTCCACCCCTTCCCCACAACTCAAAGATCCAGAACCAAGAAGTGAGCCACCAAAGGTGCCAAAGAAGAAATTTTTGATACCCAAGTTGGTTTCACCATACGAGCCGAAGAAAAAATCAGCTGGGCAAGTGAGATTTTTGTCAGGCATTGCTTCGAAACGCACTGTACAAGAGCATGAGATTTCTGAGCTAGCGAAGTCAGAGGTGTCGGCGCCTGAGGTCATAACTCCTATCAAATTCAAGGTGCCAACTACAGAAGACCACAAGCATATCCCTAAAAAGTACATGTGGGGAAAGCCTCTACTCAGTCGGGCCAAACTCTTGAAGAAACCAAGTGGTATAAAAAGGTTTCATGACTGGTACATGAGAGCCTCTTCTGCTGGCATCGACACCATCAGCATGTGCATACCACAAATAGCATTTCTCAGCAAGAGTACTAAGAAATGCATGCTTACATTCGATGACATGTGGGCACTGATGAACCACGAGATGCTAGACGTACAGATCGTAACGACATTTGCATTGTAAGTGTTACATAGTTACACACATTGTAGTTGCATCAATTTTCAATATCTAACATGCTTGTGCCTTGCAGAATGTTATATGATCAACAGGATATGTATTTTGGTTCGGACTTTCATTATTGTGTTGAGGAAAGGAATGGCTATCTCTGCCCAATAGATATAGCCGAAGATCGGCACACATTCCGAATCGGGGATGGCAACAAAGAGTTACAGGGTTTGGAAGGTGCAGAACGGGATGAGAAACTCCGAAAGTTGAAAATTGATTTTGAAGCCAAATACGCCTTCTACATTGGAGATTCTCTAAAAAAGTTTCAAGATAGGAAAGCGGTGGTGGCCCCGTACCACTTTGGGTAAGTGTGAGTTTGTATTTATCTATCTAAACTATTCCAATGCACAAATGCATCATGAATTTGATTCGAGCAGGAACCACTGGATATGCTTCATCATTTATCCTAAGGAGGGAAGGGTGTTGGTACTAGACTCCGCAGATTACCCGAAAGAAAGCTATGCTCCATTCATCAAACTGCTAGAGCTGTAAGTCGAGCTATGCATGCATACTTAAGCATAGTGAGAGTTTGAGAATAACATGGTGATTCTATTTGAGATCATAGGGCATACAGGTTCTATAAGATAAATAATGAAAAGTGTGAGTCCAACAGACTAGGGCAACCATTGGAGGTTATACATAACTGGCCGGTACGTATGAAAATTTACTCTTATGAATACAAATCATACACATAGGACCATGGTTGCAACTATAAATAACCACTCTCCTGTTATACAGTGCATGAAGCAACCACCCTTATATGTCCTCTGTGGCTACTACGTGTGCGAGAACATGAGAGAGAACGGACGATATGAAAGGAACCCTACCAAGGTAATATAAGTAATAGTCCTGTATACAGTTCCGACATTAAAGTTGTAAGTCATACAATATACAATGTTTATAAACTTTCTTTGCAGGTATATAAGCAAGGGACGGCGGAGCGTATGGACGAACGTGCTTTAGACAACATAGTTGAAGACATCTGCTCGTTCCTCATGAAGCATGTCATTCCACGTGAAGGCAAATATCATGATGATGAAAGTCAATTATCCATGCCACAGTTCCGGGTGCTAACAGAGATTAGTAAGCCCAAACTTACTAGAGAGGGTTATTAGAGGATAGAAACAAACTTTGATGTATATATAATGTGTGATGATGTATATACTCTTGTAATTAACTTTATGTCTTTGAGAACCAAACTTTGATGTATATAAATGTATGTATGAAATGAAATATTTAAATTGCATGTTGCTATGTTTGAACACCGACCAATATCAATATATTTAAATAATAACAATATAAATAAATAAATGTATAATAATACAATTTTAAAATACGTTTCCACAGGCGGCTCTCTTAGGGAACCGCCTGTGTAAATGTATGGAAATGAACATTTACACAGGCGGTTCCCTAAGAGAGCCGCCTGTGGAAATGTTTTCTACAAGCGGCTCACAAGGAACCGCCTGTGGAATTGGCTCATTTTTACTGGCCTCCAGCGCAGGCGGTGCTGGAAAACGCCAGTAGAAATAGGTTACCAACCGCCTGTATAGTATGCACGTGTACTAGTGGTTTTAACGTACAAACCAAAAACCTAAATTAAATTCCGATTGCACCATTAAATTTGTTTCATTTAATCCTTCAAAACAAGATGTCACATGAATATATTTAGATAAAAAAAATTTTAGAAACAAGTGGGTCCCACAGTGGATAGAGGATGATATAAAGGAAGGATGAGTGCGGGAGAATTGGGTATAGAGGAGAGAATCTTGATGACTAAGACGTATAGAGCATGAATATAGAAGTCCATGAGTGCGGGTAGTCTTATGCGGCGGCCTGCACGAGCCGTTAGCTTGCTTGCTACAACGCGACGCGTGAGCCACAGCCCGGCTGATGCTCGACGAGGCGCTGGCGGTGGCGATCCTGGTGCTGCAGCCTGCAGCCCGCAGGGCATCCAGCAGGCGCCCGCCTCCACCATAGGACGCGGCACGAAGGTTGCGCGGCGCCGCTGGCTTTTGCGGCCTAGCCGCTTAAGCCCGCTTCTAGAATGCGCGCGGGCATAGCTGACGGGATTACGTGGGTTAGCAGTGCGGGTCACCCCGCGGGCTGACGGCACAGCCCGCGCCACTTGCATCGCTAGCAGCAAGTCGGCCACAAGCGACAAAAACGGACCCTCGTTCCGAAAATAATATCGTTATGAAATTCGTGTTAATCAAATTTTTAAAACTTAAATATTAATATATCTAAATAAGTTTGTTATAAAAAAATATTCAACGATTCACCTAATGATACTAAATAGATACTATAAATATTAATATTTTATATATACTAGCAAAACATGCCCGTGCGATGCAACGGGAGAAAAAACCTATCAAATATTCAAGGAAATCGAGAACTGAAATGATACATATCTATTTATGTTTCACTCTTTCTATAAAATTTTAAAACTATAATTTATTAATTTTATGATAAATATGACATTCTTAACATAAGCTAATTTTATATCATCACTTTAATATTACTTAGAGTTTGATTAGTTAGACTCAACTGAATCAGGATATAATAATATACAAGTCTTTCTTTTAACCAAAATAACATTAATAATTTGGTGGTAGAAATATTATCTTTCTTAGTGAATGCTCAGGAGTTCAAAGCCTATGTATTATGTTGTTTTTATTCTTTAATTTTATTGTTACTATTTATATACTTGATTCCATTTTCACATTCACATTTAGTTGAACATGAATGAAAAATAAAAATAATGGAGTGACAACACATTTAGTTGAATGTGAAAATAAAGAATACATGATGGAAAAACAAAATGTAACTGAACGTAACCGGAACTGGAGAACAAGAAAAGAAAAATAAAAAAACATGAAAAAACATCTAAACAAGAAAGGAAATCCCAACAGGACTCATCAACCTTTTTTCTAGACGCACAGGGTATAATGTTCTTTCTTGAGTAAAACAGGAAAAAGGAATTTAAAAAGACCAAAACTTAAACATCCGAACAGGACAAGGACTCTTCAGCCTTTTTTTCATATAGATGACCCAATACGTTTTGGAATCGGACTCTATATCACGAGTTATATATATATATATATATATATATATATATATATATATATATATATATATATATATATATATATATATATATATATATATATATAAGTCCGAACGGAAGAAACTCTTCATTGTCCATTAGTTAGAAAGAGATGGACCAACAAAATGGATAGACAAAAAAAAGGGTGAGAAATTTTGCCTCTTTATTATTAGGTAGATATAGATTAGTTAACGTTGATAATTTTAATTTTTCCTCGGTGAGTAGAATGATATTTTTTATGTGACAGAACAAGTATATGTCTGTCGACGGCACAAACGGATTTGATCACTGAAAGGAGCCAGCTTGGTCATGATGGACTGATGGTGCCGTCGGTGGCTTCCTATGTGCGCGACAAGCCAAAGGGCCATCAGTGAAGTGTGTCGAATGCGTTGTATCGAGCGAGGCTGCACTGCACAGTGCATGGACGCAACAGGAAGGTTAAACCGTCAGCATACGGCTTATATATGGCCTGCAGCGTGAGTGCATGACTCAACTATATATCTTGTTGCTATCCGATCCCGCCCCAGCCGGCCGATGGCACACGGATGTCGGAGTCGGACACGGCTCAGGCCGTAGGTGCAAATCATGGCTGACATGACATGACATGCAACTAATTTTGATGTTGATTTGCTAGCACACAGTGTGTATTACACAGGTTGATCCCGACAAATTTCGTCGTGTAATGATGATGATGTTGAACAATTAATTTGTGAGTGTTCCAAAAGAATTAGTACCTGCAAACAAAAATAGATGATGGATGGAGCAAGGAATTATGTAGGTTCTAGGATTCATAATAGAGCACATTCTGAGATTGATTGATGGTGATCCATGAAACAAGGTGCACAGTTTAGAGAGTAGCTAGTGAGCCGTGGCCCAAAGCAGCAACACGACACCCTTTGTAGAGCTACCAATCTGAGAGCCTCCGAGGGCATGGCCTTCGGATAGAAATTCGATGCATGACCCCCAGGGTCTCGCTAGCGCCTGGACGTCCGCGCGGTAGTCGTTTCCTACGCGGTTTCGTGCGCTCACGTGGGGCCTACGCCACCCTGAACGTCACCGGCATCAAGAAAAGAGAGGGAGGAGACGGCGGATGCCCAGCCGGCGCCGTAAGGAGAGGAGACATCGAGGAAGGCAGCAGAAAGCGAGGAAGAAGATGCAACACCTGATCTGCTTTTAAACATCCCGTTGCAAAAATTGCAACATCTAAATACGGATGAAACACTTGAAACATGCATTTGAAACACTTGCAAAAACACATGAAAAACACTTGAAAACTATTGTAAAACATACGCACATCCAGATAAAACACTTGCAATATTAATATATGCATGAAACATATGCAACATCCAAATAAACACTTGTAACATACATCTAGAAAAAAAACACAGATGGAACATTGGAAATAGAAGCTTGCAACATACGTGTACAGCTATTGCAACATGTGCAACATCCTGATCTACTTTTGCAACGTCCGCATGAAACACTTGCAACATACCTCTAAAACATATGAAATACTTGCAACATCAGCTT
The DNA here is from genome assembly GCA_038087645.1 of Saccharum hybrid cultivar R570. Classification (NCBI taxonomy): domain Eukaryota; kingdom Viridiplantae; phylum Streptophyta; class Magnoliopsida; order Poales; family Poaceae; genus Saccharum; species Saccharum hybrid cultivar. Next base: position 7,624,806 of record JAQSUU010000066.1, read on the forward strand.
GCAACATGTGCTTTCAGCGCAATATTTCTGTTTCGGAATGGAGGCTTGCGTGGAGTTCACCAGTGTAGAGCTCGCTGGGGACCATGCGCCGCTCGCCCCCCTCGCACGCGGGCCTCCGGAGCCACCGTTTCCTCCCACGTGCGCGGGCCTCAGAGCTGCCGTCGCCTTGCTTGCGTGGCGGCAGCCGAACACGGGAAGCGCAATGGTCGTCGAAGATGTGGGCCGCAAGAGCACAGAAGGGTCGTAAGCCAGCAGCCGGACGCTGGAAGCGCAGTGGTTCCCTAAGGGCGGCCGTCAGATCCCCGACGTCGCGGCGCTAAGGAACAGAGATGCGCTGCCGTGCGTGAGGTGGATGCGTTGCCTCTGCGGCTACATCTCTGACCCCACACCACCGTTACCGAATCTCTGATTCGTCACAGCAACTGCCCCAGTGAGCTGGGTCAGCATCTCGCCCACCTTGTTTTTTTTAGCAGAATCTCGCCCGGATAATGGATGAGGCTAGCTCCCTCTAATGCATATATGGTCACACCAGCCACCGCTTCAGCTTTTTTTTTAAGAGCCGGTAGTTGGGCTGGCGCGGTCAGACCACCATCGTGAGCATCCGACGCGGGGTGACTTCCTATATCATGAATTACCGATGACCCAACATTGCATTCGGGACGCTACCGGTCTGAACCTTTGTGGCTGTGGGGGCCGGCTAAGCAGTAAGCCTCGGCTGCCCTCTTCAGCGGCTGCCGCTGCAGGAATCCACAGTACAAAATAGAAGAAGAGCACAGCCACAACATGCAGCGGCAGCGGCTGTTTTCGCGGATATATCCGAGGATTCGGGACGCTGATTCCGCCATGTTCATCTTGGGACCAGATCGACGCTTCTTTGGACCAGATCAGCTTGCTGGTGGACAGGATGGACTGCAGCCTGTGTACGGGCAATGTCTAGAAAGTAGAAAACTTGTAGATGCGTTTTTAAGCTAATTCCAAGACAGGTTCAGGGATCTTAAACACTGGTTTTCCTATCGTCAATACCGTCCCGTGTTTACCCCTGCAAGAACAGTAACATCTTGCTTACGGTTGCAAGCACAGTAATATTGACCACTGCAAATTTATAAATGCATCCCACTCCCAGCCAACAGGCTGACTCGGAACTTGATTTCCCGCTAGCTTAGAGCATCTCCAGCAGTACTACCTAAAACACACCCCCCTACTTCTCTATTTAGGAAGCCACCTATTTTGAGACTACTCATATTTTACTTCCAACTCCAGCAATACTACCTAAATCATACTACTCAAATTCGTTTCGGTAGTCAATGACATATGGGGCTCTTTTGTCATCTCTCTCATCCAGATTTTGCACGGTGGAGAGTAGGGGGGCCAACAGAAGTAGAGGATGGAGGGGGAAAAGTAGGAGGCCAACAAATGTGGGGAGGTCTAGTAGGGGGCCTGTTGGAGTTGGTTTTTTGACCTCCACTACCTAAATCTGAAGTAGGGGGTCCTGTTGGAGATGCTCTTATGTGCTCTTGTGCACATCAGCATCATACAACGGAATAGGATATTTGGTTTCAGCATCCACTCATCCTTGATGAGATGGTGCACATCATCATGAGCTCCTATCAGTTTTGGTAAAATCATCTCAATCCTTGTACTAGTTCTTACCGCATATGATGAGTTGATGAAGAATCAACCCGTTCTGTTCCACTAAAACTAAAAAAGAGCTTGAAACAATGATGAACCGTTCCATTCCTCAAACCAAACACACATATCATTGCATTGCCTACAAACCACAAATCCGAATGAAAATCCAAACATGTATGTATATTACCATCAGATAAGCATCAAGATTTGTGAAAGGCAAGGTGAGACATTAAATTATTCTATCCAGAGTTCACGAAATCTAACTCAATGTACATCCCGAGGTCAAATGCATGAACATGTGGCGCCACAGCAAAAGAAATGAGCAAGGTCATGTGACTGCCACCAAAACACCAGTTCAGTCCATAACACATACCCTCTAACAGAAATTTTTGGCATTTTAAACACGTTATGGATGGCAAAAGCCAAACCACAAAGTATGTTAACATTACCAAGGATTCTACGATTGAGTCTCTTGTTTCAACTCCACAGGTACAAGTCCTCGGATCTTCACATCATAGTAGACCTCTTCCACCCTCCTCAAATCATACTTCATCCCTGCAAAATAATTAACAGAGAGGAGGCCATATTACATACCATGACAGCATAACAACCATGAGCATAGCATTAATATACAGCAATAGATCAGGCCATGTTTTCAGTTAAAAGCTTAAACAAGTTGATAACAGATAAACTCACCATCAAATTTCTTACGCAAGAAGTCATTGCGCAGGTTCAGCATCCTAAACGAAGCATGAAGATCAGTCAAGAAGCCCAAAACCCTCTTAGGACAGTCATAGTCGCCAGCAGTGACACGGTTTACTACAAATCTAGGCTGCAAAAAATATCATCACAGCTATTAATTTGAGTTCATGGCTGGTGAGAATTACAACTTTTTCTAACATCCATCCATGCAATAACCAAAGATATCTCTACCCAGTATGAAATGCAGGTGGTGTCATGTAAAGTTCGATGATAACCATGACTGACAGTTTTGCCTTCACCTCGGACAGCACATTAATCCAGGTTCCAATTTTCGAAGTGTAAGTATTAAGAAACTATGGAAGGAAGAGGTGCTATATGATTCAATCATTTATTTGTTTCCCTTGATGTCATGAAGCAACTAGGATGTTTTGTTCATTTAACTGTGTAAAGAAAATGGGTTGAACATACTCACCAAGGGAAAAGAATAAAATGGATTGGTCCTGAGCTCACACAAAAATCTTAAATTCATCTCAATAATCAGTACATGTTGACCATGATCCCTCAACCCACTTATTTTTTTATCCAATTGTGTATGATTATACTATCATATTAATAGTACAAATTGACTTAGTATTTAAAGTAATGTTAGCATATGCAATCATGCATTTATTACATTTTTTGGAGGAAACGTGATAATGTAAAATAAATAATGAAATGGAAGAATCAACTTCAGTGAACAAACTGAACAAAATTGAGGGAGCATATCAATTGATGCCAAAAGAAATAGAAGCTCAGAGAATGTTGAATAACCAGTCCAGTCATAATAGGACAGGGCGGGTGGTAAAAGGAAGCTAATCATCAAAGCATTTAAGTTCTTTGAAGGAATTATTTCCTCTAAGCATAACTTTTTTTCCTAATTGCTGCCAAAATGTGCAAGTGTCAACCATTGGACAAGTTTGCAATGATTGTCATGAGATTTACTTAAATATATTCATTTATGACAATACACTTCCATGTCAAAGGAAGAGTTGTGCACTCTATTACTATTAATAATAAGTTTGAAGTTGTGCTCAAGATCTAAAGGTGTCAAACTCAGTCAAAGAAAAATCTGGGTCAACCAGGTCACGGAGATGTGTGTTGGGGGGGGGGGGGGGGGGGGGGGGGGGGGGGGGGGGTTCTAATTTGAAACGCTGACCCCAATTAATCTGGGTCAACGACCCAAGGCGACCAGGTTCATGGGTCAACTGGGTCACTAAGAATATAGCACATCCATTTCGACACAACTGTAGATTGGGGTCCCCAGGTGGCCAGCAAGTCCACTTCGACAGTCTCCCTCCCTCATCTTAGGTACGGCAATTTCCATAGCCTCCCCTCTTGCTCCCCATTCCTCAGTGCAGTAAATTCGATCCAGATATAACCCTTCTGAAGCAAGGCAGCAACCCAGTTCGTCCTGGACCCTCGAATTGGGACAGCGTTCCAAGTTCGTGGAACACGCCTCCAACCCTGAGTCCTGCGACTATGGTCAAACTTCACACATGCATACACCTTTTCGGCAGCAAAAGACATAATCAGCGAAACTCGACAATCTTCTAAACCACGGGTGTGCAGATTTTAATCATTAACATGGATGTAATTCAGTAGTTCACAACATATAATATGGCATAACCATTCTTACTTTCTTTGTGATCAATACGAACTCATTTTTTTCCAAATCATCATTATTCCGTTTCACATCATATGCTTAAAATCATGTGAAACTAACACCATCCGTTACTTCATTCCTTGCAGTCACAAGAAAAGACAACTATTCTAAAAATCTTTTGAAACACCAAAAACAGTGTCTATAATTATAACATAAGTCTAAATGCTCCCTTTCTGCTATACAATTCACCAAAGGGATTGTATGACATGATAGTTAGACACATATGTTATGCAGTTTTACATTTATTGCAGGATTATCCTTTAAGAAATTAGCATGAGTTATTATCTTGAGCAATATGAAAACCAATAGGAAAAGGATAATAAAAAACATTCCGATATAAAGTTAATCTAGTTGCTCACATGCCCCAATTTACAACACCTATAACCGCTACTTGATGATGAACGTGGGAACAAATGCCCAGCTTCTACTCCATCTAAGGTAGCAAAACTGTTAAAGTGCATATGGATCTATAGGAAAACGCTACAATTAAGTTGGCTTCTTAGAGAAGTTTTAACTTTGGCCAAATTTCTTCCTACAGAAATCACTCAAATATATGGCACACAACTATACCTGGTGACCAATGACTGTAGCGGCAACATCTCTTAATTCAACTAAAACCCTAGGATTTTGTTCATTCTGTCCTTGTAAGTTACAAGGAAATGTAACCAAGCATTCTGTGAGTTTGTTAAACAGCAATCCAAATATTTAGGGGTTACATTCCTTGCATGCTCAAAGAAAATTAAGTCCATAACATGAACCAATGTCAAAGTGAATAAAACTGCTCACAGAAGAATCAGTTCATGGTTTAAGGTGATGATTGTCTAATGCTATTTCATTAGTTTGTACCAACACTGTGTTCATTGTGTGCTGAAAGTCTGAAAGATGTCATCAAATAGCTTTTGTAGAACAGACTTGAAGTTCTGCCCTGATCCAATGACACCATGAACGTTTGAGACTTTGAGAGATGCCAATAGAAAAAAAAAACATTAAATGGTAATGTTGCTTCTCTTTTGTTGCAGATGATCTCAGTACTTACTGAAGTTTCGTTTTACTCTAGTATTACGTACATCCATACTTGATATTGTACATGTCATCTTTTGGCTGCACGAGAAGAATCATAATCAACTATGCCATGTTTTACTCTTGACCTTATGCTATAATCAGTTGCAAGTGAGAATCCTGGAATTGATTAGTTAGCAACTGGTAGCATTTGTTTCTTTTTGCCTGGAGAATCTTGAAAATATGGACAGTCCATTGTATCTAGTGCCAAGCTTAGCAGCTGGGTGATGTTGGACATGACACGGTGACAGGCTGACAGCCTGGTCCACTGGGATTGATGCAGAGGCCAGAGCTCCAGCATGATCAGTGAAGGCTTCAACATGTGGACAGGAGCACAAATAAGCTGAAGAACTTTCCTTTTGCTGCTGGACATTGTGGACAAGTAGAAAAAAAATGACACACCACTCTATCCAACTTTCAGACTCAAAACATTGGCTACCATTTTGGTTCTGATCAGGAGGGTGTTGATGTCATTCTAAATGTGGGAGGAGAAAATGTTTCATGCGCGCAAGGTGGTTTGGTTGCTCGGTCTCATGCAAAGTTCCGCTAGGCGGCGACTACGCGGCGACTACGCGCGACTAGTCGCTGGGCGAGGCCCGTCGCCGCAACTAGGGCCGTAGGCGCGCATCGCGGCGCTAGGCGGCGCTAGGCGGCGAGTAGGCGGTGCTAGGCGGCGAGGAGGCGCGCTAGGCGGGCGCAGAGGCGGCGCGTAGGCGCGCGAGCGCGAGCAGCCGATTTTGGCGCGGCAATTAAGCGCGCGAAGATTTCCCGCGCGGCCGCGTGCGCGCGTCGCGAAACCTGGGCGGGAGCATTAGAGGCGAGCGCGGCGCCATTTCCTCGTCCCCGCGGCTCATTTCCTCATCCCCGTCGCCGGTCTGCAGCCGCAGGCGAGCTTCTCCCCGCCGGACGAGCTTGTACCTGCCGGTCCTGCTCCTCCCCTGCTCCTCCCCTGCTCCTCCCTGCTCCTCCTCAACTTGCAGCCGCCGGTCCTGCTCGTCCTCGACTCGCCGCCGCCGGTCCTGCTCATCCTCGTCTGGAACCCCTCCCCGCCGGCCACTCCAAGTCCCCAAGGTGAGTTCCCTTCCCTCCCATGCTCCTCTACTTTCCCCTGCCGGCAGCTCCTCCCCTGCACATGTATGTATCGTATTACTGAATCTGAATGCTCCTCCTATGTATCATGTTCATGTATGCATCTGTTTGATTCTGTAGATGAGTAGCATACTCTGTTCTTTCATTCTTTCAAGTTTCAATTACCTAAACCTAATTGACTAATTCTAATTGCCTGACTATATTTTGTGGTTGACTGAATGTTATCGATTTCCTGTGATTAACTGATTACTGAAATCTGGAAGGTTGCAGGCTTGCTAACTGAACTCTGATTATTGAATGTTATCGATTTACTGTGCTTACTGAATTGCTCACTGTGATTACTGAACTGCTCACTGTGATTTACTGAATGTAACTTGCAGCTTGCTCACTGAACTCTGAAACCAGGCATGTATGCTGACTGAATTCTTAAATTTGAATGTAGGATGTCGACAGAACAAGGTGTTGTAACAGGAATGGATGCAACAGGGAATGAGGCAGCGAATCACCTGAAAAGAAATTCAGATGACGTTGGATGGGAATATGGTGTTCTTGTTGATGCTAGCAACAAGGACAAAGTGAAGTGCAAGCTCTGTGGCAAGGAGATGAGAGGAGGGATTCATAGGTTGAAGGAGCATTTGGCTCATGAAGGAAAGAATGTGAAGAAATGCACAAAAAAAACACCACAGGCTCTGGAGGCTAAAGAGAAGTGCAAGAAAGCACTAGCTGATGCAAAAAGGAAGAGGGAGGAGAAGACTGTTCGTGAGCTAGAACTTAGAGAGGAAGTAAACATATCTAGGGTTGGAGGTGATTCAGAGGAAGTCACTTGTGTTGGAAGTTCAGAGCCTCACAAATTAGGACCCATTGACAAATGGACACGTGCTATTGATCCTAAAGCTACCAAGACTGATTCTTTGAAGCAACAACAGCTTAACAAGGAACTTTGGAAAGAAAGAACCCATGAGGTGCATAAGTATATTGCAAGATGGGCCTACACACATGGTAAATTGCTAGTGTACTATTCTGTTTTTACATTTTAAAGTTCATTAGATGTTGCTATTCTTGTACTGAACACTAACTAAGCTTCTTTCAATGTTGTGTTGGCAGGAATTTCTTTTAATGCTTGTGATAATGATGAGTTCAAGCAAATGTGTGAAGCAATTGGACAGTTTGGTCCAGGACTTGTACCTCCATCTCAGGATGCACTGCGAGAGAATTTGCTAGAAGAAGAATATGAAAGAACCAAGAGTTTGCTGCAGGAGCGTGAAGCCGAGAAGATGAAAAATGGGTGCTCTATTATGACCGATGCTTGGTCAGATAGGAAGAGGAGAAGCATAATGAATCTGTGCACCAATTGTGCTGATGGAACCTCCTTCATCAGTTCTAAAGAGATGTCAGATGTGTCACATACCAGTGAGGTCATCTTCAATCTTGTGGACAAAGCAATTGAAGAGATTGGTCCAGAAAATGTGGTGCAAGTAGTGACTGACAATGCCTCTAACAACATGGGAGCAAAGAGGCTATTGGAAGAGAAGAGACCAAACATATTTTGGACCTCTTGTGCAGCTCACACAATTAACCTTATGCTCCAAGGAATTGGCAGCTTGGCTCGGTTCAAGAAAGTGGTTGACCAAGCAAAGGCATTTACCATATTTGTCTACGGCCACACAAGGACATTGGAGTGCTTGAGATACTTCACAGAGGGGAAAGAGGTAGTGAGGCCAGGAGTGACTAGGTTTGCTTCAAACTTTCTCACTTTGACTAGCATGCAAGAGAAGGACCAGTTAAGGAAGATGGTGGTTCATAGTAGGTGGGACTCATTGAAGGATGTGAAATCAAAGAAAGGAAAAGAGGCAACAGCAACTATATTGAGTCCAACCTTTTGGAAGGATGTGAAGCTAACATTGGCTGTTTTTGAGCCATTGTTCAAAGTCCTCCGTTTGGTTGATGGGGATGTGAGGCCATCCATGGGTTTCCTTTATGGAGAACTACTAAAGGCAAAGAGACAGATCAAAGAGGCCTTTGGAAATGTTGAGACTCGGTTCAAGGAAGCAATAGCTGTTATTGACAAGAAGATGAATGGAAGACTAGATTCTCCATTGCATTTGACAGCCTATTTGCTGAATCCTCACTATAGCTATAGTGACCCATCAATCTTTGATCAGCCCAAAATATCAGAAGGGTTTATAGCTTGTGTTGAGAAATTTTATTATCATGATGAGGACATGCAGCATCAGGCTGCCAACATTGAACTAAAGAAGTTTCAGAATAGAGAAGGACCCTTTAGCAAGAAGCTTGCTAGGACTTTTGAAAACTTTGATTACAACCCAGGTAGAGGTAGTTCCTATTCTTGACTTCCTGTAAGGCTGTTTGTTCTTTCTTCTTTGCTGTTTTCTGCACTAATAGAGGTGTTTTTTTTATTTCAGCATCATGGTGGAGACTGTATGGATATGAAACACCAGCTTTACAGAAGATGGCTACAAGGATCCTATCGTTGACATCAAGCTCTTCTGGTTGTGAAAGAAATTGGAGTGGGTTTGAAGGGGTTAGTACCTATCTGTTATGAACATTTCAGTTTCAGCAGCATTACAATTAAATTGTAGAACTGAGAATGCTCTTTTTAAATTGTAGATACACACTAAGAAGAGGAATAGGCTTTACTACAACCCGCCTCAACAAGCTGGTGTATATCCAATTCAACTCCAAGCTGCTTAGTAAGAGAGAAAAGATCAAGTCAAACAAAATCACTGATGTTCTCCTATCTAGTGATACAATTGAAGCTCAAGGATTTCTCCAAGAGGGTGGGGATGATTGTGCATTAGTTGAGTTCAGAGATGGGGAGGAAGAGGAAGATGAGATGGAAGGTACAGGGATACCTTGGTCTGTCATTGGAGAGGCAGTAGGAGCAGATGAACAGCTTGAGCAGCGTAGAAGTGCAAGAGTGAGGGGGCTCTATGAAGGAGAAGAATTTGAGTCTGAAGAAGAAGAGTATGAAGATGAGGATGTGTGCTACAGTGAAGAAGAAATATGATCTGGACCATCTCCATCTAGTAGTGAAGCCTTTTGTGATGCCCTGGTCTTATGAATTTGAACTGCAGTTGTGTCACTTTGTGTCTGTGTCTTCTTTTGTGATTTGTGAGACCTAAACTAAGAACTATGTGCTTCTGCTGTCCTTTATTTATAAATTGTGTTGCGCACTTGTATTACTATCCTATCAACTTGTATTGTAATTACCAGCTGCTGATATTGTGTGCTCATGGATGGGAGGCTGCTGAAATCATCCAGATAAGTCACAACTTAGTGTTTTCTATTTTTTTGGATGAACAGCTAGCTGTCTATTGACTAATTTACTAACTACTAGCTGTCAAAATGTGTTGCAGGAGCTAAGAACATGCAAGAGTACGCCAGCTAGGAATCAGGTATGTCTACTGGCCCTCTTTTTATATTTGCTGTGACTCATATATAGTAGTTATATACATATATACAATTATATACATAATATATATATAATTTATGGCTATATTGCCAAAACGCCTAGGAGCGCCTAGGACCGAGTACTCCCGACTAGGCGCTAGGCAATGGGTCAGCGCCTAGATTCCGACTAGCGCCTAGCCGAACTTTGGTCTCATGTAATAAGATCTCAATTTTTTTATGATTGCAAATCTCAACGATGGTTGCCAACACTATCTTTGATATTATTTCTTTCAAAAGAATGGAGATATATAATATCTTCAAGTGGTAAAAAATCTGCATCTATCCAAAATTGTTCCTCAATAATGATGATTTTTGCTTCACTTTAAAATTTGTATAGCTATCATTGTGCATGACTGAATTTTGGTCCTTATGTGTAGGAAAAAGATGAAACAAATTTTATGCTACGCATGGGTCATTAGCTAGATGTGCAGCACTTGAGTGATTTTGTTTCAAAGACTGTAAAGGAGTCTTACTTCTGCACAAGCCATGTCAATTCATCAATTGATTTACATAGGAATATCAGGATACATGTATCTCGGCTCATGAAACTTATTAAACAGAACCAAATTGAAAGGTCATCAAAGCTTCTGAATTTTAGAATGAATTTAAGGTATTTGATTTGAGTTTTTACTACCAAGAAAACAAAAATGGTCAGATTATTTATTGCACAAACAAATAAAATAGCCTTAGTATGATAATCTTTTAGAATAAATGTTTTATTTTGAGTTTTGTATTCCCATAGCAACGCACAGGCCATTACCTAGTACAAACACAAAATATTATCACAATTCCAAACTCTCTACAACTAAAATGGAGCTTAATAGTGAGTTTCCTAAGCAAGATAAAAGAGTCAGAAAACCATTGTGTACCAAATTCAATTCCATAAATTGTATGGCAACTGGCATGCAGCAACTGTTGGAGGTAACACAGACTTGATTAGCCAGAGGCCGCAAGCCCCAGGCCGTCTCCTTGATTATATATAGAGATAGACATTGCATTGATTACAAACAGCTCACTAGAGCATAGCTAATCAGATAGGTGCCTTGGCAGCCGTACACACCTCTTGGGCTCCCCAAGGTCTTTAATGACTGTAATTAACTAGCATAGTTATCTAGGAAGTGCTTAGGAAGCAGGGCTTATTAACTACATTTCTCCCCCTAAGACCTGCTTCAACTAATCTTGATCTCCTTGATCCCAATCCTGCTCCTCATCTCTTCCAGCTTGGTTTTGCCCAAGGCTTTAGTCAGTATATCAGCGAGCTGATCTGCAGTGGGAATGAACTATGTCTTAATGCTACCTTCTTCCACACAATCTCTGATGAAATGTTGCTTGATTCTAATATGCTTGCTCCTGTCATGGAAAACAGGATTCTTTGCCAAAGCCAGAGCAGACTTATTGTCTACTCTGAGTTCCACCACCTCAACTTTTCTTCCCAACAAATCTGCAAACAGTCTTGACAACCACAAAGCTTGGGTTGCAGCTGTTGTCATCGCCACATATTCAGCCTCACAGCTAGACAGAGCAACAACTCTTTGTTTGACAGACTGCCAGCTGACCAGGCTGGTTCCAAGAAAGAACAAACATCCAGTTGTGCTTTTGCTTGAATCAACATCTCCAGCCAAATCTGAATCACTGTAACCCACAAACCTTGCTTTGCCTGTTGTTTTGGTGTAGTAGAGCCCATGATCTAGAGTACCAGCCAAGTATCTCAAGATCCTCTTCACAGCCTGAAGATGTTCAGTTGTTGGCTTCTCCAGAAATCTGCTAACATACCCTACAGCAAAAGCCAAATCTGGTCTTGTATGCACTAGGTATCTCAAGCTGCCAACCAGTCTTTTGTACTGAGTTGGATTTACTTCCTTTGCTGTGCTTTCCTTGCTCAATTTCAGCCTTTCTTCCATGGGTGTGGTGGCTGGATTACAACCTGCCATACCACCAAGCTCAAGTATCTTCTTAGCATAATGGGTTTGCTTCAGAGTGATGCTCCCCTCTGATTGTCTCACCTCAATTCCCAGATAGAAAGACAGAAGACCCAAATCACTCATTTCAAAGGTTTGCTTCATCTTTGCCTTGAAAGCTTCAATCTTCTGCTGATTGACTCCTGTGATGATCAAATCATCAACATAGACTCCAATTACCAGTAGGGAGTCACCTGATCCCTTCCTGTACATAGTAGCTTCATACACATTCTGCTCAAAACCCATCTGCTTGAGAGTCAAGTCAAGCTTGGCATTCCATGCCCGAGGAGCCTGTCTTAGGCCATACAGAGCCTTGTGCAGCCTGTACACTTTCTTCTCCTCTCCTGATACTACAAAACCTGGAGGCTGTGTAACATAAACCTCCTCCTAGAGTTCTCCATTCAAGACTTCACATCCAAGTGATGTACTGCCCATCCCTCTTGTGCTGCTAGGGCAAGCAAAACACGTACTGATTCCATCCTTGCAACCGGTGCAAAAACATCTTCATAATCAACTCCTTCCTGCTGCACAAAGCCACGGGCCACAAGTCTTGCCTTGTGCCTAATTACAGCTCCATGTTCATCCTTCTTCAACTTAAACACCCATTTCAGTGAAATTGGACGGTGACCAAGACGGGGAGAAACAAGTTCCCAAGTCCCATTTCGCTCTACTGATCTCAGCTCCTCCTTCATCGCTGCTTGCCAATCTTGATCATCTTTGGCTTCTTCATAGCTCGTAGGCTCACCAGAATGGGTGAGATTCAGTTCTGCAAACAGCCGCTGCGCCGGCGGAGGGGTTGGCTGATCACCAATAATGTCATGAATCTTCCGATAGCGGAGTTCTTCATCGTCGTGGTAGGCATCCACCCTTTCATCATCATCCTCCAGGGGGGTCACATGCTCAACCTGAGGACTTGATGGAGCTGAAGTAGGTGTTCTAGGCGACGCAGGCGCCTCTGCCTCAGCTGCGGGCTCCTCTGCTTCCGCTGCAGGCTCTCTTGCATTCACCGGAGAGAAACCAGGCGATGCAGGATGTGGCGGAGAAGATAGTGAAGGCGACACTGAACTTCCTGCTTCAGGGAGTTCCTCCGCCCATGGGAGTTCAACAGTAAACTCACTGCTCGCTGCTTCTGGTGTGCCTGCTGCCGGTGATGCCCAGTCCCAGCCGCGGCCTTCGTCGAACACCACATCGCGGCTGACACGCACGCGCTGGGACACTGGATCATAGATACGGTATGCCTTGGCCCCTTCCGCATAGCCGATAAACACGCCAGCCTCGCCGCGGTCATCGAGCTTGCGAAGCTGAGTAAGCCGCCGGGTATAAGCCACACAGCCAAAGACCTTGAGGTGGCCGACTGTTGGTGCCCGGCCGTGCCACGCCTCATAAGGAGTGGCATTCTTCAGCGCCTTCGTCGGGGATCGATTCAAAATGTGCATAGCCGTCATCACAGCCTCCCCCCAAAACCGAGAGGGCATCTGGCGTTGCTTGAGCAAAGCTCGTGCCATGGCCACCACTGTTTGGTTCCTGCGCTCAACAACACCGTTCTATTGCGGTGAATAAGGGGCACTGAAATGCCGTTTAATACCTTCATCAGCAAAGTATGCAGTAAACTCCGCGACAGTAAATTCGCCGCCATTGTCGGTGCGCAGGACCTTCAACTTGCGCCCGCTTTCCACCTCTGCTGCCACCTTGACCTTCTTAATTGCTTCTGCTGCTGCGTCCTTGGATGGCAGCAACACAGCCCACATAAAACGGGTGGCGTCATCGACGAGCAGCAAGATATAGCGGTTGCCCGCCGGTGTCGCTGGCGTGACCGGACCGCACAGGTCACCGTGCACCAGCTCAAGCTGATTCTGGGCACGGTATGCTGCTGCAGCCGGAAAAGAACGCCGCCTCTGCTTGGTGGTAACGCAGGTGTCACACACCTGCTCAACATGGTCAACCACCGGCATCCCGCGTGCCATCTCCTCCTTGCTGAGTCGCCGGAGTGCGTCGAAGTGCAGATGGCCGAAACGCTCGTGCCACTGCCACGCCTCTTCATCCTTGCGTGCCGCGAGACAGAGAGGTTGTGCAGCCTCAAGATGCAGAATATACAACCTATTCTTCCCTCTGTGTACCTTGGCGAGCAGATGGCGGCTCTTGTCCCAAATGCGAAGCACGCCATCGTCAATCACAACCTTGGACCCTCCTTCATCAAGCTGTCCCAGACTTAGGATAGAGTTCTTCAGTGCCGGAATGAAGTAGACACCATGAAGAACCCTCTGCTCACCGGTCTTGGCTTGGAAAACAATAGACCCGACGCCCTTGATCTCTACCTTCGACGCGTCCCCGAACCGGACCGTTCCTCGAACGCCAGTGTTCAGATCAGCAAAGAACTCTTGGCGCCCGGTCATGTGATGCGTCGCGCCGGAGTCCAGGTACCAGCCGCTGTCCACCTCTTCTTCGTCCACGCCAAGATAGGCGCGAGCACGTGGCTCGGAGATCTCGACGTGCTGCGCCGTGTAGCTGTGCGCCGGCATGCTCTGTTCCAGGCTAATGAAGCCATGTGCCAGAAACAGAGCGCCATCTTCATCGCACTCGGCGTACTGGGCGCGCGCCTCATGCCTTCCTTGGTTCCCGCCACGCTGCCCAACCTGATTTCCGCCGCCACGACCTCCACCACGGTTGCCACCTCCGCGGCCAGCACGGTTTCCACCTCCACCGCCGCGCTCCGCATCTTCACGGCGCAGCTGGGGGCACTCACGTGCCCAGTGGCCTTCCTGGTTGCAGTTGAGGCAGGTGTTGGGGCCGACGCGGCCAACAACATTGCCATCTCCTCGTCCGCCACCACGTCCACCGCCTCTGCCTCGTCCTCGTCCATCACCGCGGCTACGTCCACCGCCACCGCGCTGGTTCCTGAAACCAGAACCACCGGCATCATCTCCCTTCTTCTCCTTCCTCCAGCGCGCTCTCCACTGCTCCTCGGTGTACAGCAGCTTGCCGTTGATGGCCACCGGCTCGGTCAGCGCTTGCTCCTCGCGATTATCCACCGCCTTGAGCCTTCCAGTCACCTCCTCAAGAGTGAGCGCCTCAAAGTCGAGGAACTGCTCAATGGCGACAACAATCTGCGCGTACTTGGCTGGCACCATGCGCAGAAACTTCTCCACCACACGCTCCTCAATGATGTCCTTGTCACCATGAATGACAAGCTGCTGGTGCAGAGTTGACAGACGCAGGGCGAAATCCTCCACTTGCTCGCCGGGGTTGACGCCGATGTTCTCCCACTCGCGGCGTAGGCGCTGCAGCGTTGCTCGACGGACCCGGTCCACGCCGATGCGAGTCGCAGCGATGGCGTCCCACGCCTCCTTCGCCGTAGCCTTGTCGAGGAGTGGGATGCCCATCTCCTTGGGCACGGCCCCGACAATCACCTCCAGTGCGCGCCTGTCATCGCGAAACTGGACAGGGCCGCCCTCGATGGCGTCCCAGAGATCGCGCGCCTGCATCCTCAGCTTCATGGTCTGACTCCACTCGTAGTAGTTTGACTTGTCCAGCATCAGCCACGACGTGCTGCTACCGGAGTCGCGGTACACCACTCTGTCGTGCGGTGATTCGTAGCGACCGCCGCCGCGGCCGCGCCTCCGGTCCCGCAGTGGTGACTGCGAGCGCCTCCTGTCTCGCGACGGAGTCCGCAGCCCCCGACTCCTGCTCTCCGCCTCCTCTTCCTCCTCTGCATCCTCTTCTTCTCCCTTCTCAGCAGCAATTTCGGCCCGCAGCTCCTGCGCCGTCCTTGCTGCCGCCTCTGCAGCAGCCGCCGCCTGCTTTGCTGCCTGGACTGCCAGCGCTGCTGCTTCCTCTGCAGCCTTCAAGCGCGCGGCCCGGCCGGAGGAGTCGCCCAGCTCTCCATCGCCGGTTCCCTTGGCCTTGAGCGTGGCAGCGCGCTCAGCAGAGGTCGACATAGGGTGGAGAAGGTGAGGAGTTGGCCTCGTGGCTCTCTGGTGTCTATCCTAGCTCCGATGCCAAATGTTGGAGGTAACACAGACTTGATTAGCCAGAGGCCGCAAGCCCCAGGCCGTCTCCTTGATTATATATAGAGATAGACATTGCATTGATTACAAACAGCTCACTAGAGCATAGCTAATCAGATAGGTGCCTTGGCAGCCGTACACACCTCTTGGGCTGCCCAAGGTCTTTAATGACTGTAATTAACTAGCATAGTTATCTAGGAAGTGCTTAGGAAGCAGGGCTTATTAACTACAGCAACTAGCCCAATTAAATGTAAAATGGCAATCATGAAACAAAATCACAGAGTAGTTTTTAGTCCTACCTGATGGCTTTGTAATTCTACTGCAAGATTGACATTTTACATGTAAAATGATTAGTTCTGAATAACATAGGTGGAATTCATATATAAATTAATTATTTGGACTTATCTTGATACATAAGATCTCCACAGCTACATATAAATAATTTCTAGAGTTCCAACTGATGGCATCTAATTATTGGCTTGTAGCGTAATTGGTTCTAGTCCTCAGATTTTCTCAATTTCTCTTTGTAACAGTGACATGTTCAATGTAACAGTGATATGTTCAACACTTGGGCTCACTGAAGTTTTTCTGTTGTTTGAAGCGGTCACAAGCATAACCGAAAAGGAGCTATTTTAACAAAATAAAATCACAAGAACTATTGCTTTCTTCGATGAGTTGATGAACTTACAAATTCATTGGACATGAAGCACAGTCCTGCAAAACAAGTGAGTCCTCATGTAAGTACACAGCATAATTTGCACACAAAATTTTACAAGACGTAGGTGTCATAAATCTAGAAACAAAATGAGCAAGAGTTGTTTGACAATACTGCGATAGTTCTCACGTTTCAAGCAATAAGTAATTGATGCCAGAAACAAGGTAAACATGCCTAGATGCATCAGGATTTTCAGAAACTTTGAATCCAAAGGAGATTGATAAGAAAATTTTTCCATGTAGTTCTTGTGCAAAACACTCAAGCCTGACTAGCATCAATTTTTACACAGAGAAGTAGTATACAGACTTATAGAGACACTAACCTGTCAGGTAGTCCTCAACATCAAGGCCAAACTCCCCAGAGGACACTGAAAAAGCCAGGATAAAAAAAACAAACTTAGATGCCGTGATACACTATACTAGATTAACAATTACCACAATGCAACTACTGCAACAATGGACAGAGCCCTGACATACACCCTAGCTTCTCCTGGGCTTCAGCATGCGTGAGTAGGCCGCCAGTCTCCAGCCAGTGCATGAACGCAAGCATCGACACTACCATCTGTGTCTCGGTCCTCCAATCACCATGGTACCTAAGCCACAACCCTCCAAACACATGAGACATGACACATTTCTTTCCACAACCCAAATTGGTAATAACCTGGAAATAGATGTGCCAATATGGATGAAACAATTCACCTGTAGTACTGACCAGGGCACTCCTTGAGGACCTCCGCCAGCTGCGCGTACAGCCCCTTGATCACCTCCACCTGCGCCTTGGCCTTCACGAGCACATCTGCGTGGAGAGATAAAGAGAGTAAACAGTTCCCGAGTAAGCAACGAGATTAGGCGCAACGGCGTGGCAAAAACCCTAGAAGTGAAATGGGGGAGAAGGGGACTGGAACCTGCGAGGGGGACGGGCTGGTGGACGAGGAGGAGCGCGGCGGTGGCGACCCGGGAGGCGGACTCGATCTCGGCGACGACGGCGCGGATGCGGTCGCGGAGGGTGGAAGACTCGTCGAGCTGCGCGCGGAAGAGCTCGAACTGCGCGTCCATGATGGGAGAGGGCAACCGCGGCGGGGGCTGGGAATCGGGGGCGGCGGAGGCGTGGGGAGGCGCAGGGGAGCAGATGCGGCGCAGCGGAGGAAGGATGAGGGAGGCTCTACGGTAAGGAAGGAGGGCGGCGAGAGGCGGCGAGAGGGAGGAAGAGGCCGCGCGGAGACGGAGCGCGGCGGCGGTAGCGGTGGCTGCTGCGGCTGCGGCTGCGGCTGCGGGTCTCATTGCGGAGTGGGGTTTTGGAGATGTTTTTGATGGCGGAGTCAGGGGCAGGAGGCGTGTGTGGGAGCAGGACTGCAGGAGAGAGAGGCGTCGGGCCGTGGAGAAGACAAGTGTCCATCCAAGTCCGCGGCTAGTTTTGAGCTGGGCCGCATTTGGAACATAAGCCCAAAATCCTAGCAACTACAGGCCTTGCCCGAGCAGGCCTACCTGATCTGTTATTTCAGTCTTGCCGTACTAAAGTGGAATTTCTATATTTTTATTTTCTTTTTTATGAAAATGTAGTAAGTTTTGTGAATCAAGGCATATGCTGCCATTTGACAAGGTGTTATTCAAAAACCCGCTCTGTTTGCATATCTTTCATTGTACCTATCGGTAGAACCACTTGAAGTCGATTGAAGCATTATTAATCATTATTGCACATTTCAGCCCGCTAAATTTTGGCTTATGCTGTTGCTTATGCTGATTTGTTGTGAGAGTAAAACACCGTTCCTTCGTTGAAAAGTACTGCTGAAGTAGTGCTGAAAAACAGGGTGTTCCAGCATATTGGATCTCATTGAGAAAACATTGCTCCGCACGTATGCTTTTTATTTCATTTTTATTCTATGGTTGTTGAGGCTGATTTGCACGGACGGTATGTGTCAGCGCCACTCCCATGCACTTATCATCGGATGAACTTGCGATAAGCTGTCCCCTTCGAATGATGTTGATGTGGCCCCTCCACTCTATAAAAGGCCAAAAAATTGGCCGAAATTTAGTTTTATTAAAAAAAAAGTGGAAGAGAGGAGAGGAGAAAGAAGGAAGGAGTTAGAGATTCCACCGTTCATATTAGTTCATAAATATAGTTAGTATTTACCTAGGTATTAGATTTTAATAATAGTCATGTAAACAGAGATCTAGATAGTAATTGATTTAGATTAAGTAGTTTCTAGATTGTTTAACTAGTTGACATTTGTGTTACAGTTAGATTAGATAATCTCTTGATTTGTGCAAGAATTTATGTTACATTAGTTTTTCTCCTAATATTTACAATAAACTTTTTTAATAAAATATTTTATAATAGGTTGCTTCCATTATAAAAGTTTAACTGAATAATCAATATCGGTCGTATGTGCCATGAGGATAGGTATTCATAGGTGATATATCTCTATAATTTATCATGAGCTGCTACCATAGACCGGTTTAGATTGTAATTAAGTAAAGACTAAGGGCATCTCCAAGAGTCCCCAAAACATTCTTACAATCCATGATTAGCAAGATTGAAAAAAAAATACATATCCAACAATTCTCAATCTCACCTCTCAACCTTTTGGCACTTGGAAACCCCCTCCCCACGTGCGAAAAAATCCGCGAACTCCATCATGCGGCGACTTTTCCTGAGCGATCTCCTCCTTCCCGCAACATTTTCTCGGGCTTCTTCTCCCTCGTGCCATATACTACACAACGTCCAGGAAGCCGATCTTACCGCTGCCATCCTAGGGAATATGTAATCCATCGCTTGACTCATTCATCTTTGCCCTAGACGACTTGTGGCCGCCCCCAGGCTCTCCAGTCGTCCGCTGCCGCCGCCCGGAGGGCCATGGCCGTCGCTGGTAGAGTCTGGCCAGCCATAGCCGGTAGCCGGCTGCTGGCCACCCCTGGGCTAGCTCTTTTAACATTGTTGGAGACACCCTTCACACGTGCACAAATCATGCCAAACCAAACTTTAAAATTTACGAGGGTGAAGGAACGGTGTGCTCTAGCATATACTACATTCCCCTATATACAGAGGTGATGTGTGCTGTGTAGTTTTTCTTTCTTTCATTAACGTATATAGATATGTAATAAACAATATGATAACTAATCCCTCCGTTCGAATTATAAGGTGTTTTGACTTTTCTAAATACATAGCTTTTGTTAACATGGATACTTTCTCTACATCGACGCGCATGATGTTATCAGGCTTGCTGCACTATGTGTTTAGTGGTAATGATGTACGATCTCCTACTCGCATGACTATTCAATGAAGTCGGTAGATTTTTTTTTTTGCACTAGTGTTGTAGCATACACGTGCTGCTTATACAGAGGTGATGTGATGTGCAGTTTTTCCTCCTTCCATTAACATATAGACGTGATAGTGGTATGAATTTCCTGGTTGTACTGTGAATCAGATTGGACCTATCGCTCACTGCAATGCTTATCCACTAGGATGGCATACAGACTATAATTGTTCTCTGTTTGACTAGTGCATTACAGATTGGTAAGAGCCGCACGATTGTGGTTCGCTGTACATCAATAACTGGTAATGCAGATCCAACTCACAGCACCTATATATGCATATCTACAATAGGAAACGTCATCTGAAACATTTCCAGAGTCCAGATTAATTTCCCCACAATGCAATTGCTGGCTGCTAGATAATTGAATAGTACTCCAACTATCATCTCATCTGTGCCCGTGGGCTGTGGCAGTCACCTCCAAAATCCAAATCCTGCACGAAACTGCATGCATTTTACAATAAGATTACATGTGTTTGCACTGGTTGGGTCTCCACTCCCCACTACCACTTTGGACTCGAGACAAAAAGCACTGGGAAGCATGCTAAGTGCAGCACCATCAGTCAGTTAGTCATCACACTAGTGACTTCACCATTGAGAATCAGAAAACGGAGCAAAAGAGCCCTTGCCAGTGCTCCAATAGCCCAATTGCCACCTTCCGAGTGTGCAGTCCAATCATTGTTTAAAAAAACTTTCTAGCCGCCGGAGATTGGAGACCATTGCATGCATGTTGTGCAGCCGCCAGTCACCCCACTATCGCGCCGAATTAGCCTACCCGAGGTAGTATATTCCGTGATGGATCACTTTTTACCGCCTATATAAGAACAAGGCAAGAAACTGTGGAGTGTGCAAGCCCAATATAGTGTGGAGATCACAAGACGCAAGACAAGCAATAACTGAGTAAGAAAGAAATGGAGAACTCTTACTGCCGTTGGGTGCTTGTATGTTCGGTTCTTGCGCTGTGCCTCGGTAGCCAGGATGCGAGGTGTCAGCTAACACCGAATTTCTACCACAGCACTTGCCCTCAGCTGTACTATATTGTGCAGCATCATGTGTTCTCTGCCATGAGAGCTGAGATGAGGATGGGTGCCTCCCTCCTCAGGCTACATTTCCATGATTGCTTTGTCAATGTAACTGTCACACTCGGCTGAATTCAGTAATGTTCTTTTCTAGTACTAAATTTTTTACAAAGTGACTGAAATGGTGTATGCATGCATGCAGGGGTGTGACGCTTCAATCCTTTTGGATGGCTCCGATGGCGAGAAGTTTGCAATACCCAACCTGAACTCGGTGAGAGGGTACGAGGTCATTGACGCGATAAAGGCTGATCTCGAGAGCGTCTGCCCCGAGGTGGTGTCATGCGCTGACATTGTAGCCCTTGCTGCCAGCTATGGAGTACTCTTTGTAAGCTCCTTCCTCTATCCCTTTCCCTTAGTATTAAACAGTCCAGTCGATCTGTCGGAACATTCAATTGTTTCAGATAAAAGGCTAACACTGCGTGCGACGGCTGTTGTTCAGAGTGGAGGGCCTTACTATAATGTTCTTCTGGGGAGAAAGGACGGGCTGGTGGCCAATCAGTCTGGAGCTAACAACGGTTTGCCTTCGCCGTTCGAACCCATCGATTCAATTATTCAGAAGTTCGATGCTGTCGACCTGAACACGACCGATGTCGTGGTCTTATCAGGTAACATCAATCTCGTCGAGTTGCCCAGAAATGCATCTTTTTTTTCGGGGACAGACGACAGAGATGAAGCTCCTTCATTGTGATCTGATTCTGCACAACTCACATGATATCTGAACTTGAAAATGGACAGGAGCCCACACTATCGGGGTAGCCCGGTGCGCGCTGTTCAGCAAACGGCTGTCCAACTTCTCGACCACGGATTCAGTCGACCCGACGCTGGATGCCAGCCTCGCCGATAGCCTCCAGAGCCTCTGCGCAGGCGGCGACGGCAACCAGACCTCTGCGCTCGATGTCAGTTCCCCCTACGTGTTCGACAACAACTATTACAAGAACCTCCTGACGGAGAAGGGCCTCCTGTCCTCGGACCAGGGTCTCTTCTCCAGCCCTGAAGGCGTCGCCAGCACAAAGGATTTGGTGGAGACCTACAGCAGTGATAGCGAGCGGTTCTTCTGCGATTTCGTCAGGTCCATGATCAAGATGGGGAACATCCCGCTCACGGGCTCCGACGGGGAGATCCGCAAGAACTGCAGAGTAGCGAACTAATAACAAGTGACGATCAGCAAATTTCAGTCATTCACTGTTGTTTCTTGTTTGTGTGAACTGTGTGAAAGCACCTATGTAAGGTTTATGGGTGCAACGCTAAGCAGCTAGCTAGTACATGCTTAAGATGATGAAGAATAAGGACTGTACACTTCCAAATTGGTACAGTTGTCTTTTTTAGTGAAAAATCGAAATTTGAAAATGTTACCGGGATGAAATGCCCCACGTGCCGTTGTCAGTACCAAATACATGTTGGCCTGTTCATCTGGTTTATAATTCGTCTTTTTCAGATTGTTTTTTCAGCCGGAACAGTATTTTTCTCTCACGACAAATCAGCCAACAGTGTTTTTCAGCCGGCTTATCAGCATATTATAAAATGATAGAAAAAAAGTCAGCCACAGACTTTTTCCCGTCAATAATTGCGAGCCCAAATTTCATACTGAAAGCAACAAAATTACCAACGTCCATTCAAGTTTGTCTACCACACTACCACAGCAACTAGAAACAATCACATAGCAGGGCTATGTGCTTCCTTCGTCCCAAAACACTCCTCGCTCCTGACAAACATTAGATTTAAATGGGCAAACCGGCAAAATGTAGAATAAAATACAACTCCACTGTTGGCTAACAAAACGAAAATGGACAGACAACAACATAAGACGATGACAGATGAAACTTCAAAGCATCCAACAGTGCCCGTGGCTAAGCACAGTCGCAGTCTCGTTGAAATGTGGCAGAAGAACTTGCTGAAAGATGTTGGCTATCTATCGTAAACTCGACTATGCACTCTATTGCACCTTTACTAGCAAAATAGAAACTTCTAGCTTATTATATTTGCCTTCGGGCTTGCTTCCATCTCCTTTCTCTTCTCTCCAATGTTAAGCGCTTGATCATCTTTATGGGCATCACCATATCTCCTCCATGGTAGGCTTGTAGCTCAACACTTGAGTATGGACATAACCTAGCCTGTACAACACTTAAGCACTTGTTAGTCCACTAGTTGTTACTCAGTTATCAAAACTAAACTAGGGCTTTCAAAAGGTTCGGTGCATCAAAGCACTTTGTGTGACAACCAAGGTGCCGGGAGAAGTTACAATCACACCCTACTACTAGAAGAAGGTCGATAATGTTGTCAGTCCAAATCGGCAAATCAAGGCCCATCATCCCGTTGGGTTGGTGCAAAACTAATTAACTCAGTGGCCACAGCAACCTATGTGACACCCTTGCGGCAAGGCATTCGGCTCCCTATTATGAGATCAAGCAAGAACAGAGTGCTATCACCGCAACGACGACGACTGCGATGGCTACCACGATTGCAATGACAACAATGACTGCCATGACAACAACCGTGACCATCGTGATCATGGCCACAACCGAAGTAACTATAGCTATCGCTGCTATATATGACGACTACTGCATCTGTCGCTGGGTTAATAGGTCTCTATCTCCGGACCTCGGCTACAACGGTTCAAGAGCTTTCGACCTAGGATCTGAAAAGTCGGCACGTGTATTTTTCATTTCAAGATAATTATTATCATGGCATGTATGACATGTGTTCTTTTTCATTTCAAGATAATTATTATCACAAGTGATGGTGGTCATGTAGGTTGAAAGTTGAAACTCTCTTAAATAAGGTCAACTAGTTAATTAATTAATTGTTAAATATTATTTTGAGTAAACAATGAAAATAATCCAAATTGGGTACAAGAGTTAAAACTTGACTAATAAATGGAATATGATATAAATCCAACTTAACTAAAAGCAAGAGGCAACAAAGGGAAGGAAACCCATAAATACATGAAACATAAAATATTGGTCTATTTAGGCTTCAATTAAATAAAAATTTACTTAGACACTTCAAAATATGGTAACATCGAAAATAAAGTATAAGTTATGCACACTACTAGAGGAGGTGGTGGTGCTCCCTGTTGCCTGTGAGGCTCCTGCCATCCCTGATTCCTAGCCTGATTCTGTAGTGGTGGAGGTTGTTGTGGAGGAGCTGGCGCCGCGGCTCTGGTTGCCACACCCATCTGCCTCCATCTGCCATTGATTCCTGAAGCATAGCTGCATAAGTCTCCCTCTTGCCTCCTCTGCCCCAAATATCCTTCGCAAAGCTGATATCACCGGTGATTTCTTATATCTATCTAACTTGCGCACTGGGAAGCAATCCTCCCGTCTGATATGATTTGATTCAATCACATCCTTCTGAACCCAATAGAGCTGGCCGACGGGGATCGTGGTGAAGTCAGAGGTGGTGGTAGGGGAAGGAACCCTAACCCTACCGGGAGGTGGTGGTAAGTCGATTGCCCATAGTTGGCCGAAGAATTGCTCAATCGCCTCATCTTCGTGGATTTCCCTGCCACCCCGCCCCGACCCGCTATCCCGGACAGGGTAAGATTCGGACCTACCCCATCTCTGACTGGTGGAGAGGAAGACGACGATCTCCGCTGACACTTGGACTGCTCCTTGCTAGGACCTCATGGTCAGCCAAGGTGGGTGCGGCCATGGTGGTGGTGGATCAAGTTCCCCTCCGGTCCTGCCGCATGTCCTTCTCACCCGCGTGTCGGTCATGCCCGTCCAACTATTTTTGGCAGGTTGTTTACATCTACGTGTAGCCTTGGCAGGCTGTTTACATCTACGTGTAGCCAAATCCGCAGGCAGCATATGCCTACTTTTGTAGTTCTGGAATACCAGACTACCTTTCTACCAAAAAATGAAATAAAAATATATATAAACATCACTGAAATGGACCATTCTCGAAAAGCAGACTTCGTTCCAGTATAAGCGTGAATTCAGAGATTACACGACTCAGAACTTGTAGCACTCGGTTGGGGGATGGTCCGTCAAGAGAATTTTGAACGTTTATAATGCATGGTAAATTTTAATAAATGTATAAAAGAACTGCGTGTCCATATATACACTAGGAAAATATTGGTTCATATTCCATTCTGACGGGCTTATGGACAACAATGGTGATACAAAAATCAGTATATATCTGTTTTGCTCTACTCCTGAGTGCAGCTTCCTATATGAGATATAGCCTTCTTTCATGTATATATACCAAATAGAATAATCCAAGGTGTACAATAAGAGAAAACTCTACGTTATCCCTCTTGTCCATAAAATGGCAAGACCTGCACAGCGCATATATTTCGATCACGAAAATTTATCATTAAAATATGTAATATTCCCTCTATTCTAAATTATAAGACGTTTGGCTTTTCTAAATACATAGGTGTTAATATGCACTTAAATATATACTATGTCTAAATATATAATAAAAGTAATGTATCTAAAAAAGCCTAAACGTCTTATAACTTGGAATTGAGGGAGCAGTAACATGTGAAATGAAAGAAAGAAAAAACCGTATGTACACTTACATCTATTTCAGCTTTAACATACTAAGAAACGCAACAAGCCGGAAGAACACACCCTGGAGCATAATAATGGTGATGCAAAGATTAAATTCGTTGATATCATAGCCCCCTTGGAGCAATGCTCCACATCTAGTGATCAGCCACACACCTGAATACCTGAAGACAAAACTGCGTTAGGCAAAAGATGGGAAAGCTTGACATTGCTTATACAAGTTTAGTAATGGTGGTTAAGGAAATCGTAGAAGTTCAAAAAAAATATTGCACTCGCTTCGTTCCAGATTATAAGACGTTTTGGCTTTTCTATATACACTGTTTTTACTATGTATCTAGACATAGTGTGTATCTAAGTGCATAGCAAAAGCTATATATCTAGAAAAGCCAAAACTTCTTATAATTTTGAATGGAGTGAGTAATTTAACAATTTTCTTTCTCGAGAAACTCTAACTCCAATTTTTTTTTCACCAAAGACAAACATACATACACTGAATGACCCAAAGACAATTTGAGAACTAGTTCAATAATTTCAGGTTATATGATGATGACAGTTGAATCAAAATATAGGCTGTGTTACACCTGAAGTTCGCAAACATGAGATCTTGGCTAAATGAAGTGGTTCATAGCTACTCCCTCTGTTTTTTACATGGCGTATTAGTTATGTCCTAAGTCAAACATTTCTATATTTTACAATAAATTTTTAAAATATTGTATAGGTTAACAACATAAGATTTATGTTTTTGGATTCACTATAAGAAATACTTCCATAATATACAGTTCACATGTTATGAAACTACATGGATTTTTTAAAACTGATGGTCAAAGTTAGGAATGTTTGACTTAGGACAAACCTAATATGACATGTAAAAAAACAGATGGAGTAGTGTCTTTTGAATGTGAGAATTCTGGACTTTTTTCTTGTGCATGAATAAACAAGGCGATCATAGTAGTTTTCCTGCTATGCACACATTTGATTAACAATGCCATAAACAAGTTCTTTAACTACAGGATAACAGGATGACTGCTGATTAAAGAAACAGAATACTAACTCTTTTGCTCCTGCAATGATGAATGCTTCTAGAGCCCACTTTGGATAGCACAATTCCCTTATAACCCGCGGAAGGTCTTGTTTAGTGCCCACCAGGACCAGCACAACAGGTACTATTGCAGAACTCTGCAACAGTATAGTTCATTAGCCACCTTCTATAGAGTTAATATCATGATTACAAAAAAAAAGATGCCCTACTTACCAACTGCGCTAATCCGAGCTCAAACCAAATAGCAAAAGTGTAACCTATGCCGGTTACACAATAAATTAGGGCCAGCAAAACCAAATAATTGTCTCTAAGAGTCGACCGAGGGTTGTTGAAGAAATAAAATGTTGAGAGAAAGATGATTGGCTTAACGGCAGTATTGAAATGATCAATAGTATCTCTTGCAAGAAAGTAAGCTAGAGAACTCATGCCGGATTGTCTCTCCCTCCAATATTGCAATTTTTCAGGTGAAAATGACCGCAATGACGCAAGCTGGCATAACAGTGCTGCAATAAGCACATTAGCATTAGCTAAAATGGTACTGTAACACATCTTACAGGGGACAAAAATTCCATTGTAATTATAATCAATAGATTGGAAAAAGGGATATACTTTGCTAAATTTTTCTGTGACTGAATTAACAATTAAGACTTATGGGGTTATGGTAGGATTCCCATTGTCAGACAGTGCACTGTTATGAACATGAGTTTGGCTGTGACTTGCCTATTGCTAATTGATGAGTTGTTATAGTTAATAAAGAGAGGGAATAGAGGCACATATTGGAAAAGGAAAGAACAGAGATACACAGCCATGGACAGAAAAAAGGTATTATTTTGTCTTTTTTCGCTTGTGCTTGTATTATATGTGATAAACATATTATCCTGAAAAGCGTGCATTTAAAAGTGTCATAGCCACTATCAGCTCGTGATGTGTCTTGTATGGGTTCCTTTCCCATTTTTTCTTCTTAATATAATGATGCACAGTTCTCCTGTGTGCTCGAGAAAAATATAAATATTTTATAGTTCCTGTTTCAGTGTTGTATTGTTTGCTAGGGAAAAAAGGTTCACTTTTGGACCCTGACTAGTCTATACTGAACAAAAAGCATAACATTAGTTTGTTGAAAACAAATTCAACTTCCACAATATCTTCGCTCTCCAACCACCTCAAGTAAATATGACAAGCAAAGATGCAACAGGAGGAGACACATATTTTTCAATTTTAATCAAATTAGAGAAGCATAATTACAATGATATTGATATATCATGAAAGATTAAGACCTGTGATAGAAGTTAGTTTATGTTTACTAAAAGCTATTGATAATTTTATAGGATCTCCATAAGTCTACCGTAACCATTTTTTTCACAACAAAGCAGCCTTTTTTGTTCCTTTGATAGTTTATGTAAATTTACTAATCTGGAAACAACAAAAGATGCTGACTTACAAACTGCCATTATGGTATATCCATAAGAAGCTACACCGAATGAATCATCTCGAACTCTAGCAATTGTCCCAATGCATATGCCAGCAATACACAATATTAGGTAATCAACGGCCTGCTGTGTAGCTTCACGCAACCGTTGCTTTGCTACCCTGAAACATTTTGACAGTATAGTCACAGATTGATTCACAAAACATGCGGGAAATATCACAGAAAACAATTTACCTCCCCAAATAGTATCCGTATTGTGCAAACACACCAGGTGTTTTCCTTTCCAGTAATTCATTTGATTGACTCAGATTACGGTGCACAGAATCTGTATTTTCTGACTGTTCTTCTGAAGACTGTTCGCTAATGGACCGAACAGTATATAACTCACGAATTGTATTGATATTCTCAAGGTCCTTCTGCAAATCATCTGGAACTTCATAACCGTTATGTAGCATCCAAAGGAGTGGCAAATGTTTAGGAGTGACATTTCCCCTCATTTTTGTCTTTACTATTCCCTCTAAAATGTCAATGAAATAGTCTGGAGGATTCTCACGGCCTGGCACCTTGATCCCCAGACCTGCGAAGTACGTTTCAACTTCATATATAGGTCCATGATAAGCAATAAGGCCACCTCTTGCCAAAAGGACAAAGTCATCAAACATGTTGAACAAAGTATAGCTGTGTAAAAAAAAACATTAACAATTGTCAAGCTTATATGTCAATAAATACAAAAGGAAGCAAAGAAAAGATTATTTAAGTTTTTCATTCAGCCCTTTTTGGGTATCCGATCACATGTATTTTCTGAGCACTACAATGTATGTGGATGATTTTTTTTTTCACAAGGTGTTAGCACGAACTAATAGGTGATCTCAGACAAGGAATGCAAGCTTTTTTCAGGCCCATTGACCAATGGATGTTACAGATATTTATTGGAAAGCTTTGCATGCAAGCAGAATCGATTTTAGTTGAAGATAGGGAGCACATCAATTCATACTGAAAGGAGACAAATTGATGATTTAATGTTTACGACATACCTTGGTTGGTGAACCACTGCACAAACATTTACACCTTCAAGTGCTTCATGTCGAAGTGCCCTTAGAAGTAGCTGAGAGGAAGCACTGTCTAAGCCTGTAGTTGGCTCGTCTAATATCAGAAGAGATGGTTCCATAACCATTTCAATCCCAACATTAACACGCTTCCTTTGTCCTCCTGAAATGCCCCGCTTCTCCACTGTCCCAACAAGGGAATTTCTAATTTCTTGAAGCCCTAATGATTCAATAACCCGTTCAAGAACCCTAACCTTATCAGATCTTGACATGCCTTTGCTTAACCTATTCCACAAAATAATACTGATTGTTATAATAAACGATTTACTCTATGAAGATACAAAACAATATATATGGAAAGGGTTATTGGGATCAACTACATTGCATTTTTTTTCCTTAAACGACGCAGAGCTGTGTATCATTTCATTAAGAGAGAAAGTACAAAGGAGAGGCAAAGCCTGCTCCAAGAGAGACCCCTGATGCAGGTACAGATGTCCTGCTCCAAGAGAGATCAACTACATTGCATTTCTTTTATACTGACACAGCAAACACATAAGGCTATTCAGGTCATCACATAGGCACATACTCGCTCGGGTCAGAATTAGATGACATTTTGGACAGCTAATTTGACCTGCAATTAGTTAAAATCTGCTGTGGGAAACATCAACTATATCTGGTGGAGGTAGTAATCGATTCAAGCTTAGAGCTATGTAGCATGACTACTTTATGCATCTAAAGACAGGAAATGAAATTTAAATACTGATCATAAACCTTTTTCAAAAAACAAATTATGATACATCTAAAACAAATGAATATTGTGTCTAACATGTGGCATGGATCAACCATGAGAAACATTATTATTACAGCATGCACATCAGGTCTTCTCTCTGTTGATAAGCCTTGAAATGCTATTTCATTGTTTCTTATGGCAAGTTTAAAAATGAACATTGCAAGATAAAAAAAACGAGATCCAACCTAGGATGAACTAGGCGGTTTTTCATTAAGAAGAACATTGCAAGTTAGAAACTCCCTTGAAGGGAAAAATTAATTAAAACTAGTTGTACTTCTTGGCACTGCCAAAGGTAATAGTAATAAGTTATTTGATAAAGGTTGTACTAAAACAGATTAGTGGAACAGAAAAGGAATAGACTCAGAAAGCAAATAAACTTTGTGTTTTCTATCAAATACCTGCAACATGAACTAAACCACAGATTTTCCTCGACAGTCAGGTTCCCATGGACAATATCATCTTGAGGCACAAAACCAATGATCTTCTTATATGACTGCATTAATTCAGGTAACCCATTTATAAGGACTATCCCATCCTTCTTGTACCCAGACGTTTTACCTAATACAGCATTCAGAAAAGTAGTCTTTCCTGCTCCAGAAGGGCCCATGATAGCTGTTACCCTACCTGGTGAAAGTTTTCCTGTAACACATTGCAGAAGTTTCTTTTTTCCAATAGATAGTGTTAGACCTCTGAAAGCCACTTCAAGTGTTGGCCTTCGTGGCCTAATTTCAGTAGCTAGAGACACCACTCCAGAGAATGTTAATTTATCATTGTTTATCTTCATAGCTCTATCCGTGTCTGCCTGATTATATGCATGCCCGAACCTTTCAGTGGGAACCTGAGTTAGATTTTCATGTTTTTTGGATCTGTTAGCATTAGCTTCAGTGCCATTTAGAACTCCAGTGGATAATGTAGCTGATTGCTTAGGTGTATTGAAAGATTCAGGCATTTCTTACCTCATGCCGTAGTACAAGTTCTTTTGCTAATTTCCATCTTTCACGTGCTGCGGCTGATTTATCTGCCCTTTTTGCAGCCTTTTTACGAGATCTAGATGACATTTTTACTTGAAGTGAAATGAATAGGCCAGAGCAGTTGTACACCAGTAGCAAAACAAAGCCCAAGATAGCCTGCAAAGAAGATCAGAAGTACAAAAGAAGTATAATTAGAAGAACATAATTAAATGAAACATCCTTGGCAACAATTAAGAGAAATCTGTGACAAAGATATATTACATATCCAAGCATTACAATGAGAATAATTCATAAATCCTATTTTCAAGTGAAATTAGAATAATATTGGTGACGCATTTAGCCATTAATTTCCAACTAGATAATACTTTTATAGTTTTATGGATCAAAGAGTATTAGTTTATATGCAATAAAATGTTGCTAGAAAATGTTCCTCAGTAAGGCAAGAATACTTGTAATGTTGTGATTCTTGGCCATTAATCCCAAGTCTAACAAAAAAAATATATTTGTGCATTACATGAGTATGAGTTAGATGTACTAGTAACAGAATGTTGCTAAGAAAATATTTCTAAGTAAGACAAGATGTTTTGGAAATAAAATTGATATACATTTTATATGTAAAGTCAAATTATGGCTACAGTATAGAATAACAACACTTTTAATCCCATGATGAGGTTGGCTGAAACAGTATTCCAGTAAGAGTATAAGATTTAAAGCATCACTTTTGTATACTCCATTGGAGTTGTGGTGCATATATCAATTTTGAAGTCTCAGAAAAAAAATACAGCACTTAAAGACAAAAAAAGGGAAGACAATGTGGACAGACATGCTACTTACAATTAATATAATGCCATATAAAGTCAAATCTTCTTTTATCGCATTATCCTTGCAAGTGTTTTTCCAAAAGCACTCTGCAAATATATGTGCCATTACTAAAGATCCATAAACACATTCAATAGATTAAATAATGAAAACTGTAAATCCCAGCGGTTTGGACAAAGTATTGCAACACCATTTCCTATCACATCGAGTCTTTGACAGGACGGACATCTGGACTATGCAACATTTAATCAAAAGAAGGTAGTTTAAACCATAAAACTAAAAACTGGCACGACTTTTGCACTTAGCAGCCACTGCAAACCGCTGGTTAGGATTTAAGGTACTCATTCTGCTCTAGAAGAAATGTTTGTGTTGGAATCATAAAGACATAAACAAAACTTGATGGATCATAAGTTGGAACAAAAGGAAGTGTACTAGGCAAGTAATAGTTCTAAACTGTTGCTTCTAAATGAAAATTGTTACAAAAAAAAAAGATATGCATACTCTTTTCATCGGTGGAACCTTTGCGGCAAAAGTGCCTGCACAACACAAAGTGACAAATAACAATTACCAACAGAACAAAATATCACCATAATTATGGATAATGGCATGTAAGAAAGAGACAGTACCCGCTGCTGCAATTGTATTTCTGGGTTGTGGTTGGACAGTAGTGCCCTGGAGGGCAGAAGACATCATTAGTTGTAACAATATCAGCCCAAGAATCTGCTGTACCACATGCAGTGTTCTTTCCTGGAGTTACTTGGTAAAAATACCTGGTATAGTTTCAGAAGGAAAAGAAAAGTCAAGTAGTCAATTGCTGAGCAAAAATTATGAAGAATATTAAATGGCAAATAAACTGTCGGAAATGAAAAATCATCTTACGGATCACAAAGGCCAGTAGTGTCATTCAATGTCCCAAGAGGACAATAAGCACCCAAAGGACAAGCTGGAAAAAAGTTGAGAGTGAATTCAAAGCAGGTAAGCAGAAACAACCATGAATGCCAAAAAATAGAGTGGTGATTAATTATAGAGCGAAGCACAATCTTGAGAGATAGAACAAGTTCAGGAAAAAAATATCACATATAGTCTCAACTAAAATGTTTTCCTCATTTGTAATTGTGAATACATTGCCTTAATGCATCAAAAGTTTAAAACAAACAAAGGATTTACAATCAAAAGTTTAAAACAAACAAACAAAGTTTAAAAAGTTTTACTTTCAAAAATTTTTTTACTTTCAAAAAAAAAAAACTTTTTTGCATATTAGAACTTTCCTCAAGAGAATTTGAACAATGTTCGAATTAATAGGGCCTCCCACAATATAATACCATTGGTTTTATGCAAAATGAATCCAGTATGCTTGGCTAGGTTTGTTCAAAGAAAACTTACGCATCATGCATGTCAGGCCCTGGGGGCAGAAGAAACCTGGACAACATGGCCTGCAGCTCTCTGCTCTTAGTGGAAACGATTCAGCGGATGATTCATCAGATGGTTCAGTGCCCGATAACATGCAAGCCCAGCCGGGCTGGCACCCAAGTGCCCATGAGTTTTGGTTGCAGTTCGGACTTATCCTGGGGTTACTGCGACTGCTAGCGTCAGCCAAGCTTTTGATGTATAACTGTATTTCAGCTGTCCCACACAGCATTGAGGTCATTTGCCCTGCACAGATAACTGTTTTTATGAAATATTCATGAACACCTGCTTTAAGAATCCTAACGGACAGGACAGTAGCTCAATTCAGCCTGTAATGAAAATATGCACTACTTCATTAAATATTAGGCATGTTCTATAATACTCCCTACATTCCAAATTATAGTTCACTTTAGCTTTGTCCTAAGTCAAATCTCTAGCTTTGACCAACTTTTTAGAGAAGTATATTGACACAAGTAAATGCGTAGAGAATTCACTAGCTGGAGAATAAAATGGAACTAGTTTGAATGTTATAAACATCGGTGCATTTTTTTTTCTATAAACATAGAGTTCGACTTAGAAAAAAGCCCAAGTGAACTATAACTTGGATTGGAGGAAGCAGTAAAAGAAAGCAAACATAATACTAGTTGAAAGAGGGTATAATCTTCTCTCTCTCTTTTTTTTTAATGAAGCTTCTATCAGCATTTTTAATGAAAGCTGAGTATTGGTGTCTCCTGCTCATCAGCAATCAGCATAAACAAAAAAAAATCCCAAAACCAATTGCATACTTTTGTTGACCACCTAATCCCTTCCCCTCCAAGTTTCTACCACCAAATAAAGATGAACAAATCCTGAAAAGTGCAAACCCCTCAAGCATTCGCCGTGGGAGTTCCTCTTCTACGAATCCTAAATAGCTGGTGCATACACAGGCTCCGATTGGACGCTCTCAAGTGTGTATTGACAACAGGAACAACTTAGCAAAGTGGCCGATTGCGGTGGCGTTAACCCCAGCCCTGCTCCTAAGAACGAGGAGGAGGGGATCGGTAGATGGGTTCGAGCAAGCATACCGCATCATGCGAGAAGCTCCGTCATGCCCATAGTCTCGATCACGGGCTCGCACGGTGCGGCTAGAGACGGACGGGGCGGGGCGGCGGCGGCGCGACGGCGCCCTCGGGTGGGGCGGCGCGGTTGCAGCGAGAGGCGGCGGAGGCCGTCATTTCGGTGTCGCTGTAAAGCTGGTCCCACTTGGCAGTGATTCGAAAAGGCATAGCTGAGGTTAATAATGCTTTGCTTTGCTATCTGACTGAAATGTAGAATTCCAAATTTGGCTGGCTCCAAACATTTTTGTCGCCGCACGCGGCTGGTAGGAAGAAGAGGAACAGGAGATTTTTGTTGTCACAATATCGGAGCATTGCTGTGGATTTTTCGTACCATATAGTGCGTACAGCTAGAACCATTTTGTGTAAAGAGTGTGAAACATGGAGATTTGTTAATTAAGTTTCACTCTTTCGGTTTATTGTCTCTATTAGCACCCAACGAAATTGCGTGAGAACTTGAACCCTATGATCGAATGGATCCCTACTTAATGAAATACAATACGTGTCAAAAGGATACGTTCGGAAAAAAAATGAATGAATGGACCCTAAAATTCTTAAACAAAGTATATATATTTTTTTAGAAAGACGGCAAAAGCTTTGCCGAAAAGTATATATTATCCCTCACCCGATAATTCAAATAATTACACAAACTTGGTCAATGTTTGTACCTCTGGTCTGCTCCATGCAGTCGGAGGCGAAGCTCGGGTCGGAGGTGTAGTTGAACGTCTGGTTGAAATCACTTTGCCTGCAGACTCATCATGGAGCGTAGCAACCGCCAAATCAATTTCCATGGACCAACCGACTCACTCACTCACAGATTGATGCTGATGCATGGCATGGAACTAGGAAGGAAACGGGGACCAGGCAACGTACGCGTCAGCCATGCAGAAGCCGTACTTCCTCTGCAGCTCGGCGGTGAGCTTGTCGCTGACGGGCCGGAGCTCCTTCTCGAGGTCCTGCGGCTGCACGACCGGCAGCGGCGGCGCGCCCTCGATCACCTGCGCGATCGGCGGCGGCGCGCGGTCGATGACGCCCGGCGGCTGGCATCGCGCCGGGCGGAGCAGCGACAGCTCAACGGCGGCGACGACAGAGATGAGGAGGAGGAGGCAGCTGGGGCGCATGGCGGCTACCTGCTAAGCTAGCTAGCCGGTGGCCACGACAGGTCTGGTCAGTTAACCACGGCGCAATCCAATCGAGCGGGGACGACGATCGAATTAATGGACAGCCTATAGTTCCGATCGAGACGCGTTCGTGTTTGCTTACGTGCTGTGCCGATGGATGACCGGGCCTCTGTTGGACACGGTCAGGTGGAGTGCCTGCGTACGAAATTTCGGACGGTACCAAGCTTTGACTTTGACCATCGTGCTTGTTTGCAATCGACGCAGGAGGGTTCAGCGGATCATGGAAAAGCGGCGACTGTCTACAGAATACCTTGTAGTTTTATTTTTTTATTATATCTATATCTATATCTATATCTATATCTATATCTATATCTAATAATAATAAAAAGCGAAAATGTTTTCTTCTAATAATTCTTTTACATGACAAAGTGCCCTCAGTGCCATCCGTGTC
This sequence comes from Saccharum hybrid cultivar R570, assembly GCA_038087645.1. Lineage (NCBI taxonomy): Eukaryota > Viridiplantae > Streptophyta > Magnoliopsida > Poales > Poaceae > Saccharum > Saccharum hybrid cultivar. The sequence goes on from JAQSUU010000066.1 coordinate 7,660,202, forward strand.
TCATATGTGATGGGACTTCAACCTGTACGTACTTTACATGAATTAGAACAATTCACGTCTAATGATGATTTGAAGTCCAAATTATAAAACATAATAGATTCCATTACAACATGCAGATGCATGTCTCTTAAACACTTTTTTGTACACTTGTTTTTTTTTCTTTAACAAAGTCCAGTAGGGATGTGTCCCTCTTGTTTGCCTCAAAAAATATATGTTTGCTGATCTAGTTATATATATTGTGATGAGTCCTACATATGTGAACCCAGTGGCGGATCTAAGGGGGGGGGGGCTGGGGGGGCTCCAGCCCCCCTAATGACTTGATTTACCACTAAAAAAATACTGTAGTAAAACCTCAAATTACCATTAAATCTTCATGCAAATTAACGTCTCCATTGTTTTAGCCCCCCTTGATTCTCATCCTGCATCCACCACTGTGTGAACGTACATAAGTGGGTGACACGGTCCTTCCTGCACGTGTGTCTTCAACTGTATTCAACGGCGTAAAACGTTTGAACTTGCATAATAAATAAGGCAAACACGAAAATTCTACCTAGTTTCTTAACGAAGGCATGTTTGTTCAGCTAGCTTTTATATATATAATCCGTAGCCGATTTAACTGGCTTGCCGAGAATTGTTTACAAATCCAGTGCCCACTGTCCATTAGTTCTTAGACTGACTCCAACAGATGGAACCAAACACACGAGGCATACGGTGGATTGGGTGGCGCACAGGAAAAGGGTCCGTGACCCAAAACTTCCCTTTCCCAACGGCAGACCCAATCCTCCATCGCGAGCCCCCATCCCACGCGCCACTCCCATGGAGCTCGCCCCCATCCCAATCTCCGGCAAACCCGCCGCCATGGGCACCCCGGCCTCAGTCACTCCCATCCTCGACCCCGCGCCGGCCTCCACCCTCGCGTGACGGCGGCGCTTCGCTGCGGAGGACGACGAGGACCCCGCCCTCGCATCGGCGGATGCCTTCCGCCGCTTCCCGCCGGACCCGGCGGCCACCTGCTTGCCCTTCTCATCCATGGCCATGGCGAAGGGAGCAGCGAATGGAAGACGACGCGACGCGACTCACCCAAGGTGGAGGAGGCCGGCTCCCTCCCCATCCCTGGTGTCCTTCCCCACCCCGGCGGCTTCTCCTCTCCCTGGGCCAGCGGATCCGGCGACCGACGACTGAGGTGGGGACCGCATCCAGCCACGGCCGCACGAGAGGCCGCTCATCTTCGTCGACTTCGCCGCGCTCGTCTCTGTCGTCACCAGCGTCAGAGCTTTGCATCTCGTCTCCGAGACGATGCACATTTGGGTCGCGGCTCGTCTCGTGCGCAAAATGGGTGTCTGGTTTGCCTCCTCTGTTGGAGCGTGTTTTTGTTGGCAAAAACACTGTGGAAGACGTATTTTTGGGTTTGGGTTGCCTTCTGCTTTCTCTGTTAGAGATAGTCTTACCAGATTATGGCACACATGTGTTACTCACCATGCATGGCTAATCATACATGCTTTGTTTGTTTTCCTTACTTCTCCCTTTCGACGATGCATGGTCCAACTCCAACAGCATATAAGCCAACAACAGGTCAGCAGCCCTTAGGCTTTCAGAGTTTCATCAGTTCTTTTACAATCTATATCTTCTTACAAAACCAGCTTCAAGCCACCTTTTTTTTTGTAATCCCTGGCTAAAACAAAATAGAGCTAAGTTAGTTGAACAGAATAATTGTTTTATGTAGAGCTTAGATTATTGTTGTTTGCTTTTCATTCATAATTCAGTTTTTTCAACGACATGATATGGAACAGGACAAACCAAAAATGCACAAAAGCGTGCTGGAGCTAGCTTGTCAACATTTAAGGTCATTTGACCTTGTCAACATTCAAGGTCATTTGAAAATTTTAAAATTTGAAGTTTAAAATATAATAATTATGGATCTATACGACCTAAAACTTTGGTGTAGAACGTGTCAACATCTGAAATCATTCAAAAATTCTAAATTTTAAATCTTGAGAAATTTAAACAAATATTTGAACTCTAAATAGTTTCAAATAAAAATTCATCAACTATGAAGTTGTAGATCACGTTGATCATATAATTTTGATATAAATTTCGTCTTCATTAGACTTCATATATAAAAAGGTATAAATTTTTAAGAGTGTCACCTCTGTTAATAGCCATTTTTAGAGATAGACTTCTTAAAAAATGTATCTCTATTAACCAATTAACAAAGGTGGGTGCTCTAAGACGATATTAAATAATCGATTAACAGAGGAGGTCTTCTTGAGATGTCCGTCTCTATAAATGATTAACAAAGTTTGACATTTGCTTGAGACCTATTTGACCATTTACACTAATCGTCTCTATTATCAGGAGCCCGTCTCCTAAAAACTTTTTGTAGCAGTGACATAAATATTAGAAGTTCATCGAGAAATGTGAGGTTCGCGGCTAAAAGTTGTTTATCCTTTTATTTTCTCGCAAAAAAAAGTTGTTTATCTTTCACCATATAGATACTTATCTTTAATATAGTTGTGATAGAATTTGATTACCGTTTAGGTGGTTACTCTATATACTTTTTATATCCTTGTTACTTTCATTTATATTATATCTCCATGTGTGCTTGATATATATTTAGTTCCATTCGCAAAAAAAAAATTTAGATGTTAATTTAGATTCTCTTTAATAGTGATGGAGGTAGGTAATTTATGTGAATTTTTGGATAGTGAATTTATATTATTTTTTATAATAGGATAGATGTGTAGTTTAGCTGAAAGAGAGTTTTCATATTTTATAGTGATAGCTGTGTAATCTAGATACAATTTTATATTTGACGGATACGAGTCTTCTATCAAACTGTTTGAAGGATGTTTCTATTCTTTTTTTAGAAGAATCTTTAGAATTTAGCAGTTTATTTCTGGCACTCTCATTCTCTCATGAAAAATAACGTGGAGGCTCTAATAAAAACATGGTGATAGAAAATGTGGATACAAATACAATTGAAAGTCTATTGGAAGTGCGTGTCACGATCCTCGTTGCACGAGTGTTTTCACCTGTATGCACGCCCCCGTCAAACAGCTTGGCTACCGGTCCGGCCGGGTACGTACTTTGGAATTGGATAAATAAACAATGGAGAAAGAGGCAATTCGGTGAAGGTTCTTGATCTTTAGCCGCCACAGGTATGATGTGTTTTTTATGGAGTTGGCCGTTGTTGTTTTTTTTTTTTTTTTTTGACAACAAGCCGTTGTTGTTGAACGAGCTGACGATACCAGAGGGAAGGTACAGAGAACCAGGGAAAACGTCACTGAGATTTCTCCACGGGACAGCCCCCCAACCACCACCAACCCCCCCCCCCCCCCCCCACCCCCCCCCCCCCCCCCCCCCCCCCCCCCCCCCCCCCCCCCCCCCCCCCCTTTTTTTAGCAAAGACAGCCCCCCATTTCTTCTGCTCTCTGCGCCGCGCTCCCCACGAGGCCACGAACCACGGACAGCCCAGCCCAGCCCCAGCCGTTCGAACGGTCCCCCTGCACTTGCTACCTTTACCGTTCCCTCTCCCCCATTCGGCCCAAACGAGGCCACTCTTAGGCACTAGGCCCAGAAGTTCGGCCCAACGAGGCCGCCGCGAGCTTGCCAGCTGCCGCCCCGTCCCGAATTGCCGGTGTCGCAGTCGCGCATCACGCCGCCCCGGCGCTTCTGAACCAAAATTCCGCCGCGTCGTACTCTATGGTACACTAAACTACCTCTGAACCAAAATGAGCCTTGCTGCGGAATATGCACCGGAAAACTTTAAAATCACTTGTTTTGATTTCTATCAATAAGAGCCTTTTAGATTAAGACATTCTACCTTGAGCACAAGGTTGCGGGGCTGTTTGCCCACCGCAAGCCGAATTTTTTTTTAAGTTGATGTTGTTATGATCATGAATAATATGGTAATGCTAATTACGGCGTCCGTCTGGGCTTGTGCGTGTCCCGTTCCCGGGCCTGCGTAGCGATCGGACCCAACAGGCAATTGGTTTACTTCCCTCTACGCTCTTTGCTCCATCTCTATCCCACGAACAAAACCCCCACCTACAGAAATTCAAGGCTTCACCGCATCGAGTGTCCACCCCACTCCGCCTCGCCGCTGGTCGCCGCGCAGCGCCCCCATCCCGCTCCGCACCGCGTCTGCTACCACGCCACGTCCACTCCTCCTCCACAGCCTTGTCCACACCGGCGTAGTCGACAGGTCGAACGTCTTCGGCGGCGCGGGGGACGACAACGACGGCCTCCTCCAGGCGCTCATCAACACAGACCTCCCTGGCGGGGACCTTATCCTCGGCGTGTAGAAGCTCCTGGCCGTCGCGGCACCCTCCTTCGCTGGCGTGCCCACACTGCTCGGGTACCTCGTCCAAGCAGCAAGGTGACATTTGCGTAGCGCATGTTGCAAACTTATGTTTCAAGTGTTTCAGATGTTTCATTTGGATGTTGCAAGTGCTTCGTATGTTTTATCTAGATGTTGCAAGTGTTTCATCTTAATGTTGCAAAAGTAGATCGTGATGTTGCACATGTTGTAACGACTATACGCGTATGTTTCGAGTGTATGTTCCAAATGTTTCATCTGTTTTTCAGATGTTCGTTGCAAGTGTTTTATCTGGATGTTACGTATGTTTCACACGATGCTGCAAGTGTTTTATCTAGATGTTGCATATGTTTGCAATGGTTTTCAAGAGTTTTTAACTGTTTTACAAGTGTTTCAGACGCATGTTGCAAGTGTTTCAGCTGTTTCGTACGTATGTTGCAAGTGTGTTTTTATTTGGACGTTTCAAAACTAGATCGGGATGTTATACATGTTGCAATATAACCCACCCTGCCACAACCGCTTGCTACAGCTGCTTGGGCGCCATGCATGCACGTGGGGGAGCGGAGGGATGGACGCTGCTCGGCAGTGGGCGCGGGAAGCGGAGGGCGATGGCGGCAGGGGCGCAAGTGGCCCCCGCACGGCATGCAGGTGCGACAAGCGGAGGGGACGCGGACGGAAAGTGGAGGGGGCGCGGGCGTCCGAACAGAGGCGTGAAGTGGAGGCGTAGTTTCCTGGGAGCAGTAGAGGTCAGCGTCAGACACAGAAACGAACTGTGACCACGGGGTCCGTCCGAACATCAGGGATGCTAGTAGCGTCGTGAATAATATGGCTTTATATATATATATATATATATATATATATATATATATATATATATATATATATATATATATATATGCAGTGCTTTTTCAGGTTTGGTTGGCCATTTTTTTTTGTCAAACTTAGCAACCTGTTTTCTCCGTTTCAACGTAGTTATTATCAATCCCAGCCCAGGCATCCACGGATGTGCATGATAGGTGCCTGGCCAAAGCTTGCCTGAAACTAAACAGGTTCTATTCCAAAAACCAGACGTCTGGATGCATGGCTGTTCCAGGCAGCTTTTTGCAGGCTCCAACCAAACATGCCTTAAATTTCTCTCCCACCAGTTCTGCCTTAAATTTCTCTCCCACCAGTTCGCGGGGTTAGAGTCAGGTAGGTCAATAATAGAGCCAAGTTACTCGGCTATATGACAAGGTATAAGAGTAAGTTATACAATAAGTGTCTCCTATTTATCTTCAAAACGTCTTTTCCTCTCATTTCTCCTCACAACACTTACTACTTGGGCCACTAATACATATGCTTCCGTACCCAGCTTGGTGCTTGCATGGGAGCCAAGCTCTCATCTCTCTTCTCCCTTCTCTCCTCCACGTCAACATTAGCTTGGCTATAAGCCCATTATTGTATCTGCTCTTAGAGATTGGTGATCGGCGTTTTCCAATAGTTCAAACCAAAATTCCTAAATGAAGTTCTCAAAAAAAAATTCCCAAATGAATACACATGACAGGAGCCAGTGATCCGTTGTCTCTTCGAAAATTTTTACGAGCACAGACTCATCTAATGTGTATTTTCCGGTGCTCAACTATTGCTTTGGGCAATCTGGATTGCATATTTAGTTTTTCTTAGAAACAAAGCTTCACGATATCTAGCAACATGCATATGTATATGGACCCTTCATATCTTATTTTTAGCTTGATGAGGATTTCCGGACAATACCAAACAACTCATGAAATTTTGTGTTGCTCCCGGCAAAAAAACGGGTTTCGAATCCCTGTGGTAGGAGCTCGCAATCGCAAGGGTCAAGCATGTTTGGGCTTACTGGTTGTCTCTGAAGCCTCGATCAGTTAGACACTGGAAGGCCATTCCAACAGTAGAAAGCCTCACTCGTCTTGTGTACCGTCTTTTTTTTTTTTGGCCCTTTTTTTTTGAAAGATTCTCTCAAATAGGTCCTTGGCGGAAAGATTTCAAAAAATGGACCCTCAGCTGGGCGCCATTGTCGATGGCGCCAAGATATAACGGTATGGCACCATGTTTCCTGGCGCCAAGATCCATCCGACGTGGCCGCGTGGGAATCTACGTGGCACAGCTTGGCGCCATGGATCTTGGCGCCAAGGCTTGGCGCCATGGATCTTGGCGCCAAGCCTTGGAGCCATGGTCCCTGGCGCCAAGCACCCATATTTTAACCTGCCCCCCTCTTCCTCCCCGAGTCATTCTCGTTTTCTTACTCCTTTTCTTCGGGTTTTTCATTTGGACACTTCTGCCGTTGCTCTTTAATCGACTTATTGGACCGTGAGAAGTTGGATTTTATCCGTGGATCTTCGAGAGGTAGATATCCTGTCACCCTTCCTTAATTTTTTCGAATCGATTTGGTAAAATGAAGGCATATTCTTAACCTATAAACTTCACATTTTAAAATTCGTATGTATTGTTCAACCGTAGGATGCTTAGGCGTGGAAAAGCTAGAAAACAAAGGTATGCGTAGATTCGTTTCATCGTATAATAAACCCTTAGTTTTAAGATTTATTGTTATTTGTTTTGTTATATTAGAACCGAATTTATTGAATTGTAGCTATGGACGGATGACCGAAAGTCCATACGTCCCAAAGCCGCTCCCTAGCGGTGTGCCAATACCCATGTGCTTTTGTGGTGATCCTTGCAAGGTAGATATTTCTGAAGATGAGGTAATATATAAGCAGAGATATTGGATGTGTTCTAATTTTGCATGGGAACCAACAGAGCGTCAGCGCCGCAGTACATTTATTGTGAGAAATTGCTTTTGTTTATTAATTAATTTGTGTCATATGTAGTTTTGCATAATAATTAGATTAGAAACAATTTAATTTGCTGCAGACCCCTCCACCGCTATGTGATTTTGAGCAGTGGATCGACACTGAGATCAAGGAGGCTGACATGCGGCTTCTACAAGGTTTGAAGGAGTGGGATGCGGAGCGCCTGGAGATCTTAGAAAAGAGACGCAGAGGGAGGCAGCAGCGAAGGAGCACAAGAAAGAGGAGGAAATGAGACGTGTTGCTGCGTGTAGGGAGGAGAGGGAGAGGAAGCTTGAGCGCGTGCGCCGAGCGAAGGCAGCGATGGAAGAGAATTCCGATGCTCAGAACAAGGGAAAGTGACCTCGTTGTACTCAGTAGTATGCTAGTTGTATGCCCAGAACATGGTCGATGTACTTTAGGTAAATCATGTACGTAGGGCATGTTCTGTGTTATTTAATTCGTCGTCATGTACTTCATATGCACTTTAAGTTTTTAGACCTTGCTTAGTGTTGTCATATATCATGTTTAATGTGACTGAGTTACTGAAACTAGTTATCGAGGTGCACATATAACATAAGGAAGTACTGGATTTCACAATTCACCACGCATAACATAGGACATGGCATGTCAGAACTTGTACCAAACATGGGTACATATGTCCTGGACTAAACCTAACATGCCTTAGGTAATTAAAGCGAACAACAAGTACATTACATGGCATGTGCACACGCTAGATTTGTTCTATCTAGTAGTGCGGCCACATAGCAAACTGTGTAGCCCCTTCTCCACAGTACCCTCCCATTGTTGATGGTGGAGGTGGCGGGGGTGGTGGCGGAGGCCCGTTGTTCTTGTGGTTAGGGCAGCTGCAATATGGATCATGGCATGGTCCGTCCTGTGAAACAGCACCACTACTGGTATCATCTGCTTCCTCGTTCTTGTAACCGTTGCTAACTTCCCTTTCTAGTTCGAAGATACGGTCTTGCAAGTAGTAGATGTACTGTGCGTGGGGATAGATTGGTCTAGGATCGACCCATCTAGTGAAGCCATAGTTTTCTTTAGACTCTGAACACTGCATTTCAAAGATTTCATTGAACATGCAGTTAGTATCGCCTATGAGATGCAAAATAATAGAGAAAAAAAGTGAGTAACAATTTTTAAAACCAGTTACCTCTGCTCGCGGACATTTGAAGAATCGGCGACCTCCATCCAAACCCTCCACGAACATCTGCACTAAGCAGTCCTCACCATGCCTACATTTTGGCCAATCTTCTTTCCGGTTATCATATCCTCGGAGTGGACACTCTTTGGTGAAATCTCTCTTGGTCTCGACAGGAAAATGATACACTGGCTCATCAAAGTCTTCCGGACCCAGAGACCCCTCCCACACGATGGGAGTACCCTTACTCCCCCCGTTCCCTTCCCTCTAGATGACCCTCCAGACATTACTACTCGTAGATAACCAACTTCTGGTTTCAAGTGACTAGCATTGTATGGAGGAAGGTGTATATATAGCCAGCAGTGGAGTGGAGAGCCGCTGTATTGTGGCTTTAATGCTCCTGAAAAGCCTAGATGCTATCCCTGAAAAGCCTATTTAAATTACTGAAAAGCCTATTTGAAAACTCATCTGTAAAGGTTAGATTCCTTGATCAATCAATTCATCTGTAAAAGAGGATGTACCATAGGATAGTGACATGATAAATCACTGAAAAGGCTATATGCTATCGGTGTACTGCACGACTTGACATGTTGCAGAAAATTTTGGCAGAGTTTTCCCTGTTTTTGATTCAATCCAAACACAGATATCACATAAACATGTCATCAACAATTATATATGACATTCACCTTAAACAAATATATGATCATCATCAGCACCTACGTTTAAAGTGCATATGTCATAAACTCCATAGTAGTTCATTCAGCACATAAAAATAGGATATAAAAGTCCATAATAATAGTCCATACAGTCCATAAGTCGGCTACAGTCCCTCACTGTCTCCTAGACTTACCCTTGCCCTTGTGTCCAAGAGCGTGGGTGCCTGGAGTGTAAGGGTCAGGTGGTCGACGTCGCCTGGTACTGATCGGCTGCGTAGGCTGAGTCCAGGGAGCATCGTCTAGCTGAGACGGTCCAATCTCCTCGTGCCCCTGGTCCTCCTCGTGGTCATCGTCGTCGTCCTCGTCGTCGTCCTCCTCGGTGCCTTGGTCTCACGACCCTGTAGGTGGGTGGCTAGACGAACCTACGCCACCTCTGGGTGCAGAAGGCACGTACACGTCCTCTGTCGTGCTTGTCCTGCAACCACAGCGCACCGCGGTACGGCGTAGCCGACGTGCCAGTCTCTGGTGCACAAAATCATGTTTACTCAACGTATTGAACGTATTAGTACTCTAATATTTGCATATTTATAGGTACTTACATCAAGAAAGCTACGTGTCTCGTCGTCCCTCACCCTCGGACGAAACCGTTCGATTTCTTGGACCGACATCTTGAGGGAGTTGCCCTACAACAAAGTTTTAGGTTGTAATTCATTGTTACGCAAATCGATATATAAAAGTAGAGCACATGACATACCACTTTGTCCAAGATCGGTCCTGCTCCCACCTGGTGACCTACACGAGTAGAGGTGTCGTACGCCGTGTCCTCATCCTCTGACGACTCAATGTCAGCGTAGTCATCCTGTGTCCACTGCAGCTTAAGCCTCGGACGAGTGGCTTGGTGGTACCAAGCTTGGTACCGCCTGTAGTCTATGTTCGTGTGCGCCTCGTTGTTGTCGTCCACGTTCCCGTCGAACAACTTCCACATGTCGATGTAGTCTCGGTGGTGATGGGCCCAATCAAAGATTTTCCTGTTTTTCTTACGATCGAGCCTGCAAAACATGTACAGAAGTTAGTGAACATCGTGTCGCTATAGCATGCATGTATGACAAAGTTAAAAATTTCGGCAGAGTTTCCTTTATATGTTGAAGCAAACCACACATATATGCATTCCATAGACATACAAACATACCAACAATTATTTCATCCATCTTATTCGACATATATAATGTGGTATGGGTAAGTGCAACTTCAGGAAAAAGGTCCGATTACAAAGAAGAGAACACTTACTTGTGCAAGTCAACACTTGTCGAAACTGGAGATGGTGGCCAACGCTGCCTTGCTCCAAACTGGCGTGCAACTCGATGTGGAAGGTGGTACTCAACAGCATAGAAGCAGATAAGAGGGCACCTCACCCTGTAGAGCTCGTTGTCGCTGTCACATATGTTGCTCACCACAAAAGCAAGTGCGGCCTCGTCTGCGTACGGCTCCCAAATCACCTGCAACGTGTCCAAACAATTAGTTAGATAGCATAATAGATAATTTCTTTTTGAACCAACATATATAATAATTTGTACTTACACTAGAGGCCATTAGCCTGTCTAGCTCGTCCGTGTACTCTTTGTACGCCCGCTCCATCCTCGCGTGAGGGACTGTCACCTGGTCCCACAGGTATGCCCACGTCGGCTGTAGACGTGCGTTATGCACTGGGAACCAGTCGCGCAGAGCCAACATCACGGGACGAGCAACTGGCAGCCGCGACCACATCCACAGCTGCAGTAGGTACGCACACCCACCAAGTGAGGCTGACGGTGCAGAACGCCAGCACGCCTCGCAGAGCTGACGGTAAAGAAAAGCCAACACCGCAGAGCCCCAGCTGTAGAGACCCGCCTGGTCCCAGTCTGTGAGGCAAGGGATCCACATCCACGAAGCAGTGTCGCCTATGCCATCGGGGAAGAGAACAGAGCCAAACAAGTGTAGGATCCACGCCCTACAGTAGTACTGAACCGTCTGGTCGTCTGCCTCTGGAGGACACTGTCCGAACTCAGCCCTAAGCCAGGAGAGATGGACACCAGAAGTGCGGTCTCCTTGGTCACCCACCTCACGGCCAAGGAAGGCCTCCACCCTACCTCTCCAACCCTCTGACCTACACAGCCCTGTCACTGCCCTCCCATGAATCCTCAGACCGAGCATTTTTTAACAGTCCTGTAGCGTGACTGTCATCTCTCCAAATGCCATGTGAAAACTGTGAGTCTCAGGTCGCCACCTATAATTTTAGCAAAACAAAAATGGTTCTTAGAAACATTACCGCGTCAACAAATGATTATTAATACAACCTATTTATTAAAAAAAATACCTGTCAACCAACGCAGTCAAGCCCGCCGAGTTGAACAAAGGCAGGCCACGTCGAACCTGGAAAGATACGACGTCGAGGCCGGCTCTCGATAGGTACGGGGTGTACCTGTCGTCGTACTGCATTTCCAAGAACCCTCCATGTACTCTAGAACGAAGGAGGGGAAGGTTCTGCATTTAAACAAAATACAAATGTTACTTGACACACGTATATGCACTTATAATCGAAGTATGTGATATGAGAGTGTCAAATCTTACCTGCCCCGACGCTACGAGACGTCCTCGGTGGGTCTCGTCGTACACCGGGTCCAGAAGGTGGAATTGCGCCATCCTAAAAAAATTGTTGTCAGTAAGTTATTAAATAAATATGCAATTAAACGTAAAGCAAGAATTGGACAATCAATATGCTAGGTATTAAATAATAAAAACACCTACAAGTCGCACCTCACTAATTTGCCAATGGCAGGTGCGGGAATTGTGCCCAAGTCTACCGCACTTGCCACACTCGTACTGCTCTGGGTCATTAAGAAATGGCGTCGCTCTACCACGTCGCGTTCTACCAGGTATCTGATCCATAACCATCCTGTGCCTCGTCCTCTTTCTAGAGCCCCTCTTGTCCCAACGATAAGCTGGATCTGCAACGTACCTTGGACCGTCGTATGGAGGCCACTCTCCAGGGTCTCGGAAAGGCACAAAGCGGGGCCTCCATGTTTCGACCAGCGTGTGGACACTGAACTGGTGAGGTATCCTAGCCTCAATATCATAGTTGCGATGCCTAGCAGCTGCTATAAGGTGAGAGCATACAAAGTGATACTGCCTTGGTTTCCCACAAGTGCATGAGAAATCTTGGAGGACTACCACATGAATCCTTGACTCTCGGACCTCGCCATCAGATGTAGTACCACTGGTATGTTTCACCTCATACCTTCCAGTGGCATGGTCAAAACATGTGACCTCATGTGTCCCAGCCCTTTCCTTCGCCTTCTCTAAATGTGCCTGAGGTGTTGGGGCCCAAATCTTACCTTCACTCTGCAACTGTAATGCATGGGCGTGCTGATCGTTGAACCATGCAACAAGCTTGTAGAATGTGAATTGAACGATAGCGTTCACGGGCATACCACGAATCCCCAGCAGCAGCTTATTAAATGACTCGGTCATGTTGCTGCACTGAAACTCGTACCTCCAACCACCTGCGTCGTGAGCTCTTGTCCATTTCTCGACATCTCTCATCAAACCTGTCAGCCATTGTCTACCTTCTGCATTAGATGCGGTTCTGACCTCCTCCAACTTCCTCCGGAAATACCTATCCTCAAGCTGTCGAGCAGCCTCCTGGAAAAGATCAAAATTATCCTTGACACCATCCTTCCGGAGTAGATTCTCAGCAAGGTGTCGAGTACACCAACGATGGTGCAAAGGTGCGTACCTGTAACTGATCAACGTAATTATACGAGATTAAGTAAGAAAATCTTCCACCGGGGCGGTTAATTTAACAAACTTAAGCCCGTATAACTAGAGATTCTGTGAAATCACGAAGGATTTCAAACCAACCAACATACAACTAAGATCGTACTGATTTAGCAGCCACAGTTCACACGATACACAAAGTTGACCATAAAAGTAGGATACATCGGAGTTCGGAAATAAAAGTTATTACAACATAGTTCAACATAAAGTAGCGGAAGCAAATAGTTTTACGCACACACACTTAGTTCAGTTACAGTGCCAGTAGATAGTCATGGTCCACAAAAGCAGTAGATAAGACAAGCAGAAAGACCCTTGCCCAATGTCCTAGTTGTCACCCATCGCCGGATATAGACAGTTGGAGCAGTACCCGTAGTACATCTGACCATCTGCAACAACAATGGGAACAACGCCCTGAGTACGAGAATGTACTCAGCTAGACTTACCCGTCATAAACCAGAAATAATATGACACCAAGGAGCATGCAAGGCTTTATATAGTGGACTGGCTTGACTCATTTGCGAAAAGCATAAGTTATTATGAATAACTAAAGATAAGTACTTTTAGCATCATTTTTAGAATAACCTATTCATGCTAGGTAAGCACCTATTGGTAACACAATCACTTGATTAACCATTAACATAAAAGGTTACCATCTCGGTTTAGCATTTCCAACATTATCCACATAACCATCCGTGTTCCATCATTAATACTACGATGCCGTAGCTCGAGTCAAGTGCTCACTAACCGGGAGCGACGGCGATTCGAATCGAATTCCTATCCAGCTGGAGATTTATTCCTCACACAAACCATGCTTCCCCCGTCAGGGTCGCGTAGATCACCAATGACACTTTCCAAGAAGCCGCGGGATAACAATCATGGATCGCACTACCCAGGGACCGCCCGACTGCCAGGACGCACCTTGGGCTCACTCTTCGCGTCCCCGTACACCCCCTTCAACATCAGTCTGCCAACCCGAGTTTATCCCGGCTCGAAAAGTGTCACTAGCTTCGCGGTCGAAAGGTACTTTATTCGGCCAGCTAAATGTGAGGCATGCGTTCAACATGACAAGAGGGACGAGCAACGACCGGTCCTTAATCGACACAGACGGAATCACTATAGTCCAAAACCCTATAAGACTCCACCCGGTCTCCGCTTATCCATTAACACTTGGTTACCTTTCAAGATTCACAAATACAACTAACCATAGCCAGGTATTCACCTATAGCTCGCAGGTGACAGGAAATCACCCGACTTCTACCGATCTAAGCATGGCTAAGCAATTTACTCGATCCTGACCTAATAAGGTAACAGTAATCTGGTGGACAAGGATAGTAATACAACAACGGTTTCACTCGACTCCTATAACTTAATGCAACAATATATAATTATAATTCAGGTAAATAAGAATAGCTTTTATAAAATAGGAGACTTATAATGCTCCGGGGCTTGCCTCTTTCGAACGAGCTAGGATGGTGGTCGACGCACTTCGGCAGTTCCTCGCCTGGCTCTTCCTCCTCGGACACCTCCTGTGCCTGGGGCTCTTACTGATCCGTCCAAGCCTGCTCCTCCGGTACTGCTACCTGCGACTCCTCCTGCGATCCTGTATGATGCAAGTGCATAAGTACATGCGAATGATGCATCGGATTATGATGGAGTGATGGGATGACATGAGATGCAGATGAGCACATGGAATGAGCAGTTAAGATAAAACTTCATCTTCTACAAGGTAGTCCACGTCATCCAAGAACATGTACCCTAAAGCATGCACATTGCGGTTCCACTAATTATCATACACCTTACACAAGCAAGTGATCCTAAATGGCCAAACCTTACCAACCTAACTCATCCACAACATCAGCAAGACATAGTGATGCTTCAAAGATACACCAAACATATTTTATTATTCTTAATTTCTCATAAAGAATAATCATTTATTCCCTATTTAACTAGGGTTACACAGCAACACCTATCTCTGGTGTAGATAAAAATCTACAAAAATTACAGTAGAGTGCCCTTACTCTAACTAACCTACCACTAAATTTTCATAAGAATTGGATATGTAAAACTGCCTGTACAAAATAAACAAATTATAGTCTAAAAGTGAGCATAAAATTATTTTATACTAGGAAAAGTATCAAACAACAGATTTCATATTTTTCTTAGGTTACTAACAGCAAACTAACATACTACAAAATTTATCATAGGCATGTTCTATACAAATTTTGCTCTCTACTAAAAATAACAAATATTACCAATTAAAAGCATTTGAACTACACTTCAAAAATTTCCCACATAACATGCTTCACTAGCATTTTTCCTAAAAAGTACATCACTAATAAAGACTAATGTAACAAGAATCACATTTTTCCCTTTATTATTTTATTTACTACAATTTTTCTAAGATAACAATATATATAACAATTAAATAAAATTGCACAGTAAAGTGTCACAAAAATAACATGAGATATTTTTAAACTGTAGATCTATTCAAAAGGAACATTTCAAAATTTGTTTCATGATTTTTGGAGCTATAAATCTTGAGATACAATTTTTGGAAGCCTTTTTCAGATTTTCTGGAAATCAATTTCTTTAAAACCGAAAATCAAAACCGGCCTTAAACGCTACGTGCACCCCGCTGTGACACCCGGAACCGAAACACTGAGACAGACAGGCAGGACCCACGGTCAGACGGGCCCACCCGTCAGCCGTAGGCGGCCAGAGGCGGCGCGATGGCCGGGATCTCGCCGCCGGCGAGTCCTCCGACGACGGGGAGGGTACCATCGTGTTCCCCACACCGACGCGAACCCAGTGGTGCCTAGTGGGTGACCAGACGAGCTCGGCATCGAGCTCGCCGGCGAGCATGGCGGCTCGGCGGCGCGGGACGCCGTCGGCCGGCCAGCTCCGACCGAGAGGAGCCGCGCGGTGAGGTCAGTGAGATTCGCGGTGCAAGTACGGTGCTCGTGCGCTCGAGAAATGGGCGAGAAGGGGCGTGGAGGTGTGCGGCCCACGGAGCGGGTCGCTCCGGTGAGCTCGGCCGGAACTCCGGCGAGCCATTACCGCGAGTGGAGGCCGAATCCTGGCGGCCTGTGGCGAGCACCGGATGCACAACGACAAGGCGCAGCGAGGGCGAAGACGGAGGCGGAGGCGGTGAGCCGGAGCGGCGGCTAGGGCGGTTGCGGAGCTCGGGAGCCGGCGATGGCGAGGCGGAGCTCTGCTGCTGCTGCTGCGGGCGGGCGAGGGAGAATGGAGGGAGCAACCGAGGAGGACGAGCGAGCGGAGGAGGGGGGGTAAGTGGGCGCGGACGCTACTGGGGCCACAGGGCGCGTGTCGAGCGGCTCCGACGGCGTACGACCACGCGGCGGCCGAACGCTGCCGCGGCGCCACGACGCCACGCGCGGGCGAGCGCGCGCGCGGGAGTGGGAGGGAGGCGACGCGGGCGTGGGCCGGGCCACCAGCGGAGCTGGGCCGAATGGGAAGCCGAAGCCCACAAGCGAAAAATCCGATTTTTCTTTTATAATTAATATTTTCAGATTATTTTCTTTGTTTCAAATTCGAATTTGGAGATGAAAAAGGGGTTTTCAGAATTTTGGCCCAAAATAAAAGTTGTTCAAAATTTTATTCTCTACAACTTTCATATAGAGCACTTTTCAAAATTCTCAATAGATTTTGAATTTGGGATTTAAAGCTAATTTAAAATCAAAAACTCATTCAGTTAGAATATTTTTAAAACAGAATTTGAGGAAAACTTGAATTCAAAATTTGCTCCAATAATCAAGTTGATTTATTCTAGATTATATAAAATTGCTACTTCTCAAAAGTACACCAACTTTTTGATACTTATATCAAACTTAGGGTTCCCATTTATTTGTTTTTCAAATTTAATTTGAAAGAGCTACAATTCAAATAATGCTAATCATGCAATGATGTTGAATGCTTATGCTTTGAAATGATAATGCATGCTTAACATCCAGGGGTGTTACAGTACCCCTCTATCTCCTCTCGCACAGCATTAAGTATGCCCTGGTGCCTATCAGATATCACGCCCACCTCCCTGCCAGGCCCAACCACATGTATCCGGACTAGCCTCAAGAACCATCCCCAGCTATCATTATTCTCCCTCTCAACCAAAGCAAATGCCAAAGGAACAAGCTTGTTGTTTGCGTCACACGATATGGCTATGAGTAGTGTGCCACGGTACTTGCCAATCAAGAATGTACCATCAATGGAGAAGACTGGACGGCAGTGCCTAAAGGCCTCGACACACTGAGGGAAGCACCAGAAAGCACGGAAGAATATCTGTCTCCCATCCTTCCATGCGTCTGGCCTAGGGATGTACTCGTAATGCATGCCGAGATTCACTGCTTGGATTGCATTGAGAAGTACTAGAAGCTGCTCGTAGCCATCCTCCCAGTCCCCATATATCATCTTCCACGCCCGCTGCTTAGCCCTCCAGGCTTTGCCATAACTTATGTCATATCCTCCATATACCTCATTAACTATTTTGATAATTGTCCTGACCTTCATATTCGGCTCTCCCTGTAATACTTTCATCAACCGCTTGGCAATGAGGGTAGATGTCAACTGTCGATGCTTTGTGCTGAGGTCATGTGAAGAACAGGTATGTGGCCCAACAACTCTTGTGATCTTCCACTTTCCGGAGACCTTTTGCTTCCTTGCACAAACTCTCCATGGACAGCGTTCCTTGTCACACACAACCGTGTAACGCCGCTCCACATAGGAATGCAGGACCTTATACGGTCTCTTGCGTAACACTGCAAACGCTTGCAACCACCTCTTCAATGCAGGGAGGTCATTGAAAACCCTCCCCTTCTCTATCTCCATACTAGGACCAGCCTCTGGAGCTTCCTGCAGCTCATCATCACGTCCTTCTGCAAACGCCTGATCTGAATGAGTAAGATCACTGAACTCATGAACCATAGGATCACGACGGCCGGGAAAAATACGCCTAAGCATCTCAACGTCACTCTCCGTGAGCTCTCCAACGGGACGATCATCGTCCGAATCAACAGCCCTTGCGATCTCATATGGCTCTGAATCATTCATAATTTCAACACTATTAGAGGCGCGGATTCCATCTCCAATCTGGACTTGAGCATCAGCAGCAGGAGCGCCCTCATTATCGGGAACATCTCCTGCAACATTGCCACAAATAAGAAGAGATGATAAGAAGAGTGGATGAAAAGAAAAGACTTAAGTTACAAAAAAAAGGACACCTAATTGACACTTACTCGGATGATTCTGTGTCAAAGGGATCTCCTGAGGAGGATGTGCCACATCATTGGGGGCAGATTGTGCATCGGGAACGGTAGGCGGGACCTCCGCATCCACATCACGTTCCGGGACGGGAGGTTCAAAATATGCCTGCTCACCCATTGGCGGGGACAACCCAAGAGGGATGGGATCAACGAGCACCCGCTGCACAACCACATCCAAACTTTGGAACTGGCTTTTCATAGCCGATCTCACATAGTTGTCCCACTGATCTACACAACCTATTGGGATCATCTTCCTTAGCATGTTGGGAGGGTAACCTAGGTGAAGTACACCCTCAACTATGATGCCATCATCTCTACGGCAATGTACCTCCTCACGAGCTCTTGCAGTCAACTCACTGAATGATGGCCTCTCATTGAATAGCACATGCACACTTTGCATGTCAACAAGCTCAACATATCCATAGCGATCTCGTTCTACAGTTCCTCCATAATAAATGCTCACTAGGTTGTCCATCTAGTTCCAAAACATAACTAAGCACAATTGTTTTACTCCAATATATTTAAAACATAATAAGTAATAGGTCTCTAATAAATATAAAGTACATACTAAGTACTACTAACTACTAATTATTCACTACTAACTAACTAAATAATTAACTAAAAAATATATACTAACTACTACTAACTACTAAAAATTACATACTAACTACTACTAACTAAAAAATACTAATTAACTAAAAAGCACAGGCACATTTTACTAGTCAACAACTAACTATCTAATTAAGCACACTACTACTAACTAACTAAATAACTAACTAGAAAAAAATACTAACTAAAAAATAACTAACTAATACTAAAAAATAACTAACTAACTAAATAACTAACTAACTAATAATAACTTAAAAATACATACTAAAAAATAAATAATCATATCTACTAAAAAATAAATAATCAAACTAAACAATAAATATTCATACTAAACAATAAATACTAACTAAAAAATATATATATAAATTAACTAATCCTAACTATTTTTATATATATATAAAAATTACCTTACGTCGGCCGACGGCGGAACGGCCGGCGGCGGCGGCCAGCGGCGGGGGGGCGGCGCCGGCGGGGACGGCGGCGGCCGGCGGGGGCGGCGCCGGCGCGGGCGGCGGCGGCCGGCGCGGGCGTGGGGGCGCGCGCGGCCAGCCTCGGCGCGGGCGGCCGGCGGCGCGTGGGGGGCGGCGCGGCGACCGGGGCGGCCGGCGGCGGTGTCTCCGGCCGGTGGCGCGGGCGGCGGCGTCGGCGTCGGCGTGGAAGGCGGCGGGCGCGGCCGGAGGAAGAAAGAAGAAGAGAAGGAAGAAGAAAAGGAAGAGAAGGAAGAAGAAAAGGAAGGGGCCGATATTTTTGCAGAGGCTTGGCGCCAAGATCCGTGGCGCCATGCCTTGGCGCCAAGATCTATGGCGCCAAGCTATGCCACGTAGATCCCCAGGCGGCCACGTCGGATGGATCTTGGCGCCAGGAAACATGGCGCCATGCCGTTATATCTTGGCGCCATCGACAAGGCGCCAAGCTGAGGGTCCATTTTTTGAAATCTTTCCGCCAAGAGGCTATTTGAGAGAATCTTTCAAAAAAAAGGGCAAAAAAAACAAAAAAGACGGTCTTGTGTATCCTTGTGTCTGCCTTAGGGGCACCACGGCGCGCCTTGTCTCTGCGCCGCAAAACATTATATATTATACAGGCATATCCGCTTCATATAAGATTCTCCAATGCAAGCAATCCACCAATAATGAAGCGAACTGGACCTACCGTACCATCTCCAAACTTTAAGGGCATCACTCACCCTGTTTATCGGATGATTTCTAGTTGGCTGATTCTAACTGAGCCTGTTCGCTTGAGTTTTCAGCCGCTTATTTTCAGTCAGTCAGCAGTAATTTTCTCACATAAATCAGCCAACGGTCCTTTCAGCCGCTTATTTTCAGCCCAAGTAAACAAGCCCGATGCTGATTTGTTGTGAGAGAAAAATACTGTTAAATGGCTGGCGGATAAGTGCTGATAAGCACAAGCAAACAGGGTGTCAGTTTGTTGATACTGATCCAGATCCCCTGGACACCAAGAAAGTTGACCGCAGCACCGGGCGAACTGGCGCCCTTCCGCTGAAAGATTATCCCGGGGGCCGGGACAGCCGACAGCTCATTCTCGCTGTTAACGTTGCCAACTTGTCCTCGGCTGCCCACCCAAAAACTGGACGGTACACGGCATGACAGCATGCATGTGTTAGACTACCCGTACTTATGGACCTCTATATTCATCCTCTATACGTCCTAGTTAGCAAGATTCTCTCTTCTATACTCAATTCTCCCGCACCCATCCATCCTCTATATCATCCTCTATCTACTCTATCCATTGTGGGACCCATTTGTCACTTTATTTAAATATATCCATGTGTGATCTAGTTTTGAAGGATTTATTGAGATGAATTTAATGGTGTAATCGAAATTTAATTTGGATTTTTGGTTTATGAGTTATAGCATTTTTTCCTTTTGTTTAGCTAGTGGGGCCCGCCACTATAGAGTATAGAGTAAGCACTGTACTACTCTAAATATAGAGTGAGAGAAAGGATAGAGTATCATTTTAGAGTACCCAGTGCAACAGTTTTTACTCTATATTCATACTCTAAAGCTTTAGAGTATCGTTTTAGAGTACCCACTGCGGGTAGTCTTAGTTGCCAATATATAACTAGCCAGCTAGCTGGTGTTGCTGCTGAATGTTTCAATGGTACACTCGCTAGCCAAGAAAGTGCCCTGCGCAGCGCACTTTGGCGACCCCTGATGTTCGGACGGATCCGGTGGCTACAGTTGGTTTCTGCATCTGACGCTGATGTCTACTGCTCCTAGAAAACTATGCCCCCACTTCGCGCCTTTGTCCGGACGCCCGCGGCCCCTCCACTTTTTGTCTGCATCCCCTCTACTTGTCACACTTGCATGCCATGCGGGGACTACCTACGCCCCTGCCGCCATCGTCCTCCGCTTCCTGCGCCCACTGCCGAGCAGCATCCATCCCTCCACTCCCCCCACATGTATGCACGGCACCCAAGCAGCTGCAGCAGGCGGTTGTGGTAGGGTGGGTCACATTGCAACATGATACGTGATTTTTTTGTTTCAAAGATGCTACGAGTTTATGTAAGGGTTTGTTTGACTGCACTTTCATCCACTCTAAATCAATGTGTTGAGTGCAATGTTTTCCAAACGTTTAACGGTAAACAGTCGATCACCTACCGTTTAGCCATTATTTGGGCTAAACAATCCATTAAATGGGCTAAACGGCCAATTAAATGGGGTAAACAAATGATTAAACAGTAGTGCTAGCACCTGGACGCCCGCATGCTGCACTTCGTTTCGCGC
The DNA here is from genome assembly GCA_038087645.1 of Saccharum hybrid cultivar R570. NCBI lineage: Eukaryota > Viridiplantae > Streptophyta > Magnoliopsida > Poales > Poaceae > Saccharum > Saccharum hybrid cultivar. The sequence goes on from JAQSUU010000066.1 coordinate 7,681,577, forward strand.
TCCATGGGGGGGCCCGCGCCTCCGATTCGGAAGGACCCGGCCGCAACGTCATATGGATACCCTGCCGGCGCCGGGATAGACGATGCAACAGATGGTGGGGAGGAAAGATGCAACACCTGATCTACTTTTGAAACATCCAAATACAACTGTTGTAACATAGGTCTGAAAACAGTTGAAACACTTCAAACATGCTTCTGGAACACTTGAAAAGAACACCTGAAAACACTTTTTGAGAACCAGTGCAACTATACGCAACATCCAAATAAAACACATGCAATGTATGTGTGAAACATATGCAACATCTAGATAAACATACTTGCAACATGCGTCCGGAAAACACAAATTAAACACACCTCTGAAACATCTGAAACACTCAAAACATACGCTTGCAACATGCCTCTGAAATAATTGCAACATGTGCAAGTGCAATATCCCCCGATCTACTTTGCAACATCCATATAAAACAAATGCAACATACATCTAAAACGCTTAAAACACTTGAAACATGCATATGCAACATAGGGGAGGGGAAAGGCTGGGCCGATCGATTTCGGCCGATGGGGTGGAGGGAGCTCAGTCGCAGGGGTGAGAGGGTGCCGCTGGGGGTGGGGAGGGCGCCGTGCCGGGGTAGGGCAAAGCTGCCCACTCCCCTACAACACTGCGGCGCCACCTCCATGGATCTCGCTGGGGTGGGGGAGAGGGCCACCGGATCCGCGAGCGTTGGGCGCTGCCGGTGTGGGTGAGGACGCCGGGATGGGGGGGAGGGGCGCCACCGGGGTAGGGGAAGGAACCGCTGGGGTAGGGGAGAAGGACGCTGGGGTGGGGGAAGGAGCCACCGGGGTGGGAGAGGAGGACGCCGGGGTGAGGGAGCACGCACGCCGGGGTGGGTGAGGGCGCCGCCGTCGGCCAGGGAAGCAGCCATGGCCGCGTCGTCGCGGTGGGGCAGGGCGCGAGCGTGGAAGGGATAAGAATGGGGAGGGCGCGAGCACGTGCTGGAGTGAGTGGTGGGAGGCGTCCGTCCGTCCGGACGTCTTAATCATATCATTATCGATGATTAAACGAAAACAGCACACTACCGTGTAGTGTTTACACGGTGTTTAAATGGGCTAAACGACTATTTAGGTGAACAGTGGTTGGGTGAATTCAAGTGGAAAATTAACTTTCGATGCATATAGATTAGGGTCAATTAAGGTATAGCCAAATAAGACCTATAGTAAGTGATTTTGCATGGTTTCCTGGCAGAAACGTTGTGGATCCTAGTTAAGGGCAATGTTCCACCAACTCTAGGAACAGTGAATGAGACCGAGAATAGCAGTTTTCAGAACAACGCAGCAGCGTGACTTTGCATACAATTAGATAGGATTGCCAATTTGCCAGAAGGGCATGTCTCATCTTCGTTCATGAAAGGAGAAAGTCTACTGCTCAAACAGAGGGTAAGGGTGATAAGGTCAAGAGAAAACGCCAAAGAGACACATGCACAATTAGAGCCCTCGTGACCTTTGTATAGAGGTTTTCTCGTGCTTGTTGGTAAAAAGAAAAAAAATCTGGTGGCACAGGTTCTCTAAAGAAACTGACGGAGTTTTTTTTTTCTAAATACTCCCTCCAACACTTATGAAACAAAATAAACACCAATATAGAATATATTTTTATAATAAATTTATTTAGAGACATAAATGTTAATAATATTTACTATAAATTTAGTTAAACTTAAGTTAATTTGACCGGCATGTTTTGTCCTCCCTCTGTCCCAGAAAGAGAGTCGTTCTACGATTCAACGCTTGTCCCAAGTCGTTTTAGGTGAGTATAGGTCCTGCAGGCTATCCCACTAGCCACTGCCACTCCCATGTGCCTTGCTCCCTTCGCCGGCTTGCTCTCATCCCCTTCCTCCCACTTCTCAGCGCCTGTCTCCACTCTCCACCGGTCCACCCCCACGGCCAGCACCCAGCTGCCCATCTCCACTGCCGCCGGCAGCCCACTCATCTTCTCCTCCACCGGCGGGAGTCCGGCACCCTCCATCGTCGCTTCCTTTGCCGAGATCTAGCGCTCTCCCTCACCCTCTCCTCCACCGGCGGCCCTCTTCCCTTGTCCTCTACCGGCGCCCCTCCTCTTCATCACCGGTGAGGATAGGCCCGGCCCTAGCTAGAGATGCCGTTGTGCTGGGAGATGCCGAGTGCGGGAGTTGGCGGAGCGGATGCGGCCTGCGCGTCAACGAGGAGGCCAGCACCCTCCCTCCTCTTCTCTTCATCCGAGATCCAGCACACTCCCTCCTCTTCTCATCCACCGGCGCCCCCTCTCGCTCCTTCTCCTCCGCCGGGCTCCTCTTTTCCACTGGTGAGGCTACTGACGAAGGCAGGCGAGGTTGTCGGTGCTTGGAGAGGCTACCGCGCCAGGCGCTAGGCGAGGCTCCTGCGCGAAGCGAGGCCACCGGCGAGAGCGGATGTGACTCCCATGCCGTCGGGTGATGCCCCGCGCTGGATCTGGATCTGGTTGGATTGGGATCGATTGAAGAGAGGAGAGAACATATATATGGGTATAAAGGTCTTTTTTCTTACTCCTTGGTAAACATGTTGAGTGCTCTGCTAAAACGTCATTTTTATTGGGACGGTGAGAGTATTCTCTCGTGGACCGAAGGAGTGCAACGCACAATCCAATGAAATGACCCTGTATCAGTGCTGAGTGATGCATGCACGGACTTTGCTGATAGCTGACTACTACTGCCTGTTGCAATCTGGAACAAGATATGGTCAGAGCAATATCATTTTGTCAACTCGGCTGGGCCTCCATTCATACGTGCATAGTATCTGCAGGCTGCAACCTCCGTGCATGCATCAGGAGATAGGCTACCAGAAACACGCAGTGCTAGAACAGGTAGACTGGCAGAAAATTAAGGGGTATTTAGTTCTCATCCAAAAATTTTTCACTCCGTCACATCAAATGTTTGGAGATATCTCTATCTCTACTATAATGAAATACTTACTAAGGCCACCTCCCTCTTCAAAATCAAGGGTCTAAAACATCCCTAAGAAAGATCTAAGGGCTACAATTAGATGTATGGTCAGGCTTCCCACTCTCTCTCTCACCCTGCCTCCCACGCGCCCACGTCCTCACTTCCTCCGATCACGGCACATATCTAGCGATACAAAATTTAAATTTGTAGCGCCCGCGTGGACGGCGTGCGTGGGGCGGTGGCGGCGGGCGGCTGCATGTAGCTAGGGCGTCGGGGCGAATCCAACGGTGGCGGCTCCCAGCCGTGGGTCTCGATGCGCGCGGGGCTGCGGCAGCGCCCGGCCGTGGGGCTCAGCGTGCGTGGGGCGGCGGTGGCGGCGCCCGCGGCGCGAGCCCGGCCGCGGGATTGGGGCGCGCGGGGCGACGACAGCAGCGTCCGGCCGCGGGAGTCATGGCCTACGACTGTTCGTCGGATCCCAAGATCCCGCCAGCGGTTGCCCCGATGCCCGTGGCCGGGAGGACGACGTGATCCTGGCCGCCATGGCCAGGTGCGCTACGGCGGCGGCAAGGGCGCTGTGGACGACGCCGCCGCGGGTCGTGGAAGGAGGAGATCGCGGGTCGGGAGTCATGGCCTTCGAGGTGACTGTTTCCTTCACCCTCCTAGCAATTCAGTAGTTTCAAGTTCTGAGTTCTCTGTGAGGTCGGCCTTAGGGTTCAGTCTGTCCTGAATCAAGCTTCTTGCCCATTTTATTTTTGTTTTCTCTGAAGTTTTGTTATCGGGTTGGTTATCTTGCCGAGAAGGTTTCGTTTCCACGCTTTTGAAATCGAATAGTTCTGTTCATTCTTTTCCCCCAAATAAGATTCTGAATGAAACAAATGTTGCTCCCTTTGCAGAACATTTTGCAAACGGTTATCTCAATGAGAGCACAATGCTCTGGGCAGAAGGGAGGAAGGAATGGATGCTACTCTCGTCCATCCCTGAGTTACAATCTGCAGTCACATCAAAGGATCAATCTAAACAAGGTTACATGTTATTGCCTTGTAGTCTTGTACTGTACCTGTAATGGAAATTCTGTACGGTTTTCTTTTCATTCATTGAACTTCCGTACAGATGCTCCAGATGTTGATGACGATTTTGAGAAATTTCAGAAGGAGGTTACCGAAGCCGAGGCAGAGGTGGACCAGCAAGATGATGAGCGGCCAGCAACCACGCCGGATGGAGAGGAATAAATTACTGATGATGATGGCACCATTTACAAATGGGACCGTACTTTGAGGGCATGGGTTCCTCAAGTAAGTACTGCTAATCTGTCTTTTCCATCCCTAGATAAATAAACTGCTTAGATACATCAGTTGATTGCATGACTTTCCACCATTGAAATCATGAGTCTCCTAAGCTTAGAACCTTAGGTCCTTACTTTCTTTATGATTTATGAATTATCAGTATATATCATCTGATAAAAACTATATGTTGGTCGTGGAAGGAGGAGATTGCAGGGCTGGCTGGGTGGCCCCAGCTGGCGGCGTGGCTGCGCCGGGTGTGGCGCCGGATCCACGAGCGGCCCGAGGGCGTACGAGGAGGTGGAGAACAGCCGCGTCGTCGTCACAGCGTGCGGAGTCTGTCCGAAATATAACCAACATTGTAGTGTATTGCTCCCATTTCTGCCGCTCGCCTGACAGATTGTGTGCCGAAGCCCGGAGGCGGGGAATGTGGCTGGTGGCGCCAGCGGGTCCATCGCCAATCATCCAGGCTGCGGGCAAGGTATGAATCATACGTCATTGAATTGGAGTTCCTTCCACAGGGCACATCAGAGCTCGACGGTCTTTCGTTTTAATTGCAAAGAAACCGCTTGAAGATGACGAGCTGCCGCCTGCAGGGTACTCTACCACGTCGAGAGATAGTGAAGAAAAAAAAGCTGAAGCCGTTAGAAGGAAAGGAAAGTGAATGTCGATATTCAGGGCAAGCAAGACTGCCCGATTCATGATCTGGCTGTCTCCAAGGCAAGATCTGCAGTGTGTCTCCTTAACCCCACCCCAACTAAAGAGATGCATATGTTGTTTGCATAATTATATTGTTGGAGTATCCATTAGACAAATACCACCGGTGAGTGAAGCATTTATGAGCTGTGTGTTGAGATTAAGATGCTGGTTAAGGCTGTGAAGAATACAGTTTCCCAAGAATCTGTAGTAGAATCTTTCAAAAAAAAAACCATAGTAAGCAATATGCCAATATCTGTGATGTACAAAGGTTTGCTGTTGTAAACTTGCCAATGTGATGTGCTTGGTTGGATAAGCTAATTTTGTTGATACTGACAAGAGTATTTTACCAGAAAAATTTCCCACCAATTTTGGCTGTCAGACTTGTTAGTGATATTTGGATATCCTTGAGTTAATAAGAAGCCTGTTGGTGTAAACACAGGGAGGCTCTTCTGTGTCATCAACAATCAACAAGGCAGCTAATGGAGAAATGTTGGTTGATAGGAACTGGTCCATGAAGGTTAGTCCATCTCCCAGATAGCATAGAAGGAAATAAAGAGCGCCTTGCGCTACAAGACACTCAAGTAAGTATTGTCTGCAATGTTCTTGGATTTGGGCACTTCGCATGCTCTTATTTTGCTCAAACTTTGTTCTTATTTCTCCAGTAACATCATTTCAGATAAAAAAAGAGGCATTGAAGGTTGGCATGCTGACTATTTTTTGATGTGACTAATGCTTTTGTTATTGTTGAAGCCATTGAAGCAGATAGTCAGGAAGTGGAGCTGGACCTATCAAGTCTGAATATTGTAAATACATTGATTGTTGCTGTGTTTAGGTATTTTAAAGATGGTATATCTGCTATTCTGTTTTATTCGATATTATTTGCCTCGGTATGTAATGTAATATATTTGTGGAGCAAACTCGGTGTACCTTTCAAGACCACTGTCTCGGCAACAGTTTTAGTGGAGGCATTGAACAGGTCAGTCGGATTTCTCAGCTTCGGCCAGGCAAATCTCTATGCAGGATGGTTGGCAACTTCTTAATCTATTCATGTTTTTGACCAGTGGCTAAAAAATTGTATTTATGCTCATGTGTTTTTGCACTAGATTTTTGGTTTGCCTGTCGCAGAAGGTTGGCATGCAAAGCATCTCACCCCAGACAGGTGAAACATCCTTTGAGGTTTGGTGGGACAGAGCTAGCAAGCTAAGGCTGCTGGTGGACTGACAAGAAAAGGCTTGAACTCTATTGTCATTTTAGGAGCATGGACACTCCGGAATCACAGAAATCGCTGTCACTAGTACAGGAATGACATATACTCCCGGTTGGCAACCCCCTTTACTCCCGGTTGCCCAACCGGGAGTACGTTTTCGGGAGTAAAGGTTCACAACCGGGAGTAAAGGGGGACTTTTACTCCCGGTTGGTAATACCAACCGGGAGTAAAGAGTCAGCTAGGCCCGCGGCCTGACAGACACCTTTACTCCCGGTTGGTAATACCAACCGGGAGTAAAAGTCCTCTTTTTTTTTCTTTTTTCTTTTTCATTTCAATTCATAATTTATTTTGGTTTTAAAATAGGTTTTCGTATACGATTTTTGCCCTACAAATAATATATGCATACACGTGCATATAGTAAAGTTTGGTTTCGAGCAATGTACGCAAGTAACCCAACTAAAAAGAAAGTATATACAAACAATTTGTGCACCATATATAATACAAGCTTGCATTGTATACTTTCATCATCGTGTCCGTCCTTTGGATCCGATAACAAGTTGTCATGACCCATTACATTCAAAATAAAGTTATCATGACCCTAGTTTTTTTGGAAGCCATTGTTCATCGGGGTTAAAGTAGAACTCGGTGCCGGGCTTTAAGACCTGTTCATTAAGAAATCCTGCTATCGTCTCTTGCATTGCTTTGAGATTGTGTGTTTGCAGGGTTTTCTCTTTCAAATTTGTAGTCTACAATTTGAGTTAAAGAAATATTATTAGTATATATATCAAGAATAATGATAAATCAAGAAAAAAGTAGTAGTATTTAGATATATACTTTTTCCGTCTCTAGACGAGTTCTTTTTTAGCACAACTTCAGGAACTCACAAACATAGTATCCACAGTGATTGGTCCCCTGTGGCTGCCGCAGAATCCACTTTAGAAGAAAACAGATTCAGTATCCGATCCGGTATAGGTAAATTGATACATATAGGAAGCAACATAGAGAAATTGAACTAATATAGCAATATAGTACTTAATTGAAGTTTATTTACACGCAATGGCGCTTTGCGTTGTGTCATATGGTGTTTCTGAATGATTTCTTTCCAAACACTGCCCAATAAAATTAAAAATATTTGGACTATTAATTATTGCATATTCGAAAACATGTATATTTTTTCCCTACCATATATACTAGTTTTTTGACTGCCGTATATGTATCCATGTGAAAACAGCTAGTATGGATGCATACTTTATATACTAGTTTTTTATTTACTACCGTATATGCATCCATGTAAAAACATCTAGTATGTATGGATGCATACTTGTTGAGTATGAGTACATACGTACTGCTATAGTAGTATGCATGCATACAGTCACGTATCACTAGATTAATTAGAGTATGTATTCATACTATTAGAAACATGTATGCATTTATACTCAGAGTATATGCATATACTTTTCTTCACAGGAGAGTATGCGTACATACTAGTGAGTATATATGTATACCTACCAATGGAGTATGGCCCACACGTGTAATGAGAGTATGAGTACATACATTTTTTATAAGGAGTAGTATGAATACGTACATGCTTTTATGGAGTATGAATACGTACACGCTTATAGGGAGTATGTAGTCATATACTGGATCTAATCTAATCTAATCTGAAAAAAGTATGAATACTCTCATCTAAAAAAAACATGGAATTGCAGGCGCCATTGCTCCTGTCTCACGCTCGATCTGCTATTGAACTGATGGGTAAAAGTTTGCATCTTCAGATGGAGTATTTACCAACGAAAGCAGCTATCGGCGGCGTCCTGGATCCCGGCGCGGCGGATGGAGAGTTCGGGGGAGCAGCGGCCGCGGACGGCGCAGCAGCGGCCGGGCTCACTCGGAGGCAGCTCACGACGCGAGGGCGGGGCGGCGTAGCGCGTCGTGGAGATGCGGCGTCCGGAAGAAATCGGGCATGTGCGTCGGGGAGGCAGCTCACGGCGCTGTGTGTTGCGGTGGTGGAGTCCGGTGGTGCAGCCGGTAGCGCGGTGGAGTCCGGCGGCCGGAGCTCGGGCAAGTGGAGTCCGGCAGCGGTGCAGTGGCGGTGGTGCCCGATCTGGATCGGAAACGCGTGAAGATGGAGCGGCGGCGGCAGTAACTTCGGGACCGAGAAGAGGGGAGAGAGCAAAGGGAAAGGAGGCCCATTATATACGGAGGACATTTACTTCCGGGTCTTACCCCCAACCGGGACTAAAAACCCTTTACTCCCGGTTGGCAATACAAACCGGGAGTAAAGGTCAGACATTTACTCCCGGGTCTTACCCTCAACCGGGACTAAAAACTCTTTACTCCCGGTTGGCAATACAAACCGGGAGTAAAGGTCAGACATTTACTCCCGGGTCTTACCCCCAACCGGGACTAAAAACTCTTTACTCCCGGTTGGCAATATATTTCGGGCCCGCGCAAAATGCAGCCCACCAAAGCTAGGGTGATTTTGGCTTCCCGCCATTTTCAAAGTAGGATTTTGGTTTTTATATTTCTTTTTATTTATAATTGCTAAATTACTATTATTTATGTAGAAATTAATATAGTTGTTATAAATTTTTTTGAAAAAATAAATTAGAGTTTCTTTTGCTATACTACAGACATGGAAAATATGTAACCTAAAATATTTTATTTTTCTTTTAAATATTGAATATAATGTAAATAATAATTATTATTTCATTAATGCAAAAATATAGTCTTCAAGTAATACCATTAAATCTATTGTTTTTAGACAGGAAATTTGTTTTCACATCTATTTTACGTCCATCTTTTCATTGGTGGACTCAGTTCAACGTATAATTACATGGTGAAGTCGCGCGAAAATTCAATTAAACTAGAAAAAGTATCAAACCAATTCAGAAAAATCTCAAACTTGGCGGTTGCTTCGCATAGGGCATTTGCATGCCTGAGAAAACGTTTGAGATCACTACGACACTTGTCCTCAGAATCCCTAAGAACCCAGGTGTATAGACATGGTTCGATGAAAGGTTCCATATACCTTTGTGAAGCACGTGTACTCCGCCCTTGTCGAAATGGCTTGAGATTTTTTTGGCAGTCATTTACACCCAAAATATGTCCCCACACAAGATCTTAGCTTTTTCTGATCATTATTTTTATTATTACATTTTTCTTTGTGCTGCGTGAGACAAAATATGGTGAATTACATATTGAAAACACTAGAATTCTGCAGCGACCTCCACAAATACTTGTCTCCTAGGGCACAAGAGACCATGTGGCAAAGTTTGGCACAATTCCGGATCTTTTCTGGGTTGGACACAGTTCAACGTAGAATTATCCGGTGAAGTCGCGCGGAAATTCAATTAAATTGGAAAAGATACCAAACCAATTTGAAAAAAATCTCAAACTTGGTAGTTACTTCACATATAGCATTTGCAAGCCTGAGAAAAAATTTGGGACCAATACGACACTTGGACCTTAGAATTCCTAAGAACCCAGGTGTATAGACATGGTTCGATGAAAGGTTCCATATACCTTTTGTGAAGCACGTGTACTCCTACCTTGTCAAAGTGGTTTGAGATTTTTTTGGCACTCATTTACACTCAAAATATGTCCCCACACAAGATCTTAGGTTTTTCTGATCATTATTTTTATTATTACATTTTTCTTCGTGCTGCGTGAGACAAAATATGGTGAATTACATATCGAAAACACTGGAATTCTGCAGCGACCTCCACAAATACTTGTCTCCTAGGGCACAAGAGACCATGTGGCAAAGTTTGGCACAATTCCGGATCTTTTCTGGGTTGGACACAGTTCAACGTAGAATTATCCGGTGAAGTCGCGCGGAAATTCAATTAAACTGGAAAAGGTACCAAACCAATTCGAAAAAATCTCAAACTTGGCGGTTGCTTCACATATAGCATTTGCAAGCCTGAGAAAAAGTTTGGGACCAATACGACACTTGGACCTCAGAATTCCTAAGAACCCAGGTGTATAGACATGGTTCGATGAAAGGTTCTATATACCTTTTGTGAAGCACGTGTACTCCTACCTTGTCAAAATGGCTTGAGATTTTTTTTAGCAGTTATTTACACCCAAAATATGTCCCCACACAAGATCTTAGGTTTTTCTGATCATTATTTTTATTATTACATTTTTCTTCGTGCTGCGTGAGACAAAATATGGTGAATTACATATTGAAAACACTGGAATTCTGCAGCGACCTCCACAAATACTTGTCTCCTAGGGCACAAGAGACCATGTGGCAAAGTTTGGCACAATTCCGGATCTTTTCTGGGTTGGACACAGTTCAACGTAGAATTACCCGGTGAAGTCGCGCGGAAATTCAATTAAATTGGAAAAGATACCAAACCAATTCGAAAAAAATCTCAAACTTGGCAGTTACTTCACATATAGCATTTGCAAGCCTGAGAAAAAATTTAGGACCAATACGACACTTGGACCTTAGAATTCCTAAGAACCCAGGTGTATAGACATGGTTCGATGAAAGGTTCCATATACCTTTTGTGAAGCACGTGTACTCCTACCTTGTCGAAATGGCTTGAGATTTTTTTGGCAGTCATTTACACCCAAAATATGTCCCCACACAAGATCTTAGGTTTTTCTGATCATTATTTTTATTATTACATTTTTCTTTGTGCTGCGTGAGACAAAATATGGTGAATTACATATCGAAAACACTGGAATTCTGCAGCGACCTCCACAAATACTTGTCTCCTAGGGCACAAGAGACCATGTGGCAAAGTTTGGCACAATTCCGGATCTTTTCTGGGTTGGACACAGTTCAACGTAGAATTATCCGGTGAAGTCGCGCGGAAATTCAATTAAACTGGAAAAGGTACCAAACCAATTCGAAAAAATCTCAAACTTGGCGGTTGCTTCACATATAGCATTTGCAAGCCTGAGAAAAAGTTTGGGACCAATACGACACTTGGACCTCAGAATTCCTAAGAACCCAGGTGTATAGACATGGTTCGATGAAAGGTTCTATATACCTTTCGTGAAGCACGTGTACTCCTACTTGTCAAAATGGCTTGAGATTTTTTTTAGCAGTTATTTACACCCAAAATATGTCCCCACACAAGATCTTAGGTTTTTCTGATCATTATTTTTATTATTACATTTTTCTTCGTGCTGCGTGAGACAAAATATGGTGAATTACATATTGAAAACACTAGAATTCTGCAGCGACCTCCACAAATACTTGTCTCCTAGGGCACAAGAGACCATGTGGCAAAGTTTGGCACAATTCCGGATCTTTTCTGGGTTGGACACAGTTCAACGTAGAATTATCCGGTGAAGTCGCGCGGAAATTCAATTAAATTGGAAAAGATACCAAACCAATTTGAAAAAAATCTCAAACTTGGCAGTTACTTCACATATAGCATTTGCAAGCCTGAGAAAAAATTTGGGACCAATACGACACTTGGACCTTAGAATTCCTAAGAACCCAGGTGTATAGACATGGTTCGATGAAAGGTTCCATATACCTTTTGTGAAGCACGTGTACTCCTACCTTGTCAAAGTGGTTTGAGATTTTTTTGGCACTCATTTACACTCAAAATATGTCCCCACACAAGATCTTAGGTTTTTCTGATCATTATTTTTATTATTACATTTTTCTTCGTGCTGCGTGAGACAAAATATGGTGAATTACATATCGAAAACACTGGAATTCTGCAGCGACCTCCACAAATACTTGTCTCCTAGGGCACAAGAGACCATGTGGCAAAGTTTGGCACAATTCCGGATCTTTTCTGGGTTGGACACAGTTCAACGTAGAATTATCCGGTGAAGTCGCGCGGAAATTCAATTAAACTGGAAAAGGTACCAAACCAATTCGAAAAAATCTCAAACTTGGCGGTTGCTTCACATATAGCATTTGCAAGCCTGAGAAAAAGTTTGGGACCAATACGACACTTGGACCTCAGAATTCCTAAGAACCCAGGTGTATAGACATGGTTCGATGAAAGGTTCTATATACCTTTTGTGAAGCACGTGTACTCCTACCTTGTCAAAATGGCTTGAGATTTTTTTTAGCAGTTATTTACACCCAAAATATGTCCCCACACAAGATCTTAGGTTTTTCTGATCATTATTTTTATTATTACATTTTTCTTCGTGCTGCGTGAGACAAAATATGGTGAATTACATATTGAAAACACTGGAATTCTGCAGCGACCTCCACAAATACTTGTCTCCTAGGGCACAAGAGACCATGTGGCAAAGTTTGGCACAATTCCGAATCTTTTCTGGGTTGGACACAGTTCAACGTAGAATTACCCGGTGAAGTCGCGCGGAAATTCAATTAAATTGGAAAAGATACCAAACCAATTCGAAAAAAATCTCAAACTTGGCAGTTACTTCACATATAGCATTTGCAAGCCTGAGAAAAAATTTGGGACCAATACGACACTTGGACCTTAGAATTCCTAAGAACCCAGGTGTATAGACATGGTTCGATGAAAGGTTCCATATACCTTTTGTGAAGCACGTGTACTCCTACCTTGTCAAAGTGGTTTGAGATTTTTTGGCACTCATTTACACTCAAAATATGTCCCCACACAAGATCTTAGGTTTTTCTGATCATTATTTTTATTATTACATTTTTCTTCGTGCTGCGTGAGACAAAATATGGTGAATTACATATCGAAAACACTGGAATTCTGCAGCGACCTCCACAAATACTTGTCTCCTAGGGCACAAGAGACCATGTGGCAAAGTTTGGCACAATTCCGGATCTTTTCTGGGTTGGACACAGTTCAACGTAGAATTACCCGGTGAAATCGCGCGAAAATTCAATTAAACTGGAAAAGGTACCAAACCAATTCGAAAAAATCTCAAACTTGGCGGTTGCTTCACATATAGCATTTGCAAGCCTGAGAAAAAGTTTGGGACCAATACGACACTTGGACCTTAGAATTCCTAAGAACCCAGGTGTATAGACATGGTTCGATGAAAGGTTATATATACCTTTTGTGAAGCACGTGTACTCCTGCCTTGTTAAAATGGCTTGAGATTTTTTTGGTAGTCATTTACACCCAAAATATGTCTCCACACAAGATCTTAGGTTTTTCTGATTATTATTTTTATTATTACATTTTTCTTCGTGCTGCGTGAGACAAAATATGGTGAACTACATATCGTAAACACTGGAATTCTGTAACGACCTCCACAAATTCAATTAAACTGGAAAAAGTACCAAACCAATTTGAAAAAATCTCAAACTTGGTGGTTGCTTCACATATGGCATGTGAAATGCTAAGAAAAAGTTTGGGACCAATACGACACTGGAGTGTCCTCATCATTTAGCGCTATGCTTGGATCTTTGTTCACTCTGAAGGGCACAATTATATCTTCCTTTTCGTAATCTACTGACATGTCTGACTTGTCCTCGGTTCCCACAATGTTTGTTTTCCTGGCGCTACCTCCTGTACCTCCTCTTCAGCTTCTCCCATTGGGGTATCATTTAAGACACCAGCATATTCTGTAATAACGTCATCGTCCCATTGTTTTTCTTCACCTTCTTCCATTATAACACCAGCATATTCTGTACATACGTATTAAAATCTTGAGCATATAATTAGTTATATTAATTACACAACATGCAGGCATGCATGATAACTGATTAATTTATGGAAGCCTTAGAACTGTTTACATCTACTCTCTACACTCATTTTTGTAATTAAAATATTGTAAATTCCTCATTTACTAAATAAAAGAAATTAAATGAAAAAAAATAAAATTCTTTTATAAATATCTAAACCATGAAATGTAGGATGAAGATGAGAGGAGAAAGAAGATGACGACCTTTACAACAGAAGAATTGATGGAGGCGTCGAAGAAATCGTTCTTGTGATGACTAGCTGGCTTGTTTGAGCAAGAACACAGGAACGATGAGCAACGACGAAGAACAGAGCTCCAAATAGCTCTGGCGCGAGAGGAATGCAGGGCTCAGTATATAGAGAAACATTTACTCCCGGTTGTGCTTAAAAACTTAGACTGGAAGTCCATTTTTACTCCCGGTTGGAGCCACCAACCGGGAGTAAAGGTTCACTCCACCTCTACTCCCGGTTGGTGTCTCCAACCGGGAGTAAAAGTCTACCTTTACTCCCGGTTGGTGTCTCCAACCGGGAGTAAAGGTCCTCGCATGATGAACTGGTCGTTGAGTGTGGGACTTTACTCCCGGTTGGTGGCTAAAACCGGGAGTAATTGTCCCTTTACTCCCGGGTGTAATAAATACCGAGAGTAATTCCAAAAGTGATGCCGAGAGTGAAAGTCGGTTCTCTACTAGTGTGTGCCTTCGATGGAGCTTCACCAAATCTAAATAGAGTTTTAACTCTTGCTTCCGATGAGTTGAGGTCGTGGGGGACTGCAGATGCCATGGGTATATCTTACCTGACTGGCCTGCTCAGAGTGATTGTTTTGTAGGTCAGGGGTCGTTGTAAACTGTTCTCCAGGCGATTAGTTTTTTTCTCCTTGAGTCCAAGGTGTGAGTGTGTGGTGTTGTATGGGGTTTAAATGAACAAAGTCTTGTGTATCATGTAATTGCAGCAAACAAGTATGTCTCACAGCCCAGGCACAATGACGCAATTATCAGGGGCGCGCTCTACCACTGAGCTAATAGCCCGTTGCGCGGGCCTCCTAAAGGGAGGCCTGCTACGCCAAAAACGAGAAAAACTCCATCCCTTTCCTTTTGACATCCTCATGCCGCCGCATGGGGACATGGGGACATCAAAAAGGACACTTCTCTTTTCTGCTGTTGTATTTTGAGCTTGAGGACAAAGGTGGATTTAGCCTTTTAGTTATTTGATTTGTCTGGTTATGTGCTGTCGTGGCGAGAAATAACTTTATTATGCCTTCTTCTGCAAAAGTGTTTCCCGAAATGTATAAAT
The DNA here is from genome assembly GCA_038087645.1 of Saccharum hybrid cultivar R570. NCBI lineage: Eukaryota > Viridiplantae > Streptophyta > Magnoliopsida > Poales > Poaceae > Saccharum > Saccharum hybrid cultivar. The sequence goes on from JAQSUU010000066.1 coordinate 7,696,619, forward strand.
GCTCAAATACAATTGTGTAAAAGTTGAACTGTGCAAAAATAATTCGTCATTTGGTTTTTTCATGTGCTTCCCTAAAATAAAACCGTGGCGTTAGCACGAGCACTATACTAGTATATATATATATATATATATATATATATATATATATATATATATATATATATATATATATATAAAACTAAATGTAGATGAAAAAAAACTAATTGCACAGTTTGGTTGTAAATCACGAGACAAATCTTTTAAGCCTAATTAGTCCATGATTAGCCTTAAGTGCTACAGTAACACACATGTGCTAATGATAACTTAATTAGGCTTAATAAATTCGTAACCAATAATACTACAAGCATCCAATATTACAATGTCATGCTTGCTTTTGCAATCCTTTATTCCTTAACGATGATTATTATATTACTATTCTACTCAGTTTCGTAACTATCTCTACGCAGTGCAGCTGCCTATATATTATCCCAGGTACATGTGTGTCTCAAGGGAAAGGACATTTCTCCACAGCGACTATTCATCGAACCACAGGTCGGATGCCTGCTCTGGCCGGGGCCGATGCATATGTTCACACGCAAGCGAACTCTCTCACATGCATGTCATTGTCTTAGTTTATGAGAAAAATCAAAGAAAAAAAACTTTTTAAAGCACGCTGTGGGTGTTTGGCATAACCCGACAATCCTTACCCACCAGTAGATGCCTATATGGCCGTCGAGTGGCGGCGATCTTCTTGAGTATCCTAACCAGAATTTTAAACCCTCGCATGTCAGCGTCCTAAGTTTATGAGAAAAATCAAAGAATTTTTAAAGCACGCTGTGGATGTTGCCATAACCCGACAAGCCTTACCCAGCAGTAGATGACCGTCGAATGGCATTTAAAATTGTTCTTGAGTATCCTGCCACAGAATTTTAAACTGAAATACTGCATCTCCACAAAACGTTCTTATACCTTGACTCTTCACATGTTATGCACTAATCTGCCACATCACTCGGTGACGGAGCTCTTGGTAGGGCCACATATGACAGACGCCCTACTTCAAATTTGCTGTGCTATATTTTACTCTGGCTGCGTTATATGTTTTTTCTCAATGTCTATGCCATTGAGAAAGGCCATTAGGAGGAAGAACATAAGGCGGGGACATGTCGTTTAGCGCCTACACGGTCCCGATCATATATTAGGAGGAAGAACATAAGCGCCTTATGCTTCATCGCAACCGGTGTGGTTTATATTAGGCCCCGTTTGGATGACAGAAACATTTCGGATTCTCAGGTGAATCACTAGAATCCCTGCCAAACACCTTTTTCACTGAAATGATTCTCCGTGGAACACCTAGAAACATTTTTCTGTTTTGAACTAGGAATGAGAATCACCCAAATAGGTGCTTCGCAGTAATTCTAGTTCATTTCAAGGAGAATCTGGATCAATAGCCAAACGATTTACCGATTCTTATCAAGTGATTCCTATTTCAACAGAGAAACGTTTCCGGAGAGAATCTGGATCCCTACCGAACAGGGTTATTATAAGGTTGTGGCGGAGGTAGATGGATCCAATGGTTGACACTTCATGCATGTACTCTAGGTAGGTGCGTCCAAAAATGGTTTGAACCGATGCAAAGACTCAAATATCATGTAATTCACGTGAGACCACTGTCGGGTCATAGGCAAATTGGTAGTGTGTTCACACAAATCTGCATCCACACCCACAGGTCTAGCATTCCCAGATCACACAAGGCTTGCTTGGACCACTCAAGGAACGAATTGTAGCAAAGCAGGGAAAACCGGCTTCAGCAGACTCGCTGCGATAAAAAAACTAGGAACAACTCCCAGGAAGGATCCCATCATGGAGACACTCCTAGGGTTGTTCTATGTCAGCAAGGCACCTAGAGCGCCCACAAATGTCGTCGAGAAGCGGTGGAACAACATATATGGAGGTTGGATGAGTTAGGGTTTTTGCAAAAGATAAAATAGAAGATTGGTTGTGCTTCTGATAGATTGTGTAAGAAACATAGATCCTAGCAGGGTTTTAGTGATTTGGTGGTCAATTGGTAACATAACTATTTTGAATAACAATGTTTGCTAGTATACAAGGTGCATTAGTCCTTAGGATACAAATATAGACATGATCTAGTCTATGGTGAAGATCGAGGAATCACACCACAAATGAAGATTAAAGAGGAGCATTGAAGACCCTAGAAGACAAGCAATAAGCTCAATACATCATACAAGTGAAGCTCAAACAAATGGATGTGAAGAAACAACTCACAAAGGCACCGAAGAAGTCACTGAAGCTTTCAGGTAGGGCTAGTCCGAGCATGATTGGAAGCGGTGCACTACATACTTCTGGTGTGTGCACCATAGAGTAGCGCCAGAGTTATGGTACTGAGGCGATTCACAAGGGTGGCGAGGAGAAGAGAGCACCAGAGCTCTTCAATGATGCACCAGAGATTGCACCAGAGTTATGTGGTGTAGTAGTGAGGCCCTAATCAACTGTACACAATGCACTGGATAAACGGTAACATCCTAGATGTTAAGAAATAATTAAAATGTGATAATGATGCATCGTCAAGCATAAGTATCAAGTGTTATGCCCTAAATGCATTCATATTGCAATAATAGATATCATGTGTTGCATTTATAGCATTGTTATGTTGCATATACCATGTCTATGTTGCATATGTAATGTTGCCATATGAAATGTTTCATATGTTTCTTTGTCATGTTCACATATTGCAAATCTAGTATTTTAGTTAATCCCATGAAATGATGGCATGCTGATACATTAGGTTCTTTATGAATTTATATTTGAGAATTGGCTTAAGCAAATAAAGTTTTGTTTAAATAAAAGTTGTAGTGTTAAATGTGCTTTATAATATGGGATCAAGGTTTTATAATATTTTGTAAGTCAAACATGTTTAAAATAAAGCTTCAAGTTTGAGTTTGTATTTGGGGTCCAAAACTTGTCGCAAGTTTTCCGAGTCGAATTTGAATTCAAATTTGGGGAATTATTAAAAGATTTTTTAAAAAAAGTCAAATTGGTCAACCAAGAGTGACATTTGGTCGACCATGTGATGCTTGACTCAATGATGCCCTTGGATGAATGGTTTGATCACTAATTAATCACCAATTAATAGAGCATCAAGTTTCAATTTGAAATCTTTCCGAAAACCCTGTAAAGCAAAACCCTGATTTTACCCCTTTTTGATTAATTCAAAATCTAAGCAAAATTTGGGAAAAAGTGTAAAACCAAGTTTGTAGATCTTTTCAAGGGCTAAGTTTGGTGTTTTGAGTTTTCAAAGTTTCAGTGTAAAATTTGGAATAATTTTGAAAAGATTCAAATCACAAATTTGACCCTTGAAGGGTCGAGATGGCGGACTAGAGGGGGGTGAATAGTCCTTTCTAAAAAAAGTCGCGTCGGCAAACCGAAACAAATGCGGAATTAAAACTATCGGTCTAGCCAAGACTACACCCCTCTATCTAAGTTCACAAGCACCTCACAAAGATCATAATTATGTAACTAAGGTACTTTCCTTAGCAAGAGCTCTCCTAAACAATTCTAGAGCAAGGTCACACAAACCTATGCACTAGTACTCTAGCAGGGCCGGGGAGCTCCTACATAATTCTAGTAAGCAAAAGCACAAAGCCACCTATGCTCAATAGCAAGGCAACTAATGCCAAACTAGAGAGCGCAAATTACTTAGCTACACAAACTAAGCAATATGACTAACAAGGTTACACAAACCAAATTAGCCACGTAACGGGAGCTACTTCTATGCTACACAAGCAAGAAGGTAACTAGCAAACTACACAAGCAAACTAGTTACAAGAGCAACTACATAAGCACAAGTATATGAATGTAAATACGAGCTTGTGAATCAAAAGCAAACCACCGAGAAGATGTACACAATGTTGACACGGCGGTTTTTCACCGAGGTTCACTTGGTTGCCACCAAGCTAGTCCCCGTTGTGGCGATACACCCACTTGATGGATCACGAGCTAATTGACTATCAAGAGTCAAACCCTCAGCGGGTGCCGTACATCCACTCTCAAGATGGGGATCCTCCAAGCCACGAGCTTTACTAGAGTTGCTCTTCGCGATCCCCGCAGGGTGAGCACAATCCCCCTCACAAATCCTCCTCCGGAGTCACGCACAATCTCCATGCGTGCTTCAACGGAGTCGCAAGCCACCAAGCCCTCTAGGAGGTGGCAACCTCTAAGAGTAACAAGCACCACCGGCTTGCAACTCGATCACCTAGTGCCACTCGATGCAATCCTCACGATGCAACGCACTAGAATCGCTCTCTCACTCGATCGGATGATCACTATCAAGCTCAAGTGAGTTAGAGGGCTCCCAAGCACACCAACACAAGCCACCAAGGCCTAAGGGTGCTCAGCTGCCGGCCATGGCCGACCACAACATCTATTTATAGCTCCACAATGAAATAGAGTCATTAGTCCCCTTACTGGGTAAGTTTCAGGTCGACCGGACGTGCCGGTCAAACGGACCGGACGCGTAGGTCAGTAGCGTGCTCCAATGGCTAGTTTTCGCGCGTATAAACTTGTATTGACCGGACGCGCAGGTCACTAACGGGACCGGACGCGCAGGTCGCAGCGAAACAACGAACAGAGAGGTTCCAGTAAGCTCCCGAAGTGACCGGACGCGTCCGGTCATCACTGACCGGACTCGCTGCAGCGTCCGGTCACTTTCGTCCGCGAAAAACACTGACCGGACGCGCTGACCGGACGCGTCCGGTCACGAGTCCGGTCACAGACCACTCTTTGGTAAAACGGCGATAACTCTTAGCTCCGAACTCTGATTTCGATGATCTTAGACATTTTGAAAAGCTTACTCAGAGGGCTACACAACCCACTAAAGCACTTAATCCAATTCTCAATGGATCAAAGCAGTATTCCACTCTAAGAGCCATCCTAGTGTCCGGAGAACACCAAAAAACCTTTCTCTCTTCTCCAAGTTGATCAACACCAACTCCAACACCTTCTCCTTTGCAAATGTGCCAACACCACCATGTGTAAAACACCATGTGCATGTGTGTTAGCATTTTCACAATCATTTTCTCGAAGAAGTTAGGCACTCAACTTGCCTCGCCACTCGATCCTAACATATATGCAAAGTTAGATCACTCAAGTGGCACTAGATGACCAATATGCAAACAAGTTTGCCCCTCTTAATAGTATGACCATCTATCCTAAACCCGGTCATCAACTTCTCTACACACCTATGACCGGTGAAATAGAAATGCCCTAGGTTATACCTTTGCCTTGCGCATTCCACTCCATCTCCTCCGACGTTGATGCAACACATGCACCAACCATATCACAAATGATATAATCCACTTCATATCATCACGTGACCGTATTGGTTTATCGATCTTGACCTCACTTGCTCTTCACCGTTGCGTCGGTCCATCGGTGCCAAGTCTTGCTCAAGCTTCACCGCCTCACGGTCCATCGCTCCAAAGCCTCCGACTTGCCCTTCACACTTACAACCGGTCCGTCGAGCCAAGCCTCATCTTGATCTTTGCCACCTTGGTCACATGACTCCATGTCATGTATCATATGCAATGAGCTCCTTCATGACACCATTACCTATGGACTAATCCCTGTGTATCTCACATTAAACACAATTAGTCCACTTAAGGTTGTCACTCAATTACCAAAACCAAACAAGGACCTTTCAACCCCTTTTCATCTCCCCTATCCAATTTCAAAATGGAGGCATAATTTGAAAATGTTTTGAATAGCAAAGTTGTAGGTCTTACTTAGATGTACAACTTTGGTATTTTGAGTTTTTGAAGTTTCAATATGAAATTCAAAGTAATTTTGAATTTACAGATTTTCAGAAAATGTCTCCTTTTCAATTCAAATTCAAATTTCAAAATCTAGGCTGAATTGAAAAATGTTTATATTGAGAAAGTTGTAGAACTTTAAAAATTGAGCAACTTTTGTATTTACAGATTTTCAACTTTTATAGAAAATTTGAAAGTAATTTGCAAAATGGAGTCAGTGGCAGTTTTTGTAAATATTTCAAAATTCAACCAACCGCATGCCGCCACCTCCCGCCGTCGCCGGTGATCTTCGAACCGCTTCTAGGCGCGCCCGCGGTCGCCACCTCTTGCTCGGCATGGGCAGTCGTCCATCGCGTGTCGCTTCCCCGTTGCCTCGCCTTGGCTATAAAGCCCTTGCCGTCATCGTTTTCGCCTTTTTTCTCCCTTCGGTGCCACCGCCGGCCACCTCCACCTGCCAGTGCAATTGGCTGCAGCAGCAGCACCACCTCCCAATTCCTCTTGCACCGAGAGTCGCCACTTCCCTAGGCACCCAACCGACTCGCTGGAGTCGCCTCTCCTCGCCAGGCACAGCCGCACACGTCGTTCTCGCCATAGCTGGTCGCCATGGCCGCCATGACCTCACCACCGTGGCCGGCTCACTCAAGAGCATCTCCCGTCTATTCTCTTGGTGTTTCGGGTTCCTCTTGATGCCGTGAAGCTCATGTGCTCTTTGTTTCTATCTCTACCGCAGCAATCGAGCCAGAACACCATCATCTATCTTGGTTCGTGCCGCCGGTTCGCCCTCAACACCGGTGGCCTAGCTCCGTCTTGTTTCCATCTCAGCATGGGTGAGCATCATGGTCAGGGTGAGTCTCTAAAGCTGTTTGTGTCATCCATTTAGTTGTTACCGTGTCGTCATCATCGGAGTTTGTGCGCCACAATGTCGGAGCTAGCCGAGCCGCCATGGCTTTGGGCGTACACGTTGTTAACCCTTAGCAGTTAAATTGAGGGCTTGGATGGTTTCGTCATGTCATGAGGAACGTGCTGCGCTGGTTAGAATCACCAGAGATGCCCTGGGGAGTCGTCGTCGTCGTCAAGTCGGAGCGCCGCCGTCCGCTGTAGATGCCACTATGCTCGTGTGGATGCTCCAGGGGATCGTCTAGGGCTTGGAGAAGATGCGGGCGGGAGGAAGGAGCGGGTCGGGGAAGTCCGCGCCACCGCGGAGCTCGTCGGTGGTAAACTCCGGCCGGGCGGAGCTGTCACCGTCAGGGACGGCCGAAACAGAGGAGAAGGGAGGCGTGAGCAAGAGAGAGGGTGAACCTGGGCCACTTCGGCCTTGGGCCATAGCTGGGCCGAGCTCGGGCCGGTCATGTGAGGGAGAGCGGGAGAAGCAGCGCGCGCTCGCGTGGGCCGGTTGGGCCGAGCAGAGGAAAGAGAGGAGTAGCCGGCCCGGGGTGAAGATTTTTCGTTTTTCTTTTTTCTGAAAATACTAAATAGTGCTGAGATTTGTTTATTTTATTGTGAATTAATTATAGCACCAAAAATGATGAAAATTTTTGTGTAGCTTGTTCATGATGTGATCTTCCATGTAAAAATATGAAATGTTTAATTTGATTACTTTTTATAAGTGATTTAATTAGCTCAATTAATTATTAAATGCAACTTCCATGAATTTTAGTAATTGTAATAAAAGTCCTAAAATCATAAAATTAATTTTGGGTACTGTTTTAGGGTAAGATTAATCTTTAGAAAAAGTTTGAGATTAATTGGATAACTCTGATTTTATGCTTAATTTATGCTTTATAAATTAATTAGTTAATCAAATGATTAGTGTTTAATCATTTAGGGATTTGTGTGACTTTGAGATTTCTTGTTGACCTTGGATCATTAATATGTGATGATCCATGGCATCTTATTGAGTTGCTTGAGCTCACGATTAACTTGTTAATTAAGTTTTGTTAATGATAATTAATGTGTTTAACATAGATCATTATTGATTAATGATTTCTTGTGTAAGTAATTAGTGGTCTTGTGATATACTTACTTGTTATTAGATGCAACCTCTTGGGTAAAAACAAAGTTATGGTTAGTTAACCTTTAAATTAACCTTGTTGGCTTGTAACTGTACCGCGAAGGAAAGTTGTACTCAAGTAGATAACTAATGTTTATCCTTTCTAAATGTCTCTTGTATGCTATGCTTTGTTCATCATCATGTATCATGACATGCATTCCATCATATTAAGTCTTGCATCATTTATATACGTGTAGTTTGTACGAGAATAAGAAGATGCATGTTGATCAAGTATCGAAGTAGGTCCATCCACCAAAGGTGTTGGTGTCTATTGGAACTCTCTGAGGGAAAACTAACTTCTCTGCAACGAAGGCAAGCCCCAGTGCATTTAAACCCTTCCTTGAGTTTTACAAATCTTTATCACTGGTACTATGGTTTACTGCATTAAGAAATTAGGAGTTGAGTGATAACCCAATTGCTACATTGTCATTCTTGATTATTGCGATATCATCCTTGATACCTGTTTTACTGAAAATGCGTAGTATGCTTCACCATGCTTAATGAGTTAAGCTTTTTAAATGAATGTTTATATGGCCATGACGGCATACTTAATGAATATTGAAATATGAGAATGAACTTGAAATATCGGGCGGGTGGTTTGGCCACTGCTAACTTGCATTGAGAAATGAGTCTCAATGTAGTGTTTCCGCCTTTGTCGACTAAGGACCGTTCGTTGTAAGCCCGCTTGTGTTTCGAGACTTTGCAACTAGCCTCATGCCTTCGGTAAGCCCAAGATGTTGGTGATTCCATTTCGAGAACATCTAACCTCGCACTGGGAGTGGAGAGATGGCGAGAGTAGCGTGTACCCTCGGGGCTAGAATTGGGCCGGGTTCGAGGAGTACTGTACTCTCGGGTGGCGATGGACACGTTCTGGTTTTGGGAGATCTAAATGAGGGTTGGCATATGCAAGATTTGGTTCTACATATGTCGTGAGGTTAGAGATCCCCACCTGGGTATAATCGGTTCGAATCGTCGTTGCTCCTCGGTTATGGAGACTCGATCGCCTGACTTACATCGTAGTTAAGAACTGGGATTGAAAGAGAATGAGAAAGATTTCGATGAGAATTACTTTGATCTAGATTAGGATCACTTAGAATTGGTTAATGAACCATCAATGATAAAAATAAAATGTGGAAAGCAAGGACTTACTTTAGCAAGCTTTTCCGCAAAATAATGTTGATTCTTGAGTACCCGTACCTTATTCCTTAAAGCCAGCTTATCCTTGGAGTATTTTCTTTTCGTCGGGTAAGTCTTGCGGAGTATAATTGAGTACTCAGGGTTTGTTAACCCCTGTTGCAGGTGCTAACTGGTGCTGCTAATTAGGTCATGTCAGTGGGCTTGACATGATCTGATTGTCCTCTCCTGACTTAGGTGTTCTACCTAAGTTGTCTTCTGTAGTTCTACTCGACTTCCGCAATACAAGTTAAGTTTATAAAAAGTTAACTTAAACATGATTTATAAATTCATTGTTATTATTCTTCCACACTCTGATGTAAGTTTTGTACAAATGTTGTAATGTTGTAGTTACTCCTTTGTTGATCCTGGTATGAGTTGTCAAATGTAGTTGAATCGGGGTCCTGCGAGGGCACCCGACAGATCTTTTTAGGTTATCTGGTGTACATGCATAGCCGTCAGAGGTCTTAGGGACAATGACAGGTGCATGTGGGCCATATAATTTAGGAGGTTCTGGTACATAAACCACTAGAGATTAAGGCTTCAAGCGGTTAGCCAACGGCTAGCTGACGTGGTAAGGCACCAGATTTCTCCAACGTGGTCACCGGAGAGTTCTAGTGCTCACTATAAGTGTAGCCTTGTTTGCAACGTCTAGTAAAGTGTGTTGGAGCTATATATACCCCATACCTGACCATTTGGAATGTGTCAGAGCTTGAGGAATCTATAATTGAGTTGAGGCTCAAAAATTTGTGCTCTAGCCACAATATGCGCTAAAGAGAAGATTAGGCGATTACCAAAAAAATGCTAGGTTTAGTGCTTATGCTAGTTAGAGGCCGCTTTAGAACTTGCTCTAGGTTTAGGTCTAGTGTTTGGTAAGGTTTACATACCTCCTTGCGTGAGTGCTTGCACGCACCAAAAGTTGAACACACAAGACTTGAAATGTTACCAAATCACACTAACCGAGCTTGTGGTGTGGCCGCTGGCTGTGCATGGGGACAAGAGGCCCTTCGTGCTTTGGCCAAAAGCTCTCCATAGTGAAGACTGCGGGGGGTCATGCGTAGACCCATTTGCGCATAGGGAAGGCCCGTGGACTATCCGTAGAGTTACTCAACCGCGGAGTTTGGCCCTTGCGAGGGACTCCAACGAGGATCAGTGGAAATCACGGGAGCTTTCTGATACCTCGGGAAAAATCATCATGTGGAAGTTTGCATTCTCTAACTCAATTATGTTTTCGCAATTACTTTGCTTCTTTAGTACGTGCTTTGCCTTTCTAGTCTAGCTTGCAACATTAGTTGATAGGACTGAAAGTCTGAAACCTAGAATAGAAAACTTCTTTCGCGTTAGAGATGACAACATTGAAAAAATATAGTGCACATCTAAATAGAAATTGTGTAGGCGTTATAAGTGGTTTTTAGGCAATGGTGAAGTCTAATTTTTATTTTGAGAAACTTCTAAAACTAGCTTAGGCAAACAAAACTAATTTTTCCATAATCAACCCAGATTTGCCTGTTTTGATCAGTTTTGAGTGTCAACATTTACTACGACGGGCGACGGCGGCTCGGTCCTCTCTAGCGAAGAGGTTGGCGATGGTCACTCATAGCTATTTATGCGCGTGGATGATTGTTTCGGCGTGTTGTCTCTTGTAGTAAAGGGTGTGTTTGGTTGTGTTGTCTAGCCAGCTCACGTTGCCTCGCTCGGCAAGGCCATACTTGCCAGCTGTGGTGAGCGGTTTCGACTCGCTTGGCGACGAAAATTATGAAAAGTGCAATAAACAATATTGCAAGCAAGCCAACTAAACGGCGTGTCTCAATACCTACCAAAGAAAAGCAAGGTACAACAAGACATCCAAATGTGTGTCTCGATGCCCACCAAAGAAAGATACGACAAGACATCCAAATATACCTTATATATCAAGGAACAGGGCCGATCCGTCTTTTGCAGTGAACTTCCTTGATATCCCCTTCATTCCAAATTATAAGCCGTTATAATCTTTTTTAGATACATTATTTTTATTATGTATCTAAACATAATATATCTAAATGCATAGCAAAAACTATATATCTAGAAAAAAACAACACGTTTTGTAATTTGAAATGGAGAGAGTATTTTTTTTTAGCGTGGAGGGAGTATTTTCTTTTTCGACAGCGATCCTCTAATAAAATGAGGGATGTAATGTAAATATTCTTTTTTGCTAACATAATCGTTCAACACACAAAGGATTTGCAATCTTACCTAGCTATCGACTTTTGAACTGAATTGGAATTGCGATTACTCATGTCCGTTTATAACTTTTGTTTGCTGTTGAGTTTCCAGCTTGTGTACCCCGGCGGCCATCGTACTCGCACCTTCTCTGCGTTTCACTGTCGAAAGCATTTCCAACCCTCACATTTCTCGCTGTCCAACCCTCACATTTCTCTCGCCCCACGCCCCCGCTCACACCCCAAAGCAAGGAACCAACCAAACAGATAGAGACAGCGGGGGAAGACGAAGACGAAGGCCGCCGCCGCGCGTAGCGCACACGAGCAGACACCCTCACCCGCCCCGCCCCCTCCATTGACCTGTTAATTAACTCTTCTTTACCCCTACCCAATCCACTCCCACCGGCCACCGCCCTTGTCAATACTTTCTCGGGGCGGATTCCGACGAGCTAGCGATCGCGCGCATATTCTTCCCCCGTCCCATGTGCAGGTGACCAGGTGAGCGATTGAACCAAGATTGTGTTTGTCTTTTTGCTCTTGGGAGGGAACTGGGAACGGGATTCGTTCGTTGGGGTTGGGTGCGGAGGAGCAAGAGATCGCGGCGGGGTCGGGTAACGCCATTGGCAGCGATTGCGTGGACGGTGAAGGTTGGTTGGGTGGTTGGAGGGGGAAGGGGAGGACCGGCTTGACAAAATGTTTGCTGCCATGGCTGCCTAATCGACACCCTGGCGTGACGACGTCGTTGCTCTCGTCGGTGGGGTCGTGCCTGCAAGCTCGCCTTCTTCAGATTTGGTGGGTGACTTGGACTCCACTGATTAGTGATCGGTCTCGTTTTGAGCTGTTTGATTTTTGTTTTGGTTCAAAAACTTGGCTTTCTTGCCAAATGGAGAGGTATAGCCATTTTCTTTTGATCCGCCTTTTGGCCTTGTTTTCAAATCCGATTCCCATTTTGGGTTCATCTTTTGCTTTTCGACTTGATTGATATATTGCTTAGCAAGGAGTAGAAAAGAGCTTACCAATTTAGCGATTCAAATATTTATCAATGTTCTTGCCTGTCGCCATTGGTGCCGTTGGAGCAGAGTGAAAAAAAAGGGAGAGAAAAGCTCTAGAATTTTTCCCTCTTACTTTGTGTGTGGCCACGATGGATGCTTTTGCAGAGCAGGCGCGGCGTCTCCGAGCATCAGAAGCGCCATGCGCTGCTTCCGGTTCGCGAGCTGGGAGCATGGTTTTTTTTATCAGCCGAAATCTCCCGATATTTCCGATATATCCTGTTTATCCCTAGGTGCCGATAAGAAATAATATATCTTTTTCGTATAAATTTTGTTTAAATTTATTTAAATTTACTTAAATTTAAATTAAATTTTATTTAAATTTGGTCCGATATTTCCGATATATTTTGTTTATCCTCTTTATCTATAACCCCCGATAAATTTTAATTTCTGAAAATGAAAACCTTGGCTGGGAGCGGGAGGCCGACGAGTGGCGCGGGGCGGCGGCAAAGACGACGACGACGACGACGGGGCGTTCGCTGTCCGCGCGGTCCAACAGCAGCACCACGTCGACGGACCGCGACGTGCGGCGGTCGGCGTCCGAGTGCTCCCTGAACGCGTCGGAGCTCAGCAGCGCGGGCTCCCTGCAGGGCCGGTGCCGGCAGCTGTCGCTGTCGTCGCAGCGGCCGCCCAACGCGCTGCGCATCTTCACCTTCCAGGAGCTCAAGTCGGCCACCCGCGGGTTCAGCCGCGCGCTCATGCTCGGCGAGGGCGGCTTCGGCTGCGTCTACCGCGGCACCATCCGGAGCGCGCTGGAGCCGCGCCGGAGCCTGGACGTCGCCATCAAGCAGCTCGGCCGCAAGGGCCTGCAGGGGCACAAGGAGTGGATGACGGAGGTGAACGTGCTCGGGGTGGTGGACCACGCCAACCTGGTCAAGCTCATCGGCTACTGCGCCGAGGACGACGAGAGGGGGATGCAGCTGCTGCTCGTCTACGAGTTCATGCCCAACGGCAGCCTGGCGGACCATCTCTCCTCCAGGTCACCAAGGCCGGCGTCGTGGGCGATGAGGCTCAGGGTGGCGCTTGACACAGCTCGAGGGCTGAAGTATCTCCATGAAGAATCCGAAGTCAAGGTACGCTTCATTCACCTCTCCTCTCCTCTCCTCTCCATCCAGATGGCCGTAATCTGAATCTCTGACGTTTCTGTTCTTCGGACTGCAACTGCTAGATTTCCCCTGTTCCGTACCTTGAATTCAGAAGAAACGTTGCATTGTTTAAACTTCTCTATTACATTGTTATCTGACACAGCCTGTATCATTAAATTTATGTTTCAGATAATATTTCGTGACCTGAAGCCTTCGAACATTCTTCTCGACGACAACTGGAACGCCAAACTGTCAGACTTTGGCTTGGCGAGATTAGGACCGCAAGAAGGAAGCCATGTCTCCACAGCGGTACGCAACAAACAATCTTCTTCGCACAATGCACAGAATTTGATGAGGCACTGTTCTTTAGTAGCTTCTGGCACATTGATCCCAAAGACAGCTTCTCACGTTCCTCCTGGTACCTGGAACCAAGTAGCCAAGCCAAGGGCGGGCAGAACACTGAATCATTCTACCATTCTGATCCGGTCAAGCAATTGGTGCACGTGCTCGAAAAACTTTCAAATATTGGTGGCCTCGTGCCCGTGGAAACAAGGGTCGGACCATATTTACTAGTACTATCTTCTACGCAAAGGTAGAAAAGTAGCACAAATAGGTTGAAAAAAAAAAAGAAAAGAAAAGTAGCACAAATGCAGCCAGGCACTTTCGGTTATTTTGCACGCAACTTGCCTAAAGTCTCCTGACCAAACCTTTCTGGTCAGTTACAACCAGCTAGCTTTCTGGGAGCGTTCCAGTTCTGGACACTTTACCACATTGATTCTAAAATTCTGCATCAATAGTATTATCCAAACATGTTTATATAACCCATAGATATCAACCTCTGTTCACAGCTTCCAGTTGTTAAAATTCTACTAGTATTGTATATCAAACAGGTGGTGGGGACAATTGGATATGCAGCTCCTGAATACATCCACACAGGACGCCTCAGCACCAAGAATGACATATGGAGTTTCGGCGTCGTGCTCCTTGAGCTCCTTACAGGCCGGCGACCTCTGGACCGGAACAGGCCAAGAGGCGAGCAAAATCTCGTGGACTGGATGAAGCCCTACACTTCCGGCGCCAAGAAGCTTGAGACTGTAATTGATCCAAGGCTTCAAGGAAACTACAGCACAAAATCAGCTGCCCAGCTTGCGTCAGTGGCAAGTAAGTGCCTGGTGCGCCATGCCAGGTACCGTCCCAAGATGAGCGAGGTGCTGGAGATGGTGCAGAAGATCGTTGGGAGCAGCGAAATTGGAACACCGGAGCATCCCCTGATCAGCAATTCAAAGGAATTAGCGAGTGACGAAAAGAAACGGAAAGGCCTTGACTTGAAAAGAAGGATTGCAGATATTAAAGCTAGGGAGGGGAGATGTTTTGCATGGCAAAGGTGGACGCCTAAGCTTGTGAGAACACAATGATTCAGATCATCTTGCATAGTTAGTAGCAAATATAGCAAGTGACTTGAAAGGTCACCTGGAGTTTTCGTTTGGCAAACAAGTCACAGAGCATGACAATTGTAAACAAACGGTTTGGGAGATTTTTTTTTTATTGTTAACACTTTTTTAAAACTATTTCCAAATTTGACACCATTTATTTCTTATTTTCAAATCTAACACTTTTGGCTGCGCCTATTGCCATGGCATGGCCAAAACCACACTGCCACGCTATGCATGGCAGCGCGGTGGAGGAGGTGACGTGGCGACAACCCGGATGTTGACCGGTGACGTGGCGGGTTCTGCCACGCCGTAGATCTTGGCGCAGCAGACCGGCAGTGCCGCGCCACATCGCACGGCGCGGCAAGGCCCAGTATAGGCCCGCGACGTGGCCTCCTCTTCCCTCCATCTCCATTTGTTTCCTCTGTTTCGCTCAAAGCCGCAGCGAACCGGCCATTGCGCCCGCCGCCTGTCGCCCCCTCCCTTGGTCCTCCAGCGTCGCCAGACGCCCGTCGCCCCCTCCCTTGGTCCTCCAGCGCCAGCCCCGCCTCCATCCACCGCCGGCAGCTCTAGCGGCCGCGCCGCCGCTTCCCAACTCCCCCAAGCCCGGCCTTCGCCCTACCCTCCCTTGCCGCTTCCCTCCCTACCTTCCCCCAAGCTTCTCCTCGGCCTAGATCAAGGTAACGATGCTCTTATTCGTAGCTTGAACGGTGGATTAAGGATTTGGATTGGTAGCTAGGGTTTGGAGGAAAATATTAGTTTGTTTGAATGGTGGATTCAAGGATAAGGATTAGGATTGTCAATGTTAAGGTTAATTAGTTAGTTAGAAGCATGTTAGCATGTTTAGTGTAAGGTTTATTTTTGTGTCGGTTATATTATTTTAGTTGTGATGCAAATGGTTCTCCTTTACATTAATTTGCGATGTTTTGATTGATGTTTAATTACAACCGTTTTATTAGATGCAAGACATGTATCGGGAGTAGTTGTGGCGAAAACAGGGTTGTCCTAGAGAATTGTACCCCAATGCGTCTAGCAAAGATGCCCCCATCCCTCCTGACCTCCCTGTCCCTAACTGTGACTGTGGTCGTCTGGCCGACGTCTTTCAATCGAGACATCCGGACACAGCGGCGTGTTGCTTCTACACATGCAGTCGTTTTAATGTAAGTAATTCTTTCCATACCTTTTTTTCATTGGTGTTTTGTTGGAATCTTGTTGTGTAGGCCCATGAGAGGTGCCTTTTCTTTTAGTGGATCGACGGTCCAAACAAATTTGACCTAAGGTATCTCCTTTTCGACAATTGGTGGAGAGGTAGACATCCATGTGAGCACTTCGAGCGGTGGGTTCCACCTCCCCCTAACCCCCCGCCAATGATGGCTAAGGAGAAGCACCTAGCCACAGTTAGACGACTCGAGGAACCTCCTCTGTGCGATTGCGGAGATTGAGTTGTGATAAACCCTAAGACTACGTTGGAGTTTGTGTGTCCAAACAAGCATGAAGTAAGTGGAAAGTGTATCTGTTGAAATGTTGGGCTATATGTGTTCATGTACTAATGTCACCTTTTTTAGGTGTTTTCAATGGAGAAGTGTCGTTTCAAGGAGTGACTCTATGGTCTTAAGAATCAATGGCCGGAGCCGCCAAAGGCAAAGGAAAAGAAGAAAGAAAGGGTAATTTTTAAAGCACCTCCTGTCATGTCCGAATGTGGTGTTAAAGCCAACTATGGCCTAGTCCCTTCGGAGCTTGGAATAGGCCGTTGGTGTGGCCATATGGTTAACTATGATGAGGTTAGTCACAGTTGTGGGAAACATGAAATTGTATTTTTTATCTATTGCAAAGACTTATAATATAATGTTTTGTTTGAACAGAGCACTAGAAAATGCAAGTGAAAATCTTATGATACTCAAGCTAAGTTCCTAGATGAAATTAAGGCAAGGCAAGTAATTGTACGAAAGTTTGGTTATGGACCTCAGTTCGTCGAGCTCTTCGTTAAACAACACATAAAGTAGATGCGTGAGTTTGCTAGACAGCGCGGTTTTCGTAACCCGATTGATGCTAGGCTTGACAAATGGGGGTTGAAGAGACGGAGGAAGGCAGTGGAGGAGAGGGCAAGGAAGGAGACAAGGGAGGAGGTAAGAGTACAGATGCATGTCTTGAACGACCATGTTATTTCATTGTGTGCCAGTAAGTGATTAAAAGCCTAGTTTTTTTCGAAACCTGCTTTTAAATGTAATATAATCGTGTTCCTAACTGATTTTATACATGAAGGGATTGGATGCAGTGAGGACCATGCCACAGAAGTGGCCCATGCAAGGTTTCATGAAAAGAAGTTACATGAGCACAGAATGCAAGCTGGTCACACCGTTCTATCTCCGATCATGGTGGCCGACGAGGAGGACGAGGATGAGGACGACACTGGTAGGTTGAGCGATCTCATTGCTCTAGCGGAGGCGGGCTTGTAGGCGAAGGAGGATGAGGACGACACTAGCAGACTGAGCGAGCACATCGCTTTAGCAGAGGCGGGCTTGCAGGTGGAGGAGGACGCGTTCTTCTCTCAGGCCGCAAAGGCCGCAAATGAAGCGAAGGCCGCTTACTATAGGCGACAGGCAGATCAGGGCAATGCAGGTGAGCCTAGCCACATGAACGAGACGTAGGAGGACGCGTTCTTGTCTTAGGCCACAGATGAAGCGGAGGCTGCTTACTACAGGCGACAGGCAGATCAGGGCAATGCAGGTCAGCCTAGCCACAACAACGAGGTTGTGGTAGATGATTGGTACTCGGGTGACGAGTTGCTTACTCAGTATGTTTCTGACTGAAGATTTCCATGCTTTAGTAATGAACAATATTGTATTGTACTAGAACTTTCATTGTGATGTCTTGTGTTTCATTTGAACTATTGATGTACTGTACCCATGTAACGAATATTGTACCTATGTAACTTTCATTGTGTTGTCATTCGCCACAAAAAAATGGTGTAAAGGTGTTCCCTGATGAACTTACATAACTACTCCATCCATCCGTCAAACTTCGGCCTGCACATATTTTAAAATTTAAATGTATTATTTTTGACTAATAATTGGCCTAATTATATCAAAAGTTTGAATTACGAAAGTAGTTAACTTATATTTGTATTTAGGAATAATTTCTAATGATCAAACTTTTGTTTCTATAAATTATATAATATAAGGGAAAATATAGGTCAAAATATATTCTTGAAGACCGCACCAAGTTGTATAAGCTTTGTTTTATAGAATATGTTCTTTATTAAAAAGAAACGACGCCTTGTAGTTACTCATTTGCTGCAGCTCTATACCAGCTTCTGCTGCGCCGTGGAGAACGGCGCATCAAGGCCGACGCGCCACGGGTCACGGTGCGGCAAGGCCAACGTGCCACGGCTGACGCACCATTAGGCACGACGCGGCAACACCTGGATGCCTTTTCCAGCAGAACCTGGCCGAGGAGCAGCCTCGAACCGCTTTGTCGATACATAGTTGATGCAGTTGTGCCTGACTCGACGCAATTTAAACGGATTTGGACATGAGTCAACTTAGTGGACCAAGTTCATCGATACATTAAGTTTATGAATATATAAAGTCAACAGATTTGCACATGATAAGCTTCGTTTGACATAAGTTCGACATGATCCGTTCAACATGTTCGACATGATTTGGATACATAAGTTCATCGATACATTAAGTTCAGGACTTAATTAAGGTTACCAGTTGGTACGGAGGTTGTTGATATTTGGTAACGCAATTAGGAAATAGGATCCGCAAGCGCACGGATATCGGTGAGCACTTCACCCGAGATGTTATCCTGGGTATCGTATTTATATTTTTACCTTTAGGAGAAAGAGTGCATCTGACTAACCAAATCTATTACTACTAACCTTTAGGCTACAACCACTATGATTCGATGTGAGTGATGTATAGAGAAGACTACAACCGCACTCTTCTTCTAACCTTGGTAAGGATGATCTACTGTTCTATTGGGGAGGTTTACGGAATCTAGACACCACAAAGGATGTTCAACCCGCACCTATAAACCCTATCGATCCTGCTAACGGGATATGGAATACAAAGGTAACTCGGAATTGTCACGTTCCTCGCTACTACCACGGTCCGGCTAGACGAGGGGATATCTATGAGTATCCTAGCTTAAACACCACGTTTACGCTAGAGATGATTACTCTAAACTCTACGCGAAGAGATCAAAGTAAACTCATAAACCAAAGAACAATAAAACAAAGAACTTACTAGAATTTAGAAGTCGAAATACTGAAGAATCCTGAGAACAAGCCTCGGGTTAGAAGAACTTGCTCCCGCAGGTACAACCTCGGAGTAGACACCGACAGGCCGGCTTCCTCCGATCTACACCTCCACTCTATCTCTCTCAATCTAGTAGAACTAATTCTACTTTCACATTGGATGCTAAGCCCTAAGAGGTGGGAACCCTAGAGGGAACCTCTCTCTCTAAACCCTAACTAGAGATATGCAACTGAATAATGAATTGGGGTCTTCTCCACCAGGGGTCAGGGGCCTTGCTTATATAGCCCTTTTGGATGAATCTGGACCGTCGGATCAAACCGACCTTCATCCTACGGTTTTCCTTGATCCTCAAAGGCGGTGGAGCATAATCCGCGAGACTCGACCTGATTGGTCCCGGGGGCAGGGCGGGCGCCCTAGGGCACAGGGCGAGCGCCCTGTGTCCTGGCCCGTTACGGCTCCCGTTCGTTCCCGTGGCTTCTGGAATCTTCTAGATGTAAGATAATTACGTGTTCGGTTAATATCCCGCCATTAATCCGACATGTGGGCCTTTCTTCCGTATTTCCTGATAACCCCCTACAGAAATAGATAAACAGCAAAACTCGTGGAATTCTGTTAGATCAAACCCTAATTCTAGGTGTTGCTTGCATATAGGTCATTTTCTTTATTTATTTGATGGTTATAATTGATACTTAAGAACCGTCAACAAACACCCCCATACCTTAGGCTTTTACTCGTCCTCGAGAAAAGGTTGGTTAATAAAACATCTGGGGTTGAAACATTCTTTCATACCTGCAGGGTGTTGTAAAAATCCACTGTGCACTTATAGTCAGGGAAATATATGGTCAGAGTAAAGAGCCTTTCTTCTTCTTAATCCCTATCACTTGGAGTTTTTACATATTTTTGAAAAGAAAAACTTAGCATACCTTTATCCTCATAGGTACCCTCAGAATCACTCATTATCTTTTATATTTATCTCTGAGGCTGTTTTGATTTTGCAAAAATAATTCTTTAAGCATACATACCTTGCATTTATTGTATGGTCAAAACCGGATCCGAGGAGAAGAATGCCATACTCTTAGATCAAAGATTTTGAAAATTAAAAACTTGTCACTCTTACTGGCATATTGCTTATTAGAGGGACCATGGGCTATCATTTTCTTTCCATCATATTTTTATCATATCTCATTTTTTTTTCATTTTGGGTGGATACCGAGGTACCCCTAATTCTACTGCCGGACACTTGTCCATTTTTTTCCACGAGGTTATCGAGCACTTGCTCCTTTTTATTTCCTCGATATATTCATAATTTTGCATAGCCCATGCCTCTAACGCAATAATACTTCGGAAGAGTGAATCTTTCTGAATAAAAATGTCTTGATCTTAGGAGTATGATAAATCTCTCAACAAGGGTCTAACTTGTTTTGAACAAACTCAATACAAAGCAGATAGCTTTAATTAATATTTTCATGTTTAGCAGGCATATAAAACTTGAGGATGGTAGCTATAATTTTGAGATTTTTAAAATAAATTCTCCAAGCAATAAAGATACTAAGAATAAGGTACTCATACCCTTACCATCTCTTATTCCACAATGACTTTTAGCAACACAGGGTTTTGAAATAATTTTAATAATTGCAGGTTTTCAGGAAATATCACAGAGTGAGATTGATCATGATTATAAGCATTTTTATCCTTTTTAATTTATCATGTTTAGAGAGATAAAATTCTGCACAAACTAAGGTGAGTGTGTAAGTGTGTACCTGGTTCATGGAGTGGTGCGATCGAAGTGTGTGTGACATGTCAGGGAATCTCCCCCATACTTGTTTTCTGATTTCTTGCACAAAAGTAAAGTAGAGACACACAAGACATACTAATAATAATCTTTATTAATCTTGAGGCATTTATTACAACTGAATAATAATAATAACCGAATATAATATATCTAAACTGATTATAAGCGAACCTAATCGAATCTAATAATAACTAAGACATATATAGCCCCAAGATCTAATCTAGATAGCTCAGCGACGCTCACGCCTCCTAAGACTATGCTCTAACTCATCGATCCTCTTGTTGGCGTCGGGCTTTAATTTTTAATTGGAAGGTAAAAATTGATCACGTCTATTTCTTCTAATTCTTTATTGGGCTCTAAAAATAATTTAAGACGTTGACCATTTACCTTGAATAACGTACCTTCGTCATTTTGAAGTGTGATAGCTCCGTGGGATGATGAATGAATTACCTTGAATGGTCCTTCCCATTTGCTCCGGAGCTTTCCATGCCCGAAAAGCTTCACCCTGGAATTAAAAAGTAATACCTTATCTCCGGGTGAGAACTCCTTCTTCTTGATCCTCTTGTCATGCCATCTCTTGACTCTTTCTTTGTAGATCTTTGAATTGTGATATGCTTTCTCCCGCCATTCTTCTAACTCCGATAATTGCATTCTTCTATGTTTTCCGGCGATATCTAGGTCCATATTCCATCTTTTTATGGCCCAGTGTGCCTTGAACTCAAGTTCAACAGGTAGGTGACAGGTCTTTCCGTATACCAATTGATATGGAGACATTCCAATTGGGGTCTTGTATGCTGTCCGGTAAGCCCAGAGTGCATCGGGTAACTTGTCCTTCCATGCCGTTCCCATCTCGTTCACCGTCTTCTGAAGAATGTTCTTGATTTGCTTGTTAGAAGTCTCTGCTTGGCCACTTATCTGAGGATGATAGGGAGTAGCGACGTTGTGACGGATTCCATGTCTTGATAGATAGTGCTCGAAGCGCTTGTCAATGAAGTGTGATCCTCCATCACTTATCACTATCCTGGGGACTCCAAATCTTGGAAATATGATTTCCTCAAACATCCTCTTCGAACTGATATTGTCGGCATGCTTGCAAGGTAGTGCCTCTACCCACTTGGAGACGTAATCAACTGCCACCAAGATGAATTCACACTTCTTTGATGGAGGAAATGGACCCATGTAGTCTATTCCCCAAACATCAAAGAGCTCAATCTGAAGGTTGTTGGTGAGTGGCATAGCATCTCTTGTATTTATGTTTCCGTGCCTTTGACATGGCCCACATCTTCTGATATATTGCCTTGTGTCTTCATACATTGTAGGCCAATAGAATCCACATTGCCAGATCTTTGAATGTGTACGGAATGCTCCATAATGACCTCCGTATGGTGATGAATGGCATCTGTCGATGATCTTCCACCCTTCCTCAGTGGTCACACACCTTCTGAGTAAGCCATCAGCGCATACTCGGAAGAGGTATGGCTCATCCCATATATGTGAACGACTTTCCTGAATAAGTTTCTTCTTGTTTGCTCCGGGTGGTACATAACCTGAAACCATAAAATTAACAATATCTGCATACCAGGGGTCAGATCTATTAATCCCGTAAAGCATGTCGTCCCGGAGTGAGTCATTAATGGAGGGGGGGTCCTGTGAATTCTTAAAGTACATTCTAGACAAGTGATCAGCAACAGAATTTTCTACTCCCTTTTTATCTTTTATTTCTAAGTCAAATTCTTGGAGTAATAAAATCCATCTAATTAGGCGAGGTTTAGCATCTTTTTTAGTGAGCAAATATTTTAGTGCAGCATGATTAGTGTAAACAATTATTTTAGCTCCTACTAAGTAAGATCTAAATTTATCAATGGCAAAGACAATAGCCAGAAGCTCTTTTTCAGTGGTTGCATAATTAAGTTGAGCTCCTGTCAAAGTTTTACTTGCATAAGCAATTGCATGATGCTTTTTATCTTTAGTTTGTCCCAAAACTGCCCCCACAGCATAATCACTAGCATCACACATAATTTCAAAAGGCAACGACCAATCAGGGGGTTGAATGATTGGTGCAGAGATGAGTGCTTGCTTTAATAAATTGAAAGAATTTAGACATGCATCATCAAATTCGAAAGGAGCATCCTTGGCTAGCAAAAGAGTAAGTGGTCTCGCAATAAATGAAAAGTTTTTTATAAATCTGCGATAAAAACCAGCATGGCCAAGAAAACTTCGAATTCCTTTTATATTCACAGGTGGAGGTAGTTGTTCAATTACTTCAATTTTAGCTCTATCTACCTCAATACCTCTTTTAGACACTAGGTGTCCTAGCACTATTCCTTCTCTAACCATAAAATGACATTTTTCCCAATTAAGAATTAAGTGCTTTTCTTCACATCTTTGCAAAACCTTATCTAAGTTCTCAAGACAACTATCAAAAGTTTTTCCATAAACTGAGAAATCATCCATGAAAACTTCCATAATCTCTTCAATCATATCAGAAAATATAGACATCATACATATTTGAAAAGAAGCTGGTGCATTACATAACCCAAAAGATATTCTACGATAAGCATACGTTCCATATGGGCATGTAAAAGTGGTTTTGCTTTGATCATCAGGATGGATAGGGATCTGGTGATACCCTGAATATCCATCTAGAAAACAGAAAAACGAGTGTTTTGCTAACCGCTCAAGCATCTCGTCTATAAAAGGCAAAGGAAAATGATCCTTTTTCGTGGCTTTATTAAGTTTTCTATAGTCTATGCACATCCGCCACCCAGTGACGGTGCGTTGCGGAATTAGCTCATTCTTATCATTAGTAACAACAGTCATGCCTCCCTTTTTAGGCACAACTTGAACAGGGCTTACCCGCTCACTATGCGGCACAGGATATATAATCCCTGCATGCAGCAACTTTATAACTTCTTTTTTAACTACCTCTCTCATCGCGTTGTTAAGTCTACGTTGAGGCTCTCGAGAGGGTGTAACAGAAGGATCTGTCGGAATACGATGGGTACAAATCATAGGACTGATTCCTGTGAGATCTTGAAGTGAGTAGCCGAAAACAGAGTGGTGTTTTTCAAGAATGGTCATTAATCGCAGAGTTTGCTCCTGAGTGAGTTTATTACTAACGATCACAGGAAACTCTGGATTATTATTTAGGAAAGCATAGGTAAGACCGGGTGGTAAAGTTTTGAGTTCTATGGGGGGTCTAGGTGTTTCTGCAAACTCATCTAAGGGTTCAGGTTCAGAAGGTTCGGCCTCTTCTTCAGTGAAGAAGGGGGCTTCCTCTTCTAAGTCTGGATCATCTAAAAGTTCTAGAGATGCAGCCTTTACCTCCTCCATAGGATCAGGCAAAAGATATGGCTCGGTCTTATTATTCAAGGAGTGAGTTATTGTAATTGGAAGTTTAAAATCCTTTCCCAAGGAAATGTGGAGCTTTCCAGTTTGACCTTCATAAAGGAGTCTTCTAAAAGGTTGTCCAATCAGTAGGTTGAAACCCCATATATCAAAGATATAAAAGTTCAAATGAACCATGGAGCCTTCTACCATAAAGGGTAGGACATTAATAATTCCAAGACTGGGGACTAATCGTCCCGAAGATTCCTTTATGACCTTTGTTGTGGGGGTTAAAACAAGTTTCCCAAATAAATTAAGTGCAAAAGCTTCGGACATAATATTGATCCCCACAACAGGATTATAGAGAGCGTTAAATTGATCAGAATTATAAGCACAGCGTATAGTTATAGAGGGTGTGTCCACTCGGATTACTTCAGAGGAAAGCTCTGACTCCTCTAACCATTCGCTACTCATAACCGAGATAAGCTCTCTCAATTGACGTTCACTTGGTAAACAAATGCTAAATTGGCCGTTTTGGGGTCGGTCTATAGAATGGTAGTTTGAAATGTTTTCAAAATCGGCAAAAAGATCGGATTTTATGTCTAGCATGAAATCAGATGGTAGAATTTCTTCCTTTTGTGGCTCAGAACCTGGGATAGCTAAAGTAGATGAAAAATTTGGCAGAGTGTCTACTTCGGCTTCATAGGTTTTATCATGGAGGGCATTATCCATCTCAGCTTCTAGGATTCTATCTAGGATCGCTCTAGCTTCATCAGTAGGGATACGAAAGAAAGAACCTCTAGCCATAGTATGCAGCATTTGTTTATTATCTTTCTGAAGACCTCGAAAAAAGTGAAATAAAAGAACAGTGTCTTCAAGCAAAAGTTTTGGACCAGATTCTAAAAGATCAGAAAAACGTTTCCAGGATTTCCCCAAAGTTTCATTATCTTTTTGTTTAAAAGATAGGACTTCGAGTCTAAGGTCACCAGTACGGCCAAGGGAATAAAAATCTAGACAAAAGTTGGCTCTTAAAACTCCCCATTCACCTTGCTGTTGACTTACCTTCTGACTATACCATCGTCTAGCTTCTCCTCTTAAAGAAAAAGGAAAAAGCTTCCAACGTAAAGTCTTATCAGAGATGCCATCAATGCGAAGACAATCGCATGTCTGCTCAAAATCTCTAATATGAAGGTAAGGGTTTTCGTCTTCCTTTCCCGAAAAAGATAAATTTTGAATCATCGCAATCAACCTTGAACTTAACTTATACTGGGATGTTTGGATAGGCTGTGATGACTCCCATAGTAAAAGGTCAGTTGCTGAAGGTGTTGCGGCATCAAAGATAGATATAGAACCTTGGTTTTCCATTTTTGGTAAAAAGAAAAAGAAAGAATGAAAAAGATAAGAAAATAAAAAGTATGAATACAAGCTAGTAGTAAGACTCAAGGTTATCTCAGCAAACCGCCTTTCTCCCCGGCAACGGCGCCAGAAATGCTTGTTGATATTTGGTAACGCAATTAGGAAATAGGATCCGCAAGCGCACGGATATCGGTGAGCACTTCACCCGAGATGTTATCCTGGGTATCGTATTTATATTTTTACCTTTAGGAGAAAGAGTGCATCTGACTAACCAAATCTATTACTACTAACCTTTAGGCTACAACCACTATGATTCGATGTGAGTGATGTATAGAGAAGACTACAACCGCACTCTTCTTCTAACCTTGGTAAGGATGATCTACTGTTCTATTGGGGAGGTTTACGGAATCTAGACACCACAAAGGATGTTCAACCCGCACCTATAAACCCTATCGATCCTGCTAACGGGATATGGAATACAAAGGTAACTCGGAATTGTCACGTTCCTCGCTACTACCACGGTCCGGCTAGACGAGGGGATATCTATGAGTATCCTAGCTTAAACACCACGTTTACGCTAGAGATGATTACTCTAAACTCTACGCGAAGAGATCAAAGTAAACTCATAAACCAAAGAACAATAAAACAAAGAACTTACTAGAATTTAGAAGTCGAAATACTGAAGAATCCTGAGAACAAGCCTCGGGTTAGAAGAACTTGCTCCCGCAGGTACAACCTCGGAGTAGACACCGACAGGCCGGCTTCCTCCGATCTACACCTCCACTCTATCTCTCTCAATCTAGTAGAACTAATTCTACTTTCACATTGGATGCTAAGCCCTAAGAGGTGGGAACCCTAGAGGGAACCTCTCTCTCTAAACCCTAACTAGAGATATGCAACTGAATAATGAATTGGGGTCTTCTCCACCAGGGGTCAGGGGCCTTGCTTATATAGCCCTTTTGGATGAATCTGGACCGTCGGATCAAACCGACCTTCATCCTACGGTTTTCCTTGATCCTCAAAGGCGGTGGAGCATAATCCGCGAGACTCGACCTGATTGGTCCCGGGGGCAGGGCGGGCGCCCTAGGGCACAGGGCGGGCGCCCTGTGTCCTGGCCCGTTACGGCTCCCGTTCGTTCCCGTGGCTTCTGGAATCTTCTAGATGTAAGATAATTACGTGTTCGGTTAATATCCCGTCATTAATCCGACATGTGGGCCTTTCTTCTGTATTTCCTGATAACCCCCTGCAGAAATAGATAAACAGCAAAACTCGTGGAATTCTGTTAGATCAAACCCTAATTCTAGGTGTTGCTTGCATATAGGTCCTTTTCTTTATTTATTTGATGGTTATAATTGATACTTAAGAACCGTCAACAGAGGTCTTGAACCACAAGTGCAACTAGTACATAATTTGGGTACTTCAAAATAAGGCAAAGTCATGAAGGATGGACGTCTTGCTGACATGATCCTTCAAGATCTTGAGCATCTGAAGGCCTTGCTAAAGGTGTATCTACATTATTGTCACAAGGTTAAGTAACGAGGCAAGACAGCAAGTTTTGCAATTCAGGAAACTTGAAAAAAAAATATGGACTATGCTAACCTAGACCTTACGCCCCAGGAGTGAACGGCTCTCTCGGACGTCTCTGTCTCTTTGGATTTGTATGCAACACATTAGGAGTGTACCCAACGTTCGTGCAGTCATGTTGGTGGGGCTGTCGGTGGAACTGTTGCGCATCACTGGTACCGTGCAAATATAAGACATGCAAGATTAGCTACAATCTTTAGCATTGTTAGTTCAGACACGCTAAGTATTTAAAAAATATAGCTTTGTTAGTACCTACTCATTTCCTTGGGTACCAAACGGGGCACCACCTAGCTCAGACATGCCAATCTCATCCACTTGCCAAGGGTCCCTCTGGTAGTGGTGTACGTGGAAGCCCGGGGCGTCGTCCTCATCTTCGTTGTACTTGTCGTCCTCTTCTGTAGGGCCCTTCCCAGCGCTGACGTGGGGTGGTGTACGCACAGCTGTCATTGGCTCCGAAGAGCCAACTGGTGTCCTCAAAGAGGCCGAAGCCGTGCCACCCAACCGCGCCGGGTCGTCGGGTTCCTCCCACGGAGTATCCATGCAGCTCAACTTTTGAGATAGCTTCCTGTAGCTCTTATTCACTTTCTGCATCAACATACATTAAAGAAAAATTATTCACCAAGAGCATTGAGACTAAACGAACATTTTCATAATGGACAAGTTTATGTGTGCCTCCACAAAAGCATGTAGAACGCCGGGCCCCTGTCCTCTAGACTCATAAAGTCGAAACGCTGCTTCGTTGGACAACCTTAACAATTGTGTGGTCTGGGTATAGAAACGAGGTTGGACTATTTTAGTACACTTATTAAAAAGCCAAATGGATTACAATTTGTAGCATTCGAGTATCTTACCATGTATCTTTGTAGTGGGGCTCTCTGTGGTTGTGTCTCCTCCCTAGTGGCAATGTCGTACACATCTTCAATGACATCTTCATCTGAGTCGTCATCAATTGCGTCCAAAGTATAGGGGGGCTTGATATGTGTCCTCGTAGCCCTGTGAAGCCACCGGAGGTACTCGTCGAAGGTGTGCTGGTCATGTGGCAGATCCACATCGACCGGTCGCCGCTGCTTGGTCTCCCACAGCTGGATGAACTCGTAGTGTTTCACACACCAATCCTTCTCCTTGTACCCCTTCCTACGGTCATACCTGCAACAAAATGATAGTTCTACCACACACACCTCACAATTGTAGCTTTGTTATGAATCGATAATGCACTCGTGCAATTCTTGGTTGGTGGAGTAAAGCGGTGGTGGATAGCCTGTAATTCTTCCGAACTGCCTGCAAATCCTGATGGGCAAGTGGATCTCGACCACGTGGAAGAAAATAAGAGGGACGTTGCAACGATACTCATCGGACTCTTGCCTAGTGACAGGACTCAGATAGTCCCGAAGCTTTGGAGCATCCCAAGGACACCAAGTCACTTGAACATTTTGTAATTGAGTTAGCTTGTGATATAGTGTATATCCAACAAGAGCACACATGTATGTAACCAAAGAGAGTGTAACATGGTGCTGTGTCAGTACGTCAAGGTAGTCCATGTACTCCCTGTACTTGCGCTGTGGATTCCCTTGAACTAACTCTGCTTCCTTCCAGATGTATAGAGTAGTAGGTAGTGTATCCTGGCCGTTCCATTGCTGCATTGACAAGTGCGAAAATGAATTAGCCAATCATAATTTCAACATATGCAACAACTTCAAAGTAAGTAGTGAACCGAAGTACTTATAGGCAAACCATAAAAAAGGGGCCTCACAACAGGCCATCTTTCCCAACACCAAAACCTAGAGTAGGTAGGAGCAACCACCTAGGTTCGCAATCGTCGAGGTGCGACGGCAGGCAACACAAAGTTGTCGATACGTCCATGCTAGGACCGCGCTGCCCTAGCTGTACGTCGCTATGTTCTCCCATGGCTGGCGTAGTATGTCAAGAAAAATCCAGCTAATGGTGTTGCCCGACGTGTCGGGGAATAGGAAAGCGCCAAGGAAGTGCCAGAGCCAAACTCTAGTGAACCTCTTGATCTCAGCATCATCAACTTGTAGGTGCAAGTTCTCGAAGCGCTTTGTGATCCACAATGACGAAACACCGGAAGTTTTCTTGAAATTCAAAAACACAATGAGACGCAATGGATTTAGGAAACCAATGTAATATTAAATATGGTTCAATTCCTTACTTATTTTTTCTAACATCCTCGTCGTTCGGTGGAACAAAGCCACAGAACTGAGTGACCAGGTCTCTCCAGTGATTGTTGTCAACTCTACCTATCACTGGAAGTCCCCTCAGCCGAAGGCCAAAGATAGCCTTCACGTCCTGCATGGTGATGGTCATGCATCAACAGCAACAACCATCATCAAGGTGCCCCTATACTTTTCGGTCAAGAAAGTCCATCAACAAGTATGACTGGCCGACAATACTGAAATGCATGTTCTGTCTGCACGAACGACCAGAACACGTGATGCAGGACATGCCTCCTTGAAATATATCCCTCTGGTGTCTACAGACAATTTCAAGACAGGGTTGTAGTAATGCATTGCACATTATATTTGGGGAACCCTGTTGTATGCTTCCTCCTAGCTACCCCAATGAATCGCCAAGGCTTTCCATACTTCACATCATACTTAACGAATCTAGATATGGACTGTTGTATGGAAGACACCGAAATGTCGTTATTGTCATCAGTGAGCCCCAATATACGATGGGCAAGGTAACGTGCAATGAGCTGCTGATGGTTTTCTTCCCCTTATTTGATAGGCAGGTGTGGGGTTGGACCACTTTACTTATCCTCCACTTGCCATCACTCAATCTCTTTCGTGCATTTAACCTCCACATACAACCATTTTTGCATATCACGTGGTACCTCAACTCCTAGTCGAATGCGTGACGGTGTACGGCCTATGGTGATAGACAGCATAGTTCTGAAGGAACAGCTTCATCTCTAACATTGTATTGAATATCATCCCCTTGCTAAGGATTTCATTCTCATAGTCATACAATGATTTTCTACACATCTGCAGACCGGTGTCACAAACTGCTATATCCATCATGCTGACATCCCTATAGTTTAGAACGCCATTGTAAGGTATGTTCATCTCCCTCAGTTGCATAAGCTCTGTCGCTGTGTAGGGTGGTGGTGGAACATACTACTATGCTTCGCTAATTTGAGCCTATGAATCATAGGGAGTATCATCCTCTAGCAAATATGTGACTAATCTACCCTGAGCTGGTATAGCATGAAGTACCTCTGTTGATACTGGTAATGGCATAGCATGAACCGGTACTGGCATGGCATCAACTGGTGTTGGCATAGCATCTCTACCTTCTTGGTCATCATCTGAATCACTGCTAACTACATCACCGATCCTGTCCTCCTTCTCCTACTCCTCCTCTTCCCGTTTGAACTCGTTCACATCAAAGTCATTGCTTATACAACCTACTGGAGTTGAATGAAGCTGCTCCTATGTCAACTGACCGTCCAAATCATGTTACCCTGAGTTGCTTCCCCTTCGACCCCCAATTCTTGTTCATTGCCTCCAACACCGTCAATGGACAGCCCATCCTGGAGACCCTGCATCCTGTACCCATTCTCTACCACCACCTTAGCCATGGGCACATTAGAACCTTGGATCACCCTATTGTAGCGGGACCAGTGAGCACGGTCGCGCAAGGGCATCAGAACATAGTGTGCCCTAGTCTTCCCACTATCAAACCTCTCTTTCACCGTGAAATCACCGCTAAACTTTGCATTCAAACGGACACAAAGGTCATTGAAGCTAGGAGGTTCATCAAACCATTCCAATTCTTCTTCCATATCTTCAAACATTCCATCTTATTTCCTAACACTTCCTCCGTAAAAAAACTCAGACACAACAATCCATCTAGAAAAGCATTTGAGGAAACTTCATCAAGTTGTCCAAATCGCCGTATACTAGTATCTATACTAACTACCATTACTACTATAAACTAGCTAAACCCTAACTACCTAACCAATCCCTAAACCCAAAGTCCTAACTAACAAAAACCTAAACCCTAACTACCTAACCAAACCATAAACCATAACTATACTACAACATACAACCTAAACCCTAAAAACTAACTACCTAACTAAACTAAATCACTAACCCTAACTATACTAAATCACTAATCCTAACTAAAATAAATCACTAATATCACGAAATCGAGGGGGAGATACCTTGGCTAAGACGGGGGACCTTTTGGGGGTCACCCTAGGCGACGGAGAGGGCCACTGGCGGCCTCGCCGGCGAGCGGCGGTGGACAGGAAGGAAGGGGACACCTGCGACCCTGGGCATGACCTCAACCTTTTGAGCAGGGGAATAGGGAGAGGGAGGGATGGAGGTGCGGCCGGCGGTGGAAGGCGGATGGGCAGGGGCGAGCGCATCGACAGGGGCGGAACGGTCGGGCGGCGACGCTGGCGGCGGTGTCGGACACGGGCGGGCGAGATAGAGAAAGTGAAGAGGAGGCCGCATCGCGGGCCTATACTGGGCCTTGCCGTGCCAAGATCTGCAGCACGGCAGCGCCTGCCACGTCATCGGTCAGGGCCCGGGCCCCCTACCACGTCACCCCCTCTGCCACACCGCCATGCATGGTGCGCAGAGTGGTTTGGCCACACCAGGGCAATAGGCCCGGCCAAAAGTGTTAGATTTGAAAATAAAAAATAAACAGTGTCAGATTTGAAAATAGTGTTAAAAAATTGTTAAAAATATAAAAAAATTCACAGTTTGGTGCAGCCTATGGAGGCCACTACTAAATAATGGATAGGTTCACATTTTCTGGGATCACAAATAGGCTGATAGGCAATCTTCTCCACAAACTCGGAGGTTCCATGTTTTTTATTAAGCTCAAGCAGTCATTTTTTTTCGTGTAGAAGGCTTATTGTACAGTTTACTTGGTTTTGTGGAGTGACTTCTGAGATCCATGATGTGCTATTTTTACCTGCCTGCAGAAATTCCGTTTCTTATATTAGGTACAGGTGACATGCATAAAAAGAGAGAGAATATGTACCAAAGTGATGTAGAGCAAAAATTGCTTATGCACTTCCATATAAAATGCCAGAGCATGCTCCTGGACTCCTGGCAGACTGCAAAATTGCTCCATTCATAGTTTCACCAGATGCTTGTAACTTATCAAAAACCGCAAGGAAGTTTTCAACTTATTGCCAAATCTGTCGTACAGGCAGTAGCTAAAGGTGAAGCTAGAAAGTTTATCAGATGTCAATAATATCTGCCTCCTATTCAAACGATGTACATACAGTAATCATGATTGTCATTAATTTCTCCCCTGCTTTACTGAACTCTTAGAGCAGCTAGGAGAATCTGAAGACCACATCTGCATCCCATCTTTCTCAGTAGAGCATGTACAGCAATCTGCAACTAAGTTGGACAGTGCTTCAGTGGACAACCGTGAGCAACAGATACAGATTCACCCTGAGAAAATAATCAAACTGCTTCATGGAATTCTTGAGAGAACCACAGATGCAACCATCATTGTAGCAGTGTGCAAAGGTAATCTGGAATAGTAGCATCATCCTTCATTTTCATCTCCATTGCTATTAGATTCAGCAAGTCATAAATCTCCGCTAAGCCCCGGATGAGTCTTGATAGGCAATTGTTAAGTAATTAGGCAATTTCCAGATTTAAATCAGAATATAAATCATGTAAAACAGATGAACTAGATCAAGTATGTATAGCATACTAGCATGACAAATCAGCATATTGGATAGTATGAACGACAAGATTAGATCACGAGAATTATACCTGCCGACTGTATCTGTAGTTGTTGGTGATGCAGATGGTGGTGATGATGGAACGAGGTCGATGTCGAAGTCATCGATGTTGAAGTTGTCGTCGAAGTCGTCAATGAGAGGTGGAGGAAGAGCTCGACGCAGTTGATGACGAATACGCCAGGACGTAGCGCCGCCTGACTTGGATGGAAGACGACCCGTTGTGAAAGTTGGGAGCAGTCGCGCGGATAGCTCTTCCCAAAAACCTTATCCGCCTTCTCCCAGTGCAGGATCGCAAAGACGAGAGTTCCGGAGACCTGCTCGTCTGGTCGCTGATGCACGCAAGCGATCGGACTGGAGTAGCTACAGCGGCAGCACAACAGCGAGAAGATGCAAAAACTCTAGGTCAATTAATTACGTTTTGGCGTGGCCGCTAGGTTGCTTATATAGTCATATCCAACCGACCTCGTGTCACGATCACGATCTAAGTCGTTTTAGAACTCTTAATTTATAACCGTTTCGAACTCTGCAACTTGAAGATCAAGAAACCAAAAACTAAAACTGCAAAAGGAGACCGCGCTCCCGCAAGGCGAGGAGCCGGATTTCAGCGGACCATTCACGCAGGTGTGGGCTTCTCTTTCTCCTCCTCACACTAGACTTGAGGAAGTGGAGAGGACTTCCATATTTAAGTATGGCTACCTCCACTTCAACAAGCAAGGTGGTCCTAAAAAGTTCTCACATCCCCTTACTCACATGAATGGGTCTTTGAAATTTATTAAGAATTTTACAATTGGTTATTGGGCTAAGCTCATATAAATTCCAACAGCAATGAACCTGGAGAGTCTACCACCAACATCAGTTTCACTGAATCCAGGGACCTTTTTTAGACCCCTCTCTTCCATCGCCTTTCTAGCTTTCTTTGCCTCTTGCCACCGTCTAGCAACAGCGTAGATATTGGACAGGCCAATGTACCTGCTATCATGGTCTGGCTGCAATTGAACAAGCTGCTTGCCTACTACCTCTCCCAGCTCCACCCATGTAAGGGTGGGTAAAATACCCGATACCCAATTTTCGAACCCGAATTACCCGAACCTAGACCCGAAGTATCCGAACCTAAAATACCGATCACAATTTTAGATAGTGATGGTAAAAACCCGAAATTAATTTGGGTACTTCGGGTAATGTTTCCCGGTACCCGAACTACCCAAATTACCCGAAATATCTCAAATATTTGTTCTTCTATTCCTAATATGAAGACATAAAGTATTCCAATGCCATATAAATATATTATTTGGTATGAATTAATGTAGATTTATGCTAACTTGATAATTTATTTGTTGGTAATTGATATGAAGACATGATGTGATTTATAGGACTATTGTGTATTGCTTTAAAATGGTACTTGAATTCTTCCAAAATGTTTGGTTTTGTCAATTTCGGGTATATCGGGTAAAACTCGAACCCGAATTATCGGGTACCCGAAATTTCGGGTAATGCTTTTTCGGGACAAAAATCGGGTAGCAATTTTTAATACCCGAATTTTCAACTACCCGAATTACTCGACCCAAATTTTTCGGGTAACCCGAATGCCCAGCCTTAACCCATCCGTGCAAATGACAGGCATTCCGGAGAGCACCAAGCACAGAAACACAGGCATACTTTTAACTACTCCCTCTGTCTCAGTTTATCTGTCGTTTTCGGTTTTCGTGCCGCAAGTTTGACTTGATTTGTAAAAAATACGTGCAACATTTTTATCTCCAAATAAATTTATTAAAAAACTAGATTTAAAGATCTTTCTAATGATACTAATTATGTACCATAAATATTAAAGTTATTTCTCCGTACTCTTAGAGCATCTCCAAGAGTACCTAATAATCCTTCTCAATCCTTATTTTCTAAGGAAGAATGAAAAAAATCCATCTCCAACAACTTCTAAAATGACCTCCTATTCTTTTAGCACTTGGGGAAAAAGGTCGGATACGTGTAAAGATACGTGGATGGCCGGTTGCGCGAATCCGCCCTCCCCATCGCGCGCTCTTTTTGCGCCGTTATTTTCTCCCGTGATCTCCACGTGGGAAAGAAAAAGGAGGAAATATAGGGTTCCAGGTGAGAAAATTGCAAGAGAGAAAGATCTTGTGGGAGGGCTTAAATGGATATAGAAACAAATTTAGGATTCTTGATGCAAAACTTCACAACTCTTGGGACCTACCTTTTAATTTTTTGGAAGTAGAATATTAGAAACTCTTGGAGATGATCGTCTTTATTCCTCCTAATACTTTTTTAGGAGTTGAAAAACATCATGTTTTTAGAAAAAAATAGGGTACTCTTGGAGATGCTTACAATGTTAAACAAGGCATGAGTTTATTGTCTTGTCTACCTGTTTTTAGGTTTAGGATCTGACTGTGAGTTGTGGTGGCATAATTCTTTTGCCTTTAGGGTGTGTTTGGCAACTACGTGGGAAGGGGTATGGGAATTAGTAGTGGGAGTTGATAGAGGGAATTAAGGTGCGGAAATTGATTTTTAGTCTTAATCTCTTGTTTGGTTCGTGGAGGAAAATAAATAAAGGGAATTGAAGAGGGAATTCATATCTCCTGTTTGGTGTAGGGGTCTTGAGGGAAAAATTAAAAGACAAATCATGATGGACGGTGAAGATCTACATTTCTTTTATTAAGACCACAACTCCCACCTAATTCCCACTCCTCCCCTAGGGAATTGATTAATAAGAGTTCGTCATCTAAACTCCCCTTCCACTTCCCACCAAAACTCCCCTTCCCACAAAACAATTAAATATTTCTAAACTCCTATCTCTAAACTTTCATTCCCTGCTTTCAATTACCCCTAACCAAACGAGCCGTTAGGACTTGGTTTTCCATTTATAATCCATAACATCAAGCAATGGAAAGTGAAGAAGATGAATCAGAATTTTTTCAAACGAAATCATGAGATACTATTGCAGAAGCTACAGATTTTGATGTCACGGAAGACAGATTTATGTGAAAGTATGCTTATCACCTTAAACGAGATAGAGAAGGCTACAACCAATTTTGATTTGGCTCGAGTGGTTGGTCGAGGAGGTAATGGGGCTGTATTCAAAGAGATTAGGCCTAGAAGTTGTGGCAATAAAAAATTTGAAGAAATTAGAGAAGTCCAAGAGGTATCTACCCTAGCAGTGATGTGTACTGATATAACTGTAGAAAACCGTCCTATAATGTGGGAAGTGCAGATGACACTTGAAAATATAATATCTAAGG
This sequence comes from Saccharum hybrid cultivar R570, assembly GCA_038087645.1. Classification (NCBI taxonomy): domain Eukaryota; kingdom Viridiplantae; phylum Streptophyta; class Magnoliopsida; order Poales; family Poaceae; genus Saccharum; species Saccharum hybrid cultivar. The sequence continues at coordinate 7,732,711 of JAQSUU010000066.1, forward strand.
AGCATGCTCTACATAGTGCAATAGCGAGGAAAACTGAGCAAGTTACCATGAAAGGGGTGGTGGAGCCAAGGGGGCAACAGGGGCCATGCCCCCCAAGATATGACAACAATTTTTTTATTAATATAATCTTATAATTTTATATTATATTAGATATATGCCCATGCGTTATACCAGATCACAATTTTTTGAATTGAATATCACTAATCGGACACAGACACATGAGCTCCAAGAATTTTGTATTGGATGCGGACACGTGGATCCAGTCTTCGTATCGCAACCGTGTAGGACACGGACATGTAAGTTCCGAGTGTAGTACGATTTGTATCGGACGCGGATATGTCCGTGCGTTGCAACGGTAAAAAATACACTAAGTGTGAATGACTCGGTCACGTACCTGCGCTGCTGCGTTAATGTGCTCGTTCTATCCCTGTACCACTCGAACAATGTTTTTCCATTGAAAATCTTAACACGAGATTTTCTGTAAACATATGCCTAGCTTGGTAAGAATTTTAACACAATACGCACGGCGGGCAGTAGGATAGCAAGGTACAAGGCGAGGAGGCCTAGCAGTGGCACGGGTGCCGGACTTCGTCGAACTTCTAGCGCGGTTCGACTTGGGCGCTGTTTAGTTTCTACCTAAAAATTTTTCATTCTGTCACATCGAATATTTGGACATATATATTGAGCATTAAATGTAGATAAAAAAACTAATTGCACAGTTTACATGGAAACCACGAGACGAATCTTTTAAACCTAATTAGTCCATGATTAGCCATAATTGGTACAGTAACACACATGTGCTAATGACAGATTAATTAGGCTTAATAAATTCGTCTCGCGATTTCCAGGTGAGTTATGTAATTAGTTTTTTTATTAATATCCGAACACCCCTTCCGATATCCCATGAAACATCCGATGTGACATCAAAAACTTTTCCATCCACGAACTAAACAAGGCCTCGACTTCTGATGCAAGACATGGCTGGTAGACCGGGTGCTATGCAGATAAGCATGATTTGTGTCCTGTTCGCTTAAACTTATCAGCCCGACTTATCAGATATGGTATAATGTTTTTCTCTCACAACAAATCAACACCAGCTGGCTTATCAGCCGAACAGAGTCTTGATATCACATGGTAGATTATTTTAGAGTCGTTTTAGATGTAGAGATTCAGCGAAAGTATATAACACAATTATTGTTATATATACCTATTAGAGCCTGTTTGGAAGCCTAGTTTTCGACTCAAAACAATTGTAAATTACAAGCCCTAAAAGTTTTACAACCCATATCTAAAAACGATGTTTGGATGGACAGTGAGGCCACTAAAATTTACTCTCGGATTGAGTCAAAACTGGTGAAAAAAATAATCCAGTACCAAGGCCCGGAAATATAAAACGGTAAGTATCGGGCAAGTCCTCCGTTCGGTGAGTCTGGTCATCGCCGAACCCAACCTGTTGACGACGATCGCGAGAGGGAATCCGTGGAGACGGTGAGCGAGTCCACCGTGCTGGCGAGCTGATCCGCAGCCGTGGTGACCACATCCATGGCGACGGCACCCACGAAGGCCCGGCCTTCACTAATTTGGATGGATGCAAACGGCGCGGCGGCAGGCAGCCCGTCCCGCATCCGCAAGCGCCGCATCATCGTTCGCGGGATTTTGCGGTGACCCGTTTTCAGCCGCATACGACTAGCGGCGTTTTCGTTAATCCCGCGACGGCCTGTTTTGTACCGCGTGCGCCGCTCACTTGTTTGCGTGCTCATGCGGCAACTAGCCCTGGGCGTTCGGTCTGACCGAACCGATCGGTCTCGGTCTTCGATCATTTCGAAAGTTCGGTCATCTAAAAACAGAGACCGATCGGTTAATTTCAAAACTCAGGACCGAGCAAGTTTGGTCTCGGTTAGTTCGGTTCGGTCTCGGTCATGACCGAATTAACCGAATTTCACAAAACAACTACTAAATATTGTAATTTGTAGCAAATTTTACCAATATTTTTTCTATTTCAAGGCAAAAATACAATACAAAATATAGATTAAACATAGTGATAAGAGTGATGGTTGATATAAAGCCACTAGAATAAATATTATATCACTAATAATAGTCTAAATTACATATTATGTCAACAAAATTCAAGTGTTCGGTTAATTCGGTTAGTTCGGTTACCCGAGGGTAATGACCGAACTAAGTCCGGTTAGTTCGGTTACTTCAAACTGAAGACTGAACTTATGACCGAAATTTTCGGTCTCAGTCACTTCGATCTCGGTCTCGGTTAGTTCGGTTTGGTCTTCGGTCTTCGGATAATTATGCCCAAGGCTAGCGGCAACCCACGTCCCGCCGCATGCTGCTAAAGGATCATGCGGCGGTCCGCACGAGCTGCTAATGAAGACGCAAGAGCCTTGCCTGCTTCAGTTAATAAGGCCTTTTTTAGATGAGCCCCAAAAGTTAGAATTTTTTTCACACTCTCTCCATCACATCAATCTTTGGACGCATACATAGAGCAGTAAATATAGATAAAAAATAACTAATTGTACAGTTTGATTGTAAATCACGAGATGAATCTTTTGAGCCGAGTTAGTCCATAATTGAACAATAATTATCAAATACAAACGAAATAGTACAGTTCCAAATTTTTGTAACTTCTTCAATCTAAACAAGCCCTAAGGCATGCAACGCTCAAGCAGGCAAGTACAGTAGTAGCTCTGCTTGGGATTCAAAAAAAAAAGTAGCTTTGCTTTGCTTAATAATGATGCAAATTAAGAAAGAGATTCACCCAAAAATATTAAAAAATCATAAAAAAGCTATCGATGTTAGAATTTTTTATCTTCTATAACAGATACATCAAAAGGCATGTAGTATTACATCATGTGGCAATTTAGAAATAAGGTGTACACTGAACTATGAATTGAAGATTAGTAAATGCCACTGGCCTCGTTCTAACAAGTACTCCCTCCGTCCCAAAATAAGTGCATATCACGCACATCGACAAGTCATTTTTTAAAGTTTGATTAAGTATATAAAAATAATATTAATATTTGCATCTCCAAATAATTTTATTATGAAAGTATATTTCACAACCAATCTAATGTGATGCTTATTACACATCATAAATATTAGTATTTTTTTATATGTTTGGTCAGCAGACTCAGCTCAAGATTTGAGGTAGGGCGTAATTAAACTACAAACTTTTAGCTAAACAACGGCTACACGCGTATCATGAACAAAAATTGTAGAATGACAAGCAAGAACCAATATGTTACCATTTAATAGAAAAATCATCAATAATGCATGTTTTAATAGAGAATTACCATACAAAACGTGTCAATTTAAAAGACATATGAATTAGAAAAATAAAATATAAAAGACTAGAGAAGCTTTTCTAATGTGTATAATAATTGAATGGATTGACTAATCACTCATACTACTATATCAGTTTCATTATTTTTGATTAATTATACTCTTTATAAAAATAAATCAATAGAAACACTATTTTATTTACCCAGGAAACATAAAGTACGTATGCAACATGTGATTTACTACTTGTACATAGTAACAACACCATTTTTTAATTATTCTAAATTTTATTATGCAATTTTGAAGTATCAGCCATTTTGATCATCTTTCAGAAAACAGAGGAATCTAGTAGGCATTTTAGAGCATCTCCAAGAGTTTGCCAAATCAACTTGGCATCTATTTATTTTTGGTAAAACATGAAAAATTGTGCTCTAACAGTTTGGCATCGAACTTGGCAAATTTTAGCAACTTGGCAAATCTCCCCCTCCACGCGCATATTTGCGCGCTGAGTGCGAGCGCGCATCCGGCTTCGCGTGCGGAGCTCTTCGTTTCTTAGCGGGGCTCTTCGTTCGCTTAGCGGGCCTCTTCTTATTTACCAAGTCCAAATGGCAAACTCTTGAAGAGAGTCTATTTTTTCACTTGCCATATATTTTAGTAAGTTGCCAAATCACGATATTTGCCAAGTTAATTTTGGCAAACTCTTAGAAATGTTACATTGGGAATCCTAAACTATATCTAAATCAATCATGTCCTTCTCAAGTTTTCTTTCTCTCTAGCACTTTCTCAACTGGATCCCTCCCTTATTACGTATTCTTGCTTGCAACTCCTCTTCATTCTCGTTCACAGAAACACAGTACTCAGTCCGGCCTCTCAGCTCTCAACGCTCCAGCGCCGGCATGTTCGTGGAGCTGTGCATCCTAAGCGGTTAAGCATAACGCTTGCCCGTGTGAGCGGCGGCGATCACAGCGGAGTCCCGTCCGTGCAATGCCCGTGCCTCTGGGTGCTCGAGCTCGCCATGCTGGACGTCTCATCCATCCGCTTCAACACTCGTCTTCAACTCCGGGGACAGTGGGAGGGGGATCCGGCCGAGGTTCACGACGGAGAGAACGAGGCCGAAGGCAGAGCCAGAGGCGGAGCTAGAGGCTGACGCAGACTCGTAGCCGGGAGGCGGCGGCTGCGGATCAGGATTCAGGAGATGCGGGCTGTGCGGCGCCGCGGGACTACGCGGGTCACCCGTATCAGCCTGCTCCATCTAAGCGGGTTAGCTCACGGGCTTCTATGCGTCAACGGCGCGACCAAGCCCAACGGGTTGGCGGCGTGGCCCGCGCCGTTTGCAAGCGTAGAAGGCCGAATGTTGTGCCGAGTGCTGACGAGGAGCAGTAGCCGAAGCGGCTGATGTCGAATTGGGAGTGGGAGTCGGTGCGGTGGTTGCCGCCGCGGAGACGCTCCAGGCCGAGAGACAGAGACCGGCGCACTGCGGAGGCTGCGTGCGGCCGGCGCACTGGCTGCCCTACTAATCGCGCTAGCGTGGACCCGTCTCCTGCAGGTCGTCGGCAATGGCGTGTGGGCGGCGGTGTGCCCGCCGCTGCGGCAGAACCTGCAGCTTCTCAGTTTGTTAGTTCAAAACTTCAAATCACCGTTCGGCAACCATTACAATGTCCGATTTAAGTGACCAACTATTCCCTTGCGCTGCTAATTCATGAGATAAGCGTCGATTAATTCATATCCAGCAGCTAGTTAGTACTCCGCTTATCACGGATCACGTACGTACAGATAGATCTCACGTCACCATCAAAGAAGAAAGATTCGTGATACAATACACAATGTCAACAATCATTGATAACATGTCATGGCCCAGAAAATGCATGGAGAATATTGGCATGAAAAAATAATCAAAAGCCGGGGGGGTATCTCAGCGACGTCCAAAAGTACGGAAAACAAATATCATTGCATGACATCCGTGATCAGTTTTAAACAGACGACTGACGAGACTGATATCGAACAACCCAGAACCAACCCAACAGGACACCTAGCTGTATAGATCGTCATCATCAGCTGAAGCACCGGCAGAGGCAAACGGATCGGCTGCAGCAGCACCAGCTGTCGCCGACTGCTCCGAGAAGCGGAACTCGCTGCCAAACCCACGGGACTGCTGCAATGTCTGGGCAAACGCCTGGTACTTGCGGATATCAGCATCACTGACGCTACGCCGAGCATACTTCATCGACTCCTCGAAGTGAGCCGCCTTGATCTCGGCAATCTCGTCCACTTCGTCTTCCTCCATCGCCTCAGGGTTGTCCTTTCTCCGCTTTTCCCTCTCAATGTCCTGAAACCATATTTGTCGAGATTAGATGTTGCAGAGAGATTTATTCAGATGAAAAAACATAAGGCAACTAAACAGCAGAGAAACCAAGCTTACCTAGGAAGTTCAACCTATGATAAAAAGTTCATACTTCCAAGACAAGATAAAAGAAATTAACCAAAAAGCATTCTAATCCTGAAAAAACTTTAAGCTGATCACTAGAGTCTGCTGATCCAAGTTCACCCCAAGCTATGGTAGATAACTTATTTGTGACTGGAAGGAGTACATGGAGGTATATGAACGATTACTGTTGCTTCTGCTTCCTATTGAAATATTGAAATCATGAATTGACTGCTAGATTTTGTTATATATTTATTAATTTAAAACATTTGTGAAATAAAACTACATTTGTGAAATAAAACTACATGTGAAATTCCAAACATTAAATCCACATGCTGGGGTGGATTGGGGTGGAAATTAAACTAACTTATGGCACCTTTTTACAAGCTCTGTTTAGTTCATGTTTAGGAATGACAATAGCTTGCAATTCAGAAGAGTTATTTGTAGAGCACCAACTAACGTTTAGAGGAAGTTACCTTCTCAATGTTCTCTCTGATTGCATATTTGCACGCACGCTGGCAAATTTCTGTGATATCTGCTCCACTGAACCCTTGCGTGTACTTAGCAAGAGCATTCAAGTCCACATCCTTCGCCACAGGGGACTTCCTAAGGCAAGCCTTGAAGATCTGGAGCCTAGACTGCTCATCAGGCAGTGGAATGTAGATCAGCTGGTCAAGACGCCCTGGCCTCAGCAGAGCAGGGTCAATGATGTCAGGCCTGTTTGTAGCCCCAATAATAAACACAGTTTTCTTGGCATTCATGCCATCCATCTCTGTCAGTAGCTGATTAAGCACTCTATCAGCTGCACCTCCAGCATCACCCACACTGCTTCCTCTCTGCAACATCGCATTAACATCTTTAAGACATAAAACATGACACAAAAAATAATAAAGAGCCAAGGTGACACGTGTACAGACCTGAGTAGCAATCGAGTCAAGCTCATCAAAGAAGAGGACACAAGGAGCAGATTGGCGAGCCTTGTCGAAAATTTCACGGACGTTGGCTTCACTCTCACCAAACCACATGGTAAGCAACTCAGGACCCTTGACACTGATGAAGTTAGCCTGGCACTCATTGGCAATTGCCTTTGCCAACAAGGTCTTACCGCAACCAGGAGGACCATAGAACAGAACTCCTTTAGATGGAGACATACCAAACTTCTCGAACTTCTCCGGATGCTCCACAGGATATTGAACAGTCTGCATCAATTTTAGAAGAAATTAGCAAATTGTGGAACATAAACAATACCAAAGAGCAGAAGGTCAATTAGCATCTAATTACCTCCTGGAGCTCCCTCTTGACATTCTCCAGCCCACCAATATCCTCCCAAGAGACATTTGGGACTTCGACAACCTGAATCCAGAAAGCAAATTAAGCATCCCAGAACAAGAGCAGCTCACACAGATGATTATAGGCAGGTACTCACAGTTTCACGGAGAGCAGATGGGTTGCTTGTTCCAAGCGCAGTCTTGAAATGGTCATTTGTAACAGCCATCGAGTTCAGTATCTCTGCATCTATTGTCTCATCCTCAAGATCTATGATGTCCATCTTCTCACGAATGCACTGAAGAGCAGCCTCAGTGCAAAGGGCAGCAAGATCAGCACCAACGTATCCATGGGTATCCTTTGAAATGAGTTCCAAATTAACCTGGAAATTTCAGAGAATGGACATCAAGACATGCTAGAAGAGAAGACAAAAATCATATTCATAATCAGTGTCAAGTGCAATGGATCAAGAATAAATTATGGTCACTTACATCTTCAGCTAGTTTCATGTTCTTAGTGTGAATGCGGAGAACCTCAAGCCGGCCAACTTCATCAGGAACGCCAATGTCAATTTCCCGGTCAAACCTTCCAAATCTTCGAAGAGCAGGATCAATGCTGTTTGGTCTGTTTGTAGCACCCATGACAATAACATGGGAACGAGATTTGAGTCCATCCATAAGAGTCAGTAGCTGTGAAACAATACGACGCTCTACTTCTCCATTGGTCTTCTCTCTCTTGGGTGCAATGGAATCAATTTCATCAATGAAAATGATAGATGGAGCATTCTTCTCCGCTTCTTCAAATGCCTTTCGGAGATTGCTCTCACTCTCTCCTGCTAGCTTCGACATAATCTCTGGGCCATTGATCAGAAAGAAAAAGGCTCCAGTCTCATTTGCAACAGCACGAGCAATAAGAGTCTTTCCAGAACCAGGTGGCCCATACAGCAATATGCCCTTTGGTGGCTTCACACCAATAGATTTGAAAAGCTGAGGATGGCGTAGTGGAAGCTCGACAAGCTCTCTGATTTGGGCCATTTGTTTTCTAACTCCACCAACATCATCATAACCAACATCATCAAGACGCTCCTCATCCTCCCTCTTAATAGGCTCCCCATCACAAAATATTTCAGTATCTGGCGCAACGATACAATATTCAGCAGGATCAGTCTCTATAACTTTGAATTCCACACTTCTCATTCCACCCCTGACAAGGAAAAGGTCTCCTTTCCTCACGGGCCTGTATGCTTCCAGGAAGTATGCTGCACAGTTTCATAAGGGATGTTATTAGAAAATGACAGAACAGCGATAAGGTCTAGCATGACATGGCAAAAACAATATACAAGTATATATTAGTTATAGGGAGTATAAATGTCAGACTCCTCCCTGCTCAGAACTAAGTAAATCATTGACAATAGAGCAATACTTCAGTTCAAGTAACATGTAAATTAAGTATCATGGAGCCTTGCTCATGCAAAAAAAAAAAAAAAAACTAGATCAGCTAAAAAATTCACAAGATCACAAAACTCACGTTTCAAGAAGGCATCAAACAAGTTCCCTGTAATGCCTTCAACTGTATCATCAATTGGAAGAATGTGCACACGCTTCCCGTATTTTACATCCTGGCACTGGTGGACAGAAACCACATCACCAAGCCTCACCCTCAGGTTCTGGCGGACAACCTTGTTCATCCGAACCTTTGGCTCCTCACAGGTTTCATCCGCAAGGACAATGCAAATGGTGTCTTTCCTCTTCTTACCCTATAACACAAAACATAAGGTGAGCAATAGACCCATGGACAAACAGTAGCCATAAAGTTCACTAACAAAATTTGTCACCCACCATAACACAAAAACTAGCTGCTGGGCCATAATAAAGAGACTTAAAAAAGATATAGGCCAATACATATCCAATTGCTCAGTTCCCTGTACACTAGAGTTACAAGTACAGGCATCACATCCAAATTATCATGCTAGGAATCACAAAATAACAATTCTGTATGCAGCACATCATCTCCATCTAACAGAACAATGAACACAAATCTCAATAATACTGAACAGTGTTGATTCCCTATTCTAACGATGACCAATGGGATATTAGTGCAAAAAGAATGGTTGCATTTAAATCTAGAACAGATGTACGGGGAGAATATTTGAACATAAAAAACAAGTATATTAGAATTCGTTACTGAAGCAATAAAAGAAATCTAGATTACTATTACCTTCAACTGAATCAATGGTGTACGAATGCAAATTGGCTAAATTCTAAAATCTACACACTACAGCAGCAAAACAGAGGGACCCAAATACCCTCAGCATACTCAAATTCCCAAACAATACAACAAATTACAACATTTTTCACTTCAGCAAGTACTTCTAACAGATCTGCACTACGAATACACCATATTTGGGTCGGTCGAACACAGATCGGTCACGTGATAATATAATACAATCTGCTAAATCAGCTCAACATCCTAAAGCTGCTCCAGCAAGCTCAGATTAGACATTTCAGACCTTGAGGAGCACGGTGTCGCCGCGGAAGAGCTGCAGCCTCTCCATGGTGTCAGGGTGCAGTGCGACGACGGAGTTATCGTCGTTGGTGGCCTCGTCGACGACAAGGCGGTTCGGAGACTTTTTCCTCTCCAGGATCGCCGTCGAGTAGTCCTTCTTCTCCTTCCTGCACAAGCCATCACCGGAAAACCATTACCAAAGGAATCCACCACCGAAACATTTTGACACCCAAAAAAACCCAGATCGGGTCCGGGAACCCTCAACCCTAGGGCTCAACCAGATCGGATCGGCCGGAGAGGAAGGGAGGGAGCGACATCTTACGGATCGGAAGCGGACGCCGAGGGCTCCCCTTGGCTCGCCATGTTTGCGGTGGCGACGAGGGCGGCGGGGGTAGGTTTCGGGTGGTTGGCCGGGGGATGGCGTTAACTGCAGCAGCACCGGCGAGGATGCGAGATGCGGAGGACTCGAGGAGGGGGATTAGCTTTCCTTTATAGCTTCTTTCTTGCAGCGGGGGTTTGGGACTCGGAGGGCCGCGTCACCGGGTACGTCACTGACTCGCGGGACCTGGGACGGAGCAGGGCCCACTGGCAGCGAATGTTCTGGAGCCTTCTGGAGGTAGGACTTAAAGCGGGGCCGTCGTGAATAGGCCGTCCCGACGTGTGGGGACCACGTGGAAGTGTCTCAGATGGGGGCGGGTGGGGACCACGTTCATCGTTGTAATCGTGCTCGTCGCGTGCGGGGTGGGAGAAGCGGAAGGAGAGGAAGGAAGTTTGGTATCGTTTCATTTCATTCTTGTATTATATGAAAAAAAAAATCCGAGGACAGTGGAGTAGGAAACGAAAATTGGAATCGAAAAGCCTCTCCATGCTGTAATCTCATTATTTCACAAGTCATTTTGTTTCCTCAACTTTCTTCTATGGGCTGGTTTAGTTCATGAAAAATTTGGCAAAACGCTACTGTAGCAGTTTCGTTGTTATTTGGTAATTAGTGTCCAATTATGGTCTAATTAGGCTTAAAAGATTCGTCCCGTCTATTTCGTCTAAACTGTGTAATTAGTTTTATTTTTTATCTATATTTAATGCTTCAGGCATGCGTCCAAAGATTCGATGTGACGGAGAATCTTGAAAAATTTTGGGAACTAAACAGGCTCTATGGTGAAGCCTGTATACAAGAGTGTTTATTTGAAGACTAATTTAGCAAGTTAACAAAAGAAATAGCAACCTTAAATTTTATTCTTCTCTAACAGTTTACTATAATAGCTTTCTAAACAATTTTGTATTGAAAATCTGGAACTATTTCCAACTAACCAAACATTTTTGTAATGGTGTATTCGTCTCTTACCACTTTCTCATCTGGAATCTTTTATTGTCTTAATTAATTTATTCATGCGTCCAATTTACTCCGATCTCCCAAGAAAAATGCTGGACAAGGAGCAGATACGGAGTTCTTATCGACTATGGAAACTTGTAAGTTGGAGAGGAAACTTTTTATTTTTAAAGAGTTCCTTTGCCAAATTGTTGGAGGACATTTTTCCCTTTTTATTAAAAATCAAAATAGAGAGTTGTTCTATAAAACTCCTAGAGATTCTTTCATAGCAGAACGGGAAGCAAAATTGATAGACAAGTTTGGTACTTTGCAAGGCCTGTTGCTTGGACTGTCTAAGGGGGCATCGGATTGTACATATGCCCTCTGACAATTGTGTACTATAGATCACGATTCTTCTGACAATACAATCAACTGAAAAGGAAGTATAGACTTGCCAAATAATCCATCATTTGTCATTTGCCAACCAAAAGAGTAGGGAAGTATAGGCATACAGAAGTTACAGTGGCAGCACTGAGTAGCAAGTACTGCAAACAATGATTTACAAGTAGGAAGCGACATCTTTTGTTACTTGCTTAAAATAATGGTTTCTTCACAGTAAACTCTATGTATATCTTATCAATACTAATTCTCGATACAGGACCTCTAGGGTTCTGTATCATGTCGACTTCTATCAGGGGCCCATCCTAGGTCCACGGTCAAAATCGAAGGACACGGTTTAAGATGACGTGGACTTCAAGCCGTAAAAACCGACCTAGTTGGAATATTAAGGGAGTTAGACTCTGTAATAGATCTAGAACTCTTTAATTGTATCCGGCCAGGACTAGAATTGCACATCAGCCTTCTCTCCCTATATAAAGAGAGGCTAGGGGCACCCCATGTATATACAATCATACAATCAATCCAACGCAAAGGCTAAATGCCAACTAGACGTAGGGCTTTTACTCGATCACGAGGGCCTGAACCAGTATAAATAGCTTGTCCCTTGCATTACCGTCGAGTTTCTAGGTTAGCCGGCCCTCGAACAATCATCCCGGATAACCCCATAACGAGTTGTCGGTCATCAAACACTGACAGCTGGCGCGGGGGGCTTTCGGTGAATTCACGCTCGAGGGCTCGATGGATTTCGGCAATATGATCTTCCCGACGGGTTCAACCTTCGTCTTCGGTTCCTGGATCTGTGTAGTTGACGGCGACGGCAGGCTCCAAAGCCAGCTCATGGAGATCCTGCCACCTCAGCATACTTTCGCTGCTCCTGCGATCATGACGGATCAACTCGTCGAGAAGCTCTCTCAACTTTTGATTTATGACTTGACTCAGATCTCGAAGGTCCCCAAGGAAATCAACTCGGCTCGACTATGCCAGAAGAGATCAACCCGGAGTCCAATCCGGGTTCCACACCCGAAGTGCCGGGTCCTTATCTACTAGGACTCCACAATGCAGCGTTCACCTATCAAGATTCGATTCAAGGCCGGGTCAACCCGGCACAAGAGATTCCCTTGACAGGAGCTCAAAAGAGATTCCCCTGACAGGAGCTCAGGACGATAAAACCTTGCGGGGTAACCGACAGCACTGAGTAGCAAGTACTGCAAACAATGATTTACAAGTAGGAAGCGACATCTTTTGTTACTTGCTTAAAATAATGGTTTCTTCACAGTAAGGACCCCGCACAAGAGATTCAAGGCTGTCGGTTACCCCGCAAGGTTTTATCGTCCACTGGTCTGGATCCCGTTCAGATGACTCTTACCCGGACTCATCCCGGGTGATAGCAATGGCAGATATTTTACCCTACCAAGATGAAGACTCTCTCCCCGGCGATGATCATGGCTCCATGGAGATCCTCGAAAGCTCTGGTACAGCGGAGTCTGCTACTAACAGGGTTTTCGGGCACGCTCGGGAGGTATTTATGTACGAGGCTGCTCACCACTTTGTGCTCCAACTCCGCCTGATGTCAACTCGGATGACGAGACCACCTCTGCTATTTCCCCCGATGCACTCGAAACTCTGAACGAGATAGAAGCCGAGAAGACTGCGAGGGATAAGAAGAACAAGCAGAGGGCGGGTCGCCGCATCTGGGCTGCACGTCGACGACAGGCTTAGGCTGATTACCAAGCCTGGATGGTCGAATATGATCGCCAACGCTTGGCCCGGGAAGCCGAAGAAGACCAGCGTCGTGAGGACGAAAGGCGTCGACATGAGCGCTGCGAGCACGAAGAGCAGGTAGCTGGTTCATCCCATAATCTCGAGTCAGAGTTCATGATGGTCAGAGGCCATAAAGCATATAACACTCCATACGCAAATGTCTATACACTAGCCAAAGAATACGAGGTTATTCAGAATCCAACCCTCGAGCAAGAGCGGTTGCATGCCATATTACAGTCCACTGCTCTTCAATTGAAAGGAAGGAACCCGTCTGTGAGCCATCATCCCTCTCAAGCAAGAAGTCAGGGGCATAGTCAGTGAGTTTCTGTTCATGATTGAATTGGACCAAACCCCATGCAGAATAGGGACAACCAGGGTGATTGAGGGAACTGAGATGTCTAGAGAGGACGTGATGGGGATGCATGTGGCAGACCACCGATTCACCCGGCTCCTCGCAACCCACCTTGACAAAATAACAGAGACGAAGGCGGTGCTGAGTCCGAGTACAAGGAAGCCAGAGTTCTCGACAGATTTTCTTGCTTTACAAGATGCCTTCTATCTATCCGGCTGCCCTACAGGTTCAAACCTTCAAATCACTCGAAATATGATGGCAAGACCGAGCCAAATCAATGGTTCCGCATCTATTCCCAGTCAATTGAGCTAGCCAGAGGCGATGACGACATCACAACCCTGTTCTTTCCTATGGCGCTTGAAGCAGTACCCCTCTAGTTGTTTGATAAGTTGAGCCCCGGGTCAATTATGTGCTGGGATGATTTGCAAAAAGCTTTCAGCAGCAACTTCGCTGGTATCCTCACTCATCCGGCCACCTGGGTGGAGCTTAGAGGATGTACTCAGAAGAAAGACGAAAGCTTCCGAAAATACTATAGACGCTTTGGAGAACTTCGCTCCTAGGTTCATGATATCATCGAACGAGAGGTCATCGATGATTTCTCCATGGGGATACGAGCCAAATGGTAGTTTCAGGACTTCTATAGAGAAAACCCGCTGACCAACGAAGAGTTTAAACACACTGTACAGAAGATAATCTCGGCAGAAGAAAGAACCCGGGAAAGATTTGGCGACGGGCATGATAACCGAGAGAATTATGACAATAGGGGCAACCAAGGTGGACAGCAAACCGGAAGTGCAGCCCCGACAATATGGTCACCTCTGTAGATAAGTTGAAGAAATCTAGCAAACCTAGGTGATTCAAAGACCTGGAGAACTTACCCTGTGCATGGCACCTGAATTCATCTCACACGGCAGGCGATTGCCGGAATTATAGAATTATACTCGGAAGAATGACTTAGCCAAGGGCAAGGGTAAGCTGGACAATGACAACAATGATCAGGAGGACCAAGGAGACAAGGAGTTTTAGAAATCCAAGGGCGTTGTCAATATAATCTTTGTTGGGGTCCCAAGTTCTAAGAGCAAGCAGCAAGAAAAACTCGCCCTACGGAGTATCTCGGTGGCTGAACCTGCTATCCCCAAGTACCTCAATTGGTTCGAGTACCCAATCCAATTCTCACGAAAGGATGAGTGGACCAGTGTTGATAATGTCGGACATTACACATTGGTTCTAGATCCAACCATCGCGGGTATGACCGTGACAAAGGTTTTGATTGACAAAGGAGCATGGCTTAATATTATCTTTGCCGACACATTGAGGAAGATTGGTCTTGACTTCGCTGGCCTACTAACACCTACAGATATAGCCTTCTACGGAATAGTACCCGGCAAAGAGGCCATGCCTCTTGGCTAGATTACGCTCCCAGTCACCTTCGGAACCCCGGACAACTATCGTATTGAGTTCATCAAGTTTGAAGTAGCCGACTTTGAATCATCCTATCACACCATTTTCGGGAGACCAGCACTGGCTAAATTCTTAGCAGTACCGCATTACCCGTACCTCTTGCTCAAGATGCTAGGTCCCAACGGTGTTCTCTCATTCCGAGGTGACCTAAAGCGTTCCTATGATTGCGATGCTCAAGCTATCAGGATTGCATCCAGGGTGCAGGCAGACTTAGAAAGGGAGGAGTTGCTACTCTAGCCAGTCAAGCCAACCTAGAAGATTTGGAGTTACCAGCTAAAAAGCCCACCATCCTTGTTCCACCTAAGGAGGCGGATGTCATGAAGATTGATCTTGGCACTGGTGATCCCTCTAAGACGGCGACCATCAGTGCTCACCTTCCTAAGGAATAGGAACTCGCGCTCATCAATTTTCTCTGGGACATCAACAATATCTTCACTTGGAAGCCAGTCGACATGCTAGGTGTCCCAAGAAAGTTAGCTGAGCACATAATTGATTTGAATGAAGGTTCTAAACCTGTCAAGCAGTGGTTACGATGTTTTTCTCCTGATAAGAAAGCCGCCATCAAGAAAGAAATCACGAAGCTTTTGACAGCCGGGTTTATCCAGGAGATCTTACATCCTGACTGGCTTGCCAGCCCTATGTTAGGATGAAAGAAGGACTCGAATGAGTGGTGTATGTGTGTCGATTATACGGATAGCAACAAACATTGCCTAAAGGACCCGTTTGGTTTACCGCGCATTGATCAGATTGTTGATTCGACTGCTGGTTTAGCCCTTTTGTCCTTTCTCGACTGCTACTCCGGGTATCATTAGATTGCACTTCATGTAGAAGACCAAAGCGAAACATCCTTCATCACTCCGTTCGGTGTCTACTGCTATATGACTATGTCATTTGGGCTAAAAAATGTTAGGGCCACATATCAGCGTGTAATTCAAGAATGTCTAGGCGAAAAAATTGGTCACAATGCAGAGGACTATGTTGATGATGTGGTGGTTAAGACCCGAGATTTAGCTACACTGATTGATGACTTAAAAGAGACTTTCAAAAACCTGCGCGAGTGGAAGTGGAAGCTCAACTCGAACAAGTGTGTCTTCGGTGTACCTTCTGGACAGCTCCTGGGATTCTTAGTCAGTCATCGTGGGATCGAGGCTAGCACAAAGCAAATTCATGCAATCACCGAGATGGGTCCTCCTCGTTGCATCAAGGATGTCCAGAAGTTGATAGGGTGCATGGCTGCTCTCAACAGATTTATCTCATGGTTTGGAGAAAAGGACTCCCCTTCTTTAAACTTTTAAAGAAGTCGGGTAAATTCGAGTGGACTGATAAGGCCAATGATGCGTTCGAGAAGCTCAAGGCCTATCTCACCTCTTCACCAGTCCTCACTTCGCCTATGAAGAAAGAAGACATGTTACTCTATATTGCAGCGACAACCATGGTGGTCAGTGCAGTGATTATTGTTGAAAGAGAAGAGGAAGGTCACGTATTCAAAATTCAGAGGCTAGTTTATTATGTCAGCGAGGTTTTATCAGATTCCAAAGTCTGATACCCGCATGTGCAGAAGCTACTATGCCATCCTGATCACCTCCTGCAAGCTCAGACACTACTTTGACGATCATAAGATTACGGTGGTTACTGACTTCCCACTCGGTGACATCCTACATAACCGAGATGCTACCGGATGTATATCCAAGTGGGCAGTCGAGCTTAGGGCTCTCAACATCGAGTTCACCCCACATAAGGCTATTAAGTCGCAAGCACTTGTCGACTTTTGTTGATGCAAAAGTAGGTCTGCAAATACAAAGGGCTAATACCCGAAATCGATATCCAAAGCGTGCCAGTCGATTTGACCTGTTAATCGATAAGGATGAAGATACGAGCACTTTGGTCCTGACAACAGCGATACGCCCGGAAGTCACGGCCAAGAGGTACTCACGCGGAACTCGAGGATCGTCGAAGATTGCACTAGAGCAATGCAACTCGCCGAATCGATGAGAACTCGTAAAAAGGAAAAATATGCAAATTGACGAAGTCGCCGAAAGTAGATGTAAATAAGAGTAAAAGCTGTTTTTTGATGTATTGATTGATTCTTCATTACATTGCCCTTCACCCTATATTTATATCCTGATCTACAGAAACGTAACCAAATACGACTAGGACACTAAATCCAAATCTATGGAAACACATGACTTTGATACAACTCAGACTCTAATAAACGTATACAAGGAAATTAACTCCTATCTTATTCCATAGTCCGCTTCAGTCACGATGGTATTCTCATCGACCTCCTTTTCATCGGCACAATCCCTATTCCATCGGCAGCAGCCTTCAAGTTCCTTTCATCGGTACACTCCCTGTTTCATCGGCAGCAGTCTTCAAGTTCCTTCCATCGGTACACTCCCTGTTTCATCGGCAGCAGTCTTCAAACCCTCTTTCATCGGCATCGGCAATAATACCCTTAACCTTATCGGCAACACTTCAATTTGAATCCATACGCTACCACCACTCATAAGCAAGCAAATTTTCATCGGCTATCAATCTACACAGTAATTTTTCCTCTGCTGATTAGCCCTTCCTGATCATCTTGACACGTGCTAAAAACGATGTCAACACATGCCCCCCAATTTCGGAGTATAAGATACTGATGCTCCGAAATTTACTCCAGATAATGCTTGCCATTACCTATTTTTTTAACCCATTCTCCAAGCATAACATGATTTGTTACCAGATTTAATCAAATCTAGATCTAATCCATGTACCTCAGTAAATATCGCACATTTTCCAACTGTTTTTGCCTCAATTACGGTTGAGATACCAAAATAACAATCCATCGGCAAGATCTTATCACAGCAACATCACCATTTTAGAACTGAAAGATCCTGTATCAAGATATCCTTCAAGTCATGATTACTTGCCATCAAATCTTCTGTACAATCCCTTGATTGTCGTGCAAACAGTTACCATATCTCTCTGAACCACCTCGATCCATCCGCGCACGGCATAGAGATAAGTCAAGAATACCCCTACCCCAAATGGCCTATAAATAGATTTCTCCGGACTGCTCATCTTCTACCTTCAAACTTCAACCTTTGGCATTCTCAGTCCGGCGACAACCCTAACCATCAACCGCGCATCCTCAACCCACTAGAGCTCCTTCAATCGTCATCTTCCAATCTCCAGCTCGTGCCCTCATCCTTCTCGAAGCAATGGCGGTCAACTTCAACGTCCCTGCGGTTCGTTCTTCTCTTATTATTTTTACTTCGACCCTTCTGGTTCCTTGCGAGTTCTTACAGTTGGTATTTTTTCTACTTCTTCCATTCTCTTGATCTTCTAAACTCAGGAACTACGCAACACATTGGTTATTCCAACCAACCAACCTCCTCTCCATTGCCTAGGTCCAATGGGCGACCCAGATCCAACCGACCTGATCAATGCAGAGGCTAACCGTATTCCCTTCAAAGCTCAAAATTTCTCTTTGAATCTGTGAAAAGATACATTCCTATCTTGGCCCAAACCCACCAAAGGGTGGAAAAACTGGTACTTGAGGGTCAACAGATCGATGCAAGTGTTCTGGACAGAACAGAAGATAGACCAATGTATCAGGCTATCCATTGCAGATATACAAAAGAATGAATCCATGATGATAGCTGCCGCTCACTTTTGGTCAGATACCACAAATACCTTCATGTTCGGTCATGGCCCATGCGCCCCTACCCTTGCCGATGTATATATGCTCACCGGCTTGGATATCTCAACTGTCGATGAAGGCCACATTTTTGGCAGAAAAGCTGAGTATAGAGTGAGTACACGCAACATCGGCGGCTGGACAGGATACATCCAAGAGTACCAAATGACTGGTACTGTCAATCAAAGGGAACACGCCATATTCCTGAACATGTGGCTGGAGAAATTTATCTTCTGTGGTCGATCGGTAGGACCAACCAACGCCTTCCTGCCGGCAGCTGAACTCTTGGCCAATGGTGTCAGATTCCCTCTTGGCCGATACCTCCTGAGCTCAACCTACCATCTCCTCCACCAAGTGTCTTAGAAACTTCTACTTGGTGAACCCATCGGCAATTTAGGAGGCCCGTGGTGGTTCATCAATATGTGGTTAAACGCTCACATGCATAAGCGTCTACAGTGGGATTTCTTTGCCCAAGAATTTCCACGAGAGATCCCCGAAGATTACGTCCTTAGAGACGATGAATCGGCAACACGCCCTCCTCTCAACTTCGGCGAAGCCATAATTGTCCTTCCCGAAACAGATGCCAATGAAGATCAAATCGGTAGGTTTTTTTAGACTTTCTACCATGGTCTCCCTCGTGATCTCAGGGCTTGGGTACCCTATATTGATGAAGATAACAAGTTCCCTCTTCTTTTCAACTTTGCCGATAGTGATCTGAACCAAGATAATGATCTTATGATGGCTATCATCACCCCCAGAGCAATCCCAGTAAACACATTTGGTAGCAGGAAGAACTCTAATATTACTTATGAATTCTACAATCCATCGACAGTGTCTCGCCAGCTGGCCTTTGGGCAACTGCCAATCAAGCTATGCTTTGCCGATGTGATCAAGCCCAGAGAAATTATTACCGCTGGAACTGAATGGAGTAGGGTAGTAAGACTTGCTCCCGATGCTGATATCTCAAATGTTGATCTCTCCGCCTGGTCACCAGCGTCTTTCATCATAGAGTCATATAAGCAATGGTGGCAAGAGTGGAAAGAACAGCTATTTTCAACATCTGTTCACACATATCGGCACATGATCGATCCCGACTATGCTGTTCCTGACGATGCAGTAAGTTCCTTTTAACTTTTGACTCTCTCCCCCCGTTTATATGTATATCGGTAGCTAATCTTCCCTGAAACAGGCCGATGATCCAGTTCCATCAATAAGCAAAAGTGGAAGACCCTTCAACCTCCACCCTATTTCTCCAGTCTCAATAATCGGCTACAACGCCCCTACCTTGGAGGCCTTAACCTTCCAGAGGACTCACGCCAAAACTATCACCTCCAGACCAAGACTGGCAACATCCAGGGCCACTCCAATGGCTGCTGCTTCAAGCCTAATCAAGGCTTTTAAGATAATAACCTTGCTTACTTTATTTTCTGCCGATACACACTATATTAACATATAACTATCAGGGTGTGAGAGCTGCAGCTGGATCATCATCGGCAACTCTTCCAATATCGAGCACCACGACCTCTACCCCTCCTTCAGAGGTATTCTCTTATTTTTACATTTTTTCCTGTTAAATATCCAATCTTATACCCGTTTTTGCAGCAACAAACGGGCACATCGGCAAGCACGCCAAGCATGCAAGCTCCCCAATCAACACATGTCGATGCCCCCCAGCCAATCGTCGCTGAGACTCAAACAAAGCGCAAAGCTTTGACCGATGCTGAAGCTCAACAAAAGCGATAGAAATCTACACCAGCCCCTGCGTCCGCTCCAACACCTATCAGTCAACCTACTGATATAATTGAACAAGCTGCTTCTTCTGCACAAGATACACCATTGACCATTATACCCCAAGGGCTGACTACTGATGAAGTCGTAGAAGACATTCCATCAGCATCCTCTGCCGATCCTTCGCATGATCCTCTTCAAGCCGCTCCCTCAAGCCAAGCTCAAGAAATTGCCCTGAAGCAGGTAAACCGATTAACTGTTTGGTTTATAATATCCCCAGATACCACAGATAGAATTTCTAACTCTCTTTATTTCACAGGAACAAGATTCTCCCGATAGCTTGTTTTCTTTTGCTATCGACGTCTCCGATGATGACGGAGAAGAGGCGAGTTCTTCCCTGGCATTGGAAACAATATCGGCAGATACCTATGGCAAACTAGAAGCTCTCCTGAATCTGCTGCAACAAGATACTGCACAACTGGTGATCGATTCAGACCCTGCAAGGACCATCTTCAAAACGATCCACGGCCAAGTCCTTGCCGATGTTGAACAAACCATCTTCCCAGCAGTTGTTGGGCATTCTTAACGTCACTACCAAAAGTAGACTTAGTTTTCTAATTCTGATAACGGCGCCAAAAATGCCAAACCTATCCCTCATGCCACTTAAGCCAAGTTGTCATCCCCAGCATGACATGAGAGACACGGTATTGAAATATGCATTTGCTCATCAAGATAAATAATAAAAGGGATCTGCAAGCGCACAGATTAATACCGATGTAGCATTTTAACCGGGAAGTATTCCAGGTATCGTTATTTATATTTTTACCACTGGGAAGGGATTTCTAAGTATCATGGTTGATAATGGAATGAGAATATGGAACTGAGTACACATCATTGCATGTATAACCGAGAGTATTTATCAATCTCTTTATACAGGTATAAATGTCACATTAAGTAAAGGTAAAGTGATAATGGTGACAAAGATAATTAATCTGATCAGCTAGCCACATATAATAATGATAAGCACCTCAACAGATATTCTAGCAAGTCATTAGCATGGAATTAGGATGAACTACAAAGATATTCCCTAAGTTATTATTAACTATAAAGTCTAGCATATCATAATTAGTGCAATTATACTTGGCAATCATGGTGAGAAAAGACTATATCCATGCATAGTGAATATTAGCAAGGAAGATGAAGAACATAGCAATCACTCCCCTGTAATAGTGTTGCTCTGCCTGCCCTATACACGAGAGGGGGACTATATAAGAATCAACGAAGCTGTCACTATCGCGAACTACCCCACAATCCGGCATATAGGGTGCAATCGCAGATAAATACGGTATAGATACCACGTCTACACAATAATTATCATTCACCCACTGTACACATAGATAAACGCTATACGATCCTAAGCATGTATATGATTCCAATCTAACTAAGCCAAGCATATAACTATGATAAACTAAG
The DNA here is from genome assembly GCA_038087645.1 of Saccharum hybrid cultivar R570. NCBI lineage: Eukaryota > Viridiplantae > Streptophyta > Magnoliopsida > Poales > Poaceae > Saccharum > Saccharum hybrid cultivar. The sequence goes on from JAQSUU010000066.1 coordinate 7,754,354, forward strand.
AACAATATAATTGCAAATATAATCAAGTAGAGCAAAGTCATAACCAATATATTGAAATAGAACAAAGTCATATTCATAATATTGAAGAACAATGATGAACAATTGAAGAACAATAGAGGAATTACCAAGAATCCTCTTGACAGATCCGGGAACCAATCGAAGATTGACTCCTTCTAGTTCTAATCCTATGTAGCTATGCTAACTAGAGATCTAGTTGATGTGGTGGCTCTAGGGCTTGATCAGAGGCTCTCCTCCTGAATTAGGGTTTGAAGTATGAGACGAGGGCCTCTCCTCCAGGGGCAGGGGCCTTGCTTATATAGCCCTTTCGGATGAATCTGGGCCGTTGGATCAAACCGACATTGATCGTGCGGTTTTCCTTGATCCTCTAGGTCGGTGGAGCATAATCCTCGAGGCGGAGCCTGATTGGCTCCGGGGCCAGGGCGGGCGCCCTAAGGACCAGGGCGGGCGCCCTGTGTCCGGCTCCGTTACGCCTCCCGTTCGTTCTCGTGGCTTCTGGACTCTTCTAGATGTAAGATAATTACGTGTTCGGTTAATATCCCGTCATTAATCCGACATGTGGGCCTTTCTTCCGTATTTCCTGATAACCCCCTGCAGAAATAGATAAACAGCAAAACTCGTGGAATTCTGTCAGATAAAACCCTAAGTCTAGGTGTTGGTTTCATTTGGATCCTTTTCTCTATTTATTTGATAGTTGTAATTGATACTTAAGGACCGTCAACAAACTCCCCCAAGCTTACCTCTTGCTCGTCCCTGAGCAAGGAGAGACTCAGTAGTTGCTGAAATGCCTTTGAATTTTGACGGTACACATGCTTTCAAATAGAGTCTCATCTCTGAGTTAAAGTAAACTGTCAAGACTTAAAACTTACTCATTATACCTTTCACCATGGGGCTTGCAACCGTCACCTTTGTCTTGAGCGGTTAAAAGATAGAACAGTCTAGTCAAGCGCCATGTCTCTTATTCTTGATCAGCTATAGCTCTGGAGTTTTTTTGCAGATTTTCAAATAAAACTCAGAGATTCCTTGTATAACTCTCTCAGGTCTCTCTTTTGTGGTATTTCTGGATCCTCACCAAGGCAGTAATGATGTTTGCCTTCTCTCAAAGCAAAGTATGTAGTATTTGTGGTATAAGGCAGAGTGACATTGCCTTCTCTCTCATCCTATTCTAATAAGGCTTTTGATATCTGGAGCTCATTGGTGGGAGATAAAGTATACATACTTACAAGACATTTATTGCATAGTCAAACCATGGATCCAGAGAAACAAGCCAATAAGTCAAATCAAGATGTGCATGTGTGGCGAATAAATGGTGTATGGTGGTAGTGATGATAACAATGATGAAAGTCTAATTCTACTTTTGCTTTTTTTTGAGGGGATACGTACCTTTCTTGCTTTTAAAGCTCTTGAGGAGAATGAGGTGCTCTATATTTGCTTTTTTTTTCCTCTCAGGTGGGTATCTTGTACCCCTAATTCTACTGTCGGACACTTGTCCATTTTTACCTCTCTTCTCACACTTTTTCTTCTTTTTTTTTCATCGAGGTTCCGAGCACTTGCTCCTTTTTATTTCCTCGTATCTTTTTCTTTTCGAGGTTCCGGGCACTTGCTCCTTTTTATTTCCTCGTATAGAGCACTCATCTCCTTAGAACAATATAGCAAGTGGTAGTAACCAAAATAGCTTGAGCATTTATTTCACAGGGGATAACAAAAATGGGAAAATATTTTTGGCTATTCTCTCCCGGATTAGGAGTAGAATAATTTTATGTGGATCTGGAGATGAAAATGAGTGGATATATGTGGATGCGTACTTCCGAAGTAGAAGCAGCATGTATGAGTGATCGTGCAAGTGAATCTTGATTTTAACTGCATGACAAGCTCCTAAGGGTCTACACAGCTTGACTATACTCAATGCTCATAAGCAGTAAAAAGTAAAGGTATGGCTTAAAGTCTAGCAAGCATGTATGTATGGCTGTGGTAGGAACTTAAACTCTCATCATACAGGAACTCATCATGTAGCATTTTAAGATTTTCAAAGATAAAATTCTCCAGAATTCTAGCATCTCTAGGAATAGATAAACAGCAGCTCAACCTTCCCATATCATATCCGTTAACAACTTAGACTTTAGATCAAGTTCTCTTCCCACAAGTTCAGGTTTAGAGCAAGCTTTAAATGATAACAGTTATGTCTAAACTTAGAGAGAGGACTTCAAATTTGAAAGTTAGGCAAAGCAACTATTCATCATATCCATGCTAGAGTTTTATTATTATCTAGATTCAGTTTAGCATAGCCACTTTATTTATTTATTAAAACACACTAAGCAAAAGATATAGGTATATATATATAAGCACAAAATCTTTATTTGGTTTTTTCATAGTTATGTATATTTTTATTTTTATAGGGTAGAAGTATATATAAATATAAAGATAAAGATAGAAATACTTAGCAAGATAATGGAGGTGCTCTCCCCCAAGCTGGATCTTGACATAATCTCTTCTGATGTAGCTAGCAGATGGCGGAGATGTATTTGAAAGTCGGCAGCACCCTGACAGCGATTAGAATGTCCTCTGTCTGCTAGTCTCCTTGAATTCTATGAAGCTCAAATAGACAACAAAGCTTTGTGGAACTGATTAAGTGTTAGCATAAATATCTAGCCTTTATCATGCTGAGCCTCCTTGATTTTTTTTATGTTGTTTTTTTTCTTTTATAAAGCAGAAGAAAATATTTATGTATTTATTATATATATATATATTTTTTATGCCACCACAGTGAATGTACTTATGGGTTTTATGCCACTCGCATACTCACATGGGGCTTTAGGGTTTTTAACATTTTTATTTTCTTTTTAAGATAGTATGAATATGATTAACTAAGCAAACTATTTAAGATAAAGTAAATAATTAAAAGGAAAGGATAACTACCAAGTTACCTCTTGGCAAGGCGTTCGGTGTTTTTAAGTCCTCCGAACGGGACTCTTATTCGTTCAGTCGTCCTGGGACTTGGTGGATGGCGTAGTCGGTGGTTCTGGCGGCGCCTCCTCTTCATGTACAACTGTCTTTTCTTTCCATACCTGTCTCGGTGCTTTGGTCTCCTCAGGACAGTGTTGGTTGAGTGGTATGTCTTCAGATCTTACCACTTCTCCTTCATAATCCGCCCATCCGTCCTTGATGACCTGTTGCTTCTGATTGTGGTTACGCCGCCTTCTTCTTGTCCTGACCTGCTTGGATTCTTCAAATACATAGTTAGGGTCAGTAAAGTAAAGACGTACCTTCTCAGAGGGGAAGTGCATGTGGACTTCTCCAGTTCCAATGTAAATGATTGCTTTGACAGTACTAAGGAATGGTCTTCCAAGGATAATGGGTGGATCGTATTCATCTTCTCCCATGTCAATAACCTGAAAGTCTGTATGGACAAAGTGATCATCTATCTTGACAGGGACGTCAGTTACTGTACCTTCGACCTGTCGGAATGTCTGATCTGCCATCTGGAGCTGAATATATGTTGGGTTTAAGGGCATGGTTCCGAACAGAAGTTCATAGGTGACCTTGGCCATTATGTTGACGCCCGACCCAGTGTCGCAAAGTGTCTTGTAGAAGTGGGACCCATTAATGGAGCAATAAATGCTTGGCATACCTGGGTCGTCCTTCTTAGGCAAGAACGGTGACTTGAGTTGGCGATCTTGACCTTTGTGCACGGCAGTGACCATCTTAGCTGTCTCGGTCCATACTTGCTTCTTGCTCTTGTTCCTTCTGTTGGTCCTCTTCCTTGGTTCATATTGGGGTTGCTCTGGGATTTGTGCGGTCTTGTTCTTGAAGGAAAATGTTTCCTTCCTCCCCTTGATGTAGAAACTGATCTTGGCAGCACTAGCGTAGATGACAGCTCCCGCGGTGTTCAGGAATGGTCTCCCTAGGATGACGGGAGCCCTCTCATCAGAACCGGTCTCTATCACTACGAAGTCTGCTGGAGCGTACGAGGAACCCACTCGGACACAGATGTTCTTCAATATTCCTCTCGGGAAACTCAGTGTCCTATCTGCAAGCTGCAAACACATGGTTGTTTCTAATAATGGTTGTGAAAAGAGTTTTTCATAGAGTACCCTGGGCATGATGTTGACGCTGGAGCCAAAGTCACAGAGTGCTTCTGGGAAGTCTCGCATGCCGATGGAGATCGGGATGACGGGGCGTCCTGGATCGCCTCTCTTGACCGGCAGACGGTCAGTACTTACTTCCACGATAGGGTTACTCCAGTAATCTCCTGCATCAAACATGTCTACAAGATTTGCAGATTCTAGTCCTTCCAGTTGTGATGGTATACCGGGGTTAGTAGCAGGAACAGCAGCAGCTATTTGATTCAACTGAGATTCAATCATTTTATTAAAGCTAATCTGGTTCTTGATGGCAGTAGAGAAATTATCCATTCTATTATTTATATTTTCTAGTATTTTATCATTAGATGCCAATTTCTTAGACAGGTTATCCATTAGCTTTCCTTGGTTGGACACTAACTCTCTCAAAGGTGGATAATTATTATTATTATTGAAAGAATTGTTACCTTGGTAATTACCTGAGTAGTTAGGCCTCTGTTGATTCCAACCTTGATTCTGCTGAGGATGGTTGTAGTAGTTGTTATTGTTGATGTAGTTCATGTCCTCCAGCAACTCAGGACAGTGATTGCCCGAGTGTCCAGTACCTCCACACTCTTCACAAGTCATGTGGGAGTCGTAGACGTGCATGACTTCTTTCTTTTCTCCAGCTCGATCATCGAGCTTCTTCATGAGTAGGTCTAGCTTGGCAGACAACATGTCTACCTCCTTGAGCTGGTGCATACCTCCACCTCTCTTGCGTGTCTGAGTTCTTTCTTCATTCCAACCTTGGTTGGATGCCATCTTCTCCACAAGAGCTGTGGCTTGAGGTATGGTGAGTGATAGGAATGCTCCTCCAGCTGCAGCATCCATGGTTTCACGGGCACTGTTAATGAGCCCATGATAAAATGTCTGCATCAGTAGCCAGCTTTCCATTCCATGATGGGGACATTCTAGGATGTAGTCTTGGAAACGCTCCCATGCTTCTGGAATGGATTCATCATGTTGTTGCTGAAAACTTGTAATCTTCCCACGGAGAGCATTGGTCTTGCCCATGGGAAAGAATTTGGCCAGAAAGTTCGTGGAGCAGAGTGCCCACGTAGTGTTCTTCTCCTTTGTAGCGTAGAACCACTGCTTCGCTCTCCCCAACAGTGAGAATGGGAAAAGGCGAAGTAGTATGGCGTCTCTGGGGACTTCAGCCATGGTGAAAGTGCTGCAGATCTCTAGGAAGTGTTGAAGATGAACACTAGCATCTTCGTGTGGCTTCCCACAGAACTGGTTAGCTTGCACCATGTTGATGAGCCCAGGCTTGAGCTCGAAGTTGCGGTCGATCTCCCCAGCAGGTCCAGTGCGGATGTTGTCCGTAGTGGGAGCTGAGAACTCGCGGATCGACTTGTTCGCCATGGCTTCGAATTCAGTCGACAAATTCCAGATGAAACTTCGGCGGTCTTCGGATTTGGATGAAGCTTTGTGCTGAAGTGTTGACGATGTCTTCTTGAGCTTGGCTCTTGTTCTTCTGAATAAGGCTTCGGGATCGTCAACAAAGTTGTCTGGAAGATGTCTTCTATTCATGCATCACCCTGCAATAAATAATCAAAATGGAAAATACAGGGGTAAAACTATATAAGAGAATTGATAAGCTTGATCAGATTAGTGATGCAAATGATGACTCAAAGTTCCGTATTCATTCCTACTTAGTAATCAACCTTCCCCGGCAACGGCGCCAAAAATGCTTGTTGGGCATTCTTAACGTCACTACCAAAAGTAGACTTAGTTTTCTAATTCTGATAACGGCGCCAAAAATGCCAAACCTATCCCTCATGCCACTTAAGCCAAGTTGTCATCCCCAGCATGACATGAGAGACGCGGTATTGAAATATGCATTTGCTCATCAAGATAAATAATAAAAGGGATCTGCAAGCGCACAGATTAATACCGATGTAGCATTTTAACCGGGAAGTATTCCAGGTATCGTTATTTATATTTTTACCACTGGGAAGGGATTTCTAAGTATCATGGTTGATAATGGAATGAGAATATGGAACTGAGTACACATCATTGCATGTATAACCGAGAGTATTTATCAATCTCTTTATACAGGTATAAATGTCACATTAAGTAAAGGTAAAGTGATAATGATGACAAAGATAATTAATCTGATCAGCTAGCCACATATAATAATGATAAGCACCTCAACAGATATTCTAGCAAGTCATTAGCATGGAATTAGGATGAACTACAAAGATATTCCCTAAGTTATTATTAACTATAAAGTCTAGCATATCATAATTAGTGCAATTATACTTGGCAATCATGGTGAGAAAAGACTATATCCATGCATAGTGAATATTAGCAAGGAAGATGAAGAACATAGCAATCACTCCCCTGTAATAGTGTTGCTCTGCCTGCCCTATACACGAGAGGGGGACTATATAAGAATCAACGAAGCTGTCACTATCGCGAACTACCCCACAATCCGGCATATAGGGTGCAATCGCAGATAAATACGGTATAGACACCATGTCTACACAATAATTATCATTCACCCACTGTACACATGGATAAACGCTATACGATCCTAAGCATGTATATGATTCCAATCTAACTAAGCCAAGCATATAACTATGATAAACTAAGAACAATATAATTGCAAATATAATCAAGTAGAGCAAAGTCATAACCAATATATTGAAATAGAACAAAGTCATATTCATAATATTGAAGAACAATGATGAACAATTGAAGAACAATAGAGGAATTACCAAGAATCCTCTTGACAGATCCGGGAACCAATCGAAGATTGACTCCTTCTAGTTCTAATCCTATGTAGCTATGCTAACTAGAGATCTAGTTGATGTGGTGGCTCTAGGGCTTGATCAGAGGCTCTCCTCCTGAATTAGGGTTTGAAGTATGAGACGAGGGCCTCTCCTCCAGGGGCAGGGGCCTTGCTTATATAGCCCTTTCGGATGAATCTGGGCCGTTGGATCAAACCGACATTGATCGTGCGGTTTTCCTTGATCCTCTAGGTCGGTGGAGCATAATCCTCGAGGCGGAGCCTGATTGGCTCCGGGGCCAGGGCGGGCGCCCTAAGGACCAGGGCGGGCGCCCTGTGTCTGGCTCCGTTACGCCTCCCGTTCGTTCTCGTGGCTTCTGGACTCTTCTAGATGTAAGATAATTACGTGTTCGGTTAATATCCCGTCATTAATCCGACATGTGGGCCTTTCTTCCGTATTTCCTGATAACCCCCTGCAGAAATAGATAAACAGCAAAACTCGTGGAATTCTGTCAGATAAAACCCTAAGTCTAGGTGTTGGTTTCATTTGGATCCTTTTCTCTATTTATTTGATAGTTGTAATTGATACTTAAGGACCGTCAACAGCAGTCCATCTGGAGAGCAGACAACTTCAATATCAAAGGGCTGTTCATCGTATTACCGACATAGCAGCTCAGGCTCAACTTAAGGAAGAAATGCTGCAGCTGAAGCAAACTGCCGATGAGAAGCACAAAAGCATCAACAACTTGCAAGCCTCCGGTGCTGATCTTAAGCAGAAAATCTTAGATCTATCGGCAAAAAGGACAGCTCTGCTAGCTGAACTGGAAAAAGTTGAAACAGCCCTGACTCAAGCCAAGCAAGAAGAAGACCAGCTTCCTGACGCTATCAAGGCCCTTCAGCAGGAACGAGATGCCCAAGCTCGCAAGGCCTTGGTTCTCAAAAAGAAACTCAAACCTGTGGAAGGAAGTGCCGATGAAGATGCCAAGGAATTGAAAGAAGCCGATGAAATTCGCCTGCGTGCGATATCGGCTATCCAAGCTTTGTTAAATTAGCGCATCGGCAATAATTGATACTTTGTTTTAACTCTAGCCGATAGGATTGTTATCGGCAATTATACTTTTATGCATCTATTCAGATACTAGGGTAATATTTCTTTAAATATTTTCCATTTAATGCTCTGGGAAATACAACTCCTTCGAGAGTTTCGAGAATATATGCATTACCAGGAACAGATTGATTTATCCGATATGGACCTTCCCAATTAGGTGACCATTTGCCAAACTTAGAACTTTTAGTCCCAATCGGTAAAATCAATTTCCAAACCAATTCTCCATCGACAAATTCCTTTACCTTCACCTTCTTGTCATACCATCTAGCTACCCTTTTCTTATTCTCCTCGATGCTAACTAAAGCTTTTAACCGATGACCTGCTACATCTTCCAACTCATACTTCATAAGGATATCATAATCATCGGCTGTCAATTGATCTTGAAAGCGTATTCGCCTAGAACCAATTTTAATCTCCCAAGGTAAGATTGCATCGTGTCCATACACCAACTGATAAGGTGTTACCTTAGTTGCACCATGACACGCCATCCGATATGACCACAAAGCTTCATTTAACACTGTATGCCACTTCTTAGGATACTCTTTAATCTTGCGCTTAATGAGCTTGATAATTCCTTTATTAGATGCTTCAGCCTGACCATTGGCCTGGGCATAATACGGTGAAGAATTCAAAACTTTAATCCCCATACCTATAGCAAACTCATCAAATTCACCCGATGTAAACATAGTGCCCTGATCGGTAGTGATGGTTTGAGGGATGCCAAATCGGTAGACAATATGCTCCTTCACAAAATCAATCATATTAGCCAATGTCACCTTTTTTAAAGGAATTGCTTCAACCCACTTTGTGAAATAATCGGTAGCAACCAGAATAAACTTATGCCCTTTACTCGATGGTGGATAAATCTGACCGATGAGATCAATAGCCCAACCCCGGAACGGCCAAGGCTTAATTATGGGGTTCATAGCCGATGCGGGTGCCCTTTGAATATTACCAAATTTTTGACATTCCTGACATCCTTTAAAATATTTAAAACAATCCTCAAGAATAGTCGGCCAATAATATCCATTTCTTCTGATCATCCATTTCATCTTGAAAGCTGACTGATGAGCCCCACATACTCCTTCATGAATTTCACCCATCAGGCCTTTTGATTCCTCTATGCTAACACACCTGAGTAAAACTCCATCTATGGTACGATAATACAATTCATCATCGAGGAGTACATACTTGGTAGCTTGGAACCTTATACGTCTTTCAACCTTTTTAGATGGATTCTTTAAATAATCAATAATTTCCTTTCTCCAGTCATCAGTATCAGCTGCTGATATTAAAACTTCTTGAACATGTTGATATCCTGAAGCATGCTGAGCCAATCGGTTAGCCTCTTCATTATGCATCTGAGAAATATGTTCCAGATGAAAATTCCTGAACCCTTTTAACAATTCCAAACACTTTTCATGATATAAAATTAGAATTTCACTTCGGCATTCATAAATCCCAGTCAACTGATTTATAACTAACATAGAATCACCAAAGACTTCAACAGCATCAGCATGTACTTCCTTAAGCAATTCTAACCCTTTTATCAGGGCTTGGTACTCAGCTTGATTGTTTGTCGATGTAGCAACAATCGGTAATGAGAACTCATACTTCTTCCCCTGAGGGGAAATCAACATGATACCGATGCCTGCCCCTTCACCACAAGTAGACCCATCAAAGAAAAGTATCCACGGAGCAATTTCTAGAGAATCCACTGTGTTGCAATGTTGAGTAACGAAATCGGCCATAACCTGTCCTTTAACTGCCTTAGCCGATTCATAACGTAGGTCAAATTCTGATAATGCTAAAATCCATTTACCAATCCTACCATTCAGTATCGGCATTGACAGCATATACTTGCCCACGTCATCTTTGCATATGACAGTACATTCAGCTGATAATAAATAATGCCTCAGCTTAATACAAGAAAAGTATAAACATAGACATAATTTCTCAATGGCTGAATACCTGGTTTCAGCATCTATTAACCGTCTGCTCAAATAATAGATAACACGCTCCTTCCCTTCAAATTCTTGAATAAGAGCTGAACCGGTAACAGTATCTTCAGTTGATAAATACAATCTGAAAGGTTTTCCATGTTGGGGTGGAACTAACACTGGAGGATTTGTTAAGTAACTCTTAATTTCATCTAAGGCTAATTGCTGTTCATCCCCCCATTTAAATTCCTGATCGGCTTTCAATTTCAATAATGGACTGAAAGCCTTGATCTTACCCGACAGATTAGATATGAATCTTCTGATGAAATTAATCTTACCGATCAAGGATTGTAATTCAGTTTTATTGGCAGGAGCAACAACCTTGTTGATTGCCTCAATAGATTTCCTACTAATTTCAATACCCCGCTGATGCACCATAAAACCCAAGAATTGTCCTGCCGATACACCAAATGTACATTTATTAGGATTCATCTTTAATCCATGCTTTCTTGTGCACTCCAATATCTTCCGTAGATCGGTTAGATGCTTTGTGATGTCTCCAGACTTAATCACTATGTCATCAATGTAGATTTCTACCAACGTGCCGATATATTCATGGAAAATAAAGTTCATAGCTCTTTGATAAGTAGCATCGGCATTTTTCAAACCAAATGTCATAACTATCCACTCAAATAATCCCACATGACCTGGACATCTAAAAGCAGTCTTGGAAATATCTTCTTCAGCCATGAATATTTGATTATAACCCGCATTACCATCCATGAAACTGATAATCTGATGCCCTGCTGCAGCATCAATCAATAAATCAGCAATCGGCATCGGGTAACCATCCATCGGTGTGGCCTTATTGAGATTCCTGAAATCAATACAAACACGAAGTTTCCCATTTTTCTTGTATACAGGAACCACATTAGAAATCCACTCTGCATATCGACACTGCCGAATAAACTTTGCCTCAATTAATTTAGTTATTTCGGCCTTAATATCAGGAAGTATATTAGGATTGCAGCGGCGTGCCGGCTGCTGATGTGGCCGAAATCCAGATTTAATAGGCAACCGATGTTCAACTATAGATCGGTCTAATCCAGGCATTTCAGTATAATCCCAAGCAAAACAATCTTTATATTCCTTTAACAAATCAACTAGTTGCTGTTTACACTTAGAATTTAACTTAGAGCTAATAAAAGTGGGCCTTGGCCTATCGCCTTCACCAATATCTACTTCTATTAAATCATCTGCCGATGTAAATCCTTGACCTAATTTTCCATCATCGGCAAATCTATCCATTAAAACTCTTCTTTAGAACCGACTGCTTGGATCGGTAGAATTTCGTAATCGGCAACCTTGAGGAACTCTTTTTCCCAAGCTTCTCCTAATATACACCTGGTTCGCTCATAAGTGTCTGATTCTGCCGATGCGATGATATAAGAAGAATCACCAGGAACAACTTCAATTTTATCTCTAATCCATTGTACAAGACACTGATGCATTGTAGAAGGAACACAACAATTAGCATGAATCCAATCCCTTCCTAAAAGCAGATTATATGCACCCTTGCCATTAATAACAAAGAAAGTTGTCGGTAAGGTTTTACTGCCGATGGTCAATTCAACACACACTGCCCCTTTAGCTGGTGATACATTGCCTTCAAAATCCTTTAGCATCATATCAGTCTTAGTTAAGTCTTGATCTCCCTTACCAAGCTTCCGATACATCACATAAGGCATAATATTAATTGCAGCTCCTCCATCAATAAGTATCTTAGATACAGGCTGCCCATCAACTCTGCCTTTTACAAACAAAGCCTTGAGATTTGTCTCTCATCATCGGCAGGCTTCTCAAAAACAGCCATCATTGGATCTAGCTTCAACTGAGCTATTTGGTCAGAGAAAACAGCCTCTTCTTCGCTATCAGATAGAGTCAAAAATTGCATAGGCAACATAAACACCATATTGACATCTGCCGATGGGCCTTTATTTTTGTGCCTTATCTGCCACTGCTGATCACCAGATCTCTCATTGGAGGAACTTCCTTCTTGATATAAATCTTTTAGGCGCTCTCGTTGCATTTTCCTCTTCTGTGTCTTTGTCAAACCTTCTGGACACCATTGAGGAAGTTTAGTTTTCCACACTGGCTGATAAGTCCTGGTTGTCTCCACGCGACGTATATTGGGATCCCTGTAAAATATTTCTTCATCAGGAACTCTTGCATTTGCCATCTCTTCAAGTTCCTCTTGGTTTCTCGGAAAATATGCAACGCGTTTACCAAGCCTTTCATGTACACTGAGCCTGCCCCCCAGCCGATCATATACTGATGCTTTCCTTCTGATCGGCTCATTAATGGACAAACCTTGATTACCAGATTGAAACCTTCTTACAGGACGATTAACTCCATAATAACCATTGCACTCTGGGCAATCTTCAACAGTAGGTAACTTAATACCTTCCTCCCAACAATGAATAAAAAACGGACAATTCCAATGATCCTTATGCCGATTCCACTCTTCTCGACGTCTTTCCTCTTGCTATTGTCGATACCGGTCCCTTCGTTGACGCCAGCCTTCCTGTTGTCTTTGATGAGTAATCACAATGCCAGATCGAGGAGGCTTCCCAGAACTGCCACTTTCTGTCAATAGCCCCTTGCCTTTTGCATCATCGGTAGTTATCCGATGTTGGGGATCCACTGATGCATTCTTTTCAGCAGCTTCCGACGTCAACACCTTAATTTTACCTTCAGCATCCAACATATTTGCCGAAAAAGGATGTTGATCAATTTTCATCGGCTTCTGAATCTTGGAATTGCCAAATTTTATTCTCCCAGATTCAATAGCTAACTGTAACTGTTGTCTAAATACTTTGCACTCATTTGTACTGTGTGAAGTTGCATTATGCCATTTGCAATACAACATATGCTTCAACTCTTCTGCCGATGGGATCACATGATTAGGTGACAACTTAATCTGGCCCTCTTGAAGCAAAAGATCAAATATCTTATCAGCTTCGGTGACGTCAAAAGTAAACTTTTCTGGCTCTTTGTGACCAAAGGGACAAGATATAGGCTTTTTATTCTTAACCCACTCAGCCAAACCGATAACTGGTTCTTCATCTGAATCAGAATCTTCTACCTCTTCAACAAATGAAACTTTCTTGTTCCAATTTCTTTTAGGTTCAAAAACCCTAGTGTCTTGATCAGAAATCCTTTGAACTAAATGACTTAGGCTTTCGAACTCCTGAGAAGCATATCTGTCCTTAAGGTGTGGCAACAATCCCTGAAAGGCCAAATCGGCAAGCTGCCGATCATCCAACACCATGCTATAACATTTGTTCTTTACATCTCGTAGCCTTTGCACAAAGCCTTCTACCGATTCATCATTGCGCTGTTTCATTTTTACCAAATCGGTAAGCTTCTTTTCATGAACTCCAGCAAAGAAATACTTATGAAATTGCTTTTTTAGATCAACCCAAGTAATAATAGAATTTGGCGGTAATGAAATAAACCATGTAAATGCTGATCCAGATAGAGATGATGAAAACAAACGAACTCTCAATTCATCTCTACAAGCTGCCTCTCCACATTGAATAATAAAACGATTAACATGCTCCATGGTTGATATATCATCTTACCCAGAAAACTTAGTGAAATCTGGCACCTTGTAACGATTTGGGAGAGGAATTAAATCATATGCCGGAGGATACGGAGTCCGATAAGAATAAGTATTAACTTTGGGCTTGATCCCAAACTGATCCTTCATAATTTATGCTATTTTATCGGTCCAAAAAGCATCAACATCTTGTTGACGATATGGTTGAATTTCCACCGGAGGTACTTGTTGATACCCTTCTGCATACCTTTGTGGCCCACGATCTCTAGCAATTGGCATATTTGCCACTATTTGTGGTCCATTAACCTGCTGGGAAGGATTCATCGGCTGAGCCGCCGATGCTTGATTCTGAAAACCAGCATGCATGTGACCTTGATGAATACCTGTGGCTTGCTGATTTGGCTGAACTGTATGTTGAGTGGAAAACTGCCCTGACCAATTATTAGTACTCATCGGTACAAAATTTGCCGATGGCTGGTAGCTTGTTGGCATTGCTGGATAATTACCTCCAACTTGAGGCATAACCTGGACTCCAGGTTGACTTGCGATAGGAGCCTTCTGCTGCATCGGTAACAAACTTGCCGATGGACTTGAACTAGATGTTTGACCCAAAGACACCTGGAAACCCCCTAGAGTTGGTTGTACAGTAGTTGCTGTAGTATATTGAGGCACTGGAGCTATCGGAGAACCAGCCGATGGCATAGGAGCTTTTCCCGCTGCGTCAAACACTTGAGATAATCCGTGGTTAAAAGGAGATGGCTCTGGAGGTATACCATATCCCCACCAATTAGCAGGAGTCTGATTATTCTGTGGTACAGGACCTGATAAAGCCGATGCTGATAGATCTATATTAAGCTGAACTCATCCTGATAATGCTGAATCCGGACGCATCGGTGTAGACTGTACGTTAGATAAACCTGCTGATACTGGAGGAGAAGAAATCTCTATACCCGCAACGGCCGGGGGAGCCGATGGAGCAATAGCAGATGCTGATTCTGGTTGATGATAAGCAGGCCCAACGTAATGAGGTGATGCTTACCCTTCTTTGAAAGTTCGAATCACAGCATTATGAACAGTATTGGACAGCACATTAGAGTGATTAATTAAAGCATGATTCACTGCAGAATTAACCATCTCTTGAAGTTTACCCGGATTAGAATCAAAGGTAACTTGCCGAGGCAACGGCAAGTCTTGCTTCTGGATGACTTGTCCACTTTTGTTCAAGCTGAATGACTTCAAGCAGAGCTGTCTGTATTCTTCTATAGCCCTCTCCATAGCCTGCTTCTGATCGTCCTTAAGATCTTCTTCTGTTACCGCGATAATGTTCCCCGCATCGATCTCAGGATTAAGCATCTTGACTAGATCTGTCCCACCGGGCGTGCCAAAAGATGTGTTAATACAAAAGTAGGTCTGCAAACACAAAGGGCTAATACCCGAAATCGATATCCAAAGCGTGCCAGTCGATTTGACCTGTTAATCGACAAGGATGAAGATACGAGCACTTTGGTCCTGACAACAGCGATACGCCCGGAAGTCACGGCCAAGAGGTACTCACACGGAACTCGAGGATCGTCGAAGATTGCACTAGAGCAATGCAACTCGCCGAATCGATGAGAACTTGTAAAAAGGAAAAATATGCAAATTGACGAAGTCGCCGAAAGTAGATGTAAATAAGAGTAAAAGCTGTTTTTTGATGTATTGATTGATTCTTCATTACATTGCCCTTCACCCTATATTTATATCCTGATCTACAGAAACGTAACCAAATACGACTAGGACACTAAATCCAAATCTATGGAAACACATGACTTTGATACAACTCAGACTCTAATAAACGTATACAAGGAAATTAACTCCTATCTTATTCCATAGTCCGCTTCAGTCACGATGGTATTCTCATCGACCTCCTTTTCATCGGCACAATCCCTATTCCATCGGCAGCAGCCTTCAAGTTTCTTTCATCGGTACACTCCCTGTTTCATCGGCAGCAGTCTTCAAGTTCCTTCCATCGGTACACTCCCTGTTTCATCGGCAACAGTCTTCAAACCCTCTTTCATCGGCATCGGCAATAATACCCTTAACCTTATCGGCAACACTTCAATTTGAATCCATACGCTACCACCACTCATAAGCAAGCTCATTTTCATCGGCTATCAATCTACACAGTAATCTTTCCTCTGCTGATTAGCCCTTCCTGATCATCTTGACACGTGCTAAAAACGATGTCAACAACTTTATAGCTGAGTCAACAGAAATCCAGCAGCCTACGACCGATGCAATACTCGACCATTGGAGATGTATTTTGACGGATCCCTCAAGCTAGGTGGAGCAAGCGCTGGTGTCCTCTTTATTTCCCCAGACAGGAAGCAACTCAAATATGTTCTCCAAATTCTCTGGCCCGCTACTAACAATGAAGCAGAGTATGAAGCCCTCATCCATGGTCTCCGGGTAGCGGCTTCGCTTGGTATTAAGCGCCTACTCGTCTATGGTGACTCATCTGTTGTGGTCAATCAAGTCAACAAAGATTAAGACTGCACCAAAGAAACCATGGATGCCTATTGTGCGGAAGTACACAAGCTAGAGCAGAATTTTGAAGGTCTGGAGATACTTCAAGTAGTACGTGATTTAAATGTTGCTGCAGACGTCTTAGCAAAACTCGGATCAAACAGGGCACAGGTGGCACCCGGCGTGTTTGTGTAGGAGTTGACTTCCCCATCCATCAAGCAACCTGAACCTGTCACCTCTGATGCTCTGGCATCCAGTGTTCAGGTGTTGACCATCCTCCCATCCAGGACTCAAGTCTTTATCGACTACATCAAAAAGCATAAACTGCCAGTAGATAAAGGAGAAGCCGCCTAGACGTTCGTAGAAGCAAGAACTATGTGTTAGTTGGCAACCAGCTTTATCGACGTGGCGCGTCCTTTGGCGTCTTGCTAAAGTGTATCACCATAGAAGAAGGCAGGGAGCTCCTTGATGAAATTCACTCCAGTTGTTGCGGTAATCACACCGCGTCCAGGATTTTAGTCGGGAAAGCTTTCCGATCTGGGTTCTATTGGCCAACTGCTCTGAAAGACGCTGAAGATCTCGTTAGGCATTGCAAAGGCTGTCAGATGTTCGCAAGACAAACTCACGTTCCAGCACACAATCTCATTTATTTTTCCGCTAGCCTGGCCTTTTTTATGCCAGGGATTGGATCAAGTGGGACCCCTCAAGAGAACTATTGATACTAGATACGCACACGAAGGAATTCAAGAGAAATAATCCGCAAGCGCACGGATATCGGTGAGCACTTTACCCGGGAGATAAGTCTAGAGTATCGTATTTATTTTATCCGCAAGGAGAAAGCGTGCGATGACTAACCTAGTCTTTACTATTACCCTTGGGCCACACTACAAGGTAGTGAAGATATAAGCGATTAGAGAGAACTACGACGACAGTCTGGTTCTAACCTATGGTAAGCTATGATACTATTGGTCTAAGGGGAAATACCGATGAAAAAGAGACACCACAGAGGATGCTTGACCAAGGTACTTAAATCCTACCAAACCTTCTGACGGGAGGAGGGCTCCAAAGGTAACAATGGGATTGTCACTTCTCACGCTACTACACACCGATCCGGCCAGATAGGGGGTATCTACGAGTATTCCTAGCCCAAGCACCACGCTTACGCTACGAATGATTACTCTATTCCCTATGCGAAGCGAATAAAGTAAACTCATATACCAAAGAACAACAATAACAACGTACTTACTTAGTATTAGAAGTTAAATTGCCGAAGAATACTAGAACCAAGCCTCGGGTTAGGAGACTTGACCCCTTAGATACAAGCTTGGAGAGGAGACACCGACAGACTGGGCTTCCTCCAATCTTCTACCTCCACTCTAACTCTCTCAATCTAGAAGAATAACTCTAATCTCACATATAGACTACAAAGCTAAACTCTCTTGTATGTGCCCTAGAGAAAGATTCATTCAAGGGACCCCTCTCAGATGAATTCTCTCTGAAAAATATGAATTAGGGTTTTTGAACTCTTTCCTCAAGGGGCTAGGGGCCTTGCTTATATAGCCCCCTAGGAAGCACCACAGCCCTTGGATCAAACTGACCTTGATCAATGATTTTTATTCATCCTCAAAGGCGGTGGAGGCAGGATCCGCGAGGTGGAAGCTGGTTGGCTCCCTGGGTGGGGCGGCCGCCCCTAGGGCTGGGCGCCCACCCCTGTCACAGTGACAGGTGGGTCCCACCTCCCAGGGTTTGGCTTTCCGAACCTTCTAGATTATACTTTTTCCATTCGTGGCCCTTTCTCTCTATGTAAACCTGACATGTGGGCTATCTTTGATTATTTTTAGCTGGTACCCTACAGAAATAGATATTCACCAAAACTCATGGAATTCTGTCAGTTAAACACCTAGTCTATGGTGGTAATTAATTTTGTAACATTATTTTATTTAAGTTGACGGTTAAAAATGATAGTTAATTACCGTCAACAAGAGCTAAGGGTGGTTTTGAGTACATCTACCTGGCCATTAACAAGTTCACCAAGTGGATTGAGTACAAACCACTTGTCAAGTACAGTGCAGCCAAGGCCATCAAGTTTATTTAGGACATCATGCACCGCTTTGGCATGCCTAATCGAGTGATCACAGATCTAGGCTCCCCGTTTACGGCCACCGAGTTCAAGAGTTGGGCATAGGATTGCGGCATAAGCATTGACTATGCATCCGTAGCTCATTCGCAGGCTAATAGGCGAGTCAAGAGAGCCAATGGCCTCATTTTAGCTGGACTCAAGCCAAGGTTATATGAAGATCTTAAAGACTACGGCTCTAAGTGGATAGACGAGTTGCCTAAAATAGTCTAGGGGCTGCGCACCCAAGTTAGTAGAGCAACAGGGTACTCACCTTTCTTCCTGGTATATGGCTTTCAAGCTGTGTTACCAGCTGATTTGATCTGGACATCTCCAAGAATAGAGCAGTATGATGAAGGCGAAGCTAAACACACTCGACGACTTGAGTTAGATGGCCTAGAAGAAGTTTGAGTTAATGCTACCCTACAATCTGCTTAATATCTTTAGGGTTTACGACGTCACTACAACAAGAATGTTTAGTCTCGCACTTTACAAGTCGGTGATCTAGTCTTACGACATATACAAAAAAACGATGGCCAACAAAACTGCTCAGCCCATGAGAAGCTCCGTCATCATTTCTAAGGTCACGCGGCCAGGGTCGTTCGAGTTAATGACTAAAGATGGAATACCAGTCAAGAACACCTGGCACATTGACCAGCTTCGTAGATTTTACGCCTAAGGTTGTAATTTAGGTGTTAGTTATTTATAGTTTTAAAGTTTATGTAATCTATGGTCCTTGGTACACAATAATAATAAATATTAGTTGTTTGAGTTAAGACTCCTGTTACTTTGAAACTACCAAGGCAATTTCTCAGTTGTCTCCTATTTATCCCGAGTAATATGATTACCCGGATGAGAGGTCCCAGCTATCCATGCCAATGCTTGCCCAGACTAGAAAGTGACCCGTCAAAAGACTATCGGCTATCACACTGGTAGATCGATCTAGGCACCCGAATACACCATCTATGTCTATTAGTTGGCTCACATCATGCGGCTTTGTTGATTAACTACACATTTTCGGCACTTAGTTTTTACGCTAAATGTATGCCAAGCTCGTAATAGATTATCTCGGAAGAAGGCGACTAACTTGTTCGTCTAGCATGTCAGCCTTAAGGAAGACATTTCTACAGTCACCTTATATGATCAAGTGCTTTCTTGCACTTAAGGTCAGTTATTATGTGGCCCTATCCTGACTACACGACTACTTAGATATTTCGTCTTAAGTCAATCAAGGTGCTTATATCACGATTCATAACACATGCTAAGTTCTATCAGCCTAAATATATATTAAAGAGTGTTGTTCTCTACATTCAATACCAATATTACACAGGTTTCATCAAGAGGCCTATGATTCTACTGTGGGGGCTGCGGGGGTTGATCAACTTGCCTACCTCCTGTCAGATCAAGTTGATTAGCGATGTCGCTAGCTAGGTTGTCCACCGCACCCTTAGCTTCTTCTACTGCTTGGAGAACCTCTTCATCCTCAATCTCTTCTGTCATCCTCTCTAGAGGGACAGTTGGCCAGAGCACCTGGATTTGTGCCAGCACTGACCGGATGCAAGCCTTTGCAGCCATCTTCACATGCATTGAAGCGTTCAGGTATGACTAGAAAGAATTGCACCTAGGACTTCTTGGCATCTTCTGGAACTCGGATGAGGTTGGCAACATAATGTATGGCATTCCACAAGTCGCAGTTCTCCTTCCAGGCAGCTCCAAGTTTGGTGGTTAGGTCTTTTACTAATTTTAAAGCCTGCACAAGGTCTTGATCAGCACTACGTCTAATTAACTTAGCCCGGGCAAGTTCTTCGCTCACCCGTTCAGTTACCTCTTCAAGTTCATTGTGTTTGCTCCTGAGAGTGTCAGTCATGGCTTGAAGGTCACTTCTCAGATGGCTGGTTTCCTTCTACTCGGCTGTAAGACAGTAAAATTATGGTTCAAGAAGTTAAAATTACTTGGAGTCGTCTTTGAGGTAGCAAGAACATTGAGTAGGGGCACACCTTTCTATTTATTTTCAAGGAGCTTGGCTTGCCTGGTCATGGTATTCAGGTGTTCAATAGCTTTACCCTTTTCTTTCTCTGAGTACCCAACCTAGGCTCGTAGGGTATGTGCTGCCTGATCATGTTTCTGACGTTTTGTGGCCCACTCAGCTTCCTTCTTGTTGTGCTCCTCCTTCAGACGAGTAATTTCGGCATTAAGCCGGTCTTCAACTTCTAGGGTGTGGGCATTGAATTTTTCCTCCATGCATTGCCTATAGGCTTGTCCAACAGATATATGTTTCTAAGCTAGATAAGACATTCAGATACGCATATGCTATAAATTTGCCCGGGTATTTAACTAAAATTTCTCATCAAAAGTCACTGCCCCCGCCATGAAGCCAGCCCAAGATGAAGTCAGCTCGGGCAATTGATGGTTTGGATCAAACTCCTTCACCACTTGAGTGACAGTCACTTCCAAGTTACGACAATCAGCTACTGCAGCTTCTTCTAACGGCTCTACGGGCGGTGGGGCACTTAGCTGGTCGGTCAGGTTCTCATTTTTGTGTACAACTTCTAGTTGCTGGCTCTCAGTGCGCTCTGAGTCTTGGAGCTCGTTCAATGGCACGGTTTTCTGTGGACCTTGCAACACCATATCACCAATTATGCTAGTCTAGGGGCTCAACGTCTTTGGAGTTCTGAACAAAGACAAATCCCAATGTTTGGAGTAATTTAGAAGACATCTACAATAGATTCCACGTATATTATCAGTATTTACCTGGATGCACTCCTTCGTCGGACAACAGGGCCAGTCATCCACCCAACACTGGGCATTGCAGCCAATGTGGTCAAGGTACCCGGCACAACTGTTGTACTCAGTTGGCTTGGAGTTGGGGTCTTGTGACCGACTGCTTCTCCACCCCCTTGAGACTGCGCCTGGGTACTGCTGAGTAAAGCATCCCGTTGGTCAACTACATGCAATTCCTATATTGTGCATTGATGGACTATACTAGGTAACAAGACTCACTGATGCCGAACAAGGGGCTGGCCTTCCTCCTCTTCGTCGTTCTCAAGGAGTTCTACTTGTTGATCTCCTGTTATTCATGAGTATTAAACTCAGTACAAAGCAATACTCGGGTAAGTTGACGGATATAAGGGAATGCTCACCTAAGAGCATGGTACCTATTTTTATTGTGCACACGCGGTGGGGCCTCTTGGGTGTCGATGCACTGGCAGTTGCAGCTTTTGTGTCCAAGGTTCTCTTTGGGCCCCGAGTACTTGCTCCTGCACCCAGCTGCCTAATGAGACTGTCCGCATGTTGCACAGTCTTATCTGCCTTGACATTGTCCGTCGGATTGGTCGTGGCGGCACTTGTGGCGTCATCACCAGCTAACTGCGCTCCTCTTCCTCCGGCTTCTTCAGGGTTGTCGACAGCAGGCAACTCGGGCAAATCATTAAAAGCCTGCCCCAAGTGCTACATCCAGCAGATATGGGATAAGTTATACAATAAAGAAATCAAGTACATACATAGAAAGGATGTACACCACTTTACTTACAGCAGCTGGCGGGTGGTCGACGTCTCTTTCCTCAAACCTGAGGGGAATGCAACCGACGTCTTTCAGGATTTTTTGAATCCTTCCTAGGATTTCTTCCTCAGACAACTCGTCCTTGGACATCCGGGTAGGATCTTCTACTCTGATATACTCAAAGCCATAGTGTACCCTCTCTCGTAGAGGCTGCACCCGGCGCCTGATGAAGTTGGCAACTATTCCTACGCCAGATAGGCCTCGGATTTTTAGGGCCTTTATCTCCTTCAAGAACAGCCTGATTTTATCTGTTTCACTTGGAGTCAGTGTTTCCTTCTCCTAGCAGTTGTTTGCACTCGGCCCAGCGTTGCTGTGCATTGCAAGGGCCGGGAGAACATTCTTGGCATAGAATCACTCGGCTCTCCAATCTTTCACCGAGTCAACCAAGGTATAGTAAAAATACTCCTGCTTTTTTCCGAGTCAAAATCGGATCCCGGCGCCACCCAGGACGCTGGGGTTGGCAGCGTTGGGGTGTGGTTTCAACTTGAAGAAATAATGAAAAAGAGTGATGGACGGTGAAATACCAAGGAAGGTTTCACAAAGATGAACGAAGACAGAGAGATGAAGGATTGAATTGGGGTTCAAATGGTTCAGCTTTATGTCATAATAATGCAAAAAACCATGGAGGAAAGGACAAGCAGGCACACAAAGTCCGTGCTCAATCAAAGGGACGAACAAAACAATCTGACCGGATCAGAGCGCGGGGACCCGATGTTCTCCAGGTGCTTCCCATCCGCCAAGTCTCTGCTTGGGAAGCAAGCGCTACTCATGGAGCCTCTTCAGGTGTTTCAGCTTCGTGGTTGGTGCTGGCTAGATCTTCGATGTTGTTGCCATCGCGACAAGTTCTGGGTTTTCCGCCCTAGAGATCTGCCAATCTACATCCTTCGCTTTGATGCTGCTCCTCTTCGTGCTTGGCCCTTTTCCCATCCAAAGTGGTTCTTCTCTTGAGGTTGAGATTGCAACTGCTAGGTGGCGGCGGTGGTAGTTGTTGCGAGGTCACCGGGAGTTGGCAGTGGTGGTTTACGAAGGGTTAGGGTTTTGGCAGATGGCAGTGTGGTGTGGAGAAATGAGAATTGGGGCGGATTTCTTTTATAAAGATTTTTTGCCTCCACGTGGCCCGAAAATCACGCCACTCAGTGTGGCATGTCGGTTCAACTTCCGCATTTAATGGCTCACGCAACTGACATGACAGTGGCGTACCTTTTCATACTACGGAGCAACGGGCATATTCGTTTTCATATCTATCCCCTTACAAGGATTCCCGGGTACCTGGTATAACCGGTTGATTATATCTATTGTCCGGAGATTTACCCGGATAGTGTTCGTTTTTCATCCGGTCAGTCTAGAAGCACCCAGAGAATTGACAGTTTTCTTCTGGGAATTTCGAGCGTACCCAGACGGTTTTAGTATTTACTCAAATGCCTTGACGAGCACCTGGATGCTTTGAACATTTACCCGGATACCTTGAAAAGTACCCGGATTGTTCATATATTACTCAGATTCAACTCCTTCAAGCATTGACTCTATTTTGCAACAGAATTTTTTCTTCCAGCAATAAGTTCAAGGGATACAAGATTACAAATCTTGCAAGACCCATTGAATTCGGTCCAAGCAACCGTTCAACTAGCTACAAGGAACCTAGTGGAATTCGACCTCTAGGTCGACTTATTTACAATAAGGATCCTAGTTGCTACAAGGCAGAACACACCCTACTCGGGCTACTGTTTCCATTATGGGAACGCAGTGCATCCAAGACTGGTGTCAGCAGTGCAATACTTCCTATTGTGCTAGGTTTGGGCGTCATCTGCAGACATCTGTCTACCCAAGCCTCTTTTGCCACGATCACCCGGACTAGAGATTAATCGCAAGTGAATAGACGTGAACAAGCCAAATAGATGAATTAACATGGGACTGTTGGATGATGGAACGTGTCCCTCATCGCAAGGCTTCTTCTACTTGCCTTCACAGACCACTTGGTGATATTTCGCTGCGGGACTAGTCTACCTCTAGTCACCTTCACAAGACTTCTACTACTTACTACAAGTTCTACAAGCTTTTTTCATACATGCCCGGGAGCTGCTCTACTTCACAAACTATCATATTCATGGCTATGACCTGCTGGTTTCTTACATCTACACAGTTGCTATGCTCATGCTTGCCAGGAGGGTATTTATAAGCTCAGTATGGTCTACGTGGACTGTGTCTAGCTCTGCATCACGGTGTCAGGATCACTCTGGATGGGTCAGGGTTTGCAGACTGCATCAGATGGATACAATATGTTTGCACGTGAAGCTACAATGTTCTTGAGTGGCATATTCGGATGGATATCCTGTTACTATGTCGCTCGTAACTACGATGACCTCACTGCTCAACCACTTTTCTAATAAGTAGCTGGGCATTGATTACTTCTGTATGTCCGAGTTTATTTACTTCAGATCCTACATCCGATTACGTCAAGTTAACGAAAGTATCCAGATACAAGCTCGGGGGCTGTGGAATACATATCCTCAGGGAATGTTTTTTTCCTGAGAAGTTTGCGAAAAAGACCCTCTAACTTTTTGTTCCAAATAACAAGAGGCTCAGGGGCTACACCCTGTGGGTGCACTTTTTTGCAAAAAGTGCACTCCACTCGGAGGTTCTTATAAGAACACTTGAGGGTTTCTCTTCAAAAATTACCCGAATCAACCTTGTTTCTACCTGGAAGAACCTAGAGGAACAAGAAGGCTTCCGAATTCAACCATGAATTGCTCGGGGCTTATCGATACGGGACCTATAGGGTTTGGAAAAAGTCTAATTGACCCCCCCAACTATTAGGGGTAGTCTACTTTACCCCCAAACTATGAAACGGTCTAATTTACCCCCTGAACTTTGCAAAACCGTCCAAATCACCCCCTCGAGCGGTTTTGGGCGGTGGTTTTGCTACAGTAACAGCTGTTTTGCTACAGTAACGGCGGTTTTGTCTTTTTCTTTTTATTTATTTCGTCTAAATCTTTGAAAAATCATAGTAAATCATAGAAAAATCATAAAATAAAAAATCCAATTTTGTTGGACTCCACATGAGTAGATCTACACAGTGAACTTATAATATAGCATGTTTTAGTATAAAGTTTTTGCTGTAAATTTTGATCTATTTTTTTCTGTAATTAATTTGAATAATTCATACAACAAAAACTTTGTACTAAAGCATACTATATTATAAGTTCACTGTGTAGATCTACTCATGTGGAGTCCAACAAAACTGGATTTTCCATTTTATGATTTTTCTGTGATTTACTATGATTTTTCAAAGATTTAGACGAAATAAATAAAAAGAAAAAGACAAAACCGCCGTTACTGTAGCAAAACAGCTGTTACTGTAGCAAAACCACCGCCCAAAACCGCTCGAGGGGGTGATTTGGACGGTTTTGCAAAGTTCAGGGGGGTAAATTAGACCGTTTCATAGTTTGGGGGGTAAAATAGACTACCCCCAATAGTTGGGGGGGTCAATTAGACTTTTTCCTATAGGGTTTTGTATCATGTCGACTTTTATTAGGGGCCCATCTTAGGCTCACGATCAAGATTGAAGGATACGGTTCAAGATGACGTGGACTTCAAGCTGTAAAGATCGACCTAGTTGGAATATTAGGGGAGTTAGACTATGTAATAGATCTAGGACTCCTTAATTGTATCCGGCTAGGACTAGAATTGCACCTCAGCCTTCTCTCCCTATATAAAGAGAGGTTAGGGGCACCCCATGTATATACAATCATATAATCAATCTAACACAAAGGCTAAATGCCAACTGGACGTAGGGCTTTTACTCGATCATAAGGGCCTGAACCCTTATAAATCGCCTTGCGTTACCATCGAGTTTCTAGGTTCGCCGGCCCTCGAACAATCGTCCCGAGTAACCCCGTGACGAGTTACTGGTCATCAAACACCGACAGTAATAAAGGTTTTCCAAAAGTTAATTAATTTCGTGGTTCCTAAAAATAGGTGTTATTCTAACCAAAATAACTCAGCAAGAAAAAAAATACGAAACAACTGAACATGTCTTCTTTGATTCCAAACAAGGAGGAGTTTTAAATCAATCCTTGTTGATGATAGAATGTGCAGTTATTTGGTAGACAATATGACTTACAAGGAATGAACTTGTTTTTGACAAGTGTCGACCAAACTTTTTCTTTTACAAGTTAAGTTCAAAGGAATGTATTGGCTATGCCAATAGACACAACTATAGCAGGGTGAAGCCAATAAAGAATGCATTCTCCAAGTTTGTCAAGTGCTAGAGGCTATGGCTATGAATTTTTTTATTCCTTCAGATGACCTCATAATGTTAGAATTGAGTTTTGAGTGGGACATTTGTACAGTTAAACATTTTTGTAATAAGTGGTATGATTCTCTTGGTGACAAGAGATGAAGCTAGATCTATTTCTATTATCTAAAAGACATAATATGATTAAGTAATTTTGATACTGCTGCTCAGGGTCTTCAACAACTTGCTCTTGATTGTTCACCACTTTTCCTTCTAATTCTCTACTAGGTAGCGTACCCGTGCGTTGCTACGGGATAGCTAACATTATGTATTTAAAATACAAGGATCGCACAATAAGATAACAATACTATAAAACTTAAATACAAACATTAAATTGTAATTATCTAAAAAAAAGCAATGTTTGTGAAATCAAAAACAGTCATGGAGAGTGGCGTCGCAGGTTCACAAACTCTACTGTATAGATCTTTCTGTGATGCGTCTAAGATAATATTTAATATCGGTAGGAAGAAATCTCCGATATCCATTTCTCTCATGTCGCAGTACTCTTTTTTTAATTTATTAATCTCACACCATCGAGCATTCAAATGAATACCGTGCACAAAACACTCAAAATGTCATTATGCCATCACATAGTTGTGTATACAACATCTCCATGCATAGTCTGATGAGCCAATTGAAAATCCCTACGAACAACAACAAATATGGTGTTAGTGAGAAAATTGAATGAAAAAATGAATTTATGCGGTAGTAATGTAATGTTACCTTGCCTATGGCGTTAGAACCTCCTTAAATACAATATTCTTCGTCAAAGTTCCATCTACTACTGGAACCTTCTTATCCTTATCTTTTTTATTTGATGCATTCTTGTTTTTCTTTCGCTCAGCATTCTTTTTAGCATTTTTCTTCTCCATCTTTTTGGCCTCCTCTTGTGCATCCGCATCAGGTGGGAGGGCAAGGATCTTAATATTGGTTCTTGATGTGGCTCTAGACATCGCAACGTACAACTGACCATGAGAGAACACCGGTGCGGGCAGGTACACACCCACGTTCGGGATAGTTTGTCCCTGTGACTTGTTGACCGTCATGGCAAAGCTCAGCCTGATAGGAAATTGCTTCCTCTTAAACTGGAACGGGAACATCTCATCATCAGACGGACATAACGGTATTCGAGGAAGGAACACCCGCTTCCCAGCATGCTGCCCCACCACGATTTCAGCGTCAATTGTATTTCTTCGGAACCCCCGTACCACCAGCCTTGTACCGTTGCATAGCCCATTGGAAGGGTCAATATTCCTAAGCAATATGACAGGACACCCGAGCTTGAGCTTCAAGACGTGTGGAGGCAGCCCGTTCGGGGTCAGACTGTTAAGGAACTCCGATGGATAGTAGTTATGTGGATCATCTACCGCGGAGTCAAAACTGTGATACACCGTCTCGCCGCCCTGAAACATATCAATCATTTTCATATTAATCATGTCCACCCAATCGTTACGTGTAGACAAAATCGCTCTGGTGGTGATGTAGTCTTTGTCCGCCATGTTTGCATTTAGATCTGGAAAGATGATGTCGATCAAGGTATGAAGATCTTTCTCGGCATCGCCAGAGTACGGGACACAGATCTCATCTGGAATACGTACATTGCCATCTCCATTAACCTCTTCCGTTCCACCACCAATACGCAACAGATAATCTGCAAACCACGGATCACTCTGAGCCCTCATGTTGCGGATGAGCTTTAGGTGGCGCATGGATTCCCAAAGATACGACCTTCGTAGAGAAGCTCCGACAATTTGAGCTCTAGATCCTTTCCGCACAACAGGGAGGACCTGTCTGAAATCCCCACCAAGGACAACAGTCTTCCCACCAAACGGTAGGTGCAACTGGCCCATTATATCCCGTAGGCTGTTGTCTAGTGCTTCCACATTTTGTCTCTTTGTCATAGATGCCTCGTCCCAAATTATGAGAGCTGCTTGCTGCAGCAACTTAGCAGTACCACTCTGTTTCGTGAAGCTACAGGAACCACCCTCTTGAAGAGTTAGGGGTATCTTGAAACGCGAGTGGGCTGTCCTCCCACCTGGCATTATGGCCGCTGCGACTCCAGATGTAGCTGTAGCCACGGCAAGCTTGTCCTGGCTACGTAGTTTTGCGAGAAGTGCCCTATACAAAAAGGTCTTTCCCGTCCCGCCAGGTCCATCCACAAAGAACAGCCCGCCTTGTTTGCTGCAGACCGCGGCCATTATCTCATCGTAGGCAGACCTTTGCTCGGTGTTGAGTGATTCACACAATAGCACATCTTCGGGATTTTGCTCAACGCTAGCTTCCTCAAATATCTCACGAGGAATATGGCTGGCATCGTCATATGAGTGATCAATATCTGGAAGAGGAAATGACCTTATGTCCTTCCCCATAGACTGCAGCATGTTTCTAATGTCTATCAAAACCATCTGTTGCACCAGATCCGGGGATGGATTACTGCGGTTGTAGTCCTCTGACATTGCATCATAGTGTTTGATCCACAACCCCATCACATCATGCGGCTCACAGAATACCAATATTGTTGCAAATAGCCTTCGCAGAGAGGAAGGCATCTGGAATAAAGTAGCTTCATTCAGACATTCATCCAATGTATTATCTTCTTCAATTAAACCCCTCCTTTCTGCAGCTTCACGAAACGAAGGTAGTAACACACCATCAACCGTCCTGAGGTCTTCGTATGAGGTAGCACCGGCAACATTGTTCAAGAGAACACGAAGAAAGTAGCGTTCTCCCTCAGCAGGATGAGCCGAGATGACTCTTCCAACTTGGAAAATAGAGTTTTTCCTTTTCTGCCAGAATTTTCCATCAGTCTGCCAGGTAAAATGCTCCGGGAAGTCCCGATATAAGATTCTGCGGGCTTCCTCATGATGCCTGTTTGCATCGAAGTATGCTGTCAGCATTGACTCTTCCACACCTGGCCTATTAACGATCCGTTCGAGCTGGTCCCGTTTATGAAATGCCACCATGTGCATGTCGGGTAGATGAAGTTGCAGCTGCTGTACTGGTGGATGGTTCTTGCTCAAATCAAAGCCATATATCCTCCATAGTGCTTCTGGAGGCGTCACCCACCGGGCATCTCTATACTGCTTGATCTCATCAATGTTCCCTTTCTCGTCTACTTTGTCGGTCTCCCTCATCACCACCGATGCCCTATCATGTCCCTTGTATATGTACTTGAATAGATACTTCACTGATTTAATGCTCCCACAGGCCTCAACATTTATATGGCAGTTGAAGGTACGTAGCAGGCAAGGGTTGTAAGGCACGACCCATTGATTGTCCAAGTAATGGCCTCGAACATTTAGCATGCGACCGTCATTGCGTCGCCGATAGATGGGGTACGAATCCTTTCCCTGTGATGTTGCCTCACAGAATGGGCGCGGGTAACGGTTCTTGCATGACCCGCGGCCCACCGTGCACGGACATGATGGATTAAGTGTCCCACAGGGACCATGCATCATATGCTTCGTCACCATCTTGTAAAGCTCAGGGTACTTCTTCTTGTTTGGTAGCTCTGCACTGATAATCATGTCATATTGCTCGGGACATGTGAGCTTGTACTTTCGTTCCATTATCAGCAAGAAGTGTGCATGCGGCAAGCCCCTCTTCTGAAACTCCACTACATAGACATAGGCCTTCACCTTACCAAGTATGTCTTTCTCCATCAACATTTTCCTCATTGCATCTAACTTTGCTCTGAAGACCCGTGTGATGAGATCTGGGCGGTCCTGTGGTGTCTGGCCTGGATAAAGTTCATTCTTGATCTCATCCCAGTTAGGGTTGCATGTCATTGTGAGGAAGATATCAGGTTTACCATACTTTCGCACCAGAGCCATTGCATCCATGTATCGACGCCTCATATCACGGGGTCCTCCGATGAATGACGAAGACAGGACAGTACGCCTTCCGACATTCTCAGCAGATCCTTCACCCGAATGCATGCTATCCACCAGGCCTTGGTATAGGTCAGCCCTCAAAGTATCCTAATTGTTCCTCATGTAGTCTAAACGCGAGCTCTCAATCTTGATGTAGGTATCGACGGCGAACTGCTGAAAAAGACGCCGGCCATAGAGTATTGGATTAAATATCCCTGGTCGCATCTGAAACTTGTAGCAGTAGTAGTCGCGCACGGAGACACATGTATTCGAAACAGGTTCTACAGGGAGACATTGTTCGAATTAGTATCATGAGTTAACATAAAACAATTTATATTGCATTATTAAAAAAAGTTCAAGTTACCTCCATCATCATCGTCACCACTCTCAGCACGCCTTTTGCGGATTGCTCGAGCTTGCTCAACTTGAGCCATAGTCACACCCACTTTTGGGATGCAATTGTGCCACCCGAGCTCACCCTTTGGAAAGAATAGCGGGTATGATAGTGAGTCGTAGCATGCATTATATGAGCGGATGCCGTGTATAGACCGATCCTTCCCTTGCAGGAGAACACTATGCTCGAATTGGCCGTGACGCTCACTTCCCTCAACCCAGACAGCGGCCACCTCTGATGTCAGCGGCACGTTATATGTTCTCTGGTCAAGGCGCTGGTCAAGGTTCAACTCGACCCGGTAATTCTCGAGGTTTTCAACGTGTCCCATACTCCTTAGTTGCTGAGAGTAGGGATTCCCTTCAAGGATTCCCACCAATTGTTGTATAACTTCTCTGTCTTTTTGGACGCACTGCTCACGGCACTTGCTCATCCGATGCTCGAGGGACGGATCGTCATCATAAAAATAAAGCTCGAAGTGTCTCTTTTCGACACCCTCCTCTTTACCAAATGATCGTATGTTATGGTAAATCTGGCCATGGGCACGGAACGTATAGACACCGCAGATTCGCATGTTAGTGGTGATACGATCTAGGTGGCAGTACAAAGAAGTGAAAGAGAAGTGGCCATTGAAATATCTGATGTTAGCACGAAAGTGCCTAGCATCAGCGTCTGAGCTTGACCACAACCTCATGAGCTCTGGTGGTGTCTCTGGAGTTGAAAGATGAATCTTTCCACCCCGACAATAGAATCCAGGGGGTTCACCCTCGAATTTCTTTGCGTTGCAGTGCTTGCAGTTCGGCACCGACGATAGCATGTGCGACTCTGATGGGACATTAGCGTAAACCTTGTCGTATGGATCCAGGACATCAGGCTCACTGTTCTCTTGCTCATCCGTGTCGAGACTGTGCTCGACGTCAGTTTCCTCCTCGTCGTCTTCTGACAAATTTTTGATGTGTTACGCGTTAAAAGAAAGTTTATGAAAGAATGTTTTGACTTTTGACTATTACACGGTGTACCTTGTCCGGCGAAAAAGTACACCTCATCCTCTTCCTCGTCCTCCTCAAATATGACATCCTCATCATAGTCTGTGTGGCACGACCACATATATGATGAGAGAAACATAATGGCATAAAAACAAAAAGGGATAATTTTAATAAAGATAATACCATCCTCGACCATCTCGTCTGGTGTATGATCTTGTGCACCGTTTGGAGGCATTGAAGAGGTACCGTCAACTACAGACGGCTGTGTCTGTGTACCTGTGCAATTATTAGGTGGTGGAATTGGAGTTTCCTGGGTGACACCATCTGTAGTAAGAAAAGGTATGAGTTTTTGGAATATGAGAGTGAAGGTGAAAGTACCGACAATATATAGTGATCAAGGCTAATTACCATTGTAAACCACACTCCGTTGAGTCGGCTCGTTTGAATCATTGTACTTTCCATCTGCACACCCTCTAGCCCTTCTTCCAATGTTTGCTTCAAAAGCCTGATTGCGACGGGACAGAAGGGCATTTCTCTCACCATTGGTCACACGATGCCTATGTATGGTCTGTGTTGGCTCAGCCAATTCAGGGGTCTGAACTTCTGGATTTTGAACTACAGATGGCGCGATGTCAACAAGTGTGCCCTCTGTTTCGGGTATTTCCATATCGTCCGAAGGCACTTCAGGCGATTGAGGCGAAGAAGAGAAAATAAGCTGAGGGTTAAAGTGAGGGCTCTCCATGGCTATTGAGTCTGGATGCAAATTGTTGGCTCGGTGTTTTCTCACCATCCTATTGTAGTTTTTTTTCTCTCTTTTCGTTTCTCCTCCTTCTCTTGTGGAGTCATTTGCAGTTTTCTTGCAGCATTTTTCTGTGCATACAAATCACGCCGCCTCTTGTTTATTAACGCCTTTTGTTCAGGAGACATTGCAGCCCTTCGTGCTCTATCTAGCTCACGCTTACGCTCTTTTGGACACGTGACAATAGTGTCAATGGAACTGGATGCATTTACAACACCTATATATATAATAAAAAAAGTACGGTCTCAAATAAATTACAAAAAGACATGTATTGCAAGAATATTAATTTCTTATTACATTGTCATGAACGACAATTGGGTTGCCCACTACACTTCTTCTCAAATAAATACATTAATAAAAAATAATGTACCTGGATTTAGATCAGGTGATGCATCAGTCAAGTCAATTATGCCACTTTGATCTATACATCTATCGGAGTAGTCATCTACATATATATAATAATATGATATTAACCTTGGCGGCATCATACAAACACAAGAAAAAATAATTAGTATTAGGAACAAAAAAATCAAAATGGTACATGTGTTATCTTTATCAATCTGTATGGGTTCGTATGAGTTGTCTCGATGTAGCCAATCACTATCTTCATAGCCATCGGTGTTTTCCGTGGTTGATTCAACTCCAACTGGTACAACATAGTTACACAACAAATAAGTGAACAAATGATTAATGCAAGTAGGTGGTATCATTCAAACAGAAAAAAAAACTTTTCTTAATTTGCAAAGTTTTAGTCCATCAGATTTTTTCCTAATTTGCACAAAACCTTTAGCTCAATGCATATACATTTAGAACATATACATCACTATATATTAAATAAACTAAAAAATGGTAATACTAAATTCAGAAACGAAATCAGAATGCGGTGGACCTCTTGACCCAGCAGCTAGTGCAGTTTTCGCCTTTCTCAGATGTCTACGTTTTTTATTTTTTTCATCCCTTTCTTCTTGAGTCATTGCTGCATATCGTGCCTTTTCTCTTTCCCTTTTACGTTGTGCACGTTCATCAACTTGCGCTTGTGAATTTGATGTTGTCTGACCAGCTGTTTGAAAATAAGTTGATAGATATTTACTTAATCACCATAAATAATACAAGTGAAAGCGTCTATGAAAATGTGTATAAACAATTACCTTCATTGATGGAGTTTGTCAAGTCTGCAAATGGTGTACGACCTTCATTATTTTGCATAGGTTTCATTATGACGAAACTGAACACAAAATTAATCCTTAGCTTCAATCAGAAATTAATCTCTGAAAGTGGTCGAAGATAGAAGGTAGTCTGCATGTACACAATTGTAATTAGATCAGATCCAAATACAATTAACCAATTAGCTTAAGTTACCAGAAATGTGCTTCTCTGTTCTCTCAGGTCTTATTCAATGATTTCTTAGTCACCAGAAATTCACGGCTTTGTAATTTTGGTACGTACACATTTATTTAGTAATTTTGGTTTCCCCCTTTAATCATTTGAAGGCTAGGCCACACATCTGAGTTCATAATCAATGGGCGTGAACAACGACAGAATGCAGTTATTGAGGCAACTGCCTCTACTCCATACAAAATAATAATAATGATAGTTGCTTTGGTTGTCCCACAAAAATTAAACTTTTGTCTGCCTGATTCTATCTTAATCAAGTTCCAGGACATGTAACAAATGCATTTTTCAGATATTGTTTGGCTGCATAGAAAATAGAGATGCAAGTGCTGCATTACTGATTATACCTTGATGGCCTGAATGTTTGTTTTTGGACGTTCAATCCCAACTCGAACTTCAGGGAGAGCTCGAGTCAAACCAACAAGGATCTGAAGATTAATTAAAAGAAACACAGAAAGAATTAATTTCATAAATTACCTCGTAGTACATGCCTTCAGATTTGAGGAAAAGCAAATGCTCATCACATCTCATCAGATTGTACTTAAAATACGTGGATTTATACTAATGTTGTATACTAAACAGGCATTGAAGAACGCTCATCACATCTCATCAGTTAAATCAGCTAAAAAAACTGAAAGGTAAAAAAACTGCAGTTCAAATAAATTATACTGAAAACTGAAAAGGCAAAATCATAGCTCTTCAAAAATATATTCCATTGGAAACTGAACACGTAGCACAGAATTTCAGAAAAATTCACAGCAAAGCAGAGCATTCCTAGCCCCACCTCGTGCATACCGTGAGGTCGTAATCAAACTTGCCAAACGTCAAGAGTGTAGAGGAGGGAATACGGCATCACCACGGACACCAAGCTCCTTGGAACACTGCACTGCTACTGGAAGCGGGTTGTTTATCAGTGGCACTGAAATGGGATAAGCAATCTCATTAACTGCACATTCAGGTCTGAAATTATTATTTTCCAACAAAAGAGGTCTGAAATTCATATTACATTTTGAAGCTATTAGTTTCCAACAAAACAGGTATGAAATTCAGACAAAAATCTGCAAATTTAACCTTCTACGAAACAATACTCCAAGTGAGATGCATATTTCAATATTTAATATTTCTTTCCTGTTGATCACACAAACAAAATGTTATAAAAGTGAAAATGGCATAGCAAAGTGATGTTCAATAGATGTACTTGTTGATGTACCAGGAGAAAATTGTGCACCAGTTGATGCACATCTCAATTGATGGAGGTATACATATTATCATATTTAGAGATTCAATCAGGGCAGGCTTGTCCAGGTAAACTCCATGTATCAATGAGGACAGGCTTCTCAGGTGAACTCCATGTTTCTCACAATTCACTTGAAATTGTTGCAGTTCCATTTGAAGCCAAAAAAAAATCAAGATTTGCTGCTATTGCATGAGTGAGAGGATGGGAGATTGAGTGGCTGCGGACATGCTACCTCGCGCGACAAGGGCCCATTATATAATACAATGGTGCAAACGAAATTTTGTATAAGATGCATACAAAATATATGGTTACCTACCATGAAAGAGGCATAAAGTTTGCACTTAACGGAATTATAAGAATCAAAATATAATTTCAGTGAAAACACTTACCACCTGGTCAAACCATAGTTGCTTGAACTATGCGTGCAAGCAACAAGAACAAGAGAAATAGCAGCAGGAGCAGCATCCATGCTGATTTGAATAGGTGAAGTCGTAAGAGTTTAAGCCTTTGATTTACTACGAGCAGTCCAGCACAAAACTACGTCCCAATTGCATCAACGTTTGTGAATTGCTTAATCTGCAAATCGAGGCCGTGCAACGGCAGCAGGAAGCAAGCATGTCTGGGTAGCCGCAATAGAGGGGAAGGTGCAGGAAACATACAGGCCTCTTCCTGATGGCGCGGAGGTTGCTTGAGCGGGCGGAATCCCCATTGCACGGGCCTGAAGTCTCAAATCAACACAATCATCGCACAATCAAATCAACACGGCAGCCATCGCACAATGCTCCTGCGGCTGCCGATCTGATCCTCCGCCCCTCCCCTGCTCCTGCGCTCCCGATGTGAAGCCGGCAGCTGGGAATCGGACGGATTCGTTGGGTAGGGTTCTGGGAACAGCACGAGTAGTGGGCTTGCTTGGCGATGCCAGATTTGGGAGGCGGAGCGGAGCGAGGGGTGGGTGGTGCGGTGGCGGAGTGGGGAATTTGGAGGTGGGGGCGGCAGAGATGGATGGGGAGGAGTGTGGAGTTACCTGCAGGGTGCCGTCGCAACTGGGTCGGAGCGCGACGACGGCGGAGACGTCGGGCCGGTGCGCGTAACGGCGAGGGCGACGGCGCGGGGAGCGATGCTCGCAGGTCACGGAGGTAGAGATGGTCACGACCGGCGGCGGGGACTCACGGCGCACGGAGTCTGACGGCCGATCGCGGAGACCACAGAGGATGGAGGCGCAGGAATGATGGAGACGCACAAACGATGGATTAGCTTGCTTCTATTTGGCGGTGATTAGCTTCCTTCTAATTGCCGATGGATTGCATTTCTGAAGGGCGGATTTCCGTAATAGTTCACAGTGATTAGCTTCCTTCTAATTGCCGATGGATTGCATTTCTGAAGGGCGTCCTTTCCTGTGAGTGATTGCCGGTGATCGCACTTTCCTTGCCTGTGATTGCAGGTCCCACCCAGTGGAGGCATGGAGCGTGGGTTCGCAAGGCCAAGGGCAGAACCAAAACAAATGTTGCACCAAAAAAATGTCCACACTATATAGCTCCTCTGTAGGTTCAGTGAAGATGCTTAAGATCATGAGGATCTCTACAACGCACAGTGAAGATGATCAAGAGGATCCCAGATGACAAAAACTCACAGTTGACATGTTAAAGACGAAACCTATTTATGGATAATGGAGAATGACCATGTTTGTGCCTACTCCCATGTATAAAGAGCCACATTCTATGTATAAATAGACCAACAGAGAGCGCCTTTTCTATCTTCTACATGCATGACAATAAAACACTACCAACTACGACAATCTTAATGGACAGAACTGGCAACAGTAATGGTACAAAGCTAGTGACATTAGCTACAGATGTTCTGAAGGAAAAGTACACAATTAAATCACACAATAAACACAGATCTTCAGCAAAAGAAAAATCACAAACCTTGTATTGTAGCTTATAATTCCAATTCATCAAGTTTTGTGCCCCGGTGGATTTGGAAAGAAATATCACCTTATATATACCATGTATCTCACCTGCACAAAATCACTAACAATGATGATACCTCTGAGAATCAATGAACTTGACCAGTTTTTGACAAAAGTAGGCAGTAACATCTCTATGCAGGAAAGGCGTCCAAATAATACTTCTTCATGGATTTCCACCATCCCATTAAAAAGGCCCCAAAATTATATTAACTTCGTCATGATTTATTAACAATCAAGTGTTATACTGAGTACTGACCAGATAAACAAAGATGTCCGAGATCCATCTAAATTATTTACGGTGTCGTGGATCCAGTGTCCAGAACATCATGTTTCCAAACCTAGAAATGGTCTATCTGACTATCTTATATTCTAAAAAGAACACAAGAACATTGCCACGATCTTACTGCTTGGACTTTGTTAAGAGCATTGGAAATAATGTTGGTTCACTGGTAACTAAAACAGGACACTTACTAATAGATGATGAACTTTAGGAGGTTGGTATGCTCGTACAAATGCACATGCACTAAATTGGCATCTGCACATAGCATAGGAAAATGAGAATAGACAGGGGAAAGGCGGGGGCGCTGCTGGTCCACTCACCGTGTGAAAGGCGCCGCTACAGGAGTGAGCGAGGGCGAAGCGCCGTGACGGAACGCCGCTGCTGTGGGGCCGCACCGTGGCAACCGAGATGGGATGATGTGGGCCGGCGCTGCTGTGTGGGTGCGCCGGTGGTGGATCTCGACGAACCTGCTCCCCGTCTTCGTTGGGCTCTGTAACCACCGCAAGCCGCGCTGTGCAGGGGAAGGCAGCGCGGAGGGAGAACGACAGCGGCCGCTCGACGGCGAGGACGGTGGCTGAGGGCCACGCGACGGCGAGGAGCGCCCACGACGACGAGGACGGCGCGAGACCGTGGCGGGTGAGGGCGACAACGGGGAGGCGGATGAGGACGACGGCGAGGACGGCGGAAGCGGGTGCCCACACCTGGCAATGGCGAAGTGCGCAACGAAGACCTGAGGAGGCCGTACCTGGCGGCGCGGCGCGAGGCCTCCGATAGTCCAGATGCACGAGATGGACGAAGGGTTTGGGTGCTCCGTTTTGCACAGCAGGAGCAGCACCACACGCAAGCCAGAAACAACATTGATATGCTGTTGTTTGCCGGGTGAGAATCAATTCTTGGTGACAATCAACGATTGGTCCTGCATGCAATCGCCCCCCATGCGGGTGTGCTCGCATGGCGGCGTGATATGCTCCTGTTTCCTTCAATCACCGATTTAAGTTTTATTAATTCCTTCCATCTAATTACGTCGTTCTGCCGGTGGACGTTAACTTTGCAACGTTTGTTTCCTTCCTTTTGAAATCACGGGAGGAAGGTTTGTTTCCTTCCTTCACGGGCGGTGGAGCAGGTGCGGGATCGCAGCAGGCAGAACCATTGACCCACATTAGAATGTCGCACCAAAAAATGTCCACGTTTTGTTCTTTTTAGTTGTAGGAGAAAAACTATTCGTGCACCAAACCAGGGCATTCCATTGGGCCATGTCGCCTGCTTCTCCCTCAACCGTCAAATCTCAAACGAACGACCCTCAACTGTCAAATCTCAAAGAGCGTTTCAACATGGCTTGTACAGAGTCCGGTTCCAAAGGCTTCGTGAAGTGTCTGGGAAGTCCCGGCCAGAAGAGAGAGCTTCGCCAGCCTCCCCTTCGAGGTCCTTACAGCCCGCCACCCTGTGAGCTCAGGTGAACCGCCGGTGGCGCACCGTGCTCGGGACGCACGTGCGCGTGGCCCGACGCCCTCAAGTCGTCCCCGACTACCCTGCATCTACCTACAGGTGCAGGCCGGCAAGCTGGTGCTCGAGCACAGAGCACCTCCGCTCATCGCTAGCGAGCTGCCTCATCGGCCGGAATCGGCGCTGCAAGCCCGTTCCCCTTGCTCTATTCATAAGGTTGAGGAAGAGGGAGAAAAAATGATTAGAAACTCTCTCTCGGGTCCAGATGCAAATTCCGTGATTCATGTGAATAGTACTCCACGGTACATGGAAGCTGCAGGTTAATTACTTAGAACACCAGGGTCGCCGGTATTTTCTGTTTTCTTTTTTTTATACATATAATCAGCTAAAACTTTGAAAAACCGTAGTAATTCATATAGAATTTGTAAACATGAAAATCCAGTTTTATTAGACTCCTTATGAGTAGATCTATGCAATACATACTTAATATGTGATGCTTTAGTAGAAATTTTTTGTTGTATATGTGTATCTATATGCTTTTTAGGGTTCAATTCATATCTGCAGTTCCCGTGCTCCTTTTGTAATAAAATTTTTATGGTAACCTATTTATTGCTTGAGTGTTCTGTGGTAAAAATTTCAAGATCATTAAATGACTAGGTAGCGTGCCCGTGCGTTGCTACGGGACAACTAAACTTCTGTACTAAAAACACATGGATCGCACGATAAGATAACAATACTATGAAATTAAGTACCGACGTTAAAGTGACATTTAATCCAAAAAACAAAGTTCGTGAAATTAACATTATAATTGAAGTTTGAGGTATGTTGTACCATTACAAAAAAAAACAATGTTAAGAGTGTGGTTCATAATGACAAAATCTATATGACCTATATAGATTGTACACACTAAAAGTCATTAATGGTTAATTCTATACTCTCACATCAAGCCGCATCATCAAAATTTCAGTCATTACATAGTTATACTAATTTCTTTTGTCTGGCCGTCCACTAATCATACATGGTACATCATCTCCTCACCTCCTTGACAGATTAAGGTCCTTTGCATCCATGCTTTTGATAGTACAGCTAGCATGTAAGATAAATAAGCCGTTAGCCTGTTAGCATCATAATGGAAACTTTATAGTACCAAACACCAAACTGCAAAAGGAGGGTGTCTCATCTTGGCTTAACATCTGCAAGGTCCAAATCAAGTCTGTTACTGAGAATATTACCCCTAGTGTTGAAATTGCATACAGTGGGAAATAAAGAACTACATATGAATAAAGGAAGTGCTTTTACTTTGGGTGATGAACCCAGCAAGATAGTCTCCAAGCTCAAGTGCACCAATATTATGCCCTGATATTAGTGCTAGAGCACCTGTGATCAAACGATCAATATAACGCGTCATAGTAGTAATAAGTTTCGCAAGGACTGAAGATTATACATGGTTGCCGGTAAATTATACATGGCACATCACCTAGCACGCTCTTAACACCAAATATTCAGTGAAATAACTGAAGATTTGTATAGTAGCACTAGATTTTGAGGATTTTAGCTCAGAAACCTATCCAAACAACTCCTAAAATACTCATGTAGAAAAAAAACGATTATATATATGTGTAATTCAAAAGCATGTGATGACTATTGCAGTGATAATTATAATGAAAAGAACTATAGCAAAGGCAGGGCA
Source organism: Saccharum hybrid cultivar R570 (assembly GCA_038087645.1). Taxonomy (NCBI): domain Eukaryota; kingdom Viridiplantae; phylum Streptophyta; class Magnoliopsida; order Poales; family Poaceae; genus Saccharum; species Saccharum hybrid cultivar. Next base: position 7,794,424 of record JAQSUU010000066.1, read on the forward strand.
GAAACTGTATGATTAATGGACCATTCTTATTAAAACTGTAGCAAAATTATGAAACAATAAATGTGTCACCCAACTCAACTTCTTTCTTTGTTTTGTTTATTTAATTTACTATGTGCACAAAAAATAAGTAATATATTCTAACTATACAATAAATAATAGAACCATGATGCTAGTAAATGAAGCTGAACTGCACTTTGATCACACGTACATACGTCCATGAGGAGGCTAAATAAGTCACCCATCCCGGTTGAGAAAGCCTAGTTTTGGCGACTTCTAAACAACCATACATATAGCCTGTGCACCCCATGATAATTTTCACTGGGTACATACATCATTCTGGCAGACAAATGATTTGCACTATAATAAACCCTTCGTATCTTGAATTTTTTTGTTTGTTAATAATATACACATTTAAATTTGAATTATCATGGTATTACTTTTTGACATGACAGAATCCTCAAGTAATAATAAATTTTGCATGCCATATGGAAGATGATTTTGCTTTTCCCCAAAAACAGTTTTAGAATAATTTCCTAGTAGATAAATATACCTGCACGCCACACTAAGTTTGACAGATCACTGCTCTGCTCCTTATGTACCTGCAACATTTTGGAAAGCAAAAGAGATATCATTTTTTTGTTTCAGCTTAAACCATTAGAAGATACAAGCTCTGCTTCTCTGGAGAAGTCTCTTGCGTCTAAACAAAAAAACAGCAACATGAAGTCAACAAGATCACTCACAATTTACAAAAGAGAAAGCACATGTCAATAATTTCCTAAATCTTTGGATTCACAGAGAAGGGGTTCTGGAAAATCTTTGGATTCACATGCCTTTCCGCTAGTTTCCAGCATGTCTAATTTAGGTGCCAAATTTGCTTTTAGCATCTGTGTCTGTCTGTATGTGTCGCAAGTCCTTAAAGCAATCAGGTGCTGCATAGACACTCTAGCCTAAACTACAAGATTTTGTTATTATGCCTTAGTTACAGCTAGCTCTCGATGAAATTACAGTTACTTCACTCATGAGTTACAGTTGTCTGAACTTTAATTAATATTAATTCCAGGTGGGGATTCTCCCCCTAGTTTGCCAAAAAAAACAATAGCTACAATAGTAGCAATGAGGAACGGAGGGAAACGGCATACCAGGAAGCAACATAACATCCAAATTGACTCAAAGAAAAAAACATACTTGCATAGTTGCATTTGAGGTTTCTCGGCTTGTTCTCCATCTGGATCACCTCTTGCCATCCATGAGAGCACGTTGTATGTATAAACACAGTTCAGATTGAACAAGAATACATGGTAATGTAACCACTTCCCCTGTCATATTGAGATTATCATGATGATTCAATGATCTTGCTGGACAGGAAAGAATACCACCTACAGTTCAGTTTTTGTCAGTGATAGGGAATAGTGCTCGACAAAAACCTGAACACAAACAGCAAAAGAAATCCCATCAGAAAAGTAACGGAATAAACTAATCCGAAAAAGTAGCAAAATAATAACACTACAGTGTTGCAGGCACTAACTAAGGTTATCTGCTTTGTCGCAAAAAAAACTAAGGTTATCTGCTCCTTTATACTACTGAAAATCAGGATAGCTCCTCTGTAGGTTCAGTGAAGATGCTTAAGATCATGAGGATCTCTACAACGCACAGTGAAGATGATCAAGAGGATCCCAGATGACAAAAACTCACAGTTGACATGTTAAAGATGAAACCTATTTATGGATAATGGAGAATGACCATGTTTGTGCCTACTCCCATGTATAAAGAGCCACATTCTATGTATAAATAGACCAACAGAGAGCGCCTTTTCTATCTTCTACATGCATGACAATAAAACACTACCAACTACGACAATTTTAATGGACAGAACTGGCAACAGTAATGGTACAAAGCTAGTGACATTAGCTACAGATGTTCTGAAGGAAAAGTACACAATTAAATCACACAATAAACACAGATCTTCAGCAAAAGAAAAATCACAAACCTTGTATTGTAGCTTATAATTCCAATTCATCAAGTTTTGTGCCCCGGTGGATTTGGAAAGAAATATCACCTTATATATACCATGTATCTCACCTGCACAAAATCACTAACAATGATGATACCTCTGAGAATCAATGAACTTGACCAGTTTTTGACAAAAGTAGGCAGTAACATCTCTATGCAGGAAAGGCGTCCAAATAATACTTCTTCATGGATTTCCACCATCCCATTAAAAAGGCCCCAAAATTATATTAACTTCGTCAGGATTTATTAACAATCAAGTGTTGTACTAAGTACTGACCAGATAAACAAAGATATCCGAGATCCATCTAAATTATTTACGGTGTCGTGGATCCAGTGTCCAGAACATCATGTTTCCAAACCTAGAAATGGTCTATCTGACTATCTTATATTCTAAAAAGAACACAAGAACATTGCCACGGTCTTACTGCTTGGACTTTGTTAAGAGCATTGGAAATAATGTTGGTTCACTGGTAACTAAAACAGGACACTTACTAATAGATGATGAACTTTAGGAGGTTGGTATGCTCGTACAAATGCACATGCACTAAATTGGCATCTGCACATAGCATAGGAAAATGAGAATAGACAGGGGAAAGGCGGGGGCGCTGCTGGTCCACTCACCGTGTGAAAGGCTCCGCTACAGGAGTGAGCGAGGGCGAAGCGCCGTGACGGAACGCCGCTGCTGTGGGGCCGCACCGTGGCAACTGAGATGGGATGATGTGGGCCGGCGCTGCTGTGTGGGTGCGCCGGTGGTGGATCTCGACGAACCTGCTCCCCGTCTTCGTTGGGCTCTGCAGCCACCGCAAGCCGCGCTGTGCAGGGGAAGGCAGAGCGGAGGGAGAACGACAGCGGCCGCTCGACGGCGAGGACGGTGGCTGAGGGCCACGCGACGGCGAGGAGCGCCCACGACGACGAGGACGGCGCGAGACCGTGGCGGGTGAGGGCGACAACGGGGAGGCGGATGAGGACGACGGCGAGGACGGCGGAAGCGGGTGCCCACACCTGGCAATGGCGAAGTGCGCAACGAAGACCTGAGGAGGCCGTACCTGGCGGCGTGGCGCGAGGCCTCCGATAGTCCAGATGCACGAGATGGACGAAGGGTTTGGGTGCTCCGTTTTGCACAGCAGGAGCAGCACCACACGCAAGCCAGAAACAACATTGATATGCTGTTGTTTGCCGGGTGAGAATCAATTCTTGGTGACAATCAACGATTGGTCCTGCATGCAATCGCCCCCCACGCGGGTGTGCTCGCATGGCGGCGTGATATGCTCCTGTCTCCTTCAATCACCGATTTAAGTTTTATTAATTCCTTCCATCTAGTTACGTCGTTCTGCCGGTGGACGTTAACTTTGCAACGTTTGTTTCCTTCCTTTTGAAATCACGGGAGGAAGGTTTGTTTCCTTCCTTCACAGGCGGTGGAGCAGGTGCGGGATCGCAGCAGGCAGAACCATTGACCCACATTGGAATATCGCACCAAAAAAGTGTCCACGTTTTGTTCTTTTTAGTTGTGGGAGAAGTATGATTGAGTTATTGATTTAACTTCTAAGCCTCTCCGTTTCTTTATTGCACTTGCAGAATATTACATGTATTTTGTAAGATAGAACTACAAGTGCAGAGTGAGCTTAGAAGCCTAATCTTGAGTCCACAATCATTGGCCGACACCCTTAATCCAGTACCAGTTTTGCTGCCATCGAATTGACAACCGCATTATCGTCGTCCAGCGTCCTTAAGCCCTACTGCTGGTTTCACAGGCTCCCGTGGGTGGGACAGAGTGTGGGAAACCGTAAGGTAAACAATCCTCATTCAACTCCTACTCTTGATCTATTTAGTTGGGTTTATAAATAAGCCAGATTCCAGTTGTTTTAAACCATCGAGATCACCTTTGTTCTTAATTTACTTGGCTAGATCGTCCCTGAAAATCACTACCAGAAGTTGTGAATCATCCGCCTCCCCTCTATTCTTAAATTACTCGGATAGAGCGTCTATTTAGCCTTGAACAAAACTAAATATATAGCGAGCACCAGTATGAAAAGCGGATAAGCAAAAGAAGAGGTGGGGGTGACACCATTGCTAACTTCTGTACTGCACAAGCAGCGTTGTTCTATCATTCCCTCCGAAATTGCCAGACATCTTAGCTTTCTATTTAGGTTAAGTAGCTGTTATGCATAGTATATTACAGAAAAGTGACAGGCTCATGATAACCGGATCAGGGCAGGTACATTGCTACACGTCAGCGGTCTCGTACGCCGTCTCATATAATGCCATGTAGGATTTTTGCTGATGTGGAGAAAAGAGAGTAGAGAGAGAAAGAGGTCGTTGTTTTATGAAACAACCACCTCATAAGCTAAAATTTAGGACTATGAGACAACTATTCTACCATTGTATGAGTTGTTGTTGCCATACAACTCGCAACTTTACTTTTATTATATCCATAAATTATGAAATTAAGAGTTACTACGAGACAACTTAAAAAATAACCATTGTAAATGTTATCTATTAAATCGTCTTAAAATTACGTGGCACTACCTATGAGAAGACCAATATACTTTTCCTCAGAGCTAGCACATACAAGCTGGCCCCTTCACCAAAGAGCGTGGCAACGCCGCGCGTCTTTCTAGTCATAGCGAAACACTGTCACACGAGCACACGCATGAACCCATGCAAGCAAACAATTGCAAGGAATTAAAAACAGTACACTGAACATCATTTACATAAAAGAGAAAGCATAAGAAACTATTTTGTGCGTATTTGCATCTGGCGTGCATTAGATAGCTGAAAACGGAGCTATGAATTCAAAGATTTGAACATTTTAATTATATATATAAAACTACCAAGGAGGCGGATGTACGGTATTCTAAGTGAGATGGTGAAAAAGATAAACAATACTCCGTAGTAATATGTACCACTCACAAAACGAGTTACTTTAATAATTCAATTTGATGTTACTGTATAATGGCTGTTACATATAATATGGGTTTGACCAATTAAATATTTAATAAATCAAATAAAACTCTATGGTTCGAATAATGTACATTAGATGCTTTAGTCCCGTACGGTATTTTAACTGAAGGTTAACTTAACTTAATTGGTTGGTTTTTGACCGGTTACTTTGAGAAGTTGAGATAAGGATAGCAGGTTGCCACACGCGCGGGCGCGCACCGCCGCCCGGGCCGGGGTGGGGGCGTGGCGTGGCAGGCAGACGGGTGGGTGGGCGAAGCTTAATTTTTACCACTTAGTTCTCATGATTGCTGGAGTTGAAACTCACAAGCAACTGAGTTGGTATTCATTACGGGAGTTTATCCTGGAAGGCTTCCTTTCTCTCCCAGCCGCCAGCCTCTTTATCTCCTGGCGCAAGTTCATTACAGGAGTTTCTCCTGGAAGGCTTCCCCTCTCTCCCAGCCGCCAGCCTCTTCATCTCCTGGCGCAAGCTCTTCCCCTCCCTCCTTCTGTTGCCTATAAATAGAGTCTTTCCTACAGTTAGCTTCTCTTGGACACACCACAAATCTAGTAGCACGAGTTCTCCCTGTTCCGTCTCCTACGCGCACACGAGATCGAAGAGTAGGCCTCTGGAACGTCTCCGTCCAAGGGTTCACTGTAACACCCAAAAATTCTAAACTTTAGGAATAATGAATTTCCAATAAGTTAGATAACAATTAAGGGTAAAGTAAAATTTTAAAATTTATTTGGTGATGCATTCATGCTGTTGTATTTATTTTGTTTTGTGGTGTGGTTATATTTGTTTTATTTTATTGATTTGGTTTTGGAAAATATATATATAAGTGAAGAAAAGAAAGAAAGAAAAAATATAAAATCACTTCCTGTGCTCCCGGGACGGCCTGCCTTCTCTCCCTCTCCCTTGGGCCTTCTTTCGCGTCCGCCCGCGTGGGCCGACCAGTCCGTCGCGGCCCAGTCGGCCCAGAGAACGGTAGCGCCTTCCCCTTCCCTCTCTTGGTGGCTGACCGGTGGGTCCCCGATGTCAGCCGTCTTCTTCTTCCTCGTAACCGGACCGGAGTCGAGTTCGTTTCCAACCGAGCTACAACCGAATCTTGTAATCCGGGTATGTTAACCGAAATCGGCGATTGAGGCTATAAATAGGTCGCCTAGGTCCTCTAGTTTCCGTTTTTCATCTAAAATCGTGAGTTCCACTGCAAAACGTCGAGTTCTAGGGTTGGGTTCGGTTGAGTACGACGGACGTTGGGGAGGAGTGCTTTCGGGTGCTTTGGAGGCTAATCCGTCGCGTTGGTAAGCCCGCAAATCTCCTCCTCTTTCTTCCCATGCCCTTCTTTGGTGTTGAGATGCTTTGAATCGTGGTTTTGGTGAGCTCGGGTGCACCGGCAATGGCGCCGCCGCCCTAACCTAGCCGCGTCCCATTTCCGCGCTATAGCAGTCTTCCTAAACTATGTAGACGAGTTCGGGGGGATCTTCTCTTTTAAATGGTGTCAGTTGGGGGATGTTTGGTGGTCGGGAACGACGTGGCCGAGCCTCTCCGGTGAGCTCACGGCGGCGTTCATGGTGGTCACCGGCCGGAGGTACTGTAGCCGGCCGGTTCTTCTTTTTCTTTTGCCTTGGATCGATGTCAGCCGTCCGTTCATGAATCAACGATCAGGATTAGAAGATACCTCTTCACATGGCAGATTTTCTAAAGAGACCCTCAGCTTTTTAGTAATCAACCCGCGGTCCGTAGCGTAAAACTGAAAGTACGTTTTCGTGTTTTGAAAGCGTATTTTCTCTCGGTTAAATCAAAAATACGTTTTCAGATAATTACAGTTTTGCCACTAGAATTGTTTTGGTCATAAAATCTTCATTTTAACTCCGATTTGATCCGTTCAAGTTGCGTTAGGTTCGTATTTGCGAGCTCTACATGTTAGTGTAGTTGTACAGTTAGTTTTGATAATTTATTTTTCGAGTTTATAATTAAGTATTTATTTATCTATAGGAAATCTTAGAAAATTCATAACTTTCATGTTTTAACTCCGAATTTGGTGATCTTTGCGTCTGTGTGATCGTAGAAACGTGTAGAAGAATTTTATAAACTTTTATTACTATTTTGCTACTGTTGGTGTACTGTTCTAATTATATCTCTTTGTTTGCTTCGTGTATGTTTGATTGGATGCATGTATGTTGTTGATTGATGATCGAGTATAGAAGGTGAGCAGTATCTGGACGATTCGGAGTATTACTTTGAGCCAAGTCAGCAGTATCATTTGGAGAGCTTTGATCAAGGCAAGTATAACACAGGACCATCCTTGTTACCTATACATCGAATTGTCATACATATGCATGTGCTTACCTTGACAACCGTAGAGATTATAACCTAGTGATTGTTATCTTGATTCCTTGTCAACCTTGGGAATGCATATGGGTAGCTACTGCTAGTGCTTAAACTATGAACAATGATCTTGTAATTTGATTAATGGATTAAGAAATCAACCATTAAGATGATTTTGTTACTGTTAAAAGGGGGCTAGAGCATGTGTATTATTTTGATGCTCTGGTTTCTCTCCATAAGGACTTATCTGTAAGTGATAACCGGGATATACAGTACAGCTGTGAGGGCTATATGGCTCTGGCTTTAGTTGTTCAAGAGACCTTTTCTAGCTTGTTAGTGGTTACCTTAAATGGCGTAAGAAAGGCTTGCCACGTTGGGTGTAGTGCGAGCCCCTGGCCTAGTGTGTATAGGCTGCGGTTGTTGTGCCACAGGGAAGGGGGTTCTACATCTGCCTACCGAGTGAATCTAATGGCCCTAACTTGTTAGACGAACTTTTGAATGGCTTTATATGGTTTCCGATGTTTTGGGCCTTGCAAACCCATGCATTTGGAAATCATGACTCATAGTGAAAGTGTACACCTCTGCGCAGAGTTAAAAACTGGTATACTAGCCGTGCTCACGGATACGAGCGGCCTTGGGGATTCTTATGGAATAGTTGATCATAATTGTTATATCATGCTTAATTATTGTTGATTATTATTATGCTCATGTTAATGCTATTCATTATCCTTATTACAATTGATCATTGGTTCTTTAATGGGAAGCGGTTTATCTTGATGCTATTCAATTGCTAATTATATGATTAAAAGCTAAACGCAGTTAAACAGTGTCTAGCCTTTTGAGCCTCATGAACCCTGTGTTATATTTGTTGAGTTCGACATGGACTCACTCTTGCTATTTCCACCATAACAGATGAAGATTATGAGGAAGATTATCGTAATGAGTACTAGTCTTGGTGTCAACCAGTCAACCGTGTCCCTGTGTGGAGTTTCCGCTGGAGATTTACTATTAGTTATTATTATCTATTGTTCAAGACTATGTCTTAAATACTTATTCGTTATGTAATAAGCACTGTGATGATACTATGTAATTTGTCTACTTGTGTGTGCGATCATGTCCTGGGGCGCACATGAGTACTTTATGCATCCTATTTTTATCCTTAAAAATGGGTGTGACATTCACCTGCTCGGGTGAGGACGACAATCATGTTTTTGGGGAGTGTCTAGTAGCGGCACGACTACTCGCTTTGTCCACTCCCTGTTCCCGGCGCAAGTTCCTGTTCGTCTTTCTCACGGCGGCGCGACCTTCACGGCATCCTCTATGCACTGCACCGAGCGGAACGACTACACCGATAGGCACCATGTCTCTTTCGGGTGCAACCGGCTTTGCCGCAGGGTATGATTTTGAATCATCCGCTCAAGTTATTGATAAAAACTTTACTGGTTATCACGATATACATGATGTGTACCTTGTTGATAGACATTTTTCATATGATGTTCTTGTTTAATTTGAACATGCTATATGTCAATATCATGTTTACCATGAATATGATATTTTGGTTTATTATGAATAAGTACTTAATTGCCACTGTTTTTATCATATCATTTTATTGGATTAAATTGAATATGAAATTGCCTATATTTTTAACAATCCAAAAACGTGATTATAGGCATTTTTCATCTATTAGCTTTGCGGGTTTGCTCAAACCATCGCCATTTGAGGGCACTCACTACAAGAGGTGGTGCCAGAAATGCATCTTGTGGTTGACCTCTATGAATAGCTTTCATGTGGTGCATGAGAGAGTTGTTGGTCCGCAGATCTCTGAGGAGGAGCGTGTTTTTCAACATGCTGACACCACTTGTAAGGCAGCTCTGTTGAGCATCACAGGGGACCCCCTTGTTGATGCATATGTGCTGCTTCCGACTGGTATGGCCATGTGGGATGCACTTGAGGCCCGTTATGGCGTTTCTGATGCTGGTTCTGAGCTGTACGTCGTGGAGCAATTCCCTGACTATCGGATGGTTGAGGGCCATCTGGTAGTTGAACAGGCTCATGAAATATAGGCACTGGTGAAGGAACTTGAGCTGTTTGGGTGCGCACTTCCTGACAAGTTTGTGGCAGGCTGTATCATTGGTAAGCTGCCACAATCTTGGACTGACTTTGTAACTTCCTTGAAACACAAGAAGCAAGAGTTTAGCACTGCTGAGCTTGTTGGGACCCTTGATTTTGAGGATAAGGCAAGGGCAAAGGATGTCAAGGGCAAGAAGGTTGGTGAGGGGAGTTCTAGTGCACATGTGGTGCAAAAGAATCATCCCAAGCCACAGAAAAAGAAATTACAGCAAGAACTCAAGCAAAAGCCCACCACTTCTTTCAAGAAGGGTACGAAGCAGAACAAGGAGAAAGGGAATTGTTTCACCTGTGGCAAGCCTAGGCACTATTCAAGAGAGTGCCCTGATGCTAAGTGGAAGCCACCTCCTTCAACAAAGAAATCAGCAAACACTGTTGAGACTGAAGCAGGATTATCTGGGTATGGTAATTTATTACCTTCTGCATTTTTAGTTTGTCATTCACCTGATTGGTGGGTTGATACCGGTGTAAATATTCATGTGTGTGCTGACATTTCCTTGTTTTCTGTTTATCAGGCCGGACGGGCTGACTCCTTGTTGATGGAGAACGGGGCGCGTGCGGCTGTTCGTGGTGTTGGTTCGGTCGATCTGAAGCTTACTTCGGGGAAGACCGTGCAACTCAAGAACGTGCATCATGTCCCCTCAATAAAGAAGAACTTGATTAGTGGTTCCTTGTTGTGTCGTGATGGCTATAAACTAGTATTTGAGTCAAATAAATGTGTTGTTTCTAAGTATGGCACCTTTGTTGGAAAAGGCTATGAAAGCGGAGGCTTGTTCTATCTGTCATTAGTTGATACTTGTTTTAAGTCCGCGAACCAAGTGGTGAATAATGTTGAAACAAATATTTAGCATTCGATATTATGTCATGTTAATTTTGGTTGCATGTCCCGCTTATCTGGTTTAAATTTAATTCCGAAATTTGATGTGATCAAAAGTTCAAAGTGCCATGTGTGTGTTGAAGCGAAACAATCTCGTAAGCCTCACAAGGCTGCTGTGGTGAGGGAATTGGCACCTCTTGAATTAATTCATTATGATGTTTGTGAGATGAATGAGATTTTGATCAAGGGTGGTAAGAGATACTTTATTACCTTTATTGATGACCGCACTAGATTTTGCTATGTGTATCTAATGAAAACTAAAGATGAAGCATTACATTATTTTAAAATCTATAAAGCCAAGGTAGAAAATCAACTTGAGAAGAAAATCAAACGGTTGTGGTCCGATCACGGGGGAGAGTATTTCTCATACGATTTTTCCGAGTTTTGCACGGTGCACGGAATAATTCATGAGAGGACGCCACCATACTCACTACAATCCAATGGGATTGCTGAGAGAAAGAACCACACTCTAACTGATTTGGTAAATGCCATGATGGAGACTGCGGGACTATCTAAGGAATGGCGGGGTGAGGCTATATTGACAGCGTGTCATGTCCTGAATAGGGTGCCCACAAAGAACAAAGAAATTACACCATTTGAGGAATGAGAGAAGAAGAGATTAAATCTCTCTTACCTGCGAACATGGGATTGTTTGGCAAAAGTGAATGTGCCAATAAATAAAAAGCAAAAGCTTGGACCAAAAATTGTAGATTGTGTCTTCCTTGGCTATGCCATTCACAGTGTGGGCTATAGATTTTTAATAATAAATTCTAGTGTTCCTGAGATGGCTGTTGATACAGTCATTGAATCTAGAGATGCGACATTTTTTGAGGATGAGTTTCCCTTGAAAAATAGTACACCTAGCATGTCTGGTCATGATTCTATTTCCATCCCTGGGTCTATCCCTATCCTTGAGTCCACTAAACCGGTTATACACGCTGATGTTGAGACCCATAAAGAAATTTTTGAGGAGGATAATAATACAGTCGCTCGAAAGAGTAAGAGACAGAGAGTTGCAAAATTCTTTCTTGAAGACTTTATTATATACCTCATGGATGACACTCCCACAACCATTGCTGAGGCATATTCCTCTCTTGACGCTGATTTGTGGAAGGAAGCTGTTCAGAGTGAGATGGATTCAATCTTGTCTAATGGGACTTGGGAAGTGGTTGATCGTCCTTATGGATGTAAACCTGTGGGGTGCAAATGTGTATTCAAGAAGTTTAGGCCTGATGGTACTATTGAAAAGTACAAGGTAAGGCTAGTGGCTAAAGGCTATACACAAAAGGAAAGAGAAGATTATTTTGACACTTACTCACCAGTTGCCCAATTGATGGCCATTCGCGTGCTATTATCCTTGGCTGTCTCACACGGTCTTCTCATTAATCAGATGGATGTTAAGATGGTTTTCCTAAATGGTGAGCTTGAGGAAGAGATCTATATGGATCAGCCCGATGGATTTGTTGCAAAAGGTTATGAGGGTAAGGTTTGTAAGTTGCTGAAATCCTTGTACGGCCTAAAACAAGCCCCTAAGCAGTGGCATAAGAAGTTTGATAAGACTTTAACATCAGCTGACTTTGCAGTGAATGAAGCTGATAAATGTGTATATTATTGGTATGGTGGTGGCAATGGTGTCATTTTGTGTTTGTATGTGGACGATATCTTAATCTTTGGGAATAATATTGATGTGATTAAAGAAGTGAAAGATTTTCTGTCTAATAACTTTGAGATGAAAGACTTAGGTGAGGCTGATGTTATTCTTAACATAAAGCTACTAAGACAAGAAGAAAATGGTGGGGTAACTCTTGTGCAGTCCCACTATGTGGAAAAGGTACTAAGTCGCTTTGGGTTTAGTAACTGTGCGCCTGCTCCAACTCCTTATGACCTAAGTGTAATGCTGAGGAAAAATTGTAAAATTTCAAGGGATCAATTGAGATATTCTCAAATAATTGGTTCTCTTATGTATTTGGCTAGTGCCACGAGGCCTGATATCTCGTTTGCTGTGAGCAAACTAAGCCGGTTTATGTCAAATCTAGGAGATACTCATTAGAGTGCTCTTGAGAGAGTACTGCGCTATTTGAAAGGTACAATGAGCTATGATATTCACTTTACCAGGTATCCAAGGGTACTAGAAGGTTATTGTGATGCTAATTGGATTTCTGATGCTGATGAGTTGTACGCCACAAGCGAATACGCATTCCTGCTTAGAGGTGGCGCTGTTTCCTGGAAGTCTTGCAAGTAGACTGTCTTAACGAAGTCTACAATGGAAGCAGAACTGATAGCATTGGATACCGCTGGCGCTAAGGCCAAGTGGCTTCGTGAACTCCTTATGGATTTACTAGTTGTAGAGAAATCTATACCGGCTATTTTCATGAACTGTGACAACCAAACTGTGATAACAAAGGTGAACAGTTCTAGGGACAACATAAAGTCTACAAGGCATGTGAAAAGGCGTCTAAAGACTATCAGAAAATTGAGAAACTCTGAAGTAATTTCATTGGACTATGTCCATACATCTAAGAATTTGGTAGATCAGTTCATTAAGGGTCTGTCACACAATGTGATAGAAGGTGCATCGAGGGAGTTGGGCTTGAGACCCACTTGAAATCATTCTATAGTGGTAACTTGTTCTATGTGATCGGAGATCCCGTGAATTAGGATGGTGAAACAAGCTAGTGGATGACTGAGGGAGAGATTCCTTAGAATTAAGTCTAGCTCATTTGAGATGCACTATCTCTCCAATACTGTAAGACAGGTGGATTAAGTTCTTAATGTGATCCGAGTGGCTTGGTTAAGCAGGGATATTGTCCTACAGAACATTCTATAAGGAACACACCTATATGAGTTCGATTGCTAGTCACAATCTATGAGATGCGGGTAATCTCTAGATACTCATGAAAAGGCCGAGAAGTACGACTTATATGCTTCAAAACAGAGGGGATGCTCTTTGCAGCCTAGTATCAGTTAAGAGTTCTAGTGAAACTCATCTCACACAAAACTATCAATTCAAGGTTTTGTCCATTGATCAGTTGTAGCTGAGTGTAGCTATTATTCTAGATGGATGTTCAACTTAATAGTCTCTATCAAAACACTGATATATAAAAGGATTGTGGTTTTAAGACCTATCTGCATCGAACCCTAGAGTTTGGTGGGGATTGTTAGATATAATATGGGCTTGGCCCATTAAATATTTAATAAATCAAATAAAACTCTATGGTCCGAATAATGCACATTAAATGGTTTAGTCCCGTACGGTATTTTAACTGAAGGTTAACTCAACTTAATTGGTTGGTTTTTGACCGGTTACTTTGAGAAGTTGAGATAAGGATAGCCCGTGAGTGTGGGCGTGGGCATGGCGAGGCAGGCAGGCAGGCGGCGAGCGAGCGGACGGGTGGACGAGGCTTAAATTTTTACCACTCAGTTTCCATGATTACTAGAGTTAAAACTCACAAGCAACTGAGTTGGTATTCATTATGGGAGTTTCTCCTGGAAGGCTTCCCCTCTCTCCCAGCCGCCAGCCTCTTCATCTCCTAGCACAAGCTCTTCCCCTCCCTCCTTCTGTTGCCTATAAACAGAGAGTCTTCCCTGCAGTTAGTTTCTCTTGGACACACCACAAATCCAGTAGCACGAGTTTTCCCCGTTTCGCCTCCTGCGCACACACGAGATGGAAGAGTAGGCCTCCGGAACGTCTCCATCCAAGGCTTCACCTGCTCGGGTGAGGACGGCAATCACGTTTTTAGGGAGTGTCCAGTAGCGGCACGACTACTCGCTTCGTCCACTCCCTGTTCCCGGCGCAAGTTTCTGTTCATCTTCCTCCCGGTGGCGCGGCCTTCACGACATCCTCTCTGTACTGCATCGAGCGGAACGACTACACCGATAGGCACCATGTCTCTTTCGAGTGCAACTGGCTTTGCCGCTGGGTATTATCTTCATATGATTTTGAATCATCCTCTCAAGTTCTCGATAAAAACCTTGTTGGTTATCACGATATACATGATGTATAGCTTGCTGATAGGCATGTTTCATATGATGTTCTTGTTTAATTTAAACATGCTATATGTCAATATCATGTTTATCATGAATATGATGTTTTGGTTTATTATGAACAAGCACTTAATTACCACTATTTTTATCATATCATTTTATTGGATTAAATTGAATATGAAATTACCTATATTTTTAACAATGGCATAGGAATAATGTTAATTATACACTACTACACCGTAAGTGAACATACTATTTATTGGGCTTATTCAAGGGTATAGATAAAAAATATAAAGGAGTCAAACATAAAGAATCGAATGGTATATTATTATAAAAAAAGATAAAAACTTAAGAGGTAGAGATTTGGCAATGTTGGAATAAATGGAATTTTAGACATAAAATCAAAGGCTGAATTCTTGCACGACCATGACATGACATGTATATATCCAATGCGAGACATTCTTCGGAGTGTCTTTATAAAAAAAAGAGTATTTGTTAAATAATACGGTAATGCTACTTACCTAACGTCTGTACGCATCGGATGCAGGCTCACATCCCACTAAAAGCAGTCCACCACTTACCTTCCCTCTCAATCTTATCCATTCACTCTGTTATCCATTCTCCATTGACCAGAAGCCAAGCCTACGCCATGCGAGTGGTCCTGCACCACGCCGCATGCCCATCCTGCGCCATGCCCCCATCCCCGCCACCCCACCTGCTTGATGATTGGGCCGCACACCTCCTCCACCTCCCTGAGCTTCTCCTCATAGTCCTCCTCCGTTGTTCGTCTAGTGGCGCCGCCCCACTCCTCCAATGGTCCAGCCACTCCAGCGCCTTCGCAAGGGCGGCCTCCATCTGTCCTCATCGCTCATCTTCCCTGCCATGTTGTCCAGCACCATGGCATGGACGCGGTACAGAGGCCTACGGCTGAAAGGTCCTAATATGGCTAGAGAGGTTGAATAGCCTATTTAAAAATCTACAAGAGCACTAGAGCAATTGATTAGTATAACAAATGGCGTAATGCAATTTTGCTCTAGTTCTACAAGGGTTGCAAGCCACCTATCCCAACAATTCTAGTTGCTATAATCACTAAACACACACAAGAGCTAAAACACTACTCACTAAGAGCTCTCAACAAAGCTACACTAAAGAGCTCCACTAGATCAAACTAAGCTACAAAGCAAACTCTCAAAACTAGCTACACTAAAGATCTTGCTACAACTAGTTTGCAAGAAAGTAATGGAGTGAGTAGGGTGATTATACCGCTGCATCGAGGAATGAACCAATCACAATATGTAGACAATCCAATCATTAGGAGAAATCCCATCACACAAGAGACACAAGATTTTTCTCCCAAGGTTCACGTGCTTGCCGGCACGCTAGTCCCCATCGTGTCGACCAACACTTGGTGGTTCAGCAGCTAAGAGGTGTTGCACGAACCTCGCCAACAAATGGCACCGCAAGAACCTACCCACAAGTGATGTATCTCAATGACACAAGCAATTTACTAGAGTTGCCTTTGGCGCTCCATGGGGTAAGACACAAGACCCCTCACAAGCAACCGATCAAGGCCGGAGACAATCACCAACTCCGCTCAAGGATCCTCCAATCACTAGGACGTCTAGGTGTCGGCGAACACCAAGAGTAACAAGCTCACAACCATCCCAAAGCTTCCAACTAGTGCCACAAGATGATGCAACTCAATGTAATGCACTAGAGGCTCTTCAGTCTTACTCAAGATAATGAAAACAAGTGAACAAGTGAGTGGAGTGTATTGCTCAGCTTCCAAAGGGTGTGCACAAGTGTAAGAGATGCCAAGAGAGTGGCCAAGGTCGGTCACACCCTCTATTTATAGCCACACAAGCAAAAAGAGCCATTGTACCCCTTGGAGTTGTCTGCTCGGGGGCACCAGACATGGCGGTGGCACACCGCCCCTAGGGTGGTAATGCCCCAATGTTCACTTCCCAATGGCTAGAAAACTAGTTGTTGGTCACCGGACACGGCATGGCGGTGGCACTGCTTTAGGGGCGGCGGTGACCATCCTAGTCAAGTCCCCGAAACCGACCCTCTCTAGAAAAATAGGGCAGTGCACCGCCTCACCCGTGGCAGTGACCCCATCTCTTGTGCCTGTCTCTGGAGAAAAACGACGGTGGCACCGGACAAGGGCAACGGTGCCCACGGCGGTGCACTGCCATGCCTGGGATGGTGTACACCGTCATGCCCGGTGACCACCCCGAACCTGCTGCTCTCGGCCATGTCCTGGTGGGCACCGCCCTAGAGGAGGGGACAGGGGGTGGCGGTGCCACCCAGACACCACCACTAGCTCGCCAAGTTGCAAACTTTGTCGCGTTTCGATCCATTGCAACTCGAGCTGCTTTCCGCAAGCGATGCTACTCTCAAAGTGTTTTATCAAAACATGTTAGAGCTAGGTTGGCATTTTTCAAAACGTTTTCGATAAATATTTTTGCTTGCTCTCCAATGTGCACTAGGCCTAAATGCAATGCATGAAGTCCAACACTTAGTGGCATTAGATGACCGAATTGTCTAGTTAAGACCCCTCTTAATAGTACGGCCATCTATCGTAAATGTGATCACACTCTCTACAGTGTCTTGATCACTGAAACAAAACTTCTATTTATACCTTTGCCTTGATCTCAGTAGAGTTTTGTTATTCTCTTTCTTCTTTTCTAAGTTGAGCACTTGATCATCATCACATGTGGCCATCTAGGGTTTTGTTTTTCTCTTTCTTCTTTTCCAAGTTGAGCACTTGATCATCATCACATGTGGCCATCTTATCATTTCATGTGATCATCACCACCTCTTGAGTGCCACAATGCTCCACACTTGGATTACACCAACCTAGCTGTTGATGCAAAAGTAGATCTGCAAACACAAAGGGCTAATACCCGAAATCGATATCCAAAGCGTGCCAGTCGATTTGACCTGTTAATCGACAAGGATGAAGATACGAGCACTTTGGTCCTGACAACAGCGATACGCCCAGAAGTCACGGCCAAGAGGTACTCACGCGGAACTCGAGGATCGTCGAAGATTGCACTAGAGCAATGCAACTCGCCGAATCGATGAGAACTCATAAAAAGGAAAAATATGCAAATTGACGAAGTCGCCGAAAGTAGATGTAAATAAGAGTAAAAGTTGTTTTTGATATATTGATTGATTGATTATTACATTGCCCTTCACCCTATATTTATATCCTGATCTACAGAAACGTAACCAAATACGACTAGGATACTAAATCCAAACCTAAGGAAACACATGACTTTGATACAACTCAAACTCTAATAAACGTATACAAGGAAATTAACTCCTTTTTATTCCATAGTCCGCCTCAATCACGATGGTACTCTCATCAACCTTCTCTCCATCGGCACACTCCCTGTTCCATCGGTAGCAACCTTCAAGTCTTTTCCATCGGCACACTCCCTGTTTCATCGGCAGCTGTCTTTAAGTCCCTTCCATCGACATCGACAATAATACCCTTAACCTTATCGGCAATAATTCACTTCGAGTCCACATGCCACCACCACCACTCACAAGCAGCCTTCTTTACCAACTTTTAATCGGCTATCAATCTACACAGTAACCTTTCCTCCGCCGATTAGCCCTTCCTGACCATCTTGACACGTGCTAAAAATGATGTCAACACATGCCCCCCAATTTCGGAGTATAAGATACTGATACTCTAAAATTTACTCCAGATAATGCTTGCTGTTACCTATTTTTCTCAACCCATTCTCCAAGCATAACACGATCTGTTACTAAATTTAATCAAATCTAGTTCTAATATCGCACAATTTCCAACTGTTTTTGCTTCAATCCCGATTGAGATACCAAAATAACAAACCATCAGCAAGATCTTATCATAGCCACATCATCATTTTTAAAACTGAAAGATCCTGTGTCAAGATATCTTCCAAGTCATGATTACTTGCCATCAAATCTTCTGCACAATTCCTTGATTGTCGTGCGAATAGTTACCATATCCATCTGAACCACCTCGATCCACCCGCGCACGACATAGAGATAAGTCAAGAATACCCCTACCCCGAATGGCCTATAAATAGATTTCCCCCGGACTGCTCATCTTCTACCTTCAAACTTCAACCTTTGGCATTCTCTCTCCGGCGGCAACCCTAACCAACAACTGCGTGTTCTTCAACCCACCAAAGCTCCTTCCAACGTCAACTTCAAATCCCCAGCTCATGCCCTCATCCTTCTCGAAGCAATGGCGGTCAACTTCAACGTCCCTGTGGTTCGTTCTTCTCTTATTACCTTTACTTTGATCCTTCTGGTTCCTTGCGAGTTCTTACAGTTGGTATTTTTTTCCTACTTCTTCCATTCTCTTGATCTTCCAAACTCAGGAACTACGCAACACATTGGTTATTCCAACCAACCAACCTCCCCTCCATTGCCTAGGTCCAATGGGCGACCTAGATCCAACCGACTTGATCAATGCAGAGGCTAACCGTATTCCCTTCAAAGCTCAAAATTTCTCTTTGAATCTGTGGAAGGATACATTCCGATCTTGGCCCAAACCCACCAAAGGGTGAAAAAATTGGTACTTGAGGGTCAACAGATCGATGCAAGTGTTCTGGGCAGAGCGGAAGATAGACCAATGTATCAAGCTATCCATTGCCGATATGCAAAAGAATGAATCTATGATGATAGCCGCCGCTCACTTCTGGTCAGATACCACAAATACCTTCATGTTCGGTCATGGCCCATGCGCCCCCACTCTTGCCGATGTATATATGCTCACCGGCTTGGATATCTCAACTGTCGATGAAGGCCATATTTTGGCAGAAAAGCTGAGTATAGAGTAAATACACGCAACATCGGTGGCTGGACAGGATACATCCAAGAGTACCAAAAGACTGGTACTGTCAATCAAAGGGAACACGCCATATTCCTGAACATGTGGCTGGAGAAGTTTAACTTCTGTGGTCGATCGGTAGGACCAACCAACGCCTTCCTTCCAGCAGCTGAACTCTTGGCCAATGGTGTCAGATTCCCACTTGGCCGATACCTCCTGTGCTCGACCTACCACCTCCTCCACCAAGTGTCTCAGAAGCTTCTACTTGGTGAACCCATCAGCAATTTGGGAGGCCCGTGGTGGTTCATCAATATGTGGTTAAACGCTCACATGCATAAGCGTCTACAGTGGGATTTCTTTGCCCAAGAATTCCCATGAGAGATCGCCGAAGATTACATCCTTGGAGACGATGAATCGGCAACACGCCCTCCTCTCAACTTCGGCGAAGCCATAATTGTCCTCCCTGGAACAGAGGCCAATGAAGATCAAATCGGCAGGTTTTTTCAGAATTTCTACCATGGTCTCCCTCGTGATCTCAGGGCTTGGGTACCCTATATTGATGAGGATAACAAGTTCCCTCTTCTTTTCAATTTTGTCGATAGTGATCTGAACCAAGATAATGATCTTATGATGGCTATTATCACCCCCAGAGCAATCCCGGTAAACACATTTGGTAGCGGGAAGAATTCCAATATCACTTATGAATTCTACAATCCATCGGCAGTGTCTCGCCAACTGGCCTTTGGGCAACTGCCAATCAAGATATGCTTTGTCGATGTGATCAAGCCCAGAGAAATCATTACCGCTGGAACTAAATGGAGTAGGGTAGTAAGACTTGCTCCCGATGCCGATATTTCAAATGTTGATCTCTCCGCCTGGTCACCAGCGTCTTTCATCACAGAGTCATATAAGCAATGGTGGCAAGAGTGGAAGGAACAGTTGTTTTCAACATCTGTTCACACATATCGGCACATGATCGATCCCGACTATGCCATACCCGATGATGCAGTAAGTTCCTTTTAACTTTTGTCTCTCTTCCCCCTTATATATATATTGGCAGCTAATCTTTCCTGTAACAGGCCGATGATCCAGTCCCGTTAGTAAGCAAGAGTGGGAGACCCTTCAACCTCCACCCTATTTCTCCAGTCTCAATAATCGGCTACAGCGCCCCTACCTTAGACGCCTTAACCTTCCAAAGGACCCGTGCAAAAACTATCACCTCCAGACCAAGATTGGCAACATCCAAGGCCACTCCAATGGTTGTTGCTACAAGCCTAATTAAGGCTTTTAAGGTAATAACTTTGCTTACTTTGTTTTCTGCCGATACACACTATTTTAACATATAACTATCAGGGTGTAAGAGCTGCAGCTGGATCATCATCGGCAACTCCTCCAACATCAAGCACCACGACCTCTACCCAGCCTCCAGAGGTATTCTTTTATTCTTACATTTCTCCTGTTAAATATCCGATCTTACACCCATTTTTACAGCAACAAATGGGTACATCGGCAAGCACACCAAGCACGCAAGCTCCCCAATCAACAAGTGCCGATGCCCCCAGCCAATTGTCGCTGAGACCCAAACAAAGCGCAAAGCTTTAACCGATGCCGAAGCTCAACAAAAGCGACAGAAATCTACACCAGCCCCTGCGTCCGTTCCAACACCTGTTAGTCAACCAACTGATATAATTGAACAAGCTGCTCCTCCTGCACAAGATATACCATCGGCCATCATACCCCAAGGGCCAACTACTGATGAGGTCGTAGATGACATTCCATCGGCATCCTCTGCCGATCCTTTACATGATCCTCTTCAAGCTGCTCCTTCAAGCCAGGCTCAAGAAATTGCCTTAAAGCAGGTAAACCGATTAACTGCTTGGTTTATAATATCCCCTTTCATCTTCAGATAGGATTTCTAACTTTCTTTTCTTCACAGGAACAAGATTCTCCTGATAGCTTGTTTTCTTTTGCTATCGACGTCTCCGATGATGACGGAGAAGAGGCGAGTTCTTCCCTGGCATTGGGAACAATATCGGCAGATACCTATGGCCAACTAGAAGCTCTTCTGAATCTGCTGCAACAAGATACCGCTCAACTGGTGATCGATTCAGACCCTGCAAAGACTATCTTCAAAACGATCCGCGGCCAAGTCCATGCCGATGTTGAAGAAACCATCTTCCCAGCAGTTCATCGAGAGAGTAGACAACTTCAATATCAAAGGGCTGCTCATCGTATTGCCGACAGAGCAGCTGATGCTCAACTTAAGGAAGAAATGCTGCAGCTGAAGCAAACTGCCAATGAGAAGCACAAAAGCATCAGCAACTTGCAAGCTTCCGGTACTGATCTTAAGCAGAAAATCCTAGATCTATCGGCAAAAAGAGCAGCTTTGCTAGCTGAACTGGAAGAGGTTGAAGCAGCTCTGACTCAAGCCAAGCAAGAAGAAGACCAGCTTCCTGATGCTATCAAAGTCCTTCAGCAGGAACGAGATGCCCAAGCTCGCAAGGCCTTGGCCTTGAAAAAGAAACTCAAACCTGTGAAAGGAACTGCCGATGAAGATGCCAAAGAACTGAAAGAAGCCGATGAAATTCGCCTGCGTGCGATATCGGCTATCCAAACTTTGTTAAATTAGCGCATCGGCAACAATACATTGATACTTTGTTTTAACTCTAGCCGATAGGATTGTTATCGGCAATTACACTTTTATGCATCTATCCAGATACTAGGGTAATATTTCTTTAAGTATTTTTCATTTAATGCTCTGGGAAATGCAACTCTTTCGAGAGTTTCGAGAATATACGCATTACCAGGAATAGATTGATTTATCCGATATGGACCTTCCCAATTAGGTGACCATTTGCCAAACTTAGAACTTTTAGTCCCAATCGGTAAAATCAACTTCCAAACCAACTCTCCATCGATAAATTCCTTTACCTTCACCTTCTTGTCATACCATCTGGCTACCATTTTCTTATTCTCCTCAATGCTAGCTAAAGCTTTTAACCGATGACCTGCTACATCTTCCAACTCATCTTTCATAAGGATATCATAATCATCGGCTGTCAATTGATCTTGAAAGCGTATTCGCCTAGAACCAGTTTTAACCTCCCAAGGCAATACTGCATCGTGTCCATATACCAACTGATAAGGTGTTACCTTGGTTGTACCATGACACGCCATCCGATATGACCACAAGGCTTCATTTAATACTGTATGCCACTTCTTAGGATATTCTTTAATCTTGCGCTTAATGAGCTTGATAATTCCTTTGTTAGAAGCCTCAGCCTGACCATTAGCCTGGGCGTAATACGGTGAAGAATTCAAAACTTTAATCCCCATACCTATAGCAAACTCATCAAATTCACCTGATGTAAACATGGTACCCTGATCGGTAGTGATGGTTTGAGGAATGCCAAATCGGTAGACAATATGCTCTTTCACAAAATCAACCATATTAGCTGATGTCACTTTTTTCAAAGGAATTGCTTCAACCTACTTTGTGAAATAATCTGTAGCAACCAGAATAAATTTATATCCTTTACTCGATGGTGGATAAATCTGACCGATGAGATCAATAGCCCAACCCCGGAACGGCCAAGGCTTAATTATGGGGTTCATAGCCGATGCGGGTGCCCTCTGAATATTACCAAATTTCTGACAATCCTGACATCCTTTAAAATATTTAAAACAATCCTCAAGAATAGTCAGCCAATAATATCCATTCCTTCTGATCATCCATTTCATCTTGAAAGCTGACTGATGAGCCCCACATACTCCTTCATGAATCTCACCCATCAGGCCTTTTGATTCATCGATGCTAACACACCTGAGTAAAACTCCATCTATGGTACGGTAATACAATTCATCATCAAGGAGCACATACTTGGTAGCTTGGAACCTTATACGTCTTTCAACCTTTTTAGATGGATTCTTTAAATAATCAATAATTTCCTTTCTCCAGTCATCGGTATCAACTGCTGATATTAATACTTCTTGAACAGGTTGATATCCTGAAGCATGCTGAGCTAATCGGTTAGTCTCTTCATTATGCATCCGAGAAACATGCTCCAGATGAAAATTCCTAAACCCTTTTAACAACTCCAAACACTTCTCATAATATGAAATTAGAATTTTACTTCGGCATTCATAAATCCCAGTCAACTGATTTATAACTAGCATAGAATCACCAAAGACTTCAACAGCATCAGCATGTACTTCCTTAAGCAATTCTAACCCTTTTATCAGGGCTTGGTACTCAGCTTGATTGTTTGTTGATGTAGCAACAATCGGCAATGAGAACTCATACTTCTTCCCCTGAGGGGAAATTAACACGATATCGATGCCTGCCCCTTCACCACAAGTAGACCCATCAAAGAAAAGTGTCCAAGGAGCAATTTCCAGGGAATCCACCGTGTTGCAATGTTGAGTAACAAAATCGGCCATAACCTGTCCTTTAACTGCCTTAGCCGATTCATAACGTAGGTCAAATTTTGATAATGCTAAAATCCATTTGCAATTCTACCATTCAGTATTGGCATTGATAGCATATACTTGACCACGTCATCTTTGCATATGATAGTACATTCAGTCGATAGTAAATAATGCCTCAGCTTAATACAAGAAAAGTATAGACATAGACATAATTTCTCAATGGCTGTTGACAGTTCTTAAGTATCAATTTTAATTATCCAATAAATAAGGAAAAGGACTTATATGCAAGCAACACCTAGAATTAGGGTTTGATCTGATAGAATTCCACGAGTTTTGTTGTTTATCTGTTTCTGCAGGGGGTTATCAGGAAATACAAAGGAAAGGCCCACACGTCGGAATTACATAGAGATATTAACGTGTTCACCGATTTTCTATCATCTAGAAGACTCCAGAAGCCACGGGATCGAACGGGAGGCCGAACGGGCCCGGGACCAGGGCGCCCGCCCTAGACCCTGGGGCGCCCGCCCTAGGTCTGCAACCAATCAGGACGAGTCTCGCGGATTATGCCCCACTGTTGGGCATTCTTAACGTCACTACCAAAAGTAGACTTAGTTTTCTAATTCTGATAACGGCGCCAAAAATGCCAAACCTATCCCTCATGCCACTTAAGCCAAGTTGTCATCCCCATCATGACATGAGAGACGCGGTATTGAAATATGCATTTGCTCATCAAGATAAATAATAAAAGGGATCTGCAAGCGCACAGATTAATACCGATGTAGCATTTTAACCGGGAAGTATTCCAGGTATCGTTATTTATATTTTTACCACTGGGAAGGGATTTCTAAGTATCATGGTTGATAATGGAATGAGAATATGGAACTGAGTACACATCATTGCATGTATAACCGAGAGTATTTATCAATCTCTTTATACAGGTATAAATGTCACATTAAGTAAAGGTAAAGTGATAATGGTGACAAAGATAATTAATCTGATCAGCTAGCCACATATAATAATGATAAGCACCTCAACAGATATTCTAGCAAGTCATTAGCATGGAATTAGGATGAACTACAAAGATATTCCCTAAGTTATTATTAACTATAAAGTCTAGCATATCATAGTTAGTGCAATTATACTTGGCAATCATGGTGAGAAAAGACTATATCCATGCATAGTGAATATTAGTAAGGAAGATGAAGAACATAGCAATCACTCCCCTGTAATAGTGTTGCTCTGCCTGCCCTATACACGAGAGGGGGACTATATAAGAATCAACGAAGCTGTCACTATCGCGAACTACCCCACAATCCGCCATATAGGGTGCAATCGCAGATAAATACGGTATAGACACCACGTCTACACAATAATTATCATTCACCCACTGTACACATGGATAAACGCTATATGATCCTAGGCATGTATATAATTCCAATCTAACTAAGCCAAGCATATAACTATGATAAACTAAGAACAATATAATTGCAAATATAATCAAGTAGAGCAAAGTCATAACCAATATATTGAAATAGAACAAAGTCATATTCATAATATTGAAGAACAATGATGAACAATTGAAGAACAAGAGAGGAATTACCAAGAATCCTCTTGACAGATCCGGGAACCAATCGAAGATTGACTCCTTCTAGTTCTAAACCTATGTAGCTATGCTAACTAGAGATCTAGTTGATGTGGTGGCTCTAGGGCTTGATCAGAGGCTCTCCTCCTGAATTAGGGTTTGAAGTATGAGACGAGGGCCTCTCCTCCAGGGTCAGGGGCCTTGCTTATATAGCCCTTTCGGATGAATCTGGGCCGTTGGATCAAACCGACATTGATCGTGCGGTTTTCCTTGATCCTCTAGGTCGGTGGAGCATAATCCTCGAGGCGGAGCCTGATTGGCTGAGCCAGCAGGGCGGGCGCCCTAGGGACTAGGGCGAGCGCCCTGTCCCCGGCTCTGTTACGCCTCCCGTTCGTTCTCGTGGCTTCTGGACTCTTCTAGATGTAAGATAATTACGTGTTCGGTTAATATCCCGTCATTAATCCGACATGTGGGCCTTTCTTCCGTATTTCCTGATAACCCCCTGCAGAAATAGATAAATAGCAAAACTCGTGGAATTCTGTCAGATAAAACCCTAAGTCTAGGTGTTGGTTTCATTTGGATCCTTTTCTCTATTTATTTGATAGTTATAATTGATACTTAAGGACCGTCAACAAACTCCCCCAAGCTTACCTCTTGCTCGTCCCTGAGCAAGGAGAGACTCAGTAGTTGCTGAAATGCCTTTGAATTTTGATGGTACACATGCTTTCAAATAGAGTCTCATCTCTGAGTTAAAGTAAACTGTCAAGACTTAAAACTTACTCATTATACCTTTCACCATGGGGCTTGCAACCGTCACCTTTGTCTTGAGCGGTTAAAAGATAGAACAGTCTAGTCAAGCGCCATGTCTCTTATTCTTGATTAGCTATAGCTCTTGGAGTTTTTTTTTGCAGATTTTCAAATAAAACTCAGAGATTCCTTGTATGACTCTCTCAGGTCTCTCTTTTGTGGTATTTCTGGATCCTCACCAAGGCAGTAATGATGTCTGCCTTCTCTCAAAGCAAAGTATGTAGTATTTGTGGTATAAGGCAGAGTGACATTGCCTTCTCTCTCATCCTATTCTAATAAGGCTTTTGATATCTGGAGCTCATCGGTGGGAGATAAAGTATACATACTTACAAGACATTTATTGCATAGTCAAACCATGGATCCAGAGAAACAAGCCAATAAGTCAAATCAAGATGTGCATGTGTGGCGAATAAATGGTGTATGGTGGTAGTGATGATAACAATGATGAAAGTCTAATTCTACTTTTGCTCTTTTTGAAGGGATACGTACCTTTCTTGCTTTTAAAGCTCTTGAGGAGAATGAGGTGCTCTATATTTTCTTTTTTTTTCCTCTCAGGTGGGTATCTTGTACCCCTAATTCTACTGTCGGACACTTGTCCATTTTTACCTCTCTTCTCACACTTTTTCTTTTTTTTTCATCGAGGTTCTGAGCACTTGCTCCTTTTTATTTCCTCGTATCTTTTTCTTTTCGAGGTTCCGGGCACTTGCCCCTTTTTATTTCCTCGTATAGAGCACTCATCTCCTTAGAACAATATAGCAAGTGGTAGTAACCAAAATAGCTTGAGCATTTATTTCACAGGGGATAACAAGAATGGGAAAATATTTTTGGCTATTCTCTCCCGGATTAGGAGTAAAATAATTTTATGTGGATCTGGAGATGAAAATGAGTGGATATATGTGGATGCGTACTTCCGGAGTAGAAGCAGCATGTATGAGTGATCGTGCAAGTGAATCTTGATTTTAACCGCATGACAAGCTCCTAAGGGTCTACACAGCTTGACTATACTCAATGCTCATAAGCAGTAAAAAGTAAAGGTATGGCTTAAAGTCTAGCAAGCATGTATGTATGGCTGTGGTAGGAACTTAAACTCTCATCATACAGGAACTCATCATGTAGCATTTTAAGATTTTCAAAGATAAAATTCTCCAGAATTCTAGCATCTCTAGGAATAGATAAACAGCAGCTCAACCTTCCCATATCATATCCGTTAACAACTTAGACTTTAGATCAAGTTCTCTTCCCACAAGTTCAGGTTTAGAGCAAGCTTTAAATGATAACAGTTATGTCTAAACTTAGAGAGAGGACTTCAAATTTGAAAATTAGGCAAAGCAACTATTCATCATATCCATGCTAGAGTTTTATTATTATTTAGATTCAGTTTAGCATAGCCACTTTATTTATTTATTAAAACACACTAAGCAAAAGATATAGGTATATATATAAGCACAAAATCTTTATTTGGTTTTTTCATAGTTATGTATATTTTTATTTTTATAGGGTAGAAGTATATATAAATATAAAGATAAAGATAGAAATACTTAGCAAGATAATGGAGGTGCTCTCCCCCAAGCTGGATCTTGACATAATCTCTTCTGATGTAGCTAGCAGATGGCGGAGATGTATTTGAAAGTCGGCAGCACCCTGACAGCGATTAGAATGTCCTCTGTCTGCTAGTCTCCTTGAATTCTGTGAAGCTCAAATAGACAACAAAACTTTGTGGAACTGATTAAGTGTTAGCATAAATATCTAGCCTTTATCATGCTGAGCCTCCTTGATTTTTTTTATGTTGTTTTTTTATTATTATTTTATAAAGCAGAAGAAAATATTTATGTATTTATTATATATATATTTTTTTTATGCCACCACAGTGAATGTACTTATGGGTTTTATGCCACTCGCATACTCACATGGGGCTTTAGGGTTTTTAACATTTTTATTTTCTTTTTAAGATAGTATGAATATGATTAACTAAGCAAACTACTTAAGATAAAGTAAATAATTAAAAAGGAAAGGATAACTACCAAGTTACCTCTTGGCAAGGCGTTCGGTGTTTTTAAGTCCTCCGAACGGGACTCTTATTCGTTCAGTCGTCCTGGGACTTGGTGGATGGCGTAGTCGGTGGTTCTGGCGGCGCCTCCTCTTCATGTACAACTGTCTTTTCTTTCCATACCTGTCTCGGTGCTTTGGTCTCCTCAGGACAGTGTTGGTTGAGTGGTATGTCTTCAGATCTTACCACTTCTCCTTCATAATCTGCCCATCCGTCCTTGATGACCTGTTGCTTCTGATTGTGGTTACGCCGCCTTCTTCTTGTCCTGACCTGCTTGGATTCTTCAAATACATAGTTAGGGTCAGTAAAGTAAAGACGTACCTTCTCAGAGGGGAAGTGCATGTGGACTTCTCCAGTTCCAATGTAAATGATTGCTTTGACAGTACTAAGGAATGGTCTTCCAAGGATGATGGGTGGATCGTATTCATCTTCTCCCATGTCAATAACCTGAAAGTCTGTATGGACAAAGTGATCGTCTATCTTGACAGGGACGTCAGTTACTGTACCTTCGACCTGTCGGAATGTCTGATCTGCCATCTGGAGCTAAATATATGTTGGGTTTAAGGGCATGGTTCCGAACAGAAGTTCATAGGTGACCTTGGCCATTATGTTGACGCCCGACCCAGTGTCGCAAAGTGTCTTGTAGAAGTGGGACCCATTAATGGAGCAATAAATGCTTGGCATACCTGGGTCGTCCTTCTTAGGCAAGAACGGTGACTTGAGTTGGCGATCTTGACCTTTGTGCACGGCAGTGACCATCTTAGCTGTCTCGGTCCATACTTGCTTCTTGCTCTTGTTCCTCCTGTTGGTCCTCTTCCCTGGTTCATATTGGGGTTGCTCTGGGATTTGTGCGGTCTTGTTCTTGAAGGAAAACGTTTCCTTCCTCCCCTTGATGTAGAAACTGATCTTGGCAGCACTAGCATAGATGACAGCTCCCGCGGTGTTTAGGAATGGTCTCCCTAGGATGACGGGAGCCCTCTCATCAGAACCGGTCTCTATTACTACGAAGTCTGCTGGAGCGTACGAGGAACCAACTCGGACACAGATGTTCTTCAATATTCCTCTCGGGAAACTCAGTGTCCTATCTGCAAGCTGCAAACACATGGTTGTTTCTAATAATGGTTGTGAAAAGAGTTTTTCATAGAGTACCCTGGGCATGATGTTGACGCTGGAGCCAAAGTCACAGAGTGCTTCTGGGAAGTCTCGCATGCCGATGGAGATCGGGATGACGGGGCGTCCTGGATCGCCTCTCTTGACCGGCAGACGGTCAGTACTTACTTCCACGATAGGGTTACTCCAGTAATCTCCTGCATCAAACATGTCTACAAGATTTGCAGATTCTAGTCCTTCCGGTTGTGATGGTATACCGGGGTTAGTAGCAAGAACAGTAGCAGCTATTTGATTCAACTGAGATTCAATTATTTTATTAAAGCTAATCTGGTTCTTGATGGCAGTAGAGAAATTATCCATTCTATTATTTATATTTTCTAGTATTTTATCATTAGATGCCAATTTCTTAGACAGGTTATCCATTAGCTTTCCTTGGTTGGACACTAACTCTCTCAAAGGTGGATAATTATTATTATTATTGAAAGAATTGTTACCTTGGTAATTACCTGAGTAGTTAGGCCTCTGTTGATTCCAACCTTGATTCTGCTGAGGATGGTTGTAGTAGTTGTTGTTGTTATTGTTGATGTAGTTCACGTCCTCCAGCAACTCAGGACAGTGATTGCCCGAGTGTCCAGTACCTCCACACTCCTCACAAGTCATGTGGGAGTCGTAGACGTGCATGACTTCTTTCTTTTCTCCAGCTCGATCATCGAGCTTCTTCATGAGTAGGTCTAGCTTGGCAGACAACATGTCTACCTCCTTGAGCTGGTGCATACCTCCACCTCTCTTGCGTGTCTGAGTTCTTTCTTCATTCCAACCTTGGTTGGATGCCATCTTCTCCACAAGAGCTGTGGCTTGAGGTATGGTGAGTGATAGGAATGCTCCTCCAGCTGCAGCATCCATGGTTTCACGGGCACTGTTAATGAGCCCATGATAAAATGTCTGCATCAGTAGCCAGCTTTCCATTCCATGATGGGGACATTCTAGGATGTAGTCTTGGAAACGCTCCCATGCTTCTGGAACGGATTCATCATGTTGTTGCTGAAAACTTGTAATCTTCCCACGGAGAGCATTGGTCTTGCCCATGGGAAAGAATTTGGCCAGAAAGTTCGTGGAGCAGAGTGCCCACGTAGTGTTCTTCTCCTTTGTAGCGTAGAACCACTGCTTCGCTCTCCCCAACAGTGAGAATGGGAAAAGGCGAAGTAGTATGGCGTCTCTGGGGACTTCAGCCATGGTGAAAGTGCTGCAGATCTCCAGGAAGTGTTGAAGATGAGCACTAGCGTCTTCATGTGGCTTCCCACAGAACTGGTTAGCTTGCACCATGTTGATGAGCCCAGGCTTGAGCTCGAAGTTGCGGTCGATCTCCCCAGCAGGTCCAGTGCGGATGTTGTCCGTAGTGGGAGCTGAGAACTCGCGGATCGACTTGTTCGCCATGGCTTCGAATTCAGTCGACAAATTCCGGATGAAACTTCGGCGGTCTTCGGATTTGGATGAAGCTTTGTGCTGAAGTGTTGACGATGTCTTCTTGAGCTTGGCTCTTGTTCTTCTGAATAAGGCTTCGGGATCGTCAACAAAGTTGTCTGGAAGATGTCTTCTATTCATGCATCACCCTGCAATAAATAATCAAAATGGAAAATACAGGGGTAAAACTGTATAAGAGAATTGATAAGCTCGATCAGATTAGTGATGCAAATGATGACTCAAAGTTCCATATTCATTCCTACTTAGTAATCAACCTTCCCCGGCAACGGCGCCAAAAATGCTTGTTGGGCATTCTTAACGTCACTACCAAAAGTAGACTTAGTTTTCTAATTCTGATAACGGCGCCAAAAATGCCAAACCTATCCCTCATGCCACTTAAGCCAAGTTGTCATCCCCAGCATGACATGAGAGACACGGTATTGAAATATGCATTTGCTCATCAAGATAAATAATAAAAGGGATCTGCAAGCGCACAGATTAATACCGATGTAGCATTTTAACCGGGAAGTATTCCAGGTATCGTTATTTATATTTTTACCACTAGGAAGGGATTTCTAAGTATCATGGTTGATAATGGAATGAGAATATGGAACTGAGTACACATCATTGCATGTATAACCGAGAGTATTTATCAATCTCTTTATACAGGTATAAATGTCACATTAAGTAAAGGTAAAGTGATAATGGTGACAAAGATAATTAATCTGATCAGCTAGCCACATATAATAATGATAAGCACCTCAACAGATATTCTAGCAAGTCATTAGCATGGAATTAGGATGAACTACAAAGATATTCCCTAAGTTATTATTAACTATAAAGTCTAGCATATCATAGTTAGTGCAATTATACTTGGCAATCATGGTGAGAAAAGACTATATCCATGCATAGTGAATATTAGCAAGGAAGATGAAGCACATAGCAATCACTCCCCTGTAATAGTGTTGCTCTGCCTGCCCTATACACGAGAGGGGGACTATATAAGAATCAACGAAGCTGTCACTATCGCGAACTACCCCACAATCCGCCATATAGGGTGCAATCGCAGATAAATACGGTATAGACACCACGTCTACACAATAATTATCATTCACCCACTGTACACATGGATAAACGCTATACGATCCTAGGCATGTATATAATTCCAATCTAACTAAGCCAAGCATATAACTATGATAAACTAAGAACAATATAATTGCAAATATAATCAAGTAGAGCAAAGTCATAACCAATATATTGAAATAGAACAAAGTCATATTCATAATATTGAAGAACAATGATGAACAATTGAAGAACAAGAGAGGAATTACCAAGAATCCTCTTGACAGATCCGGGAACCAATCGAAGATTGACTCCTTCTAGTTCTAAACCTATGTAGCTATGCTAACTAGAGATCTAGTTGATGTGGTGGCTCTAGGGCTTGATCAGAGGCTCTCCTCCTGAATTAGGGTTTGAAGTATGAGACGAGGGGCTCTCCTCCAGGGTTAGGGGCCTTGCTTATATAGCCCTTTCGGATGAATCTGGGCCGTTGGATCAAACCGACATTGATCGTGCGGTTTTCCTTGATCCTCTAGGTCGGTGGAGCATAATCCTCGAGGCGGAGCCTGATTGGCTGAGCCAGCAGGGCAGGCGCCCTAGGGACTAGGGCGGGCGCCCTGTCCCCGGCTCTGTTACGCCTCCCATTCGTTCTCATGGCTTCTGGACTCTTCTAGATGTAAGATAATTACATGTTCGGTTAATATCCCGTCATTAATCCGACATGTGGGCCTTTCTTCTGTATTTCCTGATAACCCCCTGCAGAAATAGATAAACAGCAAAACTCGTGGAATTCTGTCAGATAAAACCCTAAGTCTAGGTGTTGGTTTCATTTGGATCCTTTTCTCTATTTATTTGATAGTTATAATTGATACTTAAGGACCGTCAACACCCACCGACCTAAAGGATCAAGGAAAACCGTGCGATTAATGTCGGTTTGATCCGACGGCCCAGGTTCACTTGAAGGGACTATATAAGCAGGACCCCTGGCCCCTGGAGAGGAGAATCCAAGTCCATTATTTTCATATTTTCCAGAGAGGATTCAGAGAGAGTGGTTCCCTTAGGGTTCCCACCTCATTAGGGCTTAGCATCCAATGTGAGATTAGACTTAGTTCTTCTAGATTGAGAGAGATAGAGTGGAGGTATAGATCGAAGGAAGCCCGGCCTGTCGGTGACTACTTCGAGGTTGTACCTGTAGGATCAAGTTCTCCTAACCCGAGGCTTGCTCCTAGGATTCTTCAGTATTTCGACTTCTAAATTCTAGTAAGTTCTTTGTTTTATTGTTCTTTGGTTTATGAGTTTACTTTAATCTCTTCGCGTAGAGTTTAGAGTAATCATCTCTAGCGTAAACAAGGTGTTTGGGCTAGGATACTCATAGATATCCCCTGTCTAGCCGGACCGTGGTAGTAGCGAGGAACGTGACATTTCCGTAGCTACCTTTGTATTCCATATCCCGTTAGCAGGATCGATAGGGTTTATAGGTGCGGGTCGAACATCCTTTGAGGTGTCTAGATTCCGTGAGCCTCCCCAATAGAGCAGTAGATCATCCTTACCAAGGTTAGAACGAGAGTGCAGTTGCAGTCTTCTCTATACATCGCTCACATCAAATCACAGTGGTTGTAGCCTAAAGGTTAGTAGTAATAGATTTGGTTAGTCAGATGCACGCTTTCTCCTAGTGGTAAAAAAATAAATACGATACTCTGGATAACATCCCGGGTGAAGTGCTCACTGATATCCGTGCGCTTGCGGATCATTTCCTAATTGCGTTACCAAATATCAACAAGCATTTCTGGCGCCGTTGCCGGGGAGAAAGACAGTTTGCTGAGATAACCTTGAATCTTACTACTAGCTTGTACCTATACTTTTATCTTTCTTTATCTTTTTATTCCTTATCTTTTCTTTATTCTTACCTTATGGAGAACCAAGATTCTAAATCAATCTATCAATTTGCAACACCTTCGGAAACTGACCTTTTACCATGGGAGTCATCACAGCCTATCCAAACATCCCAGTATAGGTTAAGTTCAAGGTTAATTGCCATGATTGAGAACCTATCCTTTTCGGGAAAGGAAGACGAAAATCCTTACCTTCATATTAGAGATTTTGAGCAAACATGCGATTGTCTTCGCATTGAAGGCATTTCTGATAAGACTTTACGTTGGAAGCTTTTTCCTTTTTCCTTAAGAGGAGAAGCTAGACGATGGTATAGTCAGAAGGTAAGTCAACAACGAGGTGAATGGGGAGTCTTACGAGCCAACTTCTGTTTAGATTTTTATTCCCTCGATCGTATCGCCGACCTTAGACTCGAAGTTCTATCTTTTAAACAAAAAGAAAATGAAACTTTGGGAAAATCCTGGAAACGTTTTTCTGATCTTTTAGAATCTGGTCCAAAACTCAATATTGAAGACCCTATTCTCCTTTTTCATTTCTTTCAAGGTCTTCAGAAAGATCATAAACAAATGCTACATACAATGTCTAGAGGTTCTTTCTTTCGTATCCCTACTGATGAAGCTAGAGCGATCCTAGATAGAATCCTAGAAGCTGAGATGGATAATACCCTCCATGATGAAACCTACGAAGCCGAAGTAGACACTCTGCCGAATTCTTCACCTACTTCAGCTCTCCCAAGTTTTGAGCCACAAAAGGAAGAAATTCCACCACCTGATTTCATGCTGGATATAGAATCCGATCTTTTTGCCGATTTTGGAAACATTTCAAACTACCATTCTATAGACAAACCCCAAAGCGGCCATTATAGCATTTGTTTACCAAGTGAATATCAATTGAGAGAGCTTATCTCAGTAATGAGTAGCGAATGGTTGGAGGAGTCAGAGCTTTCCTCTGAAGTGATCCGTTTGGATACACCTCCTATCACTATACGCTGTGCTTATGATTCTGATCAATTTGATGCTCTCTATAATCCTGTTGTGGGGATCAATATCATGTCTGAAGCTTTTGCACTTAAATTATTTGGAAAATTAATTTTAACCCCCACAACAAAGTTCATGAAGGAATCTTCGGGACGATTGGTCCCCAGTCTTGGAATTGTGAATGTCCTACCCTTTATGGTAGAAGGCTCCATGATTCATTTGAACTTTTATATCTTTGATACATGGGACTTCGACCTGTTGATAGGACAACCATTTAGAAGACTCCTTTATGAAGGTCAAACTGGAAAGCTACACATTTCTTTTGGAAAGGATTTTAAATTCCCTATGACAATTTCTCACTCCTTGAATAAAAAGATCAAGTCATCTCTTTTGCCCGATCCTATGGAAGAGGTAAAAGCTGCGTCTCTAGAGCTTTTAAATGAATCAGACTTAGAAGAAGAAGCCCCTTTCTTCATAGAAGAGGAAGCTGAACCTTCTGAACCTGAACCTTTAGATGAGTTTGCAGAAACACCCAGACCTCCTATAGAGCTTAAAACTTTACCACCCGGTCTTATCTATGCTTTCCTAAACAATAATCCAGAGTTTCCTGTGATCATTAGTAATAAACTCACTCAGGAACAAACTCTGCGATTAATGACCGTTTTAGAAAAACATCACTCAGTCTTTGGCTACTCACTCCAAGATCTTACAGGAATCAGTCCTATGATTTGCACCCATCGCATTCCGACAGATCCTTCTGTTTCACCTTCTCGGGAACCCCAACGTAGACTCAACAACGCGATGAGAGAAGTAGTTAAAAAGGAAGTTATAAAGTTGCTGCATGCAGGGATTATATATCCTGTGCCACATAGTGAGTGGGTGAGCCCTGTTCAAGTTGTGCCTAAAAAGGGAGGCATGACTGTTGTTACAAATGAGAAGAACGAGCTAATTCCGCAACGCACCGTCACAGGGTGGCGGATGTGTATTGACTATAGAAAACTGAATAAAGCCACGAAAAAGGATCACTTTCCTTTACCTTTTATAGATGAGATGTTAGAGCGGTTAGCGAACCATTCGTTCTTCTGTTTCTTAGATGGATATTCAGGGTACCACCAGATCCCGATCCATCCTGATGATCAAAGCAAAACCACTTTTACCTGTCCATACGGAACTTATGCTTATCGTAGAATGTCTTTTGGGCTATGTAATGCACCAGCTTCTTTTCAAAGATGCATGATGTCTATATTTTCTGATATGATTGAAGAGATTATGGAAGTTTTCATGGATGATTTTTCTGTTTATGGAAAAACTTTTGATAATTGTCTTGAAAACTTAGACAAGGTTTTGCAAAGATGCAAAGAAAAGCACTTAGTCCTTAACTGGGAAAAATGTCATTTTATGGTTAGGGAAGGAATAGTGCTAGGACACCTAGTGTCTGAAAGAGGTATTGAGGTAGATAAAGCTAAAATTGAAGTAATAGAACAACTACCTCCACCTGTGAATATAAAAGGAATTCGAAGTTTTCTTGGCCATGCTGGTTTTTATCGCAGATTCATAAAAGATTTTTCATTTATTGCTAGACCACTCACTCTTTTGCTAGCCAAGGATGCTCCTTTCGAATTTGATGATGCATGTTTAAAAGCTTTTGAATTATTAAAGAATGCACTCATCTCTGCACCAATCATTCAACCCCCTGATTGGTCGTTGCCTTTTGAAATTATGTGTGATGCTAGTGATTATGCTGTGGGGGCAGTTTTGGGGCAAACAAAAGACAAGAAGCATCATGCAATTGCTTACGCCAGTAAAACTTTGACAGGAGCTCAACTTAATTATGCAACCACTGAAAAAGAGCTTCTGGCTGTTGTCTTTGCCATTGATAAATTTAGATCTTACTTAGTAGGAGCTAAAATAATTGTTTACACTGATCATGCTGCATTAAAATATTTGCTCACTAAAAAAGATGCTAAACCTCGCCTAATTAGATGGATCTTGTTACTCCAAGAATTTGACTTAGAAATAAAAGATAAAAAGGGAGTAGAAAATTCTGTTGCTGATCACTTGTCTAGAATGCACTTTAAGGATCCACAGGAAACACCCATTAATGATTCACTCCGGGACGACATGCTCTATGGAATCAACAGGTCTGACCCCTGGTATGCAGATATTGTTAATTTTATGGTTTTAGGGTATGTACCACCAGGAGCGAACAAGAAGAAGCTTATTCAAGAAAGTCGTTCACACATATGGGATGAGCCATACCTCTTCCGAGTATGCGCTGATGGCTTACTTAGAAGGTGTGTGACCACTGAGGAAGGGTGGAAGATCATCGACAGATGCCATTCATCACCATACGGAGGTCATTATGGAGCATTCCGTACACATTCAAAGATCTGGCAATGTGGATTCTATTGGCCTACAATGTATGAAGACACAAGGCAATATATCAGAAGATGTGGGCCATGTCAAAGGCTCGGAAACATAAATACAAGAGATGCTATGCCACTCACCAACAACCTTCAGATTGAGCTCTTTGATGTTTGGGGAATAGACTACATGGGTCCATTTCCTCCATCAAAGAAGTGTGAATTCATCTTGGTAGCAGTTGACTACGTCTCCAAGTGGGTAGAAGCACTACCTTGCAAGCGTGCCGACAATATTAATTCAAAGAGGATGTTTGAAGAGATTATATTTCCAAGATTTGGAGTCCCTAGGGTGGTGATAAGTGATGGGGGATCACACTTCATCGACAAACGCTTTGAGCATTATCTAGCAAAACATGGAATCCGTCACAACGTTGCTACCCCATATCATCCTTAGATAAGTGGCTAAGCAAAGACTTCCAACAAGCAAATCAAGAACATTCTTCAGAAAACAGTAAATGAGATGGGAACAGCATGGAAGGAAAAGTTACCCGATGCACTCTGGGCATACCGAACAGCATACAAGACCCCAATTGGAACGACCCCATACCAATTGGTGTACGGGAAGACTTGCCACTTGCCTGTTGAACTAGAGTTCAAAGCACACTGGGCCATAAGAAGATGGAATATGGACCTAGATGTTGCTGGAGATCATAGAAGAATGCAACTATCAGAATTGGAAGAATGGCGAGAGAAAGCATATCACAATTCGAAGATCTACAAAGAAAGAGTCAAAAGATGGCATGACAAGAGGATCAAGAAGAAGGAGTTCTCACCCGGAGATAAGGTATTACTTTTTAATTCCAGGGTGAAGCTTTTCGGGCATGGAAAACTCCGGAGTAAATGGGAAGGACCATACAAGGTAGTCAATTCATCATCCCACGGAGCTATTACACTTCAAAACGACGAAGGTACGTTATTCAAGGTAAATGGTCAACGTCTTAAATTATTTTTAGAACCCAATAAAGAATTAGAAGAAGTAGACGTGATCCATTTTTACCTTCCGATGGAGAATTAAAGCCCGACCTTTTTAATCTTACGTTTTTGGGCCACGTATATATTTTTCGGGATAAAAATACTTCTAGAAACACGCTCGAGCAAGCGGGCCCGCAGAGGAGGCAGGCCCAGGGCGGGCGCCCTGAGATGAGGGCGGGCACCCTGCCCTGGTGTCCCCTCGGCCCCGGCCTCTTCCGACGTGCTTTCCTCATCTATGGTTATCCAGAAAATTCCGCGAATGGGTTGTTACGCATGCCCGGCAGCGGGATGGATCTATGGAAACCCTAGAGGCACTTTTTGACCCCTATATAAACAGACCCCTGACGTCAGCTTTCAACACCAATTCATTCAATCCTTCTCTCCTCCTCAATTAGAGCTTGTCTAGTTCCTTGCTTCTCCAATGGCCGACGAGACCCACCGCAACTGGGAGATCGTCCCTTACGACCTCAACCGCAAGCCCAAGGATGACCCCGACGCCTACGTCCCGGCCAACACAGAGCGACAGCTAGCAGCCCCACCATCAAACCAGCGCAGCTCAATCTCATCCTACTACGCCCAACCAGTTCTTACTGCACCACCGCAGCCCCTTCTTCTCAAGGGACCGTCGTCCAAGCAAGAAGCCATCGTCAAGGTACCAGCCGGCACGAAAATCCTGCCACCTAAACCCACTGAGCGGGTTGTAGGCGTCAAGACCAACCGGAGCGGCGAGATCAGCAGCGTCCACTACACTACGGAGAAGGAGAGGCCCCGCTTCGAAGGAGTTAGGACAGCAAAAGTTTGCTTCATCCCACCAAAGGAAGCTCCTAAGCACGCTCTCAATTCATTTGAGACACCACCGAAGCGCCGCAGGACCATAGCAGATGTGGATGAGGACATCAGGACAGCAAATAGACATATTATGGAACTTCAGTCCACAGTTAGCTCCCTTAGTAGGCAGGTCTCCAACCTGAACACTACTGTGCTCGCGCTTAAACGTGACCTTTCTGATGCCCTTGCTAGGATCAGGGATTTAGAGCAACACTGAGCTATCTAGATTAGACCTTGAGGCAGTGTGTCTTAGTCTTCATCATTAGATTCAATTAGATTCAATTCAGTTTAGATTAGTTCGCTTCATTAGTCAGTGTAATAAATGCCTCAAGACAAATAAAGATTATTATTATTATGCCTCGTGTATCTCCACTTTATTTTTATGCAAGAAAGCAGGAAACAAGTATGGGGGAATCCCCCCGACATGGTAAATGCACTTCGATTGCACCACTCCACGATTCAGGTACATACTCTGCACGCTTTATTTACATATATACAAATACATATTGGGCTGTGTAGAATATTGTTCCTAACATGATAATTTAAAAAGACAAAAATATTTTTAATCATGATCAATCTCACTCTGTGATATTTCTAAAAACCTGCATTTATTGAAAATCATTTTAAAAACCATGTGTTACTCAAGTCATTGTGGAATGTGAGATGGTAGAATATGAGTATCTTATTCTTGAAATCTTTGTCGCTTGGAGATTTTCTTTTCAAAAACTTCAAAAATATAGCTACCATCCTCAATATTTTATATGCCTGATAAACCTAAAAATATTAATTTGCTTTGTATTGAGTTTGTGCAAAACGAGTTAGACCCTTGTTAAGAGATTTATCATGCTCCCAAGATCAAGACATTTTTTTTCAAAAAGATTCACTCTTCCGAAGTATTATTGCATTAGAGGCATGGGCTATGCAAAAATATATTTCGAGGAAAGAAAAAGGAGCAAGTGCTCGACAACCTCGCAGAAAAAATGGACAAGTGTCCGGAAGTAGAATTAGGGGTACCTCAGTATCCACCTGAAAAAATGAGATGATAAAAATATATATGGTAAAAAGAAAATGATAGCCCATGGTCCCTCTAATAAGCAATATGCTAGTAAGAGTTGACAAGTTTTAATTTTCAAGTCTTTGATCTAAGAGTATGGCATTCCTCTCCTCGGATCCCGTTTTGACCCAGGCAATATATGCAAAGTAAGTATGCTTGAGAATTTCTACAAATTAAAACAGCCTCAGTGAGATATACAAAAGATAAATGAGTGATCTGAGAGCCCCTATGAGGATAAAGGTATGCTAAGTTTTCTATTCAAAAATATATAAAAACTCCAAGTGACAGGGTTGAGAAGAAGAAAGGATCTCTACTTCAACCATATATTTCCCTGACTACAGTGCATAGTGGACATTCACAACACCCTGCAGGTATAAAAAGAATGCTTTACAATGTTTCAACCCCAGTTATTTTTCTGAACCATCCTTTTCTCGAGGACGAGTAAAAGCCTAAGTATGGGGGTGTTTGTTGACAGTTCTTAAGTATCAATTTTAATTATCCAATAAATAAGGAAAAGGACTTATATGCAAGCAACACCTAGAATTAGGGTTTGATCTGACAGAATTCCACGAGTTTTGTTGTTTATCTGTTTCTGCAGGGGGTTATCAGGAAATACAAAGGAAAGGCCCACACGTCGGAATTACATAGAGATATTAACGTGTTCATCGATTTTCTATCATCTAGAAGACTCCAGAAGCCACGGGATCGAACGGGAGGCCGAACGGTCCCGGGACCAGGGCGCCCGCCCTGGACCCTAGGGCGCTCGCCCTAGGTCTGCAACCAATCAGGACGAGTCTCGCGGATTATGCCCCACCGACCTAAAGGATCAAGGAAAACCGTGCGATTAATGTCGGTTTGATCCGACGGCCCAGGTTCACTTGAAGGGACTATATAAGCAGGACCCCTGGCCCCTGGAGAGGAGAATCCAAGTCCATTATTTTTATATTTTCCAGAGAGGATTCAGAGAGAGAGGTTCCCTTAGGGTTCCCACCTCATTAGGGCTTAGCATCCAATGTGAGATTAGACTTAGTTCTTCTAGATTGAGAGAGATAGAGTGGAGGTATAGATCGAAGGAAGCCCGGCCTGTCGGTGACTACTTCGAGGTTATACCTGCAGGATCAAGTTCTCCTAACCCGAGGCTTGCTCTTAGGATTCTTCAGTATTTCGACTTCTAAATTCTAGTAAGTTCTTTGTTTTATTGTTCTTTGGTTTATGAGTTTACTTTAATCTCTTCGCGTAGAGTTTAGAGTAATCATCTCTAGCGTAAACAAGGTGTTTGGGCTAGGATACTCATAGATATCCCCTGTCTAGCCGGACCGTGGTAGTAGCGAGGAACGTGACATTTCCGTAGCTACCTTTGTATTCCATATCCCGTTAGCAGGATCGATAGGGTTTATAGGTGCGGGTCGAATATCCTTTGAGGTGTCTAGATTCTGTGAGCCTCCCCAATAGAGTAGTAGATCATCCTTACCAAGGTTAGAACGAGAGTGCAGTTGCAGTCTTCTCTATACATCGCTCACATCAAATCACAGTGGTTGTAGCCTAAAGGTTAGTAGTAATAGATTTGGTTAGTCAGATGCACGCTTTCTCCTAGTGGTAAAAAAATAAATACGATACTCTGGATAACATCCCGGGTGAAGTGCTCACTGATATCCGTGCGCTTGCAGATCATTTCCTAATTGCGTTACCAAATATCAACAAGCATTTCTGGCGCCGTTGCCGGGGAGAAAGACAGTTTGCTGAGATAACCTTGAATCTTACTACTAGCTTGTACCTATACTTTTATCTTTCTTTATCTTTTTATTCCTTATCTTTTCTTTATTCTTACCTTATGGAGAACCAAGATTCTAAATCAATCTATCAATTTGCAACACCTTCGGAAACTGACCTTTTACCATGGGAGTCATCACAGCCTATCCAAACATCCCAGTATAGGTTAAGTTCAAGGTTAATTGCCATGATTGAGAACCTATCCTTTTCGGGAAAGGAAGACGAAAATCCTTACCTTCATATTAGAGATTTTGAGCAAACATGCGATTGTCTTCGCATTGAAGGCATTTCTGATAAGACTTTACGTTGGAAGCTTTTTCCTTTTTCCTTAAGAGGAGAAGCTAGACGATGGTATAGTCAGAAGGTAAGTCAACAACGAGGTGAATGGGGAGTCTTACGAGCCAACTTCTGTTTAGATTTTTATTCCCTCGATCGTATCGCCGACCTTAGACTCGAAGTTCTATCTTTTAAACAAAAAGAAAATGAAACTTTGGGAAAATCCTGGAAACGTTTTTCTGATCTTTTAGAATCTGGTCCAAAACTCAATATTGAAGACCCTATTCTCCTTTTTCATTTCTTTCGAGGTCTTCAGAAAGATCATAAACAAATGCTACATACAATGTCTAGAGGTTCTTTCTTTCGTATCCCTACTGATGAAGCTA
The DNA here is from genome assembly GCA_038087645.1 of Saccharum hybrid cultivar R570. Lineage (NCBI taxonomy): Eukaryota > Viridiplantae > Streptophyta > Magnoliopsida > Poales > Poaceae > Saccharum > Saccharum hybrid cultivar. Next base: position 7,836,595 of record JAQSUU010000066.1, read on the forward strand.
GAGCGATCCTAGATAGAATCCTAGAAGCTGAGATGGATAATACCCTCCATGATGAAACCTACGAAGCCGAAGTAGACACTCCGCCGAATTCTTCACCTACTTCAGCTCTCCCAAGTTTTGAGCCACAAAAGGAAGAAATTCCACCACCTGATTTCATGCTGGATATAGAATCCGATCTTTTTGCCAATTTTGGAAACATTTCAAACTACCATTCTATAGACAAACCCCAAAGCGGCCATTATAGCATTTGTTTACCAAGTGAATATCAATTGAGAGAGCTTATCTCAGTAATGAGTAGCGAATGGTTGGAGGAGTCAGAGCTTTCCTCTGAAGTGATCTGTTTGGATACACCTCCTATCACTATACGCTGTGCTTATGATTCTGATCAATTTGATGCTCTCTATAATCCTGTTGTGGGGATCAATATCATGTCTGAAGCTTTTGCACTTAAATTATTTGGAAAATTAATTTTAACCCCCACAACAAAGTTCATGAAGGAATCTTCGGGACGATTGGTCCCCAGTCTTGGAATTGTGAATGTCCTACCCTTTATGGTAGAAGGCTCCATGATTCATTTGAACTTTTATATCTTTGATACATGGGACTTCGACCTGTTGATAGGACAACCATTTAGAAGACTCCTTTATGAAGGTCAAACTGGAAAGCTACACATTTCTTTTGGAAAGGATTTTAAATTCCCTATGACAATTTCTCACTCCTTGAATAATAAGATCGAGTCATCTCTTTTGCCCGATCCTATGGAAGAGGTAAAAGCTGCGTCTCTAGAGCTTTTAAATGAATCAGACTTAGAAGAAGAAGCTCCTTTCTTCATAGAAGAGGAAGCTGAACCTTCTGAACCCGAACCTTTAGATGAGTTTGCAGAAACACCCAGACCTCCTATAGAGCTTAAAACTTTACCACCCGGTCTTATCTATGCTTTCCTAAACAATAATCCAGAGTTTCCTGTGATCATTAGTAATAAACTCACTCAGGAACAAACTCTGCGATTAATGACCGTTTTAGAAAAACATCACTCAGTCTTTGGCTACTCACTCCAAGATCTTACAGGAATCAGTCCTATGATTTGCACCCATCGCATTCCGACAGATCCTTCTGTTTCACCTTCTCGGGAACCCCAACGTAGACTCAACAACGCGATGAGAGAAGTAGTTAAAAAGGAAGTTATAAAGTTGCTGCATGCAGGGATTATATATCCTGTGCCGCATAGTGAGTGGGTGAGCCCTGTTCAAGTTGTGCCTAAAAAGGGAGGCATGACTGTTGTTACAAATGAGAAGAACGAGCTAATTCCGCAACGCACCGTCACAGGGTGGCGGATGTGCATTGACTATAGAAAACTGAATAAAGCCACGAAAAAGGATCACTTTCCTTTACCTTTTATAGATGAGATGTTAGAGCGGTTAGCGAACCATTCGTTCTTCTGTTTCTTAGATGGATATTCAGGGTACCACCAGATCCCGATCCATCCTGATGATCAAAGCAAAACCACTTTTACCTGTCCATACGGAACTTATGCTTATCATAGAATGTCTTTTGGGCTATGTAATGCACCAGCTTCTTTTCAAAGATGCATGATGTCTATATTTTCTGATATGATTGAAGAGATTATGGAAGTTTTCATGGATGATTTTTCTGTTTATGGAAAAACTTTTGATAATTGTCTTGAAAACTTAGACAAAGTTTTGCAAAGATGCAAAGAAAAGCACTTAGTCCTTAACTGGGAAAAATGTCATTTTATGGTTAGGGAAGGAATAGTGCTAGGACACCTAGTGTCTGAAAGAGGTATTGAGGTAGATAAAGCTAAAATTGAAGTAATAGAACAACTACCTCCACCTGTGAATATAAAAGGAATTCGAAGTTTTCTTGGCCATGCTGGTTTTTATCGCAGATTCATAAAAGATTTTTCATTTATTGCTAGACCACTCACTCTTTTGCTAGCCAAGGATGCTCCTTTCGAATTTGATGATGCATGTTTAAAAGCTTTTGAATTATTAAAGAATGCACTCATCTCTGCACCAATCATTCAACCCCCTGATTGGTCGTTGCCTTTTGAAATTATGTGTGATGCTAGTGATTATGCTGTGGGGGCAGTTTTGGGGCAAACAAAAGACAAGAAGCATCATGCAATTGCTTATGCCAGTAAAACTTTGACAGGAGCTCAACTTAATTATGCAACCACTGAAAAAGAGCTTCTGGCTGTTGTCTTTGCCATTGATAAATTTAGATCTTACTTAGTAGGAGCTAAAATAATTGTTTACACTGATCATGCTGCATTAAAATATTTGCTCACTAAAAAAGATGCTAAACCTCGCCTAATTAGATGGATCTTGTTACTCCAAGAATTTGACTTAGAAATAAAAGATAAAAAGGGAGTAGAAAATTCTGTTGCTGATCACTTGTCTAGAATGCACTTTAAGGATCCACAGGAAACACCCATTAATGATTCACTCCGGGATGACATGCTCTATGGAATCAAAAGGTCTGACCCCCTGGTATGCAGATATTGTTAATTTTATGGTTTCAGGGTATGTACCACCAGGAGCGAACAAGAAGAAGCTTATTCAAGAAAGTCGTTCACACATATGGGATGAGCCATATCTCTTCCGAGTATGTGCTGATGGCTTACTTAGAAGGTGTGTGACCACTGAGGAAGGGTGGAAGATCATCGACAGATGCCATTCATCACCATACGGAGGTCATTATGGAGCATTCCGTACACATTCAAAGATCTGGCAATGTGGATTCTATTGGCCTACAATGTATGAAGACACAAGGCAATATATCAGAAGATGTGGGCCATGTCAAAGGCTCGGAAACATAAATACAAGAGATGCTATGCCACTCACCAACAACCTTCAGATTGAGCTCTTTGATGTTTGGGGAATAGACTACATGGGTCCATTTCCTCCATCAAAGAAGTGTGAATTCATCTTGGTGGCAGTTGACTACGTCTCCAAGTGGGTAGAAGCACTACCTTGCAAGCGTGCCGACAATATTAATTCAAAGAGGATGTTTGAAGAGATTATATTTCCAAGATTTGGAGTCCCTAGGGTGGTGATAAGTGATGGGGGATCACACTTCATCGACAAACGCTTTGAGCATTATCTAGCAAAACATGGAATCCGTCACAACGTTGCTACCCCATATCATCCTTAGATAAGTGGCCAAGCAGAGACTTCCAACAAGCAAATCAAGAACATTCTTCAGAAAACAGTAAATGAGATGGGAATAGCATGGAAGGAAAAGTTACCCGATGCACTCTGGGCATACCGGACAGCATACAAGACCCCAATTGGAACGACCCCATACCAATTGGTGTACGGGAAGACTTGCCACTTGCCTGTTGAACTAGAGTTCAAAGCACACTGGGCCATAAGAAGATGGAATATGGACCTAGATGTTGCTGGAGATCATAGAAGAATGCAACTATCAGAATTGGAAGAATGGCGAGAGAAAGCATATCACAATTCGAAGATCTACAAAGAAAGAGTCAAAAGATGGCATGACAAGAGGATCAAGAAGAAGGAGTTCTCACCCGGAGATAAGGTATTACTTTTTAATTCCAGGGTGAAGCTTTTCGGGCATGGAAAACTCCGGAGTAAATGGGAAGGACCATACAAGGTAGTCAATTCATCATCCCACGGAGCTATTACACTTCAAAACGACGAAGGTACGTTATTCAAGGTAAATGGTCAACGTCTTAAATTATTTTTAGAACCCAATAAAGAATTAGAAGAAGTAGACGTGATCCATTTTTACCTTCCGATGGAGAATTAAAGCCCGACCTTTTTAATCTTACGTTTTTGGGCCACGTATATATTTTTCGGGATAAAAATACTTCTAGAAACACGCTCGAGCAAGCGGGCCCGCAGAGGAGGCAGGCCCAGGGCGGGCGCCCTGAGATGAGGGCGGGCACCCTGCCCTGGTGTCCCCTCGGCCCCGGCCTCTTCCGACGTGCTTTCCTCATCTATGGTTATCCAGAAAATTCCGCGAATGGGTTGTTATGCACGCCCGGCAGCGGGATGGATCTATGGAAACCCTAGAGGCACTTTTTGACCCCTATATAAACAGACCCCTGACGTCAGCTTTCAACACCAATTCATTCAATCCTTCTCTCCTCCTCAATTAGAGCTTGTCTAGTTCCTTGCTTCTCTAATGGCCGACGAGACCCACCGCAACTGGGAGATCGTCCCTTACGACCTCAACCGCAAGCCCAAGGATGACCCCGACGCCTACGTCCCGGCCAACACAGAGCGACAGCTAGCAGCCCCACCATCAAACCAGCGCAGCTCAATCTCATCCTACTACGCCCAACCAGTTCTTACTGCACCACCGCAGCCCCTTCTTCCCAAGGGACCGTCGTCCAAGCAAGAAGCCATCGTCAAGGTACCAGCCAGCACGAAAATCCTGCCACCTAAACCCACTGAGCGGGTTGTAGGCGTCAAGACCAACCGGAGCGGCGAGATCAGCAGCGTCCACTACACTACGGAGAAGGAGAGGCCCCGCTTCGAAGGAGTTAGGACAGCAAAAGTTCGCTTCATCCCACCAAAGGAAGCTCCTAAGCACGCTCTCAATTCGTTTGAGACACCACCGAAGCGCCGCAGGACCATAGCAGATGTGGATGAGGACATCATGACAGCAAATAGACATATTATGAAACTTCAGTCCATAGTTAGCTCCCTTAGTAGGCAGGTCTCCAACCTGAACACTACTGTGCTCGCGCTTAAACGTGACCTTTCTGATGCCCTTGCTAGGATCAGGGATTTAGAGCAACACTGAGCTATCTAGATTAGACCTTGAGGCAGTGTGTCTTAGTCTTCATCATTAGATTCAATTAGATTCAATTCAGTTTAGATTAGTTCGCTTCATTAGTCAGTGTAATAAATGCCTCAAGACAAATAAAGATTATTATTATTATTATGCCTCGTGTATCTCCACTTTATTTTTATGCAAGAAAGCAGGAAACAAGTATGGGGGAATCCCCCCCGACATGGTAAATGCACTTCGATTGCACCACTCCACGATTCAGGTACATACTCTGCATGCTTTATTTACATATATACAAATACATATTGGGCTGTGTAGAATATTGTTCCTAACATGATAATTTAAAAAGACAAAAATATTTTTAATCATGATCAATCTCACTCTGTGATATTTCTAAAAACCTGCATTTATTGAAAATCATTTTAAAAACCATGTGTTACTCAAGTCATTGTGGAATGTGAGATGGTAGAATATGAGTATCTTATTCTTGAAATCTTTGTCGCTTGGAGATTTTCTTTTCAAAAACTTCAAAAATATAGCTACCATCCTCAATATTTTATATGCCTGATAAACCTAAAAATATTAATTTGCTTTGTATTGAGTTTGTGCAAAACGAGTTAGACCCTTGTTAAGAGATTTATCATGCTCCCAAGATCAAGACATTTTTTTCAGAAAGATTCACTCTTCCAAAGTATTATTGCATTAGAGGCATGGGCTATGCAAAAATATATTTCGAGGAAATAAAAAGGAGCAAGTGCTCGACAACCTCGTAGAAAAAATGGACAAGTGTCCGAAAGTAGAATTAGGGGTACCTCAGTATCCACCTGAAAAAAATGAGATGATAAAAATATATATGGTAAAAAGAAAATGATAGCCCATGGTCCCTCTAATAAGCAATATGCCAGTAAGAGTTGACAAGTTTTAATTTTCAAGTCTTTGATCTAAGAGTATGGCATTCCTCTTCTCGGATCCCGTTTTGACCCAGGCAATATATGCAAAGTAAGTATGCTTGAGAATTTCTACAAATTAAAACAGCCTCAGTGAGATATACAAAAGATAAATGAGTGATCTGAGAGCCCCTATGAGGATAAAGGTATGCTAAGTTTTCTATTCAAAAATATATAAAAACTCCAAGTGACAGGGTTGAGAAGAAGAAAGGATCTCTACTTCAACCATATATTTCCCTGACTACAGTGCACAGTGGACATTCACAACACCCTGCAGGTATAAAAAGAATGCTTTACAATGTTTTAACCCCAGTTATTTTTCTGAACCATCCTTTTCTCGAGGACGAGTAAAAGCCTAAGTATGGGGGTGTTTGTTGACAGTTCTTAAGTATCAATTTTAATTATCCAATAAATAAGGAAAAGGACTTATATGCAAGCAACACCTAGAATTAGAGTTTGATCTGACAGAATTCCACGAGTTTTGTTGTTTATCTGTTTCTGCAGGGGGTTATCAGGAAATACAAAGGAAAGGCCCACACGTCGGAATTACATAGAGATATTAACGTGTTCACCGATTTTCTATCATCTAGAAGACTCCAGAAGCCACGGGATCGAACGGGAGGCCGAACGGGCCCGGGACCAGGGCGCCCGCCCTGGACCCTGGGGCGCCCGCCCTAGGTCTGCAACCAATCAGGACGAGTCTCGCGGATTATGCCCCACCGACCTAAAGGATCAAGGAAAACCGTGCGATTAATGTCGGTTTGATCCGACGGCCCAGGTTCACTTGAAGGGACTATATAAGCAGGACCCCTGGCCCCTGGAGAGGAGAATCCAAGTCCATTATTTTCATATTTTCCAGAGAGGATTCAGAGAGAGAGGTTTCCTTAGGGTTCCCACCTCATTAGGGCTTAGCATCCAATGTGAGATTAGACTTAGTTCTTCTAGATTGAGAGAGATAGAGTGGAGGTATAGATCAAAGGAAGCCCGGCCTGTCGGTGACTACTTCGAGGTTGTACCTGCAGGATCAAGTTCTCCTAACCCGAGGCTTGCTCCTAGGATTCTTCAGTATTTCGACTTCTAAATTCTAGTAAGTTCTTTGTTTTATTGTTCTTTGGTTTATGAGTTTACTTTAATCTCTTCGCGTAGAGTTTAGAGTAATCATCTCTAGCGTAAACAAGGTGTTTGGGCTAGGATACTCATAGATATCCCCTGTCTAGCCGGACCGTGGTAGTAGCGAGGAACGTGACATTTCCGTAGCTACCTTTGTATTCCATATCCCGTTAGCAGGATCGATAAGGTTTATAGGTGCGGGTCGAACATCCTTTGAGGTGTCTAGATTCCGTGAGCCTCCCCAATAGAGCAGTAGATCATCCTTACCAAGGTTAGAACGAGAGTGTAGTTGCAGTCTTCTCTATACATCGCTCACATCAAATCACAGTGGTTGTAGCCTAAAGGTTAGTAGTAATAGATTTGGTTAGTCAGATGCATGCTTTCTCCTAGTGGTAAAAAAATAAATACGATACTCTGGATAACATCCCGGGTGAAGTGCTCACCGATATCCGTGCGCTTGCGGATCATTTCCTAATTGCGTTACCAAATATCAACAATGGCCGAATACCTGGTTTCAGCATCTATTAACCGTCTGCTCAAATAATAGATAACACGTTCCTTCCCTTCAAATTCTTGAATAAGAGCTGAACCGATAACAGTATCCTCAGTTGATAAATACAATCTGAAAGGTTTTCCATGTTGAGGTGGAACTAACACCGGAGGATTTGTTAAGTAATTCTTAATTTCATCTAGGGCTAATTGCTGTTCATCTCCCCATTTAAATTCCTGATCGGCTTTTAATTTCAATAATGAACTGAAGGCCTTGATCTTGCCCGATAGATCAGATATGAATCTTCTGATGAAATTGATCTTACCGATCAAGGATTGTAATTCAGTTTTATCGGCAGGAGCAACAACCTTGTTGATCGCCTCAATAGATTTCCTACTAATTTCAATGCCCCGCTGATGCACCATAAAACCCAAGAATTGTCCTGCCGATACACCAAATGTACATTTATTAGGATTCATCTTTAATCCATGCTTTCTTGTGCACTCCAATATCTTCCGTAGATCGGTTAGATGCTTTGTGATATCTCCAGACTTAATCACTATGTCATCAATGTAAATCTCTACCAACGTGCCGATATATTCATGGAAAATAAAGTTCATAGCTCTTTGATAAGTAGCACCAGCATTTTTCAAACCAAATGTTATAACTATCCACTCAAATAACCCCACATGACCTGGACATCTAAAAGAAGTCTTGGAAATATCTTCTTCAGCCATGAATATTTGATTATAACCCGCATTACCATCCATGAAACTGATAATTTGATGTCCTGCTGCAGCATCAATCAATAAATCAGCAATCGGCATTGGGTAACCATCCATCGGTGTGGCTTTATTGAGATTCCTGAAATCAATACAAACACGAAGTTTCCCATTTTTCTTGTAAATAGGAACCACATTAGAAATCCACTCTGCATATCGACACTGCCGAATAAACTTTGCCTCAATCAATTTAGTTATTTCGGCCTTAATATCAGAAAGTATATTAGGATTGCATCGGCGTGCCGGCTGCTGATGTGGCCGAAATCCAGACTTAATAGGCAACCGATGTTCAACTATAGATCGGTCTAATCCAGGCATTTCAGTATAATCCCAAGCAAAACAATCTTTATATTCTTTTAACAAATCAACTAGTTTCTGTTTACATTTGGAACTTAACTTAGCACTAATAAAAGTAGGCCTTGGCCTATCGCCTTCACCAATATCTACTTCTATTAAATCATTGGCCGATATAAATCCTTGACCTAATTTTCCATCATCGGCAAACCTATTCATTAAAACTCTTCCTCAGAACCGACTGCTTGGATCGGTAGAATTTCATAATCGGCAACTTTGAGGAACTCTTTTTCCTAAGCTTCTCCTGATATGCACCTGGTTCGCTCATAAGTGTCTGATTCTACTGATGCGATGATATAAGAAGAATCACCAGGAACAACTTCAATTTTATCTCCAATCCATTGTACAAGGCACTGATGCATTGTAGAAGGAACACAGCAATTAGCATGAATCCAATCCCTTCCTAAAAGCAGATTATATGCACCCTTGCCATTAATGACAAAGAAAGTCGTCGGTAAGGTTTTACTGCCGATGGTCAATTCAACACACACTGCCCCTTTAGCTGGCGACACATTGCCTTCAAAATCCTTTAGCATCATATCGGTCTTAGTTAAGTCTTGATCTCCCTTACCAAGCTTCCGATACATCACATAAGGCATAATATTAATCGCAGCTCCTCCATCAATAAGTATCTTAGATACAGGCTGCCCATCAACTCTGCCTTTTACAAACAAAGCCTTGAGATGTTGTCTCTCATCATCGGCAGGCTTCTCAAAAACAGCCATCATTGGATCTAGCGTTAATTGAGCTATTTGGTCAGAGAAAACAGCTTCTTCATTATCAGAGAGTGCCAAAAATTCCATCAGCAACATAAATACCATATTGACATCTGCCGATGGGCCTTTATTTTTGTGCCTTATCTGCCACTGCTGATTACCAGATCTCTCATTGGAGGAACGTTCTTCTTGGTATAAGTCTTTTTGACGCTCTCGCTGCATTTTCCTCTTCTGTGTCTTTGTCAAACCTTCTGGACACCATTGAGGAAGTTTAGTTTTCCACACTAGCTGGTATGTTCTGTTTGTCTCCACCCGACGTATGTTAGGATCCCTGTAAAATATTTCTTCATCAGGAACTCTTGCATTTGCCATCTCTTCAAGTTCCTTTTGGTTTCTCAGAAAATTTGCAACGCGTTTACCAAGCCTTTCATGTACACTGAGTCTGCCCCCCAGCCGATCATATACTGATGTTTTACCTCTGATCGGCTCATTAATGGACAAACCTTGATTACCAGATTGAAACCTCCTTTCAGGACGATTAACCCCATAATAACCATTGCATTCTGGGCAATCTTCAACAGTAGGTAACTTAATACCTTCTTCCCAACAATGAATGAAAAACGGACACCTCCAATGATCCTTGTGCCGATTCTACTCCTCTCGGCGTCTTTCTTCTTGCTGTTGTCGATACCGGTCCCTTCGCTGACGCCAGCCTTCCTGTTGTCTTTGATGAGTAATCACAATGCCAGATCGAGGAGGCTTTCCAGAGCTGCCACTTTCTCTCAATAGCCCCTTGCCTTTTGCATCATCGGTAGTTATCCGATGTTGGGGATCCACTTATGCATTCTTTTCAGCAGCTTCCGATGTCAACACCTTAATTTTTCCCTCAGCATCCAACATATTTGCTGGAAAAAGATGTTGATCAATTTTCATAGGCTTCTGAATCTTGGAATTGCCAAATTTTATTCTCCCAGACTCAATAGCTAACTGTAACTGTTGTCTAAATACTTTGCACTCATTTGTACTGTGTGAAGTTGTATTATGCCATTTGCAATACAACATTTTCTTCAACTCTTCTGCCGATGGGATCACATGATTAGGTGACAACTTAATCTGGCCCTCCTGAAGCAAAAGATCAAATATCTTATCAGCTTTGGTGACGTCAAAAGTAAACTTTTCTGGCTCTTTGTGGCCAAAGGGACAAGATATCGGCTTTTTATTCTTAACCCACTCAGCTAAACCGATAACTGGTTCTTCATCCGAATCAGAATCTTCTACTTCTCCGATGAATAAAACCTTCTTATTCTAATTCCTTTTGGGTTCAAAAATCCTAGTGTCTTGATCGGAAATCCTTTGCACTAGATGACTTAGGCTTTCAAACTCCTGAGAAGCATATCTGTCCTTAAGGTATGGCAACAATCCCTGAAAGGCCAAATCGGCAAGTTGCCGATCATCCAATACCAAGCTATAACACTTATTCTTTACATCTCGTAGCCTTTGCACAAAGCCTTCCAGCGATTCATCATTGCGCTGTTTCATCTTTACCAAATCGGTAAGCTTCTTTTCATGAACTCCAGCAAAGAAATATTTATGAAATTGCTTTTCCAGATCAGCCCAAGTAATAACAGAATTTGGTGGTAATGAAATAAACCATGTAAATGCTGATCCAGATAGAGATGATGAAAACAAGCGAACTCTCAATTCATCTCTACTAGCCGCCTCTCCACATTGAATAATAAAATGATTAACATGCTCCATGGTTGATGTATCATCTTGCCCAGAAAACTTAGTGAAATCTGGCACCTTGTACCGATTTGGGAGAGGGATTAAATCGTATGCCGGAGGATATGGAGTCCGATAAGAATAGGTATTGACCTTGGGCTTGATCCCAAATTGATCCTTCATAATTTCTGCTATTTTATCGGCCCAAAAAACATCAACATCTTGTTGACAATATGGTTGAATTTCCACCGGAGGTACCTGCTGATACCCTTCTACATATCTTTGTTGCCCATGATCTCCAGCAATTGGCATATTTGCCACTATTTGTGGTCCATTAACCTGCTGGAAAGGATTCATCGGCTGAGCTGCCGATGCTTGATTCTGAAAACCAGCATGCATGTGACCTTGATGAATACCTGCAGCTTGCTGATTTGGCTGAACTGTATGTTGAGTGGGAAACTGCCATGACCAATTATTATTAGCGTTCATCGGTACAAAATTTGCCGATGGCTGGTAACTTGTTGGCATTGCTAGATAATTATAACCAACTTGAGGTATAACTTGGACTCCAGGTTGACTTACGATAGGAGCCTTCTGTTGCATCGGTAACAAATTTGCCGATGGACTTGAACTAGATGTTTGACCCAAAGACACCTGGAAACCCCTAGAGTTGGTTGCACAGTAGTTGCTGTAGTATATTGAGGTACTTGAGCTATTGGCGAACCAGCCGATGGCATAGGAGTTTTTCCCGCTGCATCAAACATTTGAGGTAATCCATGGTTGAAAGCAGATGGCTCTGGAGGCATACCATATCCACACCAATTAGCAGGAGTCTGATTACTCTGTGGTACAGGACCTGATAAAACCGATGCTGATAGATCTGTATTAAGCTGAACTCGTCCTGATAATGCTGAATCCGGTCGCATCGGTGTAGACTGTACGTTAGATAAACCTGCTGATACTGGAGGAGAAGAAATCTCTGTACCCACAACGGTTGGGGGAGCCGATGGAGCAATAGCAGATGCTGATTCTGGTTGATGATAAGCAGGCCCAACGTAACGAGGTGACGCTTGCCCTTCTTTGAAAGTTCGGATCACAGCATTATGAACAGTATTGGACAGCACATTAGAATGATTAATTAAAGCATAATTTACTGCAGAATTAACCATCTCTTGAAGTTTACCCGGATTAGAATCAAAGGTAACTTGCCGAGGCAACGACAAGTCTTGCTTCTGGATGACTTGTCCACCTTTGTTCAAGTTGAATGACTTCAAGCAGAGCTGTCTGTATTCTTCTATAGCCCTCTCCATAGCCTGCTTCTGATCTTCCTTAAGATCTTCTTCTGTTACCGCGATGATGTTCCCCGCATCGATCTCAGGATTAAGCATATTGACTAGATCTGTCCCACCAGGCGTGCCAAAAGATGTGTTGATGTAAAAGTAGATCTGCAAACACAAAGGGCTAATACCCGAAATCGATATCCAAAGCGTGCCAGTCGATTTGACCTGTTAATCGACAAGGATGAAGATATGAGCACTTTGGTCCTGACAACAGCGATACGCCCGGAAGTCACAGCCAAGAGGTACTCACGCGGAACTCGAGGATCGTCGAAGATTGCACTGGAGCAATGCAACTCGCCGAATCGATGAGAACTCGTAAAAAGGAAAAATATGCAAATTGACGAAGTCGCCGAAAGTAGATGTAAATAAGAGTAAAAGCTGTTTTTGATATATTAATTGATTGATTATTACATTGCCCTTCACCCTATATTTATATCCTGATCTACAGAAACGTAACCAAATACGACTAGGATACTAAATCCAAACCTAAGGAAACACATGACTTTGATACAACTCAAACTCTAATAAACGTATACAAGGAAATTAACTCATTTTTATTCCATAGTCCGCCTCAATCACGATGGTACTCTCATCGACCTTCTCTCCATCGGCACACTCCCTGTTCCATCGGCAGCAACCTTCAAGTCTTTTCCATCGGCACACTCCCTGTTTCATCGGCAGCGGTCTTTAAGTCTCTTCCATCGGCATCAGCAATAATACCCTTAACCTTATCGGCAACAATTCACTTCGAGTCCACATGCCACCATCACCACTCACAAGCAGCCTTCTTTACCAACTTTTAATCGGCTATCAATCTACACAGTAACCTTTCCTCCGCCGATTAGCCCTTCCTGACCATCTTGACACGTGCTAAAAACGATGTCAACACTAGCTCATATCATAACTCATGACAAAGATTAGTGCATAGGTTTAATTAATTATCCAAAACCAAAGTAGGGCTTTCAGCGGCGGAGGTGTACGCTAGTCGTTGTTCTCGACATCCCCTGACCTGAGCTTGTTGGCTACCGTAGTTCCCCAACATGTAAGCCATGGCGCGTCAGCGATGGTTTCAAGTGTTTTTAGATGTTTCAGATGTATGTTTCAAGTGTTTCCTCTGGGTGTTTCAAATGTTGCAGTAGCTATGTACGCATGTTGCAAACGTATGATTCAAGAGATGTTGCAGAAGTATATCTAGATGTTGTATAACGTGCATGTTTCAAGCGTATGTTTTTAAGTGTTCCAGATGTTTTAAACGTATATTGCAAGTGTTTTATTTGGATGCTGCAAAAGTAAATCTGGATGTTGCATATGTTGATATGGCTATACACACATATTTCAAGCATATGTTTTAAGTGTTTCATTTGTTTTCATACGTATGTTTCAAGTGTTTCATCTAAATGTTTTAAAAGTAGATATGGAGAGAACATGTTGCAATGGAGCCGGTGATGGGTGGACAGCGGCCGACCGTAGCCGTCTGCTACTGCTGCTGGGGCACCGCCGTGGGTTACTGTGCGGGTGCCTATGGCTGGCAGACGCCTCCGTGGCGCGCATACGCAGGCGGGGCAGGTGACTGGGATCGGTCCCCATGTGCATGTGGGCGTGTGAAAGGGAGCATGCTTCCCATGGGCGTGCATGACGGAGGAGGCGCGGTGCTGCGTCCAGGTGGAACGGGCTCGGGTGGTCCCCATGTACGCCTGAGCGTGGGCGAGCGAATCGCGCGGGCGTATGGAGGTGGCGTGGGAGCGGCTTCTGAACACGCCGTCTGTACGGACGTCCAGGCTCTGGCCCTTCCGTAAATAATAAGGGATTAAAGGTGCACCTTTTCAATCGTTGTCTCTCTCTATTAATTCATCATTACCAGCAGCTGGATGCTCCGTGTCCTATACTCGGCCACATCTTTCCTTCAGTAGGGGAGCACGCACAAGCGGACGGAGGACATGAACCAGGCAGCTGCAGAAATGCAGATGGTGGCCGGTGACGGGCACCTGTGCTTGGATAGCATAGGACAGATGAACATGCAGGGGCCTTACCTGATTTTGTCGGTATACGTCTGTGGAGTCACCCATGCTCAACGAGATGATGTATCAATGAGTTAATCTCATAAATTTTGGTGAAATCAATCCATTTTTCATGCATATACTAATGTTGTGAGAAATGAGATGGTAATAGATCAGCCAATTCTATTTCACAAACCAAATAAAAAAAATAAAGAGTGAGACGAAGATACACTACCTCATTTCTGAAACCAAACACATCAGAAAACGCTTCCATGTTGCTCGTAGTGACGAACGGAAGAGGCTCTCAACAGCCGAGAAAATCAAGGGCAACGGCGGAGGTGGAGCAGGCGGCGGCGGCTTGATGCAGGACAAGGGCGCGGCTATGCAAATCGATGCAGATAAAAGACGACTCGGGTGCAGCGGTTTGCTTGCTCTTTATAATTGGCGGCGTCAAGCTCGTCTGTGTAAATTGTGTTGGCCTGCTGCCTGCGTAGATTCCGACTTCGGCGAACTCTTCTGCTTCTCCAGGGAGGGGAGGGAGGCGCTGACCTCTCGGGCCTGCTGGCAGTGAAACAAGGGGAGGGCACGGGGGCTTTCAGGCTGTTGGCTATGGCTATTGGGATTTGGGGCACGGCCCATGAGCAAGGTGAGCATGGTGCACTGCGGCAAACAAAGAAAGAAAAAACAACAACAACAAACAAAGCACCTATTAATAGTTCAGCGCATATCCTAAATAAAACAAACAAATATTACTTCTAATAAGCAAGCAAAAATAAAAGTGAAGCGGCATATGAATCCGTCAATCATTTATATGACCTATATGATTCGTCAATTTACTTTAGAAAAATAATTTTGTCACCGAAATAAGTTCCAAGCAACACGCTAAAGGTTTGAAAAAAATAAATTTTAATAAAATCATTGTCTTTATTTGTGTTCATTAATCACATCCCAAAATTAAACATTTTGGTGTGTAACATTATATCATGTCACTAACACTTTTTCAGGGGTTTCTACATTACAACCCTATTTGGACGGCTGTAGCTTTTTCAAATGCACCTCCTAGAGAAGTTGACTAGAAAAGCTCGGGAAGATGTTCTGGGGAGTTTTGCTTTTAGTACAACGTATGGCTTTGGAGCTTTTGTCGGCTTAAAGAAGCTACTTGTTGATGGTCACTAAACCTTAATTCCGATCATTAGTATCCCTGAAATAAAGTAAATGTTATAGCATTCTCATGACATTTTATTTCAAATAAAGTCCATATTTTGCTATTTGGAAAACTAACCATTGCAGGTGTCCAAGCAACCAATTACCATGGAGCTGCATCTCGTGAGCTATAGTGATGGTCAGAATCAGCCTACCAATCCTGTCTATAATCTCCTACATACAACTAAAAAGAAAGAAAGTAAGACCACCGTTTCGCGCAACAATCATCGCTCCGTCGGTCCGCTTCACGCCTTCACCCCCTGCGACCAGGATTTCCCTCTAGCCACCACCACTTCCGCCTGCGACCGTGATCCCCTGCCGACTCGCCCCGCACAATCACCGCAATCTCCGACGGTCTACCTTCCCCCCTGCACTCACACGGTGATTTGGCCTTCCTTCTGGATCCCTCAGCCCCATCACCACCATCGTGAATTGCCTGCGACCGCCGCCACCATCCCGCGTCCTCGCACTGGACGTTGCACGCCACCATCCCTCTCGCCCGTAGTTCTTGCTCTGCCCTCCCCCTCAGCCTCGCAGCAGTGCCGTCACCCTCGCCCTCAGCCTCGTAGCAATGCCGTCGTGCTCGCCGTGCGCTCGCGACGTGCATGCCGTCCCGCTCGCTCGTTGTCGTGGAAGGCGACCCCAGAGCGGCAGCCCCAACACGAGCGGGCTGGGGGCATCATCTGGGCGACCGACCCCCGGTGCAGCGGCGGCGGCGGCGGCAGAAGGAAGCTCCCGTGCTCCTCTCCTACTCCTCTTGGTGGCCCTGCCTCTGCCATGCCACAGGTACTGCTGCCCCCCGCCTCTCCCTTTCTTCCCTTTCTACTGCAGTGGGATCGGGTTGTCGTCTTGGTGTTTCTACGGCCAGGTTCATTCAGCGCTCATGCACACCACGCGCACGATGAGCGTACGGGTGCTTGCGCCAGCCTGTGCCTGTCCCCGCACTGTCGGTTTGCCTTCGGCGAAGCACGCACGCACACATGGGAGCACACGTGGGGCTCGCTGATGCTGCGGACGGTGACGCAGGCACCCCGTGCCTGCGATGGATGAACAGATGATGAAATTTTTTTCTTCTGAATGCAGGGCCGAGTACCACGAGTTCATTATAGATTGACTGAGGTACAAGCGTGTTTTTTTTCTGTTTTTTGGCAATCACAATGTGCTAAACACAGTTTGTGCCTTGTTTTATATTAAGGTAGGACTCATCATGCTCTTTCATGAATCATGATTGCATCAATCTAGTGTTCTGCTTGCTTCCATGTGTTCTGTTATTCTTGGTTTAGCATCTGTATTTCTGCTTGCATTTATAGGTGCCTGCAATTTGTTAACAGTAGGGTTGGAGATAGTTGAAACAGTACTAAGGGCAATGTTTTGGAGCTCCGGTGAGAATAAGGTAACAACAGACATTGTCAACGTTCACTAAATTTCATGTCCAAATTGTCAGGAAAAGAAGGCAGCTAAGTCTTGAAGTTTTTAGTCAAATAATTTAATTGACTACTAAAATGCTAACACGTTCTGGTGTATCTCCGCAATCACCATAAGTACAATAATTGTTTAGTAATTATGCCTATGACAATAGGTCAGTAGCCATCACAATCTGATGTTGTTAGTATGTTGGTGTTGTCAATATCTTAGAATTTTTATAAATATAAATCAGTCCTATACTCCTTTCTCGTGGACTGCAAGCCATGCTAATATTATTTCCTTTAAGATAGAATAATTGAACTGCACAGCTGTCCAGCATATATTTTAAAACTTCTCTTATATAAATAATGACACATGCTTCTGTTCTTTACTGGGACTCTCAGGAACCAAAAAAATCAAACCACTGTCTGCCCTGTCATTCACACAAGCATGATTGCAGCCAAGCAATGCCTGAAACCAGAGTCTTCCTGACCAGGTAATTTCTTGATCATTCATGGTCCAGCAATTGGATTTAGAAGTAGAGAGGATTAAGTTAGATGCGAATTGCTTTCACCGTGTCCCGTTTCTCCCGCTTCCTACTCGGTCATCTCCCTAATCTTGACGTTGGCATCAGGGATGATAGTCGCACACATGGCTTGCACTACTGTTTCTCAATCAATATATTCGTTTTGCTAAATTACAAAATTAGTCAGCCACCATAAAAATGCTAATTCAGTGTTGACGTCCATTGAATTTTGTGTTATTTACCTAAATCTGATTTGTCCTCTCTAATTCTATGCACTAATTTTTCAAGATTATCCTGGTCAACTTTTTAAATGATCAAAGTTATCCTGATACATGTGTAGCTATTTCAACGTACTGAATTTATAATTCATACTCACAAACTGAATTTTCAATATACACAGTCCAGTTCAGTAGCACTAAAACGCAGTGCAACAGCCAAACTGTACATGACATTTATATATCATAATATCACAAACTTGTATGTAGTTTCGGATAGTAAACTTAAGAGTTTTGTGGGGAACCTGAATCAGCATAGTTGTAGAACACTATAGGTTGCTGTTATATGCTTTTTGACAGCTATTTGACTGTCATCATCAAGTTGTTTCACTGTAGGATTACTCAAAAAACAATCCATCTCTCAATCCATATATAGTGCCATTGTACGGTCCATTGATATACTTGCCTAATAGTGCTTGATTACATCTCCCATTTGATTGAATATTGCATGTCATGTGCTTTAATTTTCACGCCCTGCTATTTTCTTCAGCTTCCTGTTTATGTATGGTCATTGTGCTGTGTGCCCAAATATGGTTAAAGTGATTGCCTGTTTACCATCTCAAAGGCCCTCATTTGATTTTGTCCCAGCCTATGTGGTCGACCCTGGGCTGGTTGACTCCGCTCACCCCACACTGTCACCATGGGATTTTTGGCATGTCCACTATGTGAACTCAATAGATGATCACTAATATGGTGCCTTTGTGCTATTGTATATTTTGTATGCATTCAAATATTTGCTTCTTGATGCCTCTCAGTTTATTGGTTGAATTCTTGAGGGCAAGATCACTAATGCTAGAAATTCTTGAGTAAGTAAATACATTGATGTAGCCACAATTTACTACGCAACTGATTGCTCGCTGTGACAGGGGAGGAGCAGATTTGCGTGCTGAAGGACATTGGACCAAGAAACTGATCTCGTGCATAGACTATTTACTTGATCATGATCTCTGACCACTCTAATGAAGATGTGCACAGTGGCATAATAATTGATAGAAATCCTGGTTATTTGATCCCATGTTTGTGCTAAGTTGTACATTTCAACTTTTTCCTATCTGTTTGAAGACAAGGACCCCTCGCAACAGAGGCATGCCACACTGTTAAACTTTTTCCTATCTGTTTGAACGTGAACTGCCTCTACGTCGCGGCCGGCTCCACGATGGCCAGCACCGCCGCGCTGCAGTTGCCACCTCATGGCGACCCCGCCACCGCCGCTCCCGCCCATGCCGCCGAGGCGCATCTCCTGCAGCTCTCTACAGGAACCGCAGGTTCGTTCAACCCTGCGACCCGATGCTTCTTTCCTTGTTTGGTCTGCGGGTATGTGCCGACTGGATCTTCGGTTTCACATTCTTGACCGACGATTCTGGCTGTTGTGGACCTGCGGTTCTTGGTGGGTAAGGGGTTTGGGTCTGCACTCTGCAAGGAAAAAATGGGTGTTCTTTGGCGTATAATTGGGGGATCAGGCTCTGAAATTTTGGGCTTTCATGGTTCCCGTTCTTGATTTTGTAAGAACGCGCCGGAGTTGAGTGTTGTTTTTGTGTTCCTGTTATTCTTCTTGGCCGAATTCGTGAATTTTGGGTACGGCCGTTACATTTCTTGTGTTGAATTGTACCACAATGGTTGGATCTTGGGGACAAAGTTGTTACACTCCATAAATTCCCTGTTTCCTAGTTCCCTTGGCACCAATTCTACATCCCGTTCGGCTTGCGTACGGTACTTAACACCACGTTTGAATCAGGAACTGTGGGGAGAAATTGGTCAGAATGAAATGGAAAGATAGGATGATACTGCAACTGGAGGAGGATTGTCTCAATGTTTACAGGCAAAAAAGTGAATCATACTTGGATGCAGAAGGCAGACCTGCTTTAAGAGATGTCCTTTGGCGAAGCTGATATGGATAAAATCCTTTATACACTGTATGGCCCAGATTTATAGTTTCTTTGGTTAATTTGTAGCTGGTACATCATGTTGCAGCTTCAAGAAAGGGCTTAACAGGTTATTCGCATCTAACATCTGATGAAAGTTGGTTTGGCGTTAAGGAATTCAGAAAATCAAAATATCAGATACTTCGATTTCTATTGTGTTTCTTTCAGTTCTTCGCTTTTATATTTGAAGAGCATCACTAATGCTGCACCCTTATAAATCAGGGAGAGGGATAGCTGGTAGGAGAGATTTAGCCTGTATGCCCCTTTGAGATCTACAGATTGTTGACCTTATGCATGTTTTGTTTTCTTTGCAGGGATACAGCTGGTCAGGAAAGGTTCAGGAGTTTAATTCCAAGCTATATCAGAGACTCTTCAGTTTAAATAAATCCGTTAGTCTCTCTCACGTCAAATATAATTCGCCAGATTTTTTTAAGTCATCTATTATTGTTCTAAAATTGATGGTTTAGTTCTCCCATTTATTTGCCTGTTGTTTGGTACTGACAACAACATTCATACCAAGCAAAAAATAACTTAAAAATATTTGGATTGCGTTTCTTAGAATTTTTAGGTGGATATCACCCTAAACTTTGTTATTTAGAAGAATCCCATGTGCTGATTGCTGAATATATCAAGTGGGACCTGGGTCCAGGGCTCAATCTCAGTGAGGCATTTAGAGTGTTCTTCTGAAGCACATATCTTGGGTTGGCATTTAGAGGCTATAGAATGTATATTTCCCATCAAGTGTTTTGTTGTATCGTGATCAATGAAGTTGCAGTGTAATTGTTGAAAAAGAAAACAATTGGAATGAAAAGGTTGGCTACAAACTTTTAGAGGTTACCATGGTTTGTGAAATATTTTTAATGTAGCCGCCGTAGTATTAGCATGGGCATAATATGTCAGGTGATAATTTTCTTTTCAGGTAGTGTCGATGGGTGTGTTTTGTTTTTTCTAATATTGATTTCTTATAGATTGGCAAGACTACTAGGAAGGAGTGAAACACTGTGAGTACATGATAGAAGCTCAGAGAAAATTGAAGTAGTACCACAAGCAGATGGAATGATACAAATAGAAGAATATTGATGTGTATTTTTGTTTGTGCATCTAATATTTTTTTTGCACTAAAATAGATGTACATGTGAACTGAAAACACATGTAATATTAATGATAGGCTATAAATGAAATGTTGCAAATATCACACTTAAGTATTGTTTTTTCCTCGGATGTCACACTTTCAATCTCAAAATATAAAACATTATTTGTTCCTGTTGCAACGCACGGAAATGTCTATACAGTGGAGTTGGTAAGCCTGCGACGCCACGCTGTCGGTGACTGAGTTAATTTCATGAACTTTGTTTTTTGATTAAATATCACTTTAATGCCGTTTTAATTTCACAATATTATTATCTTATCGTGCGATCTGTGTGTTTTTAGTAAAAGGTTGAGAAATCAATTAATCTTGTTATAGTGATATAAACTTTTATGTGCGTATGCACAAATGTACAAAACTATAAATGCATACCTTGATGATTGCAAATCATCAATGAGAATTTTGACCATGCACAAAATTCAATTTGTAATATTGACATTCTGAACATCACGCTCGCCTTATTGTTTTTTGTAACAATACAACACGTTCATGCTCAAATTATCATGACATTTGTTCCCGTTGCAACGCACAGAGAGGTCTATACAGTAGAGTTGGTGAGCCTGCGACGCTGAGCTCTCTGTGACTGTTAATTTCATGAACTTTGTTTCTTGAATTAAATATCACTTTAACGTCAGTATTTAATTTCATAGTATTGTTATCTTATCATGCGATTCACGTGTTTTTAGTATAAAAGTTTAGTTGTCCCGTAGCAACGCACGGGCACGCTACCTAGTTCCATACATGGTTGACAATTCCCTCCATCTTTAAAAAATGTCACTTTAGGTCAAATTAAGTTATTATTTTAAGTTTAACTAGGTTAATAAAAAATATTATTAATACTGTAGCTCTCTAATAGATTTAGAGTAAAAATATATTTCATAATTTATCTACTCATATTTGTTATACCTTTTATACTCCCTCCATACTGAAATTTAAGGCATTGAAGCATTCAAAAATTATCCTAATTCATAAGTATATTCTAGGCGAATTAATTCTCTCCAAGAACCAATCACATGTATACCTGCCATTAGTGTCTGCCGTACCAACATGGTAAACACTAGCTACATTTTTCTACAATAATTAATGAAGGGTTACATACTTTGGGCCAGTTTGACGGAGCTCCCAGAGCAATTTCCAGTCTAAATCCTAGAGAGACTCTGCTAAATAGTTTTTTTACTGAAAAGTGATTCTCTAAAATGAACTAGGAAGCTATGAGCTGAAAAAAATAGTTTTTTTCTGATTCACTTCACGCACACGATGACTATATGCATACAGTTTATCCTAGAGAATCCATAACCAATTTCAATCAGAGAATCACTTCTCACATATAATCCATTTCCGTGGAGAATTTAGAGATATATTATATTTTAAGATACGGGAGTATTGGGTCAAATATGGTTCATTTATTTATTAAAAGCGAGAATGACTTTTTTTTTGACGGCTGGAGTACTCAACATTGTTGTAGGTGGCCCCAATTAAATTGAAAGGCAAGCATACCAGTGCTAGAATCCACCATCGATCCGACGCCTCAAGTGTATCCATCTCTCTCATAAATATGTATCTGTACATTGAAAGGCGCTACTGCAAAAATGCACCGGCATCGGTCTATCGCCGGTACTGTTTAACCGCGGTGATCTCACACCGGATCGGACGATGACACTGACGATGATGACCCCATTATTAGTTCCAAGCGGTCTGGAGAGACAGGCACGTCGTGCGTGGTGCGTGCTGTATGTGCATGCAATCACGCGCCAACACGATGCGCTCTGACACCGAGTCCCACCACGCATTGACGCTTCCCAACCCCTGATGCGTTCATGTGCGGTCGATTGAGGGATAAGGAAAATCCTAGTTGGCTGGTTGACAAATGGCAATTTTGATTAGGCTGAGAAAGCCTTGGTGGTGGAGTGTGGTGAGACGAGGCCGGTAAAATGTATTTTGTATCAAGTGAATGACAAAAGGAGTAACGAAAATTAAGCCGAACTGACATCTACTAGTAGAATTCCTGCACTAACGTTACGGTAAAACTCAAAACACGATCAAATTCATCTGACAATTTTTATATGAACACTTTTCAGACAAATAAACATAATTTCAAAAATATAATTCTCAACTTTTTACATTGCAGCTACAGCTCAATGAAAGGTCCTCTGCCAAAGCAGAGCAAAGCTCCATACTGGATATACATACATAAAACTGTCAAGCTCCAAAGCATATTACCTGTAAATCAATAAAAAGATATATATAAGTACAACAGAACTTAGGACAGCACTGAGTTATGCAGTTTGCTTCTAGCTTACCAGCTTAGAATGATGCGCCATAAGATAGGAACACCAGAATATAGGCTTCTAGCTTACCAATGCCGACTCATGTCCGGAAAGCCCACCATATTTAACTTCCTTTTCTTTCTCAATTCAATCACAACCAACATTTCACAACAGGAATGTTGTGACATAAACAACACGTGGCTCAGGGCACATGCTTGTAAGAAGTGAGATAAATTAAAAGAAAAAAAATACAGAGTAAATGAGCATTCTTGTTCCATCTTACAAGGGCAACCACAAAAGACCCATTATAAAATAGGCTTCTTGAGGAATACAGCGCTCTTCATGTTACTTGTAGGGCGTCTTGAAGTTTTCTTCAATTATATGACACTTCTAGAGATAACATAAAACTTATGTAAATGAATTGCTACATGACCAAGGAATACATGCACTACTACACAAAATCTTAACCGAGGCGTTTCCAAAACTTGCTCCGAGGCAGTTAGGCCGGTTGCCCGCCTTGGTTTTTCGTGGCAGGGCAGCCAGCCAAGCAACCGCCTCGGTTAATCATTAACCGAAAAAACCGCCTCGATTAATGCCTATTAACCGAGGCGGTTTTATTAACGCAACCGCCTTGGTTAATGGATTAACCAGGGCGGTCGCCTTAAAAAAACCGCCTCGGTTAATAGGCCCGACTCG
The DNA here is from genome assembly GCA_038087645.1 of Saccharum hybrid cultivar R570. Taxonomy (NCBI): domain Eukaryota; kingdom Viridiplantae; phylum Streptophyta; class Magnoliopsida; order Poales; family Poaceae; genus Saccharum; species Saccharum hybrid cultivar. The sequence goes on from JAQSUU010000066.1 coordinate 7,860,278, forward strand.
AAAAAAGGCCTATAGCCAAGCCGGCCCATTAGCTTAGCCACATATATAAGGAGTACTTAGGTTTTCACTCGCACTTCTGTCTCCCCCTCCCCACAGTCACACAGCCGAGCGGCGCGCCCCTCTCTCCCGAGTCGCAGGGCCGACGACGCCCTCCACTCTCTCCCTCCCTCCACTCTCTCTCCCTCGCACTCTCCCTCTCGAGCACAGCGGCGCACGCACCCTCCCCCTTCCCCACGCAGCGGCGCAGCAGGACGGCGCACACGGCTCCCCTCCTCCTCCCTCTCTCCCTCCCTCCCTCGTTGCATGGCATGGCGGCACCCTCCTCACTGACGCAGCGGTGCAGTAGGCCAGCGCACGTGCCTCCCCTCTTCCCTCATCTCACGGTCGGGCGGCACCCTCTTCCCCCACGCAGCGGCACAACGGGCCGGTGGCGGCACTCCTCCTGGTGGCGGATCCGGTGGTGGAGCGGCCAGATCCGGCGGCAGCGCTCCTCCTGGTGGCGGATTCGGTGGTGAAGCGGCCAGATCCGGTGACGGCACTCCTCCTAGTGGCGGATCTAGCTGTGGAGCGGCCGGATCTGGCGGCGCTCCTCCTGTTGGCGGATCCGGCTGTGGAGCGGCCGGATCCGGCGGTGGCACTCCTTCTGGTGGCGGATCCGGCGAGCAACGCGGCGACGACCCATGGATGGGCTCGGCAAGCCCGTGGATGGGCTCGTCCGGCTTATCCATGGGTTTTCCTTTTTTTTGTTTTTTTATTCGATTAACCGAGGCGGGCAAGACAATTGCCTCGGTTAATGCCACGATTAACCATGACCTTTCCACCGAGACATTACAAAAACCGCCTCAGTTAATGATTTTTGCCCGCCTCAGTTAAGTTTCCTATAGTAGTGATGGAAGATTGTAAATAAACAACTACATAACCAGGGAATAAATAATGGAATATTTTACATAGACACGTTTAGTGAGTGTAGCATACTCCCTTTTCTTTTCTTTTCTTTTCTGTTCTTTTTTGAAACAAATCATACTCTCTTTTCCATCCAAAGGATATAAGAGCACATTAGGCTTATGATATTGAAGGACCAAACGGCGACCAGGGGGGTGAATAGAAGCCTCAAATTTCTCTCAAAACTTTAAGCCGCTGTCCCAAAATCATGACCCAAAAACAAACTCCCGAGAGAATGGTATGATCACAAGCCAACTGGTGGCTAGGTACCTTAGGCGATGACCAAGAGGTACAACGGATCAACCAAGAACTAACGGAACCAAGCACACGGACGAACGAGAGAAGACAGCACACTCTGCACAATTGCGGACTGTCCGGGCTGAGACGGCGGACTATCCGCAGCTAGAATGCCGGACTGTCCGGGACAGGAGTCGGACTGTCCGCCATTCAACAACTCGAAAACTGAAAGATGAGCAACAGTTCTGGAAAGACCCTAAACACTGTGGCGGACTGTCCGGAACTTGGTGGCGGACTGTCCGCAGTTCACAAACCAAAAACACACCCAGAGAAAATAGTTCTGGACTAGGCAAACTGCGATCGCCGGACTGTCCACGGTCTGATGGCGGACTGTCCGCAAACAAAACTTCGAGTGGCGCAGAAACTCCCCTGTGCTCGACCCTGACTCGCGGACTATCCGGGGTTAGTGCCCGAACTATCCGAGACTCACGGAACAGAGAAGAAAAACAGCGCCCCAAAATCGCCCTCTCCATTGATTCTCCCGATTTGTGGCCAAATCAATACCAACTGCAACCAAACTTGATACATAAGATCACAATGTAGTAGGGGAGCTGTCTCTAAGAGATCATCACTCAATTTGAAGCCAATCAATAGGAAGTCGAAGAAGAACGAAAAACGCTGGTTTTCAAACCCTAGACTAAGAACCACCCTGATTTATGAGCTCATGAGGAATTGAGTGATTTCCTTCGGTAGAAAGATTCAACTCACGTCATAGCTCGCGCCAACACAAAAAGAATGGATCAAAGTGGTCTCAAAACGATGAATCAAGGTAGGAACGAGAGGGGGAAGAGGAAGAACGTGAAGAACAAAACACAAATCACAAGAAGCTCATCACAAATCGAATCCCGGAGGACACGAGGTGGTAACGGCCACCATTCTCGTAGCAAATCTTGAGTTCTTACACAAATCTCTCAATTTGTGGACCTCTCTCACAAGGAACCCTAAGGGGGAGGGAAACTAAGGAAGAAAGAAAGGGAAAATAAAAGAGGTGAGGGAGATGGGGGCTCTCTCATTCTATTTAACAAGGCTATTACACAATCCTAGTTTTGCCTTTAGATATTTTGAGTCGAACCACATAACTTGACGATGTTATGGTCCAACCCGAGGTAATCTTCATTTGACGGCCACCGCGCCCTTTATGAGATAGCTTCGCCTCGACGCGAACTCCTCGATGCCGCCACGTGCCATCCGTTCCTCCTCGAAACCTCCGCCTAGGTTTTGAGGCCAAAACCCATGAAACCGGCCACCGATGGTTTTGAGGCCTAGGCCACTCAACATGTATCACCATCGTCCTCGACTGGCCATCCGTCAAGTCCTCCTGAGCTCCGCTCGACTTGCACGTTCGCCGTCTTGACTCAGTCAACACGGTCACTCCCATGTACACTTGTGCTTGTCGATGTCCCAGATGTCAGCCATCGTGGCTGGTCACTCGGCCTCCTAGTCCCTCGGTCCAAGCCTTACGTCCGCCCTTCACCGCTCCTAGTCCATTGGCATAGCACGTCCCTACTTGATCTTCACCCCACCATCGATCACCGCCTCCAAGCTCCACACCAGCACACCACAAGCCAAGAGACATGTTGCACAACCCAACTCACGCCATTTTTAGTCATAAACCCAACCTAGGTCGTGGATCACGTTGACAATCACTCATCACAAACCGAACCATAAGGGCACATATCAACCTTGTGTTCGCAATCTCCCCCTTAATGAGTGCATTGTCAACGCCAACACACGAACAACTTGAGCAAAAGAAAAGAAGAAGAGAAAACAAAGAGCTCACCCAAATGACCAAAAGCCAGAGAAAAAGCCAAAACTGGGTCATTTCAAATGAGCAAACTTGGTCCCCAAAGACATGGGTGACTGGACGCAACCAAGTAAAACACAGCTAGCCCTCAAGAAGAGGCAATGAGCTCAACACCACTAGCAAAACTCAAAAAGCCAAAAAAGCAGCTAGACCCTCCAACACATCTAGCAAAAGCAACTCAATTTTAACTCCTCTGAACAAATGCAATCTCTCAAATGAATGCATGCTCTCAACATGAGGTTTGGTATCTCTCCCCTTTTGTGTGTGTAATTCTCTCCCCCTTGTTGACACATGCACTTATCAAGTTAAAACCAAAGACAGTAACTCCTCAAAATTTGCTATGAATGTAAGGAATGCAATAATGCAGAAGCTTTAGGAGTATAGTAATCAGAGTGAAAAGATGCTCTAGGTGGTGCTGTCATGTGTGTATAGCAACAAATACAAGTGCTACCAAATGCTCAAACTGATCAAGTGAAATGAAATATGGCATTTAAGCAAGTTTGATCAATTTTAAGTAGTTCAAGAAGGGGTTCACCACTGAAAGCAGCACATAGCAGGCATAAGCTGGAAATCAACCTAGTGCTAACAAGTGTATACAAGGTGAACTACCCCAAACAGCGGTCACACATCATGTCAAAGACGAACCTAACACTTGTGTTTTTATCAAATTTTATTTTTATCAAAGTTTGCAACTTAACACAAGAATTAGTCAAAACATGTGTGTGCGAGAGGTTATCTATACTGTCAGGCCTAACTTAGCAACCATGCCAAGCCTATGTCATAGGCAATCAGAAGCTTATGACAATGGTTTCGACATCCACTACATGGCTCAAGTTCATCCATATGTGCAATTAGAAGCCATCTCGATACCTTGACGTAGGACAATACAGACCCATCTTGATCTTTTCTCATCACTTAGCTTGTTTTTCAAGTTTTAGCACAAAAATCTTCAAGTTGTCTAAGCAAATGAGTAACTCAAGGCATGAGACGTAGCAACCTAGCATATAAGTGATAGCATCGGGGATCTCATCAAATCCTACACATGCTAGTGCCAATCCTAGCAATGAACAAATTTCAAGTTTCAATAATGTTTAAGCATGTTCACAATTTAAAAACGGGCTTTCCTCATAAAATGCATCAAATGATCAAAAGGAGCCTAAGCCAAAAGCACCATCATGTACATGCATAACATACCTAGTAGAGCATAACCTCACTCTAGTCACTATAATCATGAAGCTCAAAATGCTCTAACGTACATCATAAAATGAGATGCAATATGATACAAAAGACAAAAGACAAAAACTAAAGTACCAAGAAACCAAAAACTTGTGTACAACATCCAAAGTTCCCCTCCTCTAAAGGGAAACAAACTCCAAGCTCCCCTCGCAAGCGAGCAAACTGGGCTTGGTCAAGTGGTTTGGTGAAGATATCTGCGAGCTGGTTTTGGGGATCAATGTGGTGCATATCGATATCACCTTTCTCATAGTGGTCACGCAAGAAGTGAAAGCAAACTTCTATATGCTTTGTTTTTGAGTGGAGGACTAGGTTTTTGGCTACGCTTATGGCACTGGTGCTATCACAAAACAAAGGCACTCGCCTAAACTCTAATCCAAAGCCTCTCAGAGGAGCTATCATCCAAAGCAACTGGGAACAACAAGCAACAGTAGCAACATACTCAGCTTCTGTGGTGGATTGGGTGACGCTAGACTGCTTGCGAGAAGACCAAGACACAAGAGAAGATTCAAGAAACTAACAAGTCCCCGAAGTGGACTTCATCTCAACACGACACCTAGCATAATCTGCATCGGAATACCTGCAAAGAGAAAGAGAGGAAGAGGCCAAAAACCAAAGACCGAACTTAGGTGTGAAACGAAGATACCTGAAGATCCGCTTGATGGCTTGATAATGAGACGTGCGCAGCAAGGACTGAAAGCACGCGCATAAACAGACCGCGACCTGAATGTCCGGACTCATCACCGTTAGGAACAACAAGGATCTGATCATGCTTCGGTATTCCTTCTAGTCCATGGCTTCTCCCTTCTTATCTTTGTCTAGGGCCATCATGATCAACATGGGCATCGAAAGAGGCTTGGCCTCACCCATATCGAATTTCTTAAGCATGTCCTTGGTGTACTTGCCTTGGTGCATGAACGTCCCCTCGCGAGTTTGCTTGATTTGCAGTCCGAGGTAAGAGGTTTATGCCCATCATGCTTATCTCAAATTCCCTACTCATAGTATCTGCAAACTTGGCAACAAGTGCATGAGAAGAGCCACCAAAGATTATATCATCCACGTATATCTGAACTAAAAGGGTGTCAGTGCCTTGCTTGAGGAGAAACAAAGTTTTATCAACAGAGCCCATCTTAAAACCCTTATCAAGCAAGAAAGCTTTCAAACGCTCATATCAGGCTCTCGGGGCTTGTTTTAACCCATACAAGGCTTTATGAAGTTTAAAAACATGGTTTGGAAACTTGGGATTTTCAAAGCCAGGGGTTGCCTCACATAAACCTCTTCCTCTATGTACCCATTCAAGAAGGCACTCTTCACATCCATCTGATACAGCTTGAACCCTTTCGAAGCTGCAAACACTAAAAGGATCCTAATGGCTTCTAGACAGGCAACAGGAGCAAAGGTTTTCTCGTAGTCTATCCCCTCTTTCTAGCAAAACCCCTAAGCAACTAGCCTAGCCTTGTTTCTCACTACCACCCCATCCTCACTTTGTTTGTTCTTGTAAACCCACTTTGTACCTATGGGGTGGCAATCTGGTGGAGGTGGAACTAAAACCCACACTTGGTTCCGCTCAAAGTTCTCTAACTCCTCATGCATAGCATTGACCCAATCGGCATTAGATAGAGCGTGTCCAATATCTTGAGGCTCAAAAGAAGCTACAGAAGTAGATTGAGCAAAGTGTGAAATGTGATATGACCTGGACCGCATGACTCGTTGGTCGATGTCGCCGATCATGGTCTGAGGCGGGTGGCAATGCTGAATGTGCCGAGGTGCTTCCCTTGAAGAAGTTGCCTCCCCCTCAATAGCAGTTGGGGCCCCTCAGGTGTAGCTGGCGTAGGCTGAGGAGGCTACTCGCACGGACCCTAAATAGTGGAAGAAGAAAGATCGGGACCGTGGGCTGAAGTGGACGTCATAGGCTCGAGAGGGGCAGCCGGTGGAGTCAGCTTGGGATCAGCCCAATCGGCATCTTCCTGCTCCTCCTCCTCCATAAAGATGCTCTCACCAATCTCCTGATCACCTACACATTGAAAGACAGGAGTGAAACAAGGCATGGTTTCATTGAATGTGACCTCACAGGTCTCCACAACTCGGTTAGTTTCAAGGTTAAGAACACGATATGCATGAGTGAGAAGCATAACCAAGAAAAATACCATCAGAAGACTTGGACTCGAACTTATACAAATTACCTTGTTTGAAGATGAAGCATTTTCACCCAAAGACCCTGAAATGGTTTACCTTGGGTGGTCGTCCAAATCGCAACTCGTAAGAAGTCTTCTTCATGAAAGCTTAAAGGAAAATGTGATTGGAAATATGGCATGCGGTGTTGATCTCTTTGGCCCAATATCTCCTAGGAGTCCTATGCTCATCAAGCATCATCCTAGCCATCTCAACAAGGGTACGATTCTTGCACTCAACAACACCATTTTGCTGAGGGACATAAGGAGAGGAAAATTGATGCTCGAGGCCCAAAGAAACACAAAAGGTTTCAAAATGAGTATTCTTGAATTCTGTGCCATTGTCACTATGAATCACTCTCATGGCATTCTTAGTGAACTCATTTTGCAACTGAAGAATCAAATCTTGAGCATGTGAAAAGGCATCATCCTTACCCTCCATGAAAACACCCAAGAGTAGCGAGAAAAAATATCCATGATAACTAGAACATATCACTTCCCACCATGTGACCAAACCTAAGCTAGACCAATTGTGTCCATGTGAAGTAGCTCGCCAGGTTCCTTGGTCATGACTTGGTTCACAGGTGGGTGAGAAACAACAATCATCTTCCCGTGACGACAAGGGTGGCAAACCAAATCCTTTTCAAATTTCAACTTGGGAAATCCTCAGATTAAGTTAAGTGAGCTCAACCTAGCTAGTAAGTCAAAGCTCAAGTGACCCAGTCTCCTATGCCACTTCTAAAGTTTAGAGGAGGATCCAGCCACCAAACATCGAGAAGAGCCAAAGGAGTGAGAAAAATCAGCTCGAAAGACACGGCCAAAGGGGACAATCTGGCAAACAAGATTTCCCTAAGAGTCAAGAACTTGAGACAAGCCGATCTTAAAGCGCACTTCAAAGCCATCCTAAAAGAGTTGCGAAACTGAAAGCAAATTAAAATGCAAATTCAAAACCAAAGCAACATCCTTCAAGACAAAGCTCTCATTGATCCGAATGGTCCCACGAGAAAGCACCTTACCTTTGCTATTGTCCCAAATGTGATGTACTCCTTACATTGCACAGGGTCAGGGCTCGAGAACCATTTTGAGCTCCCGGTCATGTGGCATGAACAGCCAGAATCAATGAGCCATGTGTTCTCCAGGCCTTCGTCTTGCATCAATAGAAGGACATGGGATGAGCAAATGGTGCAAGACTAGGTTTAGTAAACTGTGATGGATACCAGTGTTGGCTCATTTGCCCTAAAAAAGTGTTAGGAAAAGTACCAAACATACCATGTACCATTTGAGGAAAGCGAACACTACGTGGGGAAAACGTGGTCCTCTAGAACTGTGGGACCAAAAACCAAAGCCACCGACACGGGGTTCAAAGTCATATTAACCATGACTTGAACCTCACTGGGCACGACCACCGTGTGGTCTCGCAACCTGAGGCCTAGCACCTTGAGGCATTGCACCTCTTAGCCTAGCACTGCGCCTCTGAACAGGCGGCACATGTACGCCATGGGGTGAGCGGTACATGTTCTGGTTGTTTAACTCGTACTCTCGCTGCTCATCTCTCTTTCTCCTAAAGCAAAACTCAGCAAGGTGACCATCCCTATGGCAGTAGTCACAGTGATGCCTCACCTCTCTCTTGGGTAGTTGTTGGTTCACTCTCTTGTGGGTATGGTTCACTCTTGGTGGCTTTTTGGCTTTAGGAAGGGGATCCTCAGAGATGTTTGGTAGTGTGTCAAGTGGGTTCTTGAGACGGTTAGGTTTTGGAACCCAAACTTGTTTCTGGGTGCTTTTGGAGGTTCTTCAAACACCCCATCTTTGACAACAGGCTCAGTGGGCTTAGGTGGAGTGATTTTGATCAACTTGGGAGTAGTGGAAGGTTTTTCACTTGGGTTCAAACCACTGAACTCACCAACCTTGCCATAGACACTTTCACCCTTTCCACCTAAAGCAAAGCCTACACCCGATGCATCAGTTCCCTGCCTGAACTGGCTCATCATCATGCCTAACTATGGCTCATTGCAAGAGACCAGGCTCAAGACGGACTGAAGGTATGTGTTTTCTTCCTCAGTTCTCATCTTGTCGTGTCTGCAGGACTCAAGCTCTAGCACCAAACTCTCACAACATGCACACTTAGCAACATCTGTGCTATCTGAATTGGCCTTCTCAAGAGCAGAGATCTTGGCATTATTTTCTGCCAGCTCAGATTGCAAGCCCGAGCAGGACTTGCACGCACCCAATAAGCCAGACCTAGACTTCAGCTCATCATTCTCATCAAGCAAAGCAACACATTTGGACTGCAAGTCAGTAAGGTTGGACATGTGAACAGCACACTCATCGCACTCAACCTCATCTGACACTACTACAGCAAGCTTCTTAGCTTCCTCAAGCTCCTTCAGTGCAATTTCTAGCTTGTCCTTAAACTCTTTCCTCTCATGGGTAGCATGCTTTAATAGCTTATCTTGGCTCATCAGGGTGTCAGTCATGATATCAAGCTCAGCAACAAGATTGTCGATGGAAGGTGTTACCTCAGTAGTGTCACCGTCGATGGGAACCACGTCCTTGCTAGACTTCACCTTGGTATCGACCGCCATGGTGCAAAACCCTCTGTGGGTGGAACCGGCGATGAAGCACATCTCGGTCAGCTTGTCCTCGTGCTTCCTCTCGGACTCATCGTCGCTTGATGAGGAAGAAGAGCAGTCATCGTTGGTGTCGTTGTCGAGGTCGCTGAGGGAGGCAAGAAAGGCACGCTCCTGGGCCTTGGCTTTCTTGAGGTACTTCTTCTTGAGCGCTGTTGGCGATCGTTATCGACACATTTATACCGCTAACATAAGTCCAAAAAGGAGAGAAACATATACTTCTACATACATATACCTTTGCTACTAATGTGTTTCCACTTGTACCGGTAGAATTAACATTTTGTAGAAGCATACACCGAAAACAAGTGAAACAGGGTAGGAAAGGCGCTTTCTAGAAGGCGTAAAAGCTAAACATGAGAAGAAGCTCAATTCCAGAACCCAAACCGGCCAAGCCCACCATACCATGGTGATCTAGACCTAGAGCATGGTCCACAGGACGAAGTGCAAGCCAAGGAGGCCCAGCCTAGGCAAAGACGCGCCCCCATGCCACCTCTCTAGCCTAGCTCGCTCATGGTGGTGCAATTAAGGTTGAGGGCTAGCGGTGCGGGGTGGATCCAAGGAATATTCCCCTCCACCACCTGTCCAAACCCCTATATAGGAGAGGGGGAGGGGCTCTCTCACACACACCTCACTACACATCACACTCTCACTTGAGCTCCCCCTCTCCACTGTTTACCAAAAACATAGGTCTCCGTAAAGTCGTAAGACCATGTATGGGGGCTGACGCCTGCCCAGTGCAGGAAGGTCAAGGAAGTTGGTGAACTGATGATAGGGAAGCCGACGACCGAGGCCCCAGTGAACGGCGGCCGTAACTATAATAGTCCTAAGGTAGCGAAATTCCTTGTCGGGTAAGTTCCGACCACTACCTTAGAGGGCTTGGCTCCTTAGAGAAGAATTGGTGAGAATAAAAGAGTTATCTTTTCTCCAAATAGCCATGTCTTCATCTTATGAATATAGTTTGTGTTATGAACTAGAGTATAGTCATGTTGATATATTCATGATATATGAACTAGAATATAGTCCCTATGTCATGTTCATATCATACTTGGCTCAATGTTTTATCGTTCATACCATGTTCATGAATAGATTTAGACTTATGTTGAGGTGGTGGTTCATCATGCTTTCGGGTACGCCCAAGTCCTTTACCTGTCGATCCGTAGGGTCAGGGATCCAGGGGGATTTGGGTGGTTCCTATGTATGCGAACGAGGTACCCGGATATATAGGGGCGGGTAATGCATTTCATGTCCCACGGTTGAGGGGTAGGCGGCAGGTGGTGACAGCCCGGTCCATCCTTCATAATCCCTCACGTTCGACCATGGTATAGGAGTGTTGACACTAGCTAACACCACTTGAATACTAGGTTGTCATCCCTAGCATGGTGCTAGAGCGTACTAAGGTATTTATAAACATAAGGGCTCTCTAGAAAATAATCTATTCTATCCGCAAGCGCACAGATAAAATACCTCATTGTAGCATTTCACCAGGATAAGTATTCTAGGTATCGTTATTTATAATTTTGCTTAAGAGAACGGCGAAAGCGAAAACAGGGGTAAAATCTATCAAGGCTTAGACTAGAGATAAACTTGCAAGAACATGATTACTACTGAGAAACTCGTCACACAGTCACTTGCTTTGGCAGGGGGTAAGCCATAATAATAAAGATAATGAAATATAAGCTCATGGGTAAATAACACAGCGATTAGAAATAGACTACTCCACATAAATGTAAGGTGACGTCGGACTAGCAAGAGAATGGATTCTAAGTATCTACTATTTACTAAGTCATAATCTACTCTAAGCCTCTACAAGATCATATATAGCACAAAAGACTCTTCATTCATGTATAAGGAACATTGCTAAAGTAAATCAGAACATTGCAAGACTTACTCCGCAATACAAATTCTGCCTGTCCTATCAACGGAGGGTGGACTATATAAGAATCAACGAAGCTGTCACCATCGCGAACTACCACACGACCCGGCCAATAGGATACATTTGCAGGTAAATAACATCTAAGCACCACGCCTACATGTGATCTACCACTTAACTCCCACGTGAAAAGAGCTAAGCGCTTTGCAAACTCATGCATGAACTCATCATCAATCATAACTATATCACTTATAGAACTAGAGCAAACTAGGAACATAATAAATAAAGACATAATGCAATTAGAATAAAGTCGTAGAGAAAGATATGAAATAATACCAATCTTTATTGACGAAGATCCGAAATCCAGAGCGCTAGGCCCTACTTCTCTAATTCTATCTAATCAATCCTATAAAACTTGAAAGAATTGGGAGTAGCTAAATCTAATTCTCTGTGGGAGAGAGAGTTTCTAAACCCTAAACTTGTTGGCTTCCTCTGATAATGATTTCTCCTCTTCCCCTGGGGTGGAGAGGCCCTGCTTATATAGCCCCCTCAAATGATCGTGGGCCGTCGGATCAAACCGACATTAATCGCACGGTTTTCCTTGATCCTTTAGGTCGGTGGAGCATAATCCGCGAAGTTGACGCTGATTGGCCACGGGAGTAGGGCGGCCGCCCCAAACCCTAGGGCGGGCGCCCTGGGCTGGGCCCCGTTCGGCCTCCCGTTCGTTCACGTGTCTTCTGGAGTCTTCTAGATGATAGAAAATTAGCGCACATGTTAATATCTCTATGTAAACCCGACGTGTGGGCCTTCTCTCCGTATTTTCTGATAACCCCCTGCAGAAATAGACAAACACCAAAACTCATGGAATTCTGTCAGATAAAACCCTAATTCTAGATGTCTAGTGCATATTGATCCTTTTCCATGTTTAGTTGACAATTAAATTTGATACTTTAGGATCGTCAACAAACTCCCCCAAGCTTACCCTTTACTCATCCCTGAGCAAACAACTAAAACTCAGATGGATCAGGAGTTGCTACACATGCTTTCATATAAAATTCTCCCAGATTAGAGTGAAGTGTCTTGGGGATTAGCACCTGTACTTAAGCCTTAGGTAATTGAAAGACAAAATAATTAAGCCAAGCACTATTCCTCCTGTCTATACCTCACCTTTGTTCTGGAGTTTTGCATAAGTTTTCAAAATAAAGCTCAGAGTTCCTAGTCATGATTCACTTCAACAGCCCATACATATGTTTAATCGAACTGCGGATCCAAAGGAACTCAACATACAATTAAATCAAGATGTGCATGTGTGGTGGAGTAAATAATAGTGATGGTGATGATAAAACTTATCGCTCACTGTTCCTCATATTGCTATCTCTCCTCCTCTCTTGATCTTTTATTGGGAGAGAACATGGGCTATCTCTTTTTTCTTCTCTTTTTTTTCAGGTGGGTAGTAAATACCCCTAATTCTACTGTCGGACACTTGTCCATTTTTTCCGCTCAGGTGGGTATCTTTATACCCCTAATTCTACTGTCGGACACTTGTCCATTTTTACCTCTCGTCTCACTCTTTTTCTTTTCTTTTTCGAGGTTCCGGGCACTTGCCCCTTTTTATTTCCTCGCATATTTTTGCATAGCCCATGTCTCTTTCTGCATTTGATCTTTTAGGAGAGAGAGAATAACAATACTTTGGGACAGTGAGTGATAACAATATTTTTAACAGATTTTTAATGATTGGTGTAATAGATGTGTGCAAGTGAGTATCTTGATTTAACCACATAAAAAGCTCCTAAGGATCTACACAGCTCAATGAAACTCGAAAGATACAGCAATTATAGCAAGTATGGCTGTGGTAAGAATGTTATGCTAGGAACTCATCATGTGATTTGCAGGTTTTTTTTCCAAAATAAATTTCCAGAACTTAGTGTTGTAAGAACAAGATAAACAGCAGCTCAAACTTTATATCATGTCTTATCTTTTACCTGGACTTTAGTTTTAGGCTCATGTTCCCACAGATAGTAAATTTCAGATTTTAGCAAGTCTTGGGAGAACTCTAATATAAAAGCTAGGCACTTGAAGGTAAGTAAACAGAGCAACTGTTCATCATTTCCATCATACATATTTTTTGAATTTTCTTCATTTGTGTCTAGAGATTGAACTAAACAGGAAAATAAAGCACACTTATCTACACACTCTTTTTATTTGGTTTTCATTTTTTTAGGAATGCAGTAAATTAAGAAAGAAAATATTTATTGGGTTTTCTAAGTTTTTTTTAAGATATAAATATCTAAAACAGAAAAAGAAAAACTGAAAAGTAAATAGGAAAAACAATTAAAACTCACTCGGTAACTGGGGAGGAACTCCCCCAAGCTGGTTGTTGTCGTGGCTCTCTTCACTCAATGTTGAAGTAGCACAGCATGGTCGTGACGTTATTGTTCAAGGTTGTGGTGTCTTCCCTTATTGCTTGCACTCTAGTGGCTTGCTCCTGGTTCCATTTTTGTTGCTCCTCCAGGAGTCTTCCGTGCTCTGCTTGCGTAGTGCGGATGTCGAGGAGAGTGTTGTCGGTGCGGGTGTAGAAGGCGGCAGTCTCTTGGTAGTAGTCCCCCGAGAAGGCGTAGGAGGCGTCGGAGTATCTTCCTGTATCAAACTGGGGCTGGGGCCTAGACCCTGAAGCTCCATATGGGTCAGTGGAGTACCTTCTTGTAAAAGGCGGGTTCTCCCACTGGTGATATTGTCCCTCCGGCCATGTCTCTTGTGGTGGTTCTTCTGGCTGGACGTGTCACGCCCATGGGTCCCGAAGAACTCTGGGGTTGTAATCATTATAGTGCAGATGTGCTGCCTCTTCTGGCCTGGGATCAGCTCCTTGCCATGTATGTTCCTGATGGGTGACCATCCGTGCGGATGCCGCGCGCTGTGGAGCTCTCCGGTTCACCGGTGCCGTCTCTTGGAGTAAGGCGAAATCGATGGTGGGAGTGTGAATGAATGTCTTGTTTTTCAACTGCTGGAGAATCTCCTTCTCCCTGCGATTCCTGAGCCCAAGGTCTCCTATCTTGAGTAGGACCTTGTTTGGTGCACCCGACGAAGACGATGGAGCTTGCGGAGGTGCCGAATCGACACTCATCTCCGACTGGCGTGAGGAGAGTCGAGACGAACTCCTCGTACCACTCCTGAGAGACTTGGCCGCGCTCTTTACTTTCTTAAACATCCTGCAGAATAATAGGGACAAACAGAAACTCATGGAAATATGTGAGAAAAACATGTTAGTGGTTAGCTGTCCGAGAAGTCAGTCGTCCAGGGGTTAGTCGTCTGAGAGAATTATAAATTTTAGCAGCACTTCCCCCTAAACAACTTTTAATTCCGCTTGGGACAGCGGGAACACTAATTACTAGGCGATCTCACTCTCTATCTCAAAAATTTTCCAAACTCTCTTCCACTCTTTCTTTCCTTTTCCACTCTCCTTCTTACTCTCCCACTAGATCACTTCTTCTGAAAGTCGAGAGCTCAAGCTTGCATATGTTTTCTGGAATGTGTGTGGGATGAGAATGAGGTAGAGAGGTGGCCTTTTATAGTTGGAGCTGGGGGCAGGGCGGGCGCCCTGGCCAATAGGGCGGGCGCCCCACTTGAGTGCCCTCTGTGGCTAAAACTTTCCCACTCCCTCACATGCTTCACTCCTACGCCAAATAATGCTGCATAGGTGGTGGTTGGTCGGTGGAAGTTGTCTGGTTGAGTGGAGATGAGTTGGTGGGTGAAATTATGTGTTATGATGTATGTGAGGTGTAGTGTATGACATATGGAACCAAAGGATGTGGGTCATGCTTCTAGAAGATTGCTATAAATAAATATAATGCAGGAAAAATTATGAGAATTGAAACTAAAAAAATGATCATGGAAAAATATTTTTGTGCCTCCACAATAATTAATAATTATGGGTTTTTACACACCACAAATATTATTTATATGGGACTTTTGATTTTTATAATAATGCTATGGATGAGTATGACTAATGCAAGAATTAATTATGCAAAAAATTAAATGATGTGGATAAATACCGAATTACCTCCCGGCGAGGGTTTGGGAATTTTAGGTCCCCCAAGCTGGACCTCCAAATCTTTTTAAACTTCTGAATTGCCTTCCTCTGGAGATGGTGTCTCCAGTGGTTTCTCTTCGTGAACCTCCTCCACTGTAGAGTCTCTCTCTGGTCTGGGCTTGAATGTGAAGTGTTCTTCTTGTCCGTTTATGCTGAACTTGATTTCTCCCTTACTGACATCAATGTGGGCATTGGCGGTGCTCAGAAATGGCCTTCCAAGGATGATGGACACTTTTGAGTCGGGGTTCATGTCTAGTACCACGAAGTCTACTGGCACAAGGAAATCTCTTATTCTGACTGGGATATTTTCTGCGATGCCCATCGGGTGTCGAACTGATTGATCTGCTAGTTGTAGGCACATTGATGTTGGTTCTAGGGTTGTGTGTTCAAGCTTCTTGTAGACTGATGCTGGCATCACACTGACACTTGCTCCGAGATCACAAAGTGCATTGTTAAAGTGCTGGTCTCCGATTGAGCAATCAATGGTAGGACATCCTGGATCTTTCTTCTTCCTTAGTGGTTGGTTGAGGATGGCCGCACTACATTCTTCTGTCAACTTGATTACCTCAGTGGTGGGCAGTGGCCTCTTTTTGTTAAGAATATCTCTAATGTACTTCGCATATGTGGGTACCTGTATGGCATCAAGTAGAGGTATGTTGACATATAACTTTTGAATGACCTCTACAAACTTACCAAACTGCTCATCCGACTGTAGTCCTCTGTTTCTTCTGGGAAATGGCAAATAGTTGGTGTCGTGAAAATCTTTCCTCATTTCTCCAGTTCTTGATGGTTGTAGCAGATCTTCTGCTTCAACTGGTCTCTCTTCTTCTATCATTGCTGGTTGCACTGGAGCTGGTGTTTTTTGCTTCTCTCTTGGGTGTGGGGATCTCTGGTAGATCTCCCTCCTCTAGTAGTTATGTTCTTTACCTGAATTCATACCTTTGCTATTGGGTTGACTTGAGGTGGT
Organism: Saccharum hybrid cultivar R570; assembly: GCA_038087645.1. Classification (NCBI taxonomy): domain Eukaryota; kingdom Viridiplantae; phylum Streptophyta; class Magnoliopsida; order Poales; family Poaceae; genus Saccharum; species Saccharum hybrid cultivar. The sequence continues at coordinate 7,876,276 of JAQSUU010000066.1, forward strand.
TTGATATTTGTATACTGTCTCTATAGCCCTTTGATCTTCTTTGAACTTGGCCCTCTGGTCAATCCAATGGAGCAAATCTTTCATCTTAGTTGATAGTGCTTTTACTTCTTCTGGTATTTCTTCAGTTTGATGACAATGTTGAGTCTTGTCTTGGAACCAGCTTTGGTTTTCTGCTATCTTATCCAAAAGTGTCTCTGCTTTTCCAATTGTAAACTCCAAGAATGATCCTTCAGCAGATGCATCTAGGCACTCACGAGACTTTTGGGTTAATCCATGATAAAAGGTCTGCATAAGTAACCATTTGGCCATTCCATGGTGAGGACAATCTGATATGTATCCTTGAAAATGCTCCCATGCTTCTGGAATGGTTTCTGTCTTCTGCTGTTGGAAACTGACAATATTTCCTCTTAAGGCAGCTGTTTTGCCTATAGGGAAAAACTTTGATAGAAAGGCATCTGACAGGTTCGTCCAATTTTTGATGTTTGCTTGATTGGTGTAGAACCACTTCCTCGCCTTCCCTTCTAGTGAAAATGGAAAGAGGCGAAGTAGTATGACGTCTTTGTCAACTCCGTTGATGCTAATTGTGCTTCCAATCTCCAAGAAGTTCTGCAAATGTGCACTAGCATCTTCGTGTGCCTTCCCACTGAATTGTATAGCTTGCACCAAGTTGATGAGGTTTGACTTGAGCTCGAACTCAGGTACTCCTTCTTCTACTTCAAATCTTGGACCAGTAAGAATGTTCTCAAGACTTGGGGCAGAAAATTCCTATAAGGTCTTCTGTGCCATCACTTCAACAATTGGTAGCTAGCTTCTTCTTCCTTGATTGCTTTGGTTCTGATGATGAAGAATTTAATTCACCAAAGTCAATCCTGATATACCCTGTAAAAAATTTAAACATAGGAAAACAACAGGGTGAACCTGCCAAAGCAGAGGTGCCTTGCTATGATTTCTCATTTATATAGTAGCTGTTATGCAATTATTTCTCAATAGTCTAGTCTAAAATTTTATTTGAATAACCTTGACCGACTTCCTGACTTTCCTTACCGTTCCCCGGCAACGGCGCCAGAAATGCTTGTTGACACTAGCTAACACCACTTGAATACTAGGTTGTCATCCCTAGCATGGTGCTAGAGCGTACTAAGGTATTTATAAACATAAGGGCTCTCTAGAAAATAATCTATTCTATCCGCAAGCGCACAGATAAAATACCTCATTGTAGCATTTCACCAGGATAAGTATTCCAGGTATCGTTATTTATAATTTTGCTTAAGAGAACGGCGAAAGCGAAAACAGGGGTAAAATCTATCAAGGCTTAGACTAGAGATAAACTTGCAAGAACATGATTACTACTGAGAAACTCGTCACACAGTCACTTGCTTTGGCAGGGGGTAAGCCATAATAATAAAGATAATGAAATATAAGCTCATGGGTAAATAACACAGCGATTAGAAATAGACTACTCCACATAAATGTAAGGTGACGTCGGACTAGCAAGAGAATGGATTCTAAGTATCTACTATTTACTAAGTCATAATCTACTCTAAGCCTCTACAAGATCATATATAGCACAAAAGACTCTTCATTCATGTATAAGGAACATTGCTAAAGTAAATCAGAACATAGCAAGACTTACTCCGCAATACAAATTCTACCTGTCCTATCAACGGAGGGTGGACTATATAAGAATCAACGAAGCTGTCACCATCGCGAACTACCACACGACCCGGCCAATAGGATACATTTGCAGGTAAATAACATCTAAGCACCACGCCTACATGTGATCTACCACTTAACTCCCACGTGAAAAGAGCTAAGCGCTTTGCAAACTCATGCATAAACTCATCATCAATCATAACTATATCACTTATAGAACTAGAGCAAACTAGGAACATAATAAATAAAGACATAATGCAATTAGAATAAAGTCGTAGAGAAAGATATGAAATAATACCAATCTTTATTGACGAAGATCCGAAATCCAGAGCGCTAGGCCCTACTTCTCTAATTCTATCTAATCAATCCTATAAAACTTGAAAGAATTGGGAGTAGCTAAATCTAATTCTCTGCGGGAGAGAGAGTTTCTAAACCCTAAACTTGATGGCTTCCTCTGATAATGATTTCTCCTCTTCCCCTGGGGTGGAGAGGCCCTGCTTATATAGCCCCCTCAAATGATCGTGGGCCGTCGGATCAAACCGACATTAATCGCACGGTTTTCCTTGATCCTTTAGGTCGGTGGAGCATAATCCGCGAAGTTGACGCTGATTGGCCACGGGAGTAGGGCGGCCGCCCCAAACCCTAGGGCGGGCGCCCTGGGCTGGGCCCCGTTCGGCCTCCCGTTCGTTCACGTGTCTTCTGGAGTCTTCTAGATGATAGAAAATTAGCGCACATGTTAATATCTCTATGTAAACCCGACGTGTGGGCCTTCTCTCCGTATTTTCTGATAACCCCCTGCAGAAATAGACAAACACCAAAACTCGTGGAATTCTGTCAGATAAAACCCTAATTCTAGATGTCTAGTGCATATTGATCCTTTTCCATGTTTAGTTGACAATTAAATTTGATACTTTAGGATCGTCAACAAACTCCCCCAAGCTTACCCTTTACTCGTCCCTGAGCAAACAACTAAAACTCAGATGGATCAGGAGTTGCTACACATGCTTTCATATAAAATTCTCCCAGATTAGAGTGAAGTGTCTTGGGGATTAGCACCTGTACTTAAGCCTTAGGTAATTGAAAGACAAAATAATTAAGCCAAGCACTATTCCTCCTGTCTATACCTCACCTTTGTTCTGGAGTTTTGCATAAGTTTTCAAAATAAAGCTCAGAGTTCCTAGACATGATTCACTTCAACAGCCCATACATATGTTTAATCGAACTGCGGATCCAAAGGAACTCAACATACAATTAAATCAAGATGTGCATGTGTGGTGGAGTAAATAATAGTGATGGTGATGATAAAACTTATCGCTCACTGTTCCTCATATTGCTATCTCTCCTCCTCTCTTGATCTTTTATTGGGAGAGAACATGGGCTATCTCTTTTTTCTTCTCTTTTTTTTCAGGTGGGTAGTAAATACCCCTAATTCTACTGTCGGACACTTGTCCATTTTTTCCGCTCAGGTGGGTATCTTTGTACCCCTAATTCTACTGTCGGACACTTGTCCATTTTTACCTCTCGTCTCACTCTTTTTCTTTTCTTTTTCGAGGTTCCGGGCACTTGCCCCTTTTTATTTCCTCGCATATTTTTGCATAGCCCATGTCTCTTTCTGCATTTGATCTTTTAGGAGAGAGAGAATAACAATACTTTGGGACAGTGAGTGATAACAATATTTTTAACAGATTTTTAATGATTGGTGTAATAGATGTGTGCAAGTGAGTATCTTGATTTAACCACATAAAAAGCTCCTAAGGATCTACACAGCTCAATGAAACTCGAAAGATACAGCAATTATAGCAAGTATGGCTGTGGTAAGAATGTTATGCTAGGAACTCATCATGTGATTTGCAGGTTTTTTTTCCAAAATAAATTTCCAGAACCTAGTGTTGTAAGAACAAGATAAACAGCAGCTCAAACTTTATATCATGTCTTATCTTTTACCTGGACTTTAGTTTTAGGCTCATGTTCCCACAGATAGTAAATTTCAGATTTTAGCAAGTCTTGGGAGAACTCTAATATAAAAGCTAGGCACTTGAAGGTAAGTAAACAGAGCAACTGTTCATCATTTCCATCATACATATTTTTTGAATTTTCTTCATTTGTGTCTAGAGATTGAACTAAACAGGAAAATAAAGCACACTTATCTACACACTCTTTTTATTTGGTTTTCATTTTTTTAGGAATGCAGTAAATTAAGAAAGAAAATATTTATTGGGTTTTCTAAGTTTTTTTTAAGATATAAATATCTAAAACAGAAAAAGAAAAACTGAAAAGTAAATAGGAAAAACAATTAAAACTCACTCGGTAACTGGGGAGGAACTCCCCCAAGCTGGTTGTTGTCGTGGCTCTCTTCACTCAATGTTGAAGTAGCACAGCATGGTCGTGACGTTATTGTTCAAGGTTGTGGTGTCTTCCCTTATTGCTTGCACTCTAGTGGCTTGCTCCTGGTTCCATTTTTGTTGCTCCTCCAGGAGTCTTCCGTGCTCTGCTTGCGTAGTGCGGATGTCGAGGAGAGTGTTGTCGGTGCGGGTATAGAAGGCGGCAGTCTCTTGGTAGTAGTCCCCCGAGAAGGCGTAGGAGGCGTCGGAGTATCTTCCTGTATCAAACTGGGGCTGGGGCCTAGACCCTGAAGCTCCATATGGGTCAGTGGAGTACCTTCTTGTAAAAGGCGGGTTCTCCCACTGGTGATATTGTCCCTCCGGCCATGTCTCTTGTGGTGGTTCTTCTGGCTGGACGTGTCACGCCCATGGGTCCCGAAGAACTCTGGGGTTGTAATCATTATAGTGCAGATGTGCTGCCTCTTCTGGCCTGGGATCAGCTCCTTGCCATGTATGTTCCTGATGGGTGACCATCCGTGCGGATGCCGCGCGCTGTGGAGCTCTCCGGTTCACCGGTGCCGTCTCTTGGAGTAAGGCGAAATCGATGGTGGGAGTGTGAATGAATGTCTTGTTTTTCAACTGCTGGAGAATCTCCTTCTCCCTGCGATTCCTGAGCCCAAGGTCTCCTATCTTGAGTAGGACCTTGTTTGGTGCACCCGACGAAGACGATGGAGCTTGCGGAGGTGCCGAATCGACACTCATCTCCGACTGGCGTGAGGAGAGTCGAGACGAACTCCTCGTACCACTCCTGAGAGACTTGGCCGCGCTCTTTACTTTCTTAAACATCCTGCAGAATAATAGGGACAAACAGAAACTCATGGAAATATGTGAGAAAAACATGTTAGTGGTTAGCTGTCCGAGAAGTCAGTCGTCCAGGGGTTAGTCGTCCGAGAGAATTATAAATTTTAGCAGCACTTCCCCCTAAACAACTTTTAATTCCGCTTGGGACAGCGGGAACACTAATTACTAGGCGATCTCACTCTCTATCTCAAAAATTTTCCAAACTCTCTTCCACTCTTTCTTTCCTTTTCCACTCTCCTTCTTACTCTCCCACTAGATCACTTCTTCTGAAAGTCGAGAGCTCAAGCTTGCATATGTTTTCTGGAATGTGTGTGGGATGAGAATGAGGTAGAGAGGTGGCCTTTTATAGTTGGAGCTGGGGGCAGGGCGGGCGCCCTGGCCAACAGGGCGGGCGCCCCACTTGAGTGCCCTCTGTGGCTAAAACTTTCCCACTCCCTCACATGCTTCACTCCTACGCCAAATAATGCTGCATAGGTGGTGGTTGGTCGGTGGAAGTTGTCTGGTTGAGTGGAGATGAGTTGGTGGGTGAAATTATGTGTTATGATGTATGTGAGGTGTAGTGTATGACATATGGGACCAAAGGATGTGGGTCATGCTTCTAGAAGATTGCTATAAATAAATATAATGCAGGAAAAATTATGAGAATTGAAACTAAAAAAATGATCATGGAAAAATATTTTTGTGCCTCCACAATAATTAATAATTATGGGTTTTTACACACCACAAATATTATTTATATGGGACTTTTGATTTTTATAATAATGCTATGGATGAGTATGACTAATGCAAGAATTAATTATGCAAAAAATTAAATGATGTGGATAAATACCGAATTACCTCCCGGCGAGGGTTTGGGAATTTTAGGTCCCCCAAGCTGGACCTCCAAATCTTTTTAAACTTCTGAATTGCCTTCCTCTGGAGATGGTGTCTCCAGTGGTTTCTCTTCGTGAACCTCCTCCACTGTAGAGTCTCTCTCTGGTCTGGGCTTGAATGTGAAGTGTTCTTCTTGTCCGTTTATGCTGAACTTGATTTCTCCCTTACTGACATCAATGTGGGCATTGGCGGTGCTCAGAAATGGCCTTCCAAGGATGATGGACACTTTTGAGTCGGGGTTCATGTCTAGTACCATGAAGTCTACTGGCACAAGGAAATCTCTTATTCTGACTGGGATATTTTCTGCGATGCCCATCGGGTGTCGAACTGATTGATCTGCTAGTTGTAGGCACATTGATGTTGGTTCTAGGGTTGTGTGTTCAAGCTTCTTGTAGACTGATGCTGGCATCACACTGACACTTGCTCCGAGATCACAAAGTGCATTGTTAAAGTGCTGGTCTCCGATTGAGCAATCAATGGTAGGACATCCTGGATCTTTCTTCTTCCTTAGTGGTTGGTTGAGGATGGCCGCACTACATTCTTCTGTCAGCTTGATTACCTCAGTGGTGGGCAGTGGCCTCTTTTTGTTAAGAATATCTCTAATGTACTTCGCATATGTGGGTACCTGTATGGCATCAAGTAGAGGTATGTTGACATATAACTTTTGAATGACCTCTACAAACTTACCAAACTGCTCATCCGACTGTAGTCCTCTGTTTCTTCTGGGAAATGGCAAATAGTTGGTGTCGTGAAAATCTTTCCTCATTTCTCCAGTTCTTGATGGTTGTAGCAGATCTTCTGCTTCAACTGGTCTCTCTTCTTCTATCATTGCTGGTTGCACTGGAGCTGGTGTTTTTTGCTTCTCTCTTGGGTGTGGGGATCTCTGGTAGATCTCCCTCCTCTAGTAGTTATGTTCTTTACCTGAATTCATACCTTTGCTATTGGGTTGACTTGAGGTGGTTTGATATTTGTATACTGTCTCTATAGCCCTTTGATCTTCTTTGAACTTGGCCCTCTGGTCAATCCAATGGAGCAAATCTTTCATCTTAGTTGATAGTGCTTTTACTTCTTCTGGTATTTCTTCAGTTTGATGACAATGTTGAGTCTTGTCTTGGAACCAGCTTTGGTTTTCTGCTATCTTATCCAAAAGTGTCTCTGCTTTTCCAATTGTAAACTCCAAGAATGATCCTTCAGCAGATGCATCTAGGCACTCACGAGACTTTTGGGTTAATCCATGATAAAAGGTCTGCATAAGTAACCATTTGGCCATTCCATGGTGAGGACAATCTGATATGTATCCTTGAAAATGCTCCCATGCTTCTGGAATGGTTTCTGTCTTCTGCTGTTGGAAACTGACAATATTTCCTCTTAAGGCAGCTGTTTTGCCTATAGGGAAAAACTTTGATAGAAAGGCATCTGACAGGTTCGTCTAATTTTTGATGTTTGCATGATTGGTGTAGAACCACTTCCTCGCCTTCCCTTCTAGTGAAAATGGAAAGAGGCGAAGTAGTATGACGTCTTTGTCAACTCCGTTGATGCTAATTGTGCTTCCAATCTCCAAGAAGTTCTGCAAATGTGCACTAGCATCTTCGTGTGCCTTCCCACTGAATTGTATAGCTTGCACCAAGTTGATGAGGTTTGACTTGAGCTCGAACTCAGGTACTCCTTCTACTTCAAATCTTGGACCAGTAAGAATGTTCTCAAGACTTGGGGCAGAAAATTCCTATAAGGTCTTCTGTGCCATCACTTCAACAATTGGTAGCTAGCTTCTTCTTCCTTGATTGCTTTGGTTCTGATGATGAAGAATTTAATTCACCAAAGTCAATCCTGATATACCCTGTAAAAAATTTAAACATAGGAAAACAACAGGGTGAACCTGCCAAAGCAGAGGTGCCTTGCTATGATTTCTCATTTATATAGTAGCTGTTATGCAATTATTTCTCAATAGTCTAGTCTAAAATTTTATTTGAATAACCTTGACCGACTTCCTGACTTTCCTTACCGTTCCCCGGCAACGGCGCCAGAAATGCTTGTTGACACTAGCTAACACCACTTGAATACTAGGTTGTCATCCCTAGCATGGTGCTAGAGCGTACTAAGGTATTTATAAACATAAGGGCTCTCTAGAAAATAATCTATTCTATCCGCAAGCGCACAGATAAAATACCTCATTGTAGCATTTCACCAGGATAAGTATTCCAGGTATCGTTATTTATAATTTTGCTTAAGAGAACGGCGAAAGCGAAAACAGGGGTAAAATCTATCAAGGCTTAGACTAGAGATAAACTTGCAAGAACATGATTACTACTGAGAAACTCGTCACACAGTCACTTGCTTTGGCAGGGGGTAAGCCATAATAATAAAGATAATGAAATATAAGCTCATGGGTAAATAACACAGCGATTAGAAATAGACTACTCCACATAAATGTAAGGTGACGTCGGACTAGCAAGAGAATGGATTCTAAGTATATACTATTTACTAAGTCATAATCTACTCTAAGCCTCTACAAGATCATATATAGCACAAAAGACTCTTCATTCATGTATAAGGAACATTGCTAAAGTAAATCAGAACATAGCAAGACTTACTCCGCAATACAAATTCTACCTGTCCTATCAACGGAGGGTGGACTATATAAGAATCAATGAAGCTGTCACCATCGCGAACTACCACACGACCCGGCCAATAGGATACATTTGCAGGTAAATAACATCTAAGCACCACGCCTACATGTGATCTACCACTTAACTCCCACGTGAAAAGAGCTAAGCGCTTTGCAAACTCATGCATGAACTCATCATCAATCATAACTATATCACTTATAGAACTAGAGCAAACTAGGAACATAATAAATAAAGACATAATGCAATTAGAATAAAGTCGTAGAGAAAGATATGAAATAATACCAATCTTTATTGACGAAGATCCGAAATCCAGAGCGCTAGGCCCTACTTCTCTAATTCTATCTAATCAATCCTATAAAACTTGAAAGAATTGGGAGTAGCTAAATCTAATTCTCTGCGGGAGAGAGAGTTTCTAAACCCTAAACTTGATGGCTTCCTCTGATAATGATTTCTCCTCTTCCCCTGGGGTGGAGAGGCCCTGCTTATATAGCCCCCTCAAATGATCGTGGGCCGTCGGATCAAACCGACATTAATCGCACGGTTTTCCTTGATCCTTTAGGTCGGTGGAGCATAATCCGCGAAGTTGACGCTGATTGGCCACGGGAGTAGGGCGGCCGCCCCAAACCCTAGGGCGAGCGCCCTGGGCTGGGCCCCGTTCGGCCTCCCGTTCGTTCACGTGTCTTCTGGAGTCTTCTAGATGATAGAAAATTAGCGCACATGTTAATATCTCTATGTAAACCCGACGTGTGGGCCTTCTCTCCGTATTTTCTGATAACCCCCTGCAGAAATAGACAAACACCAAAACTCGTGGAATTCTGTCAGATAAAACCCTAATTCTAGATGTCTAGTGCATATTGATCCTTTTCCATGTTTAGTTGACAATTAAATTTGATACTTTAGGATCGTCAACAAACTCCCCCAAGCTTACCCTTTACTCGTCCCTGAGCAAACAACTAAAACTCAGATGGATCAGGAGTTGCTACACATGCTTTCATATAAAATTCTCCCAGATTAGAGTGAAGTGTCTTGGGGATTAGCACCTGTACTTAAGCCTTAGGTAATTGAAAGATAAAATAATTAAGCCAAGCACTATTCCTCCTGTCTATACCTCACCTTTGTTCTGGAGTTTTGCATAAGTTTTCAAAATAAAGCTCAGAGTTCCTAGACATGATTCACTTCAACAGCCCATACATATGTTTAATCGAACTGCGGATCCAAAGGAACTCAACATACAATTAAATCAAGATGTGCATGTGTGGTGGAGTAAATAATAGTGATGGTGATGATAAAACTTATCGCTCACTGTTCCTCATATTGCTATCTCTCCTCCTCTCTTGATCTTTTATTGAGAGAGAACATGGGCTATCTCTTTTTTCTTCTCTTTTTTTTCAGGTGGGTAGTAAATACCCCTAATTCTACTGTCGGACACTTGTCCATTTTTTCCGCTCAGGTGGGTATCTTTGTACCCCTAATTCTACTGTCGGACACTTGTCCATTTTTACCTCTCGTCTCACTCTTTTTCTTTTCTTTTTCGAGGTTCCGGGCACTTGCCCCTTTTTATTTCCTCGCATATTTTTGCATAGCCCATGTCTCTTTCTGCATTTGATCTTTTAGGAGAGAGAGAATAACAATACTTTGGGACAGTGAGTGATAACAATATTTTTAACAGATTTTTAATGATTGGTGTAATAGATGTGTGCAAGTGAGTATCTTGATTTAACCACATAAAAAGCTCCTAAGGATCTACACAGCTCAATGAAACTCGAAAGATACAGCAATTATAGCAAGTATGGCTGTGGTAAGAATGTTATGCTAGGAACTCATCATGTGATTTGCAGGTTTTTTTTCCAAAATAAATTTCCAGAACTTAGTGTTGTAAGAACAAGATAAACGGCAGCTCAAACTTTATATCATGTCTTATCTTTTACCTGGACTTTAGTTTTAGGCTCATGTTCCCACAGATAGTAAATTTCAGATTTTAGCAAGTCTTGGGAGAACTCTAATATAAAAGCTAGGCACTTGAAGGTAAGTAAACAGAGCAACTGTTCATCATTTCCATCATACATATTTTTTGAATTTTCTTCATTTGTGTCTAGAGATTGAACTAAACAGGAAAATAAAGCACACTTATCTACACACTCTTTTTATTTGGTTTTCATTTTTTTAGGAATGCAGTAAATTAAGAAAGAAAATATTTATTGGGTTTTCTAAGTTTTTTTTAAGATATAAATATCTAAAACAGAAAAAGAAAAACTGAAAAGTAAATAGGAAAAACAATTAAAACTCACTCGGTAACTGGGGAGGAACTCCCCCAAGCTGGTTGTTGTCGTGGCTCTCTTCACTCAATGTTGAAGTAGCACAGCATGGTCGTGACGTTATTGTTCAAGGTTGTGGTGTCTTCCCTTATTGCTTGCACTCTAGTGGCTTGCTCCTGGTTCCATTTTTGTTGCTCCTCCAGGAGTCTTCCGTGCTCTGCTTGCGTAGTGCGGATGTCGAGGAGAGTGTTGTCGGTGCGGGTGTAGAAGGCGGCAGTCTCTTGGTAGTAGTCCCCCGAGAAGGCGTAGGAGGCGTCGGAGTATCTTCCTGTATCAAACTGGGGCTGGGGCCTAGACCCTGAAGCTCCATATGGGTCAGTGGAGTACCTTCTTGTAAAAGGCGGGTTCTCCCACTGGTGATATTGTCCCTCCGGCCATGTCTCTTGTGGTGGTTCTTCTGGCTGGACGTGTCACGCCCATGGGTCCCGAAGAACTCTGGGGTTGTAATCATTATAGTGCAGATGTGCTGCCTCTTCTGGCCTGGGATCAGCTCCTTGCCATGTATGTTCCTGATGGGTGACCATCCGTGCGGATGCCACGCGCTGTGGAGCTCTCCGGTTCACCGGTGCCGTCTCTTGGAGTAAGGCGAAATCGATGGTGGGAGTGTGAATGAATGTCTTGTTTTTCAACTGCTGGAGAATCTCCTTCTCCCTGCGATTCCTGAGCCCAAGGTCTCCTATCTTGAGTAGGACCTTGTTTGGTGCACCCGACGAAGACGATGGAGCTTGCGGAGGTGCCGAATCGACACTCATCTCCGACTGGCGTGAGGAGAGTCGAGACGAACTCCTCGTACCACTCCTGAGAGACTTGGCCGCGCTCTTTACTTTCTTAAACATCCTGCAGAATAATAGGGACAAACAGAAACTCATGGAAATATGTGAGAAAAACATGTTAGTGGTTAGCTGTCCGAGAAGTCAGTCGTCCAGGGGTTAGTCGTCCGAGAGAATTATAAATTTTAGCAGCACTTCCCCCTAAACAACTTTTAATTCCGCTTGGGACAGCGGGAACACTAATTACTAGGCGATCTCACTCTCTATCTCAAAAATTTTCCAAACTCTCTTCCACTCTTTCTTTCCTTTTCCACTCTCCTTCTTACTCTCCCACTAGATCACTTCTTCTGAAAGTCGAGAGCTCAAGCTTGCATATGTTTTCTGGAATGTGTGTGGGATGAGAATGAGGTAGAGAGGTGGCCTTTTATAGTTGGAGCTGGGGGCAGGGCGGGCGCCCTGGCCAACAGGGCGGGCGCCCCACTTGAGTGCCCTCTGTGGCTAAAACTTTCCCACTCCCTCACATGCTTCACTCCTACGCCAAATAATGCTGCATAGGTGGTGGTTGGTCGGTGGAAGTTGTCTGGTTGAGTGGAGATGAGTTGGTGGGTGAAATTATGTGTTATGATGTATGTGAGGTGTAGTGTATGACATATGGGACCAAAGGATGTGGGTCATGCTTCTAGAAGATTGCTATAAATAAATATAATGCAGGAAAAATTATGAGAATTGAAACTAAAAAAATGATCATGGAAAAATATTTTTGTGCCTCCACAATAATTAATAATTATGGGTTTTTACACACCACAAATATTATTTATATGGGACTTTTGATTTTTATAATAATGCTATGGATGAGTATGACTAATGCAAGAATTAATTATGCAAAAAATTAAATGATGTGGATAAATACCGAATTACCTCCCGGCGAGGGTTTGGGAATTTTAGGTCCCCCAAGCTGGACCTCCAAATCTTTTTAAACTTCTGAATTGCCTTCCTCTGGAGATGGTGTCTCCAGTGGTTTCTCTTCGTGAACCTCCTCCACTGTAGAGTCTCTCTCTGGTCTGGGCTTGAATGTGAAGTGTTCTTCTTGTCCGTTTATGCTGAACTTGATTTCTCCCTTACTGACATCAATGTGGGCATTGGCAGTGCTCAGAAATGGCCTTCCAAGGATGATGGACACTTTTGAGTCGGGGTTCATGTCTAGTACCACGAAGTCTACTGGCACAAGGAAATCTCTTATTCTGACTGGGATATTTTCTGCGATGCCCATCGGGTGTCGAACTGATTGATCTGCTAGTTGTAGGCACATTGATGTTGGTTCTAGGGTTGTGTGTTCAAGCTTCTTGTAGACTGATGCTGGCATCACACTGACACTTGCTCCGAGATCACAAAGTGCATTGTTAAAGTGCTGGTCTCCGATTGAGCAATCAATGGTAGGACATCCTGGATCTTTCTTCTTCCTTAGTGGTTGGTTGAGGATGGCCGCACTACATTCTTCTGTCAGCTTGATTACCTCAGTGGTGGGCAGTGGCCTCTTTTTGTTAAGAATATCTCTAATGTACTTCGCATATGTGGGTACCTGTATGGCATCAAGTAGAGGTATGTTGACATATAACTTTTGAATGACCTCTACAAACTTACCAAACTGCTCATCCGACTGTAGTCCTCTGTTTCTTCTGGGAAATGGCAAATAGTTGGTGTCGTGAAAATCTTTCCTCATTTCTCCAGTTCTTGATGGTTGTAGCAGATCTTCTGCTTCAACTGGTCTCTCTTCTTCTATCATTGCTGGTTGCACTGGAGCTGGTGTTTTTTGCTTCTCTCTTGGGTGTGGGGATCTCTGGTAGATCTCCCTCCTCTAGTAGTTATGTTCTTTACCTGAATTCATACCTTTGCTATTGGGTTGACTTGAGGTGGTTTGATATTTGTATACTGTCTCTATAGCCCTTTGATCTTCTTTGAACTTGGCCCTCTGGTCAATCCAATGGAGCAAATCTTTCATCTTAGTTGATAGTGCTTTTACTTCTTCTGGTATTTCTTCAGTTTGATGACAATGTTGAGTCTTGTCTTGGAACCAGCTTTGGTTTTCTGCTATCTTATCCAAAAGTGTCTCTGCTTTTCCAATTGTAAACTCCAAGAATGATCCTTCAGCAGATGCATCTAGGCACTCACGAGACTTTTGGGTTAATCCATGATAAAAGGTCTGCATAAGTAACCATTTGGCCATTCCATGGTGAGGACAATCTGATATGTATCCTTGAAAATGCTCCCATGCTTCTGGAATGGTTTCTGTCTTCTGCTGTTGGAAACTGACAATATTTCCTCTTAAGGCAGCTGTTTTGCCTATAGGGAAAAACTTTGATAGAAAGGCATCTGACAGGTTCGTCCAATTTTTGATGTTTGCTTGATTGGTGTAGAACCACTTCCTCGCCTTCCCTTCTAGTGAAAATGGAAAGAGGCGAAGTAGTATGACGTCTTTGTCAACTCCGTTGATGCTAATTGTGCTTCCAATCTCCAAGAAGTTCTGCAAATGTGCACTAGCATCTTCGTGTGCCTTCCCACTGAATTGTATAGCTTGCACCAAGTTGATGAGGTTTGACTTGAGCTCGAACTCAGGTACTCCTTCTACTTCAAATCTTGGACCAGTAAGAATGTTCTCAAGACTTGGGGCAGAAAATTCCTATAAGGTCTTCTGTGCCATCACTTCAACAATTGGTAGCTAGCTTCTTCTTCCTTGATTGCTTTGGTTCTGATGATGAAGAATTTAATTCACCAAAGTCAATCCTGATATACCCTGTAAAAAATTTAAACATAGGAAAACAACAGGGTGAACCTGCCAAAGCAGAGGTGCCTTGCTATGATTTCTCATTTATATAGTAGCTGTTATGCAATTATTTCTCAATAGTCTAGTCTAAAATTTTATTTGAATAACCTTGACCGACTTCCTGACTTTCCTTACCGTTCCCCGGCAACGGCGCCAGAAATGCTTGTTGACACTAGCTAACACCACTTGAATACTAGGTTGTCATCCCTAGCATGGTGCTAGAGCGTACTAAGGTATTTATAAACATAAGGGCTCTCTAGAAAATAATCTATTCTATCCGCAAGCGCACAGATAAAATACCTCATTGTAGCATTTCACCAGGATAAGTATTCCAGGTATCGTTATTTATAATTTTGCTTAAGAGAACGGCGAAAGCGAAAACAGGGGTAAAATCTATCAAGGCTTAGACTAGAGATAAACTTGCAAGAACATGATTACTACTGAGAAACTCGTCACACAGTCACTTGCTTTGGCAGGGGGTAAGCCATAATAATAAAGATAATGAAATATAAGCTCATGGGTAAATAACACAGCGATTAGAAATAGACTACTCCACATAAATGTAAGGTGACGTCGGACTAGCAAGAGAATGGATTCTAAGTATCTACTATTTACTAAGTCATAATCTACTCTAAGCCTCTACAAGATCATATATAGCACAAAAGACTCTTCATTCATGTATAAGGAACATTGCTAAAGTAAATCAGAACATAGCAAGACTTACTCCGCAATACAAATTCTACCTGTCCTATCAACGGAGGGTGGACTATATAAGAATCAACGAAGCTGTCACCATCGCGAACTACCACACGACCCGGCCAATAGGATACATTTGCAGGTAAATAACATCTAAGCACCACGCCTACATGTGATCTACCACTTAACTCCCACGTGAAAAGAGCTAAGCGCTTTGCAAACTCATGCATGAACTCATCATCAATCATAACTATATCACTTATAGAACTAGAGCAAACTAGGAACATAATAAATAAAGACATAATGCAATTAGAATAAAGTCATAGAGAAAGATATGAAATAATACCAATCTTTATTGACGAAGATCCGAAATCTAGAGCGCTAGGCCCTACTTCTCTAATTCTATCTAATCAATCCTATAAAACTTGAAAGAATTGGGAGTAGCTAAATCTAATTCTCTGCGGGAGAGAGAGTTTCTAAACCCTAAACTTGATGGCTTCCTCTGATAATGATTTCTCCTCTTCCCCTGGGGTGGAGAGGCCCTGCTTATATAGCCCCCTCAAATGATCGTGGGCCGTCGGATCAAACCGACATTAATCGCACGGTTTTCCTTGATCCTTTAGGTCGGTGGAGCATAATCCGCGAAGTTGACACTGATTGGCCACGGGAGTAGGGCGGCCGCCCCAAACCCTAGGGCGGGCGCCCTGGGCTGGGCCCCGTTCGGCCTCCCGTTCGTTCACGTGTCTTCTGGAGTCTTCTAGATGATAGAAAATTAGCGCACATGTTAATATCTCTATGTAAACCCGACGTGTGGGCCTTCTCTCCGTATTTTCTGATAACCCCCTGCAGAAATAGACAAACACCAAAATTCGTAGAATTCTGTCAGATAAAACCCTAATTCTAGATGTCTAGTGCATATTGATCCTTTTCCATGTTTAGTTGATAATTAAATTTGATACTTTAGGATCGTCAACAAGGAGCACGTAAAATGTCACATGAGGTTGCTGGCAGACCAATACTCGATGGCCTCCTGATCCATCTCGCATTGGCCTAATTCTAACTCTTGTACACGTATGATTACTTTGCTCATAGCATATAACTATATTAAGATATATCTACTCCTCGTAGGACATTCTTTTATTCTTTATTTATTCTTCCTCTCCCCCAGAGTGGAGTGTTAGATGTGTATGTGTGTGTCCACTATCTACACTACAAGTGTTTATCCCCGTATGCTCATCTGGTTAGTTATGCACGTATGTTTATCTTGCTCATATCCATACTAGAACTCTTACTACCATGCCTTCCTACGAAAAAATGTAAATAACAATACCCTGATAATACTTTCAGGTGAAATACTACAACGATAGATCCATGCGCTTGCAGATAACCTCTGTAAATGTTATGACCTATCGGTTGATATTCTTGAGTATTGCTGCTAGGATAAACCAATTCTAGTAGCGATGCTAGGGAATACCAACAGACGTTTCTGATACCGTTACCATGGGTGGGCCTAAACCCCCATTCTTAGTGATCATGTTAAGAAATGCCAACAGGTATTTTTGGTGCTATTGCCAGGGATAGATTGTATCTCTATTCTTGGTAGTGACACTAAGAAATGCCAACAAGCATTTATGGCGTCGTTGCCGGGGAAGGCTTTGGGTAATAAGACTCTAGGATGATATGATCATGATAGCATGCATGTATGGCAGCCATTTGCTCATACAAGCTAATCTTCTATGGTTTCTCCTGTTGTGGGTGAAAATAGGATAGTGCATGAGTGGTTTTGATTTGCCAGATAACTTCGTTTTAGATCTGGAGGCACTCCTAAGGAAGAAGGGGTCTCGTGCCTCTTCTTCTTCTGCCATTGCACCGACAACCGAACCGCTCATTCCTGTACCAGCTGCTACCAATGCTATGGCCCAGAAGTCACTCCGTGAGTTCTCTGTTTTGGCTATTGCCAACGTGCCTACCGGGCCCGCTATCAACATCGGTGACAAGAATTTCAAACTTAGGACCGGGCTGATCACCATGGTGAAGGCCAGTCCATTCTGTGGACTGCCTAGTGAGGATGCCAACACTCACATGGCACACTTCCTTAAACTGTGTGACACAATCATCATCAAAGACGTCGCACCCGAGGCTATCAGGCTCCGTCTGTTTCCCTTCTCCCTTGTGGGGAAGGCAAAACAGTGGTTCTACAAGGACAAGGAAGCTGTGAACACTTAGATCAAATGCTCCGCGGCATTCCTCATCAAATTCTTTCCTATGGGTAAAACCAATGCCCTGCGGGGAAGAATCGCTAACTTCTAGCAGACTTCAATGGAACCCATCCCAGAGGCATGGGAGAGGCTGCAAGAATACATTCAAGCATGCCATCACCATGGGATGGAGAACTAGCTGGTGCTCCAGAACTTATACAATGGGTTAACACCCATGTCGAAGTAGACGCCGCTGCTAGTGCCGCATTTCTCTCGCTCACCACCGATGGGGCTATGGCCCTGATCGAGAAGATGGTGGCCAATCAGGGCTAGGGTGAGGACAGAACCTCGGCCAAAACACAAAAAGGCACACATACCATGAAGGAGATGGATATGCTAGCCGCTAAAATAGACCTACTCCTGAAGAAGTTTGACGAGTGTGCCACCGACGTCAACACTGGCACCGTCAAAACCATGGACTCGCAGATAATGTGCGAGGTCTGTGGTAATGTTGGCTACTCAGGGAATGATTGCCCCGAGACCCACGAAGAGGCACAATATATCAACAACGGGTATTGCCAACAAGGAGGAGACAACAATAATGGCTGGAGTAACCAACCTCGTCCACCATTCCAAGGTAATTCAAATTACAATTCAAATTTTAATTCGAGTCAACCTTCACTTAAGGATTTGGTTTTAGGCCAAGCTAAAATAAATGAAAACCTTACCAAAAAGTTGCTAAATAACGATAAAATACTTGAAAATATCAACTCAAAAATAGAAGATTTATCTTTTTCCATTAAGAATCAATTGAGCTTTAATAAAATGATAGAAACACAAATAGCTCAAATAGCTACTGCCATTCCTTGTGATAATAACGAAAAAAATCCCAGGGCAACCTATAAATTTACTAGAAAATATTAAAGTGGTGACCACGATGGGGGTTAAGTCCACTCGTGATCCATCACCTAACCATGCAGCAAGGAAGCAAAAAGAACGTCAAGAAGAAGAGCCTTCTACATCAATAAAAACACAAAAAGAATCTGAAGAAGAAAAGATATCATTTGAGTACACATATACAACATACCTACGGTTTCCTACAAGAACATGAAAGCAGGTTGTGGATGAGCAATTCGCACGCTTCGTCAAAATGGACGTCTTACATGTACCTTTACGCCAAATACATCAAAGATATCATCAACAACAAACGACCGTTGCCATCCACAGAAGTTGTGAAGTTAATGGAAGAGTGTAGCGCAGCTATACTCAGCCACCTCCTAGAGAAAAAGAAAGATCTGGGGTGTCCCACCATCACTTGTTCAATAGGGACATAGATCTTCGAACATGCCTTGTGCGACCTTAGGGCTAGTGTTAGTTTGATGCCTAAGGTCATCTTCGACAAGCTGAGTTATTCACATTTCACACCCACCACAATAACGCTCCAGCTGGCGAATTCCTCGGTCCGCTATCCGACGGGAATCGCCGAAGATATTTCGGTGAAAATCCGGGATTACTTCGTCCCCGTCGACTTTGTGGTGCTCGACATGGAATTCACAAAGGAATCACCACTCATTTGTGGGTGACCATTCCTCAGCACCGTAGGGGCACAAATCAATCTTGGGGCTGGAGAAATCTGCTTCAACATCAATGGCAAGGAAGGGAAGTTTGAGTTTTGGCCCAGTCATCAAGAAGAATGCAAAATGATCCGCATCAAATACGGGCTAAACCAACAAGGCATAAGAGAGGTAGAGATTCAACCATAGATCATAGACAACCTCTCTAAGGTCACTCAAAAATCTAAGAAAAAGCTAGAGCAAAAGAAAAAGAACAACCCCAAGCACTAGAAGGAATCCCCACACCTTCTTAGAAAGAGAAGGTGTGGAAACATCAAGAAGAAGCTCCAAAGTCCACCACCACACCACCAAAGAAGAACAAAATGGTGTGGACGCCCAAGAAAAAGGACACACCAGTACCCACTCCCCCGGGTACGGATATCCCTTCATCAAGCAAACAATAAAAGGGGGAGAAAGTCTTGTTCATGGGACTTTAAACCATGGACCCTCGCTGAAGGTAATCGGTAGTTATCCTTTTATATCCCTATATTTCCATAAATAAATACTGCTAATAAATAATAATAATAATAATAATAATAATAATAATAATAATAATAATAATAATAATAATAATAATAATTACCTTCCAAAATAAAATTTCATCTCTAATAAAAAGATTTATCATTTTCAACCTCAATTTTTCACCTCTATACAAACTGTCTTGGCTTGGGGAGATGATGTGTGATCCATCATCATCCTATAGGTTTGATAACGCAAGCATGGTGTTTGGGTTATTTAGCCTGCTATGATCATACTAAGATTCTTAGTCTGGTCAGGGAGCTAAAACTGTTTGCATATGATGTGGAAAATAAAATAAAATAAAATAAAAATATTTAATAATAGTTATCGTTTGATAAAATCTTGGTTAATCTTCAAATTTTACATGAAGTATGTTTTAGTTTGAAGCATGGTTTATGCGTGACCATGTCTTCATAGGCTTTTTAAACTAGCAAGGTGTTATGGTTAAATTGCCTACTTTGATTAAATATCACTTTGATCATTGTTCTGAAACCTGCTACATGTAAACTTTAAATGATAAACTAAAGTCATAAAAATATTTACCTTTCAAATAAATTCTTGTTTATGCAAGTATGCCTTGGTTTGAAAATATGATTTGTAGCGATCATATTTTCATAGACTTTTTAAATTAAGCATGGTGCTTAGATTGACTTGTCTACCTTGATCAAATTAGACAATTGTTTAGTTTGATCACTGTTCTAAAACTGCTAAGTATAAAACAAGGATAAAACTACAAATTAAAAACAAAATATAAAATAATGTACCTACCCCAAAGTCTTCATCAAGCAACCTCGGACCACTCGCATTTAGCTAGCTTGGGGGAGGGCCCCGCACAGGTATCATGCATTGCATATTTATTTCCTTGCATTTGTTTTCATCTACTTGCTTATTCACCATGCACATAAAAAATACAAAAAGATAAAAAGACCAAAAATATTTATTCCACTCCATATATATGTGTTGTAGAAATGTTAGTTCTATCCTTGTTGAGATGATGAATAGATACTCTGTCTTATGTTTTAACTATGCCTAGCTTATAGCTTAATTTTCTCCAAGATTTGAGTTTATTGGCTAAAAATGTCCTATCCTAAAAACTTGGAACGTGTGGGTTGCAAAAAGCTTAATCTAGTCTAAGTAGTTGCTTGACATGATATAGTGCAATAGACTTTGTGATGACTTTGTTCTAAGAAAAGACTTGACATCTGGAGTTTTTTTATTTTCAAAATGCTAAAATCAAAAGTTCCTCAATGATTCAAAATTCCTACCAAAAGCCATATGACACACTCGTATACAAACCCTTAGTCATATGCTGCTCGTATTCATGGTAAACTTTGTCAAATTGTTGTGACCAATGTTGAGATTCTTTTCATGTACCCATGATCAAGATTCACGTACACTCACAAATAAAAATGCTGACTCTTACACTGAGAGTTATGCAAAAACATGCATTTTCATCCACCAAAATAAAAACTCCATCATTCATGTTGTGAATCTCTCTCTCAAAATTCCACCAAAAAGAAAGTTTAGGCTATGCAAAAATAAGAGAGAAATAAAAGATGCCATGCCAAAGAAGAATGAGCCAAAAAAAGAGAGAAATAAAAGATGCCATGCCAAAGAAGCATGAGCCATAAAAAGAGAAAAGAAAGAAAGGAAGAAAAGATAGACAACACTTTCAAAAATAGCAAAAGAGAGAGAGGCATGACATTAGAGTACACAAAAAACCAAAAATATTTCACACACTTATACAATCTTGATCAAAGTGTATGACTAGTCTCTCCTATGGTCCGGTTTTTGACTTAGCAACATAACATGAAACAAGTATGTCACTTTTATACCTACCTGAGCTCCACATAAGCCCTTTAGATGGTAGGATAAAAGAAAGGAAAAGTCAAAAGTCTTTGGTGAGGAATACATACACAATTGAGCGATCGAGTGTATCATTTGTGGAACTACAATTTGTTTTGCAAAAACTTTCAAAACCTCTGGACAAATGGTCAATCAAAGAACGAATGATAAGCGGGTCGGTTAATCTATTCTGTCTTGCAACCACCCAAGACTTGGAGAAGGCTAAAAAGCCTGGCAGGTAACAAGATAATAACGGGTGGGCAATATGCCAATTTATTCAAATTGCGACAGAAAAGTTTGTTATGAATATGGCATCTTTGAAATATAATCGGCATAGTAGCAACTCCTGATCAACAACCAATGTCTTAGCTTTTGCTCGAGGACGAGCAAAGGGTAAGGTTGGGGGATTTTATTGGCGGTCATTATTGACACATTTATACCGCCAACATAAGTCCAAAAAGGAGAGAAACATACACTTCTACACACATACACCTTTGCTACTAACGTGTTTCCACTTGTACCGGTAGAATTAACATTTTGCAGAAGCATACACTAGAAACAAGTGAAACAGGGCAGGAAAGGCGCTTTCTAGAAGGCGTAAAAGGTAAACAAGAGAAGAAGCTCAGTTCCTGAACCCAAACCGGCCAAGCCCACCACACCATGGTGATCTAGGCCCAGAGCACGGTCCATAGGACAAAGTGGAGGTCAAGGGGGCCCAGCCCAGGCGCGGGCACTCCTAGGGCACGGGCACGTCCCCCCCGCCTCTCTGGCCCAGCTCGCTCGTGGTGGTGCAATTAAGGCTGAGGGCTGGTGGTCCGGGGTGGATCCAAGGAATATTCCCCTCCACCGCCTGTCCAAGCCCCTATATAAGAGAGGGGGAGGGGCTCTCTCTCACACACACACCTCACTACACATCACACTCTCACTTGAGCTCCCCCTCTCCACTCTCTAGCTTAGAGTTAGTGTAACAACCCAAGAATCTACACACCAAAAATACCAGCTACCAAAAATTTTTCTCAAAAATCCCATGTGATGATGAGTGTCATGTGTAGAAATCCAACCTAAGAGATGCATTAGGTCTAACTCCAACCCTAGGCAACACATAAGCATGGCAGGTCATTTGAGGATTAAGATTATTTAATTTCTAACAACTTAACTCAAGTTGTGATTTGGATTTTCATTTGCTTTATGTTATGCTTAACAATACCATTAAAGTAATAAACCATAAAGTAACTATAGAACAAATCAAAAGAATAAATGTTTAAGGCGAAAACTAACACTATTATTATTATTATTACTATTGTTAGTATGAATACAAATTTCCTAAACTCAAACAAATAAGTTACACTGGTTTGGAATTCAAATTTCAAACCAAATTTGAATTCAAACAAATGGAAATGAAATGAAAAACATAAAAAGGAAAAGGAGGAGGAGGCCTCCCAGCCAGCTGCTCGGCCCAGCCATCCGACCCAAGCCGCCGCTCAAGCGGCCAGCTCCAGCGCGCACACGCGCGGCCCAGCGAGCCGGCCCAGGCAACCGCTTCCGCTCGCGTGCCCAGCCCCGCTGGCTGCTGCTGCCGCTGCCGCTTGGCCCCTCGTGTCAGCCGCACGTTGCCCGCGCCCACGCGATTTTCATTTTCCTTGCAGCCGCTGCCACGTGGGCCCCGCACGACAGGCTCCTGTTCTTCTTCTCCACGCCATGCTCAACCACCGCGCGACCGGGGGCCGACAGCATTGGCAGAGGCGGGCCAGGGGTCACGCCCGGGGCTTGCCCTTGTTCCCCCTCTTGCGCCGTGCCCACGCAACCTCACGCCACCGTAGGATGCGTCGCATGCTTCTCCACCGACCGATCGCCACTGCCATGGGAGCTTGGCATTCGGCTATAAAGGCCTAGCCCCGATCACCCTAGTGCCCGAGCTCTCAACGCCCCGCCACCACCGGGTGGCTACCCTCTGCACATCCGAGCCAAGAGAAAGAGAACCAAGGGTGGAAGAAGGAGGGGAGAGGAGAAAAACAGGGGAAGGCGCCGTCGGAACACCACCAGAGTCACCGGAGCCGATGGCGACGCTGTCGTCCCCAACACGGTCGCGGGTCGGCACTGCACGGCTTCCGGAGCTACACGGCCACAACCCGCCACTGCACCGCTATCCTCTCGCCCTCAACACCGACGGTGAGCCGTACGCCGCTGAGACCCCTCTTAGCCCATGGGTTCGCCTAGACCTCCATGAACGGACTGCGCCGGAGCACGAACTCTTGTTTCGGTTGGCCAAAACGGCAGCCTAGAAGGACCACCGCAGCCCCCGTGTCGAGCCGATCGGAAACATGAGGCAAAAGGAAAGGAAGAGAGCAACGTCGAGCACAACAGCTCGAGCACGCCGTTATGGTTCACGGAGAGCACACGCTCGCCATGGATCCAAGCACAGCTGTGACGCGGCCACAGCGCTTCCTACGCCACGGTAGAGATGGCGCAACCACCTTGGTTGGTTCCGCAACACCACGGAACACGTCGCGCACACGATTAGAGTAGGAGAGGATCACTAGAACGTCAAACGGAGGTCACACCGCACCACGGCCGGAGCGCCACCGCCACCGCGTCGACTCCACCGGGGCCAAGACCACCGGAGACTCTAGAAGTCCCCTCGACCTGCCCAACGAGTCCGCTGGAACACCGTGATGCTCACGCGCACCACCAAAAACGGCCTAAGCCGTAGTCCGCGCCCTTCCCGCACGCCGGTGGTGCTCAAGCCGCCGATCACCGCGGCCAGCGCCACGGGAAGCCCTGGCCGCCACCTTGATCTCACCGCCGCTGTCGCCATGACGTAAGAAGGCTTTCCCCCACTTCAATTTGACGCCTGGACCCTTGCGGAAGCTCGCCGGCAAGCACGGTGCCGGCAGGGACACGCTGGAGATGGAAGCAGAGGCTTCCCCTCGCCAGCCACTCACACATGCACTCGGTGCACGCGGACCATAGAGAGAGAGAAGAAGGGTGGACGCGGTTCACCAGAAGAAGACGCGGTTCACCGTGGACCAGCGCTCGCGTCCACCGTGAACCGAGCTCATGGACCAAGCCCAGTAGAAGCCCACGGCTACGACGTGGCAGCACCACAGCTTGCCACGTGTCCGACCCGACCCGGCCCAGACCGGCCCAACCCGAGCCCAACCGGCCCAGTTTGGACCCGACCCGTGTTGACCGTTGACCGGTCAAATGTTGACCGTTGACCTAGGCCCACATGTCAGTGACACATAGCCGCAGGACCCACTTGACAGTGGGTGACGTCATCCTGACGTCATGATGACGTCATGCGGGACCCACCTGTCGGTGATAATACAACCGGGGGTGACGTCACGCTGACGTCACGATGCTGACATCAGTGCCCCCGGACCCACATTTCAGTGACTCAAGAACTCTGGCCCCACTTGTCAGCCACGACGACGTTGATGACGTCATGCTGACGTCATGATGATGTCAGCAGGACCCCACTGGTCACCCACGATGACGATGATGACGTCATGCTGACGTCATGATGACGTTAGCAGGGCCCCACCTGTCAGCCCAGAGCCAGGGCGATGACATCAGGCTGACGTCAGCAAGCCACGTGGACCAACCACAGCGCGACACGTGTCAGCCCAGGAATAATTCAGCCTTTTTCATTTTCAGAAATAGATTTAATCTTCAGAAATTCATAACTAAATCATACGACCTCAGAAAAATATGAAATCAGGACCAAAATTCATCTAAAATCAAGCTCTACACAACGAACCCATGTTTGAGTGTATTTGGTTCTTTTGAATTTTAATTGCTTCTTTGTGCTATTCTATAGATGTCGCTAACGCGACTATAATACGTTTATTTGCAGACTCAGAGGAGAATCGGTCTGACGAGGATCGTGAGTACTGTGAGGAGTACGGAGACGACTACACCGAAGGTGCCACATCCCACCCAATCTCGTAGCACCTATTACGCATGGCCGAAATAGAAATGCTAGTGCTCTACATTCTTGTTATGATCACGCTGTGGTAGGACTTGCATGGTAGTATGCTATCTTGATGATCCTTACTTTGATGCAACCTTACCCCTGCTCACCCAGCTGTTAGGCTAGTCACGCGCTTGCTATTATATTTTGTTTATTACTCTACTACACTTGCATGCGTGGTGGAAACTGATGATATCTAAACTATGGGGAGAGTGCTGCGTGGGTGACTGGGGTGTGTGGAGGGTGAGGGTTGTGTCGACCAAGCTGGTGTATCGGACGAGCCTGGGGCAAGTCTTGCCGTGGGGTGCTACCTGGACACCCCAAGAATGAGTACCTGTGGTGGGTAAGTGGCATATGGGATGGCCTTGGGCGTGAACCTGTGATGGGAGGAGCCCAAGGTGGAGGTGCTGTGGTGGCACGGTAAAAGGAAACCCTGACGGAGACATACTGGCTTGGTCATACCTAAGGACTTACTAGTACTCAGATTCACCGGGAAGCCTTACAAACCACTCGCCCTATATGGTGTGGGACGGCCAAACTACTTGGTAGGATTTTGCCACTACTGCTAGGTTGATAGCAGAAAGTGTGAGGGAGGTACGGGGTGCAGATGATCTCCCCCACACCCTCCCGAGACTTCATGGAGACCTCGTGGACCCGGCTCATGACTCACAGTTTCAGCCACTCCAGACTAGATTTGGGGTGTACCAGGGCTGAATGGTAGGGTGGCAATATCCTAGGCTAGCAAGTGGCTGGAATCAGCCCAGTTGACGACGGTCAGCAAGGAAGGCAGATCTTGTGGTTAAGTAAAACCTCTGCAGAGTGTATGGTTGATCGATCGATACATACGTCGATTTATCGGCTATGGACCTTTCCTGGGTTTCGCTTAAACTAGATAGTGAGATGAGTCCTTCTCTTCTTTCCCTAGGAGTGAGTGTTCGGACGTAGCCAGGGGCTACGAGCCTTGAGACAGTGCCGAGAGGGAGTTGGCCTGTCGAATGAGCGATGGTATGGTGGAGATAGGATGAAGTGCGATGGTGGTGGTTTGTCGATCCCAGGATCAAAACCTGGTTTCGGGAATGGTTTGAGGTGGTATGGGTGTGGGAGTGGTGTTAAAACTTGATCAACTACATTATACACATGATATGATAGGAAACCCTAGCCCTATAGGTATCTCATGATTACAACCATGTGCATCCAATTCCACAAAGCAATGCTCATAGGGTGGGAGTGGCCAGTACAAATCGTACTGATAGATTTTGGCACACAGGTTCTGCTGAGGAGTATAGCTCCGAGGAGAATGACGGATGAGGGATTCGTTCCTATGCTCGAGTTTGGCGATCAAGTCTTCAAGCTGTTCTGGTTGTTTGCTGCTTTTATTTTTCCGCCAATGAGGCGATGTAATAATTTATGTATTCCGCCCTATATGTACTCTGATAATAATGTTGTATGGATGTGTTATCAACTGGAAATTGGGTAATATGATCTACAATGGTCTTATTACACATCGACTCTGTGGATTTCCCTTCGTGGAAATCGGGGTTGTTTCAGTTAGTCTAGTAGAAGTAGTAGAGGAGTAGAGAAGCTACCTTGGAGGGCTTGGCTCCTTGGAGAAGAATTGGTGAGAATAAAAAGAGTTATCTTTTCTTCAAATAGCCATGTCTTCATCTTATGAATATAGTTTGTGCTATGAACTAGAGTATAGTCATGTTGATATATTCAAGATATATGAACTACAATATAGTCCCTATGTCTTGTTCATATCATACTTGGCTCAATGCTTTATCGTTCATACCATGTTCATGAACAGATTTAGACTTATGTTGAGGTGGTGGTTCATCATGCTTTTAGGTACACCCAAGTCCTTTACCTATTGATCCATAGGGTCGGGGACTCGGGGGGTTTGGGTGGTTCCTATGTATGCGGGCGAGGTGCCCGGATATATAGGGGTGGGTGAATGCATTTCATGTCCCACAGTTGAGGGGTAGGCGACAGGTGGTGACAGCCCGGTCCATCCTTCGTAATCCCCCACGTTCGGCCATGGTATAGGAGTATGTAAATTATCACATGAGGTTGCTGGCAGACCAGTACTCGATGGCCTCCTGATCCATCTCGTATAGGTCTAGTTCTAACTCATGTACATGTATGATTACTTTTCTCATAGCATATAACTATATTAAGATATATCTACTCCTCGTAGGACATTCTTTTATTATTTATTTATTCTTCCTCTCCCCTAGAGTGGAGTGTTAGATGTGTATGTGTGTGTCCACTATCTACACTACAACTGTTTACCCTAGTAGGCTCACCTGGTTAGTTATGCACGTATGTCTATCTTGCTCATATCCATACTAGAACTCTTACTACCATGCCTTCCTACGGAAAAATATAAATAACGATACCCTGATAATACTTCCGGGTGAAATGCTACAATGATAGATCCGTGCGTTTGCGGATAACCTCTGTAAATGTTATGACCTATCGGTTGATATTCCTTAGTATTGCTGCTAGGATAAACCAATTCTAGTAGCGATGCTAGGGAATGCCAATATGCGTTTCTGATACCGTTACCAATCAAGCAAATGTCCGTAAGGGACGGTTCACTATACTACTGTTGAAGAAATACCTTCTGGTGAGGTAGTCACGGATGGTACATTTCTTGTTAACCAGCATCCTGCAGTCGTGCTATTTGATTCGGGTGCTTCACATTCTTTTGTAAGTTCAATCTTTGCATCCAAGCATAATCTAAAGGTGATTACAATAGCCAAGGGTGGTTATTGCATTAGTGCAGCTGGGAACAATATCTTGACAAATCAAGTAGTTAATGATGTGCAGATCAACATAGGTGATCGAGAGTTTGTAGTCAATCTTGTAGTTTTGCCAGGAGTGGGGATCGATGTAATCCTAGGGATGAAGTGGATGAGTGGTAATGGAGTTCTAATCGATACCTCTACTCGGGTTGTTATTAAGGGATCCCATAGATAAGAAGACCTTTGTAGTTCAACTCCCTCATGATATTGCCCTCCACAATACAGCCAATGTTGTTGTATCCAAGGTCATTGTGAATGTTCCTGTTGTGTGTGAGTATCCGGACCTGATGACTTGCCTAGATTACCTCTGGATCGTGATGTGGAATTCAAGATTGAGCTAATTCTGGGTACTGCTCCTATCTCTAGAAGACCTTATCGTATGCCACCCAACGAGTTAGCTGAGCTCAAGACTCAGTTGAATGAGCTTTTGAAGAAGGGTTTGATTCATCCTAGCTTTTCTCCATGGGGTTGTCTTGCTATCTTTGTGAAGGAGGATCTAATCCTTGCGCATGTGCATGGATTATCGTCCACTCAATGCCATCACCATCAAGAACAAATATCCTCTTCCCCGCATTGATATATTATTTGATAAGTTGTCTAAAGCTAAGGTATTCTCTAAGATTGATTTGAGATCTAGCTATCATCAGATCAAGATTCGTCCTGAAGATATACCTAAGACTGCTTTCTCTACCAGATACGGGCTGTATGAGTATCTTATCATGTCCTTTGGGTTGACAAATACTCCTGCACACTTCATGTATCTGATGAATTTTGTATTCATGCCCGAGTTAGACAAGTTTGTAGTGGTTTTCATCGATGATATCCTCATCTATTCCCAGAATGAAAAAGAGCATGCCGAGCATATGAGAGTTGTCTTAACTCGATTGCGTAACCATAAGCTTTATGCCAAGTTCAGCAAATGCGAGTATAGTTGAAGAAGGTACCCTTCCTTGGTCATGTGTTGTCCGAGGATGGCATTTCTGTTGATCCTACCAAAGTGGAAGAAGTGCTGGATTGGAAGGCATCGACTTTGGTTCATGAAGTTCGGAATTTTCTTGGTTTGGCTGGCATTATCATCACTTCATCCTAGATTTCTCTAAAATAGCCAAGCATATAACTCGATTGCTTCAAAAAGATGAGAAGTTTGTCTGGACTCCGGAGTGTGAAGAGGCTTTCCACACTTTGCAGACGTTGTTGACTTCTGCTCCTGTCTTGGCACAACCTAATATCAAAAAGTCTTTTGATGTGTTTTGTGATGCATTAGGTATCGATTTAGGATGTGTTCTTATGCAGGAAGGCCAGGTCATTGCTTGTGCCTCGTGCCAGCTTCAGAAGCATGAAGTCAACTATCCCACTCCTGATTTAGAGTTAGCCGCAGTTGTTCATGCTCTGAAGATTTAGAGACATTACTTGGTTGGTAATGTGTGCAATATCTATACAGATCATAAAAGTCTCAAATACATCTTCACTCAGCCAGAGTTGAACATGCGTCAATGACGATGGTTAGAGTTGATCAAAGACTATAATCTGCAAGTACATTATCATCCTAGCAAGGTGAATGTTGTTGCTGATGCCTTGAGTAGAAAATCTCATTGCAATTCTCTGGTCGGTGAAGATTTTCATCTATCACATCTCCTTCATCCAGTTGTGCTCCACAATATCACTATTGATTGCTCTCTTCAAAGTCGAATCATCGAGCTTCAAAAGACTAATGTGGGTGTGTTTCACATCAAACGGAAGATGAAAGAGCAAGAAACCAAGCATTTTTGAGTAGATGACAAAGGAATTCCTTGGTTCAAAGATTGACTCATAGTGCCCAAGGACAAGGAACTTAGAAACCAAATCATGGCTGAAGCCCATTCTTCTAAATTGTCTATCCATCCCGGTAGTAGCAAAATGTATCAAGATCTTAAGCCTTACTTTTGGTGGACCAAAATGAAGGAAGAGATCGCAGCATACGTTGCTAGGTATGATAATTGTTGTAGAGTCAAGGCTATTCACATGAAGCTTGGATTACTTCAACCTCTATCTATTCCCGGTTGGAAGTGGGAAGAGATCATTATGGATTTCATTGTCGGTTTGCCAACGACAGAGAAGGGTTTTGATTCCATCTGGGTCACAGTTGATCGTCTAACCAAGTCGGTCCATTTCCTTCTTATGAGAACTAACTATCATAGACATCAATATGTTGATCTTTACTTCCAACAAGTTATGCGTCTTCATGGGGTGCCCAAGTCTATTATCTCTGACAGGGGATCTCAATTCACCGCTCGCTTCTGGGAGTGTTTACATCAGAATCTAGGCACCCATTTAATCCGTAGTTCTGCTTATCATCTGCAAACATCGAGGCAAACTGAGCATGTTAATCAAATTCTTGAGGACATGCTTAGGGCTTGCCTTATCTCTTGCAAAGGCTCTTGGGAGAAATGGTTGCCGCTAGCTGAATTCTCTTGTAACAATAGCTATCAAGAGAGTATCCAAATGGCTCCCTTTGAGACGTTGTATGGTCGCAAATGTAGGACTCCGTTGAACTAGGTTGAACCTGGGGAAAGTAGGTACTATGGAATCGACTTTTTTTAAGGAAGCCAAGGAGCAGGTCCATACCATTCAGAAACATATGGATAGCACCTCATAAATTTTTCATAGCATTTGGAGCTATAGAATAAGAGATATGATTTTCCCCTTTTTATCCAAGAATAAAAGAGATAAATAATAACTATTTATTTTATTATAGAACATGGCATGTTTCCTATTTTTAATAAAAACTAGACTGTACCAGGAGCACAACAAAATTTGAATCACCCAAATTGGAGCTCTAAAACTCCAGATATGATTTTTCAAAGAATACAACCAAATCTAGAATTTGAATTAAACCTAAATCTACTTGGGCCACCAACTGGTGGGACCTATGGGGTCAACAGGCCCATTCGATAGCCACAGTAGAATAGAGGACGATGGCTGACCGGTGATTTCTCACCGTCAGTGAGAGCTCCGGCAAAACCGAGGCCACCAGTGTGACCTACATGGCGAGTCGCGTCGATAGGGGTAGGTGGCTAGGTCTAGGGTTCACCAAAGCATGCTCATTGCTGGCAATGGCGGCACGGCGGCGCTGCAAGGTGGTACGTCAGCTTGCTTAGGCCCTAATCGAACCCAAAGAAGACGGCTACAACTTCATGGTGGTCTAGCGAAGCGAACAAGGCTACCTAGGGTTTCGGTGGACCTCTCAAACCAAGCCACCAACGTGAATGTCAACGCGGAGCAGTGAGCGTGGCTGTGGCAGCCATCTCGTTCAGCTCTGATGAGGCTATGACATGTCATAGCATCATGCAACCACCTAGGCTACAACCTCAGCTAAAGCTAACAGAAAGAAGATGAAGAAAAGAGAGAGAGGAAGCCGGTGGTGAGCTTGACTTAACGGTGGCCATGGCCGAGCCCCGCTTCGGCGAGATTCCAAACGAGCAATGTGCCCTATACCTTCACGTATAGGCTCAATGAAGAGAACGACGGTGTAGAGGGGGTCAAGGCAGAGCCGTGGGTGCATTGGCTTGGGCAATGGTGCGGTGGTGCAGGAGTTAGGCACGGTCGCTGGGGCAGAGAGCGAAGGGGAGGGAGAAGCAAATGGAGGCAGCCCGGCGCTCCGGGATGGCTCCTGGCCTTGCTCACACGAGTGCGGGTGTGGCGTCGACACGTAGCAGCCACGCGACCGCCATGTCCTACACGCGGTCGGCCACTGAAGCCGGCCAATTTGAATCGATGAAGATCGATTCAGTCAAGGCAGTGACTGACAACGCGTTTTGAGCGACCAAGATCTCCTAAACCAGCTCGAATTAGTGAAAGACATAATTAGGAAAAATGTAGAGCTACACAAGATCTCTAGCTTTGTCAATAGGCACTTGATCTAATTAGGCATGGATTGGGAACTACAGGCTCGGAACTAGGGTAAAATGAAACTGTATTGCAGTTTAACACTTAGAATATTTCAGTCCCAAACAGCATGCAAATTTCAACTTGAGAGACCTGTTAGAGGGTGTTCTGACCATTTTCATGAGATGACCCTAAAACAACTTTTGTTCCTTAACAAATTTACAACAACTTTGTTTAAGGGTGCACAAACATGCAAACACTTCAAGCAGCACTTTTTAAACAGTCAAGCAAAAGAGGCACAGAGGTCAACCAAAGTCAAACTAGTACTTAGGGGCATAATTAGGCAACATGGTCAACATGAACATTGTTCCATCAAGTGTCATAAGCATAGTTAAGGTGCTAATGAGTCTATTGGACCCTCACTTGCATTAACTATAGAAGACCAAAAGCATACGCACAATGAAACATACAAGGACAAAACAATTTTTCACATGGTTCAAAGCAATGTTTCAAAGGTTTCACAAGGATGTTTCATAAGTAAAGCTCATGCATGGATGAATGATGCTTATGTTCATGTAGTGCAAGTGCAAATGAGGCAAGATAACACCTGGGGTGCTACAAGAATCAACCAGATCATAATCAAAAAAGAGATTTTTCTTCCCCTAACGGAATTGGATGCCACAACCACCTAGCAAAGAAGTATTGTCACTACAGGGGTGCAGCTTCAAACAAAAAAAGTAGCGAAACAGAGAGATTGAAGGAATCATACTAAGAAAAACTTCACAGAGATGGATGAACACTGACAGATGAAGGACAGCGTTCGGGATTAAGTGGTTCAGAGAGATATCGAAACAATGAAGAAAACAATGAAGAAAAGCAGAAGCAGGCAGGCAGAGACCAGCTCGAACGAAAGAGATAAACAGAACAATCTCACTAGGACCAGGAGTAGGAACCCAGTGCTGGCCTGGGATCTTCCAGTTAGCGAAGCCCTTTTCCTAGATGAGGCCGTCTCTGACTAACTCACGCATGGTCCTCCGTCATGGTCGGAGCTGGCCAGAGCTTCTCTACAGCCCTCATAGTGATGAACTCTTGGTTCTCGATGATCGAGAGCGATGCCTCCTCGTCCACCAAGACCTCCTTCGACTTGCTTGACGACTTCTTGCCCATGCAATGATGGGGCTCTAAGGTCGACGACAAAGTACGAATAGCAGCGGCACTCGAATGACGATAGCGGTAGAGCTCTGAAGGCTAGGGTTTTGCAAAAGCTGAATGCTAGAAGGCAAGAATAAGAAAGGCCCTTAAATAGATTTACAGTAGAAAAAACACAACCCACCAAGCCCGTTTAACATGGCATGGGAACGCAACGGTCTGTTCCCTTCCATAACTGACACAGCTGAAATAACGGATTGCACACCTTTTCACAACGAAACAGTACAATGGGCAGATTTCAAACTTATCCATTCACACTATGCCACTACCGAATTGTTACAACTCGTACAAACTCAGAAAGAACACGCCATTTGTAAGATACACAGAAGAGATTACAGAACGCTACCAAAAAGAACCTAGATTTTTCAAGAACAACCCGGATGAAACTTAATAGCACTCAGAGAAGCAAAAAAGGAGACAACAACTCAGAAAGCAAGATTTTTTCTATTACAAATATCTTCAAAAGATACAAAATTACAGATCTCACAAGACCCAATGAATTCAGAACTGATGAACAAGCTAGCAACAAAAAGCACAGAAAGAACACGGCTCTAGAAACGACTACATGCCCCTAGTCGCTACTCGGCAGAATACAACCTACTCAGTTACACTATTTTCTTCAAAGGAGGAGCGCAGTGCATCCAAGATTGGTGTTAGCAGCACGGCGTGACAACACGGACCAGGTGAGGCTCATAGGCATCTATCTACCCAAGCCTAATGTGATCCTAGATCAGATGCTGATCTGCACCGGACAGTCGCAAGGCAGAGTAGAAGGATCAACCCGGTACTGCTGGATGAGAGAACACATCCCACATCACAAGACTTCTTCCACTTATCAGGATGGACTACTCGGTGCAATGCCGCCGAGAGATTAGTCTACCTCTAATCTCGATCACAAGACTTCTTCCATCTACTACAAGATCTAACAAGTCCTACAACTCACGCCCGGGGCTTCTCTACTTCACAAGCTACCATATTCATAACTATAAGACTTCAAGAACTACAACAAGACCTTCCCGGCATGCAGCAGCTCGTCAGGTGGGTATTTATAGGCCAAGGAGCAGCGTACAAAGAACAAGTGCACCAAACAAATCCAACCTAGCGAAGCATTCAGAGAAGTGACAGAAAGCAGTAAAGTAAAAGCTACCACATATGAAGACATGGTACTCAATGATAGTATATCCAAAGGAATATGCCAACACTATGCAACCTGTGACTGCGCAGCATTTAACCAACCCAACGGCCAACTACCACCTACCACTCACAAAAAGAAGGTTACTTGAGAATATGACAAAAGACCCTATATCCGAGTTCTTCTTGAATAAAAAGAACCTGGATATATGCTCGGGGGCTGCAGGGTACATATCCTCAGATGAGATTTTTAGTTTTTCCAACGATAGAAATTCAAGACCCTCCAACTTTTTATTCCAAATAGCAAGAGGCTCGGGGCTACACTTAGTGAGTGCATTTTTCTTCAAAAAAGCGCACGTCACCCAAAAGACTTCTTCAAGACAGGACCACTTCAAGGCTTCACGTCGAAAGAACCCAAACCAAGCTCAATTCACCAGGCAAAGAAGGAGAAACAAGGAGGCCGTTGAGTTCAACCATGAAATGCTCAGGGGCTTGTCGAGGCAGGACCTACAGAGTTCTCTAGCAATGTGACTACAGGCCATGGGCCCTGGCCTAGCCCTCGGACAAAAGCAAAAAGAGGTGCAGCGTCCGCTACACCGAACCTGAGTAGAATAGGCCAGACTAGCTGGATTCCTATGAAAAGTACCTTCTGTATTTAGTTCAGGGCACCTTCTTTAGATCCGACTAGGATTGTAACCGCACCACAGTCTTCTCTATCGATATAAATTGAGGCCGTGGGCACCCTGTAAGGGGAGAGATAACAGAACACAATCAATCCAACGCAAAGGCTAACACCGACTAGACGTAAAGGTTATTACTCGATCACGATCGAGGGCCCGAACCAGTATAAATCGACTATCTCTGTATTCACCGTCGAGTTTCAGTATACGCCGAAGCCTAAACAACTGTCCTGGATGCCCCCGTGGCAGGCTATTGGTGGTAAAACATCGACAAATTTTGCCCTTAGATATTTTGAGTCGAACAACATAACCCGAGGGCATTATGGTCCAACCCGAGGTAATCTTCATCCGACGGCCACCACGCCCTTCATGAGATAGCTTTGCCTCGACGCGAACTCCTCGATGCAGCCACGTGCCGTCCGTTTCTCCTCAGAACCTTCGCTGGGTTTTGAGGCCCAAACCCGTGAAACCAGGCACCGATGGTTTTAAGGCCCAAACAATAAAACCACGGCGAGTAGCATACTCCATACGTGTCCCCTGCCACTTGACGCATATCACTGTCGTCCTCGATCAGTTGTCTGCCAAGTCCTCCTAAGCCCCGCTCGACTTGCACGTTCGCGTCTTGACTCGATCAATACGGTCACTCCCATGTACACTTGCGCTTGTCGATGTCCCAGATGTCAGCCATCGTGGCTGGTCACCTGGCCTCTTGGTCCCTCGGTCCAAGCCTCACGTCCGCCCTTCACCGCTCCTAGTCCATCGGCACGACACGTCCCTACTTGACCATCACCCGCCGTCGACCACCGCCTCCAAGCTCCACACCTACACACCACAAGCCAAGAGACATGTTGCACAACCCAACTCACGCCATGGTTAGTCACAAACTCAACCTAGGTCATGGATCACATTGATAATCACTCATCACAAACCGAACCACAAGGGCACATATCAACATTGTGTTCGCAGATATATCAAACATGTTCTCCATTTCATATAGAAAACTTAATTGAGTGGAGCATACTCCGATGTATGGTGTTCCAATCTCTAAAATAACCCAAATATGCATTATTTTCTGTAGATACAACAGTAACAGAAAAATTATTATAACCCAGTGTCAGTGTTCGGACCCGAGAGGGCCCTAGACCAACGAGTGAATTTGTGCTGCGTGCTCCCTAATCTGGATGGTGATGCAAAGAGAATACACGGAGGTTTATCCTGGTTCGGGCAAAGAAGGCCCTACGTCCAGCGGGGGGAGAGTATTGTATTTCCTTGCACCTAAGTGCTTGCGTAGGGGTTACAAGCTGCGAGAGAGGGAACCGGTCCCAAGTCTCAAGAAAAGAGTAAAATGGAGTGTTGCTTGAGATATTGATCTCAGAAGTGGAGAAAAGTGTCTATCTTTTTCCCCCTGTCCCCCTTTTTGGAGAACCCTCCGCCCTCCCATTTATAGGGTCGAGTGAAGGCTCAGGGGCTCCTAAAACCCTAAGGCGGCGCCTTACAGGTGAAGGTCCGATGGGCGCTGTAGACGTTGCTGTAGCGGCGTGCTCTGGTGATGGCCGGCCATCCCCAAGGTGTCGTGACGATGTTGATGACGGGACGGTGAATGATCCTAGGCTCTGTGTAGAGCGCGCGATCCTCTGTAGCCGACGTGCAGGCGTCATTCCTTTGTTGACTAGCGGCGGTCGAGGCCGGGTCGGGACGTAACTGAGGGGGTCGACGAGGAACGGATAAGGCCGGGCCCCAGGAAACCCAGGTGTGGTGGTTGTCTTCTTGTGAGTTGAGGGAGTATTGACGGTGGAACAGTGCTTGACGTGGCGTGAATAGTGGCAACTCTTTTCACCGCCCATCCTGGGGTGGGTAGTAAAAAGTGGGATTAGACATGGATGTCGCTCCCATGCTGGCGCGTTGTAGCCACGTTAGTGGAAGTGGTTGCATTGAATGCTTTTGTCAGTAAGTAGGTGGATGAGGAGGGGTCAACCGACTTGACCCCGGGTCGTGTGAGTCGGAAGTTTTCTGGGGTTGAGGCTTCCCGTCGAGCGGGCCTCGTACGAGTCGGAACTTAGTCGAGGCTGTCCTGTCTCCATATTTACAGTCTTGGATCGGCGTATCCGTGTAGATGGAGTTTTGATTCGATTTTTTAGGGGGTCTTTAGGGCGTGGATTTCTCGGGGGTTTGTTGTTTTTAATCGCGGGTTTTGGGTACCCCTGATTTAGCTACCCGACACCCAGGCACACTCTGCTAAAGTGAAAGGGGTGGAGGTTTGATTATACCAGAACGCAGCTTGTTAGGTCCCAAACTGGAGCACTGATGCAGTCACTCAAAGAAGGTATCTCCCCAAGTGCATATGGCTGCAGGTTGAGGGAAAATAGTATTCACTATTCAGTAAGGGTATAGCATTAGGACCTCCAACCAAAAACAAATTGAATAAAAACGACCATCGATCCGAAGTAGTTCCGCAGAAGTCATATTGCTCAATTGACCACTAATATGGTTCATGGAAAGTTACCTTCTTTGAGACAAATATTTGGATAGAAATATTGGGTATTCCTAAAAAAATACCTAGATATCCGTGCTGGATCCACTACTGATTCCAACCATTCCGAGGCCAGGAGACACGCACGTTGCCACATACGTGCCCACTGTGCATCTAGATATCTTATTAAGGGGTATCTTAAATAAATCTAGATCATTGTTTTTTAGGTTTTTAAATTAATTAATTAACTTAAGAAAAGAAAAAAATATTATTAAATACCCTCATCACGTGAGACAAAATGAGCGTGTGGTCCCTTGTTTGTGTGATTAACAAACAGAAAAAAGATTGTTCAGAAACAAATCATGTGAATTATAATTATAATTAACACATGCATAAAAAAAGATAACTAATTTATGCTAATCAAATCAAGTCATGTCCAAAGTTGCAAAAAAATATATTTACCACATCTATAGATCACACATGCATCAATTAGATCTATAAAAATGATTTTTATATCTAAAACGTAACTTTACTTATTTATAATATTTCACAAAAATAATTTTTTTAAAAAATATTTCACATGTTACGTGTAGAAGTAATAGATAATCTTAACCATCTAAACTATTTAAATGAATGCCTCACAGTTATTCGGGAGTTCCACAGTCTGCTATCTTCTCTCCTCCACACAATACAAAATAATGTTGACGCATATATACTGCTATAGCAGCTTCATCACCGTCGGCTCTAAAGTACTCATCACTATATCTGTCTTCGTCCTCGTTGGTGAAAGCCGGTGGTGATGAAGAATTTCATCATCATCGTTTTCAAACTGAGCAGTGAAAATCAAATAAAAAATTTAAAAGATTCTCTGGAATGCGCCCGCTGCCACGTCCTCATCCATGGTCCCCACCTTCCACCATGCCCTTGTGCCTCCTCGCGCAAATTCGGGTTGGGACCGTCGGAATGGGGCAGTGCTGCCATGCCCTTGTTCGCTATTTTGTCGCTGCGCAGGTCTAGATGGGGATAGTCGTACCGCTGCACAGATCCTGACGAGCCCCACTACTCCCTCATTCGCCACCATGCCACCATGGCGATCCGTGTGAAGGCCACAACGCCCTCGCTGGCCCGCCGCTGCTTAGATCTAGGTCGGGGCTGTCGCGCCATGCTAGTTGGAGGGAGAGGGAGGAAGGAGGGAGGGAGAGGCCACCCTTGCTAGTGTCGAGAGGGGGGACAGCTGAGACAAAGAGGTGCAGGGGGGAGCCAGGTGCAGGGGCGGCAACTGTGTGAGAGTTGGGGAGGGGGTAGCAGTGAAACATATTTGGTCATCACAAGAAACCCAACAACCCGAGCTACGACCCTCACTTCACCACTATTAGTAATTGATGGAAGTACCTTGTTTTTATCTCTCCTATCCTCTCTTCTCCATGCAATACAAAATAATGTGACTAGTGAAGCCTGGCTCGCTCCTAGGGGCCTGGCTAAGTTAGGATATGCTTGTTGTATACAACATCCTCATGTTTGGTTGATTGTAGAGTATATACTCGATGTTTGTTTGATTGTATACAATATTCTCATGTTTGGTTGATTGTATATACTCGATGTTTGGTTGATTGTATAATCGATGGTTGATTGTAGATTATGTACTTGATGGTTGTTGTATACAGCATCCTCATGGTTGCACCCCTACTGGAATTTATTAATAAAAAGAAACGCCCACCTTACAAAAAGTCTCATGAAACATAGAAGATTAAAAAGAAAATAAGGAAGATTTTTGTATCTCTAAATAGATTTTTATAAAAATATATTTCATAATTTATCTAATCGTATTTATTATGCATCATAGATATCAATACCTTTTGTACCCCCACTGTACTGAAATTTAAGGCATTGAAGCATTCAAAATTATCCTAATTTATTTATAAGGTATTCTAGGTGAATTAGTTCTCTCCAAAGAACCAATCTCATGTTTAAGTGTCTACCGTACCATCAAGTTTAAAATATAGTGAATATTAGATCTTTCTACGGTTAATGAAGTGTTACATATGCGTTATTTTTTTTATCCCATAACCTGTCCTAAAATTCCTGATATATATTTTATTTTAAGATATAGGGAGTATTTGGTAATTTGGTTCATTTGCTTCTTAAAAGCGATAATGACTTTTTTTAAAAGACGGATGGAGTACTTGACATTGGCGCAGATGGCCCCAATTAAATTGAAAGGCAAGCATACCTGTGCTAGAATATCCACCATCGATCAGACGCCTCAAGTGTATCCATCTCTCTGATAAAAAAATATATCTTTGAACATTGAAAGCGGTATCCCATGGCGCTGGTGCAAAATCCACCGGCATCGGTCTATCGCCGGTACTGTTAACTGCCGTGATATCCTACCGGATCCGATGACGACACTGACGACGACCACCACATTAATTCCAACCGGTCTGGAGAGACACGCACGTCGACACGTACGTGCGTACCGTGCATGCAATCACGCGCCAACACGATGCTCCAACACCGAGTCCCACCGTTCCTTGACGCTATCTTCCCCAAGACCCCAACCTCTCTGCAGCTGGACCTGCGCGCGCGAAAGCCAATCAACCCTCACGTACCTCCTATATATCGGCCCGCTGATCCCGCTACCTTAACTTGCTATATTTTCACAGGCACCACACACTAGAGAGAGAACGAGAGCGCGCCATATATGGGTCAGGAGGCCGTGGCAGCGACGAACGGCACCACCGCCGGCGGCCGCGCCAGGCCGCACGCCGTGGTGATGCCGTACCCGCTGCAGGGCCACGTCATCCCGGCGGTGCACCTGGCGCTGCGGCTGGCGGAGCACGGGTTGGCGGTCACCTTCGTCAACACGGAGTCCGTGCACCACCAGATCGGCGCCGGCGGCGACATCTTCGCCGCCGTGCGGCGCGCGGGAGCGACGACGACGACGACGGAGGACCACCAGC
Source organism: Saccharum hybrid cultivar R570 (assembly GCA_038087645.1). Taxonomy (NCBI): domain Eukaryota; kingdom Viridiplantae; phylum Streptophyta; class Magnoliopsida; order Poales; family Poaceae; genus Saccharum; species Saccharum hybrid cultivar. The sequence goes on from JAQSUU010000066.1 coordinate 7,916,482, forward strand.
ACCAGGAGCTGGACGTGCGGTACGAGCTGGTGAGCGACGGCTTCCCGCTGGGCTTCGACCGCTCGCTGAACCACGACCAGTTCATGGAGGGCGTCCTGCACGTGCTCCCGGCCCACGTCGAGGAGCTCCTCCGCCGCGTCGTCGTCGACCCGGCCACCACGTGCCTCGTCGTCGATACCTTCTTCGTGTGGCCGGCCACGCTGGCACGGAAGCTGGGCGTCCCGTACGTGTCCTTCTGGACGGAGCCCGCGCTCATCTTCAACCTCTACTACCACATGGACCTGCTCACCAAGCACGGTCACTTCAAATCCAAAGGTAACTAAGCTAAACTCATGAGATCGATGATGCTATAATATATTAACCTCGTTGATCTCTACCTCGCGCATATGTCGTCTAAAATTAAGCCTCGTCATTTGGTACTAGTGAAGCTGAAGCTGTCTCGTTAAAAGAAAAACGTTTGAGCTTCTTGTATTACCGTGAATGGCGGAGACAAGAGCTTGTTTTTTCAGCTTCACGTGCAACGCACTCCTTGGGAGAGCGTCTTTTTAGGAGCTCCACATGAGGAGCTGGTAAGATTTTATCCTTTGCTAAAATAAGTGTGTTCACTGCTGAAGAAGCTAGAGAATGGCTGAGACAAAGAGGACAAATGTCCAGATACCTACTAGAAGCTTGTTTTTAATTTCAGCTTCACGTGCAACACACTCCCGTACGTGTTTTTTTCAGATTCACTCCTTTTGATCAAAAACTGAGCTCCATCCACACGATCCAGGAGCTGGTAAGATTTTATCCTTTGGTAAAATAAGTGTGTTCACTGCTTAAGAAGCCAAGAAAAATCTATACCAAACGAGATCTAAATTGGCACCATGTCTATACAAGTATAATCAACCAAGTTGGATTCCAGTACTAGTTAGTACACCTGGTGAAGAAGAGTCTCCATCCCATACTAGCCTTCAAAGCCAGCCATTATGGCCAACATCAGTATCGGCCTTTCTTCAAGAAAAAAACATCAGTATCGGCCAAAACACAAGTAGCATACTCCTTTGATGTACATATATCATAACTACTACTTTGTTAACGCTTGACTTGAAACGGTACAAGGGCATAGGTTCACTGAAATGGTGTCGTTTAAAAAGAACTTCTGAAGCTAAAAACAAAACGCTATCTGGAATATGTTCCACCACTGGTGCTAAGGCATGTGTAACTCTGTTGCATTATCTAGGTTTATTTACATTTACATAAATAGTAATATGAGATGAGTTGAAATAAATGTTTGATGAGGACAAAAGTGAGGGACACGCCACTGGACTGAACAGAGGCTGACGATATGAAACGCATGACGATAGCAACCCCAATCAGTACTGGGTGGAAGACACGGACCGCTGCCTCCATTCTCCAATCTGGGCAGTTCCTGCCAAAAACCGATTCACGATCTGCACTGCATGCTCCTCAAATAAAGCCACGCAGTTGGAGGACCAGGACTCCAGGAGTGGCGCAGATCCACCCGGTCGCCGTCTGGGCCACACACTGATGCCTCCTTGGGTCTGTATTCTTCAGAACCATCCTATCTCACTGTCGGCACGTCGCTAGCCGCCGGTCGCCCAGGGCGCCGAGCATTAGTACAGGTACAGTGCACATCAGCGTCTAGGAGACTGAAACGTTTGCTTGCCCGTCACTACTCACTAATCTTAATGCGATTCCAATTCAGTCTGTTTCGGACGATCCAAACAGTCCGTTTAATTGAGATTGCTTAGCCTTCCGTCCAAATTAGACTCGAGCCCCTTGGATTTGTTGGTATTTTTTGAACGTTGCATGCACGTCTAACAAATCACTCGATTCACTATTCATTCTTTTGATAGTTGATGACACGACCATTTTATACCATGTAGTGTGTATCTCTGTTTTCAACTGTGTCTCCTTGTCATCCAATCCTATCGCTTGCTTTAGCCAGTTCGTCACCACCTTTGGCCTTATCAGGGCATCTTAGAAACTGTTTTCTCAGTCCTATAATATAAGGTATCTAAAAATTATAGGATAGATTGTGGAACAAAACAAATGACGCATGTAACCCTCTTTTACTTATAATGAGATCTTGTGCTTACTGTATTTTGAGTCTGTTTATAATTATTTGAAACAAAATTTGAATGCTTCAATACCATATATTTTAGGATAAAATAAACTAGATGGTTTTTATGTTCATTAATTAGGATTTCAACTAAACAAAATGATGATGTGCCACTAGAATCAAAGAAGAGAGGAGAAATGGATTCTTAGATAAGAGACCAGGTCTACACAGGAACTGATATACGAAAAGATACGATAGATATATGATGGAAAAAGAAGGCATATGATTGGACAAAATTTTATTTGAAGAAAATATCCATTGGAAATGTAGTTTCTATTTGTAGTGCCCGCATGATTTGGCAAGCATAGAAACCACCTGATAGTATGCGGTTTGAGACTGCCTTTAATGATATAGTCTCAATCGACATGGAAAGAAGAGAAAACTGCTAGAAAACCTCAACACGCTAACAGATGAATTGCTAGACTATTTATGCATCCCCAATGCATACCCGAGTTCATCATGTGGAAACACCTGGTCCATGGCGCTTGATGTGGCACAAGGCAGCGAGAACCCGTGTCGGCAATCTCAGCATCAAAGGGGGTTTAGTATAATGATGATGTTGTCCATTTTTTGCCCCAACGATGAGAGCTTGCTGGCTTTGCTTCCTCCTTCGTCCTCGCTCCTCTTCCAACCAAGGTGAGGAAGATGATGAACGAATTGACAAAGGCAAAGAGCATATGATCTACCTGATGGGGGAGAAGAGCGTAAGAATCTAAAACGTTTGTGGCATCCAAACGTACCTGAAGTGGCATATAAACAGTAGCAACGACCTCTTATCATAGAATATGAAGTGGTATATAGGAGTAAAGGGTAGCAACCGCCTCTTATCATAGAAGATGTGCCCAATGGCATTTCTGACCTATGCATCGCGTAGAGCCAGAAACCTACAACCTGAGCCTATACTAGAGCTCAATGTCTACAACCTACTTAACTTGGTACTGTAAATAATGATATATTTTATATAAATATGGTCAAACTTTAAATGATTTGAGTATGGATAAAATTATAATAATAGTTGTCATATGGGCTTTAGGTAGGTATAGTACTTAGAGTTTTCTGTCATAAATAAAAACTAAAAGTTCTGTATATATGACAGCAAGAATGTCATAGGAGTATGGGCTAGGAATGCTAGAAAACTAAGGGATTTGCTAAATTTATGGTGTCTGAATTTCAGCTTTCTTTCAGGCGACGGTTATTACATATATTTTATACTAAAATTATGGTTTTAGTTGGTTGCAATTTCTACTGACACATTTTGGTTCATGAATAAAACACTAACCCCAAACCTAACAAAATCTGATATGTGTTGGCATAAAGATAATTTCACAATTTACAATTATTTCTATAGTTAGAGAAAGATAAAAATTTGATACGTTATGATACAAAGATAGATAACAAATCATAAAAGTGACAATTTACTTGTACTAATTGGTAGTATAAGAGTATTGCCTGAAATCATCTTAAAATTTAGGCACCTGAAATATAGGAGAAGTGTAAAACTAATAATTGTCATATGAAGTAGCAGACAAGAAGTATAATGTCAAACTTTAAATGCTGTCATATAAACCACAAATCTTTTTTCAGACAAAGGTATATAGTAGTCCCTAGTCCCTCCGTCCCAATTATAAGTTATTCCAACTTTCTTGATAAGTGAAAGCATCTCAAGTTTGACCAAAATTATAAAAAGAATTACAAAGATTTATGATATTAAATAGGTATACTATGAAAATGTAATTAATGAAATATAATGACATTTGTTTTGTATCATAAATGTTGGTCAAGCTTGAGATACTTTGACTCTCTAAGAAAGGGTCTGTTTAGCACAGCTCACAACAGCTTCATGAGCTGTTGTGAGCTGTTTTTTTTTGTCAAACACCTTTTTTCAAAACATAAAGGGATGAGTTGTGATGAAGCTAAAAAAAAGTAGCTTAACACTGCTTCATCCCACCCAAGTGGACCCCACTGTGTACTGATATCGGGTTTGCCCACGGACGCACGGTCGCTAGGGCACAAGCGTCGCCGTGAGTGTGGACGCCATCGCTGCCGGGCAGCAAGCGCCGCCGGGGCATGAGTGGCCACAGCCACCGGCGCTACGACGTGGGCGCCGCTGGGGCGTGAGCGGCCACAGCCACCGGCATGCGGGCGCTGCAGGGGCGCGAGCGGTCACGGCCACCGCCACGTGGCCTCAGCCACGACCACCAGCAGGCGCGAGCGAGCCACCACGGGGCGTCGGCGGCCAGGCGGATCTGCGCGCCGCCGTGAGGAGCCGTGAGGAGCTAGTGGTCGGGGCCGGCTGCGAGGGAGGATGCGAAGCCAGAGCGCGGGGCTAGGATGCCGCTGGGAGACTGGAGCCATGGCGCGGTGCTGGGGATCCGCCGCCGAGGGTTACGGCTGCTGGTGGTGTGACTGTAGAGCGCTGGGGCGAGTCCGCCTAGGGGCTCACGGGCGTCAAGATAGTGAAGAAAGAGAGCAGAAGGGAATAAGATAAGGCTAAGGGCATTATGGTAATTTCTTCCTTTTGTTTTATCCAGAGAGCTGCTTTGCTAAATGGGATAAATAAAACAGCTTAGCTTCTTCAAGAAAGCTGATTATAAAGCTAAAAATAAAAAAACAGCTTTATTAGTGAAGCTGAGCTGTGCCAGACAAGCCCAAAGTTGAAATTACTTGTTAATTTAGGACGGATGGGATATAAAAGCTACGGGATACACGGTTGATATCATCTTCCTTTCCACTATGATTTGTGTCGAAAAGTTTAGGCCATCCATCGTCTAACTACTCCTATAACTAATGGGTTATTATCTACCTTTGTCTGGTAGTACGTGCATTCATCTATACAATACTCCCCGTAGCCAACAGTAAGGGACGGGCGGTTTCTGCTGCCATACATCATCAAAACCTTCTACCTGCTTGTCTGTGTCTGCTACTCCGATCGATTATTATACTGCCCTAACGAAATAGGAGTAACATGGAGAATGAAAACCAAACCAGAAGGCCGTCGGCCGCCGCCCGGCGGCTAACGCGACAGTGACGGATTTATAAGTAATGTAACGCACATTAGCTGATCGATGCCGCTGTTGACGACCACCTGATGCACACTAGTGAATCAACTGCGCACTGAAATCGAGCATCCCGCTGCAGGGTGCAAGGTGCCGCCGGCGTAGTAGAGACGACGAGGCCGCACGCGGTGGTGGTGGCGTACCCGCTGCAGGGCCACATCATCCCCGTGGTGCACCTGGCGCTGCGGCTGGCGGCGCGAGGGTTCGCCGTCACCTTCGTCAGCACGGAGGCCGTGCACCACCAGACGGCGCGCGCGCTGGGCGTCGACCCGGACGGGTACGACCCCTTCGCGGCCGCGCGGGCACAGGAGGAAGGGCTGCTGCTGGGCGACGTGTCGTACGAGCTGGTGAGCGACGGCCTCCCCGTGGGGTTCGACCGGTCGCTGCACCACGACGACTTCATGGGCGCGCTGTTCCACGCGCTGCCGGCGCACGTCGAGCAGCTGCTCCGCCGCGTCGTCGTGGACCCGGGCGCCACGTTCCTGGTCGCCGACACCTTCTTCGTGTGGCCCGCCACGCTGGCCAGGCGCCTCGGCATCGCGTACGTGTCGTTCTGGACCGAGCCGGCGCTCATCTTCAACCTCTACTATCACATCGACTTGCTCACCCAGAACGGCCACTTTAGATGCAGCGGTAACCACACGCACGCACACAGATGCCAATCGGCCGGCCTTGTTTCACTGAAATAAACCTTCTTTTTGTCTTGGAAAAAAATATATATAATGTTGGTTCCATCATCATGATGCATCATCGATGGATCCGCATGCAGAGCCTCGCAAGGACACGATCACCTACATCCCGGGCGTGGCGTCCATCGAGCCGAGCGAGCTCATGTCGTACCTGCAGGAGACGGACACCACCTCCGTGGTGCACCGCATCATCTTCAAGGCGTTCGACGAGGCCCGCGGCGCCGACTACGTCCTGTGCAACACCGTGGAGGAGCTGGAGCCGTCCACCGTCGCCGCGCTGCGCGCCGACCGGCCCTTCTACGCCGTGGGCCCCATCTTCCCGGCGGGGTTCGCGCGCAGCGCCGTGGCCACGTCCATGTGGGCCGAGTCCGACTGTTCCCGGTGGCTGGACGCGCAGCCGCCCGGCTCCGTGCTCTACATCTCCTTCGGCAGCTACGCGCACGTGACCAAGCAGGAGCTGCACGAGATCGCGGGCGGCGTGCTGGCCAGCGGCGCCCGCTTCCTGTGGGTGATGCGCCCGGACATCGTCAGCTCCGACGACCCGGACCCGCTGCCCGAGGGGTTCGCCGACGCCGCCGCGGGGCGGGGGCTCGTGGTCCAGTGGTGCTGCCAGGTGGAGGTGCTCTCCCACGCCGCCGTCGGCGGCTTCCTCACGCACTGCGGCTGGAACTCCGTCCTGGAGAGCGCGTGGGCGGGCGTGCCCATGCTGTGCTTCCCGCTGCTCACGGACCAGATCACCAACCGGCGCCTCGTCGTGCGGGAGTGGCGCGCCGGCGTGTCCATCGGGGACCGCGGCGCGGTGCGCGCCGACGAGGTGAAGGCGCGGATCGAGGGGGTCATGGGCGGGGAAGACGGCGCCAAGCTCAGGGAGCAGGTGAAGAAGCTGAGGGGCACGCTCGAGGCTGCCGTGGCGCCCGGTGGCTCGTCGCGGCGCAGCTTCGACGAGTTCGTCGACGAGCTCAAGCGCCGGTGCGGAGGCACCCACTGACCCGAAGCTCGCGGACAGGAGCTAAGGTGGCCTCAGAATACGTGTGCAGTCCCATGTAGGCCTTGTATCCTAGTGTCAGCGTGTACCGTGTCACGCGTTGTACGTATGCCGTGTACGGTGGGACATTATTGTTGTGCAGAAGACATCAATAACCTTTGGCCTCGTTGGCTGAAGTGCTCTGTTGTACCTGTGTTGTCAATGTAAACGTGAATCGGGTCACGGTCACCCATTTCAAGTCGCCTACTAGGTTCTGAAAAAGATCAAAGGAATGAACCGGCCCATCTATCTATATTATATTATCTTATAAGCTTTATATGCCTATACAACTATAACCATATATATATAAAGGGATGGTATGTTCAAATGATGTTATCAAATTAAAGAACTGAATCAACCATTCAGAGAAACATATATATAGAAGATATGATTATCAAAGAATCGAATCAACCGTACTCTGAAATCACCTAGAAAAGTATATTATGTGGGCAATTATACATAATATGTATAGAAATGAAGCATTTTGACAACTTATAGACACCAAAATTAGATGAAAATTAGAGGTGCCAATAAAGTATCATTTGTGCATATTTTCTCTCATAGCACCATTTGAAAATAAGATAACAAATAATGTAGTTTGAGATATGGTAATTGTCGGTGTTCGGGCCCGTGAGGGTCCTAAGCCAACGAGTAAATTTATGCTACGTGTCCCTAATCTGGATGGTGATGCAAAGAGAATACACGGAGGTTTATCCTGGTTTGAGCGAAAGAAGGCCCTACGGCGCAGCTTCGACGAGTTCGTCGACGAGCTCAAGCGCCGGTGCGGAGGCAGCCACTGACCCGAAGCTCGCGGACAGGAGCTAAGGTGGCCTCAGAATACGTGTGCAGTCCCATGTAGGCCTTGTATCCTAGTGTCAGCGTGTACCGTGTCACGCGTTGTATGTATGCCGTGTACGGTGGGACATTATTGTTGTGGAGAAGACATCAATAACCTTTGGCCTCGTTGGCTGAAGTGCTCTGTTGTTACCTGTGTTGTCAATGTAAACGTGAATCGGGTCACGGTCACCCATTTCAAGTTGCCTAGTAGGTTCTGCAAAAGATCAAAGGAACGAACCGGCCCATCTATGTATATTATATTATCTTATCTTATAAGCTTTATATGCCTATACAACTATAACTATATATATATAAAGGGATGGTATATTCAAATGATGTTATCAAATTAAAGAACTGAATCAACCATTCAGAGAAACATATATATAGAAGATATGATTATCAAAGAATCGAATCAACCCTACTCTGAAATCATCTAGAACTGACCAAATTATAAGAACGTAAGTATAAAAAACAATCACCGGAGTGATCAAATCTCTGTACTTATGCTCCCATAACCCCGGTAATCCGTGAAATCACGAAGGATTTCAAACAACTTACAACAAATGAAGATCGTACATGATTCAACACCACATACCATATGTTACATCAGTTCACAAATAACTTACATCGATCGGAGTTCGAAATAAAACATTACAAACCAAGTTTGAGTAGCGGAAGCAACATAGTTTAAAAACATAACTTCAGTAGTTCAAATACATTGCCAGTTCATAGTCACGTTCCACAAAAGCATATCAGATGAGAACTCTAGCAGAGACTACGCCCAACGGCCTAGTCTTCGTCACCAGTAGGGAGAAGGCAATACTTGCAGCAACCGTGATAGAAAAGGTCATCTGCAATAGATGGGAAATAAATCCTGAGTACGAGAAGGTACTCAGCTAGACTTACCTGACAAAAACCAGAAATAACAAGACACCAAGGAGTATGCAAGGCTGAGATGAAGTGGAGCTTGCTTGACGACATTTTGCATTAAAAGCTCAAGTAACATAAGTACTCATTTAATACTTAGCATCAAGTTAATCATAATTAACCTATCATCTATATTAGCACCTGTTCTATAGCAACCACTCTATTAAGGACAAACAATAATAATCGTAGTAGGTATAATAAAACCATCATCAACATCATCATTCTTGAACCTTTCATTATTTAGTGTATCTACTATGGAGATACTCCCGTCAAGTTCTCACTAACCTGGAGAGACGACGACTCGAATCGAATTACAACTCCGTTGAGGAAATATTCGCAACACTCACCCGGCAAACCCCGCTAAAGGCAGTCGTCGATCACCTTGGTACAACTCAAAAATCATGGGCCCGATCAGCGCCGCACTCTCAGGGATATCATGCCACCAGGACGATCAGGACCTCCAGGTACCTGCCCTTGGACACTAGCAAATTGGCAATGACTCCTCTCCGAGGCGCACTCAAACAGACCGGCCTCCGGCCTGAGCCGAGCTACACGGCTTCACGGTCAGACATCCGGGTCCGGCCAACTAAGTGAAAGGCATGCGTTCAACATGAACAGGGAAATGCTCCAAGCATCGGTCGTTAATCGACACAGACGGAGTCACTATAAGCATAACAGTCTTACAAGCCTCCGCCCGATCTTCATTCAATTTAAACCTAGTTCTTTTCCACAATAGCAAATATAGCCAACCATGCCAGATATAAATATCCCTAAAGCTCGCAGGTGACAGGAGATCACCCGACTTCTACCGTTAAAGTAGGGCTAAGCAATCTACTCGATCCTGACCTACATAGGCTCAAGGTATATTTTCTGAACAAGGATTGGATATAAATGCAGCAAGTGTTTTCAATCAACACCTATAACTTAATGCATCAATATATATATAACATATATACTCAAGTGTATTTTAGAAATTAGGAGGCTTATAATACTCCGGGGCTTGCCTTTCACGAAGTTGCAAGGCGTGTGATCCGGACAGTCCACCACATCTCCTTTTGGTGCTTCTTCGAGGGCCTGCACCTCCTGCTCCGGTGGCTGCTCCTCCGGGTTCGGCTCGAATTCTAGAAGAGTGACTCCCTCCGGAACGCCTATTGCATGCCGATGTACGAGATGAATATCATTGATGCATAATGGATGATATGATGCTCATGAATAGAGAACAATAAGTAACATAGCATCACTGGACATTCGTTGATCGAGTAGGTGCAACGCTATATTTAAATCACTTTAAAGAGTAGGTGCAAATCTTCTCTCTATAAAGCAAGAGTGCACACTCATCGAGTTTACACAATCTAAGGTATAATTGCTCATCCTTAGTTAGAGGCCTAGTACTTGCATCTATCAACTTATTTCAATTAGCCTAAGCATCTAAAACATTCCAATCATGCTTAAGCAAAGCAAACAAGCCATCGGGCAATTTCAGCAACTCTGAGCATACAATAGCAGTCAAGTAATTTATTCATAACTAGAGATTTATAAATCCAAATGACTTGCAACAAGATAATCTAGAAAGCTTATGAAATTATCTACAATTCATCTTTAATGATCAAGGCATGATTCCCAAGTTTAGCAGGTCAAAAATACACATTTACAGAAACTGGTCTAAACAAGATAGAGAGCAAAGAAAACTGTGACCTAACTTAAACAGCTGTAACTCCTAAACTACTTGGCCAAATATCACCAAATGTTAACAGCAACTAGACACATGAGTTCTCTACAACTTTTGTATTTCCAAGTTTCCCAGAAAATATCATTAGCATGGGGTAATTTATCTTGCCCCCAAAACTGTCCAGAAACTAATAATTACAAGAAATAATTATTAACTTATGTTGTAAACATATAATTGGACAAAACCAACTTTACTAACTCATCCCACATATCAAAAGAACACCAGAAAACATAGTGTCAATCACCAAATAAATTTATCTAATGCATTTCTTAATTCATTTGGATCACAAGGTGTAATTATGAACATACAATAAAAGTGTACAGCAAGATCTACAAAAATTATAGCAGCTAGCATATGCTCCTGGTAGGCTACCATAAAATTTTCATAGCATTTGTACAAGCATATGTTTCTATATCAAAAATAACAGACAGCAGGCCTGATTTTGGGATAAATAAGAAATCCTATTTAAAAGTATCAAACAACAGATTTCATATTTTCTTAACTTCTTACTAACATAAGAGCACTATTCACCAAGTTTCACCTTTACTAGTTTTATAGATTAATTATGAAAATTAACACAAGAATCACCTAATTAAACAAGTGAAATTTGTAACTAAATCATAGAGTACCCAAAAATCATGAAACGTTAACTACAATCTACACATAGCATGAATAGCACCTCATAAAATTTTCATAGCATTTGGAGCTGTAGAATGGGAGATATGATTTTCCCATTTTTCTCTAAAAATAAAAGAGATAAATAATAACTATTTATTTTATTATAGAACATGGTATATTTCATATTTTTAATAAAAAACTAGACATCACACAGAGCACAACAAAATTTGAACCACACCATTTGGAGCTCTAAATCTCTAGATATGAATTTTACAAGTTAGCATCAAAATCAAGATTTGAATTAAACCTAAACTAAACATGAGTCATTGATTGGGGTACCCTGCAGATCAGTAGGCCCCACGTTCCAGTGAAACCGAAATAGGGGAGAGGAGATCGACGGCGATAGCTCACCGGCGGTGAGTCGGCCAGCGGATTGGAGGGCACCGCTGTGCTCCCCGTGTGATTCCGCTCCGATGGAGATAGATAGTTAGGGTAGGGGCTCACCGGAGCAAGCCCGATGGCAGCAATGGCAGACGGTGGAGCAATCCAGCAAGGCATGCAGATACAAATTCACTCGTTGCTCTGTTTAGACTCCCTACCTGGCGTGCCAACTGTCGGTGTCTAGAGAACCGGGGGTCTAAATAGAGCGACGAGTGAATTTGTATTTGCGCGTCTAGGTCCGGATGGTGTGCAAGGCGGACACAAGGGTGTATACTGGTTTGGTTATGAATGGCCCTACGTCCAGTGGGTTTTGCTGCTGCTCGTGTTGCCTTGCACCGGAGTGCTCGTAGTAGGGGTTACAAGCTTTTAAGAGAGGGAACAGATCTCAGGTCTCTTTTGAGGAGGGTGAGTGTGTGTTGAGGTCCTAGCGAGGTGTGTGTGCGTTATTTCTTCATCTTCTCATCAAAGTGAACTCTCTTTTAGGTGTGGCCCCTGCCTCCTCTTTTATAGTTTCTAAGGGGAGGGCTCGGGTTACATTCGTGGTAAAAAGATGAAACGGAAAAAAGATGAAAGAGAAAAACAAAAAAGGTGGCCTCAGGTGCGGCCGTCTTCCTTCTCATTCGGTGGGAGTAGTTTCCCCTATAGCGCAGAGATGCAACAGGCGTTTGATCTACACGCTATGGCCATGCTTCGTCCTGTGTGCTTTTGTGCCATCGAGGATGGGCGGTACGGGCTCCTGGTTTTGCGTAGAGAGGGGGTTAGGCGGTATAGTGGCCATTACCCCCATTGCTATAGAGGTATGGGTGTCATCGTGGTAGAATGACCAGGGTCATGTTGGGTCAGGGCATGGTTCCTATGCTCCTATTGACTATGCATGGTCACGTTCGTCCTATCGTGGGAGCGGGTGCCGCGGTTGGGGGCCCGTGGCTTCCTGTCTTGCCAGAGGGCTCCATGTGTCCCTCGACGCGAGGCGGAAGTACGTTGAGGGGGTCGGGCGCTTTGATGATGTCATGGGGGCTCGGGCGAGGCGGAAACTGCCACCCGAGGCTCCTATCTTGTCCGAGACCTTTCTGCAAGGCTCAGGTGGGATGGAGGTTGATGTTTGTTGATAGTCATTAATGCTCATTTTTAACCATCAACTATTGAATGAAAAAGAATGAAATGAACCACAAAGCATAGTTGTAGGGTTTGATTCTAACGAGTTCCACAAGTTGTGTTGTTCTCACTTGTTTTGCAGGATATTTAATATTTCACTATATAAAAGTATCTCAAGTGATGAATTAGAGCATATCATTGCGAAGAGCTCGTCGAGACGATCGAAACAGATATATCATTTGCTATATTTGGAGTTCCGGAGAGAAAGTCCCCGATGGATATGACTCGGAAGATTCTAGAAGAACCTAGAACCATCACCAAGCAAGAGTTTTAGGGACTAATATAATAATTTCCACAGCTTTAGTGAATTGTGAATTTTTAGGGATAAAAACAGAATAAGCCGAGGAGAAGTAGGAGTCAAGAAACTGAACCAAATCAAGTAGAAATTCCACAAAAATTGACGGGAAGGTTCTAGAGGACACGAGAAGACATGGGAACAAAGCGGAAGCCCGGAGGCTGACAAGTGGGGCCGGCTGGCCTAGGTACACCTTCAAGTGAGATTAGCTTCACGTGGCGGCCTCCAACCGACCTCTACGACACATCTTGACCACTGTTTCATGTCGGTTTGATCCGAGGGCTGCGGTTCACCCCACCAGGCTATATAAGCAGGGGTAGACCTCCCCCCTCAGGCATCTCCATCTTCATTAGCTACATCCAGAGCAAAAGCTAGGGTTTCACCCCTCCATCCAAGTAGAAGTAGAGATCCCTAGATGATCATCTAGTTCTAGTTCTTCTAGTTCATCTTCTAGTTCTAGTTCTAGTTCATCTAGTTATAAACTAAAGATCAGGGAGAGAGGAAAGGAGAGAGCTGAGGAGGAGCCGGATCCGTTGGATCTTCCTCGACATTGTACTTCTGCAGCATCTGGTTCATCTTGAGCAATCTCTAGGTTCTTCAACATTTATTTCTAAGTATTTTGTTTAGTTTTAGTTCTTGCTTTATTGTATTTACTGGATCTCCGCTCGTATTGAGTGCTCTAGTTATCCTAGGTAATTAGAGTAGTAAGCGCTAGTGTAGACGTGGTGTCTAGACTAGGGTTTACCTGAGTTTGCGCCCAATCCTCCGGTTAGTTGTGGTAACCCACAGAGATGACAGCTCTGTCTGGTCTTTGTAATCCACCACGTTAGGGTTGGTGTTTCATAGAGCTTTTTGGTAGCCTTTCCCCGACTACTTCCTTCCCAATCTTTTTCGAGAGTCAGAAAGGTACTGTTGCTCCAAAGTAGGTAAAATAGAGTAAGCCTTCGACAAGATAGAACCACTTAGAAAACCCTAAAAACCCTCTCTACCCTATAATTACCCTTTCCTTAGATGTTTCTAATTCTTCTAGTACACTTCACGTTCCCCGTGGAAATCGATACTCTGGAATACTCCCGGGTGAAAGCTACATCGGTATCCGTGCGTTTGCGGATCTTTTCCTATTCGTGTTTAAAATACCCAACAAGCTTTTTGGCACCATTGCTGGAGAACTGTAGCTGTTCTAGAATCGAACCAAGTTCATCCGAGTTTTCTTTTTCATTTTTACCACCTTTTTATTTTTACCTTTTTGTCACCACCATCACCTTACCACATGGATTCCACTCCTATTTATAAATACTCTGCTCCAAAGGGTGACATGTTGGAGCCTCCACCATCTTCATAACCCATTCTTACAGATGGCTATAAGCTTCACCCTGCTTTCATAGCCATGGTTCGGGACCAACCCTTCTCTGGGCTAAAAGACGAAAATCCATACACCCACCTTAGGGAATTTAAGCACTTGTGTTCTTGCCTTGCTATTGCTGGCATGACATAAGAGATCATCAAATAAAAATTGTTTCCGTTCTCACTCTTGGGAATAGCGAAACAGTGGTGTGCTCATTCCGTATGAGGCGTAAATGGAGATTGGGATAAACTTCAGAACAACTTTGGTTTAACCTTCTTCCCAACATCCTAAGTTAATGCCCTTCGAATAGAAATTCTTACATTCCAACAAAAGGAGGAGACTCTAGGAGTAGCCTGGGATAGATTCACAAGCCTTAAAAACATAGGCCCAGACCTCTCTTTGCCTGACCACATCCTTTTAAGTCACTTCTACCATGGTCTAAGCGAAGAAGCTGCTTTTCATCTTGACCTATCTTCTAGAGGCTCGTTCACACACATGTCCTTTAGCGAGGGGGAAGCCATTGTTGACGATGGTTATCTACCATAATAAAGGGTTAAAATAAATATACAAAGGGCTAATAAATGATCACCAACATAGGTTTAGGGTGTCAACTAACAAAATTTCACGAGTTTTGGTGAATCTATATTTTGCAGGGGGTTATCAGAATAATTCAGGAATTGATATCTTCCACGAGAAGGAACCCACGTCAATCGGTCTAATCTCCACGTCACGAATATGCAAGAGGCTTCTAGAGGACACCAGAGAACTCCACGAGGAGGGCCACCACAAGGCGTCGCCAGGTGGGGCCGATCGGCCTCAACCCTAGGCCGACCGGCCCCTGGCTGCCGCCCCTCGGCTCCTTCCTTTGCAAGCTACTTCAACCACCTCCAAGGATGTATCCTAACCCCACGTGAAGGTCAGTTTGATCCAAGGGCCACGGTTCCATTCTCTGGGCTATATAAACGAGGCCCCAGACCCCCCTCCAAGGGGGAACTCATTCAATCAATCATCAACCAGAAAGTAGAAGACAAACCAGCAACTCTCATCTCCTTAGAGCTCCATCAGATCTAGGCATAGCTAGATTAGAATTAGAAGTAGAGGAGTCAAGCAGCCTTGGGCTCCAGATCTAGTCAAGAGGAGCTTCGTAAATCCAGTTCTTCTCTCTAGTATCAACATTGTTCTTCAGATATTCATCTAGTTCATCAGTTCTTCTAGTTCTTGATCTAGTTCATGTTCTAGTTCTTCATGTTCTAATTGTTTATGTTCTAGTTCATAATTGTTCTAGTTCATCATTGTCTAGTTCTAGTTTGAAAGGATCAAGATGCCCAAGAGGGGGGGTGAATTGGGCTTTTCTAAAAATTAATTGTAAGAATTAAATCCTACAAGCCAAAGTTCACCCCTAGTGCCTACTTGTGTTCCTTGTGATTCTACCGGTAAAAAGTTTTGCACCCTAAGTTCCAATCCTAGTCTAGCATGGCAATTCTAGGAAAGTAAACCAAGCAATGAAAGTAATACAAGAAAGTAAATGCTTGAAAGTAAGGGTTAGGAACACGGCGATGTTTTCCCGAGGTATCGGAGAGTCGCCACTCCCCACTAGTCCTCGTTGGAGCACCCGCGCAAGGGTGTAGCTCCCCCTTGATCCGCACAAGGATCAAGTGCTCTCTACGGGCTGATTCTTCGACACTCCATCGCGGTGAATCACCCAAAACCACTCACAAGATGAGTTGGGTCATCCACAAGCTCCGCCGGATGATCACCAAACTCCCAATCACCACCAAGCCGTCTAGGTGATGGCAATCACCAAGAGTAACAAGCTAGAACTCTCACTTGACCACAACAAGCCTAATGAGAAGATGGATGCACACTTGCTACTCCCTAGTCACTAATGAGGGATTCTCAAACTATGATTCTCAAATCACTACCCTCACTAGAGCTCTTGCACTTCCTTGCACTTGAAAGGTGTTTCTCAGCTGAACAAATGACCAAGAGACCTCTAAAAGAGGTGGAGGGGATGTATCTATACACCCCACAGTCAAATCCAACCGTTACCTGCCAACTCAGCAAAAATACGCACTGACCGGATGCGCCGGTCGACGTGACCGGACGCGCCGGTCAAACGTAACGATCGAAAATCTGAACAACACCGCTGAGTGACCGGACGCGCCGATCAGAGGTGACCGAACGCATCCGGTCGTGCAAGGTCCTTACTGTACTTTGACCTGACGCTCGATCGTGTCCGATCAGAGATGACCAGACGCGTCAGGTCAGCAAAGTACCTTACTGGAACGTGACCAGACGCGTCCGATCACTTCCTAGTCGCGTCCGATTAGTTGTTTTACCCTCTGAGACACGTGTCAGCACGATCACCGCGTCCGGTCCTCGCAAGAACCGCGTCCGGTCAACCGAGCTAAAACGCAGTAACTGTTGGTACTGACCGGACGCGTCCGGTCGAGACAGAGACCGTGTCCGGTCAAGGGAAAACGGCTCAAACGACTTTGAAACGCGACGCAACTTGAACCAAGTTGCTTCCAACTGAACTTTGAGCTTTTCCTGAGCTACCTAGTACTAAGTTTGACAAGTGTGCACCACACCTAAACAAAAGACTCACCTAGGTCAAGCTACTCGCTCATGCCCCCCTTTATAGTACGGCCAAAGGAAAAAAGCGAAGATCCTAATGACTATTCCAAATGCAACTCAACACCCTGACATCCGGAACTAACCGTCCTTAATCTTGTCGTTGATCCTTTGAAAACCAAAACAATTTCCATCAAGGGGCATGAATACTATAGTGCCCAAAGCAGTTATCAACCCCATGACCTAACTTATCAAAGTTTTTGCAAAACACACGTTAGTCATGGTAATAATGCGTTGTCATCAATTGCCGAAACCAACTCTTGGGGCCTAGATGCTTTCAATCTCCCCCTTTTTGGTGATTGATGACAACACTTAGATTCAAAAGATATAAGAGTTGAGGTTTTTGAACATGCTTGGTTCACATAAGCAAAAGGCAATAAGCACAAGGGGTTAGGAATTGCTTATGTGTTCCAAGCCAACAGGGTGTACTCACAAGATAAAACATGAAGAGTTAGTACACATAAAACATAGCTCATATGAAATCAGAGTAAGGCACGGAAGCACAACCTTATGAGCTAGAACCAATTAAGTGACATGATATATAATAGTGACAAGATAGACCACATATGACTCAAGTATCTCACAAGCACACATGTCACGAAATGCAAGTGCGGGAAAGTAAACATGATGCATGAATATAGCACACAAAGGAAAAAATGAAACCCTCTATCAAAACTCCCCCTGAATCTACTCTCTCTCCCCCTTTGGCATCAAACGCCAAAAACAAAACTAAGGATCCGACGGGGGAACAGAAGCAGTCGTGTTGGGTGCCGAGGAGCGTGGAGTGATCATGAACTGTGAAGTATCCTCCTCAGACTCTGAGCTGTCAGGCTGACCCTCTGTAGATACACATGGCTATGAAGCAGTCTGGGTCTGTAGAGCAGGAGTAGGAACTAATGAAGAAGTAGCAACAATCGGAGCAGTCTCTGTCACCTGAGCCTGAAGAGCACCAACTGTGGGAGGATCTGTCGAGGCAACTGACGACGGCACTGTCTCTGTAGTCCTGGTCCCTGTCACTGGAGGAGCCACAGTCTCGGAAGCTAACATCCCTGAAGAGGTCACAACAGTGGTATGTGAAGGTGTCGGCTGACCAGTCAACTCGCTGTAGGAGGCACTCAAGTCAGTAAAAGGGGTGACTGTCAGAAGATGCGGTCTCGGCTGAACTGGTGGAGTGAACCCCGTCTAAATAGGAGTGTAGCTCGGTGACTCAAAGGTCTGGGGAACCTACTGCTGGGGAGAGGTAAACTAAAAACTCGGCTGTCCCTGACTCTGAGGTCCACTGGACTGTAGTGCTGGAGTAAGGACAGACGGTGGTGGAGGAACCCTAACAGTGACGAGGTGTCGCAGGAGCTCAAGATACTACTGCTGGTTGGCTGCCTGCTGCCTCTGCATCTCAAATTATTGCCTCTGAAGCTCCAGCTGCTGCCTCTGGAACTCGTCCTGACGAGCCTGAATCTGAGCGAATGCAGTTACTGTGTCCTGAGCCTGTCACTGCATCTGAACCTCCTGCCTCTCCTGGGCCTGGGTCAGCCTCTCAAGTATAGCCACCATGGCTAGGTCTGAGCGGGAGGCTGAGCCTGAACCACCGGCCTCATGGTCGTGAGACCGAGGAGAGCGGTACCGGGGAATAGGCTTGTAGTCCTCGTCTGTGCTATCAGTGGCATCATCCTCAACTAGATCAGCAAGCTGAGCATCTAGATCTGCAAGCTCGGCCTCAGCAAGACCCTCAACGGTCTCATCCTACTCAGCTGCTGTCTCTGGAACCTCTGGCCTCTGACGCTGTCCCGGCCTAGGTGCCTGCTCTCTGGTAACAGAAGCCCACAACTGTCGAATGTCATACTCTAGGAATGCAGTGGTGGTATCTGATATCTTAGCTCTAATCTCTGCAGGCAGGTCACACGCAGATCGAATGATAAAGCAAATCCAGTGCGCATATGGTAACTGACGGTGACCCTTGAAGCCCTCTGCCAAAGTATCCTCCATCTCACATAGCATCAGATCCCAAATATCAAACGGTGTCTGAGAGATGAGGTGATGAACAACCCAAAGCTGCATACGTGTCAGGCCCTCTCTGTATCCCAGCCTCGGAAGAAGAGTCCACCTCACAATGGCATCAAGCACTCTAGCTAGGGGTGTCAAGTTGGCAGGTGTACGTCTGGACCCCTCGCCAAACGGCTCACGGAAGCAGGGTCTGATCATATCTGTGGGTGGCACTGTACCTCCGTGAGGACGTCTCGGTGGTGACATCTGACCAAAGCACAACTGGTGTATCTTCGTCTCTGAAGCAGGGAGTCTGAGAATCTCCCGTACCCTGGTGCTGTACAGTCTGCGGTCACGGCCTCGGAATGCAAAGTGTATAAACTCATGAGCAGGGTCAATCCAAAGTGAGGAGTAGAACTCTCTGACCCAAGTCCCGCAGTAAGCTCCAGTCCATCCCAGAAAGTCTGATAGACCAGGTAGAAAGGACAGGTGGGGACGGAGCTGCTCACCAACCACCTCAACTAAAGCCTCTAGGCGACAAACTCTCTGAGGTCTGAATGCAATCCCGCTGTCAACATAGGCTCTGTAGAAATCCTTGTGCAGAGGTGTGTAGAAGCCCTCTGAAGCTCGGGGGTCCCGCTGAGGTGGGAACCACCGACCAACCTCAACAAACCGAAGGGCCTGCACCTAGCGTGCGGTAGCTCCCCTCAAGTCAAAGTGCTCGACTGGGGGGTGACCTCGAGCCCTGGGAGGTGGCCGACCTCCATGACGCTGGCCCTCTGGTCTAGGAGTCACCTAAGCTCGCGTACGTCCTGAGCGACGACGCGGTGGAGTCTGAACGGTCTGCTCCTCTGTCTCCTTTGGGTCCTTTGTGGGCTGCTCTATAGGTGCATCCTCTGTCTCCTCTGTGGCCTCAGTACCGAGTTGTCGACCTTCAAGATGAAAGCGACACTCGCCAATATGAATCCCACTGCCTCTGCCACCTCTCTCTGCTAGCTCTGCTGCATCTGCAACTGCCTGAGCTACCTCTGCCTCTGTGAGTGTCCTCTTTCTCTTCTTGGTGGAAGTCTTCTTGCGCTTGCCACGGGCAACCTCTGTCAGCCTGGGAGGACTCTCGTCCCCGTCACTAGGTGCACCACCAGCATTCTTGCAGCGAACCATACTGACCAACCTCTGTGACCGAGAAAGAAACTGATAGTGAAAGATGATGAACTGACACTCGTGAGGGTTGGCCTCAATCCGTATCCGCAGGCTTAGCCTCGGATTCAAAACTGATCAACTGCCACACAAAGCACCGACAAGACTCACTGTAAAGATAGAATAGATAGAGCTACTATAAGCAATATATACTATCTAAGAGATAAGTGAGGTCCTAGTGAAAGCAAGCATATGAGATAAGATCTGAATAGATCGCGATCGCTACCTCCATTCGGCGAGAAACCGGTGAAAAGATGAGGAACCTTGACACACGAGAGTTCCACGAAAACGCCGGATGAGCGCTGAATTGCCGAGACATGCAATAGATGAATTAGAATTTCAAAGGAAAGTTATTGGCAAACCCTAACTAGAAGATCAAGGCAACACGAAGAAACCTCACGGAGATGAAGTCGTGCGGAGAAACCTCGACGAATAACGGCCGAAGTGAAGTCGCAACTCGTCGCGACGAGTTAGGGTTAGGTCGACGATGGAGAAACTACGGAGACGACGATCGGAGCCGGTCCGGGTGGCGAGGCACGGCTAAGGCGCTACGTGCGGCTGCGGCTGGTGGTGGCGGCGCGCGGCAGCAGCAGTGACTAGACGGCGCGCGCAAACGGTGGCGGTGCGCGGCACGGCGAAGCACAGGCGGCGGCGCGGCGGTTAGGCGGTGGCGCGCCCACGGATTCGGCGGGGAGCGAGGCGGTGGTGGCCTGCGGAGGCGCGGCGCGGGCTAGGGCACAGCGAGGAGGAGCTGCGGCACGGCGACGCGTGGCGAGTCGGTGAGAAGGCTAGGGCAAGGACGGCGGCGGCGACGGATTGAAAACGGACGAAGAAAAACAGATCGGGTTGAATCGGTTAAATGAGGGCTCAGATCCGCTTTTAACGCGATGACCGGACGCGGTGGTCGCCTAATCGGACGTGGTGGAGCAGCATCCGGTCATAGTCCAGTAAGCTCCTGGAGCGACTGGACGCGTCCGGTTAGGGCTGACCGGACGTGGACAGAGTCCGGTCAGAGATCACCCGGGGAACTCAACGCGCATGACCGGACGCGGTGGTGGGGTCCGGGACCGGACGCAGTGGTCACAAACGACGCGTCCGGTCCAGCGTCCGGTCAGAGATCCATGAGAATATCTTCAGGATGACCGGACGCGCTGGTGGTCGCCGGGACCGGACGCAGTGGTGAAGCAGCACCGTGTCCGGTTCAGCGTCCGGTCCAGCGTCCGGTCGCTGTTTAACGCCTTTCTTCAATCCGATCTTCGACGCGACTTCTCCCAATCAAGTTCCAATTCGAAGAGACTCAAATAAACACCAATTGGAACCTGATATGAGTGACCTCACTCAAACCCTCAAGATTTTCAAAATAATTTGCCTTAGGCTAGTATTATTTTTAGGAAAATATGCAATAAACACCCGAGGAGCAACGTATGGCCATGCAATAGAGTTTATAAACCCTTGGGAGCGTCAAATGCTCTCTCTATTCATGGACGAACATAGAGGTTGCTCAAAGCCAAACCGAAAAGAAACGACAAAGCAACAACCATGCATATGCAATGCAAAGCGAGAAAGAAAGACTAGTTTGCTTGTCAAGTTTGATCCATGGTTAGGTTTCTTCACTCCTCCAAAGGAGGGTTATCGTAACCGTGTTAGACAAGTCCTAGATACATTGCGGAGAATTAAACATGACATATAATACAATGCAATGCAAGGGACAATACAAGCTCATTTTTAAAGTTACTAGAATCAAGCACATTTAGTTCACTTCTCAACCTACAAAAGGTAGCCTCATCCAAAGGTTTAGTGAAGATATCCGCTAATTGATTTTCACTTCTTACACCTTCTAGTGATATATCATTTTTAGCAACATGATCTCTTAGAAAGTGGTGGCGAATATCAATGTGCTTGGTGCGTGAGTGTTGTACCGGATTATTAGCAATTTTAACGGCACTTTCATTGTCACATAAAAGTGGCACCTTTTCAAGAACAACTCCATAGTCTAGGAGGGTTTGTTTCATGTATAAGATTTGTGCACAACAAGCCCCCGCGGCAATGTATTCCGCCTCGGCAGTGGACAAAGCCACACTATTTTGCTTTTTAGATGACCAAGATACTAAGGACCTCCCAAGCAAATGGCATCCTCCGGATGTGCTTTTTCTATCAATTTTGCAACCGGCATAATCCGAGTCGGAATAGCCAACTAGTTGGAATCTAGCTCCTTTGGGATACCAAAGACCAATGCTTGGGGTGTGCTTAAGATATCTTAAAATCCTTTTTATGGCACTTAGGTGAGGTTCTTTAGGGCACGCTTGGAAGCGAGCACACATGCACACACTAAACATGATGTCGGGCCTAGATGCGGTAAGGTACAACAAGCTACCAATCATAGAACGGTAGAGAGTTTGATCAACCGGTTTACCTCCCTCATCTAGGTCAAAATGTCCATTAGATGGCATTGGGGTCTTGATTGGCTTACACTCTTCCATCTTGAATCTCTTGAGAAGATCCTTGGTATACTTTTCTTGAGAGATGAAAATCCCTTCTCTCATTTGCTTGACATGAAAACCAAGGAAGAATGTAAGCTCACCAATCATAGACATCTCGAACTCCTTCGACATCAATTCACCAAATTCCTTGCAATAATCTTCATTTGTTGATCCGAAGATAATATCATCAACATAGACTTGACAAATGAAGATCTCCCCATTAAGCTTCTTGGTGAATAGTGTGGTGTCGACCTTCCCAATAGTGAAGCCCTTCTCAATGAGGAAGTCCCGGAGGCGCTCATACCACGCTCTAGGGGCTTGCTTGAGCCCATATAGCGCCTTGGACAACCTATAAACATGATTAGGATATCTAGGGTCTTTAAACCCGGGAGGTTGATCAACATAGACTAGTTCATTTATGAAGCCATTTAAAAATACACTTTTCACATCCATTTGATATAGTTTCATTTCATGATGCGATGCATATGCAAGAAGGATGCGAATGGCTTCAAGTCTTGCAACGGGTGCAAAGGTCTCTCCAAAATCAAGACCTTCAACTTGAGAGAACCCCTTTGCAACTAGTCTTGCCTTGTTCCTCACTACTACGCCTTGGTCATCTTGCTTGTTGCGGAACACCCACTTGGTTCCAATGACTCTTGCACCTTTTGGATGCTCTTCAAGTGTCCAAACTTGATTGCGGGTGAAGTTGTTCAATTCTTCATGCATAGCATTCACCCAATCCGGATCTTGAAGAGCTTCTTCTACATTCTTAGGTTCAAGACAAGAGACAAAGGAGTGATGTTCAACAAAAGAAGCAAGCTTTTGAGATCGAGTCATTACACCCTTTGTAGGACTCCCTATGATGAGATCTTGTGGATGTGCTTGAAGTAGGGGTGAGTTCCTTCTTTCAACCACTTGAGGAGAGGGTTGGAGAGCATCAACATCTTGAGCTTGTGCCTCGGATTGTTCATGAGAGACATGAGTGTCTTCATTTTCAACTCTCTCATTCTTATCATCATCTTGAGGCACATGTGATGAAGATGGTGGATTGACAATTTGTACATCGTCTTCATCGTCTTTAGGCTTGATGTCTCCCACCGGCATGTTCTTCATTGCCTCCCTCAATGGTTCATCACCTACATCATCACAATTCTCAATTGCTCCTTAGGAGCCGTTAGATTCATCAAATTCCACATCATATGTTTCTTCAACCAAACCGGTGGCATGGTTAAATACTCTATATGCTTTGGACTTTGATGAGTAACCAACAAGAAAACCAATATCACAACGTCTTTGAAACTTCCCTAGGTGTTGATGCTTCTTGTAGATGTAGCATTTGCAACCAAACACCCGAAAGAATGAGACGTCCGGCTTCCTCCCATTTAGCAACTCATAGGGGGTCTTGCCAAGAAACTTTTATAGAAAGAGGCGATTTGAAGCATAGCATGCGGTGTTAATTGCCTCGGCCCACAATTTCTCCGGTGTGTGGTACTCATCTAGCATTGTTCTTTGCAAGGGTGATCAAAGTCGGTTCTTTCTCTCAACTACACCATTTTGTTGAGGAGTGTAGGTTGATGAAACTTTATGCTTGATTCCAATCTCATCACAATAAGCTTCAATGTTTGTGTTGTCAAACTCTTCGCCATTGTCACTTCTAATCTTCTTTATCTTGACTTCAAATTCATTTTGAGCTCTCTTTGCAAACTTCTTGAAGCAATTTACCACTTCGGATTTGTCATGAAGAAAGAAAGTCCAAGTGTATCTTGAGTAGTCATCCACAATCACAAGACAATAGAGATTTCCACCCAAACTCTTGTAAGTTGTAGGACCAAACAAATCCATGTGTAGAAGTTCTAACACTCTTGATGTTGACATGTAAGCTTTGGTTGGATGAGTATTTGCAACTTGTTTGCCGGCTTGACATGCACTACAAGGTTTGTCCTTCTCAAACTTTACATCCTTCAAGCCTCTCACTAATTCTTTCTTCAATAGCTTGTTGAGAGTGTTCATTCCAACATGAGCAAGCCTCCTATGCCAAAGCCACCCAAGTGAAGTTTTGGTGAACAAGCATGTCATCAAGTTTGCATCTTCGGAGGTGAAATCAACAAGATAGAGATTGTTGTATCTAAAGCCTTTGAAAATCATTTGCTTGTCATCTATCTTTGAAACTACCACTTCATTGGGTGTGAATAAGCATTGGTAACCAAGGTCACAAAGTTGCCCAACGGATAGTAAGTTGAAACTCAATGAAGCAACATAGAGCACATTTGAAAAAGAGTGATCATTTGATATTGCAATCTTGCCTATACCCTTGACTTTGCTCTTTGAATTATCTCCAAATGTGATCTTCTCTTGACATACCCCATTCTCTTCAAGTGAGGTGAACATATGAGGGTCACCGGTCATATGTTGAGTGCAACCACTATCAATAACCCAATGAGATCCACCGGTCTTGTAGTTCACCTACACACAAGAGATCAAGCTTTTTGTTTAGGGACCCTTGACTTTCTCAACTAGTGACTTGGCAACCCATATTTTCTTAGGCCTATTCTTGTTTGGGGGACCCAAGAACATGACTTTCATCTTTCCACTTGAATCTTTTCTAAGCATGTAATGAGCATTGAAAGCAAAGGGTCTAGCATGCTTGGGCAAGGGTTGTGGTGGTGGAGTTTTGTACTCATGAGCAAAATGGCCCTCTTGTCCACACTCAACACATCTCTTTGGCTTGGGCTTTGACTTGCTTTGTTGTTGTTGAGCTTTAGCCTTCTTCTCTTGATTTGCCAAGTAACCAATGCCACTTCTATCCATTTTTATGACGGTGTTCATGAGTAGCTCACTTTGCAAATATTGGCCTCTTGTGAACTTGCTTAGGCCGGTCTTGAGATGCTCTTTCTCTTGCTTGAGCTTTTTGTTCTCTTCAATAAGTGACTCATTTGATGTTTGCTTTTCAAGAGCCATCAACCCTTTTAGCTTCTTGTTCTCATTTGTAAGCATCTCATTTTCACTCTTGAGCTTGACATAATCATCATAGTTGTCGGACTCAACCACATTCTTGCCTTTGCCACTAGAGCCTTGCTCAATGCTCTCAATAATCAAGTCATCACATGATGTAGCTATATCAATCTTAACAACTTGGTTAGTAGCATCATGTGTCTCAAGAGAAAGCTCATTAGCAACAATAAGACTATCATAATTGATTTTCAATGTAGTATATTTGTCTTTTACCAAGTTGTGCCTAGTGTTGAGCTCATCATGCTTCTTCTCAAGTTTATCATGTTCATCTCTAAGCTCTTTGTTAGAAGTTTTGAGCTCCTTGAGAGTAGAAGACATAATTTCAATTTAATCTTTGAGCTCATCACTAGTCTTTTGTGCATTCTCAAGCTTAGATGAGAGTGAGTCATTTTCATTTTGGAGCTCATCATTTTCATTTCTAGTTCTTCTTATGACTTTAGAGTATTTGTTCAACAATTTTACAAGTTCATCATAAGAAGGTGCATCATATTTATCATCACTATCACTATCATCATCATCACTATCATTGTTTTGTACCTTTCGTTCACCCTTGGCCATAAGGCATAGGTGAGTGGTGGACGATGATGGTGAAGGTGGCGGTGAAGGTGGTGATGAAGATGTCGGTGAAGACGATGATGGCCCAATTACAAATGCGGCGACCTTCTCTTTCTCATCGTCGCTCTCATCACCGGAGGACTCACATGATAACTCAATGTCGGTGAGCCAATCACCAACAATGTAGGCTTTGCCTCCCTTCTTCTTGTGAAACTCTTTCCTCTTGCCATCCTTCTTCTTGTATGGCTTGTTCTTCTTCTTCTCATCTTCTTCATCACTTGAATCATTTTTCTTGCCCTTGTTCTTGTTCTTGTACTTGTCTTTTGGAGGCTTAGGGCATTGATGAGCTAAGTGGCCAAGTTCACCACAATTGTAGCAATCCATCTCGGATATAGGCTTCCTTTTGCTACTTGTGAAGAACTTCTTCTTGCCATCAAACTTGATGCCACTCTTATTGAGCTTCTTTAGCATCTTGGTGGTCTTTCTCACCATGAGTGCAAGTGATGCATCATCAATATCACTTTCACTTGAGCTTTCTTGCACCATCATGGCTTGGCCCTTCTTCTTTTTCTTGTCATGACTAGCTTTGAAGGCCAAGTCCTTCTTCTTGGAAGATGATGAGCCCTCTTCCAGAGTGATGTGCATGTACATCTCATGTGCATTGATCTTTCCCAATACTTGTATCGGTGTTGCGGTGGAGAGATCACTTTGGTGAAGCACGGTGACAATGTGACCACACTTCTCAATGGGAAGAACGCTCAAGATCCTCCTTGCAACATCCGATTGACTCGTTTGAGTGAGCCCAAGAGCATTGAGATCCTCTACAAGAACATTCAATCGAGTGTACATGTCATTAGCACTTTCTTTGGGAAGCATCTCAAAAGAATTAATTTTCTTCAAAGCAGTGTGATAGTGTTCCTCACGCTCACTCTTAGTTCCCTCATGGAGAGCACAAAGATTTTCCCACAATTCATGAGCATTTTTTGCATTACGCACACGATTGAAGATATCCTTGCCTAGGCCCCGGTAAAGTGCATTTTTTGCCTTTGCATTCCACCGGTCATACTTCTCCTCGTCACCACTTGGGTTGGCGGGATCCTTGATAGTGGGAAGCCCTTCGGTGGTGGCTCTAAGACACCCAACATCTATGGCTTCGAGGTATGCCTCCATGCAGATTTTCCAATATAGAAAATCATCTCCCTCAAAGATGGGAGGTGGTCCTTCCCCATTAGACATCTTGCTCTAGGCGGTGAAGCCTAAATTAGGAGCAACTCGGCTCCGATACCAATTGAAAGGATCAAGATGCCCAAGAGAGGGGTGAATTGGGCTTTTTAAAAAATTAATTGCAAGAATTAAATCCTACAAGCCAAAGTTCACCCCTAGTGCCTACTTGTGTTCCTTATGATTCTACCGGTAAAAAGTTTTGCACCCTAAGTTCCAATCCTAGTCTAGCATGGCAATTCTAGGAAAGTAGACCAAGCAATGAAAGTAATACAAGAAAGTAAATGCTTGAAAGTAAGGGTTAGGAACACGGCGATGTTTTCCCGAGGTATCGGAGAGTCGCCACTCCCCACTAGTCCTCGTTGGAGCACCCGCGCAAGGGTGTAGCTCCCCCTTGATCCGCACAAGGATCAAGTGCTCTCTACGGGCTGATTCTTCAACACTCCGTCGCGATGAATCACCTAAAATCGCTCACAAGATGAGTTGGGTCATCCACAAGCTCCGCCGGATGATCACCAAACTCCCAATCACCACCAAGCCGTCTAGGTGATGGCGATCGCCAAGAGTAACAAGCTAGAACTCTCACTTGACCACAACAAGCCTAATGAGAAGATGGATGCACACTTGCTACTCCCTAGTCACTAATGAGGGATTCTCAAACTATGATTCTCAAATCACTACCCTCACTAGAGCTCTTGCACTTCCTTGCACTTGAAAGGTGTTTCTCAGCTGAACAAATGAGCAAGAGACCTCTAAAAGAGGTGGAGGGGATGTATCTATACACCCCACAGTCAAATCCAACCGTTACCTGCCAACTCAGCAAAAATACGCACTGATCGGACGCGTCGGTCGACGTGACCGGACGCGCTGGTCGAACATAACGGTCGAAAATCTGAACAACACTGCTGAGTGACCGGACGCGCCGATCAGAGGTGACCGGACACGTCTGGTCGTGTAAGGTCCTTACTATACTTTAACCTGACGCTCGATCGCGTCCGATCAGAGATGATCGGACGCGTCAGGTCAGCAAAGTACCTTACTGAAACGTGACCGGACGCGTCTGATCACTTCCCAGTCGCGTCCGATTAGTTGTTTTACCCTCTGAGACACGTGTCAGCACGATCACCGCGTCCGGTCCTCGCAAGAACCGCGTTCGGTCAACCGAGCTGAAACGCAGTAACTGTTAGTACTGACCGAACGCGTCCGGTCGAGACAGAGACCGCGTCCGGTCAAGGGAAAACGGCTCAAACGACTTCGAAACGCGACACAACTTGAACCAAGTTGCTTCCAACTGAACTTTGAGCTTTTCCTGAGCTACCTAGTGCTAAGTTTGACAAGTGTGCACCACACCTAAACAAAAGACTCACCTAGGTCAAGCTACTCGCTCATGCCCCCCTTTATAGTACGGCCAAAGGAAAAAAGCGAAGATCCTAACGACTATTCCGAATGCAACTCAACACCCTGACATCTGGAACTAACTGTCCTTAATCTTGTCGTTGATCCTTTGAAAACCGAAACGATTTCCATCAAGGGGCATGAATACCATAGTGCCCAAAGCAGTTATCAACCCCATGACCTAACTTATCAAAGTTTCTGCAAAACACATGTTAGTCATGGTAATAATGCGTTGTCATCAATTGCCGAAACCAACTCTCGGGGCCTAGATGCTTTCATAGTTCATTGTTCTTGATCATTATTCTTGATACATTAGATATGATCTTGTTCTTAATCTATATTATATCCTTGATTATTATAAGATTAGTCTGCTTTGATTATATATTTGGCATAGATAGTTTATCATTATGTTTATACACATGTTTGCAAAGTACTCACCTTATTGAGTCATGGGTGGGTGGTCAACATTGTGTAAGTGTGGTACTTATACACTGTTTACCTGCAAATGCACTCTATACTCCGGGCCATGTGGTAGATCGCGGGTGTGACATTCCTGTTGAGTCCTTTGTAGTCCACTCCCCGAGTGTAGAACTTAGTAGAATGTGGTCTCATTACTTAGTTGTTACTCTATTTCTCAGCTTCGTAATGGAGATGTTCCTTGTTTATGGATATGAGATAACCTAGCCAATGATTGCCTGATATAATTGCACTAATCAATGTAGATTATGACTAATAGTTAACGGATTACTTAGGAGTTATTATCTTACTTTATATTCTAATCAATGACTTGCTATAGTAGTACTGCTCTAAGGAATATCATCTGGATGGTCTGATTATCATATATTTTATCTCTTTTTATTTGATTGATTCCTGTTTGAGAGTAAAGGATAGTGATTGTGAATATTCATATCACATGTGTAGAGTAGCCTTTAATTAATATGTGCCCCTTCATTTGTTCTCCTTTGGTTAAATATAAATAACGATACCTAGGATAAACTTGGGTGAAATGCTGCAACAGGTGTATTTATCTGTGCGCTTGCGGATATATAATTTAATATCTTTATATAGTTAAGTGGCATGAGTACAATATAATCACACTCTTGGTGTCATGTTGGGGATGACAACCTAACACGAGTGATGCTAAGAAGTGTCAACAAGCATTTCTGGCGCCGCTGCCAGGGAGGCAACGGAATGGCACACTAAGTTAGAAAACATTCATAAGAGCATAAACACACTTCCACATCTAGGAACACTCTTACACATGTGATATTCGAATTACATCACTTGATCCTTTACTCTAACAGGCTCACCCTGTCTTTGTCTATTTTTTTTGATCTTATGCAGGGTGATGAATGACTGGTTTTGAACTCCCGACAAACTATGTTGAGAACCCCGAAGCTCTAATCAGAAGAACAAGAGCAAAGCTCAAGAAGGCTCCAACCACTTTGTTTGAGATCAACCAATTGAGAAGAAGCTTAACACCAGACTTTGAAGCCATGGCCGACCGATCACTCCGTGAATTCTCCGCTCCAACCACTGCTAACATCAGGACTGGACCGATAGTAAATGTGGGAGATAACGGATTTGAGCTCAAGTCTGCTTTGATCAACATGGTGCAAGCAAACCAATTTTGTGGAAAAGCACATGAAGATGCGAGTGCTCATCTCCAACACTTTTTGGAGATTTGTAGCACCTTCACCATCAAGGGAGTCGCAAGAGACGCCATATTGCTCCGCTTGTTCCCTTTCTCACTCCTAGGAAAAGCAAAGCAATGGTTCTATGCCAACAAGGACAAGAATACCACATGGTCGATCTGTGCTACTGCTTTTCTAGCAAAATTCTTTCTAGTGGGGAAAACAAATGCTCTACGTGCGAAGATTTCAACCTTCCAGCAACAACACGATGAATCAATCCCTGAAGCCTGGGAACGCTTTCAAGATTACATATCAGAATGCCCTCACCATGGGATGGAGAATTGGCTACTCATGCAGACATTCTACCATGGGCTCACTTCTAGTACCCGTGAGAATGTGGATGCAGCTGCTGGAGGATCATTCTTATCGCTCAACATCAATGAAGCAACCACTCTGATTGAGAAGATGGCCTCTAACCAGGGATGGAACGAGGAATGCACTCAACCTCGCAATAGAGGAGGAGGAATGCATCAACTGAAGGAAGTAGACATGCTGTCTGCCAAGAAAGACCTGCTCATGAAGAAGTTCGATGAACGCACCACTGAGAAGAACGAAGTCATGCACATCCACGATTCTCGCATGACCTATGAAGAGTGTGGAGGCATTGGCCACTCAGGGAGCAACTGCCCTGAGATTCAA
This sequence comes from Saccharum hybrid cultivar R570, assembly GCA_038087645.1. Classification (NCBI taxonomy): domain Eukaryota; kingdom Viridiplantae; phylum Streptophyta; class Magnoliopsida; order Poales; family Poaceae; genus Saccharum; species Saccharum hybrid cultivar. Next base: position 7,947,527 of record JAQSUU010000066.1, read on the forward strand.
GAGGATGTGAACTACATCAACAACAACTTCAACAATCGTCCTCAACAAAATCAAGGATGGAATCAGCAATCAAGGCCTAATTACTCAGGTAACTACCAAGGTAATAATCTTAATAATAACTTTAATCAACCACCCTTGAGAGAAATGATTTCTAATCAGAATAAAGTTATTGATACTATGTCTAGAAAGATAGCTTCCAATGATAAAGTGCTTGAAAATATTAATACTAGAATGGATAGCTTTACTTTTGCCATAAAGAATCAACATAGCTTTAATAAAATGATAGAATCACAAATATCTCAGCTTCTGTACCAGTGACCGAAAGAGGTAAGATTCCAGGAAAGCCGGAGGATTTAGAAACTGCAAATCTTGTAGACATTTATAATGCAGGGCAATACTTCACCGCACCTCCAAAGCAATGGGGAACATGGGTAGACGACACTCTACTAGTGAAGAAAGGAGACCTAGGGAGACCTGTCATCCCTATTCGCATTGGACCCCACAGCTTTGAAGAAGCTGTCTGTGACCTTGGAGCAAGCGTCAACATCATGCCCAGGGTAATCTATGAGAAAATTCATGGTGATCCTTTATTGTATACAACTATGTGTTTGCAGCTTGCAGATCAGACACTGTGCTACCACAAGGGAATTCTTGAAGATGTCTGGATCATAGTTGGACACTCATATGTGCTGGCAGACTTTGTGATTGTAGAAATAGGTGGAGGCAAAAAAGCACCCATCATCTTGGGGCAACCGTTCTTGAGTACCACCAAAGCCATCATCTACGCAGATAGCGCCAAGATCTGTTTCACAATCAATGGGAGAAAAGAAAGATTCAATTTCAAGAAGCGTACCCTCAACATTCGAGTTCACCCACAGACGCCGTACCTCTACGAGGATACAACTGCTGCCCCAACAAAGAAGAAGAACAAGAATAGGAGAAGGAGAAACAAAGCTAAGCATCAGGCAAAAGAAACAGTATGGATGGTCAACACTATTGATTCAGAACTTGACCACCTCCTTCCATCACCATACCTCACTAAGCTGGGAGATCCTGGAGTACCCACCATCGATTGTATGATCAAGGAAAGTACTTTCTATAAGACGTTCTGCGACATCGGCTCTAGTACCAACATAATGTCTAAGGTAACATATAAACATTTGTATAATACTAGACCCATGTATCGTACATATGTGCAACTGCAGATGGCGGACCAATCATTCTGACGTCCGGAGGGAGTAGTGAAAGATGTTATGGTCAAAATAAGAGATCACTACATTCCTACCGACTTCATGGTTCTTGATATGGGAGAAGAAGACGATGTCCACCTTATTTTAGGAAGACCCTTCCTCAACACCACTGGCGCAATCATCTACATAAGAACTGGGGAAATCCACTTCCAATTCCCTGGAGAGAAGGTACATTGTTACTTTAATAATTACACTACTTGTGAGCAGCCTAGAAAGAACAAGAGGAGACACCGCTCTCAACGCCAAAAGAAACAAGCCATCAAAGAGCAAGAAGCTGCCCAAGAAGAAGCTATTCCAAAGGAAGAAGAAGAGAAGCCCAAGAAGAGTGAACCATAGGAAGAGACTCCTCAGTCCAAGAAAGTATGGAAAAGAAAAGAAACATCAACATCATCATCAAGTTCTCCAACACTTGACGAGCAACCATTCAGCTCCTCAGTTAAGCTGGAAGAAACCTCTGAAGACTGAACCAGACGTAAGGTCCGGGTCGACGGACCTAAATCTCTGAACCTTCGCCGAAAGGTAAATCGGTATTTATCCGCACATTTAAATTAAGCATATCTACTTTGTTTACATTCCCTTAGCATATCATTGCATTGAAAATAAAAATACTTTTTCCATTAATAACATGCATACTATTTAGAATTAAATACATATTTAAATTCTACATTGCATTTGAAAAGAAAATAAAAATAACTTTTATATTTTGAATCATCTCATTGCATCTGGAAATATATAAACTCTAAGCCCCATGTGAGTAATAGTGTGGTGTGTAGCAACCCATAATAATTACTCACTGTGGAGGTATATATATATATAAATCTAAAAATGAAGAAAAACCAGTTGAATAATAAAAGATAATTCAAGACTCCAAAATAATTAGGGAATAGTTTTCCACTAACCCTTAATATGTTCCACGAGTTTTGTTGTCTATTTGAAATTCAACAGGAAAAAGAGAAATTCCCTATGAAGCCCATGATGTCTTCACTCACTCAAGAGCTCTGCCTTGAACAATCATCAAAGAAGGAGTGATGAGTATCTACGCAATCGAGGACTCAAGATGAACGACTATGTCAAAATCCAGCTTGGGAGAGAGCGTCCCCCGTATATCTCGATAAGTATTCCTTTTCAAGTGATTTATCTTTTATTCTGAAAAGTATAAAAAGATGCATAACTTAAGAAAACCAAATAAAAAGAGTGTTGTGTGATAATATTAGCTAGATAATATATTAGTTAAAATAAAAGATACAAGAGAGTATTAGACCGTCTACAGTGAAGAACGGTAAATGATACTGAAGCCATATAGAGTACCGATATAGAGTAAAAAGACTCCGCAGCGGGGTACTCTAAATCATCCGCAACCGTCCTGGATCCTCTATATGTAGCGCGGTAGCGTCTGAGGCGCGCGACAGACAGCAGGGCGCGGCACACGCAGAGAGCACGGCACGGCACGCGCAGGAAAGACTATGTGCGTTGAAAAGCGTGTCTAACCTTTTCCCATATAAAAAAATGTTATAACTCACAAACCAAAACACAAAATTAAATTCCGATTACACCATTAAATTCGTGACAATAAATTCTTCATAACAAGATGTCACATGGATATATTTAGATAAAGTGACAAGTAGGCCCCACAGTGGATAGAGGATGATATAGAAGATGGATGAATGCGAGAAAACTGTATATTTTGTGATGACTAGGATAGAATATTTCTTTTAGAGGATGAATATAGAGGTCCATGAGTGCGGATAGTCTTAGAACTTAACTACCGTAGAACTCAATTTTAAACATAATGGAAATGATGAATAGTTGCTCTGTCGTAATTCCTTTCAAGTGCCTAGTTTTCAAACACGAATTCTCCCGAGTTTTGGGTAGAACTGTCTTGATCTAAAGATAAATTCTGAGCCTAAAACTTGTGGGTTGCAAATGCTGGATCTAAATCTAGGTAGTTGAGGAGTATGATATGAGAAAGTATGAGCTGCTATTTATCTTGCTCCTACTGATGCTAGAGTTCTGGAGAATTTTATCTTTTGAAAATCTTAAAATACCATGATGAGTACTTGTATGACAAAGCTTAAAATTCCTACCATAGCCATACATAGGATAGAAAACTCCATTCATACTTTTTACTACTTGCACTTGCATTGAGCATTGTCGAGCTCTGTTGACCCTTAGAGGCTTGTCATACTTTTAAAATCAAGATCACGTACACTCCACTCAAATATGCTGCTTCTACACTTGAAGTACGCAACAACATGCCTTTTCATTTAGATCCACCAAATATATTTTTCTCCTACACTAGGAGAGAACACCACTCACATGTCTTATAGGATTTTTGTCACCTATCCATACATTTCATAAGCCCCAGTTATTGTTGCTCCAGGTTATTATTATCTCTCAATCTTTCACTATAGACAAGAATGTTTTGGGCTTATGTATTTAAAAAAAAGAGAAGAAAGAGAAATATATAGAGAGTAAAACATGGACAAGTGTCCTACCAAAACAATGGGTACTTAGATGCCCGCTTCTCTAAAAAAACTATAGCCCAAAATATCTCTTAGTCTAAGTTCTTCAATTATTCAAAGAGAGATCAAAATTCCTTTCAAAGGAGCAAAAGTAGAATTAGATCCACTATCACCTTCATCATAAATAAACCACTCCTTGATCCATACGCATGCACTTCTTGATTTGATCGTATGCCTCATTTCTCTGGATCCGTTGTTTGACTTTACAAAATATGCTTTGCAAGTATGTGCATGCTGTCTCCATACCTATAAGCTCCAGATAAAGCATTAGATGTAGGATGAGAGAAGGCAAATCTCATTTTGCCTTGGAGAGGATCCAAAAATACCACATATATTGACAGATTTGAGAGAGTCATACAAAAAGATACTCTGAGTTTTATTTTAAAAATCTTGCAAAACTTTGGAATAATAGATGAATGAAGAGCTTGAGACATAGTGCTTGATTTGATTGTTCTACTTTTCGACTGCTCAAGACCCAAGTGAAGGCTAATAAGCTCCATAGTTAAAGGTAATATGGGTAAGTCTAAAGGTTAGAGTGGTTAGACCTAATCCGGAGAAAAATTCTTGTTTGAACGCATGTGTACTTTTGAGGTGTGAAAGCATTGTAGCAACTCCTGATCCATTATGAATATTTGCTAAGGGACTAACAAAAGGTAAGCTTGGGAGAGTTGTTGACGATGGTTATCTACCATAATAAAGGGTTAAAATAAATATATAAAGGGCTAATAAATGATCACCAACATAGGTTTAGGGTGTCAACTAACGAAATTCCACGAGTTTTGGTGAATCTATATTTTGCAGGGGGTTATCAGAATAATTCAGGAATTGATATCTTCCACGAGAAGGAACCCACGTCAATCGGCCTAATCTCCACGTCACGAATATGCAAGAGGCTTCTAGAGGACACCAGAGAACTCCACGAGGAGGGCCACCACGAGGCGCCGCCAGGTGGGGCCGACCGGCCTCAACCCTAGGCCGACCGGCCCCTGGCCGCCGCCCCTCGGCTCCTTCCTTTGCAAGCTACTTCAACCGCCTCCAAGGATGTATCCTAACCCCACGTGAAGGTCGGTTTGATCCAAGGGCCACGGTTCCATTCTCTGGGCTATATAAACGAGGCCCCAGACCCCCCTCCAAGGGGGAACTCATTCAATCAATCATCAACCAGAAAGCAGAAGACTAACCAGCAACTCTCATCTTCTTAGAGCTCCATCAGATCTAGGCATAGCTAGATTAGAATTAGAAGTAGAGGAGTCAAGCAGCCTTGGGCTCCAGATCTAGTCAAGAGGAGCTTGGTAAATCCAGTTCTTCTCACTTGTATCAACATTGTTCTTCAGATATTCATCTAGTTCATCAGTTCTTCTAGTTCTTGATCTAGTTCATGTTCTAGTTCTTCATGTTCTAATTGTTTATGTTCTAGTTCATAATTGTTCTAGTTCATCATTGTCTAGTTCTAGTTCATTATTCTTGATCATCATTCTTGATACATTAGATATGATCTTGTTCTTAATCTATATTATATCCTTGATTATTATAAGATTAGTCTGCTTTGATTATATATTTGGCATAGATAGTTTATCATTATGTTTATACACATGTTTGCAAAGTACTCACCTTATTGAGTCATGGGTGGGTGGTCAACATTGTGTAAGTGTGGTACTTATACACTGTTTACCTGCAAATGCACTCTATACTCCGGGCCATGTGGTAGATCGCAGGTGTGACATTCCTATTGAGTCCTTTGTAGTCCACTCCCCTAGTGTAGAACTTAGTAGAACACGGTCTCATTACTTAGTTGTTACTCTATTTCTCAGCTTCGTAATGGAGATGTTCCTTGTTTATGGATATGAGATAACCTAGCCAATGATTGCCTGATATAATTGCACTAATCAATGTAGATTATGACTAATAGTTAATGGATTACTTAGGAGTTATTATCTTACTTTATATTCTGATCAATGACTTGCCATAGTAGTACTGCTCTAAGGAATATCATCTGGATGGTCTGATTATCATATATTTTATCTCTTTTTATTTGATTGATTCCTGTTTGAGAGTAAAGGATAGTGATTGTGAATATTCATATCACATGTGTAGAGTAGCCTTTAATTAATATGTGCCCCTTCGTTTGTTCTCCTTTGGTTAAATATAAATAATGATACCTAGGATAAACTTGGGTGAAATGCTGCAACGGGTGTATTTATCTGTGCGCTTGCGGATATATACTTTAATATCTTTATATAGTTAAGTGGCACGAGTACAATACAACCACACTCTTGGTGTCATGTTGGGGATGACAACCTAATGCGAGTGATACTAAGAAGTGTCAACAGCCATTCTACAGAAAAACCTTGAAACACCCCTTACACGGGCATTTATGATGAGTTTCCCAAAGAAGAAAAAGAAGTCGAGCCAAGCCCCGAACCAAAAGATGAGGAACACACAACCCAATTCGAAATTCCTTCAAATCCTTCTAATGATTTGGTTGCCACAGAACCTCCCACTGAGGGAACACATCACACCTTAGAGAGTGATGAACCCCTTCCTTCTATGTTCCTCTTTGAAATCAAGGTAGATCTTTTTGAAGATTTTGGGAATGCCTCGAATTTACCTGTTCAAGTAAAGCCTCGAGGGACCTTTACACCACTTGAGGATAATGATGGTCCACGTAATGATTCATTCGTAATGGAGCACATTAAAGGCCTTTCAGCCATCATGAGCCGTGAGTGGTTGGTAGAAACGGAGTTATCCACTGAGGTAGCCCGAATCACTACCCCCTCAGAGACTATATCTTGCAACCTTATGGGAACCACCATATGGGCTTATTATAGTCCTATCGTTGGGATGAACATCATTTCTAAAGCTTGGGCTAAAGCACTTGGCCCCAACGAGTCCTTGATCCCATCTCATAAGCTTTTAAGAACTCCTTCTGGAGTTACTCTAGAAAGTTATGGGGTTATGAGGTCGATTCTCATTCGCATAAGAGGCTCCGAGTATCGTCTAGATTTCCACATCTATGACATCTCAGACATGTCTCTCTTGATTGGTGTACCTTTTGGAACACTATTTCAGAAACGACCAAATCAGGGTCTTTTGAATTTAGGTCTAGGAAGTTCTCCTATTGTTGTCTCACTTGAACGCTCACATAACACGATAGTAGAACCCAAGCCTAAACAAGATCCTGTTGAGGAAGTGTTAGTGGCATCTTTAGAAGACTTGGCCCAACCAACTTTTAATGTTGAACACTTCATTGAAGAAGAGGAAGAGCTAGTAGAACCTATTAAAATTGACCCATTTGAGGTGCCATCACAACCCTCAATTGAGCTTAAACCTCTTCCTCCTGGCTTAAGATATGTCTTTCTTAATAATAATCGAGAAACTCCTGTCATCATAAGTGACAAGCTCTCCGAAGAAGAAACCTATAAGCTTGTCACAGTTTTAGAAAGACATAAATCAGCCATAGGCCACTCACTCCATGACCTCAAAGGGATTAGTCCCGCTCTCTGCACTCATCATATCCCTACGGATCCTGATTCATCACCATCGAGGGAACCACAACGGAGACTTAACAATGCCATGCGAGAGGTTGTTAAGAAAGAGGTCTTGAAGCTTTTGCACGCCGGGATTATCTATCCTGTGCCACATAGTGAGTGGGTAAGCCCTGTCCAAGTTGTGCCAAAGAAAGGAGGAATGACAGTTGTTAGAAATGATAAGAATGAACTCATTTCTCAGCTCACTATCATAGGGTGGTGAATGTGCATAGACTACTGAAAACTTAACAAGGCTATAAAGAAAGACCACTTCCCGTTACCCTTCATTGATGAAATATTGGAATGGCTAGCAAAGCACTCTTTCTTTTGTTTTCTTGATGGGTATTCCGAATATCATCAAATCCTGATCCACCCTGATGACCAAAGTAAGACCACTTTCACATGCCCGTATGGAACTTACGCATATCGACGAATGTCGTTCGGATTATGTAATGCTCCAGCTTCTTTCCAATGATGCATGATGTCTATTTTCTCCAAGATGATCGAGAAAATCATGAAGGTGTTCATGGATGACTTTACTGTCTATGGCAAAACCTTCGATGACTGTTTAGATAATTTAGATAAAGTCTTACAACGGTGTGAACAAAAGCACTTAGTCCTGAACTGGGAAAAATACCACTTTATGGTTCAGGAAGGAATAGTGCTAGGATACAAGGTGTCCAAACGTGGGATAGAAGTAGATAGAGCAAAGATTGAAGTCATTGAACAACTTCCACCTCCCACAAATGTGAAAGGAATCAGAAGCTTTCTAGGCCACGCAGGGTTCTATAGGCGTTTCGTCAAAAACTTTTCTCAAATCGTTAGACCCCTAACTAGCCTTTTAGCCAAAGATGCACCTTTCATCTTCAACAATGAGTGCCATGAAGCATTTCAAATCCTTAAGCAAGCACTCATTTCAGCTCCAATCATCCAACCACCCGATTGGACTCTACCTTTTGAGATCATGTGTGATGCTAGCAACTTTGTTGTTGGAGCCGTTCTCGGCCAAACAATGGATAAGAAGCATTATGCTATATCTTATGCTAGCAAAACCTTGATTGGGCCACAACTCAATTATGCTACCACTGAAAAAGAGTTGTTGGCAGTTGTCTTTGCAATAGACAAGTTTAGATCCTACTTAGTTGGAGCGAAGGTAATCATTTATTCAGACCATGCTGCACTTAAATACCTGCTCACTAAGAAAGATGCTAAACCTCAGCTTATAAGATGGATTCTTCTACTCCAAGAATTTGATATAGAAATAAGAGATAAGAAAGGAGTAGAAAATTCGGTAGCCGATCACTTGTCTAGGCTCCAGTATAAGGAAACACATGAATTACCCATTAATGACTATCTGAGGGACGATACACTCCTTGCAGTAACACACTCGAACCTCTGGTATGCGGATATTGTAAATTATATGGTTGCAGGTTATGTTCCACCTGGAGGAGACAAGAGAAAGCTCAAATATGATGCTTGTTGCCACTTGTGGGATGATCTGTATCTTTATCGGATCTGTGCCGATGGATTGCTACGGAGATGTGTCCCAATGGTTGAAGACATAAAAATTATAGAAAGATGTCATGCATCACCTTATGGAGGACATTATGGAGCATATCGCACACATGCTAAGATCTAGCAAAGCGGATTCTTCTAGCCTACGATGTACCAAGATACAAAGGAGTTAGTTAGAAGATGTGCCAGATGTCAGAAACATGGAAACATCAATGCTCGGGGTGCACTGCCACTCCAAAACAACCTCCAAATAGAGTTGTTTGACGTCTAGGGAATTGACTACATGGGACCATTCTAGAAGTCTGGAGATATTGAATTCATCTTAGTGGTTGTCAACTATGTGTCTAAGTGGGTAGAAGCATTACCATGTCGAGCTGCTGATTCCAAGCACGCCAAGATGTTTCATGAAGTGATATTTCCACGATTTGGAATGCCGAGAATGGTCATAAGTGATGGAGGATCACACTTCATTGACAAGTCCTTCAGACAGTTCCTAGCAGAATATGGAGTTAAGCACAACATAGCAACTCCATACCATCCTCAAACAAGCGGTCAAGCTGAAACATCAAATAAGAAAATCAAGAACATTCTGCAAAAGACTGTTGATGAGATGGGAAAGAAATGGAAGTTCAAGCTTCTTGATGCACTATGGGCATACCGAACTGCATACAAGACACCCATAGGCATGTCACCCTATCAGCTTGTATATGGGAAAATATGCCACTTACCTATTGAATTGGAATTTAGAGCTCATTGGGCAATCAAGAAATTGAATATGGATCTTCATCTAGCTGGCAGGAACCGTCAGATGCAAAACTCAGAGCTAGAAAAATGGAGAGAAAAAGCTTATCATAGCTCCAAGATTTATAAAGAGAGAACAAAAAGGTGGCACGACAAGAGAATAAAGCACAAGGAGTTCAAGACTGGAGATAAAGTCCTACTGTTCAACTCAAGAGTGAAGTTATTCGGTCATGGAAAACTCAGAAGCAAATGGGAAGGGCCATTCAAGGTGATTGATGTTGCATCACATGGTGCCATCACACTTCAGGATGATACCGGTAACATATTCAAGGTAAATGGCCAATGTTTGAAAGTTTTTCTTGAACTTGAAAACTCTGAAGAGATCGATGTGATTGAATTTTTACAATTCAATAATCCTATCTAAAATAATCAATCACCAAGGTTCTAGACAACTAAAACTCATATGCCTAACACTTAATCAGTTCCACGAGTTTTGTTGTCTATTTAAGTTGTGCAGGAGTTATTAAGAAAAGCTGACAAGCAAGTGGATGTTCCACCCACTATTAGAGCACTATCCCAGCAGCTATCAATGTGAATCAATGCTTCGATAGAGGAAGTACATCTCCAATGCCAGTCTGCTATATTGCAAGATCGAGCGACTACATCAACATTCAGCTTGGGGGAGGGCACCCCCGTGTATCCAGGTAAGTATCCTTACCCTCTTAAAAGTTTTGTCTTTATAAATAAATTCAAAAAAAAGAAGTGAGCACATGAAGGTTCACACTTATCCTGCCGAGTATTCGTTCTATATTGTGTCATTTCGTATTAGTGTGTGCTAATTAGAGTGTGTATAAAAGTTTGCTTTTCTGTTTAAATAAATGGACTCTGGAGATAATCTCTGGTATGGAAATGATGAATAGTTGCTCTACCGTAATTCCTTTCAAGTGCCTAGTTTTCAACCTCGAACTCTCTCGAGTTTTGGAAATGATTGTTTTGACCTAAGATTTACTCTGAACTTGAAACTTGTGGGTTGCGAATGCTTGATCTAAGTCGAGGTAATTGACGGATATGATATGAGAAGGTCTAAGTTATTATTTATCTTGTTCTGAGTGACACTAGAGTTCTGGAGATTTATCTTTTTGAAAAACTTAAATTTATCACATGATGAGTTCCTGTATGACGAGAGCTTAAATTCCTACCACAACCATATATACATGTTTGCTAGAATAGGAAAACCAACTCATAGGCTGCTTGCTTTGTATTGAGTTTGGTCAACCCGTGTGAAACCCTTGTCGAGAGGATGGTCATGCTCCCAAGATCAAGATCACTTACACCCACATATATCCTACTGCTCCTACCCTAGGAGTACGCAAAAACATGCATTTTTCACCAAAAAAATCTATCTCCTACACTGGAAGAGGATCCAAAAAGATTATTAGGTTTCTAAATAAATGCTCCAAGATTGTGATTTATCTCTTCTCCAAGTTCATTGTATCCTAAAGTAAGAGACAGGAGATCCTTTGTAAAAAAAAGAAAAAGAAGAAGAAAAAAAAAGAAAAAAAAGAGAGAAAAAGAGAAGTCCATGATCTCTATGCCTAGAAGTTCATCATTAAAAGAAGGAAGAAGATATCTCAAGACCTCCACAGCAAAGTTCTTCATAAATTCTTTAGTTAGAGGCCATCTCTCGAGGAGCAAAGTAGAATTAGGTTAGCCACCAAATATATCCACACACATGCACATCTTGATCTAAGGGTATGGTCTCCCCACTGAGGATTCCGGTTGTGACTGGGCAATACATGCAAGGTAAGTATGCTACATCCTTGTATACCCTCAGCTCCATATAAGCCTAATAGTTATAGGGTAAGAGAGAGGAGGCATGATGCTACTCTGCCTTATTCCAAAAATACCACATATTCTGAGTGAAAGAGAGAAGGCAAAACACCATCATTGCCTTGAAAAGGATCCACAAATACCACATATGAGAGACTTGAGAGGGTCATACAAAGGAATCTCTTAGTTTTATTTTGAAAATCTACAAAAAAAACTCTAGAATGAAGGTTGACCGAAGAACTCGAGACGCAGTGCTTGACTTGATTGTTCTATCTTTCAACTACTCAAGACCCAAGTGAGGGCTAAAAGCTCCATGGTAGAAGGTAATATGGGTAAGTTTGAAAGTCAGAATGGTTTGCTCTAATCCGAAGGAGAATTCTTGTTTGAACGCATGTGTACTTTTGAGGCGTGAAAGCATTGTAGCAACTCCTAATCCATTGTTGAGATTAGCTTTGCTCAGGGATGAGCAAAGGTTAGCTTGGGGGAACTTGTTGACAGTCACTAATGCTCATTTTTAACCATCAACTATTACATGAAAAAGAATAAAATGAACCACAAATCATAGTTGTAGGGTTTGATTCTAACGAGTTCCACGAGTTGTGTTGTTCTCACTTGTTTTGCAGGATATTTAATATTTCACTATATAAAAGTATCTCAAGTGATGAATTAGAGCACATCATTGCAAAGAGATCGTCGAGATGATCAAAATGGACATATCATTCGCTATATTTGAAGTTCCGGAGAGAAAGTTCCCGATGGATACAACTCAGAAGATTCTAGAAGAACCTAGAACCATCACCAAGCAAGAGTTTTAGGGACTAACATAACAATTTCCACAGCTTTAGTGAATTGTGAATTTTCAAGGATAAAAACAGAATAAGCCGAGGAGAAGTAGGAGTCAAGAAACCGAACCAAATCAAGACAAAGTTCCGCGAAAATTGATGGGAAGGTTCTAGAGGACATGAGAAGACACAGGAACGAAGCGGAAGCCCGGAGGCTGACAAGTGGGGTCGGCTGGCCTAGGTCCACCTTCAAGTGAGATCAGCTTCGCGTGGCGGCCTCCAACCGACCTCTACGACGCATCTTGACCCCTGTTTCATGTCGGTTTGATCCGAGGGCTGCGGTTCACCCCACCAGGCTATATAAGCAGGGGCAGACCTCCCCCCTCAGGCATCTCCATCTTCATTAGCTACATCTAGAGCAAAAGCTAGGGTTTTACCCCTCCATCCAAGTAGAAGTAGAGATCCCTCTAGATGATCATCTAGTTCTAGTTCTTCTAGTTCATCTTCTAGTTCTAGTTCTAGTTCTAGTTCATCTAGTTGTAAACTAGAGATCAGGGAGAGAGGAGAGGAGAGAGTTGAGGAGCCGGATCTGTCGGATCTTCCTCGACATTGTACTTCTGCAGCATCTGGTTCGTCTTGAGCAATCTCCATGTTCTTCAACATTTATTTCTAAATATTTTGTTTAGTTTTAGTTCTTGCTTTATTGTATTTACTAGATCTCTGCTCGTATTGAGTGCTTTAGTTATCCTAGGTAATTAGAGTAGTAAGTGCTAGTGTAGACGTGACGTCTAGACTAGGGTTTACCTGAGTTTGTGCCCAATCCTCCGGTTAGTTGTGGTAACCCACAGTGACGGCTCTGTCCGGTCTTTGTAATCCACCACGTTAGGGTTGGTGTTTCGTAGAGCTTTTTGGTAGCCTTTCCTCGACTACTTCCTTCCCAATCTTTTTCGAGAGTCAACAAGGTACTGTTGCTCCGAAGTAGGTAAAATAGAGTAAGCCTTCGACAAGATAGAACCACTTAGAAAACCCTAAAAACCCTCTCTACCCTATAATTACCCTTTCCTTAGACGTTCCTAATTCTTCTATTACACTTCACGTTCTCCGTAGAAATTGATACTCTGGAATACTCCTAAGTGAAAGCTACATCGGTATCCATGCACTTACGGATCTTTTCCTGCTTGCATTTAAAATACCCAACAATGTTCGTGCTTCGAGTGACTGACATGCTGTCAGCGCCTTTAGTGGATCAGTTTTACTGGGGCCCCTACGATGGGGCTTTAGCGAACATGTAGGGTACCGTATTTTGCCATTTGTTGGGTACCCTAGTATTTTGATACCTGACAGTAGCCCCCGAGCCTATGGAGGAGTGGAGCACTATTTCAGAGGCTTGAAAACAAGCGACCGTGGGTAGTTTTAATTTGTTTGTGTTTGGAGGAAGCTATCCGGTGGGTGCGCACGAGCGCACCAGCCAGGTGTAGCCCCTGAGGCCTTAGAGGGATGAGTTATCCCTTCAAGGGCTTTAACCGAGCGAGTGTGGTGTTATTCGTGTGACTGCAGGGCATGTAAGGGGCCCCCGATCCTTTGGTCTTGACCATTCGCTAGGCCGTAATGTGGGAGAACCCCCGAGCCCCCGCTCATTGCAAGGGACCGACCGGGTGGCCCTTCCACCACTGCGTCATTCCTCCTCGCGTTCTTTAGCAGAACAAAGGGGTATGCGTAGGCCCTCGTTGTCCCATTTGGGGGCGTTGCGGTTTATTTGTTTTGGAGGAAACTGTCCGATGGGTGCGTGCGAGCGCACCCGGCGGGTGTAGCCCCTGAGGCCTTAGAGGGATGAGTTATCCCTTCAAGGGCTTTGAATCGAGCGAGTGCACCCATCTGGGGTAGACGAGGTGTTGCGCCGGGTAGCAGTTGTGGTGACGCTTCGTGTCCCGATGCATGGGAAGGTGGGGAGGTAGGGAGGTGCCCGAGTTTTTTGCATACATGGGGAGTTGGCTTTTTCACAGGGCTCTCTCGCCGTGATTAGATGGATCATGTGCCGTCTACGAGAACGGTTCGCCTTCTCAAGGCGTGGCGTGAGACCGACGCGGCTCCCTCGGGGGACGAGTGGGGTAGTTGGCAGATGGGCAACATATTGAATGCCATGGGAGTTGAGAGGCCTCCTCGAGATCCTTTATAACCTGAGCCGTGGTGCCCGATCCTGGCATCTCCCTTCCTCCGTCCCTACTTTCTATCTTTCTTCGCCACCCTAGCCATCGCTATGGAGCATGGTGACTCCTCCAGGGGTTCATGCATGGGCACACTGGGAGAGGGGGACAGGGTACCCTCCCACCACCGTCGCCTTAATCCCAGTGTCATCTCCACATCTGGGTACGGGCAGGCCTAGCACACGGCATGCTGGGGTGTCCCTACCCCGCTGCAGGAGGCCCCGGAGGAGTTGGCCACCATCAAGGCGGTGGTGACCTCACTGGAGGCGGAGGCGATGCTTTCCCGCTCGCAGCGGATGAAATCTGACCGTTGGTGCGCCGGTCAGTGGGCCTTCGTCTCCTCGCTTTGCTTTTTGGTCGGTGTGATGGCTTATTCTCGGTGCAGTTTTGTGAGCAGAGCTGCTCGCGGAGGTGGAGTCCCTCCGTAGCGCTACCGACGTCCTAGCCAACTTCGTCCGTGCTCTAACAGGGCGTTGAGAGGAGCGCCTCCTCAGTGCGCGGGCACTAATCCGGGTGGCGATCGAGCGCGACATCCGTCAAGGAGCGGCCGTTGCGCTGACGATGGCCTAGGCGGCCACCGACATGGAGTTCCAAGACGTCGAAGGCTTCCCCATGGGAGAGGGGCTAGGAGACTACGAGGACTTCCTCAAGGGTTTCGAGCTGGCGGTGAACATCGTCGTTGCCCTTGTCCCCGCGGACCAGGTCCTCAACGAGGACCTATAGGCCTAGCTTAGGACCTCTCCCTTCCCCAAAAAATGTAAAAGAATTCTTTATTTAAGAAATTAATTCATCTAATCGCTGCCTTATTCATTTTGCTTCCCTGTTTTCCCTTATTTTGCCTTGATTCGATCGGCAATGGCGGCCGGCAAGGTCACCGAGACTTCACTCGTTGAAGGTCTTTAGAGAGGAAAGAACTCGTGTGCACGTAGCTTACGTGATTTTTGACAGACCGATCAGGCGTTTAGGTGTAGCCATCTCCCACGTCCCGAGACGGGATCGGATGTATCCTCATCGATGTCTCTACCTAGGCCTAGGGTCATAGGCTCATCGGGAAGCTCGAGAGGGTTTGTTCACAGGTCAAACATTTCTGCCCCTGGGTCCTCTGAAATCCCCGCTCGCACGTGGGCCCGGTCAATAAGCTTAGTTAGCATATCTCTCGCGCATCTTTTTCACAAAGAGGAGGGTTTGGACAACACCACGGCATCCCTCACTGGGTTGAGTCGTGGTGCCCGTTGAGTTACAATCGGGTCGGTTCAAGTGAAGCCTCAGTTCCCGTTCGCGGGGATCCGACGGAGGTAAGCTAGTGATCGGCTTAAAAAATTCCTGGCGGTAGGTTCGTGGAGTTCCCGAGGTTGTTCGACCGACCCCGAGGGCTCATTGCCTTTTTTCAAAAAAAAACTCCCAAATTGTAAACTGGCCTGGATTTAAACATGGCTCGAGAAGGCCCTCGACGCTCAGCATGTTCGGGTACTGGCCGCTCGTGTGCCCTTTCTCATGCCATCCCTCACTCGGGTGGCTCGGAGCGGCTGTCGAACCCTTCATGGGCCAGCCTTCGAACTCCGTGTCGTAATGGACCGTGAAGGGTGAAAACTGTATTACGTAATTATCACTGATAATTTAACTCATGGTTTAAATGAGGAGATAAATTACAGCGGATAACATGCAAAGATTTTGAACGCATGCACAGACTAATTAACTTCCAAAAATAGAATGATAAATATTGGGCAGGGGGTGATGCGGTGATCTACCAATTGTGGCGTGTCGACACTGTGCGCAGCCTCCGCCTCCTGGCGTCATGGCCACATGAGCTCATAGCCACCGTCGTTGGAGTCACCACCATCGAGGAGGTAGTCGCAGATACTGACGAAATGACGTAAAGCGCTCGGGTCATCGAGCCCGGAGAAGTCGGCGCCGGCCCAACTGCCGTCGTCCTCGTCGAAGCTGGTGCTAGAGGCCATCTCGGTGGTCACGAGGACTTCCGCGATAGCCTGTGTATGGTGAGTCAACAGATCCACGGGAATCTCCTCCGTAGATGGATTAAGATGAACTGTAGTCGAGGACTGGCCACAGACTTTCCCATGGTCGTGCGGCTTACCGACCTGTGTCGATCTGCCTTAGGAACTTCCTGGCCAGTCATCCTCAAGGGCCTACCCCTCATCGACGCACAGTCAAAGGTTGGATAGGGCCTCAGAGATGGCGTCGATACCGACGGAAGGGGGAAGAAGGACCAAATCATAGTCCACTCCCGTGCAGAGGAAATCTAGGCTGCCGAACCAAACATGGGAGCCTAGAGTGAAGTAGATGCAGGGGGTGGCCATCGAGACCTAAGAGATAGATCGCGATGCATAGGAGGCCCCTACCTGGCTCGCCAACTGCCGGTGTCTAGAGAACCGGGGGTCTAAACAGAGCGACGAGTGAATTTGTATCTGCGCATCTAGGTCCGGATGGTGTGCAAGGCGGACACAAGGGTGTATACTGGTTCGAGCATGAATGGCCCTACGTCCAGTGGGTTTTGCTGCTACTCATGTTGCCTTGCACCGGAGTGCTCATAGTAGGGGTTACAAGCTTTCAAGAGAGGGAGCGGATCTCAGGTCTCTTTTGAGGAGGTTGAGTGTGTGTTGATGTCCTAGCGAGGTATGTGTGCATTGTTTCTTCGTCTTCTCATCGAAGTGAACTCTCTTTTAGGTGTGGCCCCTACCTCCCCTTTTATAGTTTCTAAGGGGAGGGCTCGGGTTACATTCATGGTAAAAAAGATGAAACAGGAAAAAGATGAAAGAGAAAAACAAAAAAGGTGGCCTCAGGTGCGGCCGTCTTCCTCCTTATCCGGTTGGAGCAGTTTCCCCTATAGCGCAGAGATGCAACATGCATTTGATCTTTTGGCCTCTCCATCCACTGGTGCTACACGTTGTGCCCACGCTTCATCCTGTGTGCTTCTATACCATCGAGGACGGGCGGTACGGGTGCCCGGATTTACGTAGAGAGGGGGTTAGGCAATATAGTGGCAGTTACCCCCATTGTTGTAGAGGTATGGGGTTAATCATGGTGGAATGATCAGGGTCATGTTGGGTCAGGGCGTGGTTCCCTTGCTCCTATTGACTGTGCACGATCATGTCCGTCCCATTGGCGGGAGCGAGTGCCGCGGTTGGGGGCCCCATGGCTTCTTGTCTTGCCAGAGGGCTCCACGTGTCCCTCGGGTGAGGCGGAAGTACACCAAGAGGGCTGGGCACTTTGATGCTGTCATGGGGGCTCAGGCGAGGTAGAAACTACCGCCCAAGGTGCGTATCTCGCCCGAGACCTTTCTGCAAGGCTCAAGTGGGATGGAGGTTGATGTTCGTGCTTCGAGCGACTGTCATGTTGTCAGCGCCTTTGGCGGGTCAGTTTTACTAGGGCCCTACAATGGGGCTTTGCCGAACATGTAGGGTACTGTATTTTGCCATTTGTTGGGTACCCTATTATTTTGATACCTAACAGGGCTAGGTTGGCCTGTCATCGAGAGCTTCAAGCTCGCCGGAGCACTGGCCATGACGGACGGCGGGAAAAACACAAAATGCGCCCTCACCTTGACTCGGCTGGTTTAGCTATGAGGTGGAGAAGATAGAGCAGAGCAAGATGATGCTATTGATGCAAGCAATTTGGAAACGAGGTGACAGCGGTGGAGCTAGGCACTGGCAGAGCTCATGGCGACGACGGCGACTTCGCCTCGGTAACACAGGAGGAAGGGAGAGAGTGAGCGAATGGAGGTGACGGGCGGGCGTCGTGGCGCTCTTGAGGCCTCCGCGGGATAGCCGGTGGGGCCAGCGCCCGTGTACAGACGCCAAATGTCGAGCTCGGCTTGCCACGGTTGGCCATGAAGCTCAGCTCATTCTCGATTCAGAAACTGACGAAGCCGACTGAAAGCTAATTTTTATCGCCCTATGTCTCCCAAACTATCTCGATTCAGGTCATGACGTTGTTGACAAAGTTAGAGAGTTACAAGAGTACTACAAAGCTGTCAATTGGAGCTCGAGCTGGTTCGGCTTGGTTTGAGATACAGTGCTCCCAAGTAGGGCACATGGAAATGGAATTGCAGTTTCAGACTTAGGAATTTTCTAAGTGTTGGAACAGCACTCCAAACTGACTTGTGGGCCCTGTTTGAGCATGTTCTAGCTATTTTCATGAGATGACCATATAACAACTTTTGTTCCTCTACAAAAGTACTACAACTTTGCTTAAGGGTGCACAAACATGCATAAATATCTTGCTGCACTTTTTAAATAAAGAAGCAAAAGAGGTCTCTAGGTCAACATAGGTCAAACTACCACTTAGGAGCATAATTAATCAACATGGTCAACATGAACATTGTTCCATTAGATGTCCTAAGCATAGTTAAGATACTAATGAGCATGTTTGACCATCACTTGCATTATCTACAGATGATCATAAAGTATACATATAATGAAACATAGAATAACAAGACATGTTGCATATGTTTCAAATCAATGTTTCAAGGGTTCCAAAAAGGATGTTTCATAAGTAAAACTCATGCATGGATGAATGATGCTTATGCTCATGTAATGCAAGTGCAAATGAGGCAAGGTAACACCAAGACATGTTGCATATGTTTCAAATCAATGTTTCAAGGGTTCTAAAAAGGATGTTTCATAAGTAAAACTCGTGCATGGATGAATGATACTTATGCTCATGTAATGCAAGTGCAAATGAGGCAAGGTAACACCAAGGGTGTTACAGCCCTTCCCCCGTATAAAAATCTCATCCTGAGATTTGAAAAGTGTACCGTTCATTAAAGAATCTAGAATAATTGTATCGCAAATAATCCTCCTTTTCCCATGTGGCATCACGCTCACTATGATTACTCCAAACCACCTTGTATAGCTTAACCACTCAGTTCTGAGTTACTCTCTCTTTGACTTCCAAAACAGCCACGGGCTTTTCTTCATATGCAAGATCAGATTTCAATTTGATATCCCTCACTTCCACTCTTTCCTCAGGCACACGAAGACATTTCTTTAACTAAGAAACATAGAAAACCAGAAAGATAGCTCCTAACTCAGGAGGTAACTGAAGCTTGTAAGCTACCCTTCCACTCTTATCAATGATCTGATATAGACCTACATATCAAGGTGCAAGCTTCTGTTTCACACCAAAACACTTCACTCCCTTCATAGGTGATACCTTCAGATACACGTGGTCACCTACCTCGAACTCAATAGGTTTCCTTCTCCTATTCGCATAACTTTTCTACCTAGCCCGAGCAGTTGCCATATGTTTCTGAATGGTACGGACCTACTCCTCGGCCTCCTTAACAAAGTCGATACCATAGTACCTCCTTTCCCTAGGTTCCACCCAGTTCAAAGGAGTTCTACATCTGTGACCATATAAAGCTCCGAAAGGAGCCATTTTGATACTCTCTTGGTAACTATTGTTATAAGAGAATTCAGCTAGTGGCAGCTATTTCTCCTAAGACCCTTTGCAAGATATAAGGCAAGCCCTAGGCATGTCTTCAAGAATTTGATTCACACGCTTGGTTTGCCCCAAGGTTTGTGGATGATAAGCAGAACTGCGGATTAAATGAGTACCAAGATTCTGATGTATGCGTTCCCAGAAACGAGCTGTGAACTGAGGTCCTCTATTAGAAACAATAGACTTGGGTACATTATAGAGATGCACTACTTGTTGAAAATAAATGTCAGCATACATGTGAGGATGATAATTGGTCTTCACGGGAATGAAGTGAGTAGATTTCGTCAAATGATCAATGATTACCCAAATAGAGTCAAAACCCTTCTCAGTGGTTGGCAATCTGATAATAAAGTCCATAACAATCTCTTTCCACTTCTAACCAGGAATATAGAGTAGTTGCATCAAACTAGGCTTCATGTGGATAGCTTTGACCCTACAATAATTATCGCATCTAGCAACATAGGCTACGATTTCTTTCTTTATTTTGGTCCACCAAAAGTAAGGTATTAGATCTTGATACATTTTACTACTGCTAGGATGAATAGATAACTTAGAAGAATGGGCTTCAGCCATGATTTGGTTCCTAAGCTCCTTGTCCTTAGGCACTACGAGTCGATCTTTGAACCACATAATTCCTTTGTCATCAACTTGGAAGTGCTTGGTCTCTTGCTCTTTCATCTTTTGTTTGATGTGAAACACACCCACATCAGTCTTTTGAAGCTCGATGATTCGACTTCAAAGAGAGCAATTAATAGTGATATTGTGAAGTACCACTGGATGGAGGAGATGGGATAGATGAAAGTCTTCGGTAACCAGAGAATTACAATGAGATTTTCTACTCAAAGCATCAGCAACAACATTTGGTTTACCCAGATGATAATGTACTTGTAGATTGTAATCCTTGATCAACTCTAACCATCACCGCTGACGCATGTTCAACTCTGGTTGAGTGAAGATATATTTGAGACTTTTATGATCGGTATAGATGTTGCACACATTACCAAGTAAGTAATGTCTCCAAATCTTCAGAGCATGAACAACGACGGCTAACTCTAAGTCATGAGTAAGATAGTTGACTTCATGCTTCCGAAGTTGGCATGAGACATAAGCAATGACTCGGCCCTCTTGCATAAGAACACATCCTAAACTGGTGTCTGATGCATCACAATATACATCAAAAGGCTTCTCGATATCAGGTTATGCCAAGATAGGAGCATAAGTCAACAAAGTCTGCAAAGTGTGGAAGCCTCCTCACACTCTGGAGTCCAAACAAACTTTTCATCCTTTTGAAGCAACCGAGTCATAGGCTTGGCTATTTTAGAGAAATCCAGGATGAAGCGATGGTAATAGCCAGCCAAACCAAGAAAACTCTGAACTTTATGAACCGAAGTCGGTGCCTTCCAATCCAGCACTTCTTGTACTTTGGTAGGATCAACAGAAATACCATCCTCGGACAACACATGACCCAGGAAAGGTATTTTCTTCAACCAGAACTCGCATTTGCTAAACTTGGCATAAAGCTTATGGTCCCACAATTGAGTTAAGACAACTCGCAGATGCTCAGTATGCTCTTCTTCATTCTGAGAATAGATGAGAATATCATCGATGAACACCACCACAAACTTGTCTAACTTAGGCATGAATAACAAATTCATCATATACATAAAGTGTGCAGGAGCATTTGTTAACCCAAAGGACATGACAAGATACTCATACAGCCTGTATTTGGTTGAGAATGCAGTCTTAGGTATATCTTTAGGACGAATCTTGATTTGATGATAGCCAGATCTCAAATCAATCTTGGAGAATACTTTAGCTTTAGACAGTTGATCAAACAAGATGTTTATACGAGGAAGAGGATATTTGTTCTTGATGATGACAGCATTAAGTGGTCGATAATCTACACACATGCACAAGGATTTATCCTTCTTCTTCACAAAGATAGCAGGACAACCCCATGGAGAAGAGCTAGGACGAATCAAACCCTTTTTTAAAAGCTCATTCAACTGGGTCTTGAGCTCGGCTAACTCATTGGGTGGCATACGGTAGGGTCTTCTAGAGATAGGAGTAGTACCCGGAATGAGTTCTATCTTGAATTCCACATCACAGTCCGGAGACAATCCAGGCAAGTCATCAGGAAAGACATTCAGAAACTCACAGACAACAGGAACATCAGCAATGGCCTTTGCTAGAATAGCATTAGCTGCATGATGGAGGGCTAGATCATGAGGGAGTTGCACTAAGAAGGCCTCATTATCGATAGGATCCCTCAACATAACCATATGAGTCGAGGTGTCGATAAGAACTCCATGATCACTCATCCAGTTCATCCCTAAAATCACATCGATCCCCAAGTCTGGTAGTACTACTAAATGGGAGGTGTACTCACGGCATTCGATGTTGATGCATGCATCCTTTACTAACTGATTGGTGGCAATATTGTTTCTGACTGCACTAATATAATACCCACCCTTATCTATAGTAGCTATTCTCTGCCCAAATTTGGATGCAAAGGATGGACTTATAAAAGAATGCGAAGCACCAGAGTCGAACAGTACAACTGTGGGATGATTGTTAACTAGAAACTTATCAGCAGTAATAACCTCGCCAGTAGGGATCTCTTCAATAGTAGTGAAATGAGCATGTCCCCGGCGTAAGCTGCTTTGAAAAGCAATTTTCAGAAGAAGAGGGCAATTCTTGGCCCCCAATGACCAGTCTTGTTGCAGTTCTAGAATGGTCTGTTGGCTGGCGGAACATTGGAGCTGCCCTACCCAGAAGTATTCTTGGGAAGAGCAATAGTATAGCCCTTGCGAAAACCAGTTTTAGCCTGATTCTTCTTTTGCGGAGGGCGATACCTAATGTTTGTAGCTGATGAACAGTACTGAGTTCTGGTCACCACAGGAGCTTTGGACTGAGAAGCCCCTGCCTCATAATTTCTTTTGTGGCTCTTGGAAGCAGCATAAATATTATCGTTATTCTCTTGAGTTAGAGCATCACTGATAAACTCATTAAAAGTTGTACACTTGTTGTTGCCCAAGGACTTCATCAATTTAGGGGAAAGTCTCCTCTTGAAGCTAGCAATCTTCTTGGCATCTATGTCCACAAATTCTGGGGCATACCTCGCCAGGTTGTTAAAAGCCTGGAGGTACTCATTCAAGCTCTTGTTGCCTTGGGTCAGCTTCATGAACTCTGTATGCTTAATTGCCATAAGGCCAGGAAGAATAAAATGCCCCCTAAAAGCTTCCTTGAACTGGTCCCAAACAACCTCAACATTTGTAGGGAAGGTGTTCCTATGATGGTTCCACCAAACACCTGCAGGTCCTTGCAGCTGATGTCCAGTATACGATGCTTTCATACCTTCAGTCACCCTGAGCAAGTGAGACATCTGCTCTATGGTGCTCAGCCATTCATCAGCTTGAAGGGGTTCTTCTGCCTCTCTGAAGATAGGAGGCTTTGTGTCCATAAAATCCTTAAAGATACTATATTGATTTGGCTCAGGTCCCTGATGGACATGGCGACCATCAAGATTAGCGATTTGGCGCATTGCCTCAGCTAACATGCGCAGGCTCTCCACCACCGTCTGCATAAGCTCAGCCGATGTAGGTGGCGGCGGAGGAGGTGGCGGTTGTTCCTTATCCCCATTGCCATGACCACAATGAAGGTTGTAAGACATCTGCACATGCATAGCTAGTGAGCACTGATGATGTGGAAAACATGTAGATGAATTGTGTAATTATGCCAAACTGATTTCATTGGAGAGAATAAATTCATACAATAAATAGAGGCACAATACTTCATCACAGTAACACAACAACATCAATCGCATCACTTGGCGCAATAGTGCGATGTACTTAACAAAATGATAATTTCACCAACAACAAAGATAGAATTAACGAAAGACTCACATAACATGGAGCACAACCATGTCTCAAAACTTACACCCAAACCATCGAGGTTCCAATCTTACCCTGAAGATAACATAGGTTTGATATTACATCCCAAGGATCAGCTTACAACAAAGCTACATGTCCATGTATGAGGGTCAACAAAAGACTAAATCTAGCGCATTAGCTAAGTGCTAAGCTAAACTATGCATCATCATCAGAATTAGCATCAAAGATGGCCTCTCCATCCTCATCACTGACGGGCTCAACCTCCTCATCCTCATCTTCTTCCACCTCAGCAGGTGTGGGAACTCCAGGGCCATCAACTTCCATCCCATCGTCTTTAGCTATAATCACTTGAGGACCAAGATCTGGGTAAACTAGTGGAGGGTGAGGAATTAGGTTCCTCTCATTATTGAGGCGATGAATATCCATTAGACCTTCCTCAATGCGATCATTGAGGTAATTCTGCATTTCCATGGCATTGATGTGATCCTGAATCCGGGCCTGACGCCTTTCTTTTGCCAACTCTAGTGCTGCATCTCTGTGTCGAGTCACACGGTCCAACTCCTATACTGCCTCATCTCTCTCTATGGTGAGGTTCATAAGCTGATCATAAAGCTCATCTCTCTCACGGGCTACTTGCCCCCACTACTGTAGGTGGTAATTGGCAATGCCCCTACTTTCTTCAAACTCTTGATGGACCACGGCTAATTCTTTAGCTAGATTGCAGGTGCGCTTCCTAGACTTGCATTGATCGGCTAGTGCCCTCTGAGCCTCATCTATCACCCTTGAAAGAGCATACTGGCAATCACGATCCACCTTGAGCATTGCCATCATGGCACTCATGGCCATATTGTCACTTTGCACTCGCTCGCTGCGACCACGGACCAAAGCACCACGAGCATTCTGACCAACATCTTGGGTCCACTCTGCTGCTGATGGAGCAATACGGGGGATGGATGCGGCCGGTCCACCAACCAGCTCATCCCCAAAGTTCTAAGCAATCTCCATGATCACATCCAAGGCAGTAACTTGTGCGGCTTCCCACGAGCTACGCCCATCAGACTCCGCATGCCAACCACGCCACAGTGGATTGGTAGGATGCGGTGGCACCACTAGCACAACCTCATACTAAGGTATGTCTCCCAGTAGCTCCCTCTGTGTCCAAGTATAGCGAGGTGCCTCGGTGTAGCCAACTGAGCTTAGCATTCTCCAGAGCAGGGTTGGTGTGCCAAACTGCTCCAGAAAAGTACCACTGCGGGGAGGGAGCACGGGTGCGGCCATCTGTAGCAAAAAGGATGCAACTTCTTATGAGAGGGTTATTTTTGAGAGACGAAGAAATTCAACAAATGGGATAAGCATTTATAAGGGAGAGAGTAATGCAAGAATGTAATGTATGTTTGAACATGATGCATGCACAATCTGTACGTTCTCACAAACCTATGAAAAATTTTAGTTCTAGCGGAATATACGGTGGCATACATACGTTCTTTCATTTAGCTGTAACTAGTCGATCTACAACAGTGTGCTGTTAGTGTACCTGCAGAAGATTTTATTTTAGCCTAACAATTTCCCCAATAAAGCACACAAATAAAATAGTAAACTAAATACTCTCCATACATACATCCCCCGATGCATATACTTCAGTATCACAGCTACCCGACAGATGTACCCATAATTAAGTACTTTTATAAATACATGATTGAACATGTAATTATGCCAGTAACCACATCTAACTCTCCCCCAGACCGACGGTTGAACGGTCATGCTCTCACAACTCACACTTACCAAAGTGTAGAGGTAATTGATCCATTCATTACCACCCAAGCGCATGGCATCCATACAATAACACGCCGTATAGACAATAAAATAGAAAGCAAGCAATAAAACCCCAAAGTTAGTACTTAAATAAGCCAACTAAGAGTTTTTAATTGGACATAAAGGATATGACCACTGGCAGAATTAGCTTAAAATTTAGATTTTTCACAAAAACTTTTGTTTTAATTATACAAATGATATGTTTAGTGTTGAACATTGCTCTAATACCAGCTGTGATAGAACCGACCAAATTATAAGAACGTAAGTATAAAAAACAATCACTGGAGTGATCAAATCTCTGTACTTATGCTTCCATAACCCCGGTAGTCCGTGAAATCACGAAGAATTTCAAACAACTTACAACAAACCAAGATCGTACATGATTCAACACCACATACCATATGTTACATCAGTTCACAAATAACTTACATCCATCAAAGTTCAAAATAAAACATTACAAACCAAGTTTGAGTAGCAGAAGCAACATAGTTTAAAAACATAGCTTCAGTAGTTCAAATACATTGACTGTTCATAGTCATGTCCCACAAAAGCATATCAGATGAGAACTCTAGCAAAGACCGTGCCCAACGGCCTAGTCTTTGTCCCTATAGGGAGAAAGCAGTACTTGCAGCAACCGTGATAGAAAAGGTCATCTGTAACAGATGAGAAATAAACCCTGAGTACGAGAAGGTACTCAGTTAGACTTACCCGACAAAAAACAGAAATAACAAGACACTAAGGAGTATGTAAAGTTAATATGAAGTGGGGCTTGCTTGACGACATTTTGCATTAAAAGTTCAAGTAACATAAGTACTCATTTAATACTTAGCATCAAGTTAATCATAATTAAGCAACCACTTTATTAAGGGCAAACAATAATAACCATAGCAGGTATAATAAAGCCATCATCAACATCATCATTCCTGAACCTTTCATTATTTAGTGTATCTAATATGGAGATACACCTATCAAGTTTTCACTAACCGGTTGAGACAGCAGCTCGAATCGAATTATAACTCAGCTGAGGAAATATTCCCAACACTCACCCGGCAAATCCGGCTAAAGGCAGCCGTCGATCACCTTTGGTACAACTCAGAAATTATGGGCCCGACCAGCGCCACAATCTCAGGGATATCATACCACCAGGACAATCAGGACCTCCAGGTACCTACCCTTGGACACTAGCAAATTGGCAATGACTCCCCTCCGAGGCGCACTCAAACAGATCGGCTTCCGGCCTGAGCCGAGCTACTCGGCTTCGCGGTCAGACACCCGAGCCTGGCCAGCTAAGTGAAAGGTATGCGTTCAACATGAACAGGGAAAGGTTCTAAGCATCGGTCCTTAGTAGACACAGACGGAGTCACTATAAGCATAACAACCCTACAAGCCTCCACCTGGTCTTCATTCAATTTGAACCAGGTTCTTTTCCACGATAGCAAATATAGCCAACCGTGCTAGATATAAATATCCCTAAAGCTCGCAAGTGACAGGAGATCACCCGACTTCTATTGTTAAAGCAGGGTTAAGCAATCTACTCGATCCTAACATACATAGGCTCAAAGTATATTTTCTGAACAAGGATTGGATATAAATGCAGCAAGTGTTTTCAATCAACACCTATAACTTAATGCATCAATATATATATAACATATATACTCAAGTATATTTCAGAAATTAGGAGGCTTATAATGCTCTGGAGCTTGCCTTTCACGAAGTTGCAATGCGTGTGATCCAGACAGTCCACCATGTCTCCTTATGGTGCTTCTTCGGGGGCCTACACCTCCTGCTCCGGTGGCTGCTCCTCCGGGTTCGGCTCGAATTCCAGAAGAGTGACTCCCTCCAGAATACCTATTGTATGCCGATGCATGAGAGGAATATAACGGATGCATAATGGATGATATGATGATCATGAATGGAGAACAATAAGTAATATAGCATCACTGGACATTCGTTGACCGAGTAGGTGCAATGCTCTATTCAAATCACTTTAAAGAGTAGGTGCAAATCTCCTCTCTGTAGAGCAAGAGTGCACACTCACCGAGTTTACACAATCTAAGGTATAATTGCTCATCCTCAATTAGAGGCCTAGTACCTGCATCTATCAACTTATTTCAATTAGCCTAAGCATCTAAAACATCCCAATCATGCTTAAACAAAGCAAATAAGCCATCGGGCAATTTCAGCAACTCTGAACATACAATAGCAGTCAAGTAATTTACTCATAATTGAAGATTTATAAATCCAAATGACTTGCAACAAGATAATCTGGAAAGCTTATGATATTATATACATTTCATCTTTAATCATCAAAGCATGATTTCTAAGTTTAGCAGGTCAAAAACATGTATTTACAGAAACTAGTCTAAACAAGACAGAGAGCAAAGAAAACTGTGACCTAACTTAAACAACTTTACATCCTAAACTAGTTGGCCAAATATTCCCAAATTTTAACGGCAATTAGATACATGAGTTCTCTACCACTTTTGTATTCCCAAGTTTCCCAAAAAAACATCATTAACATAGGGTAATTTACCTTGGCCCCAAAACTGTCTAGAAACTAATAATTGCAAGAAATAATTATTAACTTATGTTGCAAACATATAATTAGACAAAACCAACTTTACTAACTCATCCCACATATCAAAAGGACATCAGAAAACATAGTGTCAATCACCAAATGAATTTATCTAATGCATTTCTTAATTTATTTGGATCACAAGGTGTAATTATGAACATACATCAAAAGTACACAACAAGATCTACAAAAATTATAGTAGCTAGCATATGCTCCCAGTAGGCTACCATAAAATTTTCATAGCATTTGAACAAGCATATTTTCTGTATCAAAAATAACATACTGCAGGGCTGATTTTGGCATAAATAAAAAATCCTATTAAAAATTATCAAACAACATATTTCATATTTTTATTAATTTCTCACTAACATAAGAGCACTGTTCACAAAGTTTCACCTTTACTGGTTTTATAGATTAATTATGAAAATTAACACAAGAATCACCTAATTAAACAAGTGAAATTCATAACTAAATCATACAGTACCCAAAAATCATGAAACTTTAACTACAGCCTATACATAGCATGAGTAGCATCTCATAAAATTTTCATAATATTTGAAGCTGTAGAATGGGAGATATGATTTTCCCCTTTTTCTCCAAGAATAAAAGAGATAAATAATAAATATTTATTTTATTATGGAACATGGCATATTTCATATTTTTAATAAAAACTAGACATCACACAGAGCACAACAAAATTTGAACCACACCATTTGGAGCTCTAAATCTCCAGATATGAATTTTACAAGTTAGCATCAAAATCAAGATTTGAATTAAACCTAAACTAAACAATAGTCACTGATTGGGGGACCCGCAGGTCAGCAGGCCCCACCTGCCAGTGAAACTGAAACAGGGGAGAGGAGATCGACGGTGATAGCTCGCCAGCGGTGAGTCGGCCGGCGGATTGGAGGGCACCGCTGTGCTCCCCGTGTGATTCCGCACCGATGGAGGTAGATAGTTAGGGCAGGGGCTCACCGAAGCAAGCCCGACGGCAGCAATGGCGGACGATGAAGCAATCTAGCGAGGCGTTGGCATTCCCCGGCTGTGACCAACCCCAGAAAGACGTGCTACCCCTTCACGACATCGTAGCGAAACGACAGAGGCAGGCTAGGGTTCCGGTGGAGCACCGGTGAGGCGCGACCGCGAGCACGGCGCGGCGGCGGTGAGAGCACCGCCAACGCATGGTGGCGTTCCACCCCAACAAGGTCACCGCTAGCGGTAACGTCTAACCCTAGACTAGTCCTACACCTAAGCTTGCCTAAACACCCGAGAACGGGGAGCTAGGCACTGCGAGCAGGACGGCAGCGAGCTCAAACACCACCGCGGGCATGGCGGAGCGCGCCCGACGACATTGACGTCCCAGCTAGCTCACGGCGGTAGAGGTCCAAAGGGCCAGGGCTACATGATCTATGGCTCCAGTGTAACTCGGAATGGAGGAGAGACGAGGTGGAAAGGGGTCAAGTTGGCCTGTCATCGAGAGCTTCAAGCTCGCCGGAGCACTAGCCATGGCGGATGGCGAGAAAAACACAAAATGCGCCCTCACCTTGACTCGGCTGGTTCAGCTATGAGGTGGAGAAGATAGAGCAGAGCAAGACGACACTATTGATGCAAGCAATTTGGAAACGAGGCGACGGCGGTGGAGCTAGGCGCTGGCGGAGCTCATGGCGACGACGGCGACTTCGCCTCGGCAACACAAGGAGGAAGGGAGAGAGTGAGCGAATGGAGGTGACGGGCGGGCGTCGTGGCGCTCTTGAGGCCTCCGCGGGATAGCCGGTGGGGCCAGCGCCCGTGTACAGACGCCAAATGTCGAGCTCGGCTTGCCACGGTTGGCCACGAAGCTCAGCTCATTCTCGATTCAGAAACTGACGAAGCCGACTGAAAGCTAATTTTTATCGCCCTATGTCTCCCAAACTATCTCGATTCAGGTCATGACGTTGTTGACAAAGTTAGAGAGTTACAAGAGTACTACAAAGCTATCAATTGGAGCTCGAGCTGGTTCGGCTTGGTTTGAGATACAGTGATCCCAAGTAGGGCACATGGAAATGGAATTGCAGTTTCAGACTTAGGAATTTTCTAAGTGTTGGAACAGCACTCCAAACTGACTTGTGGGCCCTGTTTGAGCATGTTCTAGCTATTTTCATGAGATGACCATATAACAACTTTTGTTCCTCTACAAAAGTACTACAACTTTGCTTAAGGGTGCACAAACATGCATAAATATCTTGCTGCACTTTTTAAACAAAGAAGCAAAAGAGATCTCTAGGTCAACATAGGTCAAACTACCACTTAGGAGCATAATTAATCAACATGGTCAACATGAACATTGTTCTATTAGATGTCCTAAGCATAGTTAAGATACTAATGAGCATGTTTGACCATCACTTGCATTATCTACAGATGATCATAAAGTATACATACAATGAAACATAGAATAACAAGACATGTTGCATATGTTTCAAATCAATGTTTCAAGGGTTCCAAAAAGGATGTTTCATAAGTAAAACTTATGCATGGATGAATGATGCTTATGCTCATGTAATGCAAGTGCAAATGAGGCAAGGTAACACTAGGGGTGTTACAGCATGTGTGTTTATTTGGATGGTGCATATGTTTCATACATATGTTACAAGTGTTTTATCTTGAAGTTGCGTAGGTGTTTTCGCAAGTGTTTCATATGCATTTTCAAGTATTTCATCTGTCTTTTTGGTACGTTGCAAGTGTTGCATTTAGATGTTTCAAAAGTAGATCAGATGTTTCATATGGGATGAAGCGGGAGGGAGCGCGAGTGGTCCCCGCAAATGCGCGGCGTGGGCCCCCGTGGGTGTGCGACATCCGGACAACGTGGGCCCACGTGTGAACGCATGAAAATGGACTGCCGCCACGAGCGTTCGGACGTCCGGGCGCTAGTAGTGCAGTCGTTGTGCCAAATCAAACTTCTCCCGTAGTTCATTTCATCTTCAATTTAAAATGAATGTACTATGAAATCTCTACAACTAAAAAGATCCAAATGTTATCGTGTTAGTTGAACTAATCGCCCCGCCCGCCTCCTAATCGCCCCGCGCATGACCCCGGCTCCTCCTCCCAACCGCCCCACCACTCCCACCTCCTCCCCAGCCGCCCCTGCCTCCCTGATCTGCGACGCCACCTCGACGATGCCGGGATGCCGTCGCCGGCGAGGAGAGACCGCGAAGCCGTGATTCCCTGGCACTCCACATACTCGCGTGACACATCGCTGCGCCTCGCCGGCCAGCGCTCAAGCGGTCGAGGAGATCCAGACAGGCCCACTCTTGCCGCCGCCGCCGCAACGCTTCCGTCCCGTCGTCTCCGTCTGCGCGTCCCCCGGCGCCGGCGAGCCCCCCTCTGCCCGCCTCGGCG
The DNA here is from genome assembly GCA_038087645.1 of Saccharum hybrid cultivar R570. Taxonomy (NCBI): domain Eukaryota; kingdom Viridiplantae; phylum Streptophyta; class Magnoliopsida; order Poales; family Poaceae; genus Saccharum; species Saccharum hybrid cultivar. Next base: position 7,979,013 of record JAQSUU010000066.1, read on the forward strand.
CCGCCGGTGGCCCACTGCGCTTGCCAACACCATCTGCGTGTCCCTATTCCCCGGCGCTGGCGAGCTCCCTACGCCTGCCTCGGCGCCTCCGGTGGCCCACTGCGCTTGCTAGCACCGTCCGCGCCTCCCCCGGCGCCGGCAAGCCCCTCCGCCCGCCTCAGCGCCGCCGGTGGCCCACCACGCCTGGTACACCTCGTTGGTCATGGCGCCCTTGAGCGGCACCACCTCGGGCTCCCGCCTCCTACGGAATCCGTGTGCAGCTCCGTCACCACGCTCCCCTTCCTCCTGTCACAGCCAAATGGAAGTAGAGTACGCATCGGGAATGAGTTTGACAGCAAAACGGAAGCAAAGTCCGCGTCTGGGACGAGCTCGAACTGCCTCCCCCACAAAAGGCCCTCGCAAGTCCTTTGCCTCGTCAGAATCATACGTATCAATCCCAATCTTGGTGGTAAGAACTTCTGTATTCTCAGCTTGTGTTTCTGGCTCCCATTATCCAGTCTGCACATGTTGGTTTTGTTTCTGAATCTCCTTGGAAGATTTTTCTTTCTGTTTTGTAGGAGAGAAGTTGTGGCAAATCAAAAGTTTCACTCAAAGGAGGTGGAGGAAGAGGCAAAGAAGGTACTCAAAGAACTTCTGTACTTGCCAAAACGTTTAGTCATGGTCTGCCTGATCAGGACATCACAATGGAGGCACAAGGTCCTAAAGTAGTTGATCCAACTCCCGAACAAATCACAGCTATATATCAAGGTACATGCATTTTTCACGTAATATTATGAGGACAACATGTTCATATGCCCACAAGTTTAACCAGAATCCTGTTAGTTTAGTTTTGCATTGAAAATAATTTGGTTCCAATTCTTTTCTCTTTGTGTTCCCAGGATTTTTTTTCTCTTGTATACTGGAAAAAAAAAAGTAGTTCATATGCTATTCTCCGTGAGCTAACTTCGTGGTAGTGGCCTGGGGGAGCAGGGCGTTGAACGATAGGAGGACAAACTGGAGTATGAGCCGATGCTTGGAATTTCTCATGGACAGTATGTTTCAATGTCCTGTCTTGCAGTGGAACTGAACTGCCGGATCTATCTGTGATTCAGTTCACTTAAAACTAGGAATTAGTTGAGAAGTCTAAAACTAGGAATTAGTTGCCTCAAGCATGGCAGTGCAAAGGTATTTCTGTACAGGTTCTAATTATATGTTAACTCCAGGACAATCACTTTCTCCTCTACTATCCACTGTTGTTTTATTCAGTGCTGCTTTAGTTTTCTAAATTTTGTGGTGATCTTTGCAAATTGGATTATGCACTACACTGTACTGAGTACTTCTTATTGCGTATTTATTTTCTGCTTTATGTACTATCTTCATTAACAAGACTAAATGGACATGGGAATGTATTTCAGGATAGGAAGAAGATTATTTGAAGGGGAACATGAAGCTTGCTCTAAGTGATTTTGGATGTCTTGTGAGTAATGACTATATTTATTTACAATTCTGTTACTCTTAAACTATGAAATATTGTGACCTGTGAAGCATTTCTAACTTTTCTAGACAAGATTCAAGTTTATTCTTACAAATGGTTTGGATTTACCCTTAGTCCTCTGCCAACACAACTCTTTTTTATCCAGTTCCTTGTCTGCATTATTTCCATTGTTGATGACACAAAGCTGTTTCTAAGATTGGTTAGCACCAACAGTCTGCTTTCTGAGAGAATCATGCCTCTTATTGCAAGCAGACAGAAATGGGCGACACTAACAGTTTATCTTTGGCCTGGTAGATTGTGATTCAAGAGCTGCCAAAACATTTGACACAAATAATTTTATACAAGATAATAGTTTCCCTTTGCCCAAATAGTTTATCTTTATTTCATGTTTTTTAAACTTGTGCATTTAAGACTTTACTGATGAATCTATTTGCTGGAATAGAATGGGAGACGACCATTACTGCAACTACTTCACCCTCTTTGCTCACGCTATCTTTCTCCGGGTGATCTGGCTTGTCTGAACTACAATGTGCCTTCTCTTCGTTCAATGGAGGCAAGTTAGCTACTCTTTTATGTCCAAGTATTCTATAGAGAAAGACATCCGAAGACCTAAATAGTTGATGTTTCTGGTTCAGGGTGAGATATCAGAGAGTGCTACCGAAGTTATATAAGAAAATAAAGTAGATGGTGTGATTGATGACAATTCCACAGGCTTAGTAGGCATGCAAATTGTGTCTGAGAGCAAGAAGGATCCATTACGAAGGCGATATGAACTGTTGATCAAAAGTGAGCTTGCTGAGGTGTTGCCCGTACCTATTTCATTAAAGTGGCCCATATCATTAGGAAGTGTGTTAATTCTTGCAACATGGGTAGATACAGTTTAATCACAGAAACTCTAATTCTAGGCTGCTGATCTCAGTGCACAATGTTTTATGTGAACAGCCATGGTTATAGAAAGGAAGCAAAATAAGCGGACAGTAAATTACGTGCAGTAGTAGGTCACCTGCAGCACTGCTTGTGTATCCACCCTTTTTGTCTGCGTAGTGACTATTCTGTATCTTTTTTTAAGAAACGAACTATTCTGTATCCTTTGAAATAAAATAGGTTATTGCCCTTTTGTTTCTAAAGTCACCACTGATTCTGATCATATTTCTGCGCCTTAGCCTGTCTTGTCGTTCCACTTATCTCGATGGAATTCTATTTTCCATGTACTGGAAGCATACTTACTAAATACTAATGGCACCGCAAATATGAAATACCTCGTGGATGGAAATTGATGTAATGGAGGTTACATTCACTCCCGTTTCCAATCTGGCTCTGAGCTTAGGTCATGTATAATGCAAGGTGCTTAAGCTTCAGTGCTTAAAGAGAGAATACTACGTAATTAAGCGTGTCCTTATAAATTCAGTGAACAGACACTACAATTATATTTATACAAATAAATGATTTTTCTTATTTTTAATAGAATTCCAAAGTAGAAGGATTCATTTCTTCCCGTTGCAACGCACGGGCATGTTTGCTATAGAGTTTAAAGACTCAAGTTATCTAGGTAAGTTTTCTTTGCATCATTTTTCTTTTTTGCATGGTCATTCCTGTCTTCTTTCCGTTTTTTCTAGAATATCTCCTTTTTCCTATATATAAACACCAAAAATAAAAATAAGTAATAAATCTGATATTATAGATTTTTGAACTCTTGACTTGCTAATATTCCAAGCACTAAACTATTGGTGTGCTTTTGATTAGAGATAAAACTTATTTTAATTATTAGAACATGGATCAACGATCAAACCATGAACTAAAATAATTTTAAATGTTTGCTAGGAGAATTTTAATTCGTTAGACTTAATATGACATTGTCATATTATTAACGATATTAACTTTATTATGGATGTCATTATCATCATAAAATAAATTATACCCATTAAATTTTATGAAAAAATGTAAATATAAATAGATATATAACATTTTTGTCCTTATTTCCTATTAGCATATGATAGTTTTTTCTTCTCCCGTTGTAACGCACGGGCATATTTACTAGTATATTAAAAAATATAAAATTAACTTGATGACATAAATGTTGATGTGAGCGGGCGGCCACTAGTGGGCAACGTGTACAGTTATGACCGGGCAGCGAGCACAACCATCGGTGGTGAACTGCGCCATGCGCCACATCAGGTGTAATGGTGAATTGCAAGATCTGCCACATTTTTTTTTACAACAAGCAAGATATGCCACACTGGGTGAGAACAGCCACAGTTGAGTGCCACGCACAACTTCAGCTTCTTTTATGAAGCCATTTTTCTAGTGGAGTTGAAGTCGTTTGAAAATTCAAACGGTTTGTCAAGGGATAATTTTATAATAATTTATATTAAATTTGTGACAAGAAGTGACAAAAACTTTTCCGTAGCTCTAGCTACAATAGTGACTGCACAACAAGCCACACAGTGACACAGCATCAGCAGCCAGAGGCCCAGAGCCATGCTAAAAAGTTTTGAAAATGTTTGGACGAGGGACACAGGGATAGGGTCACTGGGTCAGCCAGGCCCAAAGGGATATACTCCTACCTCGCTCGTCGGCGGTCGGCGCCATCCGCCCAATTCTAGCGGACGGGGGTCATCCCACTTCGCTTCCGCTCGTCACGCGCGCCTTGCGCTCGATTCAGCTCACCTTAGCTCGCCTATACTCTCTCCCTCCCCGATTCTCACCAGGAGCGACGGTGACTCCGGCGCGCCGCTGCGGGCGACGCGCCTCGTGCTCGGTTCAGCTCACCTCTTCAATTGTGGCGACGCTGGTCGAGCGACGGAGCCCTGCGCTAGGTCTTCACTGGGCCCTTCGCCGGCGAAAACTCGCACCAGGTATTCTCGCCCAGTCGCCCCTTCTCTTCCCTTCATGCTGTGCGAAACCGTGCACCCAAACTTCCAGTATAAACTACTCCGTATACGTGTCCGGATCTGACCCAATAATGTCATAAATGTATTATGCTTGCTAACTTCGTTTTTTCTTTTTTTTGGGTGCAAAATTATCAGTGTACATGTATACGCCCCTCTCCTATACTGGAACCGCCACTGCTTGCTAGCATCACCAGGCATTTCAAAAGGAAGGCTGTATGCAGGCTTGTAACTTTCAGTTAAGGTTTCCTTGGTTAGAGCCATGGCTGCTTCCTGCTGGATTCCCGGTCGCCATGAATAGTAGCTACTTTTTGGGTGAGCTGGATGTGCTCTGGTTTTTTAGATGTTTTTCTTGTTCTGTTGATCCATTGAGATTCTAACATCACGCTAATTTTTGTTGACTTGTTCTTGTATAGGGGGACAGGGACTATCCCGGTTGAAATGTAGAGTACGGTGCTCTCAGCTACAGCTCTCTACTAATTCAGTTGATAATAAGAAAGAGGTATCCTCGAGTGTACTGAATAATTGGATAGTTACTAAATAGTACAGAATATGATTGCTAGCTATTGTCTTATTTGAATTTTGCTTTTAGTCCTATGGTGACATTTTATCTTATTGATCGTAGAGGCTTATGCCCTGTAATCAAGGTAATACTGGATGCTATGGACAGAATTTTTTAGGACTAGTGAGAATAATGAGCTTCAGGCTTTGATGAACTGGATGTTGGTCCTTATCACCATGATCATGCTGTTTCCTTACATTTTCATGTAAAACATATCGAGAACTGTGCACTGAAACAAACTTGGGAGAGATGGAGGATGATACTTTCTATCATTTAAGAAGTGATAAATACTTGGGATTCAGGTCTATTAACAAAATTATGCAATATTTTTCTACAATTGAATTCCTTTCTATGGTTATGGCTGTTTGAATGTTATGCCACAGTTCCTGCTGACATGGAATACTAACATTTTGCTTTTGCATCATTGCAGAAAGACAAATATTCTTGTTTTGATCAGTCAACATCATATCTGCATGTACAATCTCTTAGGGACTTTCCGACTGAAAAACTTTCTGGAGAGGTAGTTGTGGTGCGTCTTGATTCTTCACTTATCTTGGGGCACTTAGGACCATGCACTTCCTCACTTGAAAGAGCTTTGCTAACTATCAAATACTTGTGCAAAGCAAGAGCGAAAGTGGTCATAGCCACCAGCTGGGATACAATTCTTCAGTCTGTGATGGAATCAGTTGGCTCTTTTGCAGGTTAGTCAATTATTTATTGTGCAGCATGAATTTCTTGACATATCATCTGTTATTTCCCTTCGTGGATCGAGGTTTTTTTTTTCCAGTTTATTATGTCAGTATAGCAGAATGCGGAATCCCCCTCCCTCTACTTGGATTATATATTTTTTTTCTTAAATTGCTTTGTTGGGTTTCATTTATTCTTAACCAAAAGAAGAAAAACGATTAAATTTTGTAAAAGAAGATGTTGAGTTCCTACATACCAGATATCCCGTTATGGGAATCTACACAATTACAGTCCTTTGCCATTGTTGATGGTGATAAATTAGTCTCTGTACCCATTGCCCCAACATTTTTATAAGACAAAGAACTTCACCAATTTTCTAAAAAAGTGCAAAATCGAAACAGTATCTTTACTTGTTTAGCTTGTAGCTTGAAAATAATCTGCCTTAAATTCTGGTTGTTCCTTTTGACACATCATAAATTCTGATTTTTGTCAGAGTACTTGTCATCACTTCTTCAAATAGAAGTCATCCCAGTAGATGGTGTGCATGGTTCAACATCATTTAAGCAAGAAGAGTGGGCTCAGAACAGTATTATTTTGGTTGAAAATCTTCTGAACTTCACAGGAGAAGTTGCTAACTGCAAAGATTTTTCTCGGAAGCTAGCTTCAGGTGCCACGATATTTGTCAACGATTCTTTCTCACTGTCTCATAAGATTCTTGCATCAACTGTTGGCATCACGTGCTTCTGCTATGCGTCTCTTGCTGGTTTCCATTTTGAGGAGGAGCTTATGCAATTGATAAAGATCACGGACACCACGAGACGCCCATATATTGCCATTGTAATCATTAGCCTATTTTTTTTTTCCGATGTATATGTAGCTGACAGGCTTTATGCAAGATCTAGCTATTAACAAGTAGTTGTCTATTGTTTTTTAATGAAATATGTTGCAGCTTTACTTCCAGTATTCTATCAATGTATGTAAAGTATGCTAAATCAGGCTGTTCTCTTCCTCCATGAAATGCTAAAATATCCTCTGTGCCCTGAAACCACCAGGGAAAGATGAATGACTTATTAAAAACAACAAATTTTCGTTTTCTTATCCTTCACATATCATAAGTCTCTGGAGTTAGACAACAAGTACTACTACTGTGTGACCTCCACTGTGTACTTATAGAGCAGAATTTCCCTGAGGCTCTGAGAAGTACCCAATTAGCCAGAAGTAGTGTATACTGGTGTTGTTTTTCTTTTACGTGAGCGATTGCGACTTTAGGCATTATAGCATAGTTCATATGCTAATAATATAATAACATTCTTTTTCTTGAGTTTTTGTTAGAAAGATCAATGCTATGAAATGGTAGAATACATTTTATCCTTCTGTAATCTTAAGGTCATGGGTGGATAATAGCTAAATATTCTATGGTGTCACTTTCAGTTATGCTGGAGACTTATTTACCTGAAAACAAGTGATTACTGATTATAGTAGATGATTAATGGCAATTAAAAAAAGTCGTCCTAGCAACTTGTGCTCCATATGAAGCATGCACAACTAGAGGATATACATATGTCACTATGAAATACCTTTTAGAGCCAAAATCGTGTAATCTTTTCCTACTGCCAGGATTCTTTATTTCTGACTTCTTCTGGTTATTGCAGATTGGAGGCAGTAACTTCTTGAGAAAAGCACCTGCTCTTCAGATGTTAACCTCTCTATGTGACGGGTTGTTCTTTGTTGGAAAATTATCATTTCAAATAATGAACGGCCTTGGAATGACAGTGCCCTCTCAATTCATAGAAAGAAATGCAGTTGAGGAAGTACTACAGATTATTCAAGTTGCTAGGGATAGGAATATTCCTATTTATTATCCAACAGATCTCTGGTGCTTGAAAAATGGCGACAGTGAAACATTGGGAGTAATCAACTCTACTGGACAATTGGCTGGTGAGTATTACTAGCAACTTTTCATGTCATTCACATATTTCTCAACCAACTTTCTTCTTGTAACATCTCTGAAATTGTGCTTCCCTTTGTTAGTTTAGGACATTATGTTTGCAAAACCTATTTCTCACCATTTGCAAATTACCTGTCAAAGTATACTAGTAAAAATGGAGCTCTATTGCATGCTGGTAAATCACACCATGCAGAAACATGCTGAATTGGATAGTTTGCAGCAACATTTTGCTAACAGCAAAACCATCAAATGTTTGTTAATAATACCGACTTCTAGGAACTTAGCCTAACTCAGTTTCCTTTTTCTCTTTCTTTTTCTTTTTCTTTCTCCCTCTCTCTCTCTTTTAAAAAAATGAACTACCAGTTGCCAAAGGGACCTGCATTTTGCAATTTATAGATCTGCACATGTCTGTAGAGTTTTCTCTATGTGCAAATTCTAGCATTTCCATTGCCCTATAGCTATTTATTAAAAACACTTCAAGGGGTGATTGTGTTAACAGTAAAAGTTGGAAGGGGCAGAAGGCAGATAAGCAATTTTTTTTTCTCAAACAGCGCAGGAGAACTGCGCGTCATTTCATTAAGGTAGAAAAATGTTACACGGATCTAAGAAACCCAACTCATACACACCACACCCTGGACACTAAGTTACAGACTCGCCACAAAAAAACTGTAGAAGCGACCAAATGCCTCCGAGCTTTAAGCTTCAGTAGGCAGTGACCTGAGAACAAGCTCATGTAGTTTGGAGGCTCCAGCCGAGCACCAGAGTCCTCCCTCCGAGCTAACAGCCCTAATGACCTCCTGAACACTTGGCCTTGGCAGATAAGCAATTACTTGAAGCAGTTGTAAATTTCTAATACCTGTGATTTTTCCACTCTTACTTTGTTTAGGCTGGACACCAGCTGATATAGGGCCATTGACATTGGAGAAAATTTCTTCTATAATTCCATCATACAAGGTAAGAAATGGTATTACGGGAAACAATGCTTCAGTTAGTTTCTGAGTTCTGTGCAATCATCTTAATTAGTTTTTACTTAAAAGCATTAATTATTTCATACCTTTTTTTTTTTTTTGCTTCTCATGTAACTATAGTATTTTTCGTTAGTAATGAACTATGTGGTGTAAGGGTAATATTAAAGATAAAAGTTACATCCAGATCAACTTGAAGGCTGCATTTTGATCGATGTGATAATTTTTGCCTGTGAACTGCCATCGATTGGATTTCTTTTTGACCAAGTTTTAATTTTTTTTGACCAAGTATCGATTGGATTTCTCCTTTATTCCTTTCTTTTTATGAGAATCCAAGCTGTGGAATTGGCATGTAATTGGACTGCTTTTCTTCCCTTTTAATACAATGACATGCAGTTCTCCTATGTTTTTGTTTGAGAATAATCTTTTACGTTCTGGAAAACTTATGGCATTTTTATATTTTTTGTTCAGAAGATACTATGGATTGGCCCTACAAACTACGGTTTAACAGAAAAAGTTTCAGTTGGTGGAACACAGTTGGGTGAAATACTGGAAAAGGCAAGCTCTGATGGGTGTGATGTTATTTTAGTGGGGAAAGCAGCATGCAAGGCAATAAAAAGAAAGACAGATTCCTCATCGCAATATACAGAATTTCAAAATGCCACTGCTGTTTGGGAATTCCTCAAAGGAAGGATATTGCCTGGTATAGCAGCATTGGATAAAGTAAGTCATGGTACAACAAGAACAATAACTCTATTGGGTTATAAATAGTGCTTCTTGTATAATAGTAAATTTTCATCTGCAAAATATTGTTTCAGTTCATGTTCATCCATGGTATTTATTCAATGTGTGACGTAGGAAGCCCACTTCAAAACATAATGAAGCCAAGGGTGTTACTTTTGATGGTTGCCTGTCCTTATGGTTGAGGGTGTCATTGGGAGTATGTTGTATTTTTATTCTTGTCCATGGTGCAACTGTAAATCTGAAAGTGTGAAAGTGTTGTTGGGCTGGGTGTGCCTGTAATAGACCCTTATTCTTCTTAATGCAATGATGCGCAGCTCTCGTGCGCATTTGTGGAAAAAAAACACACAATGAAGATGAAAATGTAGACTGATGCCTGATGCTTTCAACAGGCCAGCACATATTTGTGTGCGTATACAATTGTGTTTACATTGGATGTTTTGGTGGCATAAATATACTAGTATAAATTGCAGAATGCAGATCCCATCTACACATTTGATTAAGTCGAGCATATTCTAACATATGACATCTCTACCACTTTAGCCTAGTTCTCAAATTTGAAATTCCAGGCTATGCTGTATCATGGCACACAAATAATCCTAAATAGCACAAGGAATTAGAGTTCTACATAATTCTGATGGCATTAAATTCCCTCAACATTGCATCAGTGATGGCCAATATCTAACTGTGGATCAATTAAGAAAGTAGATGATCAAATCTTGTGCTCGGAAATTTCTAAAGATTGCTCAAGGACTTCTGTTGACATACTGATATGTATACATCCTGACAGTCATGAACATCGGATCCTATGTGCTAGGCCTGCATATCTTAGTGCCAGAAACACTAATCATTGTATTAAAAAAATGATTCGAAGGTCTCTGGCATCCTCTGGTCCTCTCACAGTCGTGGACCTGTACCTGAATAATTTTGGGGATCACATTTTTTAACTTCTAATTTTCAATAATCTTCAGTAGATGGTGAGGTGCCCTTTTAGTCTCAGTTTTATAGATATATTTGGTTCTTCATATCACTTTACTTTTGCAGTGTTACCCCTACCGGATTCCATGGAGCACTGTCTTCTGTGAACCTACACTACCCTTAGTGGTTGATATCGGAAGTGGTATGCCTCCTTAAATATTTGAAAATTGGGATTTGCTTCATATATGTGTATTTCCTCCATTCCAAAATGTAGGTCATTTCAGTTTTGTCCTTAGTCAAACTTCTCTAACTTTAACCAAGTTTATATGAAAAGGCACCAATATTTACAACATCAAATTTGGTTCATTAAATGCACCATCAAATATGTATTGATAGTGCATTTATCTGGTGTAGATGTTAATATATTTTCCTATAAACTCGGTCAAGTTAGAGAAGATTGACTTAGGACAAAACTAAAATGACCTACATTTGGAACAGAGTGCAGGGAGTTCAAAAGAAGGGGAATGCTATATATTTCCATGGGGAATTGTGGTGTACAGGCTCTTTTCTATTGGTAATAATGTACTAGCTCACTGACATCAGTGAAAGATTGAACATCACAAAAAGGAAAACGAATTTGAGCTGAAAAGGACCACACATACAGCCCACCCCACCCACACTCAAACACCGAGAAAGCAGTGAAATGTTTAGTATTCGATCTCAATATTTACAGATCACACATCTATATTGTTGTTTCCATTATAGGTTTCATAAATTTATACTCGTAGTCTTGATCTTAGGTAATCCATGGCAAATGGCCAGAAAGTGTAGCTTGTGTATTGTGATAGGATTGGTATCTGTATGTTAGGTCAGAGTGCAAACCAAACTCACACGTTAATTATATAGGCTATCTCAGCTTTAGTGTTTTTTCCACTCGTCATGCAAATACTCTTTCTTAGTGCAGGAAATGGTTTGTTTCTTTTTCAAATGGCTAAAAGTTGTGACAGTTCAAATTTCCTTGGGCTTGAGATGAATGAAAAGGTAGTAACTGCCTTTTAATCTCTATGGAATCCCATTCTTGGCTTCATCCTTTTCAGTAACTCGCCTTTTCTGTAGCTTGTTATTAGGTGCCTCCAAGGTATGGCTTCAGATGAGAAAAGGAACCTGTAAGTCTTGCTTGTGTTTGTATTTTGCTTGCCGTTTCTTTCTATAAGCTAGTGATCTCAGTTCCCGCAACAGTTTTTTTAATACAAAAATAAAAGAAATGATGAAATAAAATAACAGAATAAATGTTGAAACAAAATAACAGAATAGCCTCATGTACTTATGTTCACCATGAACTGAAACATTCCTTACTGTTAGAGCAAATAGTATACCCAATGGCCGTATGAAGCTAAGACTAATGTTATCATTTTCCTTTGTTTCACATCTTATGTTTCCTTCTATATTTCATCATCAATGATGTTATCGTTTATTTTCTGATAGATATTTTGTGTCAACAAATGCAACGTCCACATTCCGATCCATAGTTTCAAGTTATCCTGGACGGTTGACTCTTGTCACAATACAGGTTTCCTTTACTCCTTTGGTTGATTTGCTTTGTTTCTTAGGAAACAGGAGGGGCTGTGACCCTACTGATTTATGTATTATAATAAATTAATTAAAGAGAGTACAAAGAAGTCACATAGTGAAGAAAAAAAAAAAAAAGATATGGTTAAAATATGGGCTCTAGCAATTCAGCTATTTGAGGGAAATAACTTTATCTCCCGATGTACAACTAGGGCAAACTCGTGCAAAATCTTGATCTACATCTCTGTGTTGTTGGTGTCGCTTAAAATCCAATCATCATATTGTCCATATTTTCCAGGACATGTGTATGATAATCTCCTTATAGAATGGTATTAAACAATGCCACTATTGAAACTTGAATGTTACCTGGGAAGTTGGTTTATATGCTTAATGCAAATATGGGCTCTATGACTTCATTTTCCCACATTAACCCAATGTACACAGCGGACGCACCACCCTAGCGTTTCAACCTTTTATATGCTATTTCGTTCTGCTGTTAGCTGGATTGCTCGCCTGCATATCCATGATTTGTGCATTTATCTTGTTTGCTGATTATCTCATTTCAGTGCCCAAATCGTGACTTCAACAAAGAGCAAAATAGGTGGAGAATGGTGCGAAGAATGCTCGTTGAAGCTGTCGTTGACCTTCTTCATACCAATGGACAGGTATTCTGTGTTCATCACTGTAGAATCTATGGCGCACGTAATGGCAGTATGAGTCCAGGATTGACCCAAAAATTTTGAGCTGAACAACGATGCATTGTTTCTTGGTAAAGAGAACCTGATAGTAGTACGAATACTGCGATTGCTGCTGCAGGTTTATCTGCAGTCAGACGTGGAGTCCGTTCTGCTTGTGATGAAAGAGCAGTTCCTCTCCTACAGCAAGGGTCAGCTTGTCATGGACGGGGATGGTGGCCACCGGATCGATAACCCGTTCGGCGTGGTATCCGACTGGGAGCGCCATGTTCTCGCTCGCGGAGCTCCCATGTACAGGACGATGCTAAAGAAAGTGTGATTCCATTACCCGTCTTTGAAATTTGAACATTGCGTTGTTTTGTCACCATAGCTGCTTCGGACATGGACAACGTTCACGGATCCACTTGGTTGGATAAAACTCCTTTCGTTTTGGATAAAACATCATATGGATATATGGCAAAAACTGGGTGGTTAAATCTTAAATCGGATCAATCCAATGGGAGAGACGCGTCTATTCCCAAAATCCCAATTGTGGTCATGTCATCTGCCGCCGGAGAGGCCGATGTCAGACATGGTGGCAACGCTTGCCGTGGACTGCCGAACTGACCACGAGCCGAAGAGCGGCTGGTGCCTCTCCATGCCAGCGAACACGTTGAACGACGACGTGTACATCGCTGGCAGCTCTGGCAAGTGCGCGCTGCCGTCGAGGTACTGAGCGACCTGACGCATGGTCGGCCGTGCCGCGGGCGACGGGTGCAGGCACGCCAACCCCAGCCGGAGCACCAGGTCCGCCTCCGTAGCGTCGTACCCGGAGCCGAGCCTGGCGTCCACTGCGCCGGTGATGGATCCATTGCGGCAGTGCCCCCGAACCCATTCCACGAGCATGAAACAGTCGCCGCCGTCCTCCTCGATGGGCCTCCGGCCGCACGCGACCTCCAGGAGGAAGACACCAAACGCGAACACGTCGGAGAGAGTTGTCGCCTTGCCGGTGCGCACCACCTCCGGGGCAAGGTACCCCATGGTGCCGACCACGCGCGTGGTGTGCGGGTCGGATCCATGGTCGTACAGTCTTGCAAGGCCGAAGTCACCCAGCCGCCCATTCATCTCGCCGTCGAGGAGCACGTTGCTCGCTTTGATGTCCCGGTGGATGACCACCTGCTTCCAGTCCTCGTGCATGTAGAGGAGACCGGCGACGACACCTCTGATGACGTGGAGCCTCTGAGCCCAATCCAAGACGGGCTTGCCGGCGCGGCCGTGTATGTGCTTATCGAGGCTCCCATTTGGCATGCACTCGTAGACCAGCAGGAGCTCCCCTTTGCGCCGGCAGTAGCCGAGCAACCGCACAAGGTTGCGGTGCTGGAGGTGGCCGATGCTGACGACCTCGGCGACGAACTCCTTCATCCCTTGCCTTGATCCGTGAGACACCTTCTTCACGGCAACCTCGGTGCCGGACCCCGGGAGCACGCCCCTGTACACCCTTCCGAAGCCTCCCGCGCCGAGCAGGCAGCTGTCCTTGAAGCCGCCGGTGGCCGCGTACAGGTCCTTGAACGCGAACCGGCGCCGTCGAGTGCGAAGCTCCAGCCGAGGACGTAGTGCTTGACCAGCACGATGCTGGACGCCGACGAGAAGCCGACGTACGCCGAGTCCGTGATGACCGTCGAGAGGTCGACCTTCGTGGAGAGGAGCGGCCTCTGGGGCCTGGGGGCCGGCGCCGGCGCCATGGTCACCGTGATTTCCGTGGTCCCGGCGTCGTAGTCCACCCACACCTGCATGGGCTCCCGGCTTATGAGGCTCAGGTTCCAGAACGAGCCCGTGGCGGCGTCGTAGTACCCCGCCGGCGCGGCCGCGGAGGAGTTGAGGCTGTTGACGTCGACGCCGACGTGGTTGTTGTCAATGTCCGCGAACTCCGGGTTGCGCACGGTGTCGAGCTCCACGGCGAAGACGCGGTCTCGCGCGTCGCCGTTGTCGGTGCCGTTGAACATGCCCAGGTACTGGTTCGGCATCGCCGTGGACAGGTCCGTGGACGGCGCGACCAGGAACGCGAACCCGCTCGTGCTCAGGTCCAGAAACTCCGAGACGATTGCGAACACGAACGTGGTCGAGAAGGAGGACATCGCGCTCGCCGGCCGTCGAAACGTGACGGGCTCCGGGTGGAAGGCGTGGCCCTTGGGCATGCTTGTGTCGTTGGTGAGCTGCAACAGCCCGGCCCGCGTGACGGTCGCCATGCCGTCGAGGTGCAGGCCGCCGGCGCCGCCGAAGCCGTCGTACGCGAATTCCACGGCGCCGCAGGGCTCGACGCCCATTCCAACGATCATGACTATCACCACCATCAGCTGCCAAGTCTTGGCCGCCATGGCCGAGCCGAGCCGCGCTGCACGCTTGTCACATCAGTCTCGTGGTCGTGGTAGCTAGCAGTAGAGGCCAAAGTGCATTTGTCACAAAGTCTCGCAATGTCGCAAGCAGTAGAGGCCAAAGTGCATTTGTCACAAAGTCACGTGAGAAGGGTCAACACGAGAGCCGAGAGCGACTTGTCATGCATGATTCACCATCCATATAAACGTGGGCCACGGCGGCTAACATGATGACCGCCTGATCGCATCGTGAATTCGTGATGCTTGCTAGACCGTGCGACCGCCAGGATTGGAGCAAACCCAACGGCCAATTCCTGACAGCATCCGGCACTTTCTTTTTGTTATTGTAATTTTCGTTTATGCAACTGCATAGTTTATCAAAGTATGCACAACTTTAAATACTATCGCGAGTCCTTTTGTGCACAAACTTTAATTTTGAAACTTTTTAAAAAACTTGTAAACATAAATTTTCAGAGTTCAACTTATTCGAGAAGCTTGTTTTTTTTTCAAAAGAGAACCATCTTGCTATTCAAACAAGGTGCGCAGGATGCTACCACAGATGAATGTTACGTAGTTCTTTCAAAAAATGTTATGTAGCCTTTTGTATGACATTTTTTCTATTCAGAAACATGTGAACTATGTTTTCTTTAATTCAGATTCAGATTCATGCTGCTGAACCTGAAACTTTTCAGGCCTCTAGTCCATTCCGACAATATAAATATTCATACGTGTTTTCTTTTATTTAGTCCGTCATTTGTATCTCACAAAAATGATCTGTTCTCTCGTACGCAACCAGGCACCCAGTGTGGTACATGGAGGCTGGAGCAGTGAGCTGATTGGTCGGACTGTACGCTTTTAGATAGAGGGCTCTTTGAGTGGATTCCATAGTGATGTGATGGCTTCTAGTAT
The DNA here is from genome assembly GCA_038087645.1 of Saccharum hybrid cultivar R570. Lineage (NCBI taxonomy): Eukaryota > Viridiplantae > Streptophyta > Magnoliopsida > Poales > Poaceae > Saccharum > Saccharum hybrid cultivar. The sequence continues at coordinate 7,994,720 of JAQSUU010000066.1, forward strand.
TTAGGTTTATAACTGGGCCCATCATTTATTACTGGCTGCCGATCCTCTCTCTTTCCGGAGTCTGACTTCCGACGTGCAGGAGACAGAGAAAAGTATGGGAGCAGCCCCTTGTTTAGATCATCTCAAAATTCCAAGTTTTTTCACTCTCTCTCCATCACATCAATTTTTAGCCGCTTGCATGGAGTACTAAATGTAGGTAAAAAAAATATCTAATTACACAGTTTAGTTCAAAATCACGAGATGAATCTTTTGAGCCTAGTTGGTCCACGATTAGACAATATTTGTCAAATAAGACGAAAGTGGTACTATTCATTAGGTTGCAAAAATTTGCAATCTAAACAAGGGCCAGGTTCGTGTATAGGCCCTTGGATTCCAAAGTTTGCCTCCCAAATTCACTATGCAGAATTTCTATTCCTCGTCACATCAAAATACCGGTACATATATAGAGTACTAAATATAGATAAAATCAAAAATTAATTACACAGTTTTGTTGTACTTTACGAGACGAACATTTTAAATCTAATTAATCAATATTTGGACAATTATTACCAAATAAAAACAAAATTGCTACAGTGTGACGGGACACTCACTATGCAAAATTTGCGGCTTCTTCATCGAATCAAGTATGCAGTGTATAGGACTCGGTCGTATGGTCACATTTATTAGATCGAACCGGCTAAAGATCACCCAGTGCGGACGCCCCACAAACAGTTGATAAGAATTCACCTTTTGTTGAGGATAATAACGAGGACAAGGACAAGGTTAACGAGGAGCCTATGGAGGACCAGGGCGACGCCACGTTGAAGTTACCTGGTGCACAGGCACCAGGGTAAAATTTTTTTTTGCCATTCAAGTGCCTTATTTTCACCATATATTTCAATAAAGTTGTGTAAGTTACTTAATCAATGCACCTAAGTCTGGGCATATTACCCGCTACCCGATACTCGAACCCAAAAAACCCACACCTGAACCCGCAGTACCCGAAGTCTAGTTCAGATAGTGAATGTTATTACCCGAATTTATTTTGGGTAATTCGGGTAGCAGCACCCGGTACCCGAACTACCCATTAAAGTGTCGCTTGGGTGCCTGCACGGCTGCACTCGAGACTTGGAGTCCGAAGTCCAGTCCAACAGGCAAGTAGCAAGTTCTCATGTAGCCAATTAATTTAACATTCAATGGAGAACGAACGAACTGACTCCTGATCTTCTCGCCTTGAAGGCTTGAACTTTTGAATTGTGCTCTGGGATCTTGTCAGTAGTCAATGTGTCGTGGTTTGCACTTGCATGTGAATATTGCATTTGCACAAGACTATAAGTACTAAGTAAGTATCATGTATGTCAGGTCTGATATGTGACAATGTTTGTGATGACCTGCGAGCTGTGGTTGAAAACTTAAACTTATCAGCTCAGTTTATCAATTATTCTGTCTAATTCTTAGTTCTATGTAAAATTCTGTGTTGTTTAAGTGTTTGCTGTGATTTTGTAATATTTCGGGTAAAATGGGTAATACCCGAACTCGAACCCGATATTGCGGGTATTGTTTTTTCAAAGCTGTTATCGAGTAACAATTTTTATTATCCGAATTTCTTAATACCCGAATTACCCGATCCGAATTAAGCGGGTAACCCGAACGTCCACCCTAAAATGCACCAGGGTCCATTTGCCTGTAGCTTCGCCCCTGTGGAGGAGGACGGAAAGCAGAATGAGACGGCACCAAAGCAGCCCACCAACGAGCTTACCTCCAAATGCTGCAGGGGGGCCTGGTGGTGCAGCGCAGGCGAAAGCAGTGCAAGCCGATGTGATTTCGGCTGCGCCAAAGGAGAAGGCTGCATCGGTTGGGGCTGTGCCTAGAGGTGGATCACTGCTCGATAAAAGGAAACTGATAGTCGTGCTGTCCACGAATGGAGTGGCCAACGGGGTGCAGCGTACTGAGTCATGCCGAACAGCGGTGCAGCTATGCCGTCGGCCGTGAATACGCAAGCCCCTGCTGCTGATGTATTTTCCACGCCGGTCGAGCCAGTAAGAGGACTGCTGCCACTGTCGATAAGATTCATCGGAGAAGGCGACAAAACTTAAAGCCCGCGAGAATCTGGACGTCGTGAGTACTATTCAGGAGAAGGCATTGGCTCCAGCAATAGGCACAGTTATAGCAGCTGGGGACAAGCGAGAGATGCTCCTACAGGCTTGTCGTCTACTAGAGGAGGCTGCATTGCATTTCTTTACGTCGTTTGGATGGTTATCTACTTGTTGGATTGGTCTTCATTAGTTAAAACCTTGATGATCTTTTAAATTAAGTCAGGAAGTGTTTGAGCTTGGACCTTGGGTTCAAGTAGTTTGTAATAAGTGGTATGATTCTACCCTGTGTACAGGGGCGGATCCAAAGGGGGGGCTGGGTGGGCTCCAGCCCCCTATAATCCTGATTTCTTCATTAAATATGTGTTCATTAGTCTTAAATCTCCATTAATCTTTAGCTGTAGTCCTAAATTTTTACTATTTAGCCCCCCCTTTGTCTTCATAGATCCGCCACTGCCTGTGTAGATGAAACCGGATGCTTATCCATTATCTAAAAAAAAAGTTGATACATGACTAGTTTGCAGCACCATTTTTTTCTGGAAGATCTTGTTGCTATGGTTATTCAACTGTCTATCGTGTGGGTGAACCTTCATTCTGGTGAAGATTTACGACGGGGTAAGCCTTTTCTCTTTCAGGATCACAGCCAAATAATTTTTCTATCCACTGAATTCCTCAAGCCAATGATGCATGCCAAGGACTTCTAAAAAAAACTTTATCTGAAGAGTAGTTGTTTTGCGACTTACTTCAGCTTGGCACAGCCCTCTCCATCTATGGCCGCAGCAAAGCATGTCACGAACTAAATTCCTCATGGCATGGGTTCTCGGGTTACCTGCTCCGGATCATCTTTCAGGTAAAAGAGGCCTCCACACCACCAAACACTTCTAAATATTATCCAGGTGGGACCTTTTCATGTTTCTTGTTGGAGAGGAACATCTCATTGTTCACTGACACAGTCTCACTTTGCTTTCCAGGTGCAATTATTAGTGGCAGGTAGCTACCATGATGCACTCACGAGTCACGACTAAAGAATGTTTATAGCGTGCTCTGTTCTAGCTCCGTAGTTCTTTTTTGTTAACTTCTCGAAGGCAAAACCTACTCTTTGCTCTTCACTATTGAGAATGTGGAAAATAAGGTGGATACAATGTGGTAAGAAATAAGGTGGAAGAAATACTCTTGGTTGTTCAGAATTTGTTGCTCTTGAGTTTAAGCTTAAACATATAGCTCAAAATAAATTTACAGTGACCGCTTGAATTTGTTGGAAGAGTGAGATTATTGGATTACTCTCTGCCAGAAAAATCAAGTGCATCAGCTTATCACCTTATCTTATGGGTACTCATGTGCAAACGTGTGATCTAGAAACCACCGCTCTCTTCCCCCGAGCGCCCCCAATGGGCGACATTGCTGGCGCCCTAGGGCCCCCTTCCCTGGTTCCCCTCCGGCCATCGTCGCCGCCCTCCGGCGTGCGGCGGCGGCCCATGGTGGCCCCCCAAAAAGGGTGCGGCCACAGCCTCTCTCTCTTCCGCTCACTCCTTGACCACCCTCTTCAACTCCGGCCACCAGGTTCATCGCCAGCGAGGAAGCGTGACCTGCCAGGCGGATCCGAGCCTCCCGGGGCCGGATCTAGAACCTACACCTTCCAACGACCCTTCTTCATCCCGCATGGTGCTTCGTCCGGCCCTTCTTCCAGCATCCCAAGGGCTTCTCGCGGTGGCCGGCCAGATCCGGACCGGAGCCGGCGGCCTGCGCCCCTCTGGGGTCGCCAACAGCTCCCTAGGGCCAGGGGCGGCGGCATCCTGGCTGGGCCACGCCAGCCAGTCTGGCGGCCGGGGCCATTGCCTGCCTTTCCCTGGCGTGGCTGGTGCCAGCCCTCGGTGGCCAACTGTGCCTGCGGCTGGCCAGCCTAGCTTGTGGGGGCTGCGTTGGTGCTAGCGACGGCCGGATCTGGGGGCCGAGGTGCCAGCAGCGGCCACGGCTAGGGTGTCTGTGGCAGCCACGTTTGGGCGGCCGGTGGCCTGTCCTGGCCGGGGCAGGCCTCATCTGTGCCCCAGAGGCGGCCTGGGTGGCGACGCTTGTAGGTGGTCAGCGGCCAGGGCCATGGGCGGATCCCAGCCAACCAGCGTCGACCATAGCTGGTGTGCATGGCGGGCAGGGCCTGCGGCTGGCTGCTTGTTAGCCAGCGTTGGAGGATCTGCCCCTGCCTCCGCAGTGCGGGACGCCCCAACAACTGTGCTCGGGCATATTCTAGGTGAAAACTCTACCTGAATTCTTGCGTTGGGCCGCCAACGGTGGTACAACATGTGCCATTTACCTTCTTGAATGCATTGTTGAATTTCTGCTTGTCGCGCGAGTCATTAGGGGCGGTTTTGGGAAGAAAGTCCTCGTGCTCTTCTTCAACGTTGTTGGCGTCTATGGATGTCATACCCTTCTTGGAGTCTTCGTTGGAGCACTTCTGCCACCGTCTCGCTCCTCTTGCCGAAGTGGCTCCTGGTCGCACTGTGTTTGCATGTGCTTCAACTTTATCTTCGCTTTGGTCTATCCAGATCGGATGTTTGGTGTTGCCTCAGTCATCTGGTTCTTCGCAGTGGATACTTGGCCACTTGCGCTCTCTTCGATGGATGCTTTGCCGTCGTTGGCCTGGGCAGATACTTTGCCGCCAAAGTCGCTCCCCTCTTGCGGATACTTTGCCGCATGGTCTTTGGCGGATGCTTTGCCGCCGTGCTACTGACTAATCTTGTTCGTCGGGTGGATACTTCGCCGCCGTAGTCGTCTCTTCTCGGTGGATGCTTTGCCACCGTGGCTTCATCTCTCCTAGTGGCAGTCTTTTGCGTTGTTTCTTTGCAGGTCCAGGCGGTTAGGTTGTGACGGAGGGTCCTCTCCCTACCGCGTTTCTTTCTTTTGTGTACTTTGTTTTTAACCACTATCTCTGTGGTTCGTGTGTTGCGCTATGGGTTTTCCCATAGTGCGTCATGTAAGCCATTCTTTTGGCCCTCTCACTTTTGCTTAATGAAATACACGTGAAGTCGTGTTCTCGAGAAAAAATGGGTACTCATGTGCACATGCCTACTTATTTATAACATTCTTCCCAGAATAGACTAAGAAGCTTTTTGACTTGGCAAGCATCAGTTTGTGATCAGATTTGTTGTTTCCCTTTCATATTGGTACTCCAATTCATAACCAGGTCATCATTTTAGTCTTTGTTCTCTGAGATATATGTCAAAACCATGTTCATCCAGAGATACATGTCATCTCCAAAATAGATAGGTTAGAATGATATGATGTTGAGATGAGTTACAGATTGATTCTAAAGTTTCTCTATGCACTTCAATTCAACTTCTGTGAACAGCTTATCAGTTTGGTACCTGGCTTCACGGTCCAAATACCTGTGTGATGAATGCAATATTTTGGAAGCCTTCTTTCTCCAATGCATCTGCAGCATCAAATAGAAAGCAAACTGCTGCATTGCATTAAATGATATATTACTCTCCCCGTCCCAAATTATTAGTCATTCCAACTTTTTTGGAGAGTCACGTCATCTCAACTTTGACTAAATTTATATGACAAAATAATAACATTTATGATACCAAATAAGTATCATTAGATTTTTGGTTAATTATATTTACATACAGTATCTATTTGATGTCATAAATCTTTGTAATTTTTCTATAATTTTGGTCAAATTTAAGATACTTTGACTCTAAAAAAAATTAAAATGACTTTAAAATTTGGGAGGGAGGGAGTACCTATCAATCTTTAAAATTAAGTTAATTTATTTCTATAGTTGAGGAAGAAGGGTCTTTTCTGTTCAATTCCATCCACATCATCCTTTTTTGGTTTCACTGAAATGATCGATGGCTCTTGCCTGAGATATTAATATTTATTGAGTTTACTTATTTGTATGCTAAAAATTCCCTAAATACATAATGCTTCAAATCCTTCAATTCTGAAAAATTGAGACAATGTTCAACCTAACATGTTCATTCAAGCTATATCCAACCTCATCTTTTCTTTTACTATACGAATCCTGCACCATACATCCTAGCCTCTTATTGGACCACGTCGCCTGTATTTTCTTAACCGTCCAATTCCCGTGCCAACGTCGATCGAGCCATTGATCCCAACCGTCCAGCCTGCCTGCACCGAGCCTTCGCCAACCCTGCGCTCCTCCCGTCGCTGGCGAGTGGCGACCCCCTGCGCTAGCTCGCCACCGTGAGCGCCAACATCGGCCCAGCGGGAAAAGAGGAGGTGTCGACGCTGCACGTGACGTGAGCTACCTTCTCCGAGCGGCGTCGCTCCCTCCACTTGCAGCCGCTACTCTCGCCCACCGCGGGTCCTCCGGACGCCGAGCTTGGCCACGGTTGCCGAGCAACGTCCCTGCTCGGTCCCTGTCTTCGCGGCGTCCGCCACCGCCCGTTCTCCATCTTCCTCCAGCGTCCTCTCGTGGGCGTCGCACCGCGGTCGTCCCTTCTCCCGCCCGAGTTCAACGATGCCCAGGTCGTTCTGCTCTGCTACACGCCGTCGGAGGTCCGAGGAGGGCGGCGGTGCGGAGTGGTTCGCGGGCTCACAAGGGAGGACCACGCCGCTGTGCGCCTATGCCGCAGCCTGTCCGCTCCTCCCCGCGCGGCCAGCGCACGTCTGCGCAGCCCTCACTTCGGTGTGCCGCAGCCTATCCGCTGCTCCCCTTCGCCGCCTCCCTCCTCGCTACAACGGCGACGGCTTGGGCTCTGCCGGCCTGTCCCAAATCCGACCAAGCGCCGCCACCATGTGTTTCGGCGCTGGCAGCTCCAGTGCCCTCCAGGTCCCTGGCCTGGCCAGGCGCGTGTGCAGCTCCTGCGCCGCCTCCCTGCACGCCGCCCGTCGCCCGGCCGAGAGTTGGTCGATCGCGTCTGTGCCGCGACCGCCGCGTGCCCTGCTCTTTTCTGCTGCTAGCTTGATGATGTCACCATGACACTATGACTATGTCATATACTCCCCTTTTCCCTTGAAAATAAAATGTGAAATACTTCGTAAGTACACCCCTTCCCCAGCATGGCCGCGTATCGGCATCGCCTCAGCGAAGCCAAGCACAGCACGAGAGCGTGTTTCACCCTCTGATCATGTCCATGCCGTGCCCATTGCAGCTAAGCCTTCTCTTGGTGTTCATCAGGCTGCTCTTCGGAAGATTCTGATCATAAACATTTTCTTTGTTTAGTTTTGATCACTCAAGGTCAATATGTGATTAGAAATGCCTCCCATTTTAAATAGTATATCCCGTTTGGGACAAGCTTGGTAGTTGATGCTTTCCATGAAGGTTTGAAGCATTGCTCCTAAAAATGCAAGGTCAGTGTGTAATGCAGAAAATCCATGCTAATTTTTTGACAGAATTATTGTTGCTAGCTTTATTAATCTTTTATACGCTTTATTAATCACAACCGGTCCCTGTCGTTTTTGTAACAGTGTAGCAACCCCCTAGCTATATGAAGTTGTGTACCTTATTTACTTTTCTGGTTTATTACTGACACATACACATTATTCAAGGTTCTATGCTATTTTTGACTCGTGGTTTGGCAATTGGCACCAAGTTCCTAGATATGTACTAATTTTCATCAAGAGTTTTATATAGATGTAATGTAATGCTCAAATATAGATAGGAAGTTGTAGGCTCTCAATTCAGCTGAACACTATAAATCTATTTAGTTTGTGTTGTCACATATTGGTAGCAAAATCTAGCTCCGATTCTGATAATCGTTACCTCAGCCATGCCATATATTTATTCTTCACTGTAAGTCGTGAGAAGAGATCTTAAATTTCACCAAATACTCAATTTCAGATGAACTACATTTTAATTACTACAAATCATACTAAAACTCATGGATTCACGTATTGATCAATCCTGTATTGTTCCTTCATTTTTGTAAAGAACTCGAGAAGATATCAAACACGCTAGAGCTTCCTATTGAGCTTCAATACTCTATTGTTTAACCATAGGCCAATAAAATGACATGGGTTATCGAAGATAGCGCGGCAAAGCCGCACCCAGATTTTCTAGTTTTTTATTAATTTAGACCCGTAGATTGCTTAGTTGATTATGACTGTTTTATCGTTTCTGAAACTTTCTAAGGGATTTTCTAAGGGATTTCCTCCACCGGTGCGTGCCGTCGTGCGGGTGCGCTGCCACGATGGGCCGCCCCACCGGGATGTCGCGACCAAGCCTACCCGCGCCATCGCGAGGGTGTGCCACTACGCTGGGTTGCCTCACCAGGATGCCACGACCGGGCCTGCCGTCGCCGCTGCCGGATTCGGAATCCTGCTCCCGGTTGCCCGAAACCCTAGCCCTAGCCGCCGCCACCACCGGTGGAGGGGCCGGTGCCCTGGACGCGTTCGCGGCCTCGTCACGTGGTGTTTTTTTGGTTTGCGCGGTTGCTCAAGCAAAAAGAGACCGACAAAAAGACAACAGGAGAATCGAACCGTGGCTGCGGAAAGCGGACGTGGAGGTCTGGGCGTTGACGTGGGAGGTGGGAGGGATGAGGAGGATGATACACACAATTCTGACCGTGAGATATGAGTAAGGAGACCGAAGGCCGGAAGTAAATTCTGGAACATTCGTTTTAATGGTGTCGTTTTCCTGGGTATAGTTTTTTTGGATGGATGGAGAGTGGGCATCTCAGTGGGGGAGGTTTTGTTTTGTGGGTTTAGCAAAGAAAAAGTCAGTGCATTAGTTGGGTAGACATAGAGAAGAAGAGAAGAGATAGAGAAACCCTAGCCCTAGCCGCCGCCACCACCGGTGGAGGGGCCGATGCCCTGGACGCGTTCGTGGCCTCGTCGCGTGGTGTTTTTTTGGTTTGCGCGGTCGCTCAAGCAAAACGAGACCGACAAAAAGACAACAGGAGAACCAAACCGTGGCTGCGGAAAGCGGACGTGGAGGTCTGGGCGTTGGCGTGGGAGGGATGAGGAGGATGATACACACAATTCTGACCGTGAGATGAGTGAGTAAGGAGACAGAAGGCCGGAAGTAAATCTGGAACATTTGTTTTAATGGTGTCGTTTTCCTGGGTACAGTTTTTTTGGAAGGATGGAGAGTGGGCATCTCAGTGGGGGAGGTTTTGTTTTGTGGGTTTAGCAAAGAAAAAGTCGGTGCATTAGTAGGGTAGAGATAGAGAAGAAGAGAAGAGATAGAGAAACCCAAGCCCTAGCCGCCGCCACCACTGGTGGAGGGGCCGGTGCCCTGGACGTGTTCGCGGCCTCGTCGCATGGTGTTTTTTTGGTTTGCGCTGTCGCTCAAGCAAAAAGAGACCAACAAAAAGACAACAGGAGAATCGAACCATGGCTGCAGAAAATGAACATGGAGGTCTGGGCGTTGGCGTGTGAGGTGGGAGGGATGAGGAGGATGATACACACAATTCTGACCGTGAGATATGAGTGAGTAAGGAGACAGAAGGCCGGAAGTAAATCTGGAACGTTCGTTTTAATGGTGTCGTTTTCCTGGATACAATTTTTTGGATGGATGGAGGGTGGGCATCTCAGTGGGGGAGGTTTTGTTTTGTGGGTTTAGCAAAGAAAAAGTCGGTGCATTAGTAGGGTAGAGATAGAGAAGAAGAGAAGAGATAGAGAAACCCTAGCCCTAGCCGCCGCCACCACCGGTGGAGGGGCCGGTGCCCTGGACGCATTCGTGGCCTCGTCGCGTGGTGTTTTTTTTGGTTTGCGCGGTTGCTCAAACAAAAAGAGACCGAAAAAAAGACAACAGGAAAATCGAACCGTGGCTGCGAAAAGTGGACGTGGAGGTCTGGGCGTCGGCGTGGGAGGTGGGAGGGATGAGGAGGATGATACACACAATCCTGACCGTGAGGTATGAGTAAGGAGAGAGAAGGCCGGAAGTAAATCTGGAACATTTGTTTTAATGGTGTCGTTTTCCTGGGTATAGTTTTTTGGGTGGATGGAGGGTGGACATCTCGGTGGAGGAGGTTTTGTTTTGTGGGTTTAGCAAAGAAAAGGTCGGTGCATTAGTAGGGTAGATAGAAGATGTGCCCAATGGCATTTCTGACCTATGCATCGCGTAGAGCTAGAAACCTACAACCTGAGCCTGCACTAGAGCTCAATGTCTACAATCTACTTAACTTGGTACTGTAAATAATGATATATTTTATATAAATATGGTCAAACTTTAAATGATTTGAGTATGGATAAAATTATAATAATAGTTGTCATATGGGCTTTTGGTAGGTATAGTACTTAGAGTTTTCTGTCACAAATAAAAACTAAAAGCTCTGTATATATGACAGCAAGAATGTCATAGGAGTATGGGCTAGGAATGCTAGAAAACTAAGGGATTTGCTAAACTCATGGTATATGTATTTTAGTTTTCTTTCAAGCGACGGTTATTGCATATATTTTATACTAAAATTATGATTTTAGTTGGTTGCAATTTCTGCAGACACATTTTGGTTCGAGAATAAAACACTCGTTAGATAAAACCACAAACCTAACAAAATCTAATATATGTTGACATAAAGACAATTTCATAATTTATAATTATTTCTATAGTCAGAGAAAGATAAAAATTTGATACGTTATGACACAAATACACATGATAAATCACAAAAGTGACAATTTACTTGTACTAATTGGTAGTATAAGACTATTGTCTGAAATCATCTTAAAATTCAGGCACTTGAAATATAGGAGAAGTGTAAAACTAATAATTGTCATATGGAGTAGCAGACAAGAAGTATAATGTCAAACTTAAATGCTGTCATATAAACCACAAATCTTTTTTCAGACAAAGGTATATAGTAGTCCCTCCGTCCCTATTATAAGTTATTCCAACTTTCTTGATAAGTGAAAGCATATCAAGTTTGACCAAAATTATAAAAAAAATTACAAAGATTTATGATATTAAATAGGTATACTATGAAAATATAATTAATGAAAATATAATGACATTTGTTTGGTATCATAAATGTTATCATTTTATTATATAAATTTGGTCAAACTTGAGATACTTTGACTCTCTAAGAAAGGGTCTGTTTGACACAGCTCACAACAGCTTCTTTTTTTTTTTTGCCAAACACTTTTTTTCAAAACATAAAGGGATGAGTTGTGATGAAGTTGAAAAAAAAGTAGCTTATCCCTGCTTCATCCCACCCAAGTGGACCCCACTGTGTATTGATGTCGGGTTTGCCCACGGATGCTCAATCGCTAGGGCGTGAGCGTCGCCGGGAGTGCGGACGCCACCGCTGCTGGGCAGCGAGAGCTAGGGCTAGCCGGCGCTATTGTGCGAGCGCTGCCGAGGCACGAGCGACCACAACCACCGGCACTACGGCGCGGGGGCCGCCGGGGCGTGAGCGGCCACAACCACCGGCGTGCGGGCACTGCAGGGGCGCGAGCGGCCACGACAACCGGTGCGCGGGCTCAACCACGACCACTTGCAGGAGCGAGCGAGCCACCATGGGGCGCCGGCGGCCAGGCGGATCTGCGCGCCGCCGTGAGGAGCCAGCGGCCGGGCCCGGCTGCGAGGGAGGATATGGGCTGGGATGCCGTTGGGAGCGCGGAGCCATGGCACGGTGCTGGGGATGTCGCCGCTGAGGGTTACAGCTGCTGGTGGCGTGACCACGGAGTGCTGGGGGCGAGTCCGCCTGGGGGCTCAGAGGCATCGAGATAGTGAAGAAAGGGAGCGGAAGGGAATAAGATAAGGCTAAGGTTATCATGGTAATTTCTTCCTTTTGTGTTATCCAGAGAGCTGTTTTACCAAATGGGATAAATAAAACAGTTTAGCTTCATCAAGAAAGCTGATTATAAAGCTAAAAACAAAAAAACAGCTTTATTAGTGAAGTTAAGTTATACCAAACAAGTCCAAAGTTGAAATTACTTGTTAATTTGGGACGGAGGGAGTACTATAAAAGCACGTTTAGGCCATCCAACGTCTAACTACTCCTATAACTAATGGGTTATTATTCCTTTCCACTACGATATGTGTCAAAAAGTTTAGGCCATCCATCGTCTAACTACTCCTATAACTAATGGGTTATTATCTGCCTCGTCTTCCTTTCCACTATGATTTGTGTCGAAAAGTTTAGGCCATCCATCGTCTAACTACTCCTATAACTAATGGGTTATTATCTACCTTTGTCTGGTAGTACGTGCATTCATTCATCTATACAATACTCCCCGCAGTCAACAATAAGGGCGGACGGTTTCTGCTGCCATAATCATCAAAACCTTGTACTGCTTGTCTGTGTCTGCTACTCCGATCGATTATTATACTGCCCTAACGAAATAGGAGTAACATGGAGAATGAAAACCAAACCAGAAGGCCGCCGGGATTTATAAGTAATGTAACGCACATTAGCTGATCGATGCCGCTGTTGACGACCACCGGGAGCCGGGGTCTCTTGCAGCGACCTGAAGCACACTAGTGAATCAACTGCGCACTGAAATCGAGCATCCCCTGACCACCAGAGTGAGCTCGCTACGCTAGGACGACGTACGAAATGGCGCAAGGGGCCGCCGGCGTAGTAGAGACGACGAGGCCGCACGCGGTGGTGGTGGCGTACCCGCTGCAGGGCCACATCATCCCCGTGGTGCACCTGGCGCTGCGGCTGGCGGCGCGAGGGTTCGCCGTCACCTTCGTCAGCACGGAGGCCGTGCACCACCAGACGGCGCGCGCGCTGGGCGTCGACCCGGACGGGTACGACCCCTTCGCGGCCGCGCGGGCACAGGAGGAAGGGCTGCTGCTGGGCGACGTGTCGTACGAGCTGGTGAGCGACGGCCTCCCCGTGGGGTTCGACCGGTCGCTGCACCGCGACGACTTCATGGGCGCGCTGTTCCACGTGCTGCCGGCGCACGTCGAGCAGCTGCTCCGCCGCGTCGTCGTGGACCCGGGCGCCACGTTCCTGGTCGCCGACACCTTCTTCGTGTGGCCCGCCACGCTGGCCAGGCGCCTCGGCATCGCGTACGTCTCGTTCTGGACCGAGCCGGCGCTCATCTTCAACCTCGACTATCACATCGACTTGCTCACCCAGAACGGCCACTTTAGATGCAGCGGTAACCACACGCACACAGATGCCAATCGGCCGGCCTTGTTTCACTGAAATAAACCTTCTTTTTGTCTTGGATCTGCATCATCGATGGATCTGCATGCAGAGCCTCGCAAGGACACGATAACCTACATCCCGGGCGTGGCGTCCATCGAGCCGAGCGAGCTCATGTCGTACCTGCAGGAGACGGACACCACCTCCGTGGTGCACCGCATCATCTTCAAGGCGTTCGACGAGGCCCGCGGCGCCGACTACGTCCTGTGCAACACCGTGGAGGAGCTGGAGCCGTCCACCGTCGCCGCGCTGCGCGCCGACAGGCCCTTCTACGCCGTGGGCCCCATCTTCCCGGCGGGGTTCGCGCGCAGCGCCGTGGCCACGTCCATGTGGGCCGAGTCCGACTGCTCCCGGTGGCTGGACGCGCAGCCGCCCGGCTCCGTGCTCTACATCTCCTTCGGCAGCTACGCGCACGTGACCAAGCAGGAGCTGCACGAGATCGCGGGCGGCGTGCTGGCCAGCGGCGCCCGCTTCCTGTGGGTGATGCGCCCGGACATCGTCAGCTCCGACGACCCGGACCCGCTGCCCGAGGGGTTCGCCGACGCCGCCGCGGGGCGGGGGCTCGTGGTCCAGTGGTGCTGCCAGGTGGAGGTGCTCTCCCACGCCGCCGTCGGCGGCTTCCTCACGCACTGCGGCTGGAACTCCGTCCTGGAGAGCGCGTGGGCGGGCGTGCCCATGCTGTGCTTCCCGCTGCTCACGGACCAGATCACCAACCGGCGCCTCGTCGTGCGGGAGTGGCGCGCCGGCGTGTCCATCGGGGACCGCGGCGCGGTGCGCGCCGACGAGGTGAAGGCGCGGATCGAGGGGGTCATGGGCGGGGAAGACGGCGCCAAGCTCAGGGAGCAGGTGAAGAAGCTGAGGGGCACGCTCGAGGCTGCCGTGGCGCCCGGTGGCTCGTCGCGGCGCAGCTTCGACGAGTTCGTCGACGAGCTCAAGCGCCGGTGCGGAGGCAGCCACTGACCCGAAGCTCGCGGACAGGAGCTAAGGTGGCCTCAGAATACGTGTGCAGTCCCATGTAGGCCTTGTATCCTAGTGTCAGCGTGTACCGTGTCACGCGTTGTATGTATGCCGTGTACGGTGGGACATTATTGTTGTGCAGAAGACATCAATAACCTTTGGCCTCGTTGGCTGAAGTGCTCTGTTGTACCTGTGTTGTCAATGTAAACGTGAATCGGGTCACGGTCACCCATTTCAAGTCGCCTACTAGGTTCTGCAAAAGATCAAAGGAACGAACCGGCCCATCTATGTATATTATATTATCTTATCTTATAAGCTTTATATGCCTATACAACTATAACCATATATATAAAGGGATGGTATATTCAAATGATGTTATCAAATTAAAGAACTGAATCAACCATTCAGAGAAACATATATATAGAAGATATGATTACCAAAGAATCGAATCAACCCTACTCTGAAATCATCTAGAACTGACCAAATTATAAGAACGTAAGCATAAAAAACAATCACCGGAGTGATCAAATTTCTGTACTTATGCTCCCATAACCCTGGCAGTCCGTGAAATCACGAAGGATTTCAAACAACTTACAACAAACCAAGATCGTACATGATTCAACACCACATACCATATGTTACATCAGTTCACAAATAACTTGCATCGATCGGAGTTCGAAATAAAACATTACAAACCAAGTTTGAGTAGCGGAAGCAACATAGTTTAAAAACATAACTTCAGTAGTTCAAATACATTGCCAGTTCATAGTCACGTTTCACAAAATTATATCAGATGAGAACTCTAGCAGAGACTACGCCCAACGGCCTAGTCTTCGTCACCGGTAGGGAGAAGGCAGTACTTGCAGCAACCGTGATAGAAAAGGTCATCTGCAACAGATGGGAAATAAACCCTGAGTACGAGAAGGTACTCAGCTAGACTTACCCGACAAAAATCAGAAATAACAAGACACCAAGGAGTATGCAAGGCTGAGATGAAGTGGAGCTTGCTTGACGACATTTTGCATTAAAAGCTCAAGTAACATAAGTACTCATTTAATACTTAGCATCAAGTTAATCATAATTAACCTATCATCTATATTAGCACCTGTTTTATAGCAACCACTCTATTAAGGACAAACAATAATAATCATAGTAGGTATAATAAAACCATCATCAACATCATCATTCTTGAACCTTTCATTATTTAGTGTATCTACTATGGAGATACTCCCGTCAAGTTCTCACTAACCGGGAGAGACGGCGACTCGAATCGAATTACAACTCAGTTGAATATTCGCAACACTCACCTAGCAAACCCCGCTAAAGGCAGTCGTCGATCACCTTGGTACAACTCAAAAATCGCGGGCCCGATCAGCACCGCACTCTCAAGGATATCATGCCACCAGGACGATCAGGACCTCCAGGTACCTGCCCTTGGACACTAGCAAATTGGCAATGACTCCTCTCCGAGGCGCACTCAAACAGACCGGCCTCCGGCCTGAGCCGAGCTACTCGGCTTCGCGGTCAAACATCCGGGTCCGGCCAATTAAGTGAAAGGCATGCGTTCAACATGAACAGGGAAAGGGTCCAAGCATCGGCCGTTAATCGACACAGACGGAGTCACTATAAGCATAACAGCCCTACAAGCCTCCACCCGATCTTCATTCAATTTAAACCTAGTTCTTTTCCACAATAGCAAATATAGTCAACCGTGCCAGATATAAATATCCCTAAAGCTCGCAGGTGACAGGAGATCACCCGACTTCTACCGTTAAAGTAGGGCTAAGCAATCTATTCGATCCTGACCTACATAGGCTCAAGGTATATTTTCTGAACAAGGATTGGATATAAATGCAGCAAGTGTTTTCAATCAACACTTATAACTTAATGCATCAATATATATATATATATATATATATACTCAAGTGTATTTTAGAAATTAGGAGGCTTATAATGCTCCGGGGCTTGCCTTTCACGAAGTTGCAAGGCATGTGATCCGGATAGTCCACCACGTCTCCTTCTGGTGCTTCTTCGAGGGCCTGCACCTCCTGCTCTGGTGGCTGCTCCTCCGGGTTCGGCTCGAATTCCAGAAGAGTGACTCCCTCCGGAACACCTATTGCATGCCGATGTACGAGATGAATATCATGGATGCATAATGGATGATATGATGCTCATGAATAGAGAACAATAAGTAACATAGCATCACTAGACATTCGTTGATCGAGTAGGTGCAACGCTATATTTAAATCACTTTAAAGAGTAGGTGCAAATCTCCTCTCTATAGAGCAAGAGTGCACACTCATCGAGTTTACACAATCTAAGGTATAATTGCTCATCCTTAGTTAGAGGCCTAGTACCTGCATCTATCAACTTATTTCAATTAGCCTAAGCATCTAAAACATTCCAATCATGCTTAAGCAAAGAAAACAAGCCATCGGACAATTTCAGCAACTCTGAGCATACAATAGCAGTCAAGTAATTTACTCATAACTAGAGATTTATAAATCCAAATGACTTGCAACAAGATAATCTAGAAAGCTTATGAAATTATCTACAATTCATCTTTAATGATCAAGGCATGATTCCCAAGTTTAGCAGGTCAAAAATATACATTTACAGAAACTGGTCTAAACAAGATAGAGTGCAAAGAAAATTGTGACCTAACTTAAACAGCTGTAACTCCTAAACTATTTGGCCAAATATCACCAAATGTTAACAGCAATTAGATACATGAGTTCTCTACAACTTTTGTATTTCCAAGTTTCCCAGAAAATATCATTAGCATGGGGTAATTTATCTTGCCCCCAAAACTATCCAGAAACTAATAATTACAAGAAATAATTATTAACTTATGTTGTAAACATATAATTGGACAAAACCAACTTTACTAACTCATCCCACATATCAAAAGAACACCAGAAAACATAGTATCAATCACCAAATAAATTTATCTAATGCATTGCTTAATTTATTTGGATCACAAGGTGTAATTATGAATATACAATAAAAGTGTACAGCAAGATCTACAAAAATTATAGCAGCTAGCATATGCTCCTGGTAGGCTACCATAAAATTTTCATAGCATTTGTACAAGCATATGTTTCTGTATCAAAAATAACAGACATCAGGGCTGATTTTGGGATAAATAAGAAATCCTATTAAAAAGCATCAAACAATAGATTTCATATTTTTCTTAACTTCTTACTAACATAAGAGCACTTTTCACCAAGTTTCACCTTTACTAGTTTTATAGATTAATTATGAAAATTAACACAAGAATCACCTAATTAAACAAGTGAAATTTGTAACTAAATCATAGAGTACCCAAAAATCATGAAACATTAACTACAATCTACACATAGCATGAATAGCACCTCGTAAAATTTTCATAGCATTTGGAGCTGTAGAATGGGAGATATGATTTTCCCATTTTTCTCTAAAAATAAAAGAGATAAATAATAACTATTTATTTTATTATAGAACATGGTATATTTCATATTTTTAATAAAAAACTAGACATCACACAGAGCACAACAAAATTTGAACCACACCATTTGGAGCTCTAAATCTTCAGATATGAATTTTACAAGTTAGCATCAAAATCAAGATTTGAATTAAACCTAAACTAAACATGAGTCATTGATTGGGGTACCCCTCAGGTCAGCAGGCCCCACTTTCCAGTGAAACCGAAATAGGGGAGAGGAGATCGACGGCGATAGCTCACCGGCGGTGAGTCGGCTAGCGGATTGGAGGGCACTGCTGTGCTCCCCGTGTGATTCTGCACCGATGGAGATAGATAGTTAGGGTAGGGGCTCACCGGAGCAAGCCCGATGGCAGCAATGGCAGACGGTGGAGCAATCCGGCAAGGCGTGCAGATACAAATTCACTCGTTGCTCTGTTTAGACCCCCTACCTGGCGCGCCAACTGTCGGTGTCTAGAGAACCGGGGGTCTAAATAGAGCAACGAGTGAATTTGTATTTGCGCGTCTAGGTCCGGATGGTGTGCAAGGCGGACACAAGGGTGTATACTGGTTCGGATATGAATGGCCCTACGTCCAGTGGGTTTTGCTGCTGCTCGTGTTGCCTTGCACCAGAGTGCTCATAGTAGGGGTTACAAGCTTTCAAGAGAGGGAGCGGATCTCAGGTCTCTTTTGAGGAGGGTGAGTGTGTGTTGATGTCCTAGCGAGGTGTGTGTGCGTTATTTCTTCATCTTCTCATTGAAGTGAACTCTCTTTTAGGTGTGGCCCCTGCCTCCCCTTTTATAGTTTCTAAGGGGAGGGCTCGGGTTACATTCGTGGTAAAAAGATGAAACAGAAAAAAGATGAAAGAGAAAAATAAAAAAGGTGGCCTCAGGTGCGGCCGTCTTCCTCCTCATCCGGTGGGAGCAGTTTCCCCTATAGCGCAGAGATACAACATGTGTTTGATCTTTTGGCCTCTCCATCCACTGATGCTACACGCTATGGCCACGCTTCGTCCTGTGTGCTTCTGTGCCATCGAGGATGGGCAGTACGAGCGCCTGGTTTTGCGTAGAGAGGGGGTTAGGCGGTATAGTGGCTGTTACCCCCATTGCTGTAGAGGTATGGGTGTCATCGTGATAGAATGACCAGGGTCATGTTGGGTCAGGGCGTGGTTCCTATGCTCCTATTGACTGTGCATGGTCATGTTCGTCCCATCGTGGGAGCGGGTGCCGCGGTTGGGGGCCCCGTGGCTTCCTGTCTTGCTAGAGGGCTCCACGTGTCCCTCGGGCGAGGCGGAAGTACGTCGAGGGGGTTGGGCGCTTTGATGATGTCATGGGGGCTCGGGCGAGGCGGAAACTGCCACCCGAGGCTCCTATCTTGTCCGAGACCTTTCCGCAAGGCTCAGGTGGGATGGAGGTTGATGTTTGTTGATGGTCATTAATGCTCATTTTTAACCATCAACTATTACATGAAAAAGAATGAAATGAACCACAAAGCATAGTTGTAGGGTTTGATTCTAACGAGTTCCATAAGTTGTGTTGTTCTCACTTGTTTTGCAGGATATTTAATATTTCACTATATAAAAGTATCTCAAGTGATGAATTAGAGCATATCATTGCGAAGAGCTCGTTGAGACGATCGAAACATATATATCATTTGCTATATTTGGAGTTCCGGAGAGAAAGTCCCCGATGGATGCGACTCGGAAGATTCTAGAAGAACCTAGAACCATCACCAAGCAAGAGTTTTAGGGACTAACATAATAATTTTCATAGCTTTAGTGACTTGTGAATTTTCAGGGATAAAAACAGAATAAGCCAAGGAGAAGTAGGAGTCAAGAAACCGAACCAAATCAAGTCGAAGTTCCACGAAAATTGACGGGAAGGTTCTAAAGGACACGAGAAGACATAGGAACAAAGCGGAAGCCCGGAGGCTAACAAGTGGGGCCGACCGGCCTAGGTCCACCTCCAAGTGAGATTAGCTTCGCATGGCAGCCTCCAACCGACCTCTACGACACATCTTGACCACTATTTCATGTCGGTTTGATCCGAGGGCTGCGGTTCACCCCACCGGGCTATATAAGCAGGGGTAGACCTCCTCCTCAGGCATCTCCATCTTCATTAGCTACATCCAGAGCAAAAGCTAGGGTTTCACCCCTCCATCCAAGTAGAAGTAGAGATCCCTAGATGATCATCTAGTTCTAGTTCATCTTCTAGTTCTAGTTCTAGTTCATCTAGTCGTAAACTAAAGATCAAGGAGAGAGGAGAGGAGAGAGCTGAGGAGGAGCCGGATCTGTTGGATCTTCCTTGACATTGTACTTCTACAGCATCTGGTTCATCTTGAGCAATCTCCAGGTTCTTCAACATTTATTTCTAAGTATTTTGTTTAGTTTTAGTTCTTGCTTTATTGTATTTACTGGATCTCCGCTCGTATTGAGTGCTCTAGTTATCCTAGGCAATTAGAGTAGTAAGAGCTAGTGTAGACGTGGCGTCTAGACTAGGGTTTACCTGAGTTTGCGCCCAATCCTCCGGTTAGTTGTGGTAACCCACAGAGGTGATAGCTCTGTCTGGTCTTTGTAATCCACCACGTTAGGGTTGGTGTTTCGTAGAGCTTTTTGGTAGCCTTCTCCCGACTACTTCCTTCCCAATCTTTTTCGAGAGTCAGAAAGGTACTATTGCTCCGAAGTAGGTAAAATAGAGTAAGCCTTTGACAAGATAGAACCACTTAGAAAACCCTAAAAACCCTCTCTACCCTATAATTACCCTTTCTTAGACGTTCCTAATTCTTCTAGTACACTTCACGTTCCCCGTGGAAATCGATACTATGGAATACTCCCGGGTGAAAGCTACATCGGTATCCGTGCGCTTGCGGATCTTTTCCTGTTCGCGTTTAAAATACCCAACAAGCTTTCTGGCACCATTGCCGGGGAACGGTAGCTGTTCTAGAATCGAACCAAGTTCGTCCGAGTTTTCTTTTTCATTTTTACCACCTTTTTATTTTTACCTTTTTGTCACCACCATCACCTTACCACATGGATTCCACTCCTATTTATAAATATTCTGCTCCAAAGGGTGACATGTTGGAGC
This sequence comes from Saccharum hybrid cultivar R570, assembly GCA_038087645.1. NCBI lineage: Eukaryota > Viridiplantae > Streptophyta > Magnoliopsida > Poales > Poaceae > Saccharum > Saccharum hybrid cultivar. The sequence goes on from JAQSUU010000066.1 coordinate 8,015,355, forward strand.
CTCCACCATCTTCATAACCCATTATTACAGATGGCTATAAGCTTCACCCTGCTTTCATAGCCATGGTTCGGGACCAACCCTTCTCTGGGCTAAAAGACGAAAATCCATACAACCATTATTACAGATCTTTTTGAAGATTTTGGGAATGCCTCGAATTTACCAGTTCAAGTAAAGCCTCAAGGCCCTTTACACCACTTGAGGATAATGATGGTCCACGCAATGATTCATTCGTAATGGAGCACATTAAAGGCCTTTTAGCCATCATGAGCCGTGAGTGGTTGGTAGAAACGGAGTTATCCACTGAGGTAGCCCGAATCACTGCCCCCTCAGAGACTATATCTTGCAACCTTATGGGAACCACCATATGGGCTTATTATAGTCCTATCGTTAGGATGAACATCATTTCTAAAGCTTGGGCTAAAGCACTTTATCCCAACGAGTCCTTGATCCCATCTCATAAGCTTTGAAGAACTCCTTTTAGAGTTACTCTAGAAAGTTATGGGGTTATGAGGTCGATTCCCATACGCATAAGAGGCTCCGAGTATCGTCTAGATTTCCACATCTATGACATCTCAGACATGTCTCTCTTGATTGGTGTACCTTTTGGAACACTATTTCAGAAACGACCAAATCAGGGTCTTTTGAATTTAAGGCTAGGAAGTTCTCCTATTGTTGTCTCACTTGAACGCTCACATAACACGATAGTAGAACCCAAGCCTGAACAAGATCCTGTTGAGGAAGTGTTAGTGGCACTTTAGAAGACTTGGCCCAACCAACTTTTAATGTTGAACACTTCATTGAAGAAGAGGAAGAGCTGGCAGAACCTATTAAAATTGACCCATTTGAGGTGCCATCACAACCCTCAATTGAGCTTAAACCTCTTCCTCCTGGCTTAAGATATGTCTTTCTTAATAATAATCGAGAAACTCCTGTCATCATAAGTGACAAGCTCTCCCAAGAAGAAACCTATAAGCTTGTCACTGTTTTAGAAAGACATAAATCAGCCATAGGCTACTCACTCCATGACCTCAAAGGGATGAGTCCCGCTCTCTGCACTCATCGTATCCCTACGGATCCCGATTCATCACCATCGAGGGAACCACAACGGAGACTTAACAATGCCATGCGAGAGGTTGTTAAGAAAGAGGTCTTGAAGCTTTTGCACGCCGGGATTATCTATCCTGTGCCACATAGTGAGTGGGTAAGCCCTGTCGAAGTTGTGCCAAAGAAAGGAGGAATGACAGTTGTTAGAAATGATAAGAATGAACTCATTTCTCAGCGCACTATCACAGGGTGGTGAATGTGCATAGACTACTGAAAACTTAACAAGGCTATAAAGAAAGACCACTTCCCGTTACCCTTCATTGATGAAATATTGGAATGGCTTGCAAAGCACTCTTTCTTTTGTTTTCTTGATGGGTATTCCGGATATCATCAAATCCCGATCCACCCTGATGACCAAAGTAAGACCACTTTCACATGCCCGTATGGAACTTACGCATACCGACGAATGTCGTTCGGATTATGTAATGCTCTAGCTTCTTTCCAATGGTGCATGATGTCTATTTTCTCCGAGATGATCGAGAAAATCATGGAGGTGTTCATGGATGACTTTACTGTCTATGGCAAAACCTTCGATGACTATTTAGAGAATTTAGATAAAGTCTTACGACGGTGTGAAGAAAAGCACTTAGTCCTGAACTGGGAAAAATACCACTTTATGGTTCGGGAAGGAATAGTGCTAGGATACAAGGTGTCCGAACATGGGATAGAAGTAGATAGAGCAAAGATTGAAGTCATTGAACAACTTCCACCTCCCACAAATGTGAAAGGAATCAGAAGCTTTCTAGGCCATGTAGGGTTCTATAGGCGTTTCATCAAAAACTTTTCTCAAATCATTAGACCCCTAACTAGCCTTTTAGCCAAAGATGCACCTTCCATCTTCAACAATGAGTGCCATGAAGCATTTCAAATCCTTAAGCAAGCACTCATTTCAGCTCCAATCATCCAACCACCCGATTGGACTCTACCTTTTGAGATCATGTGTGATGCTAGCGACTTTGTTGTTGGAGCCGTTCTCGGCCAAACAATGGATAAGAAGCATTATGCTATATCTTATGCTAGCAAAACCTTGATTGGGCCACAGCTCAATTATGCTACCACTGAAAAAGAGTTGTTGGCAGTTGTCTTTGCAATAGATAAGTTTAGATCCTACTTAGTTGGAGCGAAGGTAATCATTTATTCAGACCATGCTACACTTAAATACCTGCTCACTAAGAAAGATGCTAAACCTCAGCTTATAAGATGGATTCTTCTGCTCCAAGAATTTGATATAGAAATAAGAGATAAGAAAGGAGTAGAAAATTCGGTAGCCGATCACTTGTCTAGGCTCCAGTATAAGGAAACACATGAATTAGCCATTAATGACTATCTGAGGGACGATACACTCCTCGCGGTAACACACTCGAACCCCTGGTATGCAGATATTGTAAATTATATGGTTGCAGGTCATGTTCCACCTGGAGGAGACAAGAGAAAGCTCAAATATGATGCTCGTTGCCACTTGTGAGATGATCCGTATCTTTATCGGATCTGTGCCGATGGATTGCTATGGAGATGTGTCCCAATGGTTGAAGCCATAAAAATTATCGAAAGATGTCACGCATCACCTTATGGAGGACATTATGGAGCATATCGCACACATGCTAAGATCTGGCAAAGCGGATTCTTCTGGCCTACGATGTATCAAGATACAAAGGAGTTTGTTAGAAGATGTGCCAGATGTCAGAAACATGGAAACATCAATGCTCGGGGTGCAATGCCACTCCAAAACAACCTCCAAATAGAGTTGTTTGACGTCTAGGGAATTGACTACATAGGACCATTCCAGAAGTCTAGAGATGTTGAATTCATCTTAGTGGTAGTTGACTATGTGTCCAAGTGGGTAGAAGCATTACCATGTCAAGCTGCTGATTCCAAACACGCCAAGATGTTTCATGAAGTGATATTTCCACGATTTGGAATGCCGAGAATGGTCATAAGTGATGGAGGATCACACTTCATTGACAATTCCTTCAGACAGTTCCTAGCAGAATATGGAGTTAAGCACAACATAACAACTCTATACCATCCTCAAACAAGCGGTCAAGTTGAAACATCAAATAAGCAAATCAAGAACATTCTGCAAAAGACTGTTGATGAGATGGAAAAGAAATGGAAGTTCAAGCTTCCTAATGCACTATGGGCATACCGAACTGCATACAAGACACCCATAGGCATGTCACCCTATCAGCTTGTATATGGGAAAATATGCCACTTACCTGTTGAATTGGAATTTAGAGCTCATTGGACAATCAAGAAATGGAACATGGATCTTCATCTAGCTAGCAGGAACCGTCAGATGCAAATCTCAGAGCTAGAAAAATGGAGAGAAAAAGCTTATCATAGCTCCAAAATTTATAAAGAGAGAACAAAAAGGTGGCACGACAAGAGAATCAAGCACAAGGAGTTCAAGCCTGGAGATAAAGTCCTACTGTTCAACTCAAGAGTGAAGTTATTCGGTCATGGAAAACTCAGAAGCAAATGGGAAGGGCCATTCAAGGTGATTGATGTTGCATCACATGGTGCCATCACACTTCAGGATGATACCGGTAACATATTCAAGGTAAATGGCCAATGTTTGAAAGTTTTTCTTGAACTTGAAAACTCTGAAGAGATCGATGTGATTGAATTTTTACAATTCAATAATCCTATCTAAAATAATCAATCACCAAGGTTCTAGACAACTGAAACTCATATGCCTAACACTTAATCAGTTCCATGAGTTTTGTTGTCTATTTGAGTTGTGCAGGAGTTATTAAGAAAAGCTGACAAGCAAGTGGATGTTCCACCCACTATTAGAGCACTGTCCCAGTAGCTATCAATGTGAATCAATGCTTCGATAGAGGAAGTACATCTCCAATGCCAGTCTGCTACATTGCAAGATCGAGCGACTACGTCAACATTCAGCTTGGGGGAGGGCACCCCCGTGTATCCAGGTAAGTATCCTTACCCTCTTAAAAGTTTTGTCTTTATAAATAAATTCAAAAAAAAAAAGAAGTGAGCACATGAAGGTTCACACTTATCCTATCGAGTATTCGTTCTATATTGTGTTATTTCGTATTAGTGTGTGCTAATTAGAGTGTGTATAAAAGTTTGTTTTTCTGTTTAAATAAATGGACTCTGGAGATAATCTCTGGTATGGAAATGATGAATAGTTGCTCTGCCGTAATTCCTTTCAAGTGCCTAGTTTTCAACCTCGAACTCTCTCGAGTTTTGGAAATGATTGTTTTGACCTAAGATTTACTCTGAACTTGAAACTTGTGGGTTGCAAATGCTTGATCTAAGTCTAGGTAATTGACGGATATGATATGATCTAAGTCTAAGTTATTATTTATCTTGTTCTGAGTGACACTAGAGTTCTGGAGATTTATCTTTTTGAAAAACTTAAATTTATCACATGATGAGTTCCTATATGACGAGAGCTTAAATTCCTACCACAGCCATATATACATGTTTGCTAGAATAGGAAAACCAACTTATAGGCTGCTTGCTTTGTATTGAGTTTGGTCAACCCATGTGAAACCCTTGTCGAGAGGATGGTCATGCTTCCAAGATCAAGATCACTTACACCCACATATATCCTGCTGCTCCTACCCTGGGAGTACGCAAAAACATGCCTTTTTCACCAAAAAATCTATCTCCTACACTAGAAGAGGATCCAAAAAGATTGTTAGGTTTCCAAATAAATGCTCCAAGATTGTGATTTATCTCTTCTCCAAGTTCATTGTATCCTAAAGTAAGAGATAGGAGATCCTTTGTAAAAAAGAAAAAAGAAGAAGAAAAAAAGAAAAAAAGAGAGAGAAAAAAAGAGAAGTCCATGATCTCTATGCCTAGAAGTTCATCATTAAAAGAAGGAAGAAGATACTCAAGACCTCCACAGCAAAGTTCTTCATAAATTCTTTAGTTGGAGGCAGTCTCTCGAGGAGCAAAGTAGAATTAGGTTAGCCACCAAATATATCCACGCACATGCACATCTTGATCTAAGGGTATGGTCTCCCCTCTGAGGATTCCGGTTGTGACTGGGCAATACATGCAAGGTAAGTATGATACATCCTTGTATACCCTCAGCTCCATATAAGCCTAATAGTTATAGGGTAAGAGAGAGGAGGCATGATGCTACTCTGCCTTATTCCAAAAAAACCACATATTCTGAGTGAAAGAGAGAAGGCAAAACACCATCATTGCCTTGAAAAGGATCCACAAATACCACATATGAGAGACTTGAGAGGGTCATACAAAGGAATCTCTGAGTTTTATTTTGAAAATCTATAAAAAAAACTCTAGAATGAAGGTTGATAGAAGAACTCGAGACACAGTGCTTGACTTGATTGTTCTATCTTTCAACTACTCAAGACCCAAGTGAGGGCTAAAAGCTCCATGGTAGAAGGTAATACAGGTAAGTTTGAAAGTCAGAATGGTTTGCTCTAATCCGGAGGAGAATTCTTGTTTGAACGCATGTGTACTTTTGAGGCATGAAAGCATTGTAGCAACTCCTGATCCATTGTTGAGATTAGCTTTGCTCAGGGATGAGCAAATGTTAAGCTTGGGGGAACTTGTTGACAGTCACTAATGCTCATTTCTAACCATCAACTTTTACATGAAAAATAATGAAATGAACCACAAAGCATAGTTGTAGGGTTTGCTTCTAACGAGTTCCACGAGTTGTGTTGTTCTCACTTGTTTTGCAGGATATTTAATATTTCACTATATAAAAGTATCTCAAGTGATGAATTAGAGCACATCATTGCGAAGAGCTCGTCGAGACGATCAAAATGGACATATCATTCGCTATATTTAGAGTTCCGGAGAGAAAGTCCCCGATGGATACGACTCGGAAGATTCTAGAAGAACCTAGAACCATCACCAAGCAAGAGTTTTAGGGACTAACATAACAATTTCCATAGCTTTAGTGAATTGTAAATTTTCAAGGATAAAAATAGAATAAGCCGAGGAGAAGTAGGAGTCAAGAAACCAAACCAAATCAAGACAAAGTTCCACGAAAATTGATGGGATGGTTCTAGAGGACACGAGAAGACACGGGAACGAAGCAGAAGCCCAGAGGCTGACAAGTGGGGCCGACTGGCCTGGGTCCACCTCTAAGTGAGATCAGCTTCGCGTGGCAGCCTCCAACCGACCTCTACGATGCATCTTGACCACTGTTTCATGTTGGTTTGATCCGAGGGCTGCGGTTCACCCTACCGGGCTATATAAGCAGGGGCAGACCTCCCCCCTCAGACATCTCCATCTTCATTAGCTACATCTAGAGCAAAAGCTAGGGTTTTACCCCTCCATCCAAGTAGAAGTAGAGATCCCTCTAAATGATCTAGTTCTAGTTCTTCTAGTTCATCTTCTAGTTCTAGTTCTAGTTCATCTAGTTGTAAACTAGAGATCAGGGAGAGAGGAGAGGAGAGAGCTGAGGAGGAGCCGGATCTATCGGATCTTCCTCGACATTGTACTTCTGCGGCATCTGGTTCGTCTTGAGCAATCTCCAGGTTCTTCAACATTTATTTCTAAATATTTTGTTTAGTTTTAGTTCTTGCTTTATTGTATTTACTAGATCTCCGCTCGTATTGAGTGCTCTAGTTATCCTAGGTAATTAGAGTAGTAAGTGCTAGTGTAGACGTGGCATCTAGACTAGGGTTTACCTGAGTTTGCGCCCAATCCTCCGGTTAGTTGTGGTAACCCACAGAGGTGACTGCTCTGTCCGGTCTTTGCAATCCACCACGTTAGGGTTGGTGTTTCGTAGAGCTTTTTGGTAGCCTTTCCTCGACTACTTCCTTCCCAATCTTTTTCGAGAGTCGACAAGGTACTGTTGCTCTGAAGTAGGTAAAATAGAGTAAGCCTTCGACAAGATAGAACCACTTAGAAAACCCTAAAAACCCTCTCTACCCTATAATTACCCTTTCCTTGGACGTTCCTAATTCTTCTAGTACACTTCACGTTCCCTGTGGAAATCGATACTCTGGAATACTCCTGAGTGAAAGCTACATCGGTATCCATGCGCTTGCGGATCTTTTCCTGTTCACGTTTAAAATACCCAACAATGTTCGTGCTTCGAGTGACTAACATGTTGTCAGCGCCTTCGGTGGATCAGTTTTACTAGGGCCCCTACGATGGGGCTTTAGCGAACATGTAGGGTACCGTATTTTACCATTTGTTGGGTACCCTAGTATTTTGATACCTGACAGTAGCCCCCGAGCCTATGGAGGAGTGGAGCACTCCTTCAGAGGCTTGAAAACAAGCGACCGTGGGTAGTTTTAATTTGTTTGTGTTTGGAGGAAGCTATCCGGTGGGTGCGCACGAGCGCACCAGCCAGGTGTAGCCCCCGAGGCCTTAGAGGGATGAGTTATCCCTTCAAGGGCTTTAACCGAGCGACTGTGGTGTTATTCGTGTGACTGCAGGGCGTGTAAGGGGCCCCCGATCCTTTGGTCATGACCATTCACTAGGCCATAATGCGGGAGAAGCCCCCGAGCCCCCGCTCATTGCAAGGGACCAACCGGGTGGCCCTTCACCGCCGCGTCGTTCCTCCTCGCGTTCTTTAGCAGAACAAAGGGGTATGCGTAGGCCCTCGTCGTCCCATTTGGGGGCATTGCGGTTTATTTGTTTTGGAGGAAACTGTTCGATGGGTGCGCGTGAGCGCACCCGGTGGGTGTAGCCCCTGAGGCCTTAGAGGGATGAGTTATCCCTTCAAGGGCTTTGAATCAAGCGAGTGCACCCATTTGGGGCAGACGAGGTGTTGCGCCGGGTAGCAGTTGTGGTGACGCTTCGTGTCCCGATGCGTGGGAAGGTGGGAAGGTAGGGAGGTGCCCGAGTTTTTTGCGTACGTGGGGAGTTGGCTTTTTCACAGGGCTCTCTCGTCGTGATTAGATGGATCATGTGCCGTCTACGAGAATGGTTCGCCTTCTCAAGGCGTGGCGTGAGACCGACGCGGCTCCCTCGGGGGACGAGTGGGGTAGTTGGCAGATGGGCAACATATTGAATGCCATGGGAGTTGAGAGGCCTCCTCGAGGTCCTTTATAACCTGAGCCGTGGTGCCCGATCCTGGCATCCCTCTTCCTCCATCCCTGCTTTCTATCTTTCTTCGCCACCCTAGCCATCGCTATGGAGCATGGTGACTCCTCTAGGGGTTCATGCATGGGCACGCTGGGAGAGGGGGGCGGGGTACCCTCCTACCACCATCGCCTTAATCCCGGTGTCATCTCCACATCTGGGTACGGGCAGGCCCAGCACACGGCGTGCTGGGGTGTCCCTACCCCGCTACAGGAGGCCCGGGATGAGTTGGCCACCATCAAGGCGGTGGTGACCTCGCTGGAGGCGGAGGCGGTGCTTGCTCGCTCGCAGCGGATGAAATCTGACCATTGGTGCGTTGGTCAGTGGGCCTTCGTCTCCTCGCTTTGCTTTTTGGTCGATGTGATGGCTTATTCTCATTGCAGTTTTGTGAGCAGAGCTGCTCGCGAAGGTGGAGTCCCTCCGTAGCGCTACCGACGTCCTGGCCAACTTCGTCCGTGCTCTAGCAGGGCATCTAGAGAAGCGCCTCCTCAGTGCGCGAGCACTAATCCGGGTGGTGATCGAGCGCGATATCCATCGAGGACGGCCGTTGTGCTGATGATGGCCCAGGCGGCCACCGACATGGAGTTCTAGGACGTCGAAGGCTTCCCCATGGGAGAGGGGCTAGGAGACTATGAGGACCTCCTCAAGGGTTTCGAGCTGGCGGTGAACATCGTCGCTGCCCTTGTCCCCGCGGACTAGGTCCTCAACGAGGACCTATAGGCCTAGCTTAGGACCTCTCACTTCCCCAAAAAAATGTAAAAGAATTCTTTATTTAAGAAATTAATTCATCTAATCGCTGCCTTGTTCATTTTGCTTCCCTGTTTTCCCTTATTTTGCCTTGATTCGATCGGCAATGGCGGCCGGCGAGGTCACCGAGACTTCACTCATTGAAGGTTTTTAGAGAGGAAAGAACTCGTGTGCACGTAGCTTATGTGATTTTTGACAGACCGATCAGGCGTTTAGGTGTAGCCGTCTCCCACGTCCCGAGGCAGGGTCGGATGTATCCTCATCGATGTCTCTACCTAGGCCTAGGGTCATAGGCTCATCGGGACGCTCGGGAGGGTTTGTTCATGGGTCAAACATTTCTGCCCCTGGGTCCTCCGAAATCCCCGCTCGCACGTGGGCCCGGTCAATAAGCTTAGTTAGCATATCTCTCGCGCATCTTTTTCGCAAAGAGGAGGGTTTGGACAACACCACGGCATCCCTCACTGGGGTCGAGTCGTGGTGCCCGTTGAGTTACAATTGGGTCGGTTCAAGTGAAGCCTCAGTTCCCGTTCGTGGGGATCCGACGGAGGTAAGCTAGTGACCGGCTTCAAAAATTCCTGGCGGTAGGTTCGAGGAGTTCCCGGGGTTGTTCGACCGACCCCGAGGGCTCATTGCCTTTTTTCGAAAAAAAACTCCCAAATCGTAAACTAGCCTGGACTTGGACATGGCTCGAGAAGGCCCTCGACGCTCAGCGTGTTCGGGTACTGGCCACTCGTGTGCCCTTTCTCATGCCATCCCTCACTCGGGTGACTCGGAGCGGCTATCGAACCCTTCATGGGCCAGCCTTTGAACTCCATGTCATAACAGACCGTGAAGGGTGAAAACTGTATTACATAATTATCGCTGATGATTTAACTCATGGTTTAAATGACGAGATAAATTACAGCGGATAACGTGCAAAGATTTTGAACGCATGCACAGACTTATTAACTTCCAAAAATAGAATGATAAATATTGGGCAGGGGGTGATGCGGTGATCTATCGATCGTGGCGTGTCGACACCGTGCGCAGCCTCCGCCTCCCGGCGTCATGGCCATGTGAGCTCATAGCCACCGTCATTGGAGTCGCCACCATCGAGGAGGTATTCACAGATACTGATGAAATGACGTAAAGCCCTCGGGTCATCAAGCCCGAAGAAGTCGGCGCCAGCCCAACTGTCGTCGTCCTCGTCGAAGCTGGTGCTAGAGGCCATCTCGGTGGTCACGAGGACTTCCGCGATAGCCTGTGTATGGTGAGTCAACTGATCCACGGGAATCTCCTCCGTAGATGGATTAAGATGAACTATAGTCGAGGACTGGCCACGGGCTTTCCCATGGTCGTGCGGCTTACCGGCCTGCGTTGATCTACCTTAGGAACTTCCTGGCCAGTCGTTCTCAAGGGCCTGCCCCTCATCGATGCACAGTCAAAGGTTGGATAGGGCCTCAGAGATGGCGTCAATGCCAACGGAAGGGGGAAGAAGGACCAAATCATAGTCCACTCCCGTGCAGAGGAAATCTAGGCTACCGAATCGAACATGGGAGCCTAGAGTGAAGCAGATGCAGGGGGTGGCCATCGAGACCTAAGAGATGGATCACGACGCGTAGGAGGCCCCTACCTGGCTCGCCAACTATCGGTGTCTAGAGAACCGGGGGTCTAAACAGAGCGACGAGTGAATTTGTATCTACATGTCTAGGTCCAGATGGTGTGCAAGGCGAACACAAGGGTGTATACTGGTTCCAGCATGAATGGCCCTACGTTCAGTGGATTTTGCTGCTGCTCATGTTGCCTTGCACCGGAGTGCTCATTGTAGGGGTTACAAGCTTTCAAGAGAGAGAGCGGATCTCAGGTCTCTTTTGAGGAGGTTGAGTGTGTGTTGATGTCCTAGCGAGGTGTGTGTGCGTTGTTTCTTCGTCTTCTCATCGAAGTGAACTCTCTTTTAGGTGTGGCCCCTGCCTCCCCTTTTATAGTTTTTAAGGGGAGGGCTCGGGTTACATTCATGGTAAAAAAGATGAAACAGGAAAAAGATGAAAGAGAAAAATAAAAAAGGTGGCCTTAGGTGCGGCCGTCTTCCTCCTTATCCGGTTGGAGCAGTTTCCCCTATAGCGCAGAGATGCAATAGGCATTTGATCTTTTGGCCTCTCCATCCACTGGTGCTACACGCTGTGGCCACGCTTCGTCCTGTGTGCTTCTGTACCATCGAGGACGGGTGGTACAGGTGCTCGGATTTATGTAGAGAGGGGGGTTAGGCAATATAGTGGCTGTTACCCCCATTGCTGTAGAGGTATGGGTGTCATCATGGTGGAATGACCAGGGTCATGTTGGGTCAGGGCGTGGTTCACATGCTCCTGTTGACTGTGCATGGTCATGTCCGTCCCATCAGCGGGAGCGAGTGCCGCGGTTGGGGGCCCCATGGCTTCCCGTCTTGCCAGAGGGCTCCACGTGTCCCTCGGGCGAGGCGAAAGTACGCTGAGAGGGCTAGGCACTTTGATGCTGTCATGGGGGCTTAGGCGAGGCAGAAACTACCGTCCGAGGTGCCTATCTCGCCCGAGACCTTTCTGTAAGGCTCGGGTGGGATGGAGGTTGATGTTCGTGCTTCGAGCGACTGTCATGTTGTCAGCGCCTTCGGCGGGTCAGTTTTACTAGGGCCCCTACAATGGGGCTTTGCCGAACATGTAGGGTACTGTATTTTGCCATTTGTTGGGTACCCTATTATTTTGATACCTGACAGGGCTAGGTTGGCCTGTCATCGAGAGCTTCAAGCTCCTCGGAGCACTAGCCATGGCAGACGGCGGGAAAAAACACAAAATGCGCCCTCACCTTGACTCGGCTAGTTCAGCTATGAGGTGGAGAAGATAGAGCAGAGCAAGACGACGCTATTGATGCAAGCAATTTGGAAACGAGGCGACGGCGGTGGAGCTAGGCGCTGGCGGAGCTCATGGCGACGACAGCGACTTCGCCTCGGCAACACAAGGAGGAAGAGAGAGAGTGAGCTAATGGAGGTGACGGGCGGGCGTTGTGGCGCTCTTGAGGCCTCCGCAGGATAGCTGGTGGGGCCAGCGCCCATGTATAGACACCAAATGTCGAGCTCGGCCTGCCACGGTTGGCCACGAAGCTCAGCTCGTTCTCGATTCAGAAACTGACGAAGCCGACTGAAAGCTGATTTTTATCGCCCTATATCTCCCAAACTATCTCGATTCAGGTCATGACGTTGTTGATAAAGTTAGAGAGTTACAAGAGTACTACAAAGCTATCAATTGGAGCTCGAGCTGGTTCAGCTTGGTTTGAGAGATACAGTGCTCCCAAGTAGGGCACATGGAAATGGAATTGCAGTTTTAGACTTAGGAATTTTCTAAGTGTTGGAATAGCACTCCAAACTGACTTGTGGGCCCTATTTGAGCATGTTCCATCTATTTTCATGAGATGACCAAATAACAACTTTTGTTCCTCTACAAAAGTACTACAACTTTGCTTAAGGGTGCACAAACATGCATAAATATCTTGCTGCGCTTTTGAAACAAAGAAGCAAAAGAGGTCTCTAGGTCAACATAGGTCAAACTACCACTTAGGAGCATAATTAATCAACATGGTCAACATGAACATTGTTCCATTAGATGTCCTAAGCATATTTAAGATACTAATGAGCATGTTTGACCATCACTTGCATTATCTACAGATGATCATAAAGTATACATATAATGAAACATAGAATAACAAGACTTGTTGCATATGTTTCAAATCAATGTTTCAAGGGTTCCAAAAAGGATGTTTCATAAGTAAAACTCATGCATGGATGAATGGTGCTTATGCTCATGTAATGCAAGTGCAAATGAGGCAAGGTAACACCAAGACATGTTGCATATGTTTCAAATCAATGTTTCAAGGGTTCCAAAAAGGATGTTTCATAAGTAAAACTCATGCATGGATGAATGATACTTATGCTCATGTAATGCAAGTGCAAATGAGGCAAGGTAACACCAAGGGTGTTACAGCCCTTCCCCCTTATAAAAATCTCATCCTGAGATTTGGAAAGTGTACCGTTCATTAAAGAATCTAGAATAATTATATCGCAAATAATCCTCCCTTTCCCATGTGGCATCACGCTCACTATGATTACTCCAAACCACCTTGTATAGCTTAACCACTCGGTTCTGAGTTACTCTCTCTTTGACTTCCAAAACAGCCACGGGCTTTTCTTCATATGCAAGATCAGATTTCAATTTGATATCCCTCACTTCCACTCTTTCCTCAGGCACACGAAGACATTTCTTTAACTAAGAAACATAGAAAACCAGAAAGATAGCTCCTAACTCAGGAGGTAACTGAAGCTTGTAAGCTACCCTTCCACTCTTATCAATGATCTGATATAGACCTACATATCGAGGCGCAAGAGTAACATCTCGGATGTTAAGAAATAATTAAAATGTGATAATGATGCATCATCAAGCATAAGTATCAAGTGTTATGCCATAAATGCATTCATATTGCAATAATAGATATCATATGTTGTATATGTTTCAAGTATTGTTTTTAGAATGTTTCAGATGATAATTGCCCTGCTTCAAATATACGCTACATGTTGCATTTATAGCATTGTTATGTTGCATATACCATGTTTATGTTGCATATGTAATGTTGCCATATGAAATGTTTCATATGTTTCTTTGTCATGTTCACATATTGCAAATCTGGTATTTTAGTTAATCCCATGAAATGATGGCAGGTTAATACATTAGGTTCTTTATGAATTTATATATGAGAATTGGCTTAAGCAAATAAAGTTTTGTTTAAATAAAAGTTGTAGTGTTAAATGTGCTTTATAATATGGGATCAAGGCTTGATAATATTTTGTAAGTCAAACATGTTTAAAATGGAGCTTCAAGTTTGAGTTTAAATTTGGAATCCAAAACTTGTCGCTAGTTTTCCGATTCGAATTTGAATTCAAATTTGGGGAATTATTAAAAGATTTTCAAAGGTCAGGTCAACCAAGAGTGGCATTTGGTCAAACATGTGATGCTTGACTTAATGATGCCCTTTGGTGATGGTGTGATCACTAAATAATCACCAATTAATAGAACATCAAGTTTCAATTTGAAATCTTTCCGAAAACCCTAAAATGCAAAACCCCGATTTTACCCCTTTTTGAATAATTCAAAATCTAAGCAAAATTTGGGAAAAAGTTTTAAACCAAGTTTGTAGATCTTTTCAAGGGCTATAAGTTTCATGTTTTGAGTTTTCAAAGTTTCAGTGTAAAATTTGGAGTAATTTTGAAAAGATTCAAATCTCAAATTTGACCCCTTTTCATCTTCCCAATCCAATTTTAAAATGGAGGCATAATTTGAAAATGTATTGAATAGCAAAGTTGTAGGACTTACCAAGATGTACAACTTTGGTATTTTGAGTTTTTGAAGTTTTAATATAAAATTCAAAGTAATTTTAAATTTACAAATTTCTAGAAAATGTCCCCTTTTAATTTCAAATTCAAATTTCAAAATCTAGGCCAAATTTGAAAATGGTTATTTTGAGAAACTGTAGATCTTTAAAAATGGAGCAACTTTTGTTTTTACAGATTTTCAACTTTTATAGAAAATTTGAAAGTAATTTGCAAAATGGAGTCAGTGGCAGTTTTGTAAATATTTCAAAATCGATTTCCAACCACCGGGCGCCACCTCCCGCCGTCGTCGGTGATCTTCGAACCGCTTCCAGGTGCGCCCGCGATCGCCAGCTCCTGCTTCAACGTGTCCGTGCCGAGTCACGTGTCGCCTTGAGACCATTCCCGTCGCGCTATAAAACCCATGCCCGCCGTCGTCCTCACGTTTCCTCTCCTGTTCGCCACCGTCGTCATCGAGCATCACCACCGTGCGCCGACAAAATTCGCCACAACCATTAGCGCTCGTTCCAATTCCTCTTAGCACCAGCACTGTATCATCCTGTTGCACCGCCCAGCCGCTCATAGCACCCCAATTCACCGGAACAGCACGAGCAGTGCCACCTTCCCCACCGTCGGGCAAAGCTCCACCGTGACCACCGCTTCGTGGTCAGGGTGCTCTGGTGAGCCAATTGCTGACTTGTTGCGCGCATTAGCTTCTCCTCATCACCCTGTAGCTATCCACGGTAGCAATTCCGCCCTTGTTGCCTCACAGCTCCGGAGCGCCGCCTCTGCTCCGCTATGGCCGCCATGGTCGCGGCTGTGCTCCGCTTGCCATTGTTTCCATGTGTTTGACGCCGTTGGCCGTTGCGGGAGGGGGTAGGGAGTGTGTGGATGGTGGTCGGGTCAGTAACGACCTCACCAGCGAGGTGCAGCGCTGCCACCGGCCGGCCAAGCCTCGGTGAGCTCGGGCTCGGTCTGGTCGGGAGCTGGGCGAGAAGAAAGGTAGAGGGAGAAGGCGTGGGGGAAGGTACTGGGCCGGCTAGGTCAGCTGGGCCGACAAGGAGAAGGGGAAGCGGGCCGGGAGAAAGAGGGAAGAGAGAAGAGAGGGGCACGCGGCTGGGCCGCGCGGTGCAGCTAGGCCGAGTGGGCCGAGCGAGGGGAAGAAGAGGGTAGCCGGCCTGTTACGACGGTTTTCATTTTTCCTTTTTTCTGAAAATGCCAAATAGTAACGAGTTTTGTTTATTTTGTTGTGAATTATGTAGAGTTCCAAAAATGATAAAATTTTTTGTGTAGTCTCTTTGTACTGTGTACTATTTAGGAAAAATATGAAATGCCAATTTTGATTACTTTTTGTAAGTAATTTAATTAGCTCAATTAATTATTAAATGCAACTTCTGTAAATTTTAGTAAATGAAATAAAAGTCCAAAAATCATGAAATTAATTTTGGGTACAGTTTTAGGGTAAGACTAATCGTAGAAAAAGTTTGGACTTAATTGGATAAAAGTTATTTTATTCCTAATTTCTGTCTTAATTAATTAATTAATTAATTAATTAATTAAACATGTGTTTAACTTGATAATTTAGGATTTGTGTGACTTTGAGATTGCTTATTGACCTTGGATCATTAACATATGATGATCCATGGCATCTTATTGAGTTGCTTGAGCTCACGATTAAATTGTTAACTATGTTTTGTTAATGATAATTAATGTGTTTAACATAGATCATTAATGGTTAATGATTTCTTGTGTAAGTAATTAGTGGTCTTGTGATAGACTTACTTGCTTATTAGATGCAACCTCTTGGGTAAAAAGTAAAGTTAAGTAGTTTTCTTAACAACATCTTAATGTGGTTGAAGTTGTTTAATAGTTCTGTTGGATTGCAACTGTACCGCGAAGGAAAGTTGTACTCAAGTAAATAACTAATGTTTATCCTTTCTAAATGTCTCTTGTATGCTATGCCTTGTTCATCATCATGCATCACGCATCGTGGCATACATTTCATCATGCTAAGTAGAGCATCATTTGTATACGTGTAGTGCATACGAGAGTGAGAAGGTTCACGAGCAAGTGTTGAGGAGGTTGGTGTTGATCAATCTTCGGAAAGGTGTCGTCCATCCATGATGTTGGAGAAGGTCATCCATCAACGGTGCTGGTGTCATCCATCCGTGGAGTTGGTGCCAAATCAAACTTTTGTGGTCTCTCTATGGAACTAACCTTCTCTGCGACGCAGGCAAGCCCCGGACATACAACCACTCTTTCTATTTTATAAATGTTTTATTACACCTTAAGTCTAGTGGAATGTGCATTATGTTAGTAGGAGTTGGTTGATACCATTGCTGCATAATTATCTTGATCTACACTTATATCCAGATGATATCCCACTAGTATGTGTAAGTCGACCCCTTATGCTTAGTAATGCTTAGACTCTGGTAGAAGTCGAATGGTGGTTTCATCGTTCGCGAGAAACAGGTTTATCTTTGCTTCTCCTAACCTAATGACGGGTCATGAGAGCATATGAATATGAATATGGTAATATTAAGCTAAGACCGGTCAGTGGACTTGCATCGGGAAAGGAATCCCAATGTAGTGTCCCCGACTGTGTCGGTTAAGAACCGTACCATTGATTGAATTGTGTGCGTCGAGACTTTGCAACTGACCACATGCTCTGGTAAGCCTAAGACCTCGGTAATTCCATCATGTGAACGGCTAACCACGCACTAGGAGTGGAGAGATGGCGAGAGTAGTGTGTACCCTCGTAGCCAAGGGCTGGATTGGAGGTGTACTGTACTCTTGGGTGGCGCTGGACCCGGTCATGTTTTGGAGGATCCGAGTGAAGGTTGATTTATGTAGGTTAGAGTCCTACATATCTCGTGTGGTTAGGGATCCCCAGCTGGGTATAATCGGTTCAAATTGTCGTTGCTCCTCGGTTATAGAGACTCGATTCTCTGTTCATCATCGTAGTTAATAATGGTACATGGTGATTATGGAAATAAGGCAAAGAGATGGATATGAAATGTGATGCTTGATACAAGTGATTGAGATAGAACAGGTGCAAATCTAGCTATAATAAGCTTCACTAAAACTGATGCTAAAACTTGTTTAAAATATTGAAAGTAAGGATCCACTTATAGTAAAGCTTTTCTGCAAAACTCCTCTTTTCTAGCTCTACTACTTCCCTTAAAGCCAACATATCCTTGGAGTCTTTTCTTTTCGTCGGGTAAGTCTTGCGGAGTACAATTGAGTACTCAGGGTTTGTTAACCCCTGTTGTAGGTGCTGACTGGTGCTGCTAGTCAGGTCATGTCGGTGGGTTTGATATGATCTGGTTATCCTCTCCTGACTTAGGTGCTCTACCTAAGTTATCTTCTGTAGTTCTACTCGACTTCCGCCATTTAAGTTAAGTTTGTAAAAAGTTAACTTAATCATGATTTGTAAATCTATTGTTATTCTTCTACACTCTGATGTAAAGTTTTGTAATAAATGTTGTAATGTTGTAGTTACTCCTTTGTTGATCCTGTGTGAGTTGTAAAATATGGATGATTCAGGTTTCCTGAGGACACCCGACAGACTTCTAAGTTTTGTGGTACACATGTATGGTGGTTAGAGGTCTTTGAGACAATAACAAGTACATGTGGGCCATATTATTTAGGAGGTTCTGCCACAGCAAGCTTCCGTTTCACACCAAAACTCTTCACTCCCTTCATAGGTGATACCTTCAGATACACGTGGTCACCTACCTCGAACTCAATAGGTTTTCTTCTCCTATTCGCATAACTTTTCTACCTAGCCCGAGCAGTTGCCATATGTTTCTGAATGGTACGGACCTACTCCTTGGCCTCCTTAACAAAGTCGATACCATAGTACCTCCTTTCCCTAGGTTCCACCCAGTTCAAAGGAGTTCTACATTTGTGACCATATAAAGCCCTGAAAGGAGCCATTTTGATACTCTCTTGGTAACTATTGTTATAAGAGAATTCAGCTAGTGGCAGCCATTTCTCCCAAGACCCTTTGCAAGATATAAGGCAAGCCCTAGGCATGTCTTCAAGAATTTGATTCACACACTTGGTTTGCCCCAAGGTTTGTGGATGATAAGTAGAACTGCGGATTAAATGAGTACCAAGATTCTGATGTAAGCGTTCCTAGAAATGAGCTGTGAACTGAGGTCCTCTATTAGAAACAATAGACTTGGGTACATTATAGAGATGCACCACTTGTTGAAAATAAATGTCAGCATACATGTGAGGATGATAATTGGTCTTCACAGGAATGAAGTGAGTAGATTTCGTCAAATGATCAATGATTACCCAAATAGAGTCAAAACCCTTCTCAATGGTTGGCAATCTGATAATAAAGTCCATAACATTCTCTTTCCACTTCTAACCAGGAATAGAGAGTAGTTGCATCAAACCAGGCTTCATGTGGATAGCTTTGACCCTACAATAATTATCACATCTAGCAACATAGGCTGCAGTTTCTTTCTTCATTTTGGTCCACCAAAAGTAATGTATTAGATCTTGATATATTTTACTACTGCCAAGATGAATAGATAACTTAGAAGAATAGGCTTCAGCCATGATTTGATTCCTAAGTTCCTTGTCCTTAGGCACTACGAGTCAATCTTTGAACCACAGAATTCCTTTGTCATCAACTTGGAAGTGCTTGGTCTCTTGCTCTTTCATCTTCCGTTTGATGTGAAACACACCCACATCAGTCTTTTGAAGCTCGATGATTCGACTTCTAAGAGAGCAATCAATAGTGATATTGTGAAGTACCACTGATGGAGGAGATGGGAAAGATGAAAGTCTTCGGTGACCAGAGAATTACAATGAGATTTTCTACTCAAAGCATCAGCAACAACATTTGGTTTACCCAGATGATAATGTACTTGTAGATTGTAATCCTTGATCAACTCTAACCATCACCGCTGACGCATGTTCAACTCTGGTTGAGTGAAGATATATTTGAGACTTTTATGATCGGTATAGATGTTGCACACATTACCAAGTAAGTAATGTCTCCAAATCTTCAGAGCATGAACAACGACGGCTAACTCTAAGTCATGAGTAAGATAGTTGACTTCATGCTTCCGAAGTTGGCATGAGACATAAGCAATGACTCAGCCCTCTTGCATGAGAACACATCCTAAACTGGTGTCTGATGCATCGCAATATACATAAAAAGACTTCTCGATATCAGGTTATGCCAAGACAGGAGCAGAAGTCAACAAAGTCCGCAAAGTGTGGAAGCCTCCTCACACTCTAGAGTCCAGACAAACTTTTCATCCTTTTGAAGCAACCGAGTCATAGGCTTGGCTATTTTAGAGAAATCCAGGATGAAGCGATGGTAATAGCCAGCCAAACCAAGAAAACTCTGAACTTTATGAACCGAAGTCGGTGCCTTCCAATCCAGCACTTCTTGTATTTTGGTAGGATCAATAGAAATACCATCCTCAGACAACACATGACCTAGGAAAGGTATTTTCTTCAACCAGAACTCGCATTTGCTGAACTTGGCATAAAGCTTATGGTCCCACAATCGAGTTAAGACAACTCACAGATGCTTAGTATGCTCTTCTTCATTCTAAGAATAGATGAGAATATCATCGATGAACACCACCACAAACTTTTCTAACTCAGGCATGAATAACAAATTCATCAGATACATAAAGTGTGCAGGAGCATTTGTTAACCCAAAGGACATGACAAGATACTCATACAGCCCGTATTTGGTTGAGAATGCAGTCTTAGGTATATCTTTAGGACGAATCTTGATTTGATGATAGCCAGATCTCAAATCAATCTTGGAGAATACTTTAGCTTTAGACAATTGATCAAACAAGATGTTTATACGAGGAAGAGGATATTTGTTCTTGATGGTGACAACATTAAGTGGTCGATAATCTACACACATGCACAAGGATTGATCCTTCTTCTTCACAAAGATAGCAAGACAACCCTATGGAGAAGAGCTAGGACGAATCAAACCCTTTTTTAAAAGCTCATTCAATTGGGTCTTGAGCTCGGCTAACTCGTTGGGTGGCATACGGTAGGGTCTTCTAGAGATAGGAGCAGTACCCGAAATGAGTTCTATCTTGAATTCCACATCACGGCCCGGAGACAATCCGGGCAAGTCATCAGGAAAGACATTCAGAAACTCATAGACAACAGGAACATCGGCAATGGCCTTTGCTAGAATAGCATTAGCCGCATGATGGAGGGCTAGATCATGAGGGAGTTGCACTAAGAAGGCCTCATTATCGATAGGATCCCTCAACATAACCATATGAGTCGAGGTGTCGATAAGAACTCCATGATCACTCATCCAATTCATCCCTAAAATCACATCGATCCCCAAGTCTGGTAGTACTACTAAATGGGAGGTGTACTCACGGCCTTCGATGTTGATGCATGCATCCTTTACTAACTGATTGGTGGCAATATTGTTTCCGACCACACTAATATAATACCCACCCTTATCTATAGTAGCTATTCTCTGCCCAAATTTGGATGCAAAGGATGGACTTATAAAAGAATGCGAAGCACCAGAGTCGAACAGTACAACTGTGGGATGATTGTTAACTAGAAACTTACCAGCAGTAATAACCTCGCCAGTAGGGATCTCTTCAATAGTAGTGAAATGAGCATGTCCCCGGCGTAAGCTGCTCTGAAAAGCAATTTTCGGAAGAAGAGGGCAATTCTTGGCCCAATGACTAGTCTTGTTGCAGTTCTAGCACGGTCTGTTGGCTGGCGGAACATTGGAGCTACCTTACCCAGAAGTATTCTTGGGAAGAGCAATAGTATAGCCCTTGCGAAAACCAGTTTTAGCCTGATTCTTCTTTTGCGAAGGGCGATACCTAATGTTTGTAGCTGATGAACGGTACTGAGTTCTGGTCACCACAGGAGCTTTGGACTGAGAAGCCCCTGCCTCATAATTTCTTTTGTGGCTCTTGGAAGTAGCATAAATATTATCGTTATTCTCTTGAATTAGAGCATCACTGATAAACTCATTAAAAGTTGTACACTTGCTGTTGCCCAAGGACTTCATCAATTTAGGGGAAAGTCCCCTCTTGAAGCTAGCAATCTTCTTAGCATCTATGTCCACAAATTATGGGGCATACCTCGCCAGGTTGTTAAAAGCCTGGAGGTACTCATTCAAGCTCTTGTTGCCTTGGGTCAGCTTCATGAACTCTGTATGCTTAATTGCCATAAGGCCAGGAAGAATAAAATGCCCCCTGAAAGCTTCCTTGAACTGGTCCCAAACAACCTCAACATTTGCAGGGAAGGTGGTCCTATGATGGTTCCACCAAACACCTGCAGGTCCTTGCAGCTGATGTCCAGTATACGATGCTTTCATACCTTCAGTCACCCTGAGCAAGTGAGATCTCTGCTCTATGGTGCTCAGCCATTCATCAGCTTGAAGGGGTTCTTCTACCTCTCTGAAGATAGGAGGCTTTGTGTCCATGAAATCCTTGAAGATACTATATTGATTTGGCTCAGGTCCCTGATGGACATGGCGACCATCAAGATTAGCGATTTGGCGCATTGCCTCAGCTAACATGCGCTGGCTCTCCACCACCGTCTGCATAAGCTCAGCCGGTGTAGGCGGCGGCGGAGGAGGTGGCGGTTACTCCTCATCCCTATTGTCATGACCACGATGAAGGTTGTAAGACATCTGCACATGCATAGCTAGTGAGCACTGATGATGTGGAAAACTTGTAGATGAATTGTGTAATTATGCCAAACTGATTTCATTGGAGAGAATAAATTCATACAATAAATAGAGGCACAATACTTCATCACAGTAACACAACAACATCAATCGCATCACTTGGCGCAATAGTGCGATGTACTTAACAAAACGATAATTTCACCAACAACAAAGATAGAATTAACGAAAGGCTCACATAACATGGAGCACAACCATGTCTCAAAACTTACACCCAAACCATCGAGGTTCCAATCTTACCCTAAAGATAACATAGGTTTGATATTACATCCCAAGGATCAGCTTACAACAAAGCTACATGTCCATGTATGAGGGTCAACAAAAGACTAAATCTAGCGCATTAGCTAAGTGCTAAGCTAAACTATGCATCATCATCAGAATCAGCATCAAAGATGGCCTCTCCATCCTCATTGCTGACGGGCTCAACCTCCTCATCCTCATCTTCTTCCACCTCAGCAGGTGTGGGAACTCCAGGGCCATCAACTTCCATCCCATCATCTTTAGCTACAATCACTTGAGGACCAAGATCTGGGTAAACTGGTGGAGGTGAGGAATTGGTTCCTCTCATTATTGAGGCGATGAATCTCCATTAGACCTTCCTCAATGCGATCATTGAGGTAATTCTGCATTTCCATGGCATTGATGTGATCCTGAATCCGGGCCTGACGCCTTTCTTTTGCCAACTCCAGTGCTGCATATCTGTGTCGAGTCACACGGTCCAACTCCTATACTGCCTCATCTCTCTATGGTGAGGTTCATAAGCTGATCATAAAGCTCATCTCTCTCACGGGCTACTTGCCCCCACTGTTGTAGGCGATAATTGGCAATGCCCCTGCTTTCTTCAAACTCTTGATGGACCACGGCTAATTCTTTAGCTAGATTGCAGGCGCGCTTTCTAGACTTGCATTGATCGGCTAGTGCCCTCTGAGCCTCATCTATCACCCTTGAAAGAGCATACTAGCAATCACGATCCACCTTGAGCACTGCCATCATGGCACTCATGGCCATATTGTCACTTTGCACTCACTCGCTGCGGCCACGGACCAAAGCACCACGAGCATTCTGACCAACATCTTGGGTCCACTCTGCTGCTGATGGAGCAATACGGGGAATGGATGCGGCCGGTCCACCAACCAGCTCATCCCCAAAGTTCTGAGCAATCTCCATGATCACATCCAAGGCAGTAACTTGTGCGGCTTCCCACGAGCTGAGCCCATCAGACTCCACACACCAACCACGCCACAGTGGATTGGTAGGATGCGGTGGCACCACTAGCACAACCTCATACTATGGTATGTCTCCCAGTAGCTCACTCTATGTCCAAGTATAGCGAGGTGCCTTGGTGTAGCCAACCGAGCTTAGCATTCTCCAGAGCAAGGTTGGTGTGCCAAACGGCTCTAGAAAAGTACCACTACGGGGAGGGAGCACGGGTGCGGCCATCTATAGCAAAAAGGATGCAACTTCTTGTGAGAGGGTTATTTTTGAGAGACGAAGAAATTCAACAAATGGGATAAGCATTTATAAGGGAGAGAGTAATGCAAGAATGTAATGTATGTTTGAACATAATGCATGCACGATCCGTACGTTCTCAGAAACCTATGAAAAATTTTAGTTCTAGCGGAATATACGGTGGCATACATACATTCTTTCATTTAGCTGTAACTAGTCGATCTACAACGGTGTGCTGTTAGTGTACCTGCAGAAGATTTTATTTTAGCCTAACAATTTCCCCAATAAAGCACACAAATAAAGCAGTAAACTAAATACTCTCCATACATACATCCCCCGATGCATATACTTCAGTATCACAGCTACCCGACAGATGTACCCATAATTAAGTACTTTTATAAATACATGATTGAACATGTAATTATGCCAGTAACCACATCTAACTCTCCCCCAGACCGACGGTTGAACGGTCATGCTCTCACAACTCACACTTACCAAAGTGTAGAGGTAATTGATCCATTCATTACCACCCAAGCGCATGGCATCCATACAATAACACGCCGTATGGACAATAAAATAGAAAGCAAGCAATAAAACCCCAAAGTTAGTACTTAAATAAGCCACCTAAGAGTCCTTAATTGGACACAAAGGATATGACCACTAGCAGAATTAGCTTAAAATTTAGATTTTTCACAAAAACTTTTGTTTTAATTACACAAATGATATGTTTAGTGTTGAACCTTGCTCTAATACCAGCTGTGATAGAACCGACCAAATTATAAGAACGTAAGTATAAAAAACAATCACCGGAGTGATCAAATCTCTGTACTTATGCTTCCATAACCCCGGTAGTCCGTGAAATCACGAAGAATTTCAAACAACTTACAACAAACCAAGATCGTACATGATTTAACACCACATACCATATGTTACATCAGTTCACAAATAACTTACATCCATCAAAATTCAAAATAAAACATTACAAACCAAGTTTGAGTAGCGAAAGCAACATAGTTTAAAAACATAACTTCAGTAGTTCAAATACATTGCCTGTTCATAGTCATGTCCCACAAAACCATATCAGATGAGAACTCTAGCAGAGACCGCGCCCAACGGCCTAGTCTTCGTCCCTGTAGGGAGAAGGCAGTACTTGCAGCAACCGTGATAGAAAAGGTCATCTGTAACAGATGAGAAATAAACCCTGAGTACGAGAAGGTACTCAGTTAGACTTACCCGACAAAAAATAGAAATAACAAGACACCAAGGAGTATGCAAGGTTAATATGAAGTGGGGCTTGCTTGACGACATTTTGCATTAAAAGTTCAAGTAACATAAGTACTCATTTAATACTTAGCATCAAGTTAATCATAATTAAGCAACCACTTTATTAAGGGCAAACAATAATAACCATAGCAGGTATAATAAAGCCATCATCAACATCATCATTCCTGAACCTTTCATTATTTAGTGTATCTAATATGGAGATACACCTGTCAAGTTCTCACTAACCGGGAGAGACGGCAACTCGAATCAAATTACAACTCAGTTGAGGAAATATTCCCAACACTCACCCGGCAAACCCCGCTAAAGGCAGCCGTCGATCACCTTTGGTACAACTCAGAAATTATGGACCCGACCAGCGCCGCAATCTCAGGGATATCATACCACCAGGACGATCAGGACCTCCCGGTACCTACCCTTGGACACTAGCAAATTGGCAATGACTCCCCTCCGAGGCACACTCAAACAGATCGGCTTCCGGCCTGAGCCGAGCTACTCGGCTTCGCGGTCAGACACCCGGGTCCGGCCAGCTAAGTGAAAGGCATGCGTTCAACATGAACAGGGAAAGGTTCTAAGCATCAGTCCTTAGTAGACACAGACGGAGTCACTATAAGCACAACAGCCCTACAAGCCTCCGCCCGGTCTTCATTCAATTTGAACCAGGTTCTTTTCCACGATAGCAAATATAGCCAACCGTGCCAGATATAAATATCCCTAAAGCTCGTAAATGACAGGAGATCACCCGACTTCTACTGTTAAAGCAGGGTTAAGCAATCTACTCGATCCTGACCTACATAGGCTCAAAGTATATTTTCTGAACAAGGATTGGATATAAATACAACAAGTGTTTTCAATCAATACCTATAACTTAATGCATCAATATATATATATATATAACATATATACTCAAGTGTATTTCAGAAATTAGGAGGCTTATAATGCTCTGGGGCTTGCCTTTCACGAAGTTGCAATGCATGTGATCCAGACAGTCCACCATGTCTCCTTATGGTGCTTCTTCGAGGGCCTGCACCTCCTGCTCCGGTGGCTGCTCCTCTAGGTTCGGCTCGAATTCTAGAAGAGTGACTCCCTCCGGAACACCTATTGTATGCCGATGCATGAGAGGAATATCACGGATGAATAATGGATGATATGATGATCATGAATGGAGAACAATAAGTAATATAGCATCACTGGACATTCGTTGACCGAGTAGGTGAAATGCTCTATTTAAATCACTTTAAAGAGTAGGTGCAAATCTCCTCTCTGTAGAGCAAGAGTACACACTCACCGAGTTTACACAATCTAAGGTATAATTGCTCATCCTCAATTAGAGGCCTAGTACCTGCATCTATCAACTTATTTCCATTAGCTTAAGCATCTAAAACATAAGCAAAGCAAATAAGCCATCGGGCAATTTCAGCAACTCTGAGCATACAATAGCAGTCAAGTAATTTAATCATAACTGAAGATTTATAAATCCAAATGACTTGCAACAAGATAATCTAAAAAGCTTATGATATTATATACATTTCATCTTTAATCATCAAACCATGATTCCTAAGTTTAGCAGGTCGAAAACATGTATTTACAGAAACTAGTCTAAACAAGACAGAGAGCAAAGAAAACTGTGACCTAACTTAAACAGCTGTAACTCCTAAACTAGTTGGCCAAATATCACAAAATTTTAACGTCAATTAGATACATGAGTTCTCTACAACTTTTGTATTCCCAAGTTTTCCAAAAAACATCATTAACAAGGGGTAATTTACCTTGGCCCCAAAACTGTCTAGAAACTAATAATTGCAAGAAATAATTATTAACTTATATTGCAAACATATAATTGGACAAAACTAACTTTACTAACTCATCCCACATATCAAAAGAACACCAGAAAACATAGTGTCAATCACCAAATGAATTTATCTAATGCATTTCTTAATTTATTCGGATCACAAGGTGTAATTATGAACATACATCAAAAGTACACAATAAGATATACAAAAATTACAGTAGCTAGCATATGCTCCCAGTAGGCTACCATAAAATTTTCATAGCATTTGAACAAGCATATGTTCCTGTATAAAAAATAACAGACAGCAGGACTGATTTTGGCATAAATAAAAAATCCTATTAAAAAGTATCAAACAAGATATTTCATATTTTTTATTAACTTCTTACTAACATAAGAGCATTGTTCACAAAGTTTCACCTTTACTGGTTTTATAGATTAATTATGAAAATTAACACAAGAATCACCTAATTAAACAAGTGAAATTCATTACTAAATCATACAGTACCCAAAAATCATGAAACTTTAACTACAGCCTATACATAGCATGAGTAGCATCTCATAAAATTTTCATAACATTTGAAGCTGTAGAATGGGAGATATGATTTTCCCCTTTTTCTCCAAGAATAAAAGAGATAAATAATAATATTTATTTTATTATGGAACATGGCATATTTCATATTTTTAATAAAAACTTGACATCACACAAAGCACAACAAAATTTGAACCACACCATTTGGAGCTCTAAATCTCCATATATGAATTTTACAAGTTAGCATCAAAATCAAGATTTGAATTAAACCTAAACTAAACAATAGTCACTGATTGGGGGACCCGCAGGTCAGCAGGCCCCACCTGCCAGTGAAACTGAAACAGGGGAGAGGAGATCAACGGTGATAGCTCGCCGGCGGTGAGTCGGCCAGCGGATTGGAGGGCACCGCTGTGCTCCCCGTGTGATTCCGCACCGATGGAGGTAGATAGTTTGGGCAGGGGCTCACCGAAGCAAGCCCGACGGCAGCAATGGCGGACGGCGAAGCAATCTAGCGAGGCGTTGGCATTCCCCAGCTGTGACCAACCCTAGAAAGACGTGCTACCCCTTCACGGCATCGCAGCGAAACGATAGAGGCAGGCTAGGGTTCCGGTGGAGCACCGGTGAGGCGCGACCGCGAGCACGGCGTGGCGGCGGCAAGAGCACCGCCAACGCATGGTGGCGTTCCACCCCGACGAGGTCACCGCTAGCGGTAACGTCTAACCCTAGACTAGTCCTACACCTAAGCTTGCCTAAACACCCGAGAACGGGGAGCTAGGCGCTGCGAGCAGGACGGCAGCGAGCTCAAACACCACCGCGGGCATGGCGGAGCACGCCCAATGACATTGACGTCCTAGCTAGCTCACGGCGATAGAGGTCCAAAGGGCTAGGGCTACATGATCTATGGCTCTAGTGTAACTCGGAATGGAGGAGAGACGAGGTGGAAAGGGGTCAAGTTGGCCTGTCATCGAGAGCTTCAAGCTCGCCGGAGCACTGACCATGGCGGATGGCGGGAAAAACACAAAATGCGCCCTCACCTTGACTCGGCTGGTTCAGCTATGAGGTGGAGAAGATAGAGCAGAGCAAGACGACGCTATTGATGCAAGCAATTTGGAAACGAGGCGACGGCGGTGGAGCTAGGCGCTGGCGGAGCTCATGGTGATGACGGTGACTTCGCCTCGGCAACACAAGGAGGAAGGGAGAGAGTGAGCAAATGGAGGTGACGGGCGGGCGTCGTGGCGCTCTTGAGGCCTCCGCGGGATAGCCGGTGGGGCCAGCGCCCGTGTACAGACGCCAAATGTCGAGCTCGGCCTGCCACGGTTGGCCACGAAGCTCAGCTCGTTCTCGATTCAGAAACTGACGAAGCCGACTGAAAGCTGATTTTTATCGCCCTATATCTCCCAAACTATCTCGATTCAGGTCATGACGTTGTTGATAAAGTTAGAGAGTTACAAGAGTACTACAAAGCTATCAATTGGAGCTCGAGCTGGTTTAGCTTGGTTTGAGAGATACAGTGCTCCCAAGTAGGGCACATGGAAATGGAATTGCAGTTTCAGACTTAGGAATTTTCTAAGTGTTGGAACAGCACTCCAAACTGACTTGTAGGCCCAGTTTGAGTATGTTCCAGCTATTTTCATGAGATGACCAAATAACAACTTTTGTTCCTCTATAAAAGTACTACAACTTTGCTTAAGGGTGCACAAACATGCATAAATATCTTGCTGCGCTTTTTAAACAAAGAAGCAAAAGAGGTCTCTAGGTCAACATAGGTCAAACTACCACTTAGGAGCATAATTAATCAACATGGTCAACATGAACATTGTTCCATTAGATGTCCTAAGCATAGTTAAGATACTAATGAGCATGTTTGACCATCACTTGCATTATCTACAGATGATCATAAAGTATACATACAATGAAACATAGAATAACAAGACATGTTGCATATGTTTCAAATCAATGTTTCAAGGGTTCCAAAAAGGATGTTTCATAAGTAAAACTTATGCATTGATGAATGATGCTTATGCTCATGTAATGCAAGTGCAAATGAGGCAAGGTAACACCAGGGGTGTTACAGCATGTGTGTTTATTTGGATGGTGCATATGTTTCATACATATGTTACAAGTGTTTTATCTTGAAGTTGCGTAGGTGTTTTCGCAAGTGTTTCAGATGCATTTTCAAGTATTTCGTCTGTCTTTTTGTATGTTACAAGTGTTGTATTTAGATGTTTCAAAAGTAGATCGGATGTTTCATATGGGATGAAGCGGGAGGGGGCGCGAGTGGTCCCCGCGAATGCGCGGCACGGGCCCCCCGTGGGTGTGCGACATCCGGACAATGTGGGCCCACGCGTGAACGCATGAAAATGGACTGCCGCCACGAGCGTCCGGACGTCCGGGCGCTGGTAGTGCAGTCGTTGTGCCGAATAAACTTCTCCCGTAGTTCATTTCATCTTCAATTTAAAATGAATGTACTATGAAATATATTAAAAAATATAAAATTAACTTGATGACATAAATGTTGATGTGAGTGGGCGGCCACTGGTGGGCAACGTGTACAGTTATGACCGGGCAGCGAGCACAACCATCGGTGGTGAACTGCACCATGCGCCACATCAGGTGAAATGGTGAATTGCAAGATGTGCCACATTTTTTTTTACAACAAGCAAGATGTGCCACATTGGGCGAGAACAGCCACAGTTGGTTGCCACGCACAACTTCAGCTTCTTTTATGAAGCCATTTTTCTAGTGGAGTTGAAGTCGTTTGAAAATTCAAACGGTTTGTCAAGGGATAATTTTATAATAATTTATATTAAATTTGTGACAAGAAGTGACAAAAACTTTTCCGTAGCTCTAGCTACAATAGTGACTGCACAACAAGCCACACAGTGACACAGCATCAGCAGCCAGAGGCCCAGAGCCATGCTAAAAAGTTTTGAAAATGTTTGGACGAGGGACACAGGGGATAGGGTCACTGGGTCAGCCAGGCCCAAAGGGATATACTCCTACCTCGCTCGTCGGCGGTCGGCGCCATCCGCCCAATTCTAGCGGACGGGGGTCATCCCACTTCGCTTCCGCTCGTCACGCGCGCCTTGCGCTCGATTCAGCTCACCTTAGCTCGCCTATACTCTCTCCCTCCCCGATTCTCACCAGGAGCGACGGTGACTCCGGCGCGCCGCTGCGGGCGACGCGCCTCGTGCTCGGTTCAGCTCACCTCTTCAATTGTGGCGACGCTGGTCGAGCGACGGAGCCCTGCGCTAGGTCTTCGCTGGGCCCTTCGCCGGCGAAAACTCGCACCAGGTATTCTCGCCCAGTCGCCCCTTCTCTTCCCTTCATGCTGTGCGAAACCGTGCACCCAAACTTCCAGTATAAACTACTCCGTATACGTGTCCGGATCTGACCCAATAATGTCATAAATGTATTATGCTTGCTAACTTCGTTTTTTCTTTTTTTTGGGTGCAAAATTATCAGTGTACATGTATACGCCCCTCTCCTATACTGGAACCGCCACTGCTTGCTAGCATCACCAGGCATTTCAAAAGGGAAGGCTGTATGCAGGCTTGTAACTTTCAGTTAAGGTTTTCTTGGTTAGAGCCATGGCTGCTTCCTGCTGGATTCCCGGTCGCCATGAATAGTAGCTACTTTTTGGGTGAGCTGGATGTGCTCTGGGTTTTTAGACATTTTTCTTGTTCTGTTGATCCATTGAGATTCTAACATCACGCTAATTTTTGTTGACTTGTTCTTGTATAGGGGGACAGGGACTATCCAGGTTGAAATGTAGAGTACGGTGCTCTCAGCTACAGCTCTCTACTAATTCAGTTGATAATAAGAAAGAGGTATCCTCGAGTGTACTGAATAATTGGATAGTTACTAAATAGTACAGAATATGATTGTTAGCTATAGTCATATTTGAATTTTGCTTTTAGTCCTATGGTGATATTTTATCTTATTGATCGTAGAGGCTTATGCTCTGTAATCAAGGTAATACTGGATGCTATGGACGGATTTTTTTGAGCTTCAGGCTTTTGATGAACTGGATGTTGGTCCTTATCACCATGATCATGCTGTTTCCTTACATTTTCATGTAAAACATATCGAGAATTGTGCACTGAAACAAACTTGGGAGAGATGGAGGATGATACTTTCTATCATTTAAGAAGTGATAAATACTTGGGATTTAGGTCTATTAACAAAATTATGCAATATTTTTCTACAATTGAATTCCTTTCTATGGTTATGGCTGTTTGAATGTTATGCCTCAGTTCCTGCTGACATGGAATACTAACATTTTGCTTTTGCATCATTGCAGAAAGACAAATATTCTTGTTTTGATCAGTCAACATCATATCTGCATGTACAATCTCTTAGGGACTTTCCGACTGAAAAACTTTCTGGAGAGGTAGTTGTGGTGCGTCTTGATTCTTCAGTTATCTTGGGGCACTTAGGACTATGCACTTCCTCACTTGAAAGAGCTTTGCTAACTATCAAATACTTGTGCAAAGCAAGAGCGAAAGTGGTCATAGCCACCAGCTGGGATACAATTCTTCGGCCTGTGATTGAATCAGTTGGCTCTTTTGCAGGTTAGTCAATTATTTATTGTGCAGCATGAATTTCTTGACATATCATCTGTTATTTCCCTTCGTGGATCGAGGTTTTTTTTCCAGTTTATTATGTCAGTATAGCAGAATGCGGAATCCCCCTCCCTCTACTTGGATTACATGGTTTTTTTTCATAAATTGCTTTGTTGGGTTTCATTTATTCTTAACCAAAAGAAGAAAAACGGTTAAATTTTGTAAAAGAAGATGTTGAGTTCCTACATACCAGATATCCCGTTATGGGAATCTACACAATTACAGTCCTTTGCCATTGTTGATGGTGATAAATTAGTCTCTGTACCCATTGCCCCAACATTTTTATAAGACAAAGAACTTCACCAATTTTCTAAAAAAGTGCAAAATGGAAACAGTATCTTTACTTGTTTAGCTTGTAGCTTGAAAATAATCTGCCTTAAATTCTGGTTGTTCCTTTTGACACATCATAAATTCTGATTTTTGTCAGAGTACTTGTCATCACTTCTTCAAATAGAAGTCATCCCAGTAGATGGTGTGCATGGTTCAACATCATTTAAGCGAGAAGAGTGGGCTCAGAACAGTATTATTTTGGTTGAAAATCTTCTGAACTTCACAGGAGAAGTTGCTAACTGCAAAGATTTTTCTCGGAAGCTAGCTTCAGGTGCCACGATATTTGTCAACGATTCTTTCTCACTGTCTCATAAGATTCTTGCATCAACTGTTGGCATCACGTGCTTCTGCTATGCGTCTCTTGCTGGTTTCCATTTTGAGGAGGAGCTTATGCAATTGATAAAGATCACGGACACCACGAGACGCCCATATATTGCCATTGTAATCATTAGCCTATTTTTTCCCGATGTATATGTAGCTGACAGGCTTTATGCAAGATCTAGCTATCAACAAGTAGTTGTCTATTGTTTTTTAATGAAATATGTTGCAGCTTTACTTCCAGTATTCTATCAATGTATGTAAAGTATGCTAAATCAGGCTGTTCTCTTCCTCCATGAAATGCTAAAATATCCTCTGTGCCCTGAAACCACCAGGGAAAGATGAATGACTTATTAAAAACAACCAAATTTTCGTTTTCTTATCCTTCACATATCATAAGTCTCTGGAGTTAGACAACAAGTACTACTACTGTGTGACCCCCACTGTGTACTTATAGAGCAGAATTTCCCTGAGGCTCTGAGAAGTACCCAATTAGCCAGAAGTAGTGTATACTGGTGTTGTTTTTCTTTTAAGTGAGCGATTGCGACTTTAGGCATTATAGCATAGTTCATATGCTAATAATATAATAACATTCTTTTTCTTGAGTTTTTGTTAGAAAGATCAATGCTATGAAATGGTAGAATACATTTTATCCTTCTGTAATCTTAAGGTCATGGGTGGATAATAGCTAAATATTCTGTGGTGTCACTTTTAGTTATGCTGGAGACTTATTTACCTGAAAACAAGTGATTACTGATTATAGTAGACGATTAATGGCAATTAAAAAAAGTCGTCCTAGCAACTTGTGCTCCATATGAAGCATGCACAACTAGAGGATATCCATATGTCACTATGAAATACCTTTTAGAGCCAAAATCGTGTAATCTTTTCCTACTGCTAGGATTCTTTATTTCTGACTTCTTCTGGTTATTGCAGATTGGAGGCAGTAACTTCTTGAGAAAAGCACCTGCTCTTCAGATGTTAACCTCTCTATGTGACGGGTTGTTCTTTGTTGGAAAATTATCATTCCAAATAATGAACGGCCTTGGAATGACAGTGCCCTCTCAATTCATAGAAAGAAATGCAGTTGAGGAAGTACTACAGATTATTGAAGTTTCTAGGGATAGGAATATTCCTATTTATTATCCAACAGATCTCTGGTGCTTGAAAAATGGCGACAGTGAAACATTGGGAGTAATCAACTCTACTGGACAATTGGCTGGTGAGTATTACTAGCAACTTTTCATGTCATTCACATATTTCTCAACGAACTTTCTTCTTGTAACATCTCTGAAATTGTGCTTCCCTTTGTTAGTTTAGGACATTATGTTCGCAAAACCTATTTCTCACCATTTGCAAATTACTTGTCAAAGTGTACTAGTAAAAATGGAGCTCTATTGCATGCTGGTAAATTACACCATGCTGGTGCAGTTGGTGAGTGCTAGCTCGCCGAGTCACCAGGTCCTGGGTTCGAAGCCGTCTCTCTGCAGAATTTCTAGGGGGGTAAGACTTTGCTTCGGTTATTCCTTTCCCCAGACCCCACTCGTGTGGGAGCCTCTGGCACTGGGTCTGCCCTTAGAAACATGCTGAATTGGATAGTTTGCAGCAACATTTTGCTAACAGCAAAACCATGAAATGTTTGTTAATAATACCGACTTCTAGGAACTTAGCCTAACTCGGTTTCCTTTTTCTCTTTCTTTTTCTTTTTCTTTTTCTTTCTCTCTCTCTCTTTAAAAAAAATGAACTACCAGTTGCCAAAGGGACCTGCATTTTGCAATTTATAGATCTGCACATGTCTGTAGAGTTTTCTCTATGTGCAAATTCTAGCATTTCCATTGCCCTATAACTATTTATTAAAAACACTTCAAGGGGTGATTGTGTTAACAGTTAAAGTTGGAAGGGGCAGAAGGCAGATAAGCAATTTTTTTTTCTCGAACAGCGCAGGAGAACTGCGCGTCATTTCATTAAGGTAGAAAAATGTTACACGGATCTAAGAAACCCAACTCAAACACACCACACCCTGGACACTAAGTTACAGACTCGCCACAAAAAAATTGTAGAAGCGACCAAATGCCTCCGAGCTTTAAGCTCCAGTAGGCAGCGACCTGAGAACAAGCTCATGTAGTTTGGAGGCTCCAGCCGAGCACCAGAGTCCTCCCTCCGAGCTAACAGCCCTAATGACCTCCTGAACGCTTGGCCTTGGCAGATAAGCAATTACTTGAAGCAGTTGTAAATTTCTAATACCTGTGATTTTTCCACTCTTACTTTGTTTAGGCTGGACACCAGCTGATATAGGGCCATTGACATTGGAGAAAAT
This sequence comes from Saccharum hybrid cultivar R570, assembly GCA_038087645.1. NCBI lineage: Eukaryota > Viridiplantae > Streptophyta > Magnoliopsida > Poales > Poaceae > Saccharum > Saccharum hybrid cultivar. Next base: position 8,049,985 of record JAQSUU010000066.1, read on the forward strand.
TTCTTCTATAATTCCATCATACAAGGTAAGAAATGGTATTACGGGAAACAATGCTTCAGTTAGTTTCTGAGTTCTGTGCAATCATCTTAATTAGTTTTTACTTAAAAGCATTAATTATTTCATACCCTTTTTTTTTTGCTTCTCATGTAACTGTATAGTATTTTTCGTTAGTAATGAACTATGTGGTGTAAGGGAAATATTAAAGATAAAAGTTACATCCAGATCAACTTGAAGGCTGCATTTTGATTGATGTGATAATTTCTGCCTGTGAACTGCCATCGATTGGATTTCTTTTTGACCAAGTTTTAATTTTTTTTGACCAAGTATCGATTGGATTTCTCCTTTATTCCTTTCTTTTTATGAGAACCCAAGCTGTGGAATTGGCATGTAATTGGACTGCTTTTCTTCCCTTTTAATACAATGACATGCAGTTCTCCTATGTTTTTGTTTGAGAATAATCTTTTACATTCTGGAAAACTTATGACATTTTTATATTTTTTTCGTTCAGAAGATACTATGGATTGGCCCTACAAACTACGGTTTAACAGAAAAAGTTTCAGTTGGTGGAACACAGTTGGGTGAAATACTGGAAAAGGCAAGCTCTGATGGGTGTGATGTTATTTTAGTGGGGAAAGCAGCATGCAAGGCAATAAAAAGAAAGACAGATTCCTCATCGCAATATACAGAATTTCAAAATGCCACTGTTGTTTGGGAATTCCTCAAAGGAAGGATATTGCCTGGTATAGCAGCATTGGATAAAGTAAGTCATGGTACAACAAGAACAATAACTCTATTGGGTTATAAATTGTGCTTCTTGTATAATAGTAAATTTTCATCTGCAAAATATTGTTTCAGTTCATGTTCATCCATGGTATTTATTCAATGTGTGACGTAGGAAGCCCACTTCAAAACATAATGAAGCCAAGGGTGTTACTTTTGATGGCTGCCTGTCCTTATGGTTGAGGGTGTCATTGGGAGTATGTTGTATTTTTATTCTTGTCCATGGTGCAACTGTAAATCTGAAAGTGTGAAAGTGTTGTTGGGCTGGGTGTGCCTGTAATAGACCCTTTATTCGTCTTAATGCAATGATGCGCAGCTCTCATGCGCATTTGTGGAAAAAAACACACAATGAAGATGAAAATGTAGACTGATGCCTGATGCTGTCAACAGGCCAGCACATATTTGTGTGCGTATACAATTGTGTTTACATTGGATGTTTTGGTGGCATAAATATACTAGTATAAATTGCAGAATGCAGATCCCATCTACACATTTGATTAAGTTGAGCATATTCTAACATATGACATCTCTACCACTTTAGCCTAGTTCTTAAATTTGAAATTCCAGGCTATGCTGTATCATGGCACACAAATAATCCTAGATAACACAAGGAATTAGAGTTCTACATAATTCTGATGGCATTAAATTCGTTCAACATTGCCTCGGTGATGGCCAATATCTAACTGTGGATCAATTAAGAAAGTAGATGATCAAATCTTGTGCTCGGAAATTTCTAAAGATTGCTCAAGGACTTCTGTTGACATACTGATATATATACATCCTGACAGTCATGAACATTGAAGGATCCTATGTGCTAGGCCTGCATATCTTAGTGCCAGAAACACTAATCATTGTATTAAAAAAATGATTCGAAGGTCTCTGGCATCCTCTGGTCCTATCACAGTCGTGGACCTGTACCAGAAACACTAATCATTTTTTAACTTCTAATTTTCAATAATCTTCAGTAGATGGTGAGGTGCCCTTTTAGTCTCAGTTATATAGATATATTTGGTTCTTCATATCACTTTACTTTTGCAGTGTTACCCCTACCGGATTCCATGGAGCACTGTCTTCTGTGAACCTACACTACCCTTAGTTGTTGATATCGGAAGTGGTATGCCTCCTTAAATATTTGAAAATTGGGATTTGCTTCATATATGTGTATTTCCTCCATTCCAAAATGTAGGTCATTTCAGTGTTGTCCTAAGTCAAACTTCTCTAACTTTAACCAAGTTTATATGAAAAGGCACCAATATTTACAACATCAAATTTGGTTCATTAAATGCACCATGAAATATGTATTGATAGTGCATTTATCTGGTGTAGATGTTAATATATTTTCCTATAAACTCGGCCAAGTTAGAGAAGATTGACTTAGGACAAAACTAAAATGACCTACATTTGGAACAGAGTGCAGGGAGTTCAAAAGAAGGGGAATGCTATATATTTCCATGGGGAATTGTGGTGTACAGGCTCTTTTCTATTGGTAATAATGTACTAGCTCACTCACATCAGTGAAAGATTGAACATCACAAAAAGGAAAACGAATTTGAGCTGAAAAGGACCACACATACAGCCCACCCCACCCACACTCAAACACCGAGAAAGCAGTGAAATGTTTAGTAATCGATCTCAATATTTACAGATCACACATCTATATTGTTGTTTCCATTATAGGTTTCATAAATTTGTACTCGTAGTCTTGATCTTAGGTAATCCATGGCAAATGGCCAGAAAGTGTAGCTTGTGTATTGTGATAGGATTGGTATCTGCATGTTAGGTCAGAGTGCAAACCAAACTCACACGTTAATTATATAGGCTATCTCAGCTTTAGTGTTTTTTCCACTCTTGTCATGCAAATACTCTTTCTTAGTGCAGGAAATGGTTTGTTTCTTTTTCAAATGGCTAAAAGTTGTGACAGTTCAAATTTCCTTGGGCTTGAGATGAATGAAAAGGTAGTGACTGCCTTTTAATCTCTATGGAATCCCATTCTTGGCTTCATCCTTTTCAGTAACTCTCGCCTTTTCTGTAGCTTGTTATTAGGTGCCTCCAAGGTATGGCTTCAGATGAGAAAAGGAACCTGTAAGTCTTGCTTGTGTTTGTATTTTGCTTGCTGTTTCTTTCTATAAGCTAGTGATCTCAGTTCCCGCAACAGTTTTTTTAATACAAAAATAAAAGAAATGATGAAACAAAATAACAGAATAAATGTTGAAACAAAATAACGGAATAGCCTTATGTACTTATGTTCACCTTGAATTGAAACATTCCTTACTGTTAGAGCAAATAGGATACCCAATGGCCGTATGAAGCTAAGACTAATGTTATCATTTTCCTTTGTTTCACATCTTATGTTTCCTTCTATATTTCATCATCAATGATGCTATCGTTTATTTTCTGATACATATTTTGTGTCAACAAATGCTACATCCACATTCCGTTCCATAGTTTCAAGTTATCCTGGACGGTTGACTCTTGTCACAATACAGGTTTCCTTTACTCCTTTGGTTGATTTGCTTTGTTTCTTAGGAAACAGGAGGGGTTGTGACCCTACTGATTTATATATTATAATAAATTAATTAAAGAGAGTACAAAGAAGTCACATAGTGAAGAAAAAAAGAAAAAAAAGATATGGTTAAAATATGGGCTCTAGCAATTCAGCTATTTGAGGGAAATAGCTTTATTTCCCGATGTACAACTAGGGCAAATTCGTGCAAAATCTTGATCTACATCTCTGTATTGTTGGTGTCGCTTAAAATCCAATCATCATATTGTCCATATTTTCCAGGACATGTGTATGATGATCTCCTTATAGAATGGTATTAAACAATGCCACTATTGAAACTTGAATGTTACCTGGGAAGTTGGTTTATATGCTTAATGCAAATATGGGCTCTATGACCTCATTTTCCCACATTAACCCAATGTACACAGCAGACGCACCACCCTAGCGCTTCAACCTTTTATATGCTATTTCGTTCTGCTGTTAGCTGGAGTGCTCGCCTGCATATCCATGATATGTGCATTTATCTTGTTTGCTGATTATCTCATTTCAGTGCCCAAATCCTGACTTCAACAAAGAGCAAAATAGGTGGAGAATGGTGCGAAGAATGCTCGTTGAAGCTGTCGTTGACCTTCTTCATACCAATGGACAGGTATTCTGTGTTCATCACTGTAGAATCTATGGCGCACGTAATGGCAGTATGAGTCCAGGATTGACCCAAAAAATTTGAGCTGAACAACGATGCATTGTTTCTTGGTGAAGAGAACCTGATAGTAGTACGAATACTGCGATTGCTGCTGCAGGTTTATCTGCAGTCAGACGTGGAGTCCGTTCTGCTTATGATGAAAGAGCAGTTCCTCTCCTACCGCAAGGGTCAGCTTGTCATGGACGGGGATGGTGGCCACCGGATCGATAACCCGTTCGGCGTGGTATCCGACTGGGAGCGCCATGTTCTCGCTCGCGGAGCTCCCATGTACAGGACGATGCTAAAGAAAGTGTGATTCCATTACCCGTCTTTGAAATTTGAACATTGCGTTGTTTTGTCACCATAGCTGCTTCGGACATGGACAACGTTCACGGATCCACTTGGTTGGATAAAACTCCTTTCGTTTTGGATAAAACATCATATGGATATATGGCAAAAACTGGGTGGTTAAATCTTAAATCGTATCAATCCAATGGGAGAGACGCATCTATTCCCAATTGTGGTCATGTCATCTGCCGCCGGAGAGGCCGATGTCAGACATGGTGGCAACGCTTATCGCCGCCGTGGACTGCCGAACTGACCACGAGCCGAAGAGCGGCTGGTGCCTCTCCATGCCAGTGAACACGTTGAACGACGACATGTACATCGCTGGCAGCTCTGGCAAGTGCGCGCTGCCGTCGAGGTACTGAGCGACCTGACGCATGGTCGGCCGTGCCGCGGGCGACGGGTGCAGGCACGCCAACCCCAGCTGCAGCACCAGGTCCGCCTCCGTAGCGTCGTACCCGGAGCCGAGCCTGGCGTCCACTGCGCCGGTGATGGATCCATTGCGGCAGTGCCCCCGAACCCATTCCACGAGCATGAAACAGTCGCCGCCGTCCTCCTCGATGGGCCTCCGGCCGCACGCGACTTCCAGGAGGAAGACACCAAACGCGAACACGTCGGAGAGAGTTGTCGCCTTGCCGGTGCGCACCACCTCCGGGGCAAGGTACCCCATGGTGCCGACCACGCGCGTGGTGTGCGGGTCGGATCCATGGTCGTACAGTCTTGCAAGGCCGAAGTCACCCAGCCGCCCATTCATCTCGCCGTCGAGGAGCACGTTGCTCGCTTTGATGTCCCGGTGGATGACCACCTGCTTCCAGTCCTCGTGCATGTAGAGGAGACCGGCGGCGACACCTCTGATGACGTGGAGCCTCTGAGCCCAATCCAAGACGGGCTTGCCGGCGCGGCCGTGTATGTGCTTATCGAGGCTCCCATTTGGCATGCACTCGTAGACCAGCAGGCAGCTCCCCTTTGCGCCGGCAGTAGCCGAGCAACCGCACAAGGTTGCGGTGCTGGAGGTGGCCGATGCTGACGACCTCGGCGACGAACTCCTTCATCCCTTGCCTTGATCCGTGAGACACCTTCTTCACGGCAACCTCGGTGCCGGACCCCGGGAGCACGCCCCTGTACACCCTTCCGAAGCCTCCCGCGCCGAGCAGGCAGCTGTCCTTGAAGCCGCCGGTGGCCGCGTACAGGTCCTTGAACGCGAACCGGTGTGGCCCGAACTCCACCTCCCAATCTTCGCGCAGCTCGGCGTATCTGAGCCGCCGTCGGAGGAGGAAGAACGCGACGGCGACCGCCGCCAGGACGGATACTGTGGTGGCTATCGGCAGCGCGATCGTCAGCGCCTTGGACCGGGGCTTTGGGCCGATGCGAGGCAGCGTCGGCAGCTTGTCGTAGTCGAGAGCCGGAGCGGCGCCGTCGAGTGCGAAGCTCCAGCCGTGCTTGACCAGCACGATGCTGGACGCCGACGAGAAGCCGACGTACGCCGAGTCCGTGATGACCGTCGAGAGGAGCGGCCTCTGGGGCCTGGGCGCCGGCGCCGGCGCCATGGTCACCGTGATCTCCGTGGTCCCGGCGTCGTAGTCCACCCACACCTGCGTGGGCTCCCAGCTTATGAGGCTCAGGTTCCGGAACGCGCCCGTGGCGGCGTCGTAGTACCCCGCCGGCGCGGCCGCGGAGGAGTTGAGGCTGTTGACGTCGACGCCGACGTGGTTGTTGTCAATGTCCGCGAACTCCGGGTTGCGCACGGTGTCGAGCTCCACGGCGAAGACGCGGTCTCGCGCGTCGCCGTTGTCGGTGCCGTTGAACATGCCCAGGTACTGGTTCGGCATCGCCGTGGACAGGTCCGTGGACGGCGCGACCAGGAACGCGAACCCGCTCGTGCTCAGGTCCAGAAACTCCGAGACGATCGCGAACACGAACGTGGTCGAGAAGGAGGACATCGCGCTCGCCGGCCGTCGAAACGTGATGGGCTCCGGGTGGAAGGCGTGGCCCTTGGGCATGCTTGTGTCGTTGGTGAGCTGCAACAGGCCTGCCCGCGTGACGGTCGCCATGCCGTCGAGGTGCAGGCAGCCGGCGCCGCCGAAGCCGTCGTACGCGAATTCCACGGCGCCGCAGGGCTCGACGCCCATTCCAACGATCATGACTATCACCACCATCAGCTGCCAAGTCTTGGCCGCCATGGCCGAGCCGAGCCGCGCTGCACGCTTGTCACATCAGTCTCGTGGTCGTGGTTAAGGATGAAAACGGACGGAATCGGTCGGAGAACTCCTCATCCGTTTTCTACTTTTACATTTAAATAAGAAAACGAAAACGAAAGCGGACAAACCGAACACGAAAACGAACACGAACTTACGGAATATCGAGAATTTCGAAAACGAAACAATTCGAGCGGAATTATATCGAACACGGTCGGTATACGAGAATTCAATACGAACCAACCCATAGTGCATAACATTAAACAAGTTCATGGCCAAATACATAACAAGTTCGTGACTAACAAGTGCATGATCTAGTTCAAATTAACAAGTGCGTGACCCGTGGTCTTAAGTAGTACGACACACAATTAACAGAACATGAACATCTAGAGCTCATCAGGATCATCCATGATGTCAGGATCAGAGTTCCCTGCTGGACCAAATTCGGTTCTAAACCGAATTTAAATTCGGTTCTAAACCGAATTTAATGTAGAAATGTAAGATCAGAGTTCCCCTGCTGGACCAAATTCGGTTCTAAACCGAATTTAAATTCGGTTCTAAACCGAATATAATGTAGAAATGTAGAAATCGAACGAACAAATGCCCAAACCAATTTCGTACCGAATTCCGAATTATGTACTCCGTATTTCGTTTTCGAATTTAGTATCCATTTTTGTCCGCAAAAAACGAATTCGATCGGATTAAATGTAGAAAACGACTGCGGTTCGGTTCGAGATATTTCCGTATCATTTTCATCCTTAGTCGTGGTAGCTAGGATGGTAGCTGGCCCTTCAGGGTCGCAATGTCGCAAGCAGTAGAGGCCAAAGTGCATTTGTCACAAAGTCACGTGAGAAGGGTCAACACGAGAGCCGAGAGCGACTTGTCATGCATGATTCATCATCCATATAAACGTGGGCCACGGCGGCTAACATGATGACCGCCTGACCGCATCGTGAATTCGTGATGCTTGCTAGACCGTGCGACAGCCAGGATTGGAGCAAACCCAACGGCCAATTCCTGACAGCATCCGGCACTTTCTTTTTGTTATTGTAATTTTCGTTTATGCAACTGCATAGTTTATCAAAGTATGCACAACTTTTAATACTATCGCGAGTCCTTTTGTGCACAAACTTTAATTTTGAATCTTTTTAAAAAAACTTGTAAACATAAATTTTCAGAGTTCAACTTATTCGAGAAACTTGTTTTTTTTTCAAAAGAGAACCATCTTGCCATTCAAACAAGGTGCGCAGGATGCTACCACAGATGAATGTTACGTAGTTCTTTCAAAAAAAAATGTTATGTAGCCTTTTGTATGACATTTTTTCTATTCAGAAACATGTGAACTATGTTTTCTTTAATTCAGATTCAGATTCATGCTGCTGAACCTGAAACTTTTCAGGCCTCTAGTCCATTCCGACAATATAAATATTCGTACATGTTTTCTTTTATTTAGTCCATCATTTGTATCTCACAAAAATGATCTGTTCTCTCGTACGCAACCAGGCACCCAGTGTGGTACATGGACGCTTTTAGATAGAGGGTGGGAGTCAAGGAATGAGTAAGTAGCATTAGAGCGTCCGCAGTGTATAGATGCGGGGTCGGCTCTTTGGGTGGATCCCAGTGATGGCTTTTAGTATTTAGATTCCAATGTGTAGAATCGGGTCTGGGTTTATAACTAGGCCCACCATTTATTACTAGCTGACGATCTTCTCTCTTTCCCCAGTCTGACTTCCGACACGCAGGAGAGAGAAGTATGGGAGCACGTTCATTGCATAGGAGCGTCTTTTCATCGAATCAAGTACTCCCTCTGTCCCAATTTAGATGACGTTTGAGAAGTTGTCACATAGACCAATGCTGAACCAAAAAGACACTGCCACCCCTATACGAATCTCACAGCTGATGGTGACATCCTGCGTTTGGGAGCAGCACTCCGGCTAGGATATATTTGTTTATTCAACTCTCCACACAGTAAAGAGCATCAAGTACATTGTTTTTTGCTTTTTTTAATTTATGCTCAGGGAAGTGGATGACAGGACTGACTTTTGATGTTACGTCGAGTATGATCAGACACGTTCCCAGGGCTATAACGTCAACTATTGCGGGACAATTTTTGAATCCTACAACGACGTGTATTCCGGAACTGAGGGAGTAGGTAGTGTATAGGACTCGGTCCTATGGTCGCATTTATTAGATCGTACCGGCTAAAGATCACCCACTACGGACGTCCTTACCACAAACAGTTGATAAGAATTCACCTTTTGTTGAGGATAATAATGAGGACAAGGACAAGGCTAACGAGGAGCCTACGGAGGAGGACGGAAAGCAGAATGAGACGGCACCAAAGCAGCCACCAACGAGCTTACCTCCAAATGCAGGAGGTGCTGCAGGGGGGCCTGGTGGTGCAGCGCAGGCGAAAGCAGTGCAAGCCGATGTGATTTCGGCTGCGCCAAAGGAAAAGGCTGCATCGGTTGGGGCTGTGCCTAGAGGTGGATCACTGCTAGATAAAAGGAAACCGATAGTCGTGCTGTCCCTGAATGGAGTGGCCAACGGGGTGCAGCAATAGCGTACTGATGTCATGCCGAACAGCGGTGCAGCTATGCCGTCGGCCATGAATACACAAGCCCCTGCTGCTGATGTATTTTCCACGCCGGTACGAGCCAGTAAGAGGACTGCTGCCACTGTCGATCAAGATTCATTGGAGAAGACGACAAAACTTAAAGCCCGCAAGAATCTGGACGTCGCGAAACCTAAAGGTACTATTCAGGGAATGCATTGGCTCCGGCAATGGGGACAGTTACAGCGCCATGAGGACAAGCGAGAGGTGCTCCTACAGGCTTGTCGTCTACTAGAGGAGGCTGCGTTGCGTTTTTTTACGTCGTTTGGATGGTTATCTACTTGTCGGATTGGTCTTCATTAGTTAAAACCTTGATGATCTTTTAAATTAAGTCTGGAAGTGTGTGGGCTTGGACCTTCGGTTCAAGTAGTTTGTAATAAGTGGTATGATTCTACCCTGTGTAGATGAAACCGGATGTTTATCCATTATCTTAAAAAAAAAGTTGACAAGAATTCATACATGACAAGTTTGCAGCACTATTTTTTTTCTGGAAGATCTTGTTGCTATGGTTATTCATCTGTCTATCGTGTGGGTGAACCTTCATTCTGGTGAAGATTTACGACGGGGTAAGCCTTTTCTCTTTCAGGATCACAGCCAAATAATTTTTCTATCCACTGAATTCCTCAAGCCAATGATGCATGCCAAGGACTTCTAAAAAAACTTTATCTGAAGAGTAGTTGTTTTGTGACTTACTTCAGCTTGGCACAGGCCTCTCCATCTATGGCTGCAGCAAAGCATGTCATGGCCCTTGTTTAGTTCCCAATTCCTACACCTAAATTTCACTATGCAAAAAGAAGATTCCTTATCATATCGAAATACCGGCACATGCATGGAGTACTAAATATAGATGAAATAAAAAAACTAATTACACAAATTTGTTGTACTTTGCGAGACGAACATTTTAAGCCTAATTAATTAATGTTTGGACAATTTTTACCAAATAAAAACAAAAGTTGCTACAGTGCGACGTGACGCGCACTGTTCCAAGTTGGGTGCGCCAACTTTGGAACTAAACACGGGCATGAACTAAATTCATCATGGCATGGGTTCTGGGGTTACCTGCTCCGGATCATCTTTCAGGTAAATGAGGTCTCCACACCACCAAACCCTTCTAAATATTATCCAGGTGGGACCTTTTCATGTTTCTTGTTGGAGAGGAACATCTCATTGTTCACTGACAGTCTCACTTTGCTTTCCAGGTGCAATTATTAGTGCCTGGTAGCTACCATGATGCACTCACGCATTGGAGAGGAACATCTCATTGTTCACTGACACAGTCTCACTTTGCTTTCCAGGTGCAATTATTAGTGCCTGGTAGCTACCATGATGCACTCACGCATTGGCGGATCCAGCCCCCGTGAGCTTGATTTTGCCTTTAAATTACTGTAGCTTAGCATTAAATCCACCGTTAATCTTTAGCTTAAGCCTTAAATCTCCATTAGTTAGCACCCCCTCGGGTGCTCATCCTGGATCCGCCACTGCACTCACGAGTCACGACTAAAGAATGTTTATAGTGTGCTGTGTTCTAGCTCCGTAGTTCTTTTTTGTTAACTTCTCGAAGGTAAAACCTTCACTATTGAGAATGTGGAAAATAAGGGGGATACAATGTGGTAAGAAATAAGGTGGAAGAAATACTCTTGGTTGTTCACAGAATTTGTTGCTCTTGAGTTTAAGCTTAAACATATAGCTCAAAATAAATTTACAGTGACCGCTTGAATTTATTGGAAGAGTGAGATTATTGGATTACTCGCTCCCAGAAAAATCAAGTGCATCAGCTTATCACCTTATCTTATGGGTACTCATGTGCAAACGTGTGATCTAGAAACCACCGCTCCCTTCCCCCGAGCGCCCCCAACGGGCGACATTGCCGGCGCCCTAGGGCCCCCTTCCCCGGCTCCCCTTCGGCCGTCGTCGCCGCCCTCCAGCGTGCGGCGGCGGCCCACGGTGGCCCCAAAAAAAGGGTGTGGCCGCAGCCTCCCTCCCTCCCGCTTACTCCTTGACCACCCTCTTCAACTCCAGCCACCAGGTTCATTGCCGGCGAGGAAGCGCGGCCTGCCAGGCGGATCCGAGCCTCCCGGGGCCGGATCTGGAACCTATACCTTCCAACGACCCTTCTTCATCCCGCGTGGTGCTTCGTCCGGCCCTTCTTCCAGCGTCCCAAGGGCTTCTCGCGGCAGCCGGCCAGATCCGGACTGGAGCCGGCGGCCTGCGCCCCTCTGGGGTCGCCAACAGCTCCCTAGGGCCAGGGCTGGCGGCATCCTGGCTGGGCCATGCCGACCGGTCTGGTGGCTGGGGCCGTTGCCTGCCTTTCACTGGCGTGGCTGGTGCCAACCCGCGGCGGTCAACTGTGCCTACGGCTGGCCAGCCTCGCTTGTGGGGGCTGCGTTGGTGCTAGCGACGGCCAGATCTGGGGGGCGAGGTGCCAACGGCGGCCACGGCCAGGGTGTCCGTGGCGGCCACGTTTGGGCGGCCGGTGGCCTGTCCTGGCCGGGGCGGGCCTCATCTGTGCCCCAGAGGCGGCCTGGGTGGCGACGCTTGCAGGTGGTCGGCGGCCAGGGCCATGGCCGGATCCCAGCCAACTAGCGTCGACCATAGCTGGTGTGCATGGCGGGCGGGGCCTGCAGCTGGCTGCCTGTTAGCCGGCGTTGGAGGATTTGCCCCTGCCTCCGCAGTGCTGGACGCCCCAACAACTGTGCTCAAACAAATTATGGGTGAAAACTCTGCCTGAATTCTTGCATTGGGCCGCCGACAGTGGTACAACATGTGCCATTTACCTTCTTGAATGCGTCGTCGAATTTATGTTCATCGCGCGAGTCATTGGGGGCGGTTCTGGGAAGAAAGTCCTCGTGCTCTTTGTTCAACGTTGTTGGCGTCTATGGACGTCATTCCCTTCTTGGAGTCTTCGTTGGAGCACTTCTGCCACCGTCTCGCTCCACTCGCCGAAGTGGCTCCTAGTCGCGCTGTGTTTGCATGTGCTTCAACTTTATCTTCGCTTTGGTCTGTCCAGATCGGATGGTTGGTGTTGCCTCAATCGTCTGGTTCTTCGCAGCGGATACTTGGCCACTTGCGCTCTCTTCGACGGATGCTTTGCCGTCGTTGGCCTGGGCGGATACTTTGCCGCCAAAGTCGCTCCCCTCTTGCAGATACTTTGCCATGTGGTCTTTGGCGGATGCTTTGCCGCCGTGCTCCTAGCTGATCTTGTTTGTCGGGCGGATACTTCGTCGCCGTAGTCGTCTCTCCTCGGTGGATGCTTTGCCACTGTGGCTTCATCTCCCCTGGTGGCAGTCTTTTGCGTTGTTTCTTTGTAGGTCCAGTCGGTTAGGTTGTGATGGAGGGTCCTCTCCCTACCGCGTTTCTTTCTTTTGTGTACTTTGTTCTTAAGCACTATCTCTGTGGTTCGTGTGTTGCGCTATGGGTTTTCCCATAGTGCGTCATGTAAGCCGTTCTTTTGGCACTCTCACTTCTGCTTAATGAAATACACGTGAAGTCGTGTTCTCGAAAAAAAAATGGTAACTCATGTGCACATGCCTACTTATTTATAACATTCTTCCCAGAATAGACTAAGAAGCTTTTTGACTTGGCAAGCATCAGTTTGTGATCAAATTTGTTGTTTCCCTTTCATATTGGTACTCCAATTCATAACCAGGTCATCATTTTAGTCCTTGTTTTCTGAGATATATGTCAAAATCATGTTCATCCAGAGATACATGTCATCTCCAAAATAGATAGGTTAGAATGATATGATGTTAAGATGAGTTACACATTGATTCTAAAGTTTCTCTATGCACTTCAATTCAACTTCTGTGAACAGCTTATCAGTTTGGTACCTGGCTTCACGGTCCGAATACCTGTGTGATGAATGCAATATTTTGGAAGCCTTCTTTCTCCAATGCATCTGCAGCATCAAATAGAAAGCAAACTGCTGCATTGCATTAAATGAAATATCTATTACTCCCCCGTCCCAAATTATTAGTCATTCCAACTTTTTGAGAGTCACATCATCTCAACTTTGATTAAATTTATATGATAAAATAATAACATTTATGATACCAAATAAGTATCATTAGATTTTTGGTTAATTATATTTACATGCGGTATCTATTTGATGTCATAAATCTTTGCAATTTTTTCTATAATTTGGGTCAAACTTAAGATACTTTGACTTAAAAAAATAAAATGACTTTAAAATTTGGGACGGAGGGAGTACCTATCAATCTTTAAAATTAAGTTAATTTATTTCTATAGTTGAGGAAGAAGGGTCTTTTCTGTTCAATTCCATCCACATCATCCTTTTTTGGTTTCACTGAAATGATCGATGGCTCTTGCCTGAGATATTAATATTTATTGAGTTTACTTATTTGTATGCTAAAAATTCCCTAAATACATAATGCTTCAAATCCTTCAATGCTGAAAAATTGAGACAATGTTCAATCTAACATGTTCCTTCGAGCTATATCCAACCTCATCTTTTCTTTTACTATACGAATCCTGCACCATACATCCTAGCCTCTTATTGGACCAGGTCGCTTGTATTTTCTTAACCGTCCAATTCCCGTGCCAACGTCGATCGAGCCGTTGATCCCGACCGTCCAGCCTGCCTGCACCGAGCCTTCGCCAACCCTGCGCTCCTTTCACCTGACGTTGCACGTGACGTGAGCTACCTTGTCCGAGCGGCGTCGCTCCCTCCACTTGCAGCCGCTACTCTCGCCCACCGCGGGTCCTCCGGACGCCGAGCTTGGCCACGGTTGCCGAGCAACGTCCCTGCTCGGTCCCTGTCTTCGCGGCGTCCGCCACCGCCCGTTCTCCATCTTCCTCCAGCGTCCTCTCGTGGGCGTCGCACCGCGGTCGTCCCTTCTCCCGCCCGAGTTCAACGATGCCCAGGTCGTTCTGCTCTGCTACACGCCGTCGGAGGTCCGAGGAGGGCGGCGGTGCGGAGTGGTTCGCGGGCTCACAAGGGAGGACCACGCCGCTGTGCGCCTATGCCGCAGCCTGTCCGCTCCTCCCCGCGCGGCCATCAGCACATGGTAGCGCACGTCTGCGCAGCCCTCACTTCGGTGTGCCGCAGCCTATCCGCTGCTCCCCTTCGCCGCCTCCCTCCTCGCTACAACGGCGACGGCTTGGGCTCTGCCGGCCTGTCCCAAATCCGACCAAGCGCCGCCACCATGTGTTTCGGCGCTGGCAGCTCCAGTGCCCTCCAGGTCCCTGGCCTGGCCAGGCGCGTGTGCAGCTCCTGCGCCGCCTCCCTGCACGCCGCCCGTCGCTCGGCCGAGAGTTGGTCGATCGCGTCTGTGCCGCGACCGCCGCGTGCCCTGCTCTTTTCTGCTGCTAGCTTGATGATGTCACCATGACACTATGACTATGTCATATACTCCCCTTTTCCCTTGAAAATAAAATGTGAAATACTTCGTAAGTACACCCCTTCCCCAGCATGGCCGCGTATCGGCATCGCCTCAGCGAAGCCAAGCACAGCACGAGAGCGTGTTTCACCCTCTGATCATGTCCATGCCGTGCCCATTGCAGCTAAGCCTTCTCTTGGTGTTCATCAGGCTGCTCTTCGGAAGATTCTGATCATAAACATTTTTTTGTTTAGTTTTGATCACTCAAGGTCAATATGTGATTAGAAATGCCTCCCATTTTAAATAGTATATCCCGTTTGGGACAAGCTTGGTAGTTGATGCTTTCCATGAAGGTTTGAAGCATTGCTCCTAAAAATGCAAGGTCAGTGTGTAATGCAGAAAATCCATGCTAATTTTTTGACAGAATTATTGTTGCTAGCTTTATTAATCTTTTATACACTTTATTAATCACAACCGGTCCCTGTCGTTTTTGTAACAGTGTAGCAACCCCCTAGCTATATGAAGTTGTGTACCTTATTTACTTTTCTGGTTTATTACTGACACATACACATTATTCAAGGTTCTATGCTATTTTTGACTCGTGGTTTGGCAATTGGCACCAAGTTCCTAGATATGTACTAATTTTCATCAAGAGTTTTGTATAGATGTAATGTAATGCTCAAATATAGATAGGAAGTTGTAGGCTCTCAATTCAGCTAAACACTATAAATCTATTTAGTTTGTGTTGTCACATATTGGTAGCAAAATCTAGCTCCGATTCTGATAATCGTTACCTCAGCCATGCCATATATTTATTCTTCACTGTAAGTCGTGAGAAGAGATCTTAAATTTCACCAAATACTCAATTTCAGATGAACTACATTTTAATTACTACAAATCATACTAAAACTCATGGATTCACGTATTGATCAATCCTGTAGTGTTCCTTCATTTTTGTAAAGAACTCGAGAAGATATCAAACACGCTAGAGCTTCCTATTGAGCTTCAATACTCTATTGTTTAACCATAGGCCAATAAAATGACATGGGTTATCGAAGATAGCGCGGCAAAGCCGCACCCAGATTTTCTAGTTTTTTATTAATTTAGACCCGTAGATTGCTTAGTTGATTATGACTGTTTTATCGTTTCTGAAACTTTCTAAGGGATTTTCTAAGGGATTTCCTCCACCGGTGCGTGCCGTCGCGCGGGTGCGCTGCCACGATGGGCCGCCCCGTCGGGATGTCGCGACCAAGCCTACCCGCGCCATCGCGAGGGTGTGCCACCACGCTGGGTTGCCTCACCAGGATGCCACTACCGGGCCTGCCGTCGCCGCTGCCGGATTCAGAATCCTGCTCCCGGTTGCCTGAAACCCTAGCCCTAGCCGCCGCCACCACCGGTGGAGGGGCCGGTGCCCTGGACGCGTTCGCGGCCTCGTCACGTGGTGTTTTTTTGGTTTGCGCGGTTGCTCAAGCAAAAAGAGACCGACAAAAAGACAACAGGAGAATCGAACCGTGGCTGCGGAAAGCGGACGTGGAGGTCTGGGCGTTGACGTGGGAGGTGGGAGGGATGAGGAGGATGATACACACAATTCTGACCGTGAGATATGAGTGAGTAAGGAGACCGAAGGCCGGAAGTAAATTCTGGAACATTCGTTTTAATGGTGTCGTTTTCCTGGGTATAGTTTTTTTTGGATGGATGGAGAGTGGGCATCTCAGTGGGGGAGGTTTTGTTTTGTGGGTTTAGCAAAGAAAAAGTCGGTGCATTAGTTGGGTAGACATAGAGAAGAAGAGAAGAGATAGAGAAACCCTAGCCCTAGCCGCCGCCACCACCGGTGGAGGGGCCGGTGCCCTGGACGCGTTCGTGGCCTCGTCGCGTGGTGTTTTTTTGGTTTGCGCGGTCGCTCAAGCAAAACGAGACCGACAAAAAGACAACAGGAGAACCGAACCGTGGCTGCGGAAAGCGGACGTGGAGGTCTGGGCGTTGGCGTGGGAGGGATGAGGAGGATGATACACACAATTCTGACCGTGAGATGAGTGAGTAAGGAGACAGAAGGCCGGAAGTAAATCTGGAACATTTGTTTTAATGGTGTCATTTTTCTGGGTACAGTTTTTTTGGAAGGATGGAGAGTGGGCATCTCAGTGGGGGAGGTTTTGTTTTGTGGGTTTAGCAAAGAAAAAGTCGGTGCATTAGTAGGGTAGAGATAGAGAAGAAGAGAAGAGATAGAGAAACCCTAGCCCTAGCCGCCGCCACCACTGGTGGAGGGGCCGGTGCCCTGGACGTGTTCGCGGCCTCGTCGCATGGTGTTTTTTTGGTTTGCGCTGTCGCTCAAGCAAAAAGAGACCAACAAAAAGACAACAGGAGAATCAAACCATGGCTGCAGAAAATGAACATGGAGGTCTGGGCGTTGGCGTGTGAGGTGGGAGGGATGAGGAGGATGATACACACAATTCTGACCGTGAGATATGAGTGAGTAAGGAGACAGAAGGCCGGAAGTAAATCTGGAACGTTCGTTTTAATGGTGTCGTTTTCCTGGATACAGTTTTTTGGATGGATGGAGGGTGGGCATCTCGGTGGGGGAGGTTTTGTTTTGTGGGTTTAGCAAAGAAAAAGTCGGTGCATTAGTAGGGTAGAGATAGAGAAGAAGAGAAGAGATAGAGAAACCCTAGCCCTAGCCGCCGCCACCACCGGTGGAGGGGCCGGTGCCCTGGACGCATTCGTGGCCTCGTCGCGTGGTGTTTTTTTTTGGTTTGTGCGGTTGCTCAAACAAAAAGAGACCGAAAAAAAGACAACAGGAAAATCGAACCGTGGCTGCGAAAAGCGGACGTGGAGGTCTGGGCGTCGGCGTGGGAGGTGGGAGGGATGAGGAGGATGATACACACAATCCTGACCGTGAGATATGAGTAAGGAGAGAGAAGGCCGGAAGTAAATCTGGAACATTTGTTTTAATGGTGTCGTTTTTCTGGGTACAGTTTTTTGGGTGGATGGAGGGTGGACATCTCAGTGGAGGAGGTTTTGTTTTGTGGGTTTAGCAAAGAAAAGGTCGGTGCATTAGTAGGGTAGATAGAAGATGTGCCCAATGGCATTTCTGACCTATGCATCGCGTAGAGCTAGAAACCTACAACCTGAGCCTACACTAGAGCTCAATGACTACAATCTACTTAACTTGGTACTGTAAATAATGATATATTTTATATAAATATGGTCAAACTTTAAATGATTTGAGTATGGATAAAATTATAATAATAGTTGTCATATGGGCTTTTGGTAGGTATAGTACTTAGAGTTTTCTGTCACAAATAAAAACTAAAAGCTCTGTATATATGACAGCAAGAATGTCATAGGAGTATGGGCTAGGAATGCTAGAAAACTAAGGGATTTGCTAAACTCATGGTATATGTATTTTAGTTTTCTTTCAAGCGACGGTTATTGCATATATTTTATACTAAAATTATGATTTTAGTTGGTTGCAATTTCTGCAGACACATTTTGGTTCGAGAATAAAACACTCGTTAGATAAAACCACAAACCTAACAAAATCTAATATATGTTGACATAAAGACAATTTCATAATTTACAATTATTTCTATAGTCAGAGAAAGATAAAAATTTGATACGTTATGACACAAATACACATGATAAATCACAAAAGTGACAATTTATTTGTACTAATTGGTAGTATAAGACTATTGTCTGAAATCATCTTAAAATTCAGGCACTTGAAATATAGGAGAAGTGTAAAACTAATAATTGTCATATGGAGTAGCAGACAAGAAGTATAATGTCAAACTTAAATGCTGTCATATAAACCACAAATCTTTTTTCAGACAAAGGTATATAGTAGTCCCTCCGTCCCTATTATAAGTTATTCCAACTTTCTTGATAAGTGAAAGCATATCAAGTTTGACCAAAATTATAAAAAGAATTACAAAGATTTATGATATTAAATAGGTATACTATGAAAATATAATTAATGAAAATATAATGACATTTGTTTGGTATCATAAATGTTATCATTTTATTATATAAATTTGGTCAAACTTGAGATACTTTGACTCTCTAAGAAAGGGTCTGTTTGACACAGCTCACAACAGCTTCCTTTTTTTTTGCCAAACACTTTTTTTCAAAACATAAAGGGATGAGTTGTGATGAAGTTGAAAAAAAAAGTAGCTTATCCCTGCTTCATCCCACCCAAGTGGACCCCACTGTGTATTGATGTCGGGTTTGCCCACGGACGCTCAATCGCTAGGGCGTGAGCGTCGCCGGGAGTGCGGACGCCACCGCTGCTGGGCAGCGAGAGCTAGGGCTAGCCGGCGCTATTGTGCGAGCGCTGCCGAGGCATGAGCGACCACAACCACCGGCACTACGGCGCGGGGCCGCCGCGGCGTGAGCGGCCACAACCACCGGCATGCGGGCACTGCAGGGGCGCGAGCGGCCACGACAACCGGTGCGCGGGCTCAACCACGACCACTAGCAGGAGCGAGCGAGCCACCATGGGGCGCCGGCGGCCAGGCGGATCTGCGCGCCGCCGTGAGGAGCCAGCGGCCGGGCCCGGCTGCGAGGGAGGATGTGGGGCTGGGATGCCGTTGGGAGCGCGGAGCCATGGTGCGGTGCTGGGGATGTCGCCGCCGAGGGTTACGCTGCTGGTGGCGTGACCGCGGAGTGCTGGGGGCGAGTCCGCCTGGGGGCTCAGAGGCATCGAGATAGTGAAGAAAGGGAGCGGAAGGGAATAAGATAAGGCTAAGGTTATCATGGTAATTTCTTCCTTTTGTGTTATCCAGAGAGCTGTTTTACCAAATGGGATAAATAAAACAATTTAGCTTCATCAAGAAAGCTGATTATAAAGCTAAAAACAAAAAAAACAGCTTTATTAGTGAAGTTAAGCTATGCCAAACAAGTCCAAAGTTGAAATTACTTGTTAATTTGGGACGGATAAAAGCCGTTTAGGCCATCCAACGTCTAACTACTCCTATAACTAATGGGTTATTATCTACCTTGTCTTCCTTTCCACTACGATTTGTGTCAAAAAGTTTAGGCCATCCATCGTCTAACTACTCCTATAACTAATGGGTTATTATCTACCTCGTCTTCCTTTCCACTATGATTTGTGTCGAAAAGTTTAGGCCATCCATCGTCTAACTACTCCTATAACTAATGGGTTATTATCTACCTTTGTCTGGTAGTACGTGCATTCATTCATCTATACAATACTCCCCGCAGTCAACAAGGGCGGACGGTTTCTGCTGCCATAATCATCAAAACCTTGTACTGCTTGTCTGTGTCTGCTACTCCGATCGATTATTATACTGCCCTAACGAAATAGGAGTAACATGGAGAATGAAAACCAAACCAGAAGGCCGCCGGGATTTATAAGTAATGTAACGCACATTAGCTGATCGATGCCGCTGTTGACGCCCACCGGGAGCCGGGGTCTCTTGCAGCGACCTGAAGCACACTAGTGAATCAACTGCGCACTGAAATCGAGCATCCCCTGACCACCAGAGTGAGCTCGCTACGCTAGGACGACGTACGAAATGGCGCAAGGGGCCGCCGGCGTAGTAGAGACGACGAGGCCGCACGCGGTGGTGGTGGCGTACCCGCTGCAGGGCCACATCATCCCCGTGGTGCACCTGGCGCTGCGGCTGGCGGCGCGAGGGTTCGCCGTCACCTTCGTCAGCACGGAGGCCGTGCACCACCAGACGGCGCGCGCGCTGGGCGTCGACCCGGACGGGTACGACCCCTTCGCGGCCGCGCGGGCACAGGAGGAAGGGCTGCTGCTGGGCGACGTGTCGTACGAGCTGGTGAGCGACGGCCTCCCCGTGGGGTTCGACCGGTCGCTGCACCGCGACGACTTCATGGGCGCGCTGTTCCACGTGCTGCCGGCGCACGTCGAGCAGCTGCTCCGCCGCGTCGTCGTGGACCCGGGCGCCACGTTCCTGGTCGCCGACACCTTCTTCGTGTGGCCCGCCACGCTGGCCAGGCGCCTCGGCATCGCGTACGTCTCGTTCTGGACCGAGCCGGCGCTCATCTTCAACCTCGACTATCACATCGACTTGCTCACCCAGAACGGCCACTTCAGATGCAGCGGTAACCACACGCACACAGATGCCAATCGGCCGGCCTTGTTTCACTGAAATAAACCTTCTTTTTGTCTTGGATCTGCATCATCGATGGATCTGCATGCAGAGCCTCGCAAGGACACGATAACCTACATCCCGGGCGTGGCGTCCATCGAGCCGAGCGAGCTCATGTCGTACCTGCAGGAGACGGACACCACCTCCGTGGTGCACCGCATCATCTTCAAGGCGTTCGACGAGGCCCGCGGCGCCGACTACGTCCTGTGCAACACCGTGGAGGAGCTGGAGCCGTCCACCGTCGCCGCGCTGCGCGCCGACAGGCCCTTCTACGCCGTGGGCCCCATCTTCCCGGCGGGGTTCGCGCGCAGCGCCGTGGCCACGTCCATGTGGGCCGAGTCCGACTGCTCCCGGTGGCTGGACGCGCAGCCGCCCGGCTCCGTGCTCTACATCTCCTTCGGCAGCTACGCGCACGTGACCAAGCAGGAGCTGCACGAGATCGCGGGCGGCGTGCTGGCCAGCGGCGCCCGCTTCCTGTGGGTGATGCGCCCGGACATCGTCAGCTCCGACGACCCGGACCCGCTGCCCGAGGGGTTCGCCGACGCCGCCGCGGGGCGGGGGCTCGTGGTCCAGTGGTGCTGCCAGGTGGAGGTGCTCTCCCACGCCGCCGTCGGCGGCTTCCTCACGCACTGCGGCTGGAACTCCGTCCTGGAGAGCGCGTGGGCGGGCGTGCCCATGCTGTGCTTCCCGCTGCTCACGGACCAGATCACCAACCGGCGCCTCGTCGTGCGGGAGTGGCGCGCCGGCGTGTCCATCGGGGACCGCGGCGCGGTGCGCGCCGACGAGGTGAAGGCGCGGATCGAGGGGGTCATGGGCGGGGAAGACGGCGCCAAGCTCAGGGAGCAGGTGAAGAAGCTGAGGGGCACGCTCGAGGCTGCCGTGGCGCCCGGTGGCTCGTCGCGGCGCAGCTTCGACGAGTTCGTCGACGAGCTCAAGCGCCGGTGCGGAGGCAGCCACTGACCCGAAGCTCGCGGACAGGAGCTAAGGTGGCCTCAGAATACGTGTGCAGTCCATGTAGGCCTTGTATCCTAGTGTCAGCGTGTACCGTGTCACGTAAACTGGCTTGATCGAAGCGTTGTATGTATGCCGTGTACGGTGGGACATTATTGTTGTGCAGAAGACATCAATAACCTTTGGCCTCGTTGGCTGAAGTGCTCTGTTGTACCTGTGTTGTCAATGTAAACGTGAATCGGGTCACGGTCACCCATTTCAAGTCGCCTACTAGGTTCTGCAAAAGATCAAAGGAATGAACTGGCCCATCTATCTATATTATATTATGTTATAAGCTTTATATGCCTATACAACTATAACCACATATATATAAAGGGATGGTATGTTCAAATGATGTTATCAAATTAAAGAACTGATTCAACCATTCAGAGAAACATATATATAGAAGATATGATTATCAAAGAATCGAATCAACCGTACTCTGAAATCACCTAGAAAAGTATATTATGTGGGCAATTATACATAATATGTATAGAAATGAAGCTTTTTGACAACTTATAGACACCAAAATTAGATGAAAATTAGCGGTGCCAATAAAGTATCATTTGTGCATATTCTCTCATAGCACTATTTGAAAATCAGATAACAAATAAGGTAGTTTAAGATATGGTAATATTTTTGGTTCCTAATTATAGTTTATTTTGACTTTGTCCCAACGATAAGGCTCTGGTGAGGACGTCCGGCCTAGCGCATCCGTTCGGACGCCCTGTTTCTAGGCCTATGCAGCGATCGGGCCCAATGGGCCTACTCCACTCCACCTTCAGCATGGTTTTTCAAAAACCAAAAAGGTCAGCGACATTACCTTTCCCCATAGCCGCACGCATGTGATCCTTCCCCGACTGCCGCACGCATGCACCCACCGCGAGCTCCTCCATCGTGTCGCACGCCTACGACCACCACGGGAGCCTCCATCTCAGGGCCCGCTCGCTGTGGCCTTCTCCAGTGTGGCGGCGTCGCACCCGGGCCCATCCCGCTCTGCTCCACACCCCGCATCCCTTCCGTTGTTCCTGTCGCCCGCCTCGCCTGCTCCTACTCCTGCTCCGCCGTTGTTGCTCCTACCGCTGCTCCGCGCCCGCCTCCTTGCACCTACAGCTGCTCCGCCACTCATCTCGGTGCTCCTGCTCTACCCACCCCATTCGACGACGCTGATAGCCACTGCCAGCGCAAGGAGAAGCACCGGGCCCTAGCGCGGAAGCCTTCCGGCCTCGCTTTCTTGCTACTGCTGCAGCGTCCCGATGCAGACGGTGAAGGATGCCGCATCAGGATATGATGCATGTTGCAAGCACACATTTCAAATGTTTTAGATGTTTTATAGGTATGTGCAATTGTTTCATACGGGTGTTGTAAACTAGGTCGGGATGTTGCATATATTCAAGCGTTTATCTCCAATGTTTCATCTATTTTTTAGACGTATATTGTAAGTGTGTTTATTATGATGTTGCATATGTTTCACACATGTGTTACAAGTGTTTTATCTTAAAGTTGCGTAGGTGTTTTCGCAAGTGTCTCAGATGCATTTTCAAGTATTTCATCTGTCTTTTTTTTGTATGTTGCAAGTGTTGTATTTATATGTTTCAAAAGTAGATCGAATGTTTTGTATGGGATGAAGCGCCAGGGGGGAGTGGTCCCCGCGAACGCGTGGTGCGGTGACGTTCCAGTGGCCTGGGCCCCCCGTGGGTGTGCGAGACGCAGGCGTGGGCATGCGACGTTCGGACAGCGTGGGCCCACACTTGAACGCGCGAAAATGGACTGCCGCCACGAGCGTCCGGACGTTCGGGCGCCAGTAGCGCCGGCGATGCCCCAAATCAAACTTCTCCCGTAGTTCATTTCATCTTCAATTTAAAATGAATGTACTATGAAATATATTAAAAAATATAAAATTAACTTGATGACATAGGCCCTGTTCATCTGGCTTATAATCCGTCTTATTCAGCTTGTTTTTTCAGTCGGAACAGTATTTTTTTCTCACAAAAAATCAGCCAACAGTGTTTTTCAGCCGGCTTATAATTCCAGCCGAACGGGGCCATAAATGTTGATGTGAGTGGGCGGCCACTAGTGGGCAACGTGCACAGTTATGACCGGGCAGCGAGCACAACCATCGGTGGTGAACTGCACCATGCGCCACATCAGGTGAAATGGTGAATTGCAAGATGTGCCACATTTTTTTTTACAACAAGCAAGATGTGCCACGTTGGGCGAGAACAGCCACAGTTGGTTGCCACGCACAACTTCAGCTTCTTTTATGAAGCCATTTTTCTAGTGGAGTTGAAGTCGTTTGAAAATTCAAACGGTTTGTCAAGGGATAATTTTATAATAATTTATATTAAATTTGTGACAAGAAGCGACAAAAAGTTTTCCGTAGCTCTAGCTACAATAGTGACTGCACAACAAGCCACACAGTGACACAGCATCAGCAGCCAGAGGCCCAGAGCCATGCTAAAAAGTTTTGAAGATGTTTGGACGAGGGACACAGGGATAGGGTCACTGGGTCAGCCAGGCCCAAAGGGATATACTCCTACCTCGCTCGTCGGCGGTCGGCGCCGTCCGTCCAATTCTAGCGGACGGGGGTCATCCCACTTCGCTTCCGCTCGTCACGCGCGCCTTGCGCTCGATTCAGCTCACCTTAGCTCGCCTATACTCTCTCCCTCCCCGGTTCTCACCAGGAGCGACGGTCACTCCGGCGCGCCGCTGCGGGCGACGCGCCTCGTGCTCGGTTCAGCTCACCTCTTCAATTGTGGCGACGCTGGTCGAGCGACGGAGCCCTGCGCTAGGTCTTCGCTGGGCCCTTCGCCGGCGAAAACTCGCACCAGGTATTCTCGCCCAGTCGCCCCTTCTCTTCCCTTCATGCTGTGCGAAACCGTGCACCCAAAGTTCCAGTATAAACTACTCCGTATACGTGTCCGGATCTGACCCAATAATGTCATAAATGTATTATGCTTGCTAACTTCGTTTTTTCTTTTTTTTGGGTGCAAAATTATCAGTGTACATGTATACGCCCCTCTCCTATACTGGAACCGCCACTGCTTGCTAGCATCACCAGGCATTTCAAAAGGAAGGCTGTATGCAGGCTTGTAACTTTCAGTTAAGGTTTCCATGGTTAGAGCCATGGCTGCTTCCTGCTGGATTCCCGGTCGCCATGAATAGTAGCTTCTTTTTGGGTGAGCTGGATGTGCTCTGGTTTTTTAGACGTTTTTCTTGTTCTGTTGATCCATTGAGATTCTAACATCACGCTAATTTTTGTTGACTTGTTCTTGTATAGGGGGACAGGGACTATCCCGGTTGAAATGTAGAGTACGGTGCTCTCAGCTACAGCTCTCTACTAATTCAGTTGATAATAAGAAAGAGGTATCTTCGAGTGTACTGAATAATTGGATAGTTACTAAATAGTACAGAATATGATTGCTAGCTATTGTCATATTTGAATTTTGCTTTAGTCCTATGGTGATATTTTATCTTATTGATCGTAGAGGCTTATGCCTGTAATCAAGGTAATACTGGATGCTATGGACAGAATTTTTCAGGACTAGCGAGAATAATGAGCTTCAGGCTTTGATGAACTGAATGTTGGTCCTTATCACCATGATCATGCTGTTTCCTTACATTTTCATGTAAAACATATCGAGAATTGTGCACTGAAACAAACTTGGGAGAGATGGAGGATGATACTTTCTATCATTTAAGAAGTGATAAATACTTGGGATTTAGGTCTATTAACAAAATGATGCAATATTTTTCTACAATTGAATTCATTTCTATGGTTATGGCTGTTTGAATGTTATGCCTCAGTTCCTGCTGACATGGAATACTAACATTTTGCTTTTGCATCATTGCAGAAAGGCAAATATTCTTGTTTTGATCAGTCAACATCATATCTGCATGTACAATCTCTTAGGGACTTTCCGACTGAAAAACTTTCTGGAGAGGTAGTTGTGGTGCGTCTTGATTCTTCACTTATCTTGGGGCACTTAGGACCATGCACTTCCTCACTTGAAAGAGCTTTGCTAACTATCAAATACCTGTGCAAAGCAAGAGCGAAAGTGGTCATAGCCACCAGCTGGGATACAATTCTTCAGTCTGTGATTGAATCAGTTGGCTCTTTTGCAGGTTAGTCAATTATTTATTGTGCAGCATGAATTTCTTGACATATCATCTGTTATTTCCCTTCGTGGATCGAGGTTTTTTTTTCCAGTTTATTATGTCAGTATAGCAGAATGCAGAATCCCCCTCCCTCTACTTGGATTATATTTTTTTTCTTAAATTGCTTTGTTGGGTTTCATTTATTCTTAACCAAAAGAAGAAAAACGATTAAATTTTGTAAAAGAAGATGTTGAGTTCCTACATACCAGATATCCCGTTATGGGAATCTACACAATTACAGTCCTTTGCCATTGTTGATGGTGATAAATTAGTCTCTGTACCCATTGCCCCAACATTTTTATAAGACAAAGAACTTCACCAATTTTCTAAAAAAGTGCAAAATCGAAACAGTATCTTTACTTGTTTAGCTTGTAGCTTGAAAATAATCTGCCTTAAATTCTGGTTGTTCCTTTTGACACATCATAAATTCTGATTTTTGTCAGAGTACTTGTCATCACTTCTTCAAATAGAAGTCATCCCAGTAGATGGTGTGCATGGTTCAGCATCATTTAAGCAAGAAGAGTGGGCTCAGAACACTATTATTTTGGTTGAAAATCTTCTGAACTTCACAGGAGAAGTTGCTAACTGCAAAGATTTTTCTCGGAAGCTAGCTTCAGGTGCCACGATATTTGTCAACGATTCTTTCTCACTGTCTCATAAGATTCTTGCATCAACTGTTGGCATCACGTGCTTCTGCTATGCGTCTCTTGCTGGTTTCCATTTTGAGGAGGAGCTTATGCAATTGATAAAGATCACGGACACCACGAGACGCCCATATATTGCCATTGTAATCATTAGCCTATTTTTTTCCGATGTATATGTAGCTGACAGGCTTTATGCAAGATCTAGCTATCAACAAGTAGTTGTCTATTGTTTTTTAATGAAATATGTTGCAGCTTTACTTCCAGTATTCTATCAATGTATGTAAAGTATGCTAAATCAGGTTGTTCTCTTCCTCCATGAAATGCTAAAATATCCTCTGTGCCCTGAAACCACCAGGGAAAGATGAATGACTTATTAAAAACAACCAAATTTTCGTTTTCTTATCCTTCACATATCATAAGTCTCTGGAGTTAGACAACAAGTACTACTACTGTGTGACCTCCACTGTGTACTTATAGAGCAGAATTTCCCTGAGGCTCTGAGAAGTACCCAATTAGCCAGAAGTAGTGTATACTGGTGTTGTTTTTCTTTTAAGTGAGCGATTGTGACTTTAGGCATTATAGCATAGTTCATATGCTAATAATATAATAACATTCTTTTTCTTGAGTTTTTGTTAGAAAGATCAATGCTATGAAATGGTAGAATACATTTTATCCTTCTGTAATCTTAAGGTCATGGGTGGATAATAGCTAAATATTCTGTGGTGTTACTTTCAGTTATGCTGGAGACTTATTTACCTGAAAACAAATGATTACTGATTATAGTAGATGATTAATGGCAATTAAAAAAAGTCATCCTAGCAACTTGTGCTCCATATGAAGCATGCACAACTAGAGGATATACATATGTCACTATGAAATACCTTTTAGAGCCAAAATCGTGTAATCTTTTCCTACTGCCAGGATTCTTTATTTCTGACTTCTTCTGGTTATTGCAGATTGGAGGCAGTAACTTCTTGAGAAAAGCACCTGCTCTTCAGATGTTAACCTCTCTATGTGACGGGTTGTTCTTTGTTGGAAAATTATCATTTCAAATAATGAACGGCCTTGGAATGACAGTGCCCTCTCAATTCATAGAAAGAAATGCAGTTGAGGAAGTACTACAGATTATTCAAGTTGCTAGGGATAGGAATATTCCTATTTATTATCCAACAGATCTCTGGTGCTTGAAAAATGGCGACAGTGAAACATTGGGAGTAATCAACTCTACTGGACAATTGGCTGGTGAGTATTACTAGCAACTTTTCATGTCATTCACATATTTCTCAACCAACATTCTTCTTGTAACATCTCTAAAATTGTGCTTCCCTTTGTTAGTTTAGGACATTATGTTTGCAAAACCTATTTCTCACCATTTGCAAATTACCTGTCAAAGTATACTAGTAAAAATGGAGCTCTATTGCATGCTGGTAAATTACACCATGCAGAAACATGCTGAATTGGATAGTTTGCAGCAACATTTTGCTAACAGCAAAACCATCAAATGTTTGTTAATAATACCGACTTCTAGGAACTTAGCCTAACTCGGTTTCCTTTTTCTTTCTTTTTCTTTTTCTTTCTCCCTCTCTCTCTCTCTCTCTCTCTCTCTCTCTCTCTCTCTTTTAAAAAAAATGAACTACCAGTTGCCAAAGGGACCTGCATTTTGCAATTTATAGATCTGCACATGTCTGTAGAGTTTTCTCTATGTGCAAATTCTAGCATTTCCATTGCCCTATAGCTATTTATTAAAAACACTTCAAGGGGTGATTGTGTTAACAGTTAAAGTTGGAAGGGGCAGAAGGCAGATAAGCAATTTTTTTTCTCCAACAGCGCAGGAGAACTGCGCGTCATTTCATTAAGGTAGAAAAATGTTACACGGATCTAAGGAACCCAACTCACACACACCACACCCTGGACACTAAGTTACAGACTCGCCACAAAAAAACTGTAGAAGCGACCAAATGCCTCCGAGCTTTAAGCTTCAGTAGGCAGCGACCTGAGAACAAGCTCATGTAGTTTGGAGGCTCCAGCCAAGCACCAGAGTCCTCCCTCCAAGCTAACAGCCCTAATGACCTCCTGAACACTTGGCCTTGGCAGATAAGCAATTACTTGAAGCAGTTGTAAATTTCTAATACCTGTGATTTTTCCACTCTTACTTTGTTTAGGCTGGACACCAGCTGATATAGGGCCATTGACATTGGAGAAAATTTCTTCTATAATTCCATCATACAAGGTAAGAAATGGTATTACGGGAAACAATGCTTCAGTTAGTTTCTGAGTTCTGTGCAATCATCTTAATTAGTTTTTACTTAAAAGCATTAATTATTTCATACCCTTTTTTTTTTGCTTCTCATGTAACTGTATAGTATTTTTCATTAGTAATGAACTATGTGGTGTAAGGGAAATATTAAAGATAAAAGTTACATCCAGATCAACTTGAAGGCTGCATTTTGATCGATGTGATAATTTCTGCCTGTGAACTGCCATCGATTGGATTTCTTTTTGACCAAGTTTTAATTTTTTTTGACCAAGTATCGATTGGATTTCTCCTTTATTCCTTTCTTTTTATGAGAACCCAAGCTGTGAAATTGGCATGTAATTGGACTGCTTTTCTTCCCTTTTAATACAATGACATGCAGTTCTCCTATGTTTTTGTTTGAGAATAATCTTTTACATTCTGGAAAACTTATGGCATTTTTATATTTTTTGTTCAGAAGATACTATGGATTGGCCCTACAAACTACGGTTTAACAGAAAAAGTTTCAGTTGGTGGAACACAGTTGGGTGAAATACTGGAAAAGGCAAGCTCTGATGGGTGTGATGTTATTTTAGTGGGGAAAGCAGCATGCAAGGCAATAAAAAGAAAGACAGATTCCTCATCGCAATATACAGAATTTCAAAATGCCACTGCTGTTTGGGAATTCCTCAAAGGAAGGATATTGCCTGGTATAGCAGCATTGGATAAAGTAAGTCATGGTACAACAAGAACAATAACTCTATTGGGTTATAAATAGTGCTTCTTGTATAATAGTAAATTTTCATCTGCAAAATATTGTTTCAGTTCATGTTCATCCATGGTATTTGTAGAGAAACACCGCACACCCTAATCAGGGGGGGTGACCTTCATTATATAGCCTAATAGACTAGGGTTACAATATACAAGGCCCATGGGCCGTACGTCCAATATGGACTGTTACAATACATTCTAACACCCTCCCTCAGTCTAAGCGGGAGTGTCACGAACACAAAGACTGGACCTAAAGTCAATGAACAACTGTACAGGTAACCCTTTGGTCATAATGTCCGCGAACTGATGAGATGATGGAACATGGAGCACCCGAACCTGTCCCAAAGCAACCTTCTCACGGACGAAGTGAATATCTATCTCAATATGCTTCGTGCGACGATGATGAACTGGATTGGCGGTCATGTAGACAGCACTGACATTGTCACAGTAGACAATCGTCGCCGAAGAGATGGGTGCGTGGAGCTCCTGGAGTAACTGACGAAGCCAACAAGTCTCAGCCACAGCGTGCGCAACAGCACGATACTCAGCCTCCACACTCGAACGAGAAACCGTAGTTTGTCGTTTGGAGGACCAAGAGACTAAGTTGTCGCCGAGGAAGACACAGTAGCCAGAAGTGGAGCGCCGAGAGTCGGGACAACCAGCCCAATCAGCATCGGAGTAGGCAGTCAAGCTGGTGATGCTGCCTGTGCCGATGTGAAGCCTAGTGGAGAGAGTGCCCTTGACATACCGCAAGACACGCTTGAGCATCGCAAGGTGAGGCTCGCGCGGGTCGTGCATGAAGAGGCAAACCTGCTGAACTGCATAAGCGAGGTCCGGACGAGTCAGCGTGAGATACTGTAGCGCACCGGCGAGGCTACGGTACTGAGTGGCATCCGCCACCGGTGCGCCATCTGTAGCAGAGAGCTTGGCGTGAGTGTCAACAGGAGTCGCCGTGGGATGACACTCAGCCATGCCGGCGCGCTGGAGCAGATCCACAGCGTACTGGCGCTGGGACAGGGAGAGGCCGTCAGCAGAACGCGTGACAGAGATCCCGAGGAAGTGATGAAGATCCCCGAGATCTGTCATGGCGAACTCGGAGTGAAGAAGCTCGGTGATGCGACGAAGAAGCGGGGTCGACGAGGCTGTCAGAATAATGTCGTCGACGTAGAGCAGCAAGTAGGCGATGTCGGCACCCGCTTTGTAAACAGAGAGGGACGTATCGGAGGTCGAAGCAGTGAAGCCGGACCGCTGAATGAAGCCGGAGAACCGCTGGTGCCACGCCCGGGGCGCCTGCTTGAGTCCGTACAAGGACTTTAGCAGGAGACAGACGTGGTCGGGAGCCGCCGGGTTGACGAAGCCGAGCGGCTGCTGGCAGTAGACGGTCTCGTTCAGATGGCCGTGAAGAAAGGCATTTTTCACGTCCAGCTGATGTATCGGCCAGGAGCGAGAGGCGGCGATGCTGAGGACGACCCGGATGGTGGCCGGTTTGACAACCGGGCTGAACGTCTCGTCGTAGTCGATGCCGTACCGTTGCGAGAAGCCACGGACAACCCATCTGGCTTTATGACGAGCCAGAGAACCATCTGCATTATACTTGTGCTTGAAGACCCATTTGCCGGTGATGACGTTGGCGCGAGGCGGTCGAGGAACAAGACGCCAGGTGCCATTGTCCACAAGCGCTTTGTATTCTTCAGTCATCGCCGCACGCCAATTAGCATCGGCGAGCGCGGCACGGGTGGTTCCTGGCAGCGGAGAGGCTAGGTCGGAGGTCGAGGCGGCGAAGCCATACCGCTGCATGGGCGGCGGCAGTGAACCCGTCCGGGAACGAGTCTCCCGCACAGGAGGCTCTAGAGCCTGGAGCGCCGCTGCCTGCGGTACTGGAGGCAGCTGTTGCTGGGCCGGTGGTGCCTCGAACTGCTGCTGGGCCGGCGGCGCCTCTGGCTGCGGCTGAGGAGCCGGTGGCGGACGAGGACGACGAGTGTAGTGGATGCCGAACCGCTGCCGATCAGCTGCAACGACGGAGGCACCTGCCGGCGTAGGAGAAGCCGAGGAGGTAGACGTGGTCGACCGGGGCGGCTGGGGCAGCCTGTAGGCAGCACCGTGCCACAAGATGGCAGGGTCCAGCCCGACGGGGTCGCCGGCATCGTCTGTCGCAGACGAGGCAGGCGCAACCGAGGCCCGCGAATGCCGAACGTCTGAGGTAGACGGGGCGGGCGCGGGAAGTATATCCTGTATCAAAAAATCAAGAGATTCCGGTCGTGGCTTGGAAGCCGCAAACGGAAAGTGAGTCTCATCAAAAACAACGTGGCGAGAGATGATGATCTTGCGAGTAGAAAGATCAAGACAACGGTAGCCCTTCTGGGAAGGAGGGTAACCGAGGAAGACACACGCTGCAGAGCGAGGAGACAATTTATGGGGAGTCGTGGCACTAAGGTTCGGATAGCACAGGCAACCGAAAACTCGGAGAATGGAGTAGTCTGACATTTTGCGGTGTAGGAGATGATAGGGAATACCATTATGTATGGACGATGACGGCTGCCGGTTGATCAAGAACACAGCAGTGGACAGGGCTTCGACCCAATAGGATGGAGGCATGGCGGCATGAAACAGAAGCGTGCGAACAGTATTGTTCAGTGTGCGAAGCATCCGCTCAGCTTTGCCGTTCTGGGCGGAGGTGTAGGGGCACGAGGTGCGAAGCAGGATGCCGCGGCTAGCTAGGAAGATAGCGGTGGCATTGTTGATGAACTCGGTGCCATTATCGGCCTGAAAACAGCGCACGGGAAAACTGAACTGTGTGTGAGCGTAAGCAACAAACTGGACAATATGTTCATGAACTTCGGATTTATGGTGAAGAGGAAACATCCAACAATAATGTGTATAATCATCAACTATGACAAGATAAAATTTATAGCCAGAGATACTCAAAACGGGAGAGGTCCAGACATCATAGTGAACAAGTTCAAAGAGAGCTGATGTACTAGAAACCGAACTAGTGAATGACAGCCTAGCGTGCTTGCCAAGCTGGCAGGCATGACAAATGTGGTGAGCTGCTTTATTACACTGGATAGCTGATAGCTTATTTAGAGTGTTGACGATGGCGTGTGCAGGATGACCAAGGCGGGAGTGCCATAACTCTGGGGAGACGACGGCGACATGGCAGCGAGGTGGCATGCGATGTGGAATGGTGTAGAGATCCCCATTGCTATTGCACTGAAGGAGGACCGTCTTGGTCTGCAGATCCTTAACAGAAAAACCAGAGGCGTCAAACTCAATGGAACAGTTATTGTCGCGAGTAAGCTGTCGAACAGATAACAGATTACGAGTGAGTTGGGGAGCGACAAGAACGTTATCAAGATGAAAAGGACGATCAGCTAGTTGAATAACAGAAGTGCCACGACTATGAATAGGAATTGATTGACCGTTGCCGACCGTAATGGAGGACGGAGGCGACGGGAGATGGGAAAGTAAAATACCGTCATTGGAGGACATGTGAGATGTCGCTCCGCTGTCCATGACCCAGGGTGCAGACCCTCCCTGGATCGCCATCTGGTTAAGGGCGGCAATCAAGCCTGCCGAGTCCCAACCGCCCGGAGGCCCATACGCCGGGGAACCACCAGCAGTGCTGAACTGCGGAGGCGCGAAGGCGGTGTGTGCCTGTGGAGGAGGTGCAGGTGGCGCACCCCACTGCAGCTGCTGCTGGGAAGGCCACGGAGCAGCCCAAGGGTTATAGCAAACCCAGGGCCCGGCCGGCTGACGCCCGCCAAAACTGCCGCCTTGCTGGTTGCGGCCACCTCCGCCATTGCCACCTTGCTGCTGTTGGCGCCCACCGCCGCCATTGCCACCGCCGCCGTTGCCACCACGGCCGCCCTTGCCCTTGCCACCCTTGCCCTTGCCACCGCCCCCACGGTTGGTGGACGCAGAAGGGGTGGACTGGCAGGACGGCGATGTGCAGGAGGAGGTGGTGGAGGCGGCCAAAGCAGAAGCCGAGGCCGCCTTGCCCTCGGTGCCAAGGCGGAGCTCCTTGACGCGGAGCATGTTGGTGGCTGACTTGAAGTCCGGGAGCGGCGACGTGTTGGAGATGATGTCGGCGGTGTTGGCGAAGCGGGGGTTAAGGCCACGCAGAAGGTTGAGCACGAGCTGTGCAGGGGAGATGGTGTGACCGACCTCCCGGAGGGCATCAGCGGTGCGCTTCATCTGCTGGGCGTAGGCGTCGACGGAGAGGTCGCCCTGGAACAGGTTGTGGAACTCTTGCTCGAGGACGACGGCGCGGGACTCCTTGTTCGCCTGGAACAAGGCCTCGATGGAGACCCACAGAGCGCGGGCATGCTGTTCAGGCTCCATGGCGAGGTCGAGGACGGTGTCGTCGACGGAGCCGTACATCCAGCCGCGGATGCAGGCGTTAGGCTGAGACCAGAGGGGGTCAGTCGGGCGCGCAACCGTTGTGCCATCGATGTGGCCGAGCAGCCCGTACTTGCCGCAGAGGGCGGTGAAAAACGCCGTCCACTTGGAGTAGTTCGGGCGCTCGAGGCTGAGCGCGATGGGGACATGCTGCTTCACGTTGACGGCGGCGTAGGCGGCGAAGAGAGGAGCAGCAACGGAGTCACCCATGGCGCTAGACGACTGGTGGGTGAGGGCACCAGTTGTGGAGGAGGAACTCGACGACGACGTCATGGGGAGCGCCGGAGTCCGATCCTCGACACGCGCGCGGCCTGGGAAGGCGGCGGCGCGAGGGCACGCGGGGCGTGCAGGCGCGCGGCCTGGGTAGGGTAGGTGGCGGCGCGAGCAGAGCCTGGCTGGCGGCGGCTGCGCGCGGCCTGGGTAGGGTAGGTGGCGGCGCGTGCAGGGCCTGGCTGGCGGCGGCGTGGCGCACGTTCTCAGGGAGAACGCACGGGCAGAGGGGAAACGAAGCGGAAGATTAGGATCGTAATTAGGGATGATACCATGTAGAGAAACACCGCACACCCTAATCAGGGGGGGGTGACCTTCATTATATAGCCTAATAGGCTAGGGTTACAATATACAAGGCCCATGGGCCGTACGTCCAATATGGACTGTTACAATACATTCTAACAGTATTTATTCAATGTGTGACGTAGGAAGCCCACTTCAAAACATAATGAAGCCAAGGGTGTTACTTTTGATGGCTGCCTGTCCTTATGGTTGAGGGTGTCATTGGGGGTATGTTGTATTTTTATTCTTGTCCATGGTGCAACTGTAAATCTGAAAGTGTGAAAGTGTTGTTGGGCTGGGTGTGCCTGTAATAGACCCTTATTCTTCTTAATGCAATGATGCGCAGCTCTCGTGCGCATTTGTGGAAAAAACACACAATGAAGATGAAAATGTAGACTGATGCCTGATGCTTTCAACAGGCCAGCACATATTTGTGTGCGTATACAATTGTGTTTACACTGGATGTTTTGGTGGCATAAATATACTAGTATAAATTGCAGAATGCAGATCCCATCTACACATTTGATTAAGTCGAGCATATTCTAACATATGACATCTCTACCACTTTAGCCTAGTTCTTAAATTTGAAATTCCAGGCTATGCTGTATCATGGCACACAAATAATCCTAAATAGCACAAGGAATTAGAGTTCTACATAATTCTGATGCATTAAATTCCTTCAACATTGCATCAGTGATGGCCAATATCTAACTGTGGATCAATTAAGTAGATGATCAAATCTTGTGCTCGGAAATTTCTAAAGATTGCTCAAGGACTTCTGTTGACATACTGATATGTATACATCCTGACAGTCATGAACATTGGATCCTATGTGCTAGGCCTGCATATCTTAGTGCCAGAAACACTAATCATTGTATTAAAAAAATGATTCGAAGGTCTCTGGCATCCTCTGGTCCTATCACAGTCGTGGACCTGTACCTGAATAATTTTGGGGATCACATTTTTTAACTTTTTATTTTCAATAATCTTCAGTAGATGGTGAGGTGCCCTTTTAGTCTCAGTTATATAGATATATTTGGTTCTTCATATCACTTTACTTCTGCAGTGTTACCCCTACCGGATTCCATGGAGCACTGTCTTCTGTGAACCTACACTACCCTTAGTGGTTGATATCGGAAGTGGTATGCCTCCTTAAATATTTGAAAATTGGGATTTGCTTCATATATGTGTATATTTCCTCCATTCCAAAATGTAGGTCATTTCAGTTTTGTCCTAAGTCAAACTTCTCTAACTTTAACCAAGTTTATATGAAAAGGCACCAATATTTACAACATCAAATTTGGTTCATTAAATGCACCATGAAATATGTATTGATAGTGCATTTATCTGGTGTAGATGTTAATATATTTTCCTATAAACTCGGTCAAGTTAGAGAAGATTGACTTAGGACAAAACTAAAATAACCTACATTTGGAACAGAGCGCAGGGAGTTCAAAAGAAGGGGAATGCTATATATTTCCATGGGGAATTGTGGTGTACAGGCTCTTTTCTATTGGTAATAATGTACTAGCTCACTGACATCAGTGAAAGATTGAACATCACAAAAAGGAAAACGAATTTGAGCTGAACCACACATACAGCCCACCCCACCCACACTCAAACACCGAGAAAGCAGTGAAATGTTTAGTATTCGATCTCAATATTTACAGATCACACATCTATATTGTTGTTTCCCTTATAGGTTTCATAAATTTATACTTGTAGTCTTGATCTTAGGTAATCCATGGCAAATGGCCAGAAAGTGTAGCTTGTGTATTGTGATAGGATTGGTATCTGTATGTTAGGTCAGAGTGCAAACCAAACTCACACGTTAATTATATAGGCTATCTCAGCTTTAGTGTTTTTTCCACTCGTCATGCAAATACTCTTTCTTAGTGCAGGAAATGGTTTGTTTCTTTTTCAAATGGCTAAAAGTTGTGACAGTTCAAATTTCCTTGGGCTTGAGATGAATGAAAAGGTAGTAACTGCCTTTTAATCTCTATGGAATCCCATTCTTGGCTTCATCCTTTTCAGTAACTCGCCTTTTCTGTAGCTTGTTATTAGGTGCCTCCAAAGTATGGCTTCAGATGAGAAAAGGAACCTGTAAGTCTTGCTTGTGTTTGTATTTTGCTTGCCGTTTCTTTCTATAAGCTAGTGATCTCAGTTCCCGCAACAGTTTTTTTAATACAAAAATAAAAGAAATGATGAAACAAAATAACAGAATAAATGTTGAAACAAAATAACAGAATAGCCTCATGTACTTATGTTCACATGAATTGAAACATTCCTTACTGTTAGAGCAAATAGGATACCCAATGGCCGTATGAAGCTAAGACTAATGTTATCATTTTCCTTTGTTTCACATCTTATGTTTCCTTCTATATTTCATCATCAATGATGCTATCGTTTATTTTCTGATAGATATTTTGTGTCAACAAATGCAACGTCCACATTCCGTTCCATAGTTTCAAGTTATCCTGGACGGTTGACTCTTGTCACAATACAGGTTTCCTTTACTCCTTTGGTTGATTTGCTTTGTTTCTTAGGAAACAGGAGGGGCTGTGACCCTACTGATTTATGTATTATAATAAATTAATTAAAGAGAGTACAAAGAAGTCACATAGTGAAGAAAAAAAAGGAAAAAAAAGATATGGTTAAAATATGGGCTCTAGCAATTCAGCTATTTGAGGGAAATAACTTTATCTCCCGATGTACAACTAGGGCAAACTCGTGCAAAATCTTGATCTACATCTCTGTATTGTTGGTGTCGCTTAAAATCCAATCATCCTAATAGAATGGTATTAAACAATGCCACTATTGAAACTTGAATGTTACCTGGGAAGTTGGTTTATATGCTTAATGCAAATATGGGCTCTATGACTTCATTTTCCCACATTAACCCAATGTACACAGCAGACGCACCACCCTAGCGTTTCAACCTTTTATATGCTATTTCGTTCTGCTGTTAGCTGGAGTGCTCGCCTGCATATCCATGATATGTGCATTTATCTTGTTTGCTGATTATCTCATTTCAGTGCCCAAATCCTGACTTCAACAAAGAGCAAAATAGGTGGAGAATGGTGCGAAGAATGCTCGTTGAAGCTGTCGTTGACCTTCTTCATACCAATGGACAGGTATTCTGTGTTCATCACTGTAGAATCTATGGCGCACGTAATGGCAGTATGAGTCCAGGATTGACCCAAAAAATTTGAGCTGAACAACGATGCATTGTTTCTTGGTGAAGAGAAACTGATAGTAGTACGAATACTGCGATTGCTGCTGCAGGTTTATCTGCAGTCAGACGTGGAGTCCGTTCTGCTTATGATGAAAGAGCAGTTCCTCTCCTACAGCAAGGGTCAGCTTGTCATGGACGGGGATGGTGGCCACCGGATCGATAACCCGTTCGGCGTGGTATCCGACTGGGAGCGCCATGTTCTCGCTCGCGGAGCTCCCATGTACAGGACGATGCTAAAGAAAGTGTGATTCCATTACCCGTCTTTGAAATTTGAACATTGCGTTGTTTTGTCACCATAGCTTCTTCGGACATGGACAACGTTCACGGATCCACCTGGTTGGATAAAACTCCTTTCGTTTTGGATAAAACATCATATGGATATATGGCAAAAACTGTGTGGTTAAATCTTAAATCGGATCAATCCAATGGGAGAGACGCATCTATTCCCAAAATCCCA
Organism: Saccharum hybrid cultivar R570; assembly: GCA_038087645.1. NCBI lineage: Eukaryota > Viridiplantae > Streptophyta > Magnoliopsida > Poales > Poaceae > Saccharum > Saccharum hybrid cultivar. The sequence continues at coordinate 8,088,009 of JAQSUU010000066.1, forward strand.
ATTGTGGTCATGTCATCTGCCGCCGGAGAGGCCGATGTCAGACATGGTGGCAACGCTTATCGCCGCCGTGGACTGCCGAACTGACCACGAGCCGAATGGCTGCTGGTGCCTCTCCATGCCAGCGAACACGTTGAACGACGACGTGTACATCGCTGGCAGCTCTGGCAAGTGCGCGCTGCCGTCGAGGTACTGAGCGACCTGACGCATGGTCGGCCGTGCCGCGGGCGACGGGTGCAGGCACGCCAACCCCAGCCGCAGCACCAGGTCCGCCTCCGTAGCGTCGTACCCGGAGCCGAGCCTGGCGTCCACTGCGCCGGTGATGGATCCATTGCGGCAGTGCCCCCGAACCCATTCCACGAGCATGAAACAGTCGCCGCCGTCCTCCTCGATGGGCCTCCGGCCGCACGCGACCTCCAGGAGGAAGGCACCAAACGCGAACACGTCGGAGAGAGTTGTCGCCTTGCCGGTGCGCACCACCTCCGGGGCAAGGTACCCCATGGTGCCGACCACGCGCGTGGTGTGCGGGTCGGATCCATGGTCGTACAGTCTTGCAAGGCCGAAGTCACCCAGCCGCCCATTCAAGCCGTCGAGGAGCACGTTGCTCGCTTTGATGTCCCGGTGGATGACCACCTGCTTCCAGTCCTCGTGCATGTAGAGGAGACCGGCGGCGACACCTCTGATGACGTGGAGCCTCTGAGCCCAATCCAAGACGGGCTTGCCGGCGCGGCCGTGTATGTGCTTATCGAGGCTCCCATTTGGCATGCACTCGTAGACCAGCAGGAGCTCCCCTTTGCGCCGGCAGTAGCCGAGCAACCGCACAAGGTTGCGGTGCTGGAGGTGGCCGATGCTGACGACCTCGGCGACGAACTCCTTCATCCCTTGCCTTGATCCGTGAGACACCTTCTTCACGGCAACCTCGGTGCCGGACCCCGGGAGCACGCCCCTGTACACCCTTCCGAAGCCTCCCGCGCCGAGCAGGCAGCTGTCCTTGAAGCCGCCGGTGGCCGCGTACAGGTCCTTGAACGCGAACCGGTGTGGCCCGAACTCCACCTCCCAATCTTCGCGCAGCTCGGCGTATCTGAGCCGCCGTTGGAGGAGGAAGAACGCGACGGCGACCGCCACGAGGACGGATACTGTGGTGGCTATCGGCAGCGCGATCGTCAGCGCCTTGGACCGGGGCTTTGGGCCGATGCGAGGCAGCGTCGGCAGCTTGTCGTAGTCGAGAGCCGGAGCGGCGCCGTCGAGTGCGAAGCTCCAGCCGAGGACGTAGTGCTTGACCAGCACGATGCTGGACGCCGACGAGAAGCCGACGTACGCCGAGTCCGTGATGACCGTCGAGAGGTCGACCTTCGTGGAGAGGAGCGGCCTCTGGGGCCTGGGCGCCGGCGCCGGCGCCATGGTCACCGTGATCTCCGTGGTCCCGGCGTCGTAGTCCACCCACACCTGCATGGGCTCCCGGCTTATGAGGCTCAGGTTCCGGAACGCGCCCGTGGCGGCATCGTAGTACCCCGCCGGCGCGGCCGCGGAGGAGTTGAGGCTGTTGACGTCGACGCCGACGTGGTTGTTGTCAATGTCCGCGAACTCCGGGTTGCGCACGGTGTCGAGCTCCACGGCGAAGACGCGGTCTCGCGCGTCGCCGTTGTCGGTGCCGTTGAACATGCCCAGGTACTGGTTCGGCATCGCCGTGGACAGGTCCGTGGACGGCGCGACCAGGAACGCGAACCCGCTCGTGCTCAGGTCCAGAAACTCCGAGACGATCGCGAACACGAACGTGGTCGAGAAGGAGGACATCGCGCTCGCCGGCCGTCGAAACGTGACGGGCTCCGGGTGGAAGGCGTGGCCTTTGGGCATGCTTGTGTCGTTGGTGAGCTGCAACAGCCCGGCCCGCGTGACGGTCGCCATGCCGTCGAGGTGCAGGCCGCCGGCGCTGCCGAAGCCGTCGTACGCGAATTCCACGGCGCCGCAGGGCTCGACGCCCATTCCAACGATCATGACTATCACCACCATCAGCTGCCAAGTCTTGGCCGCCATGGCCGAGCCGAGCCGCGCTGCACGCTTGTCACATCAGTCTCGTGGTCGTGGTAGCTAGGATGGTAGCTGGCCCTTCCAGGGTCGCAATGTCGCAAGCAGTAGAGGCCAAAGTGCATTTGTCACATACTCACGTGAGAAGGGTCAACACGAGAGCCGAGAGCGACTTGTCATGCATGATTCATCATCCATATAAACGTGGGCCACGGCGGCTAACATGATGACCGCCTGACCGCACCGTGAATTCGTGATGCTTACTAGACCGTGCGACCGCCAGGATTGGAGCAAATCCAACGGCCAATTCCTGACAGCATCCGGCACTTTCTTTTTGTTATTGTAATTTTCGTTTATGCAACTGCATAGTTTACCAAAGTATGCACAACTTTTAATACTATCGCGAGTCCTTTTGTGCACAAACTTTAATTTTGAAACTTTTTAAAAAACTTGTAAACATAAATTTTCAGAGTTCAACTTATTTGAGAAACTTTTTTTTTTCAAAAGAGAACCATCTTGCCATTCAAACAAGGTGCGCAGGATGCTACCACAGATGAATGTTACGTAGTTCTCTCAAAAAAAATGTTATGTAGCCTTTTGTATGACATTTTTTCTATTCAGAAACATGTGAACTATGTTTTCTTTAATTCAGATTCAGATTCATGCTGCTGAACCTGAAACTTTTCAGGCCTCTAGTCCATTCCGACAATATAAATATTCATACGTGTTTTCTTTTATTTAGTCCGTCATTTGTATCTCACAAAAATGATCTGTTCTCTCGTACGCAACCAGGCACCCAGTGTGGTACATGGAGGCTGGAGCAGTGAGCTGATTGGTCGGACTGTACGCTTTTAGATAAAGGGTGAGAGGCAAGGAATGAGTAAGTAGCATTAGAGCGTCCGCAGTGTATAGATGCAAGGTCGGCTCTTTGGGTGGATCTGGTGATGTGACTAGTATTTAGATTCCAATGTGTAGAACCGGGTCTAAGTTTATAACTAGGCCCACCATTTATTACTAGCTGCCGATCTTCTCTTTTTCCCGTCTGACTTCCGACGCGCAGGAGAGAGAGAAAAGTATGGGAGCAGGTTCGTTGCATAGGAGCGGCTTCTTCATCGAATCAAATACGCAGTGTATAGGACTCGGTCCTATGGTCGCATTTATTAGATTGAACCGGCTAAAAATCGCCCATTGCGGACGCCCTTACCACAAACAGTTGATAAGAATTCACCTTTTGTTGAGGATAATAATGAGGACAAGGACAAGCACCATGTTCGTTTCGTTGGATCAGCAGAATCAGCAGCCATTCAGCAGTGTTTTTCTCTCACAACAAACCAGTGAACAGTACTTTCAGTCACAATAAACCAGCGAAACGAACAGAGTTACGGAGGAGGACGGAAAGCAGAATGAGACGGCACCAAAGCAGCCACCAACGAGCTTACCTCCAAATGCAGGAGGTGCTGCGGGGGGGCCTGGTGGTGCAGCTCAGGCGAAAGCAGTGCAAGCCGATGTGATTTCGGCTGCGCCAAAGGAGAAGGCTGCATCGGTTGGGGCTGTGCCTAGAGGTGGATCACTGCTAGATAAAAGGAAACCGATAGTCGTGCTGTCCCTGAATGGAGTGGCCAACGGGGTGCAGCAATGGCGTACTGATGTCATGCCGAACAGCGGTGCAGCTATGCCGCCGGCCGTGAATACGCAAGCCCCTGCTGCTGATGTATTTTCCACGCCGGTACGAGCCAGTAAGAGGACTGCTGCCACTGTCGATCAAGATTCATTGGAGAAGGCGACAAAACTTAAAGCCCGCAAGAATCTGACGTCGCGAAACCTAAAGGTACTATTCAGGGGAACGTATTGGCTCTGGCAATAGGCACAGTTACAGCACCATGAGGACAAGCGAGAGGTGCTCCTACAGGCTTGTCGTCTACTAGAGGAGGCTGCCTTGCGTTTGTTTACGTCGTTTGGATGGTTATCTACTTGTCGGATTGGTCTTCATTAGTTAAAACATTGATGATCTTTTAAATTAAGTCTGGAAGTGTTTGGGCTTGGACCGGAGGGCTGTGCCAAGCTGAAGTAAGTCAACAACTACTCTTCAGATAAAGGTTTTTTTAGAAGTCCTTGGCATGCATCATTGGCTTGAGGAATTCAGTGGATAGAAAAATTATTTGGCTGTGATCCTGAAAGAGAAAAGGCTTACCCTGTCGTAAATCTTCACCAGAACGAAGGTTCACCCACACGATAGACAGTTGAATAACCATAGCAACAAGATCTTCCAGAACAAAAATGGTGCTGCAAACTAGTCATGTATGAATTCTTGTCAACTTTTTTTTAGATAATGGATAAACATCTGGTTTCATCTACACAGGGTAGAATCATACCACTTATTACAAACTACTTGAACCCTATGGCTGCAGCAAAGCATGTCACGAACTAAATTCCTCATGGCATGGGTTCTGGGGTTACCTGCTCCGGATCATCTTTCAGGTAAAAGAGGCCTCCACACCACCAAATACTTCTAAATATTATCCAGGTGGGACCTTTTCATGTTTCTTGTTGGAAAGGAACATCTCATTGTTCACTGACACAGTCTCGCTTTGCTTTCCAGGTGCAATTATTAGTGCCAGGTAGCTACCATGATGCACTCATGAGTCACGACTAAAGAATGTTTATAGCGTGCTCTGAATGTTTATAGCGTGCTCTGTTCTAGCTCCGTAGTTCTTTTTTTGTTAACTTCTCGAAGGCAAAACCTACTCTTTGCTCTTCACTATTGAGAATGTGGAAAATAAGGTGGATACAATGTGGTAAGAAATAAGGTGGAAGAAATACTCTTGGTTGTTCACAAAATTTGTTGCTCTTGAGTTTAAGCTTAAACATATAGCTCAAAATAAATTTACAGTGACTGCTTGAATTTGTTGGAAGAGTGAGATTATTGGCAGGGCCAGTCCTAGGATTTTGAGGGCCCTCTGGCGAGCTCGTCGCGACAGTCCCTCTGGCGAGCTCGTCGCGACAATCCCTCTAGACCATGTATAAAATCTTATATTATATAAGTGCAAATTTTACTTGTAAAGGGAAAAGCAAATCCAATAATATATTTTTATTTTAACATGACTAAATTAGAAGAAAAACATGACTATATGAGTACTCCCTCTGTCCCAAAAAGAATGCAATTCTAGAACAGTGTCATATTTTAGTATATCAAGTTTGACCAATTATAGATAAAAAAGTATAAATATTTATAATATCAAATAAATATCATCAGATTAGTTACAAAATGTATTTTCATAGTAAATTAATTTGGAGCCATAAATGTGAATACTATTTACTAGAAATTTGGTCAAACGTGAAGCCCTTGGCCGTCGCACCTCATGCCCTCCCCCTAGGGCCGGCATAATTTATTGGATTACTCGCTGCCAGAAAAATCAAGTGCATCAGCTTATCACCTTATCTTATGGGTACTCATGTGCAAACGTGTGATCTAGAAACCACCACTCTCTTCCCCCGAGCGCCCCCAATGGGCGACATTGCCGGCGCCCTAGGGCCCCCTTCCCTGGTTCCCCTCCGGCCATCGTCGCTGCCCTCCGGCGTGCGGCGGTGGCCCACGGTGGCCCCGAAAAAAGGGTGCGGCCACAGCCTCCCTCCCTCCCGCTCACTCCTTGACCACCCTCTTCAACTCCGGCCACCAGGTTCATCGCCGGCGAGGAAGCGCGACCTGCCGGGCGGATTCGAGCCTCCCGAGGCCGGATCTGGAACCTACACCTTCCAACGACCCTTCTTCATCCCGCGTGGTGCTTCGTCCGGCCCTTCTTCCAGCATCCCAAGGGCTTCTCGCGGCGGCCGGCCAGATCCGGACTGGAGCCGGCGGCCTGCGCCCCTCTGGGGTTGCCAACAGCTCCCTAGGGCCAGGGGCGGCGGCATCCTGGCTGGGCCACGCCAGCCGGTCTGGTGGCCGGGGCCATTGCCTACCTTTCCCTGGCGTGGCTGGTGCCAGCCCGCGGTGGCCAACTGTGTCTGCGGCTGGCCAGCCTCGCTTGTGGGGGCTGCGTTGGTCTAGCGACGGCCGGATCTGGGGGCCGAGGTGCCAGCAGCGGTCACGGGTAGGGTGTCCGTGGCGGCCACGTTTGGGCGGCCGGTGGCCTGTCCTGGCCGGGGCAGGCCTCATCTGTGCCCTAGAGGCGGCCTGGGTGGCGACGCCTGCAGGTGGTCAGCGGCCAGGGCCATGGCCGGATCCTAGCCAACCAGCGTTGACCATAGCTGGTGTGCATAGCGGGCAGGGCCTGCAGCTGGCTGCCTGTTAGCTGGCGTTGGAGGATCTACCCCTGCCTCCGCAGTGCGGGACGCCCCAACAACTGTGCTCGGACATATTCTGGGTGAAAACTCTGCCTGAATTCTTGCGTTGGGCCACCGACGGTGGTACAAACATGTGCCATTTACCTTCTTGAATGCGTTGTCGAATTTCTGTTCGTCGCGCGAGTCATTGGGGGCGGTTCTGGGAAGAAAGTCCTTGTGCTCTTCGTTCAACGTTGTTGGCGTCTATGGATGTCATCCCCTCGTTGGAGTCTTCGTTGGAGCACTTCTGCCACCCGCTCCTCTCGCCGAAGTGGCTCCTAGTCGCGCTGTGTTTGCATGTGCTTCAACTTTATCTTCGCTTTGGTCTGTTCAGATCGGATGTTTGGTGTTGCCTCAGTCGTCTGGTTCTTCACAGCGGATACTTGGCCACTTGCGCTCTCTTCAACGGATGCTTTGCCGTCGTTGGCCTGGGCAGATACTTTGCCGCCAAAGTCGCTCCCCTCTTGCGGATACTTTGCCGCGTGGTCTCTGGCAGATGTTTTGCCGCCGTGCTGCCGGCTAATCTTGTTCGTCGGGCGGATACTTCGCCGCCATAGTCGTCTCTTCTCGGTGGATGCTTTGCCACCGTGACTTCATCTCCCCTGGTGGCAGTCTTTTGTGCTGTTTCTTTGCAGGTCTAGTCGGTTAGGTTGTGACGGAGGGTCCTCTCTCTACCGTGTTTCTTTCTTTTGTGTACTTTGTTCTTAACCACTATCTCTGTGGTTCGTGTGTTGCGCTATGAGTTTTCCCATAGTGCGTCATGTAAGCCATTCTTTTGGTCCTCTCACTTCTGCTTAATGAAATACATGTGAAGTTGTGTTCTCGAAAAAAAACTAGGTACTCATGTGCACATTCCTACTTATTTATAACATTCTTCCCAGAATAGACTAAGAAGCTTTTTGACTTGGCAAGGATCAGTTTGTGATCAGATTTGTTGTTTCCCTTTCATATTGGTACTCCAATTCATAACCAGGTCATCATTTTAGTCTTTGTTCTCTGAGATATATGTCAAAATCATGTTCATCCAGAGATACATGTCATCTCCAAAATAGATAGGTTAGAATGATATGATGTTAAGATGAGTTACAGATTGATTTTAAAGTTTCTCTATGCACTTCAATTCAACTTCTGTGAACAGCTTATCAGTTTGGTACCTGACTTCACGGCCCGAATACCTGTGTGATGAATGCAGTATTTTGGAAGCCTTCTTTCTCCAATGCATCTGCAGCATCAAATAGAAAGCAAACTGCTGCATTGCATTAAATGAAATATATATTACTCTCACCGTCCCAAATTATTAGTCATTCCAACTTTTTTGGAGAGTCACGTCATCTCAACTTTGACTAAATTTATATGATAAAATAATAACATTTATAATACCAAATAATTATCGTTAGATTTTTGGTTAATTATATTTACATACGGTATCTATTTGATGTCATAAATCTTTGTAAATTTTCTATAATTTTGGTCAAACTTAAGATACTTTGACTCTCAAAAAAATTAAAATGACTTTAAAATTTGGGACGGAGGGAGTACCTATCAATCTTTAAAATTAAGTTAATTTATTTCTATAGTTGAGGAAGAAGGGTCTTTTCTGTTCAATTCCATCCACATCATCCTTTTCTGGTTTCACTGAAATGATCGATGGCTCTTGCCTGAGATATTAATATTTATTGAGTTTACTCATTTGTATGCTAAAAATTCCCTAAATACATAATGCTTCAAATCCTTCAATGCTGAAAAATCGAGACAATGTTCAATCTAACATGTTCCTTCAAGCTATATCCAACCTCATCTTTTCTTTTACTATACGAATCCTGCACCATACATCCTAGCCTCTTATTGGCCACATCGTCTGTATTTTCTTAACCGTCCAATTTCCATGCCAACGTAGATCGAGCCGTTGATCCCGACCGTCCAGCCTGCCCGCACCGAGCCTTCGCGAACCCTGCGCTCCTCCCGTCGCTGGCGAGTGGCGACCCCTGCGCTAGCTCGCCACCGTGAGCCCCAACATTGGCCCAGCGGGAAAAGAGGAGGTGTCGACACTGCACGTGACGTGAGCTACCTTCTCCGAGCGGCGTCGCTCCCTCCCCTTGCAGCCGCTACTCTCGCCCACCGCGGGTCCTCCGGACACCGAGCTTGGCCACCGTTGCCGAGCAACGTCCCTGCTCGGTCCCTGTCTTCGAGGCGTCCGCCACCGCCCGTTCTCCATCTTCCTCCAGTGTCCTCTCGTGGGCGTCACACTGCGGTTGTCCCTTCTCCCGCCCGAGTTCAACGACGCCCAGGTCGTTCTGCTCTGCCACACGCCGTCGGAGGTCCGAGGAGGGCGGCGGTGCCGAGTGGTTCGCGGGCTCACGAGGGAAGACCATGCCGCTGTGCGCCTGTGCCGCAGCCTGTCCGCTGCTCCCCGCGCGGCCATATTAGCACATGGTAGCGCACGTCTGCGCAGCCTTCACTCCGGTGTGCCGCAGCCTGTCCGCTGCTCCCCTTCGCCGCCTCCCTCCTCGCTACAACGGCGATGGCTTGGGCTCTGCCGGCCTGTCCCAAATCCGACCAAGCGCCACCACCATGTGCTTCGGCGCTGGCAGCTCCGGTGCCCTCCGGGTCCCGGGCCCGGCCAGGTGCGTGTGCAGCTCATGCGCCGCCTCCCTGCATGCCGCCCGTCGCCCGGCCAAGAGCTGGTCGATCGCGTCTGTGCCGCGACCGCGCGCTCTGCTCTTTTCTGCTGCTAGCTTGATGATGTCACCATGACACTATGACTATGTCATATACTCCCCTTTTCCCTTGGAAATAAAACCCGAAATACTTCATAAATACACCCTTTCCCCAGCATGGCCGCGTATCGGCATTGCCTCGGCGAAGCCAAGCACAGCATGAGAGCGTGTTTCACCCTCCAATCATGTCCATGCCGTGCCCATTGCAGCTATGCCTTCTCTTGGTGTTCATCAGGCTGCTCTTCGGAAGATTCAGATCATAAACATTTTCTTTGTTCAGTTTTGATCACTCAAGGTCAACATGTGATTAGAAATGCCTCCCATTTAAAATAGTATATCACGTTTGGGACAAGCTTGGTAGTTGATGCTTTCCATGAAGGTTTGAAGCACTGCTCCTAAAAAATGCAAGGTCAGTGTGTAATGCAGAAAATCCATGCTAATTTTTTGACGGAATTATTGTTGCTAGCTTTATTAATCTTTTATACGCTTTATTAATCACAAGTGGTCCCTGTCGTTTTTGTAACAGTGTAGCAACCCCCTAGCTATATGAAGTTGTGTACCTTATTTACTTTTCTTGTTTATTACTGACACATACACATTATTCAAGGTTCTATGCTATTTTTGACTCGTGGTTTGGCAATTGGCACCTAGTTCCTAGATATGTACTAATTTTCATCAAGAGTTTTATATAGATGTAATGTAATGCTCAAATATAGATAGGAAGTTGTAGGCTCTCAATTCAGCTGAACACTATAAATCTATTTAGTTTGTGTTGTCACATATTGGGAGCAAAATTTAGCTCCGGTTCTGATAATCGTTACCTCAGCTGTGCCATATATTTATTCTTCACTGTAAGTTGTGAGAAGAGATCTTAAATTTCACCAAATACTCAATTTCAGATGAACTGCATTTTAATTACTACAAATCATACTAAAACTCATGGATTCACGACTTCATCAATCCTGTATTGCTCCTTCATTTTTGTAAAGAACTCGAGAAGATATCGAACATGCTAGGGCTTCCTATTGAGCTTCAATACTCTATTGTTTAACCATAGGCCAATAAAATGACATGGGTTATCGAAGATAGCGCGGCAAAGCCGCGCCTAGATTTTCTAGTTTTTTATTAATTTAGACCCGTAGATTGCTTAGTTGATTATGACTGTTTTATCGTTTCTGAAACTTTCTAAGGGATTTCCTTTTCAACCATAGACTTTTGATGTGCTTGTTGGTTAAGTGGGTTGCTTGCTGGTTAAGTGGGCAAGGTTCGAGACCAGGCCAATCGCGGAGCGTGGCCCAATATGAAGAGGAGGTTGAATTGCTCATTTCAGCATCAAACCATGGTCACATATTAGATACATATATACAATTCAGACTGCTTGAGATCTATGGGCCATTGAACTTCTATCAACTACCGGGGGGGGGGGGGGGGGGGGGGTGCGGGGGTGAGATGCCCAGTTTCGCTACCCTGCGCTCCTATTCGAGGCTAAGATGTTGACTTGCAAGCTTACGCTTTGATACCTCTCAGCATTTTGTCCATTATTAACGTTTGCCGTCACTGGTTTTGTTGGCCCGGTTGTTTGATTAGATGCTACATGTTGGGACGTGCTGAGATTTCTACATGCCTGATAACATGCTTTTCTGAATTTTACTATTTTCTAAATAATTGATTTGACAGCAAATTTTATTTCATATCAAGGTAGCAAAGGTGTGAGTAGCCATCTTCTCTGCACATCTTAGGACACAAGATATCTGGTATTGTCTTTATGTCAGTCCGATCAAAATGTTTTTTTTCATTGTTATACTACATGTTGTGTTATTCTGTTGTTGCAAAGCATCTTCTTATCTATTTTGCATCTTGATGTGTAGGTCTCTTGCAGCTGAAAATCATGTAGGTTTTAGATATGAAGTTGGGAACAATGGAGATTTCGCGACACCGCGCCATGCCGCGTCAGCAGCAGGGCCGTCCCTGCGGGCGTGCAGCCAGGGCGACGGCGCAGGGCCTCCAGTTCTGATAGGCCTCCAAGCTAAGCAGATTTTGTTTCGTTGGCCCAAAACAAGATCACCCACTAGCAAGCTTAATAAAAAAATGGTTTTCCGGCAGCCTTACAGGCGTCGTTTTGTCTTCTGACTCCTGCGATCCCAAACCTGTCCGTCTCCTATCGGCCATGTATCGCGAGTGACAGCAACGGCGAGGCACCGAGGCAAGGCCCTGAAGGCTGAAGGTAATACTAATCATTCATATTTCTTTTTTTTTCAATTTATTCACATTGAACTATAGCGAGTAGTGGATGGATCTCTAAATTTTGTTCTTTTCATCTAGACTCGCCTAGTGGACTAGTGTTTGAAGATTGAAGCTATATCTTATGCAAATCGGTCTAAAAATTTTAAATCGAGTTGGCAAAAGCGAGATTTTTTTTCCTGACTAGTAGGCCTCATTTTTTAGTTTGTACAGGGCCTCATATCTCCTCGGGACGGCCCTGGTCAGCAGGAGAGGGAGGGCAAGACTGCTCTGTTGGAGCCCACACCACTGAGAGAGGGAGGGTCCAGCGGCTCGAGCCATGTTTTTTTTTTGACAATAAGTTCGAGCCATGGTTAGGGGGGAACATGGAGAGGAAGAGCACGGTAGAGAGATAGAGAGAGAGATGAAGAAAATATCATAGGTGGAACTTTACTCTATTTGAATGAAATTCAGGTATGTGACTCACATCCGGTTCAGGTTGAATATTGAAATAAGCAAAGATATAATTGTTGTGGATTTGTATGCAATGATAATGAGTTACTCCCTCCGTTCCAAATTACTTGTCGCTTTGACTTTTTTGGTACATCTATTTTGCTATGCATCTAGATAAATAATACGTCTACATACATAGTAAAATGGATGAACCAAAAAAGTCAAAACGACTTATAATTTGGAACGGGGGGAGTACGTTATTAGTGATAGAGACACGACCATACTATTTACATATTAGTGATAGAGACACGATCATACTATTTACACAAAGTATTTCTATGGAACTTTTTAGCAAGATGTTGTTTAGACACGATTTTAAACCCATTGCAAAGCATGAACAAAGACATACTAGTAGTTTAGAAAAAATAATCATGATGTCTCATGAAAAATAATTTAGAAACCATATCTTTGAATATCGATAATATTAACTTTTTTCTCTAAAATATATGAGCGTATGTATTAGTAAAACCAAACTTGCAGCGATAGTTTGAACACAAGTCAAACAAATAATTTTTTTTAGGATGGAGCCGATAAAACGGCGCCACTGATAGAATGACCGTGATGACAAAAAAAATCCAGGCATTGTAGAGTGGACCATAGGTCCATAGCCAACAACAACCGGAAATTTGGAAGGCCAAGCTTAGCGCCTGGAAGTCCAGCCCTAGGCTGCGTCCGGACATAGCTTCTGTTCGACGCACCCTCCGTGCCCCATCCAGTCCCAGCGTAATAGAAAGTGCGTCCATCACGCCCGCGTAATAGGGGAGCGTGTCCGCCGGGCCCCACGTCACCATGCGCGTCTTATCCTTGCCACGTCTGCATCACCCCGCAGGGTCTCATCCTCGCCGTGCCCACGTCGCGCCGCGTCACCTACAACGTCCTCGTTCTGGCTGCGCCCACAGCGGGCCATGGCATCCCGTCTCCGCGCCCTATCCTCCTCCACGGCCCTTCCCTGCCGCGCTCAGTCTCGCGCCCCGTCATCCACCGTGTTTTGCTCCCGTCTTATCTCATCTCCTCTACAACATCGGTCTTACCATTGCAAACATGTCGTTGCAATATATGCAACATTCAGATCTACTTTTGCAACATACATCTGCAAATAGCTGAAACATTTGGATCATATATATATGCAACGTACGTGTATAACCATTGCAACATGTGCAACATCTCTATCTATTTTTATAATATCTAGATGAAACAAATGAAACATACCTTTGAAACCTCTGAAACATTTGAAACATATATTTGCAATATAGGGGAGGGAAAGGTCGAGGCCGGTCAATTTCGATCGTCGGGTGGGATCCGGTGGCAGCACCTGCGCCGGGGCCACAAGCACTAGCACCAGCGGTGGCGCGCGGGCACCATCACCACCACCAGCATTGGCCTTGGCTCGGTCGGGCGAGCGGCGCGCGCTACGGGAGGGAGCGGGCGACGCACGGCTGGAGCGAGGAGCAAGCGGCGCGGGTGGGGTGCGTGACAAGCAGGAGCAATGAGTGATGAGCGAGCGCTGCGGGTGGGGCGCGCGACGGCCGGGACGAGGAGCGAGCGGCGCGCGGTGGGAGAAGGCAGAAGCAGAATTTGGAATTGCCCTGCCTCAGGTTGCATTTGTTTTGTCCGTACATCCTTTTTATTTGGATCGGACCAGCCCTGTTGAATGTTGACTGAAATGTCCTTGTTTATTAATTATCCTCCTTTGCTTTTACCTAAATTTCACATTGGCCATTAATTTTGTTAGAATCTTCTAAGGAAACTTCCAAGAAACATTATTCAAAGACACGGTTCTCGTACACATTCTGGTGAAAGAGGAATTTCCAATCATATTAGTTTTGTGATGTTAAACATGTTACCTGTCGTTAAAACTTTTCCCTCTCCCTCTCTCATAATTGATACTATAGAGATAAAAAACAGAAGAACACATAGACATAAAGTTAGTGAACTACGGAGTATTATCTATTCTCAAGTTATTAGTAATTACTACTAGTAATTACAATATAGAACTCTGACGCACATATATTTTGGGTGAGATTTACGAGTTTGGTAAATGAAACTTATTTTTTCTCTCTTCTAAAATATGATGTCACATCATCAAAAAGACCTATGTGACACCTTATTTAGTGCTGATAAAACTGAGATGAAACTTCCGCTGACACTGGCTTAAGTAGAGACTGGCCTAAGTAGAATAGCATCACTCCAAAATTAAATCAGGCAAAATTAACTACAGATTGATAGCAGGCATTCATGCGCTGCTTCCCCAAAAAAGTCCAAGAACAAGCAAGTATTAGTTCGCCGCATTGCCCACATCTTCGCAACAGCACGCACCATCTCTCTCCCCCTCTCCCTCTCACCCTCTGCCCCAGTCCCCAGATGCGTCTCTCAGCAGCTTCCATCCTCCATGCTTTCCTCCTTACCCTTCTCGGCACCACTGCCTCGTCCGTCCCGGCCGGCGCGCCGTGAACCCGTCGACGATGTTTACCAACGGCACGAGGACGTTCCCCAACGCCGACAACACGGAGAAATACATCCGCTACCTCTGCACGGGCCGCAACCCGTTGCTGATCAGGTACTACCCCGTCTATTGGGACGAGTGCCACCTGAGAGCATACCTAGAGAATGGATTAGGATTACGGTTCTTTGTCCTTATCCAGTGGGATATCACAATTTTGTGATCAACACAATTTGTGTTAAGAACAAATACTACTCGATAAGACAAAATTAGCATCGCGCCCAATCGCAGTGGGACATCACAATTAGCATCGAGCCCCAATCGCAGCCTCCACTCCAACGGACGGACACGTACCTGTCCGTGTCATCTGCCGCCGGAGAGCGCGATGTCAGACATGGTGGCGCCACTCGTCGCTACCGTCGAGGTTGGACGCCAGATGAACCAGGACTCGAAGGGAGAAGGGTGCCCCTCCATGCCCGCGAGCGTGTCTAACGTCAGGTACGTCGCGGGCAGCTCTGGCAAGGGCGCACTGCCGTCGAGGTACTGCGTGACCTGCCGCATGGTCGGCCGCGCCGGGGGCGACGGGTGCAGGCACGCCAGCCCCAGCCGCAGCACCAGGTCCGCCTCCGTGGCGTCGTACTCCAGGCCGAGCCTAGCGTCCACCGCGCCGGCGATGGAGCCCTTGCGCCAGTGCCCGAGTACCCAGTCCACGAGCACGAATCGGTCCCCAACCCCAACGGCGGCGGCGGCGTCCTGTTCCTCCTCCTCGATGGGCCTCCGGCCGCAGGCAACCTCCAGCAGGAACGCGCCGAAGGCGAACACGTCGGAGAGCGTGGTCGCCTTGCCCGTGCGCACCAGCTCCGGGGCCAGGTACCCCATGGTGCCGACCACATGCGTGGTCTGTGGGTCCGTGCCATGGTCGTACAACCTCGCAAGGCCGAAGTCACCCAGCCGCCCGTTCATCTCGCCGTCGATGAGCACGTTGCTTGCTTTGATGTCTCGGTGTATAACCACCTTCTCCCACTCCTCGTGCATGTAGAGTAGCCCGGCCGCGACACCTCTGACGATGTGAAGCCTCTGAGCCCAATCCAAGACGGGCTTGTTGTCGCCGCCATGGCAGTGTAGGTGCTTGTCGAGGCTGCCATTTGGCATGTAGTCATAGACCAGCAAGAGCTCCCCTTCGCGCCGGCAGTAGCCGAGCAGCGGCACGAGATTACGGTGCCGGAGACGGCCAATGCTGGCAACCTCGGCGACGAACTCCTTCATCCCTTGTCTCGATTCGTGAGACACTTTCTTCACGGCGACCTCGGTCCCGGAAGCCGGGAGCACGCCCCTGTACACCCTGCCAAATCCTCCTGCTCCGAGCAGCCGCTTTTCCCTGAAGCCACCGGTGGCGTCGTACAGGTCCTTGTACGCGAACCGGTGTGTCCCGAACTCCACCTCCCAATCTTCGCGCAGCTCGGCGTACCTGCGCCGCCGTCGGAGGAGCAAGAACGCGACGGCGACCGCCGCGAGGACGGACACCGTGGTGGCTATCGGCAGCGCGATGGTCAGCGCCTTGGACCGGGGCTTTGGGCCGATGCGAGGCAGCGTCGGCAGCTTGTCGTAGTCGAGCGCCGGAGCGGCGCCGTCGAGCGCGAAGCTCCAGCCGAGCACGTAGTGCTTCACCAGCACGACGCTGGACGCCGACGAGAAGCCGACGTACGCCGTGTCGGTGATGACCGTCGAGAGGTTGATCTTCGTGGAGATGAGCGGCCTCCGGGGCCGGGGCTGGCGCGCCGGGGCCATGGCCACGGTCACCTCCGCCGTCGCGGCGTCGTAGTCCACCCACACCTGCATGGGCTCCCGGCTTATGAGGCTCAGGTTCCAGAACGCGCCGTCGCCGCCGCCGTCGTCGAAGTACCCCGCCGGCGCGGCCGCGGAGGAGTTGAGGCTGTTGACGTCGACGCCGACGTGGTTGTTGTTGATGTCGGCGAACTCCGGGTTGCGCACGGTGTCGAGCTCGACGGCGAAGACGTGGTTGCGGGCGTCGCCGTTGTCGGTGCCGTTGAACATGCCCAGGTACTGCTGCGGCATCGCCGTGGACAGGTCCGTGGTCGGCGCCACCAGGAACGCGAACCCGCTGGTGCTCAGGTCGAGGAACTCCGACACGATGGCGAACACGAACGTCGTCGAGAAGGACGACACCGCGGCGGCGGCCGGCCGGTGAAACTTGACCGGGTCCGGGTGGAACGCGTGGCCCTTGGACATGTTGGTGTCGTTGGTGAGCTGAAGCAGACCGGCCGGCGTGACGGTCGCCGTACCGTCGAGCGACAAGCCCGCGCCGCCGAAGCCGTTGTAGGCGAACTCCACGGCGGCGCCATGGTTGGCGGCGACCATTACCGCAACCACCACCATCGGCAGAACACGCCTAGCAGCCATGGCGCTGCACAGTTGCCACATCACAGAGACTCTGACGAACGCTCCATCAGGAGTCTCGCCAAGTCAAGCCACGAAATCTACTCTTGTGATAGCAAGTGCAGTACAGCAGTAGCTAGCACACTTCACGCTTGAGGCTGGGAGAAATGGAGACCCGCAACTACAAGGAAGGGCAGGTCACCATGACAGCGATCTGCCATGATTCGTCAACAGCGAGCGCAAGACTGCAAGGACTGCAGGTGTGAATACACGGTGGTTGCGTTTCGTTTCTTTGCACGACCTGCATGTGTAGTACTTATTTATATCTGAACGTGATCGCTCACGGTGTCGTGCTGAATTGGAAAATGGAAATCTCTATTTGTACTCTAAAGCACAAGTGGCACTAAAATTTGACACATCTGTCAAGGGTGCATCTAGACGATGTAATCTGAACAACCATCGTGGCCAGATAAATCCAAAGCAATGTGGACGCACCTAATGGACCCGTTGACCAAGACTAATCGGGGACTGCCAGCTTGAAATTCCGTCTGCAGTGTCGATCGGTATACATGTCACTGATAATAGAGCGGAGCTCTGAGAATTTTAGTTGGACCACGACTTGAGTGTCGCCTCAAAATGCTCCATGTGCACGCAAGTTGACCAAAACTATGTAGCCGGGGGCCAAGCAATTTTTAGTTAGATGATTGATAAGGCGCTAACTAGTTTATTAGCTGGGGATTCGTACTGAGTCTCAGCTAGTAACTTAATTTTACTAGCAGTAGCAGCTAATGGTTTGGGATCCAATCAAACCGGTAGTTCTTGTAGAGACAAAAAATCAGTACTATTACGAGTGGCAGTAAAATTTGTCACATCTGTCAAGGGTGCATCTCGTTGCGAGCTCGAATGAGCAAACATTTCCCACGCGCTGAACAGGACAGAACTAATCGCTAGATTTGACCAGAGCACACCAACTTCATGTGCTTCGCCTAGTACTGGTGAATCTGCGGCGGTCCTCTACAAGGTAGGCGTGACATCTTTCGGTTTTGGAGTGACTCCAGGTCCACGAACCAACGAGACAACGTAAGCCTTAGCTCTAGCTCTTGACCAGCAGTGAGGGCCACATTACTAAGCAGTCCAATACAGTACATTAGATAAGTTGGAAACTTGAAAATCAGTTTTGAGATTTCAAAAACGGCAATGCTACAGAACATAAGTCCGAAATCTTAAACAAATTGGACGCTCTGCTCTACGCTCGATCCTGCCTAGGCTAAATGGCCAGCAGCACAAATGGCCAGCAGCACAACCGGCCACCCCACTTATTCACTCCCTCTGTCTTACACGTGAGCGTGAACGTTACCTTCTCTTCTCCTTCCTCCAGACAAAAAATGCAACCGCCGCCTGCTCTTACGAGAGCACGCGTGTTGCTTCCTGCACCCACTCCTCAACCCGGCCCACACCGAATTCCCGTCGCCCACCTCGACGGGCCACCGCCGCACGCGCTGCTCCACATCCCTGCACCCTGTCACTGCGCTGCCGTCCCCGTCGCTCCTCACGCATCCTCTCCGACCTCGCCGAGATCAGTGGCTCCTTTCGACCGCCGTGTGTGGCCGGGCAGCCATGAGAGGGGATCGTCACTGGCCAGGCCCAGACCAGGCGGAGGCGCAGCTAGCCGCTGCCAAGCCGCGCCATCATGCTCGGCTGCCGGCTTGCTAGAATCGGCTATTCCCCCCGCTCTATGTTGCATCGTACAGAAGAAGAAGGAGGGTGAAAACCGTACGTTGCAAGAGTATGTTTCAAGTATTTCAGAAGTTTCAAAGGTATGTTGCAAGTGTTGTATATTGATGTTGTAAAAGTAGATCGGGATGTTGCACATGTTAGAATGGCTATACACGTATGTTTCAAGTGTATGTTCCAAATGTTTCATCTAGTCCAAACGTATGTTGTAAGTGTTTTATGTGGATGTTGCAAAAGTAGATCTAGATGTTGCAAGCATACAAAGTGTTTTCATATGTTTCATACGTATGTTTGCAAGTGTTTCATCTTGATGTTGCATATACTTTGCAATGGTTTTCAAATATTTTTCAGACGTTTTCATAAGTTTTTAGACGCTTGTTTTAAATGTTTCATCTGTCTTTTTTTTTGTTGCAACTGCATCTAGATGCTTCAAAAGTAGATCAGGTGTTATAATTGGAATGCGTGCGGGAAGTGGTTGGCAGCGCGAACAACATTTGGGACGACACAAGCGACGTCCGTGGCGCTGCGAGGACCACTGCTTGTGCGCTCGGGCGAGCCCTACGCGCTAGGCGCTCGCTCCCTTCCTGGGCGAGCTAGCAAGTCCCTTTCAAAAACTTGATAACAACCCGAGGACAAGTTCGGGACTACTGTTCATTTTACTTAAAAATAAATTACTGAGCAGTCCAATGGTGCATCATTTGCACATTTGGCATCTGCACGACGACATGAATTATGTGAAAAGATAGTCATGTTGTTGATGCTCGGATCCTCATTAATTGTCACATTGGTCACCGTGACACTTCTCTGATCGGCAGCGGCCTAGGGCCTGGTCTAGATGGGAGAGAGAGAGTGAAATTGGGTATGGTAGCACTTTTGTTTGTATTTGATAATTATTATCTAATCATGAACTAGGTTTAAAAGATTTATTTCATAATTTACAATCAAATTATGTAATTAGTTATTTTTAATCTACATTTACTGTTCTATGATTGTATCCCTAGATTCGATGTGACGAAGAGAAAGTGAAAAAACTTACAGTCTAAACGTGCCCTAGAATTGACTGCAGATTTTAGAATTCTTCGCGGCCTCGATCACCTTCCACCGGAATGTTCGGAGGACATGGCACCCACGCTCGTTACAGTCGCTAATGAGGACGGATACGACGCGGCGTAGGAGTCGAAGCCCTGGTTCTGCATCATGGCCAGCACGGTGAAGCTCTGGTACGACGCCGGCGGCTCGGGCAGCGGCGCGTCGCCGTCGAGGTACTGCACCACCTGCCGCATCGACGGCCGCGCGGCGGGCACCGGGTGGGAGCACAGCAGGCCCAGCTTCAGCACCAGCTCGGCCTCCTCTGCGGGGTACTCGCCGCAGAGCCGCGCGTCCGCGGCGTCGGCGAGCGCGCCCATGTGCCAGAGCTCCAGCACCCAGTCCACCAGCACGAACCGGCCGTCGTCGTCTCCGCTCTCGATGGGCCGCCGGCCGCACGCCACCTCGAGCACGAAGGAGCCGAACGCGAACACGTCCGTGGCCGGCGTCACGCGCCGGGTATGCGCGAGCTCCGGCGCGAGGTAACCCATGGTGCCCACCACGTGCGTGCTCTGCGGGCCGGCGCCGCGCTCGTACAACCGCGCGAGCCCGAAGTCGCCGAGCCGAGCGTTCATCTCGCCGTCGAGGAGCACGTTGCTGGCCTTGATGTCGCGGTGGATGACCACCTGCTCCCAGTCCTCGTGTAGGTAGAGCAAGCCGGCCGCGACGCCCCTGATGGCGCGGAGTCTCTGCTCCCAGATCAACGGCGGCGTGCCGTGGTCATACAGCCACCTGTCTAGGCTGCCGTTCGGCATGTAGTCGTACACCAGGAGGAGCTCGCCTTTCCGCCGGCAGTAGCCGAGCAGCTGCACGACGTTGCGGTGACGCAGGCGGCCGATGCTGACGACCTCCGCGACGAACTGCTTCATCCCGTGCGTCGCGTCGTGCGACACGATCTTGACGGCGACCTCGGTCTTGGACGCCGGGAGGACGCCCTTGTACACGCGCCCGAACCCTCCGACGCCGAGGAGGCGCTTGCCGTCGAAGCCATCGGTGGCGTGGAAAAGATCCTTGTACGCGAACCGGTGCGGGCCGAACTCCACCTCCCACTCCTCCCGGAGCTCCGCGTACCGGAACCGCCGCCACGCGAGGAGGGACACGCAGGCCAGGACCGCGAGCGCGAGGAGCGGCATGGCTACCGGCAGGACCACGTCGAGCGGCTTGGACCGTCGCTTGGTGACGACGCGAGGCATCCTGGGGAGCACCGTGTAGTCGAGCGTTGGCGCAGCGCCGTCCAGGGCGAAGCTCCAGCCGAGGACGTAGTGGCGCGTGTGGAACGGACCCGTCGACGACGAGAGGCCGACGTACGCCGTGTCGTTCACCACCGCCGAGAGGTCGACGGCCACGGAGATCAGGGGCTTCTTGGGCTTGGGCGCCTCCGCGGGCGCCAGCGTCACGTTGAGCACCGTGGCCTGGCCGTCGTAGTCCACCCACGCCTGCATCGCGTCGCCGCTGAAGAGGGAAAGGTTCTTGAAGGCCCCCGTGTCGTCGGCGTAGTACCCCGCGGGCTCGGCGGCGAGGGACACCAGCCCGTTGACGTCGACGCCGACATGGTTGCTGTTGATGTCCCGGAACTCCGGGTTGAGGATGGTGTCGAGCTCGACCGCGAAGACGTGGTTGGTCGCGTTGCCGTTGTTCTGGCTGTTGAAGAGGCCGAGGAACTGGCTCGGCGACGCCGTGGACAGGTTCTTGCTGGGCGCGACGAAGAAGGCCAGCCCGTTGCCGCTCACCGTCACGTAGTCGGAGACGATGGCGAACACGAAGGTCGTCGAGAAGGTCCGGGCAGTGCGGTTCTGCGCCGACGCCGACGCCCTGTCGTGGAAGCGGAGCGGTGCCGGGTGGAACGCGTGGCCCTTCAACTGGGACGTGACGTTGGTGAGCATGAGCTTGCCGTCCGGCTCGACCACGGCCATGCCATCGAGGTCGAGCCCCGCGCCAGTGAAGCCGTTGTAGATAAACTGGCCGTCACCGCCACCGCCGGCTGCTGGCGCCGCCGCATGGCTGAGGCCATGGAGCTGGAAGAGAAGCAGAAGAAACGGGAGGCTGGCAGTGGCCTGCATCGATCTCTTGTCACTTGGAGCAGAGCAGCAGCAATGTTGTAGGTGGCAGATTAGTGGATTTGTGTCTCCGGCAGGCAAGCGGACATGAACACCTTTGAGGTAGAACTGCAAAAGTAATTGACTATTTTCTTTCCGTTTTCTATGATCACATAAAAAAAGAAGAAAGATCCACACTTTCTTCTCGTTTCTGTAGCGAGTCAAACGCGGATTTTCGGTCTGACAACTTCTTGGCCAACACTATTACCAGGTAACAAGAATAGTTTATACCACCAAACATTTTCAAGATGATCTTTCTCGGTCGTTTATTAATTTACCACCAAACATTTTCAAGATGATCTTTCTCGAATGATATGTCAGGTAAAAATACCCAAAATTTACAGTACTTAGCCAAGGTACTTGAAATCTCAGCATAACTGATGGAATCAAATTTACCATCTGTTCGCTTGATCTTATCAGCCAGAATCAGTCAGTCATTCAGCAGTATTTTTTTTTAACAACAAATCAGCATCAGCCAGCCAGAAACTATCCAGCGAACAGTTAAAATTTATCTGGTATTGCTCTCATCGGAACCTGCCGGAGAGCCCGGTAACCGTCGAAGAGTTGAAACTTGAAACCCTACCACTGTCTCCGGTCATAATGACACTATTGACTTTTAATGGTCTTCCGTCTTCGACTTTTAATAATGATAGTCTTTCTTACTAAAGTATTGAGTATACCTATGTGTTCAAAATGTAGGTTGTTTTTCATTGTGGGAAGCAAAATTGTCTAATTTCAATAAATTTGTAAAATGCACAAACATCTGTGACATCAAATTAGTTTCATTAAATTCATCATGAACTTTTTTGATAGCATATTTATTTGGTATTGTAAATACTAATATATTTTTTTTATAAATGAGATCAAAGTTAGAAAATTTGATGACTTATGACAAAACTAAATTACATTTTTCAAGACAAATATACACATGATTTTTTTTCTCTCCAAGCTAAATATTTTGAAAAATATTGATGGGCAAAGTTTTGAAGATTTGACCACATTTGCCCAAAGCGTCGGGTAATAGTGACAGGAGTGTTTCTAAATGAAAAAAAAACTAGTGACAGGACCGAGTTTTTTTTTTACAACAGATAGGAGATGAGTTGATGCAGTTGTCGTGCTTAAATGCTTTGGGCCAAAGCAAGCAAACAAACAAGGACGAAAAGAATTCTTCCGCTACAGTTAGTAGGATGGGGACATGATCACTGTTTTCTACATTGAGAATTGAGGCCTTGTTTAGATCCAAAAATCTCGTGGCACATGTATGGAGTATTAAATGTAGACGAAAAAAACTAATTACACAGTTTGGTTGGAAATCACGAGATGAACATTTTGAGCCTAATTAGTCCGTGATTTGACACTAAATAGCTACAGTAACAAATATGCTAATGATGGATTAATTAGGCTTAATAAATTTGTCTCGCGGTTTCTAAGCAAACTATGTAATTAGTTTTTTTATTAGTATTCGAAAACCTCTTCCGACATCGCACAAAACATCCGATGTGACATTTTTCTAAAAAAACTTTTCACCAACTAAACCCACCCTGAATCGATCGTTGATTCATGGCATTTCTGGTTCAGAAGTCAAGTCAAGCTGAAAATGATGGGAAGACATGAAGTTTCAAATTCGAAGCTGGACTTCTGGCTTCAGGGCAGCGCATCAATGACATATTGAGATGGACAGGTCGAGGGCTGCTACAGGTTCAAGGGCAGTGAAGGAGCTTGGACATGGAACAGAGCATTTCAATATCTAGACTTCACGGATGATTTTACAGGAGAATTTGTTGAAGGCTAATGGAGGTTGCTGTCTAGTAGTGGCTTGGGATAAGGTTTTGAGGCGGTTGGATTTTGGAGGCCTAGACATCTCCAATTTGGAGGTAATGGTCTAGGCGCTACAAATCAGGTGGCAATAGTTTAGAAGAGCAGAGCTGATCGGCCATGGACTTACCTAGCTTGAGCTTCCCTCGCATCCTAACTTGATAGCCCTATTTGCCACTGTGGTCACTTTGGAGGTAGGAAATGAAAACGACACTCTTTTCTGGACAGATCGTTGGCTGCACGGTTGCTCAATTGAACATCTTGCACCAACCGTCTTTGCATGTGTCCGTCCAAGTATCCGCAAGAACCGGACGGTGACTAAGGCTCTCAACAATGGGAAATGGCCTAGGGACATCCAAGGAGGCTTATCTTGGGTTGGTATTAGAGAGAGTTGGTACTAGAGAATTCCTACAATTATGGGAGTGTCTCATATATAGAAATTGCTTTGACTAACCAAGAGGATCGTCACATTTGGAGGCCAGATGCTAGCAGATGTTACTCCTCCAAATCTGTCCATAAAGCTTATTTCCTTAGCGCGATGACATTTGAGCCTTGGCATCGGCTATGGAAGACCTGGGCCCTGGCTAAATGCAAAATGTTTTTGTGGTTGACAATCTGAAACAGATGTTGGACCACAGAAAGGCTTGCTAAGAGGGGCCTCTCCCATCTGGATAAATGCCCTCTATGTGATCAAGAAGATGTTACGATATAACACAATTTAACGTGTGTTGTGGCAAGACAAGTATGGTTCAGATTGCTCCATCCATTGGACCTAACACATTTAGTCCCTCAACAAAATGAAAGGGGCTTTGTCGGCGCAAGATGATGAGAAGAGTTAAAAAGGAGCACAAAAAGGTGTGAACACTCTAATTATTCTCGACGCCCTGGATTATTTAGAAACATAGAAGTGCTCGTGTGTTTGAGGGGGCTTCCTTTTTGGTTAACAACTTTGTGTGAACTGAAGGATGAGCACAACTTATGGTTCATGGCTGGTGCAAAGAAACAGCATGGGATAGGTCTTATTATTGCAATCTAGCGCAGTTGGGCTTAGTTGAGTCAAGTGTGTTTGCTATGTGCAAGTATTTTGAGTATGTGTAATTCCCTTACTCCTATTTGGTCCTCATATGAGTGAGGTTCGTGTTGAGGACCGCCCCTTCTCTCTGATACAATGAAAAGCAGCTCCCTGCGTTAAAAAAAAAGAATTCTAAATTATTTTTTGACATACATCTATATAAACTAGAAGAACGCCCCACGTGTTGTTGCGGGAATCGCTGGTGAAATTATACTACTTATATTTACTAATATGATTGAATAAATATTATAATACATGTTAGTGGATGATTTTTAGCATTCTGATGTGGATAACTAAATATATGTTAGTAAATGATATGGTTTGCTAATGTGAATAGCTTGAATGAAGACATAATGGCATGTGTTAGTTGGATGTTAATGTAGACACTTTGCATGGTGAGATAGTTGAATGTGCTAGTGGGATGTTCTAGTGGATGTTGATGTGGACACTTTGCACGGCAAGATAAATTGTTAGTGGAGTTTATCTTTATAAGAGATATAAATTTGCAGCTCTCGATTGAAAAAATGATTTAATGTTGAACAATCTTGATTTTTATGAATGGATAGGTAGATCTTACCCGAGCTTTGCAGTGTATCAAAATTATGCAGTCTAGTGTGAATTTAAATTTCAAAAGCTTTTAGTATGAAGAGAAGTCTTGTTGAAAACTAATCTGAGGGCATGTTTGCATCATGGTTTTACATAGCGGGCTATTTGCGGTTATAGCTTATGAGGAGAGCCTATGCTAAGCTATTGTTATTTTCGTCGCTAAATTGCTTAGCTGTAGCATTGAAATAGCGGCACTATTTCTATTACAAGTATAACAATGACAATCTAGTTATTATCTACTTATCTTTTGTTGCTAACTTGGTAAATTGAACACTTAAGTTTCATAAATCATTGCTATAATATTATATTAAGCAATATTTCCTAGACTCCTAGAACCTTGGAAACATGTTTGTGTCCATCAAATTTCATGATTGTCATTTTTTGTTGAATCAATTACTTATATTTTTCATAGCTTTTTTTTAGAAAAACATTATCTGTCAGAATTTCGCTTTAGCTTTATAAGTCCTAGAAAAAAGATGCCGCTATTTGCTATAGCCCACAATTTTAAACCTTGGTGGATTCAAGAGCTAATTATTAGCTAGCTAAAAATTAACTAAATTTTGTCCTAGTGCACCCAAATAAAAGGCGTGCTAATTTTTTAGCCTAGCCTTCAACTAGTTGTTAGCCAATTTTAACTAATTTGACCTAATTTTCAGCCCAACTAGTAACAGCTCTAGGTCATCCAAGTAGCTGGAGAACAATTTTTATGAGACCACGAACACCAGATAATACAATTGATTTTGCGTTAGAAAATAGCGGTGGCATCTGCGTATCAGTTCCTTGTGATCGCCAGAGTGCAGCGCCCGTCATTGTCATTTTAACTTAGACCAAACTGGAAACGCGCATTCCCACGTCTCAACACGATCAGCTACGCATGCAAACAAATACCGAAGGCATGAGTGCTTGACCTGATGTAAGCAATACAGAAGGCGTAGTGCTTGACTTTACACCATGTTACACCGCCCGAGCACAAGGTTTCATGCTTTAATTAACTGCTAGTGGGGTTCAAAATTTCGGCGAAATTCCGCGAATTTCGGGTATTTTGGTGGTGGCCGAAAGAAAAATCCAAAATTTTATAGTACGCTAATACATTTACTGTATAACTCTAGACTTATATTTTCTATTGTTTATATTGCATATTCTTCTATTCAATAGATGTGTAGTGATAAATCATACTAATATTTATTTAGATTTATTTTTTTAGAAAAAAGCATACTTTATGTGCTAGTCTCTAAAAAAATGTCGGCTGAATTTCGCGAAATTCGGTAATTTCGGTGGTGGCCGAAATTTTTGTGATACCGACACAATGTTCCTTGATCAGGCTGCTTAAAAGGCAACCTGCGCTGATCAAGATCAAGTCATCAAGGTGATGGTGGCCTGGGCAACCTCTTCACGATTTCCTGCCAGAGATATTCATTAGGTTAAGATGATTGCATCCAAAGACCTAAACTTGGAACAGCACATGAACATATTGTGGCAGGGAGACTAATGTGGAGCAAAATGTGCTCAACATTTCAGTGTGCTGGTCAAAATATCCACACAGAAAGGCTACTTTTGGCTGTGGTGGTGAGAATAGGAAAGTATCAGACCTGCTACACCTAACCTATAAAAAATGCGTTTGCAGTTTACCAATGTGCTAGAGGAATAATTCCATTACTTGGCTAACCCTAGAAGGGTAGCTATATAGTTCCATACATGGGCCACATGGGCCTTAGCCTCATGGGCCTACATATACTCCAACACCCCCCCGCAGTCTGAACTACCGTCGCAGCGGAGTTCGAGGCTGAAACAAGAAAGAACACACACAACCCCTCCACAGACGCAACTAGCCACTGGTGATGTTGAGGCTGGAGCGAAAGTCGGCGAAGGTCGAGGACGGGAGGCCTTTGGTGAAGATGTCCGCGAACTGGGAGGTCGTCGGGACATGAAGGACCCGCACCTCGCCCATGGCCACCCGATCACGGACAAAGTGGAGGTCGATCTCGACATGCTTCGTCCGCTGGTGCTGGATGGGGTTGGTGGAGAGGTAGACCGCACTGACGTTGTCGCAGTAGATCAGTGTGCTCCTGGAGGGCGGAGTGTGCAACTCAGCAAGCAGCTGCCGGAGCCAGGCGGCCTCCGCCACGCCGTTAGCCACGGCGCGGTACTCCGCCTCGGCACTGGACCGGGAGACCACCGGCTGGCGCTTGGACGACCAAGACACCAGGTTGCCGCCCAGGAAGACGGCGTAGCCGGAGGTGGAGCGGCGAGTATCCGGGCACCCGGCCCAGTCAGCGTCGGTGTAGACAACGAGGTCGGTGGAGGAGGCCCGGTGGAGGAGGAGGCCGTAGTCGAGTGTGCCCCGGAGGTAGCGGAGGAGACGCTTGAGAGCCGTGAGGTGAGGCTCCCGGGGATCATGCATGTGGAGGCAGACCTGCTGGACTGCATAGGTGATGTCTGGCCGGGTGAAGGTGAGGTACTGAAGAGCCCCGGCAAGACTCCTGTACGCAGTAGGGTCGGCCACCGGTGGTCCCTCAGCCTCAGACAGCTTGCCCTGAATGTCGACCGGGGTGGAGCAGGGCTTGCAATCAGACATCCCAGCCCGCTCCAGGATATCCCGAGTGTACTGTCTCTGGTGAAGAAGGAGCCCAGCAGGACGGTGCTCAACAGTGACACCGAGAAAGTGATGGAGCTCACCCAGGTCCTTCATCGCAAACTCCTGCTGGAGAGCGGCAATGATCCGGCGGAGAAGAGGCTCGCTGGAGGCGGTGAGGACAATGTCATCAACATAGAGTAACAAGTATGCAGTGTCGGCCCCATGGTGGTAGACAAACAGGGACGTATCAGACTTGGCCTCCATGAACCCCAGGGTCAGCAAGAAAGCAGCAAACCGGTGGTTCCACGCCCGAGGTGCCTGCTTGAGGCCATAGAGTGACCTGTTGAGCCGGCAGACCATGTCAGGGCGGGTGTTGTCGACGAACCCCGCCGGCTGACTGCAGTATACCGTCTCGGTAAGAAGGCCATGGAGGAAGGCGTTCTTGACGTCCAGCTGGTGGACGGGCCAAGACCGAGCAAGTGCCAGTGATAGTACGGTACGGACGGTGGCCGGCTTGACCACCGGGCTGAAGGTCTCATCGTAGTCGACGCCGGGGCGCTGAGTGAAACCCCGGAGGACCCATCGAGCCTTGTAGCGCTCGAGAGAGCCGTCCGCTCGGTGCTTGTGAGTCCAAATCCACTTGCCGGTGACGACATTGGCGCCCGGCGGCCGGGGGCACCAACTCCCACGTCTGGTTGGCGAGTAGTGCGGCGTACTCCTCTTCCATCGCGCGGCGCCAGTGAGGGTCCAACAGGGCGTCGCGGACGGAGGAGGGTACCGGAGAGACCACCGCGTCGCCGGTCGAAGCCTCGAGGGCACGAGGCGGCAAGGTGCCAGCCGTGTGCCGTGTCACCATCGGGTGAACATGCCGCGGGTGTCGGTGAAGTAGCGGCGGGTGGTAGACCGGCGGAACGCCACGGGCCGGCGGAGACAGTGGCGGTGGTGTCGGTGTTCCCGGCGGAGAAGGGACCGGGACCACGAGCGGCGGTGGCCGCGGCCTGCGCTGGTATACCCGTACCGGCGCGGCAAAACTCGACGGAGCCGCCGGGGCAGGTGCCGAGACAGGGTCCGGCATCGGCAACCGGCACGACCCCCCCGGGGCAGAAGCGGGGGACGAAGGCCCCGGGTCTGCACCAACTGGAGAAGGCGGGGCCGCACCGGAGGACGAGGGGCCCGGACTCGCAGGGGAGCCGGGACCGGTGGCCGGCTCAGAGCGCGTCGAGGCGGTACCTGCAGGGGACCACAAAGAAGGTGGCTGGACCACCGGGTCAGTGGGAAATAGATCGGGTGGGTCAGTGACCGGAGGTGTAGTGGTGCTGGAAAAGGGAAAGACGGACTCATCGAAGACCACATGGCGCGAGATGAGAACACGTCGGGAGGTAAGGTCGAAGCACCGGTACCCCTTGTGATCAGGGGAGTACCCGAGGAAGACACAGAGCGTGGAGCGAGGGTCCAGCTTGTGAGAAGAAGTGGCAGCAGTGTTGGGGTAACAAGCACACCCAAACACGCGAAGGTGATCATACCGAGGCGGGGTACCAAAGAGGGCGTGGTGAGGAGTGGGAGCGGTACAGGCAGCGGAAGGAAGGCGGTTAAGAAGGTAGGTGGAGGTGTGCAGGCCCTCAGCCCAGAAGCGAGCAGGAAGAGAGGCCTGAAACAGGAGAGTGCGCACGGTGTCGTTTGTGGTGCGAATCATCCGCTCGGCCTTGCCATTCTGCGAGGAGGTGTATGGGCAAGACATGCGGAGCTGAACACCGTGAGAGAGGAAGAAATCTCGGGCGGTGGAGTTATCAAACTCGCGACCATTGTCACACTGGACGGCCTTGATGGTGAGACCGAACTGAGTAGACACCCAAGTAAAGAAGTGAAGGAGCGTGGTAAACGTATCAGACTTCGCACGAAGAGGAAAAGTCCACGAATAATGCGAAAAATCATCAACAACCACAAGATAGTACTTATAACCAGAAATACTGATAACAGGAGATGTCCATAGGTCGCAATGTACAAGATCAAAAATGCGGGCCGCATGAGAAGAAGAACTAGAAAAAGGAAGACGAACATGTCGGCCCAATTGGCACGCATGACTAGGGATGAAAACGGAACAGAAATATTCCGAATTGACCGTTTTCGTTTTCTATATTATGAACCGTTTTTTAACGTGAAAAATTGTCAGTTTCAATTTGTTTCACAACCATTTTCAATTATTTTTTGTACTCTTTAATTGCTAAATATAGAAATATCCCGAACCGACCGTTTTCGTTTTTCTATATCGTAAGTCCGTTTCCGACCGTTTTCATCCTTACGCATGACACAGTTGCTCATCATGAGCTCGAGTACATGGAAGACCAGAGCTACGACTGAGCTGTATCAGGGCATCACGTCCAGGATGGCCGAGGCGCCGGTGCCAAGTAGTAGAGGAAGTAGAAGCGACGAAGGCAGCTGACAAAAGGGACGGCGAAGAAGACGAATGCGCCGCCGGGAAGCGAAGGGTGTAAAGGGGCCCGGTGCTGTCACATCGGAGCAGAGGACGCCGGGTAGCCAAATCCTTTACAGTAAGACCAGAAGAGTCAAATTCCACAGAACAAGAATTGTCAGCTGTAAAACGACGAATAGAAAGAAGGTTATGAACCATAGAGGGGGCAACAAGAACATCTAGAAGGCGAAAGGAGCCATGAGCACCGGCGGTACCCACAGATGAGACTGGAATACAAGAGCCATTTGCGACCATAATGGACGAAGGAAGAGAGGAAGAGGGAGAGTGAATCGACGAAAGAATACCGGGGTCAGGAGTAGTGTGGTAGGTGGCCCCCGAATCGGCGATCCACTCGGGCCCGACCGGAGGTGTCAGGCTCATGGTACCGAACGAGCGAGCCAGGGCCGCCTGGTCCCATCCAGAGACCCCCGGTGGAGGCCCGGAAGGTCCGAAGGGAGGAACCCAAGCGGCAGGCGGCGGAGCAGGGACGGCGCTGAGTGGAGGACCAGCGGGAGAGGTGCCGGTGAGCATGGCCATCGGTGGACGCGAGGCGGTCCCGGTGGCGTGGTAGGGCCACATGGAGATGCGCCCAGACCACGGGTGCTGGAAGGAGGGCCATGGTGCCCCCCCTGTGGTCCACCGGGTGCCGGGGCCTGTGGAGGTGCACCCCGGCCCCCTCCACGACCCCCGCCGCGGCGACGACGGCCGCCCCGACCCCCCCACCTCCGCTCGGCCCGGAGGGAGGGGGACCCAGAAGAGACGACGGCGGTGGAGCAGACGGGCGCGGCGAAGTAGCAGCGAGAGCTGTCGAGGAGGCCCCCGGCGAAGCCGTGGAACCTGGCTGGAGGCCCTGCGTAAGCTCCTCCATGACGAGATCGTCACGGACCTCCAGGAAGGTGGGGAAGGGCCGCTGGCGGGTGATCCACGTCCGGAGGTGGGCGTAGCGGTCGCTGAGCCCCCGGAGGACGTTGAGGACCAAGATCCGATCCTCCACGGGCCACCCGAGATCCCCCAGCGAGTCAGCCATGGCCTTCATCCGACGGCAGAACTCACCGACGGAGAGGTCACCCTGGACGAAGGTGCGGAAGCTCGCGTCGAGGCGGAGAGCCCGGGCCTCAGCGTTGCCCAGGAACTGACCCTCAAGGGCCAGCCACGCCCGGCGCGCGTCAGGGGAGGTGCGGACGGGGTCGTGGAGGTCCAGGGAGATCGTCCCCAGGATCCAGGAGAGGACGATGCTGTCGAGTCGGAACCACGACGACGTCTGGACAGTGACCGGGGCGTCGAGGAGGACGTGGTCGTCGAGGGCGTAGCGGCGAAGGGTGAGAACCACCAGATCCTGCCAACGGGCGTAGGAAGGAGACTCCGGCTCGAGGACGACCGGGACGAGAAGTCGAATGTTCTGGACCCCCCCAGCCTGGTAGTGGAGCTGGGCCACGAGGGGATCAGCAGGGTCATGCCAGATGACGGTGGTGTGGGAGATAGGACGCCCCGGCGAGGCAGAGGAGGTGGCACCAATGTCCCGGGAGGCGGGCGGAACGAGAAGCTGCTCCGCCTCGGCGATCTGGCGAGCCAGAGCGTCGGCCGCGTTGCGCTCGCGCTCCCACACGAGAGCCGCCGCGCGTACACGAGCCTGGCCTTCCGCCGCAGCAGCACGGGCAGCCACAAGGGCGGCAGCGAGAGTGGAGTCCGTCCCCGGGGCGCGTGGAAGATGAGGGCCACCAAGAAGAAGATCAACAGAGGCACCGGCACCGGCACCAGCGGGGTCCCCCGGATCAGCTGTAGGACGGAGGAGCGGCTGGACAGCTTCGGGCTGGACCACCCCCGCAGGCGCGACGTCTTCGGTGCCGTCCCCCACGGTGCCTAGGTCAGAGGAGGTGGCCAAGGCATGGGCTGCCGCAGTGCCCTGAGCAGCAGCAGCAGCCGCAGGGGAGGAAGGGAGGGGGCACTGCTGGAGGTGGCGTGCAGCAGCCAGAGGGGGGCGGGTGGTGCCTGGCACATGGGGGAGGGAAGGGCGGGCGGCACCAGGAGGAAGGGGATGGTGGCCGGCGGCCAGGGGATGGCCGGCGGGTGGTTGGTGGCCGGCGGCCAGGGGATGGCCGGCGGGAAGAGGGTGGCCGGCGGCCAGGTCCTGGCCGGCGGGTGGGAGATGGCCAGCGGGCAGTGGGTGACCGGCGGGAGGAAGGTGCGGGCCTGGAGCGGAAATCCCAGGGGCGCCGGCCAAGATCTGGGCCCAGGAAGGAGAGGGAGAAGAGGGGAAGAAGGAGTAGAGGGAGGGGGGAGGGGGAGGGCCGCCGGCCATGGTGGCTGGACCGGCGGCGGCGCCTCCAGGAGAGGGGCGGCGGCCGGAAGCAGGGGAAAAGAAAAAAACCCTATGCTCTGATTACCATGCTAGAGGAATAATTCCATTACTTGGCTAACCCTAGAAGGGTAGCTATATAGTTCCATACATGGGCCACATGGGCCTTAGCCTCATGGGCCTACATATACTCCAACACAATGATTTGACATGTAAATCTGTTTCTTTTTACTCCAAGAACAAGACAACTAGCACACCAGAGACAATGGCCCAAACCAAATTCAAAAAGTTCTGGGAGTTCCTTTTGGATGGGCCAGACTCCAGCAGACATACCCAAAATTTCGGTCACGTGGGGAACGCATTAGAAATGATAACTGCAGAAGATTTAACTAGCATATGGTCTTGATCCTGCTTTTTTTAGATCACCTCAAAATTTCGGTCACGTGGGGAATGCATTAGAAATGATAACTGCAGAAGATTTGACTAGCATATGGTCTTGATCCTGCTTTTTTCAGACCACCTTGATCCTGATTGAGATGGGGGGTTTCTTGATACTGAAGGAACTAGTCAGCAGTGCAGTCAAGGCACTAAACATCTGATCCTTTCCCACTTCTCTTGCTGCCAATCTTTTGGCCAACACTTTTGCAACACTCCAAAAATTAAAACCACGAGCCTAGATATTTTTCATGTTCTCATTATTAGTAACTTTGTCAAAAACAATGCGCAATATGCTCCTGATACACACCTCAACGAGTTGGTTTATGTTATCAGCCGTTTTTGAAGATGTCTCAATGAAAAAACATACTATTACTTTCTGCATACTCTTGCGCTTCCTTCAACAACCGAAGCATAATATCAAAACCTTTAACATTAACTATTTAGAGTGATGAAGTTACTTCCTCCATCCAACAAAAAGTTTCATACTCACTTCTCCAAGAGTAAAACATTTTCAACTTTAACCAAATATATACAAGGAATATTAACATTTATGTTGCATAGTAAGTATCATTAGATTAATTGTTAAATATATTTCATAATAAACTTATTTGCATATATAAATATTGCTAATATTTTCTACAAACTTAGTCAAATTTAAGTTTGACCTACACAAAACCCTAGGCGAGTTCCTTTTTGGGACGGGGACGTGGGGGGGGGGGGGGTGCGGGGAAGGAAGAAGTAATCTTATTTGCATACCTGAGAATATACAGTACGATTTTCATGCAAATCAGCCTATTCCAACCAAAGCCATAATCATATCAGGACCTCCATGTTTTTTAAGTTCCTGAAGATCGGGAAAACAAAGTGATGAAAATTTTGGACTTTCCTTGCACCAAAGCGAAAGAAGGTATCATCATTTCATAACTAAATATTTAGCTATGAAAATGCATAGCCAAATAACAATAAATTAGGGCAGATGCTATGCAACTGCTTGCCGATTTCATGTGACTCTGGAACAATCATCGACAAAACACTTTAACCCCTCAGAATTGCAGTACAAGATGTGTTCTTAGTTAAATGATTCTGGACTGGTTATGTCATAGACAACAAATGAAGAACTAGCTCCTTGGTAGTAAAGCGGAAGGCAGCAGCTGAAAATTGACTGATTTCCTGAATTTTGCAGAAAAATCATTACTATGCTTTCATATGAAATAGGTCAAGTACTACTTGAAACTGAGGATAAGTGGGTACTTCTTAAGGCAGATCAATGCAAATATGTGTTACATGTCAAAACTTACAATTAAAACGAAGTCCTAATAGGTACCTCTCTTGGCCAGCAGTATCCCGTATTTCAAACTTCACTGTTGTGGAGTCCTCTAATGCCAATGTTTGTGACAAAAATAACGCACCAACAGTTACCTAAATTCATTTTTAATGAAAGAAGTTGAAGCGAAATAGCACATGAAGAAAAGGTAAAGTGCAGATGTGTCTACTGTTCATGAAACCCAAAAACGTTAGTTCATGGTTTAAGCTTGGAAGTAGGGTCAAACTGGCCACGGACAAAGCGGAGAACAATGCATCTCTTCCCAACACCAGTCTCCAAGTTATGCCAACTATGCAAGAGGAACAAATAAGAGAAACTGAGAACAAATGGTATATACTTCTTTAGTGCTGATGTGCTAACAAAACACATGCCAGATACATATAAGAACAAGAAGAATTATAATGACAGAATTACAATTAAATTTGTGAATAACCATATCAAAGTACGACTATAGATAAAAGGTCCAAAAAGATTGTGATTAGCACACCTTCACTCGGAGGCTTTGGAATCAGTATCTGGATTCCCATTGTACCTTCACTCGGAGGTTTTTGTACTAAAAGGCCCAAAAAGACTCTGATTAGCAAACCCTCCAGCATTAGTAGGTAAACGAGGGGAAATCGTATAGCTGTATCAATACATGTCATGGCAAAAAAAAGTGTTTCTACTCCTACTCTAAACTCCAATAGTGATTTACCCTCACTTTTTTTTAACTTTGTGATTTTGCCCTTGTTATTTTAAAATGAAGCAAACTAAAAATGTCACATTGTAACAATGATGATTAAAAAGCCAAGTGAGTGACTGGCAGATGAAAATTCAATAGAATTAATTTCAATTCCATTTTAGGTTCAGGAAGACTATTTACACTGTTTCATAGTTTTCCATTGATCCTACTAACATATACTACCTCCATTCAGCATTCGGTAACGGTTGACGTTTGTAACCAGACATCTGTATCGGAAATGAGCTAATGTTCTTTGTCGGAACGTCAAACAAATGAAAAAAAGCATTAAGAGGAACGATCCTCCCCCAATCCCACTGAATCCTGAATCCTGAATCACAAGTATCAGTACTTGTTGGGCATCAAATCTTTTGCGTATTCGAAAGAAAAAAAGGGTACTTGTTGGGCAGGCCTAACAAGTACTCCCTCCGTCCCAGAAAAAGTGTCGTTTTAGGTTTTTCAGACATCGTGTTTGACCGTTCATCTTATTCAAATTTTTTTAATAAATATTATTTATTTTGTTATGACTTATTTTATCATTAGAGATACTTCAATAATGATTTATTTATTTTATAATTTGCATAAAATTTTTGAATAAGACGAACGGTCAAACACGATGTCTGAAAAACCTAAAACGACACTTTTTCTGGGACGGAGGGAGTAATTGCTAATTATTGTGTCTTTTCTTTTTGGCCGTTAGCGATGCTAATTTGTGTCTTGAGCTCCCTGCCAATGCAGCAGTACTTGTTGGGCAGGCCCATGAACTATGATCTGAACTTGGGATCATGCCTTAATACAAAAGGCCCACCTAATTTGGATGCCACACACCAAGATGCCAGTTTGTAACCCTGAGCTTCGGAAGCCACAGCAGCAGCACAACGGAAGTTGATCCTCTCTTCTGGTTCTGTTACCTGGAAAAGAACCGACAGCAGCAGCCATCGACGTGGGTCATATAGTATGGGCCAGCCCAAGATATTAGTTTTGCCCCAGACCAAGGAGGGCGACAATGTAAGGAAACGGGCACGCTAGATGGGCCAAAGCTGTGCCCTGCCGAGTAGCCTAGTGGAAAGTGGCTACCTGTGGTTAGGTCCGTCCAAGAAGCATCCAGTTGGTTCGCCTGAAAGGCCCAGCCGAGCCGAACCGTCTCCGGTACGTAGCAGGGTGCAGAGAACATATTGGCGGCTACTGTATTGCACAGTGAGGCCAAGCTGCTCAGTGGCGTCCCTTGCCTTGCCCACTGGTAGATGCGAGATGTTGATTGAATGCTGACCATCTCTTCCGCAGAGATTTCGTGATTTCTCACGGTCTTCCGCCCCTTCACAAGCATACAATGTACTGTACATGCGCTAGAGTATTACTGAACCCCGCCACGTGCCGACCATGCACGCCGCGCAGGGCGATTCCTTGCATTGCATCGCATGATCGATCCACGGCTAGGCGGCAGCCGCCAGGCCAGCACGGGCACGGCATGGCCCATCCATCCCATCCTCGCTAGCCGCTCCGAATCATTGCCGCCATGCCATGTCGGCATCACCCTTCGCATCAGACGTCACCGGTCAGGCGGTCACCCCACGTCCATGAATCCATGATCCGTCACCATACGTCGAAGCAGCCGCCGGACCAGTCCGAGCCGTGCGGCGGCCAGCAGTCCAGGCGTCCAGCACGGCTAGTAACTGGCAAACAAACGCCAACCGAACCACAATCCACCCGCGCGGCATTCCCCGAGAGCCGAGACCGAGAGATCGCGGCGACGTCTCCAACTTCGTTCTCCTCGGCGGACGGCGGCCGGGGCCGCGCCTCGGCCACGTCGCAGTCCAGTGGGAAACGTACGACGCCGCGCGCGCGGGCACGGCCAATCGAAAACGACGACGATGAATAAACCCAGCGGCCGCGTACCCTACAGCGACAGGCAGCGCACACTGGCGTTCAGTCGCCGGCCGGCAAATCTTCCATGCCGGACGGGTTCTCGCTCCTTCTCCAGGACGAACCAAGTTTCAACGTCCGATTGTTTGCACTAGGCGGCGCCGGTGCATGCATGTGCATGGAAGATTTGTCGTTGCGGTTGCTTTCTGCTCGTCCTGCGTCGCTGCGTCACACGCA
This sequence comes from Saccharum hybrid cultivar R570, assembly GCA_038087645.1. Lineage (NCBI taxonomy): Eukaryota > Viridiplantae > Streptophyta > Magnoliopsida > Poales > Poaceae > Saccharum > Saccharum hybrid cultivar. The sequence continues at coordinate 8,124,968 of JAQSUU010000066.1, forward strand.
CTCACATCTCTCCCCTGGGTGACTCGGAAGATGCAGCGCACATGGACGAACGACTGGGCTGGGGAAGTCAAGCTAGCCAGGCCAGCTGCCAAGGGATCGGGACGTACCGAGAGTCCGAGACGCACAGCCTCGTCTCCTCCGGTCCCTTGTTTCATGGAAACAGAACTGCAAAAACAAGGTTCGGATTGATTGAAACTTGAGGGTGATGTACCGGCCGGACTAGTAGTACCAGCATTGTTGGCGGCTGGCGCCATCGACGATGCTGCTTGCTGCGCGCGGCGACAAAAATAATTAAATACTTCTGTATCGATAGTCGTCGCGTTGCTTTGCCCGTGTTTAGATACTAAATTTGCCTTCCAAATTCTACTATATAAAAAGAAGATTCTCATCACATGAAAATATCGGCACATGCATGGAGTACTAAATATAGATAAAATCAAAAATTAATTGCACAGTTTTATTGTACTTTGCGAGACGAACGTTTTGAACCTAATTAGTGAATGTTTGAACAATTTTTACCAAATACAAACAAAATACTACAGTACTACACAGTGATTCGGCCCACGCCAATTCGGCCGAACTAAACTAGGCCTTTGGAGCGAAGCAAGCAGGAATCGATCGACAGCCAGCGACGTGTGGATGCACGGCGTCCGTGCTCCTGTTTTCTGGGGGGCCGGAACGAGAGGCACAGTGCGGCAAGGCTCTCAACATCTGCGATCTGTACGTTGGGCAGTGGCTGCCCGATTCAATTATGCGGTCGTCTCTTCTCTTTTTTAGCATGAAAGAAAAAAGAAAAAACGAGAACGGGTCACGTACTATACTGTGGTAGTAATCTTGCATTGTTTCACTTTCACCGAGATTGAAAAAGAAAACAAACATGGCCTCAGTTCTTCTTTAATAAATTAAAAAATGATGGAACCCCAGCAGTACTGTACAAGCACTCGAGCATGGTGCATGGAGTTTGGAGGTCCACCTCCGTATCCAGGATGCATGACCTGGTGCTCTCCTCCAAAGTCCAGACCGCACGCTCACGTGCCCACTAGCAACACGCGACTCTAGCTTGAGGATCAGCAGAAACATGAGCCGGCAAGCGGGCTTTCGCCGTGCGTGACATTGTGCCCGCGATTTGGCGTGGCTATCCCTACCTGGCCTGGCCTCCACGTGACCACGTCCGCGGCGTCTCTCGCTCACGGCTCACCAGTCACCACACTGTTCCTTGTCATGAGTTGCTGCTGCTGCTGCAGTGTCATCCTGAAAGGCTGAAACGAACCATCAGGCCGGGTACGGCCGCTAGCGTGGGTTTTATCGACCCTGTTGCTATCTCTAGCTAGTAGTACTACTATAGCACCGCCGTGCATGTTCAATACGATCGGTGAGGTAATTTGACGGTCAGATGGCTGCTGATCAGCGTGGAGTTGAAAGGTCATCGATCTGCCATCGCTCGGGGCTTCGCGGTTGCATCAGTACGTCCCTAGAAGGCTCGAATGATCCAGAGGGCGCATGCAGAGCATCAGTACGTCCCTAGAAGGCTCAGCAGCCACTCGTCGTCGTGGATCCAATGGTTACATTGCATGCGGTTAAGATTCGTCGGTCGTCGCCCGTCGTCCGTCGCCGCCCCGTTGGATTGGAGGAAAGTCACAGAAATTTTGGAGGAAGTAATTCCGGAGGAAAGGAAACGAGAGATGCCGTTTGGATCAAAGGAACCTTCCCTACTGTTCCAGAGGAAAGGAAACTGCTTGCACACAAAACGCAGGAACGAGAAAATCCACTCCGACCCAAGGGAACGGAGGGAACGGTGCGCTCGCTCTCTCGACTCTCCCGCCACGGGCTTTCTTCCTCCCGCCACTGCCTTTCTCTCTCCACAAAACGTACGTGTGATTGTGTCTACTACTTGTCTTGCTAGTCTGGATGGGAGGTGCAACTCTCCACGGTATGCAGCAGCATGCTTATATAGCGCCGAGCAGCAAGCAAAGGCTAGAATACATGAGCAATTTCTGACCTGGCAAGCCAACGGCAACTGGCGAACAGCATCAGACCAGGAAAGAAACCAATGACTACTAGTGTATGCCAACGGCTACTTGTTCATTAAAAAATGTGAAGACTCAAATTCATTTCCTACAATCCAAACGGTCCAAATGTTTCATTCCTATGGTTTCCAATCCTGTAGTTTTTCACTTTTTACTTTTCTTTATTCCTGTGTTTCCTATCATTCCTCTGTTTTACGTTCCTTTGTTCCAAACGGGACCTTAGCCAAGGGCGGAGCCAGGAATCGAATATAGGGGCAGTACAAATAAATCTAGTTTTCTTGTGCACCTGCAAAGAACGAAGAACAAAAGGGGAAGACGAAGACAACATGCCTAGCAGCTGGGCGTCGGTAGGAGGCAGCTTCCGGTAGCGACCGGTGGTGATGCGGCGTCCGATGTGTCTATGTCCTGTCTCTGCTTCCTGCTCGTGCTGCGTGCGATGATGCAAGAGCTGAGAGCGTGTGATGTGTTCTAGACGAGAAGCCAAACAGTCAAGGAGATGAAGAGGCACATTGCGGACGGAACAAAATTACAGAATACGGCTGCTCGTCTTCTCATATTCCTCCTAATTAGGCTGTTGGCTTGCTTTTATCGTGGGCTCCAAATGTTACTTGGAACTTGGACTTAGAACTAAGGGGGGCCAAAGCCTATAATTGTGCTAATAGATCCATGTATATAAGTAACATAATAGGGAATTAACAGCCTGTTGGGGGAGGTCAGGCCCCCTTAGCCCCCCCCTCCCTCTGCCCCCTGTACCCAAGTCCACACGTAGTAGAAAAGGGAGGTGTACACGTATAGTTGGCCAGCTAGGCCAGGCATGTTGGGCCAGTCCGGGCACGGCACTGAAAAGCACGGCCCAAGCAAGGCATGACCCAGTGCCCTTTGTGCCCGTGCCTGGCACGGCCCGGCCTTAGTGTCGTGCCTAGGCCGCTACCCCGGCCTGTAGTGCCGGTCCAGGCACGACATGGATATTAGGGCAGGCATGGTTGCGGCACGATGGAGCCCCTCCTAGTCGTTGATCCCCCTCCCCGATCCCTGTCGACCATTGGATATTACCATTGGAGGGGAGGACTATATAAGTCGGCACCCCCATTCGCCCCGTATCCATTGAAACCCTAAATCATTTCTCCGCCGTTCTCTCTCTCTCTCCTGTCTCGCTCTCCTCTCTGCGACGACGACTCTCCCTCTCCCTCCGGTGGCTCCTCTCTTCTTCTCGCCCTCTGGTGGCCTCTAGAGCCACTGCTGGCCGGCACTGGCACACGGCACGACCTCGTCTTGATCTCGCACCGTTGATGTAGCCTCGTCCTCTACTTGTCGTCCACCTCGTCATCTTAGTCGTCACTGTCGTTGACCTCACCGGACGTCGGCAGCTCTGGTGCTCCGGATGTTGGGTAAGATCTGCTCTGCTCCCCTCTTGATTTGTCTCGTCCTCTCTGTCTCACTACCTCTTAAGGCTCTAACTCTGTTTTTCCGTAGATCCCCTCTTGATTCGCATCCGTTGAGGAACCAGAGGGCCGGATCCGTGCTTTGTCGACGTCACCGGCGTTTCTGGTGCTCCAGCCGCCAAGGTAGAGTAAACCCTAACCCTAACCCTACCCCTAACCCTCTGTTCCCCTTGATCTTTACTGACTCTGTTTTTTTAAGCCGTTGAGGAGCCGGGCGCCGGCGAGTGACGATGGCCCCCTCCTCTGACGAGACAGTTGAGATCAGTGCCAATGATGAGAGGCGGATGTGTGGGCTGGCCGGAGATGACGACGAGGACGACATGTGCGAGGACGCTGCGGAGCTGTTCGGCCCTAGCATTGAGGCTCCCATCGATGTCGGCGGCGATGATCTAGAAGGCGGGGGAGGGGGCGAAGAAGAAGAGGACGAGAATGACGCCAAGCGCTCACGTCCCTCGACCTCGGTAGTGTGGCTCGATTTCAAGAAGCTCTTCAAAAAGGGCCCAAAGGTAAGAAGATCAGGTATGACGCTAAATGTATCCATTGCCATAAGGAGTACTCTGCTCTCTCTAGTGGTGGCACTGGTCACCTCACCTGTCATAGGGATAAATGCGTTAAGAGGCGTGAGAAAACTCGCATGTCTTAGTCTCAGATCTCTTTTAATCCTGATGGTAGTATGCGTAGTTGGGATTACTATCCTATGGTTGCTCGTACTGAACTGGTTCGATTACTTGCTAGGCTAGATGTTCCTATCAGTATGGGTGAAATTGATGCATTTGAAGAGTACATTAGAACTGCTCATAATCCTAAATATGTTCCTGTCTCTAGGCAAACCACCACTAGAGACATAGTGAAATTCTTCACTGATCGCAAGGCTAAGCTTGTTGAGACTCTTAGTTCTTCTACTGTTAATTGTGATTGTCTGACCTCTGACATTTGGTCTGGTAATACCAAAGAGGACTACCTTAGTGTTGTTGCTCATTACATAAACCCTGATTAGCAACTAGAGAAGAGGGTCCTTGGTCTTGTGCTTATTGATGTGTCTCACAATGGACAAAACATTGCTGACCGTGTTGTATCTGTGCTTGCTGATTATGGTTTGACTAAAAAGGTGTTTGCTGTTACTTTAGACAATGCATCATCTAATGTTTCTGCCATGCGTAGACTTAGACATGTACTGTCTAAGTATCTTGGTATTGAGGTTGTAGATGATCAAACTGATGAAACACAATCAGATAATGCATCATCTGGTAATGCAGTTAGTTCTATGTTCTTGCATCAGTGCTGTGCATGTCATATTATCAATCTGATTGTTAAGGGGGCCCTTGATGCTCTTAAGCCTTTGATTGAAACATTTGGAACTGCAATATCCTTTTTAAACTCATCTAACCAGAGAATTGTTGTATATAAAAGTTACTACATTGCCACTGGTATTAGGCCTAGAAAATTTTAGCTAGACATGGAGGTAAGGTGGAATTCTACATATTTGATGCTTAACCATTTGTTTCCTCATAAGACCCCTTTCACTACTTTCATGCATGCTCACTATCCTACGAGTGAAGGTGGTTAATTGCTTTTAACTGATGAACGTTGGGCTATTGTAAAAAAAGTGCTAACATTTCTTGAACTGATTTATGATTCTACAGTTGCATTGTCTAGTGTGTACTATCCTACATCTCCACTTATGATTCATTATCTAATTAAGATTTCTATACACCTGAAAAATTATGGTAGACCTGTGGTTCAACCTATGATAGACAAATATAATAAATATTGGAGGGGCATATCTTTGTTTTATTCTTTTGCATTTATCTTGGACCCTAGAGCTAAAATGAAAGGTTTCAGTAGAGTTCTGAGGAGGTTGAGTAGCCTTACCAATACAGATTATACTGTATACCAGGTTGGCACTAGAGCTAGACTTACTGATGTTTACAATAAGTATATGAGGAGAAATATGGAGCTGTTAGGTTGAGGAGGACTGTCCCTCCTAACCTGTCTGTCTAGTAAGAAAAGGTCTGTTTGGGATGAAATTTATGATGATGACGGTGGTAGTGGTTCTGTTGGTGGTATCCATCCTCTTCATTCTACTCTTAATATGTCTAGAGATACCTCTGCAACTGCCCTGCTACAGGCTGCAAGTTCTTCAGCTTCTAATGCTTCTGAACTTATTTCCTACTTAGACTGTGACACTGTTAGCCAGTTAGATGATGATTTTAACCTCTTGAACTAGTGGCATCAGCACAAACTCACATCTCCAATGCTGTCTATCATGGCTAAAGACATTTTAACTGTTCCTATGTCTACCATATCCTCAGAATCCACTTTTAATATGACTGGTAGGATCATCAAGGAGCGGCGTAGGAAGCTAAAGCCTGAGATGGTAGAGATGCTCACCTGCATCAAAGACTGGGAGGCTGCAGAGGCAAGGTTGCAACACAATGTGGAGGACAAGGAGCTTGAAGAAGCATTTGAAGAACTTTGTCTTGATTAGTTTCTTAGTGATCATTTATGTAATGGGACTGTAATATTCTAGACTTGTGGACTTTGATGTAAGGACAATGAACTTCATGGAGCTGGGTTGTACTCTTTTTCCCTATCTAGGGTTTCTCATAAGGGTGAGTTTTACCTAGACAGATTTTTAATGAGTCAACCATTGCACTAAAGCTCCTAATAACTTGTTATTTTGTTATCTCTTCATGTCTTTGTGTGATCTGTGAGTTTCTGTGATCTTAAGTTGATATCAATTGTCTTAAGTTGTAAGATCTCATTTCTATGTGATCTTGTAACTTTGAGAGTGAGTCTTTGATAAGTTCTCTGAACTTGTAACTTTGAGTCTGTATTGTATAAGTTTGAGATAATGAAGCTATTGTTCTTAATATTCTGGTTATTTTGAGGTGTTAGGCACTTATAGTGCCAGTGCCGGCACGGGCACTGCTGGGCCACCGTGCCCAGTGGCATGGCACGGCACGGCTAAGACCTGATAGTACCGTGTCTGGGCCACTACCTCGGCATGGCGGCACTAACAGGCACGGCACGACCGCGTAGTGCTGTGCCTAGCTGTGCTCGTGTCAGTGCCATGCCGGGCGGCCCATTTGGCCAAGTATATGCGCACGTGCCGCCCTAACACTAACAGGTGTCAGTGCGTCGGCATAGCCTTGCATTGATGGCGGCACCCGCTCAACTTCAACCTTTGTAGTGGTATTCTCGAATTGAATTTACAAGCCTGTAAATTGAATATACATAAAATTATGAAATATCATCGACTTCACAAAAATCGCATTATCCGAGCACTACAGATCGAGGCCTGTCCAAACCACAAAACTAGACCGATGGATATGACGCTTCGAGGTCCATCTCGGGATCCGTGATGGTCACTAGGCCACTAACAAAAGGCGCTTTTAGGACATGTTCTTTTCCATGGGAGAAGGGACTAAAGACTAAGGCCCCGTTTGGTTGTCTCTGTTTTTTTAACACACATCGTATCGAATGTTGCGGCACATGCACAGAGTACTAAATATAGACTAATTACATGCATGTCGGCACAGATTAAGAGTAATTTACAAGACAAATCTATTAAGCCTAATTAATCCATGATTGGACACTAATTGCCAAATAAGATGAAAGTGTTATAATATATGTTAAACTTTAACAGGGCAAACCAAACACCCCCTAAATTTTAGTCCCAATTAGTCCCTTTGAACTTTTGAACCAAATACAAGGGACTAAAACAGGGACTAGGGACTAAAATATAGTAGTCCCTTGGGGGGCTGCTAAGAGAAAGGTCAATATAGAGCTAAGTGCTTGGTTATAAGCTAAGTTATAAGAGCCAAGCTATACAATAGTTAGCCTTCTATTTGTCTATAAAATTTCTTTATTATTATATGTCTTCATTCTCTTTCATATTCCTCCTCACATACATCTCTATTAGGACCCACTACTAAAATATTAATTAGCTTGGCTATAATTCAATTGTTGTACTTGCTCTAATTGGGACTAATGGACCCTTTACAGTCCATACCCCTTCCTCCCTCTCCTCCCCTTTAGTTCTTTTAGTCCTAAGAAATAAACATCATTTTAGTTCCTGTTTTAGTCTCTGGTCCGGACACTAGAGAAAAGAACACGCCTTTAGGCTATCCGCACTCGTCCGTATTCTAAATCTATCCTCTATTCGTCCTATTCATCCAGATTCTTTCCTCTATACACCTTTCTTTCACACCCATCATCATCTATATCTCATACTCTATACCAACTACTAACCGTAGGGCCTACTTATCACTTTATCTAAATATATCTATGTGAGATCTTATTTTGAAGGATTTATTGAAATGAATTTAATGATGTAAATGGAATTTAATTTAGGTTTTTAGTTCGTGAGCTATAACATTTTTAGTGGTTGAAATACTAGGGCCCACCACCTTTTCCTTCCATGCGCGGACGGCCGGTACAGGCGCTAGATTTGGCGAATGGTGTTACATAGCGTGGCATGTAGCGGACCGCGCTGCAGCATATTCCTTCACTATTTGCTTCTCTATTTCGTTTAGCGGGTGATATACAGGTCACGGTGCAGACAGACTTAGCTCGATGGTGAGCCAAAAAGAAGTGGATTTGCGTGACACGGTGAGGCAGAGGCACGCCCCACACAATGGCTACTTGACAGCTGCCTCCACCTCCGCGTGTCTCACCGCACTGTCGGTACGGTGCTCATCAGCGACATATAAGCAGCAGTATATATTCCGTCCGTCCAAAAAAAAATGTGACGTTTTTTACTTTTAAATATCGTGTTTGACCGTTTGTCTTATTTAAAAATTTTATGTAAATTATAAAATAAATAAATCATTATTAAAGTATCTCTAATGATAAAATAAGTCATAACAAAATAAATGATATTTATACAAAAAAAAATTTTAATAAGACGGATGGTCAAATAAGATGTCTGAAATTATAAAACGATATTTTTTTTTTTGGGACGGAAGGAGTATGCCTGTATCATCCCGACCAGGGCCAGTCCATTGACGCAGACGGCGCACCCGCCCGCCGCTCGCGCCCGGCCGTGCCCTCGCTCCGCTCGACACCCCGGCCACGTCGCAGTCCAGTGGGAAACGTATAGTACGACGCGCGCGCAGGCGCTGCCAAACGACAGCGATGAACGAAAACCCAGCAACGTCCTGCGTCCACGCCCGCGAGCTGCGTCTCCTGTCCCTGTCCTGTCCTCACTCCGCGGCGCGTACCCTACAGGCAGAGGCAGCGCACACTGGTGTTCATCAGTCGCCGGACGGGTTCTAGCTCCTTCTCCACGACGAACCAAGTTTCAACGTCCGATTGTTTGCACTAGGCGCCGCCGGTGCATGGAAGATCAATTTGTCGTTGTTGCTACATCTCGCACGGCGACTCGAGGGAGTGTCTAGATGTAAAAAAATTTAGAATTTTGTTATGGTAGCACTTTCGTTTGTATTTGACAATTAGTGTCTAATTATGGACTAATTAGGCTCAAAAGATTCGTCTCATGATTTACAACTAAACTGTGTAATTAGTTACTTCCTCCGTATCTGAAAGAATCAATTTTTAGAATCTGTGCCACTCAAACTTTTTAAAGTTTGACCAACTTTATATAAAAGAATAGCAACATCTGTGACATGAAATGAGCACATTATAAAAATATATTGTAAGATACATCTAATGATACTAGTTTGATATCATAAATCTTGATGTTTTTTTCTATAAATTCGGTCAAAGTTTGAAAGTTTAACTTAGAACAACTCTAGAAATTGATTCTTTCAGAGACGGAGGGAGTATTTATTTTACCTATATTAAATGCTTCATACGTCTGAAGATTGATGTGATGGAGAGAATGTAAAAATTTAGAATTAGTGGTGAAGTGAACAAGGGCTAAGTTTCGGTTGCTTCATTTCTGCTCCCTCCTGCGTCCGCCCGCTGCGTCACACTCACATCTCTCTCCTTGGTGACTCGGAAGATGCAGCGCACATGGACGACTGCGCGCGGTAGTCAAGCTAGGCAGGCCACCAAGAGACGCACAACCTCGTTTTCACCCTTGTTTCATGGAAACAGAACTGCAAAACACAAAGAAAAAAAATATAGGTTCGGATAATACGTGCATGATTGAAACGTGAGGGTGATGTACCGGCCGGAGCCGGACTAGTACCAGCATTGGCGGCTGGCGCCATCGACGATGCTGCTTGCTTGCTGCGGCAACGGCCCCAAGGTATCGATAGTCCGTGGTATCGATAGTCGTCGCGTTGCTTTGGTGCGAAGCAACAAGCAGGAATCGACAGCGAGCGACGTGCGGATGCACGGCGTCCGTGCTCGTGTTTTTCGTGGGGCGGGAGCGCTGCGGCAGTCCCAACTTTTGTTGGAACCTGATCGGATCAGATCTCTCGTCAGTGTCCAAAGTCCTATGGCTCTCAACATCCGCGATCTGTACGTTGGACAGTGGCTGCCCTAATTAATTATGTCGTCGTCTCTTCTCTTTCTAGTCTGAAAAAAGAAAAAAAACGATAACGGGTCACTTACTGCGGTAGTAATCGTGTATTCGTGTTTCACTTTCACCGAGAGACTGAAAAAAAAAGATGAAATATGGCTTGAGTTCTTCTTTGAATATGTATAAAAATAAATGATGGAACCCAACAGTGCACAAGCACTCGACCATGGTGCACGGAGTATGGAGGTCGACCTCCATAATCCAGGATGATCTGGTGCTCTCCTCCAAAGTCCAAAGTCCAAACCGCACGCTCACGACTCCCCACTAGCAAAACGCGATTCTAGCTTAATTGAGGATCAGCAGAAACATGAGCCGGCAAGTGGGCTTTCTGCGTGCGTGACATTATACCCATGGTTTGGTGCGATGGGCTCACAGCACCGTGCGTGCGCCCCCCTGCCGGATGAATGACACGTGGATGAGAATTTGATTAGACGGCAGTTGTGAACAACCACTCCCCTGAAGCCACGGATCAAAACCGATGCATGCATGTGCGAGTCATCTGTTGTGTAGAGGAGCTGCTCAGCGGCCATGCGATTTAATGCTGTGCCACGTGTCGGCAATCCAGCCTAGGGGCACATCTACAGCACCGTGAGCCTGTCGTCCACCCAATTAAATTCCGGTTTGGAGGCTATGGCCTGGCCTGGCCGACAATTAAAAGAATCCACGTGACGGCGACGGCGCACCCGACGGCTGGGATCGGATCGGACGTACGATGCGCCAATACGCGGCGGCGGCGCGTCCGGCATGCTTTGCGTTTAGTAATACTCCTAGCCTAATAGGAGGACTCCTATCTCCTAATTACTAGCGTCAGGTGCCTATTAGCTTGTAGTATCTGTTCCGTGCATGGGTGCGTTTGCGTTTGTTTGGCATCTCACCTAGGCTCCTTCCGGGCGCTGCCGTTGCGTTCGTTCCTTGCGTTTGTCTGTCGTCGTCGTCACTTTCTCTTCTCCGCCAAAACATGCATGTGTCGGAGTCCGGTGGCCTAAAGACTCTTTATTGATAATATAAAAGCCATGTCTGTCTATCTGGAGTATATCACCCACCTGCGTGCGCCAACAGAAAAAATTTAAAAATCTCTCTGATTATTTGTCCTGGATGTCATTATTAGAGTCAGTCATCAGAGATTTAAAATAAAGTTTCTTTTATTGTCAACGTCCTCGTCATGGCGTAGGTACGTACGTAAGTGTAACTCCGGCCGGTACTCGATGCAAGCTCAGCACGGATACATACATACTTTCATGTAGTAGCTGCTCTGTCCCTTTTCAACGCATAATAAAGCTACTACAGTAGTACTAGAGTGCATGTGCTGATGTGCATCTGCAAGAGTAAAAAGGAAACCAGTCTCAACATTGAAATGAAATCGTCCAAAAGCATGAATTCTTTTCAGACAGCTTGAAAGCAAATGAAGTTGCTGAATAAAATCAATGCGTACAGTAGTATTCTTTTTCTATATAAAAAGAACAGTTTATCAATTGAGAATCTTCTTTTCTTTGTATTACAAAGTGATCACCAAATAAAGCTGATGTGTCCGCGCAACCTACACGCGTAGTAAGACAAAAAAAAATCACGTACTACTGATACATTTGACGACTGAACAATGCCGGATGCATGCTAAAGAGCATGGCAGCCGAGCTGAGCTTGCCCAACCGCTCCAACATCGCTGCTCCATGACACTCCTACTAGCTCCACCCACCAGCAGGAGACCGCGATACAGGTCATGATCGAAACGATATCATGCATGCATCATGGTCGAGGCTAACGATCTTGTTACCTTGCATTTGTGGTGTCCTAATCTGTCCTCGTTCAGAACGTTGGGTTCTGTTGACGAAGATGCATGATGATCCAGATCGAGGCCAGAGGCAGCGCGTGCACCTGATCCTCTGGCATGCATAGAGAGCATAGTGCTAGTAGAATCACTGCGTGTCTGCGTGTGTGACCTGACCAACAACAAGGGAGCCGCTGGCATCGTCGTTCCCGGGCGTCCCTGACCTCTGAGCATATCATCACGACGACAGCAGCGTATGGCCTGAATTGAAAGCCATGACCAAACCCCTGCTGCACCTGCAGTGTCAAGCGAAAAGGTGCGGTCAGGGTCAGGTCTCTCTTCTGTCTCAGGAGCCGCTGAGCCCGGTGAGGCATCTCAGCCTCAGGGCGGCACATGCACGCCTCTCTCTCCTCGCATGGCACAACCACCTGCACTGCAAGGATGGAGGGAGCAGGAGCAGGCACATTCACTGGCTCGCAGTCGCAGTAGGAGTAGGAGTAGGAATCCGGTCCAGGACAGTACAGGTACAGGACGAGCAGCAGAGTAGTGTACGTAGAGGCAAAGCGGGAAAGGCTCACCTGGCCTGGCTGGGAGGTGAGGTTTCTTCCTCCTCGAAGTGGCAACAACTAAAGCGGCGCGAGCAGGACCGGACGGGCATGTGATGGGAGTACAAAAGGAAAAAGGAGAGACGAGAGGAGTAGGAAACGATCGATAGAAGACTAAATCACTTTTATTTTTACTTTTTTTTCTCGAAAACGAAATCGATACAATATTGTTGGAAACGAATATGGCGCCGATATTCCAGTAATTTCGAAAATGATAGTAGTCAATCAGAAAATACATTGATAACGATCGGAATCCATGAGAACGATATCCTCAAAAACGATAAATACGCCAAACCGTAGAACATGAGAAGATCTTATATAACTTGGTCTATCTCACATGACAAAGATAAATAAAGCCACAATTGACCAGATCATAAGCTCAAACCACACAGTTCACATCATCTTAGGTCTCAAACAGTGGCAAACCACGCAACAGTACGATAATTCTTGACAAAAGACAAAAATAAACGATCATCACCCTGTTCGGCAGGCTGTTTCTGTGGCTTATAAGCCGGCTGTGACTGTTTTGTTATGAGAGAAAAATACTGTACCACGGCTGATAAGCCGTGCTGATAAGAACAGCCGAACAGGGTGCATGTTCTAATAAGTTGTATAAACGATCATGTTCTAATAAGTTGATTCGACGTAGCATAGTGATCAAAACTTGAATTATTGGAGTTACAGGTGCAGCAAGTGATTGAGTGATAAGCTGATTGTCTTCTTGTTATACAAATGAAATACTTCCGTATAGATAGTTCTTTTTTAAAAAATATTTGCCTTATGTGCTTGCGTGTGACGATGGGTTCCTTTCAAAAACAATATTTGCCTTATGTGCTTGCGTGTGCAGATCGTAATACATTGTGTAGTCTATAAATAAATTAGGATTCATTAATTATTAAAGGTCTTTGAATCGGTAATTACCTACGGTAAATTACCGGTTAAATACGGGAATCTTCGAAAACGATCGAAGAAGGACAAAATTATTTTCACTTTTATTTCCAATTATTTTTACCGTTATCGTTTTCGTTTTTTATTACTGCTACCGTTTTCGTTTAGGCCTAAAATTCGGAAAAAAAACTCGAAAACGATTTCTGAAAATTAGAGATTATCTTTTTCGTTTTCATGCCTAGAGAGGAGTGTGTGTCACTGCATCGGCGTCGCGTTCGCATGATGAGCAATGATCCGCGGCCATGGATGGCAGCTGCGTCGTCTCTCGTCTGTTTCCTCCGTGTCCGGGCCGCCGCCAGATTCCCTTCCCTGCTCACTGTGCACCAGCGGTCCCGTGCCTGCACTGCATGCAATGCAATGTGCAGCGCTTTTGTTTCCGACTCCGACAGCGGTGCGTAGGTGAGGAGTGAATGAATGAATGAAAATGAAAGGTCCATCTCGCATCGCGCCCAGAATTCCCTTTAAACAGGACGAGAGCAGTAGCAGTAGTGTACGTACTCCCTTCATGCTAAAGGGAGTCGTTTAGAACAGTCAAACCTTAAAAATATAAATCATGAATAACTCTTAAGTTGTTGAGTTTAAAAATATGAAAATTATATAAATAGATTTGTCTTGAAAAATACTTTCATAAAAGTATACATATATCACTTTTCGATAAATTTTTTTATAGAAACAAGAAGTCAAAGCTATGTTTTAAAGACCATGTCGCTGCCCAAAATAACTTTTTTTTTACAGAGGGAGTACATATTTGATCGGCTACCTGCTTTTCTCCTCTTTTTCGCCACAGTTTCCGCTGCCTCTGCAAGCTCTAGCTCGCCCGCCATGGCAGTGCTGCTGTGCTGGTGCAGCATCGTCGTGCGGCACCGCGGTCACCATGCTCACAGCGCGCCGAGACGTCACTCGCGTCTCGCGTTCAGTAGCCAAAAACGGGTGATTCGCGGTTGGAACTTGAGCTCAGCTTCTTCCGCTTGTCTTTCATGGCTGATGGGCCCGACCGAGGAATCTTGAGAAAACGATTCGTGGTCTTCCTGGAAAAAGGAAAAAATAAATCGAAATGCGACAGCGCCTTCCACTGCCAGTTGATCACCTGGAGTCCGGACATACATAGCGGAGTACTGTATGGAAGAACCATTGTTGCACTGCCTCCATCACTCCATGCAAGGAAAGGAAGTGCCTGACAGGCCCGCGTGACCTAACACGTTTGAATAATCCTCGAGATGCTGCCACTCTCTATCACACGGATGCGGTGCCGTCTCATCCAGGCCATGATGCCCAAGCCCAATATTTGGTCCCTGATGATCATTACGCGCAGTGCCGTGCGTGATCATCACGGCACGCGGCACGAAGAAAACACTTGTTTAACACCCGGTTCCAGCTTGTGATGATGATTAGTTTGATCCATTACTTAATTCTACTCCGATGTCCGATCCTAGCTCGCGTCGGATCGATGCGATGTTGTGCTAAATTACAAATCTCCAAACTGCTGTAAGCCTGGATGGGCAAGTCGGCAGGCACGCGCCCGCGCGCACCGGCCGAGCGACAGGTAGGACGCGCCACGTCCCGGCGCGGCCTAAACGTACGTCCGGTCACCGGTCACCCGGCCACTCAGCCCGCCCGGGTTAGCCTCCGTGTCCGTGACGACCGAGATCCAAATGATTCGCGTCGCGTCGTCCAAGGAGCTCCGGGACAACTTCTAGTGTCGTCATGTAGTACAAGGGGACAAAATGCCATCGCGCGAGCTGGGAATTTCGCTACGCCTCCACGACGTTGATTGCGCCCGATGATGATCCGTGTTGCGCTTGGGCATGGTTTTTGGTTTTGGAGGACCTGATGATGATTACAACAAAGGATAGATAGAGTGACGTACGCTTATCATCTAACCCACTACATTCCCTAAAAAAAATTTCTAACCCACTGCAGCCAACCAATCGGTTACTTAAGAACAGAGGCTACTGGCGGCAGATTTGATTTAGTACTCTCAGCACTCTCGCACACCAAATCGCGAAATCGATGCACACCTTAGGACAGACACCATGGAGCGGATGCCAACCGATTTCTTTCCTAAATCGCTTTAGACTCGGGAGGTACCACCCGTTGGTGGGCGCACGCCTCTCACAGGATAGAAAAGAAGATTATGCACAAACGAAGATCGTAATATGTGGATCCTCCTCATGGCTCATCTGAGCCGTGAGGGGCTGCTGACGAATACCTGAACAATGGATACTCTCACCCATGGGTATTCTAACTTGTAGGCCGCTGAGATGGCACTTGGCAAATCCCTCAAACTACTACAGAGTTCCCCAGTAGAGCTTTGAAGAGGGGGAACTTGGCCAAGGCATGGCCTGTGCCAAAGGTCGCATCGGCTGGGCTGGGTGGATCCTACCAAAACTAGAACGCCCTCACGCACCCCCCTTGCAGGGAAGCCACTTGAATACCCCTGGGGTGCTCGGTCAAACTCTCCTTTCTCGATGGGTCAAAAGGTGACCGTACGAGGCTATAAACTCAACATCAACAACACAAGGTGCACTGTCCCACATAGGCACGTGGGGAGGCATGCCCTCAACAGTGTGCACCTGTAATGCCATTGTTATCATGATTCATTGGCGAAATTTTGATATGGAACACCATGACCTCCATGTCTTCCGCTGCAAGTACAGGGATGATACCCCCACCCTGGACGGACAAGGACGGATGGGACGAAACTCATGGTAGGCGGACCGAAGCGCCCGCTCCTTTTCCTTTGTAACCTGGCCCCCAAAGCAATATAAAGGGACGCCAGGGCTCCATTTCTGTCTCTCTGGGGACACTTCTTAGTCTTAGACCTACAATGCTCTCTCCTTCGCCCCTCATTTGTAATCCCGGCCGTAACATCAAGCCCTCGCGCTCAGGAACGCGATCGAACACCACCGTAACTATCATGACTCGACGGTCGTTCCAATTTTTTGCTTTTGCAAAGAAACCCTTGGAAGTTTCAACTACTGGCCTCACCTCCTTGACCTTGAAGTGGACCTAGTTAATCACCTAAAACCCCTCCTAGCTTTGAGCCCTGGCTCATTCCAGTTCCGAGATCACTCTCTCTCCGCTCTCCTCCTGCAATGGTTAAGCTCGTTAACACAATGAATATCTCTCAACCTCTTTTAAAGGCAGTGGCTAAAGATGGACAATTTTTAAAGACACATGCATATATAGAAATCCATCTCCAAAATTATTTTTTGTTGTAGTGGCAATACCTAGTTAGAGCATCTCCAAGAGTTCAAAAAAAGATTTAGTAGAATCATGAGTTTTTGAAGCCAAGAAAGAAATACAGAGCAATTTGTTGCCTTTCTCAAACCATTCCCAATATCTTGCTCTTAAAAGATAGATGACGATTTTGCATAGAACTCCGGACTATTTCTAACTCACTCTAGCCACTTTTATATTTTCTTCTCTCTCTCGTATATTTGTATCAAGAACCTTGTCCTTCCCCGTATCCTCCTTCTTACTCCATGTCTAGATCAGTTAGGACAAGTTCGCTAGCAAAGCGTTCTGTGACCTTCTGGCCGCTGTGCACCACTCCCACTGCCACCTCCTCACCCTCGTGTCATCTGCGGCCCCGTCGCCATGGGCCTCTCGTTCGGCGCCACGCAGTCGGGCCAGGCCTAGCGCTTTGGCAGCAGGCTTGACGAGAACGAGAGGCGCGATTCCGGTAGCAGGTGCGGTGAGGGCAAGTATCCTTTGACGGCTGGTTGTGTTACCGCTTCATCGGCCCGTGTGTCTACTATGGCCCTGTTCATCTGGCTTATAATCCGTCTTATTCAGCTTGTTTTTTCAGCCGGAACAGTATTTTTCTCTCACAAAAAATCAGCCAACAGTGTTTTTCAGCCGGCTTATAATTTCAGCCGAACGGGCAGCGCAACACTCCGATTGGGAGGGGTATACGCGCACGGATGTTTCTTTGTAGCGATGGATTTTTTCTATGTACGAAAAGATTGAGAGTTGAGATAAAGAGTTGCTGAAGAGAGTTTTTCTCTAATTCTACCAAAAAACTAAGATTGGGAGTGAGTTATGGGAATTGTTAAAGATGCTCTTAGAGATGGAACATGGTGAGAAATAGAATGAAGGGAGAAAGATAAAAGTGTCAGGTTTCCTTTAGTTAACCGTGGTAGGATTGCGGATAATTTTTTTTTGAGAATTACACAATACAACGTAGACGCACACAACATGCACGTACGCACACTCACCCCTATGAACACACGTACGTAAACGCTACCTCTATGAGCATCTTTGAAGGACTGAGCCGACAGATCTTGAAATTCACAAAGTCCCCAGAGGCACTTTGCTATCGACGGGGTCGTCGCCTACCACTAAAAACATAGCGTCATTAAATCCTGAAATAAATCCAGAAAAATACAATCACCCGTGCCAAGTCAAGGACTTAGAACCTGAGTGGACAAATTCTACTACAAGAAACCTAACCAACAGATCTAAATAATTGGTGAGCTAATTTCACACATCTTTACCATCCTTATCAATTGGGATAAGAGATTGACAGATAATAGGGATAGTATCATATTATCAATTGGGATAAGAGATTGACAGATAATAGGGATATTATCATACACGCATCTTTAGATTCAACTAAGCACACGCAGATGGAGTATTTAATCATCCTCTGATGTCAAAACGTATGGGCCAGACGTAGACCACCCGACACCCCGCCCGCACAGCATACTGTCATAGGCATTTGAGCATTTCCGAAGATAAACTAGAAATGCTCCGTTTTAGAAGTCTCCGAAGGACAAGTTTGGTTCGCAGACTCGTAGCCGCAATGCTGCTGCCCATAGGAAAGCAGTAAAAAATCACCTAGAACCACAGCTACACACACCCTGACCTCTTGTAACCCACGTCAGATCGAAGAAAACCATGGCTGCCATCCCTGTCGCTCAGTCACCTCCTCACCAAGTCACCAGACAACTCCGGCAGCAAAAAAAAAGATAACGACGTTGCGTTGCAGTCGGATTTTACTTTTCCCGTACAGAAAAAGACAAGACGATTAGCAATAAAGTATTGTTGGCGATATGCTTAGCTATTCCAAAACCACAAGACAACACAATACCGTTCACAAGCAAGCGCTAGTGAGTATATAGTGACCCAACTCTTTTTTAAAGATTTAACCGTCTGCACTACACAACAGACAACCGTAATCAGACGCTCAGAGCGCCGACGCGTTAATCACCTTCTTGACGCCGGCAGGAGCGGCCAAAGCGGGCGTGCGTCTCGAACCCTCCTGAGGGCGAAAAGACAGGGGCCTCGTCGACGTCGCTGACCTCACCGGCGACGGCGACGCGACACCACATTCAATTCAACCGTTGAACTGAGCACCATCAGCGACGTCGCAAATGGCGATTAGCCATGACAAAAGAGCAAAACTTTATCGGGTCCGGGTAGATTACACATTACATGACGCTGCATTACACCGGGGCGGGGTACTGATCTCATTTACACAGGTCTGCTGGTACTGATCTCGGAGCACTGATTAAACTAGCTACTACTAACTGATAATTAACTAAACCGACCGCCATGGTTCTTGGTTTGACACGGAGGAAGGGGTGCCTAGGCGCGGCGGCGACGGCAAACCGGCGGAGCGAGCGAGCTCACATGATGGAGCAGGCGTTGGGGTTCTCGTCGCTGAACATCTGGGGCGCGTGGAGGTGGGAGGGGCCGTACCCGTAGGCCGGCGCGGGCGTGTAATGGACACCGGCGTTGGGGTAGAAGCCGCCGGCGTGGTTGTGCGGCGGGGCGCCGCCGTAGTAGCCGCCGGGAGCCGGCGGGTACGTGCCGTACCCGTAGTGCGGGGGCATCTGGTACATGCCGGCGTCGGCCATGGGCATCGGCGCCACCGACGCGGAGGCGGCCGCGGCCTTGTCCTTCTTCTCCTCGCCCCCGCCGTCCTTCTTCTTGTCTCCCCCGTCTCCTGCGCCCTTGTCCTTCTTGTCACCGCCGCCGCCGTCCTTCTTGCCTGGCGCGACGATCTCGACGTCCCGACTGAGCTTTTCCCTCAGGTAAGCCGGCAGAGCGGCGGCGTCCATGGTGCCGGTCACCTTCACCAGGTCCTTGGCGGCGTCGAACGCCACATCCTTCACGCCTGGAATGGAATCAATCAACGCACAAAATTGTCAGGTCCAGTCCAATATTAAATCTCGACGAAAAGGCTCACAGCCTTTTGACGATTCGCTTGGGATGGGATGGGATGGGGGCGGATACGAAGGAAAAACCTCACCTTTGATCTTGGAGATGCGGCGCTTGATGCGGTCGATGCAGCCGTCGCAGTGCAGCCGGATCTTGAGCGTCACCGTCTCCTGGAAAAAGGCAGGCAGAGAAAGTCTTTCAGTTGCAGACCAAGGAGGCAGACGGTGACGAGGGTCGCCGCCCCACCGGAGTCGAATAATAATCGGCAAGTAACTGACCTCCTTGGGTTTCTTCTCCTCCTTGGGCTTGTCGGCGCCCTTCTCCTTGTCGCCCTTCTTCTCACCGCCGCCGCCGCCGCCTTTCTCCTTCTCGGCCTTCTTCTCTCCGCCGCCGCCCTTCTCCTTGTCAGCCTTCTTCTCTCCGCCGTCGCCGCCCTTCTCCTTGTCTGCCTTCTTCTCGCCGCCGTCCGCTTTCTTCTCCTTTTCCTTTTCCTTCTTGGGCGGGCCGGCGCCGGCGGAGACGATCTGGACGGACTTCTTTGCCCTGGCCTCGATGCGCTCCTTGAGCTCCACCGCGTCCGCCGGACCGGTCACGACCACCTTACCCGCCGCCATGTCCGGCGTCACCGACTCCACACCTGCACGCGCGGCGACAGAGCAATCGAACGAACGGTCAGAAACAAGAAACAACCCCCACCCACCGCAAGAGGATTGCGTATGTAACCGCCGGCAATCCGGAGCGCAGACGCACCTGGGGCGCGCTTGATGGCCTTGCGGACCTTGCTGGCGCAGCCGGCGCAATGCAAGTCGACCTTTAGCACGATGGGCTGCGGCGCGGCGCCGGCGCCGGCATCCTTCTTCTTGTCGCCGCCGCCGTCCTTGCCCGCCTTCTTCTCCTCTCCCATGGTGGCCGCTGGCCTTTTGTCTCCTCTCTGTCCCTGTCCCCGCTGTGGCGAGTGGTTAGGAGTGCGCTGGGCGCGCGGAGTTCGAGGTGGAGGCTGTGGCGTTTTGGGACAGAGAGGGGGCGAGTGCCCGGGTGGGGCATTAAATAGGGTGCGCGCACACGCGCAGTGATGGCTGGCGGAGCCGAGGGGCGGCTGCTGCGGCCTGCGGTGCGGTGCTGCCAAGCTGCTGACCGCGGACCGGCTGGCAGTGGATGGGGACGTTTCTGCCGCGCACAGAGACAGAAAAGGCTATGGCCTTGTTTAGGGCCTCGTTTAGTTTGAAGAATTGGGGAGAAAAACACTGTATCAGAATTCCTGTAGCATTTCGTTTGTATTTGGTAAAAATTATCCAAATTTTGACTAACTAGGCTTAAAATGTTCGTCTCGCAAAGTACAACAAAACTGTGCAATTAGTTTTTGATTTCATCAACATTTAGTACTCCATGCATTTGTCGACATTTTGATGTGACGGGGAATCTTCTTTTTGCATAGTGGAATTTGGGGGGAGAATTGGGGAACTAAACGTGGCCTAGATCCAAATTTGAGATGCAAACTTTGCATAGTAAATGTCCCGTTACACTGTAGCAATTTTGTTTTTATTTGGTAATAATTGTCCAAATATTGATTAATTAGGCTTAAAATATTCATCTCGCAAAGTACAACAAAACTGTGCAATTAGTTTTTGATTTCATCTACATTTACTACTCTATATATGTGCCGACATTTTGATGTGACGGGGAATCTTCTTTTTGCATAGGCTGTGTTTAGATCCATTAAAAAGTGCACTATGCAAAAAAAGATTCCTGGTCACATCAAACTTGCGATACATATATGGAGTACTAAATGTAGATAAAATCAAAAACTAATTGCACAGTTTGATTGTACTTTGCGAGACGAATGTTTTGAGCCTAATTAGTCAATGGTTGAACAATTATTACCAAATACAAACGAAATGCTACAGTATATTTTGGCACTCCAAAATTTGGATCTAAACACAGCCATAGTAGAATTTAGGGGTGAAGTTGAGTATCTAAACAAGGCCTATGAATATGATGACGTCCAGCACTAGCATACCGATTTTTTATATGGTAAAATAAACAGCTGCTCACTTTAATGATAGCAAAAAACAAAAGAGTAAACAAAATTGTGACAGTTGCCACCGAGCACAGAGACAGAAAAGGCTATGAATATGATGACGCCTGTGCCTGTTGTGCCTGTGCGGTGCCGACGCCGCCGTAGCGCACACGTTTGGCCATGCGGCTGTGGCCACCGCCGTTGGCTTGCTTCCCGGAACGGCCCCGCCCCGGCAAGCCGCCTCTGCAGTCGCCCGCCGGTTTCGGCTTTCCTCTGGAGCGTTGAGTGGTGACCGGGGCGGGAGACGCCAGGCCGCGCGCGTGGAGCGGGTGGAGACCGGAGAGGGAGGCCACCGCCGGTACGGCGCCCACGTGCGCCCCACCCAACGTGCGCTGGCTCCGTACGGGCCGCGCGGCCCCGCGGACGATTCGACCGAGCCCCGAGGATGTTTCAAACGTGGGTTGGCGCTCGCCGCGCGCTGGCTGCTGCTGCGCGGAATCCTCGCGCCGCGGCTGCCGCCGGACGGGGCCTCTCCGGTTGTCACGGGCTGGGCCTCCCGGCCTGACATGCGGGCTCCTGCTGCCGCTTTGACTCCATGTCGGGCGTGATCAGGCGGCGTGTGGGGTTGGTACGGTGTTTTTATGCTGCGTGCACGGTTCGGCGTGACATCCGATAGTAGGACGTGGCCCAGTAGGCGCTCTGGTGGTTGGAAACGCTGGGCTTCGAGGTTGGCCCCAGAACTCAAATCTGGTCCGCGTATGCCACGGCCTCTACAGCCCATGCACCGTAGCAGATTTTCACCTTTCGAAAGAGTTCCTTTGTCTTCTTCGAATACTCCTCCCGTCATCTTTATTTTTCTTCTCCAACTTGGCTGAAAGTAGTGTTCGCTGGTTTGTTGTGAGAGAAAAACACTGCGGGATGATTACTGATTCCGTTGAATAGCTCAAACGAACAGGGAGTTAGGCTCTTAAAACTATTCAAACAACCTCGCTGACCTGTTTGAGTTGATTTTTAAGAGTGGTTTTGAAACCAGTAAATATTTGACATGGTTCTTAAACCATGAAGAAAGTTTCTGTAACATTCTAAATTTACAGTGAAAACACTCACTATACCACACACTTTTTACAGCAAGTACAAAAGAGTCGCTATAAGTCATTATAGGGACCGAACATTGGTCGCTATAACTCTATATCGACCAACATCATTAGACGCTGTAAGTGGTGTCGCTATAAAGTTACAGCGACCGACGCATCTATACCGACCAATAGTTAGTTGCCAATATTTATAGCGACTAATGTTCTGTTACCAGTTATACCGACCAACAATTTGATGGTATACAAAGTTACACCGACCAACACTTCAATGCTATGAACTGACATGATTACATAATTAATTTAACATCAACCTTATATTATTATAATTAATTAATTTCACAGTAACCATATAATCTCAAGCTTACTCAACATCCATATAAGTTCACATCAAAAGACAAAAGCATAGCTGGATAACATGTTTAAACATGTCTAAGTTTTCATTGAAGCCAACATTTGTAGTTGTGCCATGTTTACAAAAGGAACAACATACATAGCCCTTAGTAGCAAGATCAAATGACGTCCAGAAGCCATACATATGTTGACCTTACAATCTATAGAATGTCCCATCTTACTCAAATACAAAATAACATCACTGATTACTAGACAAATCTGCTTGGTGTTGAGCCAGCATCACATAATCTTTAGGGCCTCCCACCTGAACAAATTTAAAGTGAAATTTGTTAATAAAACTGATTGCTGACACATAAGAATTATATATTTCAGCTCAACTTTATGTCAATAGTATCATTGTTCATGTATTACAGACTTATGGTAATATTCATGTCCAGAACTCGATAATTGGCTATTGGTTACTAACTACTGCTCCGGTGATAGAGTATTTCTCAAATGATATAGACTAGGCTTTCAGGAGTCACATTGATACTATGTCCTAATGATTAAGAATATTTCTCAAATTTAGAATAAGCAAAAATGCATATTCCATTCAACCATCCTGACTAAAAGTATGAAAGCCACAAAGTTATACAGAGACACGCCATTAATTGAACCAATTTACTCCAGGATGTGCAACTACAGCAATGGTCAATTAGCCGCTCCACCCATCAGCGCATTATACAATACATAGCTGTGAAAAGTATATCTAGGTGAACCTATGTCAAATCAAGTGTTATTAATTAGAGTTTTAAAGTTTACTGTATGCATTTTCGCATGATTAAACTGTGATTTCTGCATAGTGAAACTAAAACTGCTAGTGCAACAATGAATGTAACAGTGCCCGGAAGTGTTTTGCAGTTTGAGGTCTATAGAAAACAAAGAAGCATGACCAGCAGTTGGCCAGTCGCAGTAGACTTGATTCAGTGGACTGTTCAGCTACTAAGAAACAACAGCACTATGGATTCCTAATTGCAAAGTGACAAGTGAGATGAGAATAGCATACCTAAAGTACCATGATTTGATGCTGATGCCTTGCTAACCTTCATCTATCACAAATATCACTAGTTAGAAGTCGCTATACTAACCACATATGATAAAATAGGAAACAATGACTAAGGCAGTTTATTACTCTATTGTATGGCCATGCAATTGGCAACTTAAGAGCGTCGCCCATCCTCTCCACCCCAGGATAAGGGCGAGGCAAAATTGCATCCCTTTTGATCACAACATTCACCACAACTTCACAATAATGCTTTCCAAGAGCTACACCTCCAAGAGTGGTTTTAGGATTTACTGAAATGATTGTTCCCTTAGCCACAGCTGCATCAGATCTGACCACTTCATATAAAATCACATCCCTTCCAATCTGAAGCAAGTAATACATCTATGAGAATTGAACTAATGACAAAGCAAATAATGCAATTATGATAACAAACTTTGTAGCATGGATAAGAGCATTACATGTTCATCATGTGAATGAGAGCGAGGGGCATTGACATTCATCGCCTGTGCCGATTTGGCTACCTTAGTCTGTGATGGTTTCGCAACCCGAGGTTGTGCTGGTTTGGCTGCTTGGAGCCACATTTGGTTGTTGATGCATGGGACTGCGTTGTAGGAGCTGCATTGGTGAGGCTACACTGACGAGACTGGACTTGTGATGCTACATTGGGCTGCACTGCTGGGGATGCATTGGTAGGGCTGCACTGAGAGGATGGGGCTGCACGAGGCTGCATTACAAGGGCGGCATTGGAAGGGCTTTGCATAGTTGGGGCTGCAGTAGGCCTATCCACAAGCAAGTATTCACCCGGATCAATAGCATCATTGTTCTCATTATCTTCATAAGCTTCATCTTCTTGAAAATGAGCATCATGATATGCCTCATGAGCATGTTCTGTAGATCTAGGGCTCTACAAATAAAATGAAAGAGACAATGAGAAAAATCTGCACAAGGTATTAAGATGTCAAAGAACTAGCTCATGTATTGTTATAGAAGTATATACCACATTTTGTTGTGAATTAGAACCATTCTGTGACATTATTTCTACATTTCGCCTTTCCTGTGCAAACATTTCCTCCATCATTTGCATTTTCGCTTCCATTTGAGCTAGGCGCTGTTCTAGAGCTTCATTCCTAATTTCAGCCTTTTTACGGGCCAAAACTTCTATTTGAAATCTTGTAGATGTGTAAGACTTCAGTCCTGCTATACCAATCTCTTGAGGAGTAGGTCCTAGACCTAAAGCTCGCACACGACCTCTTGGCTCCTTTGAACCCAAAGCAGCAGCAAATACGTCACCTTGTTGAATTGTTCTTTCTGTCAACTCTGGATGGGCCTCAACAGTTTCTTTAAGTTTGCTCTACATAAAGGAAATATCAATATTTACACACCATAAAGATTACATACTATAATTCAGCAATCATACTTGAATAACTTACGATGATTGGTTCTGCATTCCTTATTGCAACACCATTTTTTCTTGTATGAGTTTTGATATAGAGTTCATCCCTTCGAGGAGGGCGCCCTAGTTCATCAACCTACAAGTGTTTTATCTTTCAACATAAAAAATCTGCACAAAGCACCTATATAAGACACAATGGCCAATAAGTAAGTATAGTTCTATGTACCATTTCATGTCCAGAACGAGCAAAACTCTTAGTGCCTGATGTATGATGTATCTCCAACTTAGCACGGTTCACTTTGGCAATTTGCGATCGAACCTAAGATAGAAATTATTACACTATGCAAAGATATTGAACAATACAAGTTACATATGTATATATTAGCCTTACTTCAGATTCAGGAGACTTCCAATAATTTATGAGAAATGCCCAATCCTCATCATTAACTCTATCACCATGCCTTTTCTTCAATTCCTCAATTGTTAAGTTCTCATCAAAATACTCCTCCTTTAGGCTTGCCTTGAAGTCCTTCCACTTCTGTGCAGCGGACTTTAAAAACCAATTCTTACCAGCATCATTTATATCATAGTATTTCTATTTTTTCATGGAAAAGTACAAGATCAGTTTTACACAAGAAAACAACTTACTGTTCTTGTAGATAAATAGTGACATACTGTTCTAGTTGATAAAAAAACAACATACTATTTTAGTATAAATTTACCTTTACTTCATCCCAAACTGCATCCTTTTCTTCAATATCAATAAGCCTCCAATCATAATAACGAACTGATAATTTCTTCCTCACCAGGCAACCAATAACACTTACTAGTTGCCTAGAATTATCAGCTTATGTGCACCACATTTGCTTAGAAATAAATCTCTCAGAAACCAGCTATGTTATTTTTCATCTGAAAATTACTTCACTTATAGTCACTATGCAAGCAAATTTCAATAGTTGAATGGTGAAATACATATACAAGGCTATTATGAGCTGTAGTTCTATTCTATACACTAATGCTAATATTTCTAGCCTAGATAGCCCTTTTCTGTCTTCTCAACGTATTTGTCCAATAGGTTTCAGAACTGTAGGTGTTTCCATTTGAGCGCTGTAGCCTCGGCAGCATAGCAGTGCACCTCCAGAGCCTGGGAAGGCGCAGTTGTGAGCATGGCCGTGGTGGCATATGCACTTAAGGTAAATCAGTTAAATGAGTTGCAAATAGTAATGCTGAAGCAAGCTTAATGATTTAAAGTTTTTCGTCTGGACTGTATGGAACATCAATTAAAATACTGAACATATTAGACAGATGTGTCTTTCAATGGCAGTGTAGATTGATTAATTCTTGCTTGACCATAGGACTATGATAAGGTAGACTTGGTTGAAGTATGGTTAAACCTTATGACTATTGCAAATTTGATACTATTTTGACAAAAGAGATTATACAAGGCACCACCACGCTTAAAATGAATCATACATGGGCCAACTGGGTATGCAAGGAAACATATATTTCAGATGCAAAAGAGTGGAAATGAAATGCATCCCAGATGCAATATTGTTTTTTTAAAAGAGGATGTATATATTGTTTTGTTTCTCATGCAAACAGAGAAGACACAAGGATGGATATTTTTTTGTTCCTTGTTCAGTTAATAAAGTAGAACAGCCATGACATTAACATTGCTGTCTATTGCTCTCTTTGTTCAGTCACATATGGTTATTGAATAGTGATGAATGAAAAACAAATGAGGTTAACCCATGTATTGTACTAAAATTTTTCCAAAATCTAGAACCAAATTTATGTTATACTTTCACCTCCAATTGAAAAAGATCAACAGCCCTGCATGTTCGAGAAAAAAAATTCCACAGCTCTGTTGTACTGATCAAAGCCTTGCCAACCCATTTAAGTTATTAACCATCAAATCCCAGATTAACTTGGTATGTCTACTTTAATCCAGAACACTGGATGGAGGAAGTAGTCATTACTTATGCAGAACAAGCTATTGTTGATAGATTATCATTTTATTTCTTATATGTCTGAAAATATCATTGGTTACTAAGAAGAGAAGATGCAAACTCTGATTAGTAGCTTTGCGGTTTCACTTGCTGTGTAAGAATCTGTAGTAGGTACTTCAATCGACAAACAGACACACAGGTGTAGGACATGTGAGAGTTTACAGAAATGTATACCTAAGAGAAGGAAGGCGCAGACATGATATTTGATTGAATTCGGAATATAATCCTTGATTGGAGAACTCATCAGGAACTCGTGATATAATTCTTTTGGAGGGAGAGTAGGAAGGAATCTATATGGACAATTTATACCCATTGGCAGAAAATATATTACAAAAACTGAATGAAACTAATTAGTTATCTTGTTACTATATGGAAAGTGAAGAGCGATCCATAGTTGTTGAGGCAAATCATCAAGCACATCATGTGCGTCATCCATGAATGAAGCATTGGTGGGCACTATAAGGTGGAATTGGTGCGGGAGCGACCGCCATGGTCTATGCTGGGCTGCAAGCGGAGTTTTACCTTGAAGAACTTCAAATCGACGCTCCACCACTGGTACAGAAATTGAAAAAGAGAAAACTGAGAGCACACACTGTACCTGCTAGGCAGAATCGGCGGATGGCTCACGGTCTGAGTGCGGAGGCCTGCTCGTTGGCGGGCGCAGATGCTTGAGCGGGGTGTGGAGACTGGGGGGCGGTGGAGTCCGGTTTCCGGCTTCTAGCTCGGTGGCTCCCAGCGGGATGGCGTCTGCCGTCCGCAGGACCTCCTTTCCTTGGTCCTCGCCTCCTCCTCTGCGGCTGCACACGAGCCCCTGCTCGTGGCGGTGTGGCCCCCCTGCTCGACGCAAAACCTGGGAGCGGCGGCGCCGCGGAACCCTAAGCAGCGGCGGCACACGAGCCCCTGCAGCAGCGGCGCCCTGGGCGCGGCCCTTGCTGGATCCCCTGCGGCGTACCTCTGGATCTAGCGGTGGCGACAGGAGAGGACCGGGAGCGTGTGGGGAGAGGACCGGGAGCGCGGTGGCGATGGGGATGGGGTGCCGACCTTTTTTTCCCCAAGCGGATAATAAGGCCGAACCGCATTTTTTTAGCCCGCGTACTTGGGTTCTGAGACTCGGCAGCCAAATTTTGGGCGCGAATACACAGGGGCAGCGCGCTAGATTTTCGCTCTACTATATACCGACCGATCATCTGATTCAATTATTAAGATGTATCGACCGATAGTTTGACGCTATCTATAGCGACCGATGTATTGCCGGTGAAAGCACCTTTACCGAGCGACGATTCGTTGGAATTCTTTAGCGACCAATGCTCCATAGCTAAAAAGCTAGTTTTAGGGACTGATGTCTGACGCTAATTTTGGTGTGTGGTATAGTGACTAGGGATATATTAGAATAAAAAACTAAATGAAATATTTATACCTAAAAAATATTTCTAGAAGATTTCAAAAAAAATGATTTAGCTCTAGAAAAATATGAAAAAACAACAATTTTGTGCCACTCGGGCTCACGCTCTGCAACGAGTATGGGAGCTCCCTCTCTTCGTCGACGACCACGCGAACACTGCCGCCACGCCTCAGGTGAAGGCTCTCCTCCTAGGCGGCCGAGTGTTCGACGCCACATGGTGGAAGAATGCAAGCGAGCAGACCTGTCGGGTGGTTAGAGGCGCCGCGCATGGTCGCTAGCGTCGGCATGCAGCGAAACTTCCTGGAGTCGCCGTGCCTTGCCGGCCGGAAGAGTCGTACGGCCTGCCAAATCTATACGGCGATGAGGAGACCGTGACGGTGGCGCCATCCTAGAAGTGTTCATGGATGAGGCCTGCATTGGTGAAATTAGAAATAGCAAACATGGTCATCGTTGCAAATGGTACGGTGTATACAATTTATTGTTTTGTGTTGTTTATAATGATGATAAGCTTAGCTATTTTTGTTGGAGGTCCAACCTTAAATCGAATAAATGGTAATACCCATGATAAATGCCAGTGTAATAAAAGATTAATTCTGTAAAAATTTGACAAGAGATTGATTCAGTTTAAATTGTAAGCGTTTTGGCTTTTCTAGATACATTGCTTTTGCTATGCACTTAATAGACATAATAGTCACCTACTACCTCTATTTCAAAATTATAAGACTTTTGACTTTACTAATTTCATAGCTTTTGCTATGCACTTGGATATAGTGTATGTCTAGATATATGGCAAAAGTAATGTATCTAAAAAGGCCAAACGTCTTACAATTTGAAAACATTTTGACTTTTCTAGATACATTGTTTTGCAATGTATCTAGACATACACTATATCTAATTGCATAGCAAAAGCTATGAAACTAGAAGAGTCAAAAGTCTTATAGTTTTGAAATAGCGAAATTTTTAAAAGAGATGAGAAGTGTTCCAAGTTTTCAGTTTTCATGAAGTTTTGTAGTGTTTCAAGTTGCTAGTTTTCATGAAGTTATGTAGTGTTTCAAGTTTTCAGTTTTCTTGAAGTTCTGAGTGTACCATACTTGCGGTTGTGATTGTAGATACTATTTTAATAGATTGTCTATTTAATAAATGATTGAATTGAATGAAAATGCGGCGTCAATTCTATTAGGCCCATTTATTTTTCAATGATTTATTAAACCACATATCAAATGCTATATGTGTTGCAACAAATATTTTTAGTTGTGATAAACACTAATGCAATGACTATGTTGTGCATGATATCGCAAAACACAACCACAATCTAGATCCATCAAAATGCGGGTTGTATTGCAATATGGTTTAGTGGCAATGAACTATTTTGCATGGTGATATGATCTATGGTAACGAAATACTATGCGTGGCAAATGGTTCTATTGCCAATGTATGGCTTGTGTGGCAATAGCCTCTTTTGCAACAAAACAATATCGTGCCAATATAGGCTATTGCCACGACATGGATCATGGCATGTCTATATTGCCACGTTGCATGCACAAGCTCTTGCAATGGAGGTAGACATGGCAATTGCTTATATTGGCACAACCATGAACGTTGCAACAACATCATATTGGTACATTTGGCAACGACCATCTATGGTTGCAATAAACCCAACAGTTGCAACACCAAACTAGCAAAGGTCGCAATACCTTATTGCAACGCGACTTATTGCATTCATTGACAACAAACGCGATTTGGTTGCAACATGTACCTTTCGCAACCAAATCGAGCCTATTGCAATGTTTTCTCGTCGCTGCGCAAGAGTCAGAATTTAGTAGTGAGACCAAGGACCGATTGACCAGTGACTTAGGGCTCATATGGACTTACCTGCTAGCAACATGAGCGAGGCGCTCTTGGTCCTTGAGGCTAGTATCATATGGCTCACCTCCCTCCTATGAGAATCGAACAAGCCAAACAAGAGGTCATGGAGACCTTCGACATAACTGAACATGGGAACAACATGTATTTCTACATATGACAACAAAGTCGTCAACAAGAGCTTATGTATATGACAGCAAAGACCGCTTGAGCTACTGTCACACCCTAAAATTTCTAAAACACTAAAACAAAACAAAAGATTTTTACTATGTTCTAAAATTTTCAACTTTTGACAATTTAGATAGTGAAAGATGTGAGTTTCTATTTTTTTAGAAATATTTAATGGCTTGTTACATTTCATGCCTTTGCATAGTGTTTATGTTAGGAAAATGAATTTAAATATTTTCCAAATGCATCCAGTGTTTGACCTAAGCCATATCTTCCCAAAGTCCGGTGTGAAGTCTTTGAAACCCTAGTTCCTTGGAAACCCAAATCGAGGTTTCAAAAAACCTTAACCATGTATCTGCACCGAACATCTCTTCTCTATATTGGAGGACCAAAGCTAGTATCAAAACTAGTCATGCCATTCGAAACCATGATCAAATCCTTGGAAACCATACACCTTGTTTCTTGTTCCAAAAACTTGGACGGGTCTTCAAACTTTCATCTTGCTTAAGCCCTAGCTCGACCCTCTCTCTTTTCTCCTCATTTTTGAGCTCCTAGTTCTTTCCGATGAGTCTTTTTCGAAGCCCTAAATCAGTGCTAGATGACCTATCATCACATGTTGCGCATCCATGTTAATCTCAATTTTGGGAAGCCCATCTTGACACGCTCTCGCCTTTTCTTTTCAAGCTGGCCTAAATATATCTCAAATTAGGCAGCCCATATCAACCCATGACGGCCCTAACTTTGTTCTCTTTTGATAATGGACTCTTCACCTTTTCTCCTCTTGATCAAAGTCCACAAACCAAAAAGTCCTCTAGTGACCAGCCTTGTAACTCAATTTTTCCTAACGAGCCAAAGATAAGCATCTTCTCATGCTTTGGGCCAAACCCAAAACATCCCAAACCGCCTCTCCTCTGTCTCCCAAGCCCAACAGCCCTCCACTCCTTCCTCTCCCCCTCTCCCACGTCACCCCCTTAGGTGCTGACCCCTTCTTTTCACTGAAACAAAAACAGACGTCCTCTCTTCCTCTTTTGTCGACCCTCCCTCTCCCTCACGTCCTCTCCCCTCCCTCACGTTAGCTGTAACTCACGTAGGAATTGAAGCATGATGGTTGTCCCTTCCTCTCCCCCCCATTCCCCTTCATCTCTTGCCTCCCTCTCCTATAAATTGGAACCCCCATAGCCCTCAACTCTGTTTGCATCCTTGTTGTTCTCCTCTTCCTTGATCCCTCTCCCCTCTATACCTTGCACGTGAAAGATAAGAAGAGCATAAAGTCCATCCATGGACGCCCCCTCCCCCTCTCTGTGTTCCCTTCCTCCCTTGTCTTCCACTACATCAAAATTGAGAGCCCTCAATGCAGCGATTCCGTTTTGCAGCTGCACTCATCATCCCAGAATTCAAGCATGCCTTTGGAGAACACCGCCATTGCTGCTGCATCGATACACAAAATGGTGAGGATGCCCCTCCCCCTACCCTCTCTGATCCAGTAGTCCATGCCCCTCTCATCATTCCTTTTTATCTCTCGTGTACTGCAGTTTGTATCCAAGATCGAATGATTGTTGCCGGGGTGAAGAATGCACCCTTTGGGCGACAATAATCCTATAGGCACGCTCGACTTCACCGTTGAATTCACCGCAACTGCCACCAAACTCCCACAAGTGAGACCACTAACATCATCTTCATCTTGTTATTATGTTACCACAAAAATTCATGAGCCATAGTCCATGTGAAAGCATCTAGGCCCCAAGGTTTGGTTTCGGTAATTAATGACAACGCTTTATTACCATGACTAACGTGTGTTTTGCAGAAACATTGATAAGTTAGGTCATGGAGGTGATAACTACTTTGAGCACTGTGGCTTCGTGTCCCTTGATGGAAATCGTTTCGGTTTTCAAAAGAGTGACGTCAAGATTAAGGACGGTTAGTTGCGGATGTCGAGGTGTTGAGACACATTCGGAATAGTCGTTAGGATCTTCGTTTTTCTCTTTTGGCCGTACTATAAAGGGGGGCATGGATGGGTAGCTTGACCTAGGCGAGTCCTATGTTTAGGTGTGGTGCACACTTGTTAAACTTGGCGCTAGGCAACCCTAGATTAGCTCAAAGTTAAGTTGGAAGCAACTTGGTTGAAGTTGCGACGCGTTTCGGATAGTTTCGGGCTGTTTTCTAGGCACCGGACGCGGTCTTCGGGAGCACCGGACGCGTCCGGTGTATACGTTACCGCGACTAGGGTTCGGCCCTGATCACCGGACGCGGTCCTCGCGAGGACCGGACGCGGTGGTCAGCGACCGACACGTGTCATCCAGGGAGAACGCCCGTCGGACGCGACCTGGACTTGATCGGCGAGTCCGGTGCGAGTCCAGTAAGGTCCAGAGAGGACCGGACGCGTCCGGTCTTCAGGCATCGGACGCGGCCTCGCGTCTGGTGTAAGTCCAGTAAGCACCCTTGCACGTCGGACGCGTCCGGTCACCTCTGACCGGCGCATCCGGTGGTTCGTTTTCAAAATCGCGTTTTGACCGTTACGGGCGACCGGCGCGTCCGGTCTGTTGCACCGGCGCGTCCGGTGACCCCGTGTCAGAAAGTAACGGTTCGTTTTCTTTGAGGGGTGTATAAATACAACCCCTCCACCTCTTTTAGAGGTCTCTTGCTCATTCAAACATCTGAGAAAACCCTTTAGAGTGCAAGGGAGTGCAAGAGCTCTAGTGAGGATAGAGATTTGAGAATCAAAGTTTGAGTTTCCTCACTAGTGATTCGAGAGTAGCAAGTGTGCATCCATCTCCTCATTTGGGCTCGTTGTGGTCAAGTGAGAGTTCTAGCTTGTTACTCTTGGTGATCGCCATCACCTAGACGGCTTGGTGGTGATTGGGAGTTTGGTGATCATCCGGCGGAGCTTGTGGATGACCCAACTCAAGTTGTGAGCGGTTTTGGGTGATTCGCCGTGACGGAGTGTCGAAGAATCAACCCGTAGAGAGCACTTGATCCTTGCGCGGATCAAGGGGGAGCGACACCCTTGCGCGGGTGCTCCAACGAGGACTAGTGGGGAGTGGCGACTCTCCGATACCTCGAAAAAACATCGCCGTGTTCCTTGCCCCTTTACATTCAAGCAATTACTTTCTCGTATTTACTTTCATTGCTTGTTTTACATTCCTAGAATTGCCATGCTAGACTAGGATTGGAAACTAGGGTGCAAAACTTTTTAATGGTAGACTCTCTAGGAACACAAGTAGGCACTAGGGGTGAATTCCGGCTTGTAGGATTTAATTCTTGCAATTAATTTTTAGAAAAGCCCAATTCACCCCCCCTCTTGGGCATCTTGATCCTTTCAATTGGTATCAGAGCCGTGTTGCTCCTAATTTAGGCTTTACCGCCTAGAGCAAGATGTCTAACGGGGAAGGACCACCTCCCACCTTTGAGGGGGATGATTTTCCATATTGGAAAATCCGCATGGAGGCGTACCTCGAAGCCATAGATGCCGGGTGCCTTAGAGCCGCAACCGAAGGGCTTCCCGCTATCAAGGATCCCGCAAACCCCACGGGTGACGAGGAGAAGTACGACGGTGGAATGCAAAGGCCAAAAATGCACTCTACCGGGGCTTAGGCAAAGATATCTTCAATCGTGTGCGTAATGCAAAGAACGCTCATGATTTGTGGCAAAATCTTTGTGCTCTCCATGAGAGAACTAAGAGTGAGCGTGAGGAACGCTATCATATTGCTTTAAAGAAAATTAATTCTTTTGAGATGCTTCCTAAAGAAAGCGCTAATGACATGTACACTCGCTTGAATGTTCTTGTAGAGGACCTCAATGCTCTTGGGCTCACTCAAATGAGTCAATCGGATGTTGCAAGGAGGATCTTGAGTGTGCTTCCCGTTGAGAAGTATGGTCACATAGTCACCGTGCTTCATCAAAGTGATCTCTCCACCGCAACTCCAACACAAGTATTGGGGAAGATCAATGCTCATGAGATGTACATGCACATCACTCCGGAAGAGGGCTCATCATCTTCCAAGAAGAAAGACTTGGCCTTCAAAGCTAGCCATGACAAGAAGAAGAAGAAGGGCCAAGCCATGATCGTGCAAGAAAGCTCAAGTGAAAGTGATGTCGATGATGAATCACTTGCACTCATGGTGAGGAAGACCACCAAGATGCTAAAGAAGCTCAACAAGAGTGGCATCAAGTTCGATGGGAAGAAAAAGAAATTCTTCACAAGTAGCAAGAGAAAGCCCATCTCGGAGATGGATTGCTACAATTGTGGTGAACTTGGCCACCTAGCTCATCAATGCCCTAGACCACCAAAAGACAAGTTCAAGAACAAGAACAAGGGCAAGAAAAATGATTCAAGTGATGAAGAAGATGAGAAGAAGAAGAACAAGCCATACAAGAAGGATGGCAAGAAGAAGGAGTTCTACAAGAAGAAGAAGGGTGGAAAGGCATATATTGTTGGTGATTGGCTCACCGACATTGAATCATCTTGTGACTCCTCCGGAGATGAGAGCGATGATGAGAAAGAGAAGGTTGCCGCATTTGTGATGGGGCCATCATCTTCACCGACATCTTCACCACCACCTTCACCGCCTTCTTCACCATCATCGTCCACTACTCACCTATGCCTTATGGCCAAGGGTGAACGAAAGGTACAAAACCATGATAGTGATGATGATGATGATAGTGATAGTGATGATGAATTTGATGCACCTTCTTATGATGAACTTGTAAAATTGCTCAACAAATACACTAAAATCATAAGAAGGACTAGAAGTGAAAATGATGATCTTCAAAATGAAAATGAATCACTCTCATCTAAGCTTGAAAATGCTCAAAAGACTAGTGGTGAGCTTAGAGATCAAAATGAAGTTATGTCTTCCACTCTCAAGGAGCTCAAAACCTCTAACAAAGAGCTTAAAGATCAACATGATAAACTTGAGAGGAAGCATGATGAGCTCATCACTAGACATGGCTCTCTAAAAGACAAGTACACCACATTAAAAATTGACTATGATAGTCTTGTGGTTGCTAATGAACTTGCTCTTGAGACACATGATGCTACTAACAATGTTGTTAAGTGTGATATAGCTACATCATATGATGATTTGATCATTGAAAGCATTGAGCAAGGTTCTAGTAGCAAAGGCAAGAGTGTGGTTGAGTCATGCAACCATGATGATTATGCCAAGATCAAGTGTGAGAATGAGAAGCTTGCAAATGAGAACAAGAAGCTCAAAGGTTTGATGGCTCTTGAGAAGCAAACAACAAATGAGTCACTCATTGAAGAGAACAAGAAGCTCAAGCAAGAAAAAGAGCATCTCAAGACCGGCCTAAGCAAGTTCACAAGAGGCCAATATTTGCAAAGTGAGCTCCTCATGAACACCGTAATGAAGATGGATAGAAGTGGTATTGGGTACTTGGCAAATCAAGAGAAGAAAGCAAAAGCTCAACAACAAAGCAAGTCAAAGCCCAAGCCAAAGAGATGTGTTGAGTGTGGTCAAGAAGGTCACTTTGCTCATGAATGCAAAACTCCACCACCACAACCCTTGCCCAAGCATGCTAGACCCTTTGCCTTCAATGCTCATTACATGCTAAGAAAAGATTCAAATGGAAAGATGAAAGTCATGTTTTTGGGTCCCCCAAACAAGAATAGGCCAAAGAAAATATGGGTTGCCAAGTCACTAGTTGAGAAAGTCAAGGGCCCCTCTCAAGTTTGGGTCCCTAAACAAAAAGCTTGATCTCTTGTGTGTAGGTGAACTACAAGACCGGTGGATCTCATTGGGTTATTGATAGTGGTTGCACTCAACATATGACCGGTGATCCTCGTATGTTCACCTCCATTGAAGAGAATGGGATATGTCAAGAGAAGATCACATTTTGGGATAATTCAAAGAGCAAAGTCAAGGGTATAGGCAAGATTGCAATATCAAATGATCACTCACTCTCAAATGTGCTCTATGTTGCTTCATTGAGTTTCAACTTGTTATCCGTTGGGCAACTTTGTGACCTTGGCTTCCAATGCTTGTTCACACCAAATGAAGTTGAAGTTTCAAAGATAGATGACAAGCAAGTGATATTCAAAGGCTTTAGATACAACAATCTTTATCTTGTTGACTTCACCTCCGAAGATGCAAATTTGATGACATGTTTGTTCACCAAGACCTCACTTGGTTGGCTTTGGCATAGGAGGCTTGCACATGTTGGAATGAGCACTCTCAACAAGCTATTGAAGAAAGAACTAGTAAGAGGGTTGAAGGATGTGAAGTTTGAAAAGGACAAACCTTGTAGTGCATGTCAAGCGGGCAAACAAGTTGCAAACACTCATCCAACCAAGGCTTTCATGTCAACCTCAAGAGTGCTAGAACTTTTACATATGGATTTGTTTGGGCCTACAACATACAAGAGCTTGGGTGGTAATCTCTATTGTCTTGTGATAGTGGATGACTACTCAAGATATACATGGACTTTCTTCCTTCATGACAAATCCGAAGTGGCAAGTTGCTTCAAGAAGTTTGCAAAGAGAGCTCAAAATGAATTTGAAGTCAAGATAAAGAAGATTAGAAGTGACAATGGCAAAGAGTTTGACAACACCAACATTGAAGCTTATTGTGATGAAATTGGAATCAAGCATGAGGTTTCTTCAACCTACACTCCTCAACAAAATGGTGTAGTTGAGAGAAAAAAACCGAACTTTGATCACTCTTGCAAGAACAATGTTAGATGAGTACAATACTCCGGAAAAGTTTTGGGCCGAGGCAATCAACACCGCATGCTATGCTTCAAATCGCCTCTTCCTCCAAAAGTTTCTTGGCAAGACCCCCTATGAGTTGCTTAATGGGAAGAAGCCGGACGTCTCATTCTTCCGGGTGTTTGGTTGCAAATGCTACATCTACAAGAAGCGTCAACACCTAGGGAAGTTTCAAAGACGTTGTGATATTGGTTTTCTTATTGGTTACTCATCAAAGTCCAAAGCATATAGAGTATTTAACCATACCACCGGTTTGGTTGAAGAAACATATAATGTGGAATTTGATGAATCTAACGGCTCCCAAGGAGCAATTAAGAATTGTGATGATGTAGGTGATGAACCCTTGAGGGAGGCCATGAAGAACATGCCCGTGGGAGACATCAAGCCAAAAGATGATGAAGACAACGTGCAAATCATTGATCCACCATCTTCATCACGTGTGCCTCAAGATGATGACAAGAATGAGAGAGTTGAAAATGAAGATACTTATGTCTCTCATGAACAAGCCGAGGCACAAGCACAAGATGTTGATGCTCCCCATCCACCTCCTCAAGTGGTTGATAGAAGAAACTCACCTCTACTTCAAGCTCATCCACAAGAACTCATCATAGGGAGTCCTACAAAGGGAGTAATGACTCGATCTCAAAAGTTAGCTTCTTTTGTTGAACATCACTCTTTTGTCTCTTGTGTTGAACCTAAGAATGTAGAAGAAGCCCTTCAAGATCCGGATTGGGTGAATGCCATGCATGAAGAATTGAACAACTTCACCCGCAACCAAGTATGGACACTTGAAGAGCATCCTAAAGGTGCAAGAGTCATTGGAACCAAGTGGGTGTTCCGAAACAAGCAAGATGACCAAGGCATAGTAGTGAGGAACAAGGCAAGACTAGTTGCAAAGGGGTTCTCTCAAGTTGAAGGCCTTGATTTTGGAGAGACCTTTGCACCCGTTGCAAGACTTGAAGCCATTCGTATCCTTCTTGCATATGCATCACATCATGATATGAAATTATATCAAATGGATGTGAAAAGTGCATTTTTAAATGGCTTTATAAATGAACTAGTCTATGTCAATCAATCTCCCGGGTTTGAAGACCCTAGATATCCTAATCATGTTTATAGGTTGTCCAAGGCGCTATATGGGCTCAAGCAAGCCCCTAGAGCGTGGTATGAGCGCCTCCGGGATTTCCTCATTGAGAAGGGCTTCACCATCGGGAAGGTCGACACCACACTATTCACCAAGAAGCTTAATGGGGAGATCTTCATTTGTCAAGTGTATGTTGATGATATCATCTTCGGGTCAACAAATGAAGATTATTGCAAGGAGTTTGGTGAATTGATGTCGAAGGAGTTCGAGATGTCAATGATTGGTGAGCTCACATTCTTCCTTGGTTTTCAAGTCAAGCAAATGAGAGAAGGGATTTTCATCTCTCAAGAAAAGTATACCAAGGATCTTCTCAAAAGATTCAAGATGGAAGAATGCAAGCCAATCAAGACCCCAATGCCATCAAATGGACATCTCGACCTAGATGAGGGAGGTAAACCGGTTGATCAAACTCTCTACCGTTCTATGATTGGTAGCTTGTTGTACCTTACCGCATCTAGGCCCGATATCATGTTTAGTGTGTGCATGTGTGCTCGCTTTCAAGCGTGCCCTAAAGAACCTCACTTAAGTGCCGTAAAAAGAATCCTAAGATATCTTAAGTACACCCCAAGCATTGGTCTATGGTATCCCAAAGGAGCTAGATTCCAACTAGTTGGCTATTCCGATTCGGATTATGCCGGTTGCAAAATTGATAGAAAAAGCACATCCGGAGGGTGCCATTTGCTTGGGAGATCACTAGTATCTTGGTCATCTAAAAAGCAAAATAGTGTGGCTTTGTCCACCGCCGAGGCGGAATACATTGCCGCGGGGGCTTGTTGTGCACAAATCTTATATATGAAACAAACCCTCCTAGACTATGGAGTTGTTCTTGAAAAGGTGCCACTTTTATGTGACAATGAAAGTGCCGTTAAAATTGCTAACAATCCGGTACAACACTCTCGCACCAAGCACATTGATATCCGCCATCACTTTCTAAGAGATCACGTTGCTAAAAATGACATATCACTAGAAGGTGTACGAAGTGAAAATCAATTAGCGGATATCTTCACTAAACCTTTGGACGAGGCTACCTTTTGTAGGCTAAGAAGTGAACTTAATGTGCTTGATTCAAGTAACTTTAAAAAATGAGCGCGTGTTGTCCCTTGCATTGCATTGTATCATATGTCACGTTTACTTTATCGCAATGCATTTAGGGCTTGGCTAACACGGTTACGATAACCCTCCTTTGGAGGAGTGAAGAAGCCTAACCGTGGATCAAACTTGACAAGCAACCTAGCTTTACTTTCTTGTATTGCATTGCATATGCATGGTTGTTTGTTTGTCGTTTCTTTTCGGTTTAGCTTTGAGCAACCTCTGTGTTCGTCCATGAATAGAGAGAGCTTTTGACGCTCCTAAAGGTCCAAAAACTCTATTGCATGGCCATACGTTGCTCCTCGGGTGTTTATTGCCTATTTTCGTAAAAATAATACTAGCCTAAGGCAAACTATTTTAAAAATTTGAGGGTTTGAGTGAGGTCACTCATATCGGGTTCCAATTGGTGTTTATTTGCGTCTCTTTGAATTGGAACTTGATTGGGAGAAGTCGCGTCGTAGTTCGGAACGAAGAATGGCGAAGAACAGCGACCGGACGCTGCACCGGACGCAGTGTTGCTTCACCACCGCGTCCGGTCCCGGTGTCCACCAGCGCGTCCGGTTTTCCAGAAGTCAAAGTCCAAACCTAGGCACCAGACGCTGCACCGGACGCGCCTCTGTCGACCACCGCGTCCGGTCCCGGCTACCACCACCGCGTCCGGTGCTCCGCGATGAATTTCCGAGCACTCAGCCATCGGACTCTGACCGCGTCCGGTCTGTCCACACCGGACGCGTCCGGTCATTCCAGGCGCTTACTGGAGTGTCACCGGACGCTGCACCACCGCGTCCGGTGATTTTGACCACCGCGTCCGGTGCTACCGTATCGAGCGGATCCCAGCCCTCATAAAACCGATTCGTTTTTCTTCTTTTCCCTTCACCGCTCGCGATTTCCGCCGCCGCCCGTGCTTTTCTCGCCGATTCGCCGGAGCACCGCGCCCTTGCTCTCGTCCTCGCCTCCGGCGAGCTCCTCTGCGGCCCCCTCCGCGCTCCAGCCACGCCACCGCGCCTCCTTGGCCGCACGCCTCCCTGCCCTCGCTTTTGCGCCCTCGCGAGGCTCCGTGCCTGCTGCTTGCTGCGCCCGCGCCGCCGCCGCACTTCGCCGCAAAACCACCTCGCCGCCGGCCATCAGCCACCACCGTGGTCACCTCCAGCGCCGCCGCTCTCCCCCGTGCACCCGTGCCTTTGATCCCATCCTTCGGCCGGGATTTGCATCTAGGGTTTTCCCCTAAACCCTAGCTTAGGGTTTCCATTAACCCTCGCTCGAGGTATTGCCTTGTTCGACTTCTTTCGTTCTCGTCAATTCCTTTTCGTCGATAAGGCTTGTCGTTGACCATAACCACTCCTTTGCTATCTCGATTGGTCGTTTCAGTGCTCGATCGCCGATCTCGGGGGTTCTCGCGAACTAGGTCACCTCGTCCCTTCACCGTCGTCTCGTCGATCCGAGGTAGCTTAGCGTCGTTTCTTTTCGTATCTCACGTGCTTGCTATCTAGGATTTCGTATCTTTAGATATATATGTGCTTATAGTATATCTCTATATTCCATACGTGCAGCGAGTCAGTCGGTGTGTCGGGTCAGATCTGTTCGCTAAATCCGAGGCCAAGCCTGCGGATACGGATTGAGGCCAAGCCTCTCGAGTGTCAGTTCATCATCTCACAGAGGTTTTCAGGCAGTCAGTCAGCATGGTGCGTTGCAAGAACGCCGGTGGTGCTCCTGGTGACGGGGACAACAGTCCTCCCCGTCGTGATGAGATTGCGCGTGGTAAGCGCATCAAGATTGCAGCCAAAAAGAAGAGGAAGGCACCGTCAGATGCAGAGATTGCTCAGGCCGTGGCAGACGCCGCAGAGCAGGCAGAGAGAGGTGGCAGACGCAGTGGCTTACACATAGGCGAGCGTCGCTTTCATCTTGAAGGTCGACAGCTCGGCACTGAGGCCACTGAGGGCACCGAGGCTACTGCACCTTTAGAGCAGATGTCAGTTGATCCACCCTCAGAGCAGACACAGGCTACAGAGACTACACCCGCTACTGAGTCTACCCAGGCCACTGAGGCTCCATAGGCCACTGAGGATACAGAGGAGCAGGCAGCTCAGTCTCCACCACGTCGCCGCTCCACACGTGCTCGCACTCAGGTGACACCGAGGCCAGAGGGCCAGCATCGTGGAGCACGACCTCCTCCCAGAGTTAGAGGGTCACCCCCGGTCGAGCACTTAGACCTGAGGGGTGCTTCATCACGTCAGGTGAAGAGTCTGAGGTTTGTGGAGGTCAGCCGATGGTTTCCACCTGTCAGAGATGCCAGAGCTTCAGAGGGTTTCTATACCCCACTTCAGGAGGACTTCTACAGGGCCCTAGTTGACAGTGGCATTGCTTTCAGACCTCAGAGGGTATGTCGACTAGAGGCATTGGTTGATGTTGTGGGAGAGCAGCTCCGTCCGCACCTGTCCTATCTGCCTGGCTTATCAGATCTTCTTGGACGGACAGGTGCTTACTGCGGCACATGGGTCAGAGAGTTCTATGCTTCACTGTGAATTGATCCTGCCCATGAGTTTATTCACTTTGCATTCAGAGGCCGCGATCACAGACTCTACAGCTCCAGAGCCCGAGAGATCCTCAGACTACCTGCTTCTGACACGAGGATCCATCAGTTGTGCTATGGCCAGACTCCACCTCCCAGACGCCCTCACGGCGGTTCAGTGCCACCCACCGACTTGGTTCGACCCTGCTTTCGCGAGCCTTTTGGCGAAGGGTCACGTCGTACACCTGCCAGCCTGACGCCTCTTGCCCGAGTCTTGGATGCCATACTCAGACGCACTTTACTGCCTCGACTTGGCTACAGAGAGGGACTGACGAGGATGCAGCTTTGGGTTGTTCACCACCTCATGACACAGCGACAGTTTGATATCTGGGATCTTATTCTCAGTGAGATGGAGGACACCATTGCTGAGGGCTTCAAGGGTAACCGTCAGCTTCCCTATGCCCACTGGATTTGTTTCATCATCAGATCTGCTATCCAGATGCCACCAGAGATCAGGGCAGAGATTGCTAACACTACTACAGCATTCCCTGATTATGATATTCGACAGCTTTGGGCCTCTGTTACTAGAGAGCAGGCTCCAGCACCAGGACAGCGTGAGCGCCCAGATATTCCTGAGACAGCAGCTGAGCAGGACGCTAGAGTTGACGAGCTTGCCGAGGCAGAGCTCGCAGACCTTGACACTCAGACTGCTGAGATACCTGAGGATGTCACTTCCGACAGCACTGATGAGGACTACCAGCCCATCCCCAGGTACCGGTCTCCTCGGTCTCACGACCACGAGGCCGGTGGATCTGGCTCAGCCTCCCGCTCAGACCCAGCCATGGTGGCTATCCTTGAGAGGTTGACCCAGGCTCAGGAGCAGCAGCAGCAGCAGATACAGCGCCAGGCACAGGATACAGCTGCAGCACTAGCACAGATTCAGGCTCGCCAGGACGAGTTTCAGAGACAGCAGCTTGAGATCCAGAGGCAACAGGTTGAGATGCAGAGACAGAGTCAGCAGTAGTACATGGATCTTCTGCGGCATCTCATCACAGTTGGGGTTCCTCCGCCTGCATCTATCATGGCTCCGGTTTTGCATTCCAGCGGTCCATCGAGTCAGGGACAGCCGAGCTTTCAGTTTACATCTCCACAGCAGCAGGTTCCCTAGTCTTTTCAGTCCCCGAGCTTCACTCCTATACATACGGGGTTCACACCGTCAGATCAGCCTCGCCCGCCTCTCCTGACAGGCACACCTATTGGTGATTTCAGTGCCACCTACAGCGAGTTGACTGGTCAGCCGACACCCTCGCATACGACTACGTTTCATACTTCGTCAGGGTTGTCAGCTCCCGAGGCAGTCGTTCCACCAGTGACAGGGACCGGGACTACAGAGACCCTCCCTTCTTCAGTTGCCTCGACAGATCCCCCAGCTACTGGCGCACTTCAGGCTCAGGTTACTCAGACAGATCCACTTGTTGCTACACAGTCAGTGCCTGTTCCTGCTCAGACCCAGACTGCTTCGCAGCCACGTGCTTCTTCAGAGGGTCAGCCAGATAGCTCAGACTCCGAGGGCGATTCACTGCACTTCGTGATCACTCCGCGCACCTCGGCACCCGACACGACTCCGTCTGTCCCCCCGTCAGATTAGATTAGTTTTTTTTTGGCGCTTGATGCCAAAGGGGGAGAGAGAGTAGTTTCAGGGGGAGTTTGTTAGTGGG
Organism: Saccharum hybrid cultivar R570; assembly: GCA_038087645.1. NCBI lineage: Eukaryota > Viridiplantae > Streptophyta > Magnoliopsida > Poales > Poaceae > Saccharum > Saccharum hybrid cultivar. The sequence goes on from JAQSUU010000066.1 coordinate 8,168,942, forward strand.
TTTTCGTTTTTCGTGTGCTACATTCATGCATTTCATGTTTACTTTTCAGCACTGCATTCGTGTGACATTGTTGTCGAGTCGTAAACCTTGAGTCTTAATGTGTTATCCGTCTCCGTGATTAATATATGTCACCGTTTTAGCTATAGCTCTAAGGTTGTGCTTCCGTGCCTTACTCCGATTACTTATGAGCTATATCTTTATGTGTACTAACGCTTTTTGTCTTATCTTATGAAGTACACTCTTTTGGCTTGGAGCACATAAGCAATTCCTAACCTTGTATGCTTATTGTCTTTTGCTTATGTGAACCAAGCATGCTCGAAAACCTTCACTCTAATCCATTGAAACTTAGTGTTGTCATCAATCACCAAAAAGGGGGAGATTGAAAGCATCTAGGCCCCAAGGTTTGGTTTCGGTAATTAATGACAACGCTTTATTACCATGACTAACGTGTGTTTTGCAGAAACATTGATAAGTTAGGTCATGGAGGTGATAACTACTTTGAGCACTGTGGCTTCGTGTCCCTTGATGGAAATCGTTTCGGTTTTCAAAAGAGTGACGTCAAGATTAAGGACGGTTAGTTGCGGATGTCGAGGTGTTGAGACACATTCGGAATAGTTGTTAGGATCTTCGTTTTTCTCTTTTGGCCGTACTATAAAGGGGGGCATGGATGGGTAGCTTGACCTAGGCGAGTCCTATGTTTAGGTGTGGTGCACACTTGTTAAACTTGGCGCTAGGCAACCCTAGATTAGCTCAAAGTTAAGTTGGAAGCAACTTGGTTGAAGTTGCGACGCGTTTCGGATAGTTTCGGGCTGTTTTCTAGGCACCGGACGCGGTCTTCGGGAGCACCGGACGCGTCCGGTGTATACGTTACCGCGACTAGGGTTCGGCCCTGATCATCGGACGCGGTCCTCGCGAGGACCGGACACGGTGGTCAGCGACCGACACGTGTCATCCAGGGAGAACGCCCGTCGGACGCGACCTGGACTTGATCGGCGAGTCCGGTGCGAGTCCAGTAAGGTCCAGAGAGGACCGGACGCGTCCGGTCTTCAGGCATCGGACGCGGCCTCGCGTCTGGTGTAAGTCCAGTAAGCACCCTTGCACGTCGGACGCGTCCGGTCACCTCTGACCGGCGCGTCCGGTGGTTCGTTTTCAAAATCGCGTTTTGACCGTTACGGGCGACCGGCGCGTCCGGTCTGTTGCACCGGCGCGTCCGGTGACCCCGTGTCAGAAAGTAACGGTTCGTTTTCTTTGAGGGGTGTATAAATACAACCCCTCCACCTCTTTTAGAGGTCTCTTGCTCATTCAAACATCTGAGAAAACCCTTTAGAGTGCAAGGGAGTGCAAGAGCTCTAGTGAGGATAGAGATTTGAGAATCAAAGTTTGAGTTTCCTCACTAGTGATTCGAGAGTAGCAAGTGTGCATCCATCTCCTCATTTGGGCTCGTTGTGGTCAAGTGAGAGTTCTAGCTTGTTACTCTTGGTGATCGCCATCACCTAGACGGCTTGGTGGTGATTGGGAGTTTGGTGATCATCCGGCGGAGCTTGTGGATGACCCAACTCAAGTTGTGAGCGGTTTTGGGTGATTCGCCGCGACGGAGTGTCGAAGAATCAACCCGTAGAGAGCACTTGATCCTTGCACGGATCAAGGGGGAGCGACACCCTTGCGCGGGTGCTCCAACGAGGACTAGTGGGGAGTGGCGACTCTCCGATACCTCGGAAAAACATCGCCGTGTTCCTTGCCCCTTTACATTCAAGCAATTACTTTCTCGTATTTACTTTCATTGCTTGTTTTACATTCCTAGAATTGCCATGCTAGACTAGGATTGGAAACTAGGGTGCAAAACTTTTTAACGGTAGACTCTCTAGGAACACAAGTAGGCACTAGGGGTGAATTCCGGCTTGTAGGATTTAATTCTTGCAATTAATTTTTAGAAAAGCCCAATTCACCCCCCTCTTGGGCATCTTGATCCTTTCACCATGTTTGAGGGTTTTGGTGATGTTCGCAAGGGATATGCTCTGCTGTCCCCACGTCCAGCCATGCTACCACCGATGGCAACAACGTTCCCTGCTGATCCATTGAATTATGTGTTGAATCCTTTGGCTGGAACATATAAGTGCACATGCCTCCATAAAATTTCTTGACCAGAAAATCCAATCCGAATAAGATATCATCGTTGCCGTGCTCGCTGTCCCTACTGCCCCACGGCCATGCTGCCGCCGGTTGGCATGAGCATTCCCGATGATTCACCACTCCGTAGTCAAGCCCTTATACTACAATGTGTATCATAGACCTACACATGTCCCTGCAAGTTGGATTGGTTATATGAACAATGACACTTATAAAACATTGCTGTTGTCGCTGCTCCTACCATGCCAACAGCAGCTCAGTCCATCTTAAAATCTCGTTCCCTAGCTATCCGATGGTCAAAACTTTTTATCGTTTTGCAGTAACATAGTCCATATAACACCTAGCAACCCCACAAAGTGGACCTCCATTTGATTCTATTATAACCATGCAAATGGTCATCATAACTGCCACTGTCCGCCGACATGCACATTCTGGATGCACCGGTGATCCACCGTGTTCCCCGCTAAACCACTGCATGAATCATTGAGCCCTCTTACACGATTGTTTGTTTATTAGTTGCACATGATCCTACCAAGTTTCAAGCCCATAAGTTCAGTGTGGCCCTACCTTTCCATGGTCATAGTCGCAGTCACTCGCTGCTTTTCGCCACCGGGCATGCTCACTTGGTGCACAAATCGCCCCAGCGGAGCTGGGCGCACTGGTGAGCAGGCCCGGGCTATCAGCGGCTATGGGAGGGTGAAGCGGCGGGAGCAGGCGCTCCACGTGCAGCGGTGCGCTAGGCCGAGTGGCCCAAGGTGGGAGCGGGCATTGGGAAAAGGTCGTTCGGCCTCAGGTGGGCCTGCTACACATGGAAAAAGAGGAAGGGGAGAGGGAAGGTGCTGGGCCGGCTTCGGCTTTGGGCTAGGAAAGGAGAGAGGGGGAAAAGTGAAAAGATAAATTTTCTTTTTCTGATTTTTGCATACTTGCTCAAATTCAAACGAGGTTTGAATTCAAAGGCACACAACTCTAGCCCTACACTCAAACAAAAATTGTGCGCCAGCATGAATGCAACAAAAATATTTCTAAAGCCTTATATTTAATTTTAGGAATCACAAAAATTATTATTTAGTCTAGATATATCGTGGAATATTAAATAAAAAGAAGCAAAATTTTTACTATTTAAAAAATGATTTTCAGGGTGCTACAAACCTACCTCCTTAAGATGAATCTCGTCCTCGAGATTTGGAAGATTGAAAGAGATGAGAATACTCTGACTTTAAGTCTTCTTCTTTTTCCTAAGTTGCCTCATCCTCAGAGTGTCTGTTCTTAAACCTTATACATTCTGATAACTTTACTCCTAGTGACCCTTTTTGTTGTGTCCAAGATCTTGATAGGATATTTTGTATAACTGAGATCTTCCTTGACATCAAGCTCTTCCAAACAAGTGTTCTTCGGGCACTCATAAGCACTTCTTAAGTTGTGACACGTGAAACACATTGCACACCCCTAACAAATTTTCTAGTAACTCAAGCTGATAAGATACCTCTTCTTTCTAGAACCTTGAAAGGGCCCACATACCTTGGTGCTAACTTTCCTTTAGCATTGAACCATTTTATTCCTCTCATAGATGAGACCTTGAAATATACGAAATCACCGACTTTGAACTCCAACTCTCTTCTTGTGGTATCTGCATTGTTTTTCTACCTTGACTGAGCTATTTTCAGATTCTAACGGATGGTTTGAACTTGTTCTTCAGCCGCTCTTAAGACTTTAGGACCAAACACTTTACTTTTTCATGTTTGGTTCCAAAACAATGGGGTTCTACATTTCCGGCCGTACAATGCTTCGAAAGGTGACATCTTCAAACTTTTTGGATAGCTATTATTATAGGAAAACTATGGTACGACAAGCTTTTATCCTAGCTAGTTCCATACTACAATGCACATGCCCTCAACATATATTCAAGGATTTGATTTGTTCTTTTTGTCCGCCCATCTGTCCGAGGATGATATTCAGAACTAAAATTTAGTTCTGTACCTAAGGATTCATGGAGTTTCTGCCAAAAGTGAGATGTGAACCGAGTTTCTCTATCAGAAATGTTCTTCTTTGGAACTCCATGTAAGCATAGGATTCTTTCCATATATAGTTCTGTTAACTTCACCCATGAGTATGTGCTTTTGATGGGAAGAAAGTGAGCCACTTCGGTTAATCAGTCACACAATTACCCATATTGAGTCATACCCACTTTGTGTGTGGGGCTAAACCCATTATGAAATCCATCCCTACTTCTTCTCAATTCCACTGGTATTTTCATGGGCTGAAGCAGTCTTGTGGGTCTCTGATGTTTTGCTTTGACCTTTGGCACATGTCACATATAGCCACATATTTGGCCACATCTCTTTTTAACCCATACTATACCAATATTTCTCCTTAAGATAAGGTACATCTTTGTGCCTCTCTAAGGATCATCTCCTTAATAGGCTTGGAATTAGGTACATGAGCCATCACTTCCTTCTCAACAATCGAGAGTGCGCGACTGCCCCTTACCTTGCGCGCCAACTATCAGTGTTTTGTAAACCGGACTAGTAAATTTATACGATTGTCACGCTGCTCTAGGAAGATGATGGTAGCATCCAAAACACATGAGAATTTATATTGGTTTAGGCCAGAGCCCTACGACCAGTCTCAGAGATGATTGAGTGCGTGTTCCTCGCTTGAATGCTCTGAAGTTCTTACAATGGGGGGTGCAAGAATGGTGGAAGAGGTTGGAGGGCTAGAGCTAGGAGATGAACTGCCCGAAGGGAAGCTTCAGGAGTCTGGAGGTTGTGGAGAATGTGGAGATTCAGAATGAATCCGCCCTCCCTAGGCAGGATGCCTTGGCTGCCCTTATATAGAGTTTGGGGCTAGAGCATGTACAAAGAAGAAGTTTCTCCTGACCGAGAGGTCATCAGCATGAGGAAGGGGCCTAGTGTAGGGTCAAGATGGCGGACTAGAGGGGGGGTGAATAGTTCTTACTAAAACTTAATCACGCTGGCTAACCGATATAAGTGCGGAATTAAAACTATTAGTCAAGCCAAGACTATACCCCTCTATCTATGTTCTCTTGCACCTTACAAAGATCCTAATTATGCAACTAAGGTGCCAAGCTAGCTAGAGCTCACCTAACCAATTATAGGAGCAAGGTCACACAAACCTATGCCGCTAGTACTTCAAGCAACGGGGGAGCTCCTACACAAACTAGTGAAGCAAAAGCACAAAGCTCCTAAGCTCACTATCAATGCTTAATAACAAGGCTACATAAGCCAAATTTGAGAGCGCAAAACACTTAGTTTCACAAACTAAGCAATGTGACTAACAAGGTTATTAAAACTGAATTAGCCACGCAAGAGAGCTACTTCTATACTACATAAGGAAGAAGGCAACTAGCAAGCTACTAAAGCTAAACTAATCACCAGAGCAACTTGAAAGCCCAAGTTTGGTTTTGGTAATTAATGACACCAAGTTGCTAATGCCATGTGTTAAGTGTTTTGAGTTAGGCATAAGCAATACATGTGATGAAGGTGTATGTGGCAAGGAGTGGTAGCCACAAGATCACAAAGAGATGGTGCATGGACATGAAATGACGATCATGGTGGAGATGCACATGAATTGGTGATCATGGTGATCAAGCATGAGGAGATGGACATGGAACAAAGTGATCAAGGCAAAGGTATAATCATAGGGTTTGCTTTTGCCGGTGTAAGATGAGTAGAGAAGTGATTGACCGGGTTTAGGATTGATAGCCGGCTATCAAGAGGGGCAATCACGGTTAGCTCGTGAATCAAGTGCTACTAGGTCATCTTCTTGAGCATATGCATTAGGATCTAGTAGAGAGCTAACATAACGCCTTGAAAAATGATTGTGAAAATGCTAACACACATGCACATGGTGATATACACATGGTGGTGTTAGCACATTTACGAAGGCGGTGGAGTTTGAGCGGTAGAGAGAGGTTTGGGTTCCTCTCTCCCTCCCGCCGAGCTTGCGAGGCGGGATTTGGCGCTTTTTGTGAAAGTGAAATGCCTATTTTCTACTGCGCCGGAGGTGGAGAAACGGAGACGTAAGTCCGGTGTGTTTCTCACTGAAAAATAGTAACCGGACGCTGTGGTCGAAGTGACCGGACGTGGCTGGCACGTCCGGTCAGTTCAAACCCAGCCAGACACGCGCGCGAGAGGGTCACGGACCGGCGCGTTCGGTCCTTCACGGGACTAGCACGTCCGATCACGCACCCAGGAGAGCAGCACGAAGGGTAGGTGCGAGCGGACACGGTGGCGCGTCCGGTCACGTGCGACCGGACGCGTCCGATCACACGGGGAGCTCTCTGGACTCTGATCGGACGCTGGGTGCAGCGCGTCTGGTCAAACAGTGAAGCGCATCCGGTCATGGCAACGTCTCTATCTGATGTGCACTGTTGTTGCTTGTCCTATAGTGACCACCTTTGACCGGTGCGTCCGGTCATCATGATTTTCACTGTGACGTCTTGTGACGGCTAGTTGCTTACCCCTTCACTATAAATAGATGGTGGCCGGGTTTGGGGGGTTGGCTCTTGCACTTTTGAGATATTAAGGCACACTTTGAGCTAGAGAACTTCTCCTCCACTCATCTCCTTGCTTGGTTGCATACTCTAGAGAGGTTGAGTGAGATTCAAGTGCGTTGCATTGAGAGTTGCATCTAGTGGCACTTGATGTTGAGTTTGCTGCGGATTACTTGTTACTCTTGGGTGTTTCCCGACACCCTAGACGGCTTGGAGCAGCGGTGGTGATTGAGCTCGTGATTGGATATTGTTTCGAGCCTCACCAAATGATTGTGATGGGTTCTTGAGCCTTCCCCGCGGGAGTTCGTGAATTGGCTACTCTAGTGGAGCTCGTGGCTTGGAGGATCCCCATCTTGTGAGTGGATGTGCGGCACCCGCTGAGGGTTCAACTCTTGATAGTTGATTAGCTCGTGATCCATCAAGTGGGTGCATCGCCACAACGAGGAGTAGCTTGCCGGGAAGCAAGTGAACCTCGGTAAAAAATCTTGTGTCATCTCTTGCCGAGGATTCTCATTGTGATTGTGTGTAATTGATTCTTTGGATACATCTCATCTCTACACCGTCGGTATAAGAATCAATTCACTCCCCTTTTACATTCTTGCACCATATCTTGTCTAGTGTGCTTAGAGTAGTTTGTATCACATAGGAGTAAGTAGCTTAGTGACTTAGCTTGTGGTGTGAATTAGAGATCATAGCCTTGTTAACTAGAATTGTGTAGGTGGCTTGCTTAGCATAGTTGAGCTAGTGCTAGAATTAGCTTCGCCATCTTTTGTACTAACTTTGTTGTTGAGTAAAGTTTGTAGAAAATTTAAAAAGGCTATTCACCCCCCTCTAGCCATTTAGGACCTTTCACAACTACACAAGCACAATGTATGAAAAGTAAATACAAGCTTGTGTTGCACGGAATGCAAACCACCAAAGAAGATGATGAAGACAATGTTGACACGATGATTTTTCTCCCAAGGTTCGCGAGGTTGCCCCAAGCTACGTCCCCGTTGTGTCAACCGCTCACCCAGTGGTTCGGTGGCTAATTGGCATCACCCGCCAAGCCCACATGTTGGGCACTGCAAGAACCTACCTTACAAGTGAGGGTAGCTCAATGACATGCTTTACTAGAGTTGCTCTTCGCGATCTCCACAGGGTGAGCACAATCCCCATCACAAATCCTCCTCCGGAGCACCGCACAATCTTCCTGCATGCTTCAACGGAGTCACAAGCCGCCAAGCCATCTAGGAGGTGGCAACCTCCAAGAGTAACAAGCACCACCGGCTTGCAAGGCGATCACCTAGTGCCACTCGATGCAACCTCATGATGCAATCACACTAGAATCGCTCACTTACTTGATTGGATGAACACTATCAAGCAAGAGTGAGTTAGAGGGCTTGCAGACACTACCACATAAGCCACCAAGGCTGTAGTGTGCTTAGCAACTGGCCAAAGGCCGGCCAACACTTCTATTTATAACCCCATGGCTCAAAAGAGCCGTTACCCCTTCACTGGGCAAGAACTAGCATGACCGGATGCACCCGGCCAGCGTCCGGTCATCCGGATGCGGCCATGTGGCATTGGCTTCAAATGCTAAGTGTCGATCTCCAATGGCTAGCAAGTCACGCGCCAACGGCAACCACAACCAGACGCACCTGAGCCTTGACCTGATGCACCCGAGCAGTGACAGATCGCGCGTCCCCGTGTGCCACCAAGCCAAGGACCGGATGCACTAGTGCCATGACCTGACGTAATGCCACGTGAAGTCAGGTCAACTCCAGAAACTACCCCAAGAGGGTTTTGCCTAACCTATTGTGTTTGGTCATAGGTGACCGGACGCAGCCCAGTGTCCGCTCACCCTCGATCACACCAGAGCTGCCACATCACAAGGACCAGAAGCTGAACAGTGAATCACCCGCGTTAGATCACTTGCTGAGACAGAGTCCGATTTTTGGAAAACATGACTAGACGCGCAGGTCCCTCCGAGGCCAGCGTTCAGTCGCTTCCAGTGACATCCTTTCGCCTCCGTTTCTTCGCTGAGTTGATCCGTTTCAACTCCAACTTCTTCTCCTTAGCAAATATGCCAACACCACCAAGTGTACAATACCATGTGTATGTGTGTTAACATTTTTACAATCATTTTAAGGAGTTAGCCACTCAACTTGCCACGCCACTTGGTCCTAGTAACAATGCAAAATTAGATCACTCGAGTGGCACTAGATGACCGATATGCAAACAAGTTTGCCCCTCTTGATAGTATGGCCATCTATCCTAAACCCGGTAATCAACTTCTCTACACACCTATGACCGGTGAAATAAAATGACCTAGGTTATATCTTTTCCTTGCGCATTCCATTCCAACTCCTCCGATGTTGATGCAACAAATGCACCAACATGATCATCAATGATATGATCCATTTCATATCATCACGTGATCATATTGGTTTATCGATCCTAACTTCACTTGCTCTTCACCGTTGCTTCGGTCCATCGACGCTAAGTATCACTCAACTTGCCCTTCACACTTGCAACCGGTCCATCGAGCCGAGTCATGTCTTGATCTTCTCCACCTTGATCACATGACTCAATGTCATGTCTCATGTGCAATGAGCTCCTTCATCACATGTATGAGCTTTGCAACATCTTCGAGCCATATTCACTGTCATGGGATATGTTCCTTACACACATGTACTTGTGGACTAATCACCTGTGTATCTCACTCAAACACATGTTAGTCCACCTAAGGTTGTCACTAATTACCAAAACCAAACAAGGACCTTTCATCTAGCAAACTTGGCTGGCAAGCTACGCCATCTTGTGGAGTACGTCTAGGCGCGGTTGTCGTCATGGCCTTGTGCCCATCGTAGTACGGTGTGGCGTGGTGCAACTGTGCTGGCCGTGGTGACACTGTAGGCACGGTAGTGGTTTGCTAGCCGTCCTATGCGACGTGGTCTCTGTTATGGCCTTTGTCATTGCCCCCTGTTCTTCTGGGGGCATTGTACCGGAGTTGGTAGCCGCCCCCAGGTCATCGATCGCCTAGTTAGTCTTGTTGAGCTAGTGGCCACGATCCCGGGCTCTGAGGTCATGGCTCCCATTGACTTGGATGGCCTCTAAGTCAAGGCCTCCATCGTGGATCCCATCCCATAGTGGGTAGGATCATACGCATATCTTGTCAGACCGTATTTGGATGGCGGGTCGCCGTATTGGCAGTCACCGCCGTGCGGTGTTGTCTTGTCTGTGCTGCGTGGCGCAGGGATGGCATCTGACTGGACCAAGGTGACCACTGTCTCCTCGGTCCTTGCGGGGTCAGTGCGGCGTGTCCATTCTTGTCAAAGCGGGCGCGCTTAGCTAGGCTCGACCTCTCTCTGTTCCTCCTAGAGGTCGGGATGGCAGAGAGGTCGCGGACCCTTGTGCGGCGCTAGGCTAAGGCAGAGAAGAGGGGTCATTGTTGGTATTTATTAACTCGACACTTGTTTTGGACAGTCACATATTAATCACATTTACCTCTAGCTTTATTATACCAGGTTGTCATCCCGGCATTGGAAGCTAAAAGCGTTTAATGACCTTTCTATCATTTCATGTGACTAAAGTAATTGTAAAGATGTATATGATAAAGTAAATGTATTCGCAAGCGCACAAATGAATATATAATTGTAGCATTTTACCTAGAGTATTACCAAGTTGTCGATTTATATTTATACCACTGGGAAGGGAAGGATAAAGGAATATATCACTTGTATGTATAAATGATGGAGAGAGTCAACTATATTCAATCTATCTACTCATAACAGGGGTAAGTCACAAGATAAAATAATAATGATAAGCATATGATAAGTCATAAATAGTAATCAACCTTAGAGCATTTCCAATATAAGCATTAGCATGGATTAGGTAGGTATAGAGAAATATTCCTAAGTTATTCTTAACTACATGTCAATGTATACCATGATTAGTGCAATTATGTCTAGCAATCATAGCAAGAAGGCATTATATCTACACATAAGGGACATTACTAATAAGGTAGTTTATGAACATAGCATAAAATCTACCTTGGAAACCGGGTCCAACTTGGCGTATATTCGAGAAGTGGACTACAAAGGACTCAATGGAAGTGTCACATTTGCATTCTAATGCTACTTCGCGATCTACCACTAAGCCTGGAATATAGGGTGTTTCCGTAGGTAAACAATGTCTAAGCACCATGCTTACACAATGTTGACCACCCACCCATGATATCAAAGGGCGAGAGCTTTGCGATTCTATGTTTGAATATAAAGACAATCTAACTATGCTAGACATATAATCAAAGTATATAAAGAAGAATATAATTGCAAATATAATATTATAGAGCAAAGTCATATCAATTGTATCTAGCAGAATATAAATAGAAAGATACAAAAGAGAGGTTAAGGGCTTTACCAAGCACGCTCGTAGACAGATCCGGAATCCAAGACAAAGCTTGCCTCCCTCTAGATCTAGCCTATGTAGCTGTGCTATAGATAATGGTGGAGCTCTAAGGAGACTAGGGTTGCTGGCTCTGGTGACTTGATCTGGCTTGAGACTCATGAATTGAATTTGATGCCAGGGGGTGGAGGCTCTGCTTATATAGCCTCATAGAATGCACCGGGGCCCTCAGATCAAATCGAATTGAAACAACGGCGTAGATGCAAACCTTAAGGCGGTGGAGAACTGACGTAAGAAGGGGGAGGCTGACCTGTGGGTCCCACGGTCGGCCGACCAGGCCCATGGGTGGCCGCCCTCCCCCTCTGCCAGGTGGGTCCTATCTTCTTCCACGTGTCTTCTCGTGTCTTCTAGAGTCTTCCTAAGTCGGTGCCGCAGATAAATATCAATTTTAATCCGACGTGGGTGTCTATCCTTGCATATTTCCTGATAACCCCCTGCAAAAACACAGTTTCATCAAAATCTATGGAATTCTGTAAGTGTAAACCCTATCTCTACATTTGGTATTGAATTATGTCCATTTCTATGCTTGGTTGGCAGTATATTTTAGTAGTTATTGACTGTCAACAACTCTCCCAATCTTAACCTTTGCTAGTCCCTTAGCAAAACCAAACTTAGCAACAAGTCAGGAGTTCTTAAAAGATTTATGAAACATTTATATTATCTTCTCAAAAATTCACAAGTAATCAGACAGAAATTCTCTACTGAACTTAGAGCAAACTTATTCTAACTTTCAAACTTACTCATATTACCTTTTTACCATGGAGCTTATAGCCTTCACTTGGGTCTTGAGTAATTGAAAGATAGAACAATCAAATCAAGCATTATGTCTCAAGCTCTTTGTTCCACTATTATTCTAGAGTATTTTTTGCAAGTTTTCAAATAAAACTCAGAGATTCCATGTATGATCTTTCTAGTCTCTCATATATGTGGTATTTGTGGATTCTTACCTTCTCACATACCCTATACAACTAAGGCTTATGTGGAGCTCATAGGTATAGAGACAGCACATACATACTTGCGGGGCATTTATTGTAAAGTCAAACTATGGATCCAAAGAGAGTTAAGTCATACAGTCAAATCAAGATATGCATGTGTGTGGAATATGTGTGGGATATAGATATGGTGTTTAATCCTAATTCTACTATGCTCCTTGAAAACATACCTCTTTTTGAAACTTAGGAACTTTTGCAAGAGAACATGGGCTATCTTATTCTTTTCTTCTTTCTTTGTTTTTTCGGTGGGTAGCTTTTGCTCCCCTTTTTCTATTCTTGGACACTTGTCCATTTTTTATCTTTTGTTTGAATAACTTTTGCATAGCCACATGCTTCTTTTCTGCAACATAACTTGTGAGAGATAGCAACAAGAACTTGGAGCATTTATTAGGGGCTTCCTATAGGGTATATTTTTGATGTTCACTCCTAGTGTAGAAGTGTAACATTTTTGAGTAGACAAAAAAGTACTCCCAGTGTAGGAATAATGCATATATAAGTGGTGTGTACATGATCTTAATTTTAAGAGCATGACAAATCTCTCATAAGGTATCAACAAAACTTGACTAAACTCAATGCAAAGCAAGCAGTACTTAATAAGTGGAAGTTTTCCTAGTCTAGTGTATGGCTGTGGTAGGAATTTAAAACTCTCATCATACAGGAACTCATCATATAAGTTTTCATATTTTTGAAAGATAAATCTCCAGAACTCTAGTATCACTCAGAACAAAATAAACAGTAACTCAGACTTTCTTATATCATATCCATCAATCACCTAGACTTAGATCAAGCATTTGCTACCCACAAGTTTTAGGCTTTTAGAGTAAATCTTCACGTCAAAATATTCTGGTCTAAATCTTAGGAGAACTTAAGTCTGAAAACTTGGTGTTTGGCATAGCGTTTTGATTTCATCATTATTTCAATGCAAAGGGTTTATCTCGAGTCTTTAAGCAAACCTTGGTATACTCTCTCTCTTATTTTATTTATTCAAAATCTAGAAAAAGAAAATCTTTATTTTATTTTATGCATCTTTTTATTTCTTTTCTACTAATAAAAAGCAAACTCAGAATAGTAATACTGAAAAGAGAAAGAAATACTTAGCTAAATACATGGGGGATGCTCCTCTCTCAAGCTGGATGTTGGCGTAGTGGTTCACTTTTGCAGTGTGGCAGACTGGCAGTGAAGATCTTCTCCTGCTTGTCAGCTCTTTTTGATCCTTCAAATCCTGTAGAGCTCAAATAGACAACACAACTAGTGGAACTGATTAAGCATTAGTGGATAACCACCTAGGCCTAGGTTGTCTAGAACTCCTCCATATTTATTCTAAGCAGAATTACAACAGAATTTTTTTCTCAATATTTTTGGATTTTTTATGATGCAAGTGGGAAAATGCAACAAAGTGAGTAAATTTTTATTTTTATTTTTGTGCCACCACGGTGAACATTCCTGCGAGATAACCACAATCCTATTCACATGGGGCTTAAGGTTTTTTTATGCAATGCAGTGAACAAATATATTTTTATTTTCTTTTTCTTATGCAAGTAAAGTAAACATGAGGTGATTATGCTACTAAGGAAAATATGTGAAAAGGGAAATTATGCAAGAAGGGAAATATGGATAACTACTGAGTTTATCTCCCGGCGAGGGTTCGGCGATTTAAGTCCTCCGAACAGGACCTTCCTCTGCATCTTCAATTCTGGGATGCTTCTTCAGATCCCGGGGATGGAGACCTTGATGGTTGTTCCTCTTGAGGTGACTAGCTTGATGATGGCGATCCTTTCTTCTTCCATACCTGTTTGGTTGGTAGACTCAATGTTGAGGCAGGTTGTTGCGGCTCATCACTCTTCTCCTCTTTGTTGTCCTTCTTATTTTGGCAGTCTTCAGATCTCTCTACTTTTCCTGAATAGTTCACCCATCCATCCTTGGTTGATTTGTTCCCTTGTCAGCGAGCCGATCGACACTTTCTCCTGTTCTTCTTTGGCTGCTCATAACTAGTATAACTATTGAAGTAGCAGCGTACCTTTTATGCAGGAAATTGGAAGTGGATCTCTCCCAATCTCATGTAGATGATTGCACGTGTAGTGTTGAGGAACGGTCTTCCAAGTACAATGGATGGATCAATCTCTTCTTCTTCCATGTCCAGGATCATGAAGTCAGTGGGGACATAGTGGTCTTAAATCTTTACCATGACGTCTTTGGCTATCCCCTCTGGAAATTAGAATGTCCGTCATCTGCAGCTGCATGTATGTAGGGTGCAAGGGTTCTTTATCAAATATTAATTCGTATGTTACCTTGGCCATTATGTTGACACTTGATCTAGTGTCACAGAAGGTCTTCTGGAAGTTGAGCTGATTAATCCTGCAGTGGATGGTTGGTACTCCAAGATCGTCTTGTTTGGTTAGAAATGGAGACACTAGAAGGTGGTCATATTCTGCATGGACAGTGTTGATCATTCTCATTGCTTTTGCCTATGGCTGCTTGGGCTTGTTCTTGCTTTTGTTCTTCTTCTTCTTCTTCTTGTCTGTTGTCTTGTCTTCATATGTGTATGCCATTTATGGGTGAGCAGGAGTTTTGAGTGTCTTATTCTTGATACTGAATTTTTTCTTCCTGTCACCGATGGTGAAACAGGTCTTGGCATCACTGGTGTAGATGATGGCTTTAGCAGCGTTCAGGAATGGTCGTCCTAGAATGATTAGTGATCTTTCATCGCCTCCTGTCTCTACTACCACAAAGTCTACAAGCACATACGAGTTTCCAACTCGTACATAGGTATCTTCTAGGATTCCCTCCGGGTAGCACAGTGACTGGTCTACAAGCTGCAAGCACATGGTTGTGTACAATAATGTATCTCCAAGAAATTTCTCATATATTACCTTAGGCATTATGTTGATGCTTGCACCATGATCACAGACAACTTCTTCAAAAATGTTCTATCCATTGGATATCGGGATGACGGGTCTTCCTGGGTCACCTTTCTTCTCTGGAGTTATTTTATCTTTCCACACACCTAATGGTCGATCTCTATGGTACCATCTTGCATGAAATATATCGACAAGATTTGTAGTTTCTAATTCTTCCATTGCCCTAGAATCTTACCTTTGTTGGCTGGTGGAACAGATGCTGCCAACTGAGCTATATGTGGTTCTATCATCTTATTAAAACTGTGTTGATTCTTTATGGCAGGAGAAAAACTATCCATTCTATTATTTATGTTTTCTTGAATTTTATCATTGGCAGTTATCTTCTTAGACATTTGATCTAGTATTCTAGATTGACCAGCAATAAGATCTCTCAAAGGTGGTTGATTGAAATTATTAAAATTGTTACTTTGGTAGTTACCTGAGTAGTTCGGTCTCTGTTGCTGATTCCAACCTTGATTCTGCTGAGGATGGAAGTTGGTGTTGTTGTTGAAGTAGTTCACATCTTCTCGGAACTCTGGACAGTTATGGCCTGAGTGACCAACTTCTCCACACTCCTCATAGGTCATGCGTGGTTCATTGATGAAGTTCACTTCCTTCTTATCACTGGCTTGATCTTCGAGCTTCTTCATTAGTAGGTCCATCTTGGCAGACAGCATGTCTACCTCTTTGAGCTGGTGCATGCCACCCCTCTTGTGGGTTAGAGCCTTCTCTTCATTCCAACTTTGGTTGGAGGCCATCTTCTCCACAAGAGCTTTAGCATCTCTGAGATTGAGTGACAAAAATGCCCCTCCAGCAGCAGCGTCCAAGGTCTCATGGGTACTTGAGGTCAACCCGTGGTAGAAGGTCTGCATGAGTAACCATTCCTTCATCCCATGATGAGGATACTCTAATATGTAATCTTGAAAATGTTCCCATGCCTCTAGAATAGATTCATCATATTATTGCTAGAAGCTTGTAATCTTTCCACAAAGAGCATTTGTCTTACCCATGGGAAAGAACTTTGCTAGGAAGACGGTTGAGCAGTTATCCCATGTAGTGTGTCTGTCTTTATTGGCGTAGAACCACTACGGCCTTTCCCAACAAGGAAAATGGAAAGAGGCAGAGTAGAATAGCATCTCTGGTTACTCTCTTGATAGTGAAGGTGCTGCAAATTTCTAAAAAGTGTTGGAGATGAGCACTTGCATCTTCATGTGCCCTTCCACAAAACTGATTGGACTGCACCATATTAATGAGAGTAGGCTTGAGTTTGAATCCATTGTCTCCAACATCGGTTGTCAGTCCAGTACGGATGTTGGCAGTGGTTGGAGCAGAGAATTCACGTAGAGTCTTGTTTGCCATAGCTTCAAATTTTGGTGTCAAACTTCTTCTGATTTGGTGGTTGTCTTCCTGATCTAGCGCTGAAACTTTCTTGAGCTTAGCTTTGGTCCTTCTAAGTAGCGCTTCTGGATTTTTAACAAAGTTTTCTGGAAGATCAAAACCATGCATTCATTACCCTGCATAAGATCACATAAGTAGACAAAACAAGGGTAAGCCTGTTTGAGTAGAGAACGTTAGTTCTCTCGATCTCATTAGTGATACAAGTGATATTGATATTCCTTTAATAGCCTTCAACCTTCCCCGACAACGACACCAAAAATGCTTGTTGGTATTTATTAACTCGACACTTGTTTTGGACATTCACGTATTAATCACCTTTACCTCTATCTTTATTATACCAGGTTGTCATCCCTGGCATTGGAAGCTAAAAGTGTTTAATGGCCTTTCTATCATGTCATGTGACTAAAATAATTATAAAGATGTATATGATAAAGTAAATGTATCCGCAAATGCACAGATAAATATACCATTGTAGCATTTTACCTAGAGTATTACCAAGTTGTCGATTTATATTTATACCACTGGGAAGGGAAGGATAAAGGAATATATCACTTGTATGTATAAATGATGGAGAGAGTCAACTATACTCAATCTATCTACTCATAACAGGGGTAAGTCACAAGATAAAATAATAACAATAAGCATATGATAAGTCATAAATAGTAATCAACCTTAGAGCATTTTCAATCTAAGCATTAGCATGGATTAGGTAGGTATAGAGAAATATTCCTAAGTTATTCTTAACTACATGTCAATGTATACCATGATTAGTACAATTATGTCTAGCAATCATAGCAAGAAGACATTATATCTACACATAAGGGACATTACTAATAAGGTAGTTTATGAACATAGCATAAAATCTACCTTGGAAACCAGGTCCAACTTGGCCTATATTCGAGGAGTGGACTACAAAGGACTCAACGAAAGTGTCACAGTTGCATTCTAATGCTACTTCACGATCTTCCACTAAGCCTGGAATATAGGGTGTTTCGTAGGTAAACAATGTCTAAGCACCATGCTTACACAATGTTGACCACCCACCCATGATATCAAAGGGCGAGAGCTTTGTGATCCTATGTTTGAATATAAAGACAATCTAACTATGCTAGACATATAACCAAAGTATATAAAGAACAATATAATTGCAAATATAATATTATAGAGCAAAGTCATATCAATTGTATCTAGCAGAATATAAACAGAAAGATATCAAAGAGAGGTTACAAGGGCTTTACTAAGCCGTGCTCGTAGACAGATCCGGAATCCAAAACGAAGCTTGCCTCCCTCTAAATCTAGCCTATGTAGCTATGCTATAGATAATGGTAGAGCTCTAAGGAGACTAGGGTTGCTGGCTCTGATGACTTGATCAGGCTTGAGACTTATGAATTGAATTTGATGCCAGGGGGTGGAGGCTCTGCTTATATAGCCCCATAGAATGCACTGGAGCCCTTGGATCAAACCGACTTGAAACAACGGCATAGATGCAAACCCTAAGGCGATGGAGAACCGATGTAAGAAGGGGGAGGTTGACCTGTGGGTCCCACGGTCGGCCGACCAGGCCCATGGGTGGCCGCCCACCCCTCTGCCAGGTGGGTCCCACCTTCTTCTACGCGTCTTCTCGTGTCTTCCTAAGTCAGTGCCACAGATAAATATCAAATTTAATCCGACATGTGGGTCCATCCTTGTGTATTTCCTGATAACCCCCCTGTAGAAACACAGTTTCACCAAAACCTGTGGAATTCTATTAGTGTAAACCCTATCTTTACGTTTGGTATTGAATTATGTCCATTTCTATGCTTGGTAGGCGGTATATTTTAGTAGTTATTGACCGTCAACAGTCATGGCTGACTCCGTCCTTGGCGTCTAGTCTGGTCCACTAGGGTTAGCTGGGCCTCGATTGTTTGGGCTTTCGCTAGTTGGTGTGTCGTGGGCCGCTTGGCCTGCTAACTAATCGATGCCTTGAGACACTCGGGATCATAACCCCAACAATACTAATCCTGAAACGTTGTTGGGAGGGCGAAACAAAGAAGTATTCATGCAGCCAAGCTAAACTTGCTTTTGACTATAATCTTACGATGAATTGATTTGTCTCAAAGAACATAAAATCGCTATTGTCTACCCCGTTATCCCCCACTCTGATTTCACCAGGCCATAGTGTATTATGAAAGGCACTAAATCATATGACATTCCTGCTTGCATCGTGCAAAGTATCATGTCAGTTGTTATAACAACTAAAATGAAGTATCATGCAAACTTACTCTAACTAAACAAAAATAAATCAAAACTAACTGTAATCATAACTAACCCTAAGAACATGTGAGAAAATAAATAAAATAACTTTTACAAACAAGACATACACATTAATCTAAAATCTATTAACATGAAACATAATAGATTACAAACAAAAAATATTTAACCTTCAACAAACTAAGTACTCTAACACTAATATAAACTAAAAGAAAACTACTAATCTGACCCTAATCTAAAACGAACACTAAATACTACCTTTCCTAACCCTAACTAAAACAAACCCAAAAACCGATACTCCTATTGGTCGATTAGGGCCCACTTGCCTATCATATCCAGCCACGCGTCAATCTGGAGTTAGAACGCCGATGGGACCTTATCGGCCCTCTATCTGCCGACGAGCGTCCTGTTGGCACTCCAAACGTCGACAATGAAAGGATCAAGATGCCCAAGAGGGGGGTGAATTGGGCTTTTCTAAATTTTATTGCAAGAATTAAAACCTACTAAGCCATAATTCACCCCTAGTGCCAACAAGTGTTCCTAGTGATTCTATTGATAAAAGTTTTACACCCTAAGTTCCAATCCTAGTCTAGCATGGCAATTCTAGGAAAGTAAACCAAGCAACAAGAATAATGCGAGAAAGTAAATTGCTTGAATGTAAAGGGTTAGGGACACGCGATGTTTTCCCAAGGTATCGAAGAGTCGCCACTCCCCACTAGTCCTCGTTGGAGCACCCGCGCAAGGGTATAGCTCCCCCTTGATCCACGCGAGGATCAAGTGCTCTCTACGGGCTGATTCTTTGACACTCCGTCACGGTGAATCGCCCATAACCGCTCACAAGATGGGTTAGGTCATCTACAAGCTCCGCCGGATGATCACCAAGCTCCCGATCACCACCAAGCCGTCTAGGTGATGGCGATCACCAAGAGTAACAAGCAAGAACTCTCACTTGACCACAACAAGCCTAATGAGAAGGTGGATGCACACTTGCTACTCTCTAGACACTAGTGAGGACTCTCACACTTGAATTCTCAAGACTCAAATCTCACTAGGGCTCTTCCACTTCCTTGCACATGAAAGGAGTTTCTCAGCTGATCAAATGAGCAAGAGTTTCTCAAATGAAGGGGTAGAGGAAGTATTTATACTCCCCCTCAACTCCCCCAACCGTTATCTTCGAAATCAGCAACTTTTGTGACCGACAGACGCGATGACGCCCACCGACAGACGCGTCTGTCGCTCTGGAGGAACGCGTCTGACGCCTCTGAGGAGCGCGTCTGTCGCATGTAATCGAATCAAACCGGTTCACTAGCCGTTAGGGCTCGACAGACGCTGGCCAGCGTCTGTCGCCCTAGCAACGGATGCGTCTGACGCTATCAAAGAACTTCAGAGCATTCTGGACCGCGTCTGTTGACCACCAGACGCGTCTGACGCTCAACCCTTACTGCGTCTGTCGCTCGTAAGCACGTAGGGCGCATCTGTCGCCTTTCATCCTCGCGTCTGACGCTTTTCTACAGTAAGAAACCACGCGACAGACGCTGATGTCAGTGTCTGTCGCCCTTCGTCCTCAGCGTCCGTCGCCCGTTTAAGGGCCGAAATGACTTCCGATTCAAACGCTTCTTTAACGACTTTTGTTCCAAACAATCTCAGGGCCACCTTGGAGCCACCTAGTGTTAAGTTTGACAAGTGTGCACCACACCTAACCACTAGACTTACCTAGGTCAAGCTACTCATCCATGCCCCCCTTAATAGTACGGCCAAAGGAGAAAAACAAAAGTCCTAACGACTATTCCAAACGTAACTCAACCTCGACGTCCGGAACTAACCGTCCTTAACCTTGTCGATCATCCTTTGAAAACCGAAAACGATTTCCATCGATAAGGGGCATGATCACCATATTGCCCACGATTGCCATTACCATGACCTAACACTCTATTGTTTCTGCAAAACACACGTTAGTCATGATACTGAACTGTTGTCATCAATCATCGAAACCAACTCTAAGGGCCTAGATGCTTTCAGACAAGCTGCTACTCTGTCCTAAAATAGAAGTCGTTCTCGCTTCCCGAGAACTCAACCTTTTTTCAACTTTGACCAATTGTATATAAAAGAATATTAATATTTTTAATACATAATTAGTATCATTAGATAGATCGTTGAATGCACTTTTATAATAAATTTATTTGGAGATATAAATATTGTATGCATTTTCTATAAACTTGATCAAAGTTGGAAAAGTTTGATCTACGCGCATCCCACAATGACTCTTTTTCTAAAACGAAGGGAGTATATACACACTTCTAATGCTACATTCATAATTAATCATTAAAAATTATTGTTTAAAAAAATTCCCAAAAGAGCCCTAAGGCCCTCCACAGCGTACTAGCAGTGCCTCAAATTTTTCGTACACGTAGACTCGCTGGAACTGGCATCATCAAGTTACGGTGTGCGAGCATCACTCTTGATCTCACAAACGAAATAAAGCATCCATATAAAATACTACATTAATCTATCTGGCGTACTGACTACATAGCTCATAGGAGAGCATAGGTCTAGCCTTGATTATTCACAAGGCAGAAGCAGGCATTGGAGCAACTACTTGCTTCGCTCCGGAAATTTGAGGCATCGGCATCGGTGGTGCTCAAATCTCATCTCTCTACTTTTGGCACCACTTAATAAGCTATATACACTGCGGAGGGCCTAATAAGCCCTCATCACTGGACGCGGCAAATGTGGGGGTTCTCATCCTGCTGGCAGGGCGCCCACATCTGTTGGCCGCCGTACACTTCACCCCCTTGCCTCGGATAGCAGCCCTCAGGTGGTGGGTACGCCGGCCACTGACCCGTATAGAAGCCGACCGGCATTTGGGAGGGCGCCGCCGCCCAGTATTGACCACCGTACACTCCTAGTGCTGGATAGTAGTAGGCAGCAGGGTTTTTTTTACCGACCGGTCACCTCAAACCGTCGGCCTCCGGTTCCGGTTTATCGGTCCGGTTTACCGGTAACCGGTCGGTAACCGGTCGAATTTGAATTTGAATTCGAACGCGCCTTCGGTTCGGTTTGTGACCGGTTTACCGGACGGTTTGGAGCGGTTACCGCTCGGTTTGAGCGGTTTACTGCTCGGTTTGAGTTTGGAATTTTCTTTTTTCTTTTTTTTTCAAACTTCTATACGTATAAATAAATACTAAACGAACTCGAATTTGAAAAATTTTTACACCATTGGCTTCTATAAATCATGAACTATTTTTAGGAATTTTTTCAGCATTTTTTTTTCAAATTTTAAATTTGAATTTGGGGGCCTTAACGGGCCGGGACCGGGATTTTTTTTCTTTTTTTTTTTCAAACTTCTATACGTATAAATAAATATTAAACGAACTCGAATTTGAAAAATTTTTACACCATTGGCTTCTATAAATCATGAACTATTTTTAGGAATTTTTTCAGCATTTTTTTTTCAAATTTTAAATTTGAATTTGGGGAATACCTAACCGGACCGGACCGGAACCGGTCCGGCCCGGTTAGGCCGGTAACCGCGGTAAACCGCGATTTACCGAGCGGTTTTTTTAACCCTGGTAGGCAGCCCCAGCAGCCTGCGGTGGAGGGGCACCGTACGACTGCAACGGCGGCGACGGATGCGGGTTGCTGCTGCCTGCCGGTTGGGCGGGTGGAGATGGGGCTGGCGCACTGGTACGTCGTCGTCGCGGGCGCCTGCAGCAAGGTGCCGCTGGTAGGGGCACAGATGACGAGGCGCCACTGAGATCGGTAACCGCCTCCCGCGGCTCCCCATGCATCTGCTGTGCTGCCGCCCATGCTGCGACCGCCTTCCGCTGCTCGTGGTCGTATCCGGCCGGGAAGTCTAGTCTCCGGGAGTCGCTGACGACTCTGACGGAACTTCTCGTCCAGACCTGGAGGCTCGTGGCCACCGCCGAGGCGTCGGCCGTCCCGGTGATCTCCACCCGGCTCGCCGCCACGTCCGTCGTCACCGTGTCCACGCCTGCACCCACGGACGTCGAATGCACGCGGCACGTGCACGTTCGTACTTGGTAGTGAGTACGGATAACAAGCAATACAGAAGCTACTTATTCGTACCTGGGATCTGCATCACTCGCTTCTCGACCTTCTTAGCGCAGGACCTACAATGCAGTTTCATCTCTGGGATGATGGGTGCCCGAGGCGGCGGAGAAGCGTTCCCGCTGAAGCAGCCACCGCCGCCGCTGGCCGCCTCACCTTCCTCCACGCCGTTGCTCACGACGTTGACGGCCTTCCCCGTCTTGTCTTGGAGCCGCGACCTGAGCACCGCCGCGTCGGCCGTGCCCTCGATCATCAGGAGCCCAGTTCCGAAAGTCACGCTATCCACCCCTGCATGCAAATGCAAACGCCCACAAAAGAAGAGGGAGAGATCAAATGATGCGCAGGTGCACAGATGATGATGGAGCTTGATCGATCGGCGTGTGCAGCGCGTACGAACCGGGTAGTTTCATGACCGCTTTCTGGATCTTCTTCGCGCAGCCGTGGCAGTGGACGTCCATCGAGAGGATGACGGGCGCCATTACTGCCCGGTGTTAGGTCGTCGATGACCTTAGTTTGACACCAGCCTATATAGCTCCGTGCCTGCTAGCTCTATGGACTATGGGTGTGTGCTGTGGAATGGCCCGGGATCGGTGTCTACATATATATACAGGAGCACTGTTATAGGTATCAGAGATTATATTCTTCACTGATTGATACTGTGCGAGTGTGCGGCATGCACTTTCCATGTACGAGTGATTTTGTTGTATTTGTATCCCTACTAGAATAGGAACACGCTACCATATAAATTGACTATTTCCATTTAGTTATAATCTTGTAGAAGCATATACTCTTATACAGTACCAAAAAATAATACTCGTAAAAATTTGTTTTTAACCTTTCCAAAACATATTGTTAAGTAAAAAACAATCACACCGTACCTTTTCATATGAGTGTCACATCAGGTATTACATGGGGTATCACATCTAGTGTTCAGATAGTAATAATAAAACAAATTATAGAAGTTCTCAGTTATCCGCTAGATGAATTTATTAAGCATAATTAATCCGTCATTAGCATATGTTACTTAGCACCACATTGTCAAATCATGCACTAATTAGGCTTAAAAAATTTATCTCGCAAATTAGTCTTAATCTATACATTTAGTTTCGTAATTAGTCTATATTTAATATTCCATGCATATGTCAAGCATCCGATGTGTTAGGGACTAAAATTTAGGAGGGGAAACAAACAAATAGCATGAACAATCATCAACGCAGTGCCTTTTTTTCTTTTTGCATGCAAAAGATAGTGCAGATACGGAGTACATACTAGCGCTCGACGACGACCATCCCAGCAGTAAGGCACACGCGCGTGCATCTTACCGATTACCGCCACGTTACAACGAGAGAGAAATGATGCCAGTTACAGTAACGATATCTAGACCTTGTACATCTGTTTTATAATCCGTCTTTTTTAACTTGTTTTTTCAGTCGGAATAATATTTTTCTTTCACAGCAAATCAACCAACAGTTTTTTTTCAGCCGGCTTATCAGCACAGCCGAACAGGCCTCGTTGTGGCCAGCTTTGTGCGATAATGCAAAACACTTTACCTCAAGCAATATAAATCTGGCAAACAAAAATTAAAGATTCATCGATAGTAGGTATTTTAATAAGCGGAACACGAGTTGACACCGACCAAGGAAGGACACACATTAAGTAGTAGACGATGACAGACGGAACTAGTAAAATTAAATTTAGTAGTAGACAATGATAGACGGAACTAGTAAAGTTAAAGAAACTCACATCTTTCACTATCTAAATTGTCAACAACTAAAGTAATCCTCATCATCATCGTCGTCATCCTCCTCATCATCATCAGTAACAATGCCGTCCTTGTCCTCCTCGTCGTCATCCTCCTCATCATCATTATCATCATCAGTATCCTCGTCGTCCTCCTCATACTCATCGTTTTCAAATGAATGTACTAGATTTGTTTGTGTCTGTGCGTGCTGTGCTTTGCTGCTTTCCCTCGCGAGCTGGCTGGGTGCCGTCATGAGGCAAGAACCGCTGCGGAGCATTACAGGCCTGCTGCAGGCGCAAAGAAGGTAATTAAGGGTTCGTTTGTTTGCGTGGACCAACTGGCCCACTGTGCCCTAGGGGTGCAACTTGGCCTGTTTGTTTGCCTGGACGTGGTTCCCAGCCCGGCCCGCATGCCCGGTAAAGCAGCCCTCGGCTAAGCCGCCGGGGAATGGAAGAATTTTTCGTTTCTCCGAGGCTCGGCTTGAGCGGGCGCTGGGGTGGCCATTTCGGCCTCCACTTGGTTGGCCCCCCAGGCTAGCGCGTGAGTGGTGAAATCTCCACGCGCGGCGGCGCTAGGGTTTCACCCTCCATTTATCTACCTGCACCACACTGGTGTCTATCTCAACAACAAATGGACGGTTGAAGTCAAGCAGAGCCAGAACTAGGGCCAATGTGAGGGCCTACTTAAGAGCAATGAAAGCGTCATGTTGTTGTTCAGTCCAAACGAACACTGCTCCCTTGCGAAAGCAAATTAGTCAAGGGCCGAGAGATGAGACGAAAATGTTTAACAAAGCGCCTGTAATAACCGGCCAAGCCCAAGAAGCTTCTAACTCTTTGACAGACTGAGGAACCGGCTACTGGAGCACAACACTGATTTTATCAGGGTCAGTAGCCACCCCAGCCTCTGAAATAACATGTCCCAAGGAACGAAGTTGCCGCTGAGCAAAATGGCATTTGGAAATTTTTACTTGCCAGTGATCCCGCTGCAACAACTGTAATACCAGACACACATGTTCCACGTGCCCTTCATAGGTGCGACTGAAGATGAGTATATCATTGAAAAACACTAGTACACACTTGCGCAGCAAGGGACGCAGAGTGGTATTCATAGCTTTGAGAAATGTGGCTGGGGCACCTGTGAGGCCGAAGGCCATAACACGAAATTCATAATGCCCTGAATGTGTCTGAAAAGCGGTTTTGAATTCCTCTCTCTCCTTCAATCGGATCTGATGATATCCCACTGTCAGATCCAGGCAAGAAAACCATGACGCATGTGTAAGCTCGTCCAACAGCTCCTCAATAACTGGCACTGGATACTTCGTCTTGGATGTGAGCACGTTGAGTTGTCTGAAATCAACACAAAATCGGAAGGTGCCATCCTGCTTCTTAATGAGGAGTACTGTCCGAAACCAATATTAGGGTACCCAAAGAAAATGAGCTAATGGTCATCAACACTAACTCGCCCGGACGCTAAGGGCGCAGCCACGGCATCATTCGAACCTAGGGGCGCGGGATCCATCCCACTCGGCCCCCTAGAGAGGATCCCGCCTCGCTCGACGGCTGCAGTACAGGCTCCGCCTCGCTCGACCCCTAGGAGCGAACCTAGCGTTGAGCGAGGAGCGTAAAACCCCGTGGGGCCCGCGCTACCCCTAACGGCTATGGGAGTAGAGACATGGGCCTAGGCCCATGCCCCTAACACTAGGGACGGGACAGATGCGTCTCGAGGTGACCAGCGGCCACCACAGGTCATACCTGGGCACTCACGTCTCCAACAGCGCCAGGCGGACCGGCACTGTGCTGCTTAATCCCCTTGCGGCTCCGGTCAAGGGGATCTGTTGACCATACGGCATGCCGGGACGGGACGGGGTGCCATGACTGGGCGACGGTGCCTGCCGGTAGCACTAGTGACGGATAGGGTCACAACGTGCGCATGCTTCCATTATCGTCTGTAGGACCAGTAGGACCTGCCTGCGGAGGAGAAGGGCAGCATAGCCCCAGGGCTCCCTTCATCTTGTTTTTTCTCTTTCTTCTTTTCCTCTTTCTCTCTCTCATGTACCCTAGGTCTTTCCCTTGGTCTATAAAAGGGAAAGCTGGGCGTCCCATTAGGGCAAGTCTTTCGAAGTCCTTCGAGCAATCTCAATTACTTCAACTCCACTTCATCTTCACCAGAGACTTGGGATCTCGTCCCTCTCTTGCCCGTTTGTAACCCCTACTGCAAACTTCAGTGCTAGTAACACGAGCAGCAACGACTGGACGTAGGGACATTCCGCCCAAACTAGTACACATCCTTGTGTCCTCTAGCACACCATCCGGGCCAAACACGCAATACAATTTACTCATCGGTGGTACAAAACACTGACAGTTAGCGCGCCAGGTAGGGGCCTTTGTGCGTTTCGTCGCTTTCATTAGGCTTCGGATGGCTAGCCACAGCATCAGCTGGATCCCAGGCACGCACATGTGCTTCGGGACCCTAGACTTCGTTGTCACCACGGAGGGGGAGCTGGTGTGGGCTCAGGCACCCGCCTAGCCTCCTCTCACCATCAGCCTCAACGCGATCGACGAGGCTCTCGAGGAGCTGCGGCTGCACGCCCTGGAGGCTCGCACCACCGGGCATAACCATCTCCTCGACTTCGAGAGCCTGAGGGAGGTCCTAGCAAACTTGGCTTGCAAGCTACGTCGTCTTCTGGTGCACGTCCGTCCAGGACTATCGTCATGGTCTTCTGGCCTTGTTGCGGTAGGATGTGACGTGGCACTACTATGCCGGCCATGGCGGCACTGTAGCCTTAATGGCGGTTCATTAGCCATCCTATGCAATGCGGTGTCCATCATGGCCTTCATCATCATCTCCTAGTTTCCAGGAGCGTCGTACCCGAGGTACGTAGCTGCCTTGGGTCGTCGTTCCCTTGGTTGCTTTGCGGGGCCAAGGGCCATGACCCTGATCGTCGAGGTCAGGGCACTTTGCCAGTCTGGATGGTCTTTTTATCAAGTCCCTTTGTTGTGGATCCTATCCGTAGTGGGTGGGATCGTACAAGCGTCTAGTCGGTACGTATTTGGATGGCGGGTATCGTGCCCGTTGCCACCACGAAGTGGTGTTGTCTCATCAGTGCGGTATGGCATAGGGATGGTGTCTGACCGAGCCGAGGTGACTGCTGTCCCCTCGGTCCTTGCAGGGTCAGTGTGGCATGCTTCCTCTTGTCATAGTAGGCGCGCCTAGATGCGCTTGACCTCCCCTCATCCCTTCTAGGGGTCATGACAGGGAGAGGTCGTGCATCTTGCAAGTGCTGTGTGACTAAGATGGGTGGAAAGGGTCGGGGCTGACCCCATCTTTAGCGCCTAGCCTGCTCTTCTTGGCTCTTGCTTGGCCTCAGTCATTTGGGCCCTTGCTGACTGTTTTGTTGTGGGCCGCGTGACCTGCTAACTGATCGGTGTCTTGAGACACCACAGGGTTACAACCCCGACAATATGCACCTTTACTGCTTTGCTATTGACTCCATGAACAAGGGAAAATAAGAAAGATAGTGAGGTCCATTGGACTCTAGGTACATCTAGGACAGAGGATGACCTGTGTAGGAAGGACATGAACTTTTTTGTGGTTCATGTCATATGCAAGTTGTCAGGTATCAAAATACCAGGGTACCCAACAGACGGTGAAATACAGCACCCTGTACGATCGTTAAAGCCCCACGGTAGGGGCCCTAGTAAAGTCGACTCACCAAAAGCGCGGATAGCATGTCAGTCGCTTGCGGCATGAACGACAAACTTCATCCCACATGAGCCTTGCAGAAAGGTCTCGTGCGAGATAGGCGCCTCGGACGGGCATTTTTTCGCCTCGCCAGAGCCCCCGTGATGTCATCAAAGCACCCGACCCCTTTAGCTCACTCCCGCCTTGCCCGAGGGACACGTGGAACCCTCTGGCAAGACGTGGAGCCACGAGGGCCCCCAACCACGGCACTAGCTCCCACCGATGGGACGGATGTGACCGTGCACAGTCAACAGGAGCACGAGAACCACACCCTGACCCAACATGACCCTGGTCATTCCACCATGATGACATCCATACCTCTACAACAATGGGGGTAACGATCACTATACCACCTAACCCCCCTCTCTACACAAATCTGGGCGCCCATGTCACCCATCCTCAACGGCACTGAGGTGCACAGGACAAGGCATGGCCATAGCACGCAGCACCAGCAGATGGAGAGGCCAAAAGATCAACGCCTGTTGCATCTCTGCGCTACAGGAGAACTGTTTGGATAAGGAGGAAGACGGCCACACCCGAGGCCACCTTTGTTGTTTTCTCTTTCATTTTCACCTCTTTACCATGAATGTAACCCGAGCCCTCCCCTTAGAAGCTATAAAATGGGAGGCAGGGGCCACATCTAGGAAAGAACAATAGATAGATCAAATCTACTAGAGTTCACTACAACCAAGTACTCTCGCATCCATGCACCACCCCTCACAAGAGACCTGGGATCCGTCCCCTCTCTCAAAAGCTTGTAACCCCTACTACAAGCACTCCGATGCAAGGCAACATGAGCAACAGCGAAACCCACTGGACGTAGGGCCATTCATGCCCGAACCAGTATACATCTTTGTGTCCGCTTTGCACACCATCCAGGCCTAGATGAGCAAATACAAAATTACTCATCGCTCTATTTAGACCCCCGGTTCTCTAGACACCGACACAAATAGTGTTCTATCCTCCCCAACAAGGAAAATCTAATTCCATTCAAGGTGAACTATAATCACTTTGTACTCCACATCACAAACCTCATAACCAAATTCAATATTGTTCTGTCCAAATATCTCCAGCGTGGTCACCGTATGCTTCAATGTCCATCTATTACTACCATAGTCTTTAGGGATCCAGATTGAAAGCTGAGTCATAGTATAAATATCAGCAGTACATAAACACAATTGACCTTGGGCTTCATGGATGGAGATTGCAACACCACGTGGCTTTTGTATTTTCGTCCGTGTCCTTTCATCCATATTAACAACAATGATTTGGGAGAACTCGAGCCAGTGCATAAAACAATTAAGAAACACACTTCTCGCATATGTGGATACTATAAACCGTCGCCCCATTCAGATTCTTTAAAGATCCAAGCTGCACTCTTAGACGAGTAGATGCTCACACCTACAGACTCACCCTCCCTCATCTTCCCATATTCAAACACATGGAAGTGCGAGGAGACTGTCAGCTCAAACCAACAAGCGAGCCTTGCCACAAGAACAGAGTTTATCCGGCAGTAGCAACTATTTGTTAGTTGCTAGATTGCAGACAACATAGCGACACCCAAAACACCAGCAGTGGATGAGGCCGCTGTAGAAATCGAAGACGACGACATCGTGAATGGGGAAGGGCAAGAAGGACAAGGAGGGGTGTTCACCGGTGATGCTGGCGAAGTGGCGTTTGCCTTTCCAGATGCAATAGAAGAATCTAGCAACAATCTGGGGTAGCTCCTTTCGGTACTCGGCGTCCGAGATGAGGAGGTTCCAGGAGCGGCAGACACACTTGTAGCTGCACAATTAGCGGGCAGTGAGACAACGGAGGATGAGGATGCCCACTCCCTTCATCTTGTTGGGGACCTCTCCATCTTGACAAGGATCTACTGGCACGGCAGAGACACACTAATCAGAAGGAAGCTTGCTTCCTACTTACATGAGTGAAGAGGGGAATACAAGAAACAAGGATAAGGTAAGTGCGAAAGCATTACCCTTGCATTTGGATCTTGCAGCAATGAGCTCGAGCGGGCATGGCAGTGAGTACCACCTTGGTCATCGGTGGATCTATGAGGGGCAGTGAGGCGTACCGGCGTTGCGGCGTGGAGCACTAATTTGTCGGCGATGAGTGGTGGTGATGGGGAATAGTAGCACTGAGGAGGAGTCCGACAAGGTGGGGAAGCGGCGGTCTTTGTAAGCTAAAGTCGGAGCCATGGAAATGCAAATTTGAGTAAAACTTTGTAAATACACGTGGGAGTCTTGGGTGGTCTTGGAAATTGCCGATAGTAATGCCATCCTGAGTTCCCGACCATCTGGAAGCGATAGTGAAGGCTGGTGGTGGAGGTTACATGTTACGAATATCACCTAACGACGGATGTGACATACAGTCATGAAATCTAAGGTGCTCGGGGTCTACCATCACACTACCAGTCGTAGAAGACCGCTACCCCATCACACAAAATAAACATC
Organism: Saccharum hybrid cultivar R570; assembly: GCA_038087645.1. Classification (NCBI taxonomy): domain Eukaryota; kingdom Viridiplantae; phylum Streptophyta; class Magnoliopsida; order Poales; family Poaceae; genus Saccharum; species Saccharum hybrid cultivar. The sequence goes on from JAQSUU010000066.1 coordinate 8,199,574, forward strand.
GCAGCAAAGATAAAGAAGATCCCGAAAAATACATAAGTCACGAACATTTCATATTTCATCTAAATAAAACATTCATATTCTACGCTAAAAGTTTAGTACATAAAATAAAAATCCTACTACGAGACTAGCTTCAGCGAGATGCGAATGACCATCCGTCGGACCTTCTACCAAGCTTGTAGTAGGGTCCCTTTCCCATGCGGTGCTTGGTTCGCTGTGTTAATTAAAATATAGTGAGTTCAATTTGTGATAGGAACTATGTAGTAACTTAAAAAATTGAAAGAATGTTGATCACAACAAACATGATCACACAGAGTTATTTCTTCAGTACCTTATCCTTGCGCGCTTCCTTGTCAGCCCTATTGGTCGCGTGGCGCTGATCCCTGCAAGCCTTTGCTGTCGCAGTCCCCAACTTCACCAAGCTAATGAATCCAAGAACAGGGGAACATAAGGAAGATAGAATGGTCTGCAGATGAATTCTTTTTTAACGCTATATCTACCATACCAAAAGACATGGCAGGAATGACACGAACTCTTTTACAGTCCTGTCATATGCGATGATTGTTCCATCCTCCCCAGCAAACAACAACAACAACAACAACAACAACATAGCCTTTTGTCCCAAGCAAGTTAGGGTAGGCTAGAGATGAAACCCAAAAGAGACGAGAAACAGGGAGACACAAAAAAGGACATAAAGTGAGACAAAAAGAGGTCACGGTTCCGGCACGTTGATTGCCAATCTCCAAGCGCTCCTATCCATAGCTAAATCCTTGGAGATATTCCACTCCTTAAGATCTCTCTTAACGGACTCGTCCCAAGTTAGTTTAGGTCGACCTCTACCGCTCTTTACATTATCGGCCCGCTTTAGAACTCCACTACGCACCGGCGCCTCAGGAGGCCTACGTTGGACATGTCCAAACCATCTCAACCGATGTTGAATCAATTTCTCCTCAATTGGTGCCACCCCAACCCTATCCCGAATATCGTCGTTCCGGACTCTATCCCTCCTTGTGTGTCCACAACACCAACACAACATACGCATCTCTGCTACACTCAATTGCTGGACATGTCGCCTTTTTGTAGGCCAACACTCAGCACCGTATAACATCGCCGGACGAATCGCCGTCCTATAGAACTTACCTTTCAGCTTCTGAGGCACCCTTTTGTCACAGAGGACGCCAGAAGCTTGACGCCATTTCAACCAGCCGGCTGAAATTCTATGCCTAACATCTTCATCAATGTCTCCGTCCTTTTGTAGCATCGACCCTAAATACCAAAAAGTATCCTTCTTGGCCACCACTTGCCCATCGAGGCTAACGTCTCCCTCCTCATGCCTAGTCGCGCTAAAATCGCACCTCATGTACTCGGTCTTAGTCCTACTAAGTCTGAACCCTTTCGACTCTAACGTATGCCTCCATAGTTCTAACTTCCTATTAACCCCTGCCCTACTGTCGTCAACTAGCACCACATCATCAGCAAAGAGCATACACCAAGGGATACCATCTTGTATGTCCCTTGTGACCTCATCCATCACCAAAGCAAATAAATAAGGGCTCAAAGCTGACCCCTGATGCAGTCCTATTTTAATTGGAAAGTCACTGGTGTCGCCATCACATGTTCGGACAAACGTCACCACATCCCTGTACATATCCTTGATGAGGGTAACATACTTAGTTGGGACTTTGTGCTTTTCCAAGGCCCACCACATGACACATCCTCCCCAGCAAAAAAAAATCAAAATCCATTCTGGGCGAACTGTAATCATTGTGTACTCAGAAGCCCAATCCACGCCACCAAATCTAATATTAATCCTTCCAAACAGGATCCGCGTACTGACCGTATGCTTCAATGTCCGATTATTAGTACCATAGTCTTTAAGGATCTAGATTGAAAGCTTGCAATCATTGGGACCAGAAACAGTACATACACACAAGTGACCCTAAGCTTGATGCATGAAGTATCGAAGACCACTAGGCCTATCTAATTTCCTCCATGTGTTTTCCTCCATATCCAAAGCAAGTTTCATAGAGTACTCCCAGAGTGCCCTATAATTTGCAGACAACCATTAAGAAACACACTTGGTTGTCTGTAAAATGTCACATCAGTATCCTCACCCCATTCAGATGCCTTATAGATCTATGCTGCAATTTCAGATGTGTAGATCTCCACACCAGCGAGCATCCACATACTCAATCACATGGAAGTGTGAGGAGGCTATCGAGTCGAAACCTAAGCGACCCTTACCAACAGCATGGCCAACATCATGGGTGCTAGGTGGCAAAATTTTGAACTTCTAGGTCATTGGATTGCAGACGACATAGCGGTATCCAGCAGTAGCCCCAAGGCACCAGCATAGGATGAGGCGGTCGCAGCAATCTGAGACAACTACATTATTAGGGTTGAGGGGCAAGAATTCCAAGGAGGGGACGTACACGAGAGACGCTGGTGAAGTTTTGATTACGATTCTCACTATCGTAGAAGAAGCCGGCCACAGTCTGGGGCAACACCTGACGGTTATCAGAGATGAGGCGCTTCCAGGAGTGACAGACACATTTGCAGGAGAACAAGGAGTGGGCGGAGAGGTGGCGGAAGATCTCCATAACAACATCCTCCATGAGGTTGGCTAGTGTGTTCCTGTTAATGGGGGCTGCCTGCATTTCGAAGGGCCTGCGATCGTCATTATGCAGTGGGTTGAGAGCTTCCTTAGTATTCAGATCACCACAACAACAACAACAACATAGCCTTTTGTCCCAAGCAAGTTGGGGTAGGCTAGAGATGAAACCCAAAAGAGACGAGAAACAGGGAGACACATAAAGGGACATAAAGGGCACAAGACAAAAAGAGGTCACGGTTCAGGCACGTTGATTGCCAATCTCCAAGCGCTCCTATCCATAACTAAATCCTTGGAGATATTCCACTCCTTAAGATCTCTCTTAACGGACTCGTCCCAAGTTAGTTTAGGTCGACCTCTACCGCTCTTTACATTATCGGCCCGCTTTAGAACTCCACTACGCACCGGCGCCTCAGGAGGCCTCCGTTGGACATGTCCAAACCATCTCAACCGATGTTGAATCAATTTCTCCTCAATTGGTGCCACCCCAACCCTATCCCGAATATCATCGTTCCAGACTCTATCCCTTCTTATGTGCCCACAACACCAACGCAACATACGCATCTCTGCTACACTCAATTGCTGAACATGTCGCCTTTTTGTAGGCCAACACTCAGCACCGTATAACATCGCCGGACGAATCGCCATCCTATAGAACTTACCTTTCAGACTAAAGAGAAAAATAATCCGACAAAGATCCATCAGTGAAGTGTGAAAGCATACCCTTAACTTTGGATCTGGTGGCGGCGCGGCGCGAGGCGCACAATGGTTCACACAAATTGCGAGAGGAACAATGCGCCGGTCGTGCGAGAGGAGGTGTCGCCGTGGCGCGAGGCGTGCAATGTTCACATAAACTGGAAGAGAGGAACAATGTCCCAACCTTAAAGTTGGAGAAGTGGAAGTACTACGGAGTAATATTGGTGATGCAACTGTGTTGTGGGTCGTTGGAAAATGAGGAAATAACTCACGCTGAATTTACTACCACCGGTAGACCAAATGTTCGTGCAGGGCCAGCGGCCAGAACGCCTATCCCAGTCGGCTCGGCTTTTCATGCGACAGAATGCCACTTGTAGGGGATATCTAATTTTGGTCAACCTGTAGGGCATCCACACAGACAATAGGATACTATAGCAACTCCAAAGAGACATCAACACAGCCAGACGTCTAGCGCAATGGTAATTAAAGACGTTCCATTCCTTGGTCTAGATCCCGGGTTCGACTTCCAAGTATTAGACTTTTTTGAGAAATTAAACCCCGACGGCACACAAGGTACAAGTGACACACAAGCCATTAGATCTCACAGGTCGGATGGAGATACAGAAAGATCCCACACGTACACGTGACACATAAGCCGTCAGGTCTCACAGGTCAGATGGAGAATGGTCCCACAGGTACACGTCGGATGGAGAAATGACTGAGCGGAGACTTTTATGACAAATTGTAAGCATCACGGATGAGTAACTGCAAGTCCCACAGGTACACATTGGATGGAGAAGAGTCCCATAGATACATGTCGGATGGAGAAAGGACCGAGCGCAGACTTTATGACGAATTGCAAGCGTCACGGATGAGTAACTACAGGTCCCACAGATGTACGTCGGATGGAGAAAGCACCGTGTGAAGATTTATGACGATGTGACGTTCGTTACAGTTCAAAAATTGTTCGTCACAGTGTGTAATTAGTTCAATGGCGAAGCCCTGGTCGTCACAGTTCTAAAGAAGATCGTCACAGATGAGCAGGAACAGTCACGCGAGTGATCTGTGACGAAGATGTTCTATGATGTTTTTTTATGATATCTAATTTCGTCATAGATAGGGAGGGTTGGAGGATCATCAACAATAATATATGACGAAACGAAAATATTCATCAATGAAAGTGATCTTCTATGACAATTTCGAATTCATTATTAAGATTTTCATCATAGAAGAGCGTATTTCTACTAGTTGCACAGTCACCGCCCTCCTCCCAAGCACCTTGGGCGCCGCGCGCTTGAGGAGAGAGCGCCGCTGCTCGCCGTGATGACGAGGCGGAGCGCGGCCTAGAATCCAGGCAAGCGTGTTTGGCCTGCCGTTGTGTCTAGGGCCGGACTCCTCGTAGGTGTGTGAGGCCTTGACTCCAAGCGAGCTTCCCATCGCTGCTGCAGCTAGACTCTAGACGAGCAGCTCAACGAACCTAGGCGTGGGCGGAGTAAGTGCGTGTGGTGGAAGAAGATAAGCCACAAGGCGTGTTGACACGCTGTGCCTTGTGCATGGAGTGGAGATTTGAGATGAAGATAAGGCCGGTAGGGAGAAAAGGGTGAAAAGTAAACTAAGTAAGAAATGAAGGAAGAAAGAAAAAATATTATATATATTTTACTGTTTTAACAAATGAGCGAAACTATTTTATCAATTTTTATTAAATAGCTCTAGGTTTCCCAGCGGAGCTGCTTCACCATCTGAATAAAAAAAATTTACTTCGGTGAAGGAGAGTCGTACTAGACACACCCTAAAAACGAAGGAAAGGGCGGTTCTTGTTCTGTAGAAAGTTGTGGCAGATTCCATGAGGAGCAGGGCATGTGGTATTAGAGTGACGGCCTAGGCACAGCACGTGGATCAACCGATGAAGAGAAAGCAGGCGTATGTTGGTTGTGCAACGTGCTTGGTGCACGGTGAGATGAATAAGAAAAATATTATAAGATAAGGGTCGTGTGACCTCATATTACAGTAATCATCACTAATCGAGCGGGATTTGCCTTTTTTAATTGATCGTGCGTTGCACAGGGTATATGATTTCTTTGACTGAACTTTCGTATCGGACGCGGACACATGGAACAGGTCTTTTCCGTATCGAAACAGAAAGGAGGCGGGCGCATAAACTTTGAGTAAAGGATGATTTATATTGGACGCGGACACCTGAGCAAGGATCGAGATTTGGTATCACCGGGTAGATGATGAGTTTTTTAGAGTAGAGATACAAAAATTGCTAAGGTAATTTCACTTGGTTTCACTTGCATGTACTTCAATATGTTAAACAAAGTTTTGTTTATCATATTTAAGACATGCGTCCAATAAATTTTTTTTGTTATAATGGCATCTCGGTCCGTCATCCCGTTATACTGTTCCTCGATCCCACCCACAGCCCATCTCATGTTCATTTCTATCATGGTAAGACCCTCAATTATAGTTTAGCTATGAAACTTTCGTTGGCGCTGAGCCTAAGCTTGTGCGCGTCACTAACTATTTGGTACGCAAGGATGTGTCGCTGCTTTTTGGCCTTTAAAAAGTACAACACAATAGTTATCCTTTTTGGAATCTCATCCCAATTTTCCATGCAAGGGTTAATACTTTGTTGCGCGTGCATTTATAATGGACAGTCATTTAATTGAGATAAAGTTGCCCAATTATAAACCTAATAAAGATTGCAAACTCCAAATACATCCCTTTGCAACGCACAAAAAAATTACTCGTAAAATTTGTTTTTTGCAACCTTTGCTAAACCAAAACATATTGGGAGGTAAAAAAACAATCAAACCTCCATAAATTTATAGCATGAACAATCATCAACACAATGCCTTCCTTTTCTTTTTGCAAAAGATAGTGCAGAGATATCTAACTGTTGTGGCCACTGGGCAGCATTGTTGCGATGATGCAAAACACTTATTTACCTCAAGCAATAAATCTGGCAGACAAAAATTAAAGATTCATGTATAGTACTATAGACAATAAAGGGTCGGAACGAACACGAGTTCACACCAACGAAGGAAGGACACAAATTTGGTAGTAGAGGATAGACGGAACTAGTAAAAGAAACTCCTCACGCTAGGCTAGTTTTTGTATTAAATTACGGATGCAATATTATTGCAATTTACTCGATCATAACACTAATTGAGAACGCTGTAGATAGCTTAAGCTGCTGTAAAAACCTTATAACTAACTGTAATTCCAAACTACTAGTACTAGTATATTATTGGGCGAGGATCGACGACGCTAGTGATCACATGCATGATGGGGTATGCCCCGTCCCTGGCATCGTTTCTTCGCGGATCCGTGTGCTGGGTGTCGAACTGCTAGAAGAAGTACGGAGACGGGTCCGCGACAGGCTGGTCCTCCCACGACGGCTCAGGGATTGTGGTAGCAGGGAGGCCCATGCCGTATAAGGAAAGCGATCCCATCTGGACGTAGGTGTCATCATCGTCGTCTGCCCCCTCATCGTCGTCGCCGTCGTCATCATCGTCGTCGTCATCGTCATCGTCATCGTCGTCGCCAACGTCATCATCGTCGTTGTCATCGTCATCGGTGGCTCGCAGCCCCTCCTCCTCCACCGCGAATCGCAGCCCCAGCTTGTGGTAGAGCTTCCCAATGATCTTCTCTGCGCTGGCGTTGCAGCCTTCCACCACCACCCGTTGGCCCTGCACTTCAACCTCCACGTCTTCCTCCCCTGCGAATTCGAACGTACACAAAAACAAGAGGGAACGCACGGACGGAGTCAAAATCGACGCGTGAGGAACATGTCCAATATAATGTATAACGAGCTGGTAGTAGTATTAGTATAGAAGACGCGCGCGGCCGGAGCATGCTTATTGCTTGTACGTACCAGCCAACTCCTGGATGGCATTGCGGATATGCGTCTCCCACTCATCGCACTCGACGCCGATGTAGAGGGTGATGGTTGCCATCGCCGCCGCTTGTCGTCTTTTTGCCGATGCGCCTTTCGCCGATGCCTAGCTAGCTATTGCTATCTAGCTCGAAGCTTGGACGGGCCCGTACGTACGGTTGCTGTGTGCATGCATGCATGGCGCAGGGGTGGTATTTATACACAGGACTACAGGAGGGCGATCCAGGTGATCGGCGTACGTTGTGAGGAGTTCACGGGAAACGTTTCTCCTTTTGTTTTTACATTTACTATATGTATATGAATATATAAATGGAAATGGATGGTCTGAAACTCGTAGTAAACCGGGTGGAGAGGGGATAGTTCGGAGTTACCTGCGCCGCCGTCGCCCGCACTCCTTCCCAAAAAGATATACTTGCTATATATCATCGCTGTTTTCACAAGCGCAACTGAGATAGAGTTCTGTACTTGCCGTTTTCAAATGATCGTACTAGATTTGATTGTGTCTGTGCGTGCTGTGCTTTGCTGCTTTCCCTCATGAGCTGGCTGTGTGCCGTCATGAGGCAAGAACCGTTGCGGAGCGTTACAGGCCTGCTGCAGGCGCAAAGAAGGTAATTAAGGGTGTGTTTGTTTGCGTGGACCAACTGGCCCACCGTGCTCTATGGGTGCAACTTGGGCTGTTTGTTTGCCTGGACGTGGTTCCCAGCCCGACCCGCATGCCTATTAAAGCAGCCCTCGGCCAGGCCACGGGGAATGAAAGAATTTTTCGTTTCTCCCGGGGTCGGCTCGAGCGGGCGCTGGGGTGGCCATTTCGGCCTCCACTCGGTTGGCCCCCAGGCTAGTGCGTGAGTGGTGAAATCTCCGCGCGTGGCGTCGCTAGGGTTTCGCCCTCCATTTATCCCTTCCCTCCCTCTCCGTGCCGCTTCAGTTGCCCTCGCTCTCTCCGCTCTCCTTCCTAGCTCTTTGTTGGTGATCCTTAGCTGATATAGTTTGACTGCTAAATTAATCAAAAATGACAATATTCCATGGTACATTAAAGCAAAATGTTATTTTATCTAACAAGTTCCATGAGTTTTGGTGCTCTAGAGTTGTTTTGCAGGATATGTCAAAAATACATGTCAAAAGATATTATATAGCAATATATAGCTCGACGGAAATCAGCCATGAAATGGAATTTGAATTTTTATGTTGCAAAGCTGGCTCAAATAAATATTTGGAGCACACCATTGCGAAGAGCTCATCGAGCCGATCGAAACAAATATATTATTTGATACTCCTTCCATCCCAAATTATAAGACGTTTGACTTTTTTGACACCAAGTTTGATGACTCGTCTTATTCAAAAATTTGTGCAAAATATTAATTTTTTATCATGGCTTGGTATATCAATAAAAGTTCCTGAAGAATGACTTAAATTTGACTGTGTTTGTACAAATTTTTTCAATAAGACAAGTGGTCAAACTTGGGATCAAAAAAGTCAAACGTCTTATAATTTGGGATGGAGGGAGTATATTTGAAGCTTGAATAAAAAGATTTCAATTTTGAGAATTATAAAAAAGTGTTCAAAATGTTGACGTGCATGCTGCAGCAGCTGCTCTGCTCATTGCCCACAGAAAATTGACAGGACCAGTTGGGCCCCGCTGGAGCCCATGCAGCCAACAGGCCCCCGACTGGCAGGGCAGCAGCATACCAGCGCTGCGGCGTGGAGCACTAATTTGTCGGCGATGAGTGGTGGTGATGGGGAATAGTAGCACTGAGGAGGAGTCCGATAAGGTGGGGAAGCGGCAGTCTTTGTAAGCTAAAGTAGGAGCCGTGGGAATGTAAATTTGAGTAAAACTTTGTAAATACACGTGGGAGACTTGGGCGGTCTTGGAAATTGCCGATAGTGATGCCATCCTGAGTTCCCGACCGTCTGGAAGCGATAGTGAAAGCTGGTGGTGGTGGAGGTTACATGTTACGAATATCACCTAACGACGGATGTGACATACAGTTATGAAATCTAAGGTGCTCGGGGTCTACCATCACACTACCGGTCATAGAAGACCGCTACCCCATCACACAAAATAAACATCGCAGCAAAGATAAAGAAGATCTCGAAAAATACATAAGTCACGAACATTTCATATTTCATCCAAATAAAACATTCATATTCTACGCTAAAAGTTTAGTACATAAAATAAAAATCCTACTACGAGACTAGCTTCAGCGAGATGCGAATGACCATCCGTCGGACTTTCTGCCAAGCTTGTAGTAGGGGCCCTTTCCCATGCGGGGCTTGGTCCGCTGTGTTAATTAAAATATAGTGAGTTCAATTTGTGACAGGAACTAGGTAGTAACTTAAAAAATTGAAAGAATGTTGATCATAACAAACATCATCACACAGAGTTATTTCTTTAGTACCTTATCCTTGCGCGCTTCCTTGTCAGCCCTATTGGTCGCGTGGCGCTGATCCCTGCAAGCCCTTGCTATCGCAGTCCCCAACTTCACCAAGCTAATGAATCCAAGAACAGGGGAACATAAGGAAGATAGAATGGTCTGCAGATGAATTCTTTTTTAACGCTATATCTACCATACCAAAAGACATGGCAGAAATGACACGAACTCTTTTACGGTCCATGTCATATGCGATGATTGTTCCATCCTCCCCAGCAAAAAAAAATCAAATTCCATTCTGGGCGAACTGTAACCATTGTGTACTCGGAAGCCCAATCCACGCCACCAAATCTAATATTAATCCTTCCAAACAAGATCCGCGTACTGACCGTATGCTTCAATGTCCGATTATTAGTACCATAGTCTTTAAGGATCTAGATTGAAAGCTTGCAATCATTGGGACCAGCAACAGTACATACACACAAGTGACCCTAAGCTTGATGCATGAAGTATCGAAGACCACTAGGCCTATCAATTTTCCTCCATCTGTTTTCCTCCATATTCATAGCAAGTTTCATAGAGTACTCCCAGAGTGCCCTATAATGTGCAGACAACCATTAAGAAACACACTTGGTTGTCTGTAAAATGTCACATCAGTATCCTCACCCCATTCAGATGCCTTATAGATATATGCTGCAATTTTAGATGTGTAGATCTCCACACCAGCGGACATCCACATACTCAATCACATGGAAGTGTGAGGAGGCAATCGAGTCGAACCCTAAGCGAGCCTTACCAACAGCATGGCCAACATCATGGGTGCTAGGTGGCAGAATTTTAAACTTCTAGGTCATTGGATTGCAGACGACATAGCTGTATCCAGTAGTAGCCCCAAGGTACCAGCATAGGATGAGGCGGTCGCAGCAATCTGAGACAACTACATTATCAGGGTTGAAGGGCAAGAATTCCAAGGAGGGGACGTACACCAGAGATGCTGGTGAAGTTTTGATTACCATTCTCACTATCGTAGAAGAAGCCGGCCACAGTCTAGGGCAACACCTGACGGTTGTCAGAGATGAGGCGCTTCCAGGAGTGACAAACACATTTGCAGGAGAATAAGGAGTGGGCAGAGAGGTGGCGGAGGATCTCCAGAACAACATCCTCTATGAGGTTGGCCAGTGTGTTCCTGTTAATGGGGGCTGCCTCCATTTCAAAGAGCCTGCGATCATCATTTTGCAGTGGGATGAGAGCTTCCTTAGTAATGTGATCACTAAAGAGAAAAATAATCCGACAAAGATCCATCAGTGAAGTGTGAGAGCATACCTTTAACATTGGATCTGGTGGCGGCGCGGCGCGCGGCGTGTAATGGTTCACACAAATTGTGAGAGGAACAATGCGCCGGTCGTGCGAGAGGTGGCGTCGCCGCGGCGTGAGGCGTGCAATGTTCACATAAACTGGGAGAGAGGAACAATGTGCCAACCTTAAAGATGGAGAAGTGGAAGTACTACGGAGTAATATTGGTGATGCAACTGTGTTGTGGGTAGTTGGAAAATGAGGAAATAACTCACGCTGAATTTACTACCACTGGTAGACCAAATGTTCATGCAGGGCCAGCGGCCAGAACGCCTATCCCAGTCGGCTCGGATTTTCATGCGACAGAGAAAATACCACTGCCGCATCTATTGTTGACCCGTGGGTGGTAGAAGTTTCAACGGCCTCCGTATCGGTCCAACCGGTGGTGGAAGTATGACACCGGCGATAGTGAAAGATCAATCTGTGGTAGTGTATGTACCTCTACGGAGCTGACTCAACTCTTGAGTAATATCTAGATTCTACTTTGGTAATTCCAAGCTTTCTATTTAACAAAATTCAGTTCTTGCTTTACCTTACTTTCGGGAACTCCGCGCGACCAAGTGCTCTAGTCTAAGGTACTAGATTAGTGTAGTAACCGCTAGCATAGATGTGGTGTCTAGGCTAGAGTTTAACTGAGTTTACGCCCAATCCCAGGGATAATTGTGGTAGCCCCAGAGGTGATAGCTCTGGCCTTCGTAATCCACCACGTTTGAATTAGTCTGTCCATAGAGCCTATGGCAGCCTTCCCCCGATCACCCCTTCCCAGTCTTTTCGAGGATCAGAAAGGTACTGCTACTCTGAAGTAAGTGAGTTTAGTAAGCCTGAACCTTGGTTATCTAGTTTGTCTTGGAAGAACCTTAGAAAGCCCCTCTCTACCCACCAAAAAAATATGTCCTTGGTTGACCTTGATCTTTTCTAGTTCACTTCTTGTTCCCCATGGAAATCGATACCGAGGAATACTCTGGGTGAAAGCTACAATGGTATTCGTGCGCTTGCGGATTTATCTGTTTGCATTAACTAATACAAACACTCTCTCCACTCGCCTTCCTCGCTTCGCCTGGTGGTGTCGACGCGGTCGTTGATGCTCCCGGCCATTAGGGTTTGGGAGTTCTCATGCCGCCATCGGTCTGCTAGAGGTGGTGGTGGTGGTGGTGTGTCTGCTACATCTCCGGCTCTGGTCCGCCGCCTACTTCGTCTTCTTCGCCTGGTGCTGGTGGTGGTCAGTGTCGCGCGGGCCCCTTCTTCTTCCACTACTCTGAATCTTCTTCCTCCTCTCTGACTCCGGTGCGGTGGTGTTTATTTGCCTGGACCTCTCCGCCTCGCCTCTTCTTCCTATGGTTCTTCGTGCTCGTAGCAAGGTGATATCCCTTCTCCAACCCTAACTCGCGTGGATCTCGTTTATGTGGACCTGCTTCCGTCCAAATCTTGAGATTTGAGGTGGCTATGTGCAAATCCCTAGCTACCGAGGTGCCGTTGACGTTGATGCTCAGTACTTTTAGTGTTTTGTTGGTGATGTTCTTGTCAATTCAGATCTGCTATGTGGTACTTGTTCGGCTAGGGTTTACTGTTCATATGTTCGTGTTGATTCCGTGTACATGTGTTGGATTGCGGTGTTTAATCTAGTCGATGATGCGGTTAGTAGGCTCTGGGGACCTTTTTTAAGAAGTAGCCATTTCTGCTACATTCATCCATCTGTATATAAATGCAGTTCATTTTGAGGTTAGCAAAGGCATTCTTGATGACTAATGTCTCTAATACCTTAATGTAGATGGATCCAACTTCCCACCGGTCTGTTATGGCCAGTCAGGGTGCAAGCCGCCTTTGCCGCGACACACACCTGGTCACGCAGAAGCCAATGCCGCCACACTCCACCGGGAGAGCCCTGCCACACCTCCAAAAGGACTCCTGAGCCACCACAGCAGACCGGGGATCCTCTGCCTCTGCCTCTGCCGCCGCCGCCGCCGCAAGTCCGGCGGGCACAGATTTGTTTCCACTTGTAGGGGATATCTAATTTTGGTCAACCTGTAGAGCATCCACACAGACAATAGGATACTATAGTAACTCCAAAGAGACATCAACACAGCCAGACGTCTAGCGCAATGGTAATTAAAGACGTTCCATTCCTTGGTCTAGATCCCGGGTTCGACTTCCAAGTATTAGACTTTTTTGAGAAATTAAACCCTGACGGCACACATGGTACAAGTGACACACAAGCCGTTAGATCTCACAGGTCGGATGGAGATAGAGAAAGGTCCCACACGTACATGTGACACGTAAGCCGTCAGGTCTCACAGGTCAGATGGAGAATGGTCCCACAGGTACACGTCGGATGGAGAAAGGACCGAGCGGAGACTTTTATGACAAATTGTAAGCATCACGGATGAGTAACTGCAAGTCCCACAGGTACACATTGGATGGAGAAGAGTACCACAGATACATGTCAGATGGAGAAAGGACCGAGCGGAGACTTTATGACGAATTGCAAGCGTCACGGATGAGTAACTACAGGTCCCACAGATGTACGTCGGATGGAGAAAGCACCGTGTGAAGATTTATGACGATGTGACGTTCGTTACAGTTCAAAAATTGTTCGTCACAGTGTGTAATTAGTTCAATGGCGAAGCCCTGGTCGTCACAGTTCTAAAGAAGATCGTCAGAGATGAGCAGGAACAGTCACACGAGTGATCTGTGACGAAGATGTTCTATGATGTTTTTTTATGATATCTAATTTCGTCATAGATAGGGAGGGTTGGAGGATCATCAACAATAATATATGACGAAACAAAAATATTCATCATAGAAAGTGATATTCTATGACAATTTTGAATTCATTATTAAGATTTTCATCATAGAAGAGCGTATTTCTACTAGTTGCACAGTCACCGCCCTCCTCCCAAGCACCTTGGGCGCCACACGCTTGATGAGAGAGCGCCGCTGCTCGCCGTGATGACGAGGCGGAGCGCGGCCTAGATTCCAGGCAAGTGTGTTTGGCCTGCCGTTGTGTCCAGTGCCGGACTCCTCGTAGTTGTGTGAGGCCATGACTCCAAGCGAGCTTCCCATCGCTGCTGCAGCTAGACTCTAGACGAGCAGCTCAACGAACCTAGGCGTGGGCGGAGTAAGTGCGTGTGGTGGAAGAAGATAAGCCACAAGGCGTTGACGCGCTGTGCCTTGTGCATGGAGTGGAGATTTGAGATGAAGATAAGGCCGGTAGGGAGAAAAGGGTGAAAAGTAAACTAAGTAAGAAATGAAGGAAGAAAGAAAAAATATTATATATACTAGTCAACATGCACGTGCGGCACGCACGTGGGTAGAAGATATCGTATTAATTTTCTATTTTTTAGCTTAAATTGTCATTATTTTATTATCCTTTTATTTTTGTATTTTTTTTGAATCTAACATTTTTTTTGATAATTTAGATGGCATTTGGATAGTTAGTCGGTAAGGGATATGGAAATGTGATGTATTGCAAGTAGTTTTTTTTGTGGGGTGACCCCTGACCGGTCAGCCAAAATGGGCTTTGGCCGTATGAAACCTAAACTGTTGATGAAGCAGTCCAAGCCCCAGAACACGCTCTGACAACGGCGGCCTCACGAAAGCTTAGCACTTTAGTCCCACCTGTCAGCTGCGGTCAGCTGCGGTAGCAAGCAAACGGGACGTTGTGGCCTAATCATCGCGTCACAAGGAGAGGGAGCATCGCCGGCAGGTTTCGGCTTGCCGTTGCCGGATGTGCCCATGCTGTGGACTCAGAGGCCAAGACGTGATGCGGCCGCCAGGACAGGGAACCTGAAGACGCCAGTACTACTACAAGAAGCAAGCAAAAGCCCTAGATGTATATGCATATACGTGCACGTAGGCCATGCATGCACATGCCGTCTACGTGTGCCGAGAGAACACGAGAAGCCAGGAGCGCGGTGCTACGACGTCAAGTCTTCATCAACAACCACTTCAACACCCGCACGCGTGCCATCGTCATCAGCTCCGACTTCTACGGTCAGTCATCATGCTCGCTCTCCGTGTAGCTAGTTGCGCCCGCCCGGGCGTCGTTAGGTTTCATATCGATCATTTGCTGCTTTAATCCACGTAGATAGGGTTTGTTTATACACATGGAAATCCTCTTCAATCCATATGCTTTGGAAGGATTTATTAAGATGAAAAAACACAGTTTATTTTCTATACTCCAATCCACGTGGATAGAGAAGGATTGACTTTATCAAAAAAAATGATAATCTCCTGAGCTAGCCTATGTTCCTAGCACTTATTGTCAAGAAACAAAGTAGAGAAGGATTACGTTACAAAATTATTCTTGTAAGGTTATGGTATAATGTGATTTATGTCTAATTTAAGAGAACTTTACACTATGATCTAGCAAATGAAAACACAGGGTGGGTCTTAAATGTGAAGAGTATTATGAAGTACCCATTACTAATCCCAAAGATCGCAAGTGGACATCTTGTGAATCAAAGAAGCAAAAAATTCTATTTACAACAAAGCCATAGATCTCCTTCATATTTACTTTCTGCACTCTAGGGAATGATTGGCAGAAGCAGCATCGCCAATGACTCTGGTAATGAAAATGCATCTCCAGTTAGTAATAAAACTACACACCACTTTTTCATAAGTGTTCTTGCCGTCCTACCCGGCCTGTGAAGCAGGTAACGATTGACATGATAGGATAGATAATCCGTTGATTCTGTTATTAACCGCCCGGGCCGGGGGGCCCTCGCTCTTTTCTTGCTTCCATCACATCGTGGAAGGTTTATCTCGATCAATCGATCAGCTTCCTGCATTCATCTTCCCTGGCCGGGTGGATTCTTCCCTTTCCTTGTTGAAATTAAAGATGCCTTTTGCAATCTGTTGTGCAGGGCGGAGTTGAGTTCGAGTTGCACGAGCAGACGAGCTAAAGTCAAGGATATAGAGAGAAGTACATCAGCTGTCGCTCTGGAGGAACCTATACCAATGGTAAGTAAAATTCTCTCTTCATTTTTGCAATCGATGCTTGTTGATTTGGCATATACTTTTTTGCATGCGTATGGTGCGGCTTAATTTGCAGGTGTAGTGTAGATCGACGAGATTGATCGAGCTGCTGATCACCATCAGTATATATAGGTGTAGCAGCTTTTACGCATGTAGTAGTAGTATGCATATAAAGAGAGAGGACGAACTTGCATTTGATTTGGAGGAGACGACGTCGACGGGCGATGGCGTGTGTGATTGATGGATTATTGGTGGTGGTAGTGCAGGTGATGGTGAGCGTGGCGAGCCCGAGCCCGAACCCGATGGTGCGGTCGGAGGAGGACCTGGGCCCGCCGTGGCTGCGGCCGCTGCTGGGCACGAGCTTCTTCGTGCCGTCTCGGCTGCACCCGGAGCTGAGCAAGAACGAGTGCAACCTCTTCTGCCTCGGCTGCACCGGCGACGCCCTCTGCGCCTACTGCCTCCCCGCGCACCGCGACCACCACGTCGTGCAGGTAGGTCTCAGCTAAACCATCTAGAGCCACACGTGTTCTCTAATTAACATGGGCTTTCAGTGCTCGTCTGGGCTTTGGGCTGAACCAAACGTTATTGGACGGCAAGAGAAAGTCCTGGCCTCCACTCACGCGAGTACGGGCAACGGGCACGGTGAACCAAGTTGGAAAAAAACACGGGTTAGAGCGTCAACCACGCATAAACACGCGTAAAGAATTAAAAGTTTTCCGGCCGGGTCCGTTTGTCAGGTTAGGACGGGGAATTAGATGCGTTGGATCTATGATCTAAGGGCTAAAATATAGGGTGGGTAGGATTTTGTCAGGTAGCAAGTATTTTTCAATTCATTCGCTCTTTTATAGTATAGATAGATTTTACTGTTTTAACAAATGAGCGAAACTATTTTATCAATTTTTATTAAATAGCTCTAGGTTTCCCAGCGGAGTTGCTTCACCAGCTGAATAAAAAAATCTACTTCGGTGAAGGAGAGTCGTACTAGACACACCCTAAAAACGAAGGAAAGGGCGGTTCTTTTTCTGTAGAAAGTTGTGGCAGATTCCATGAGGAGCAGGGCATGTGGTATTAGAGTGACGGCCTAGGCACAGCACGTGGATCAACCGATGAAGAGAAAGCAGGCGTATGTTGGTTGTGCAACGTGCTTGGTGCACGGTGAGATGAATAAGAAAAATATTATAAGATAAGGGTCGTCTGACCTCATATTACAGTAATCATCACTAATCGAGCGGGATTTGCCTTTTTTATTGATCGTGCGTTGCACAGGGTATATGATTTCTTTGACTGAACTTTCGTATCGGACACGGACACATGGAACAGGTCTTTTCCGTATCGAAACAGAAAGGAGGCGGGCGCATAAACTTTGAGTAAAGGATGATTTATATTGGACGCGGACACCTGAGCAAGGATCGAGATTTGGTATCACTGGGTAGATGATGAGTTTTTTAGAGTAGAGATACAAAAATTGCTAAGGTAATTTCACTTGGTTTCACTTGCATGTATTTCAATATGTTATACAAAGTTTTGTTTATCATATTTAAGACATGCGTCCAATAAATTTTTTTTGTTATAATGGCATCTCGGTCCGTCATCCCGTTCTACTGTTCCTCGGTCCCACCCACAGCCCATCTCATGTTCATTTCTATCATGGTAAGACCCTCAATTATAGTTTAGCTATGAAACTTTCGTTGGCGCTGAGCCTAAGCTTGTGCGCGTCACTGACTATTTGGTACGCAAGGATGTGTCACTGCTTTTTGGCCTTTTAAAAGTACAACACAATAGTTATCCTTCTTGGAATCTCATCCCAATTTTCCATGCAAGGGTTAATACTTTGTTGTGCGTGCATTTATAATGGACAGTCATTTAATTTAGATAAAGTTGCCCGATTATAAACCTAATAAAGATTGCTAACTCCAAATACATCCCTTTGCAACGCACAAAAAAAATTACTCGTAAAATTTGTTTTTTGCAACCTTTGCTAAACCAAGACATATTGGGAGGTAAAAAAACAATCAAACCTCCATAAATTTATAGCATGAACAATCATCAACACAATGCCTTCCTTTTCTTTTTGCAAAAGATAGTGCAGAGATATCTAACTGTTGTGGCCACTGGGCAGCATTGTTGCGATGATGCAAAACACTTATTTACCTCAAGCAATAAATCTGGCAGACAAAAATTAAAGATTCATGTATAGTACTATAGACAATAAAGGGTCGGAACGAACACGAGTTCACACCAATGAAGGATGGACACAAATTTAGTAGTAGAGGATAGACGGAACTAGTAAAAGAAACTCCTCACGCTAGGCTAGTTTTTGTATTAAATTCTGGATGCAATATTATTGCAATTTACTCGATCATAACACTAATTGAGAACGCTGTAGATAGCTTAAGCTGCTGTAAAAACCTTATAACTAACTGTAATTCCAAACTACTAGTACTAGTATATTATTGGGCGAGGATCGACGACGCTAGTGATCACATGCATGATGAGGTATGCCCCATCTCTGGCATTGTTTCTTCGCGGATCCGTGTGCTGGGTGTTGAACTGCTAGAAGAAGTACGGAGACGGGTCCGCGACAAGCTGGTCCTCCCACGACGGCTCAGGGATTGCGGTAGCAGGGAGGCCCATGCCGTATAAGGAAAGCGATCCCATCTGAACGTAGGTGTCATCATCGTCGTCCGCCCCCTTATCGTCGTCGCCGTCGTCATCATCGTCGTCGTCATCGTCATCGTCATCGTCATCCTCGTCGCCATCGTCATCATCGTCGTCATCATCGTCATCGTCATCGGTGGCTCGCAGCCCCTCCTCCTCCACCTCGAATCGCAGCCCCAGCTTGTGGTAGAGCTTCCCAATGATCTTCTCTACGCTGGCGTTGCAGCCTTCCACCACCACCCGTTGGCCCTGCACTTCAACCTCCACGTCTTCCTCCCCTGCGAATTCGAACGTACACAAAAACAAGAGGGAACGCACGAACGGAGTCAAAATCGACGCGTGAGGAACATGTCCAATATAATGTATAACGAGCTGGTAGTAGTATTAGTATAGAAGACACGCGCGGCCGGAGCATGCTTATTGCTTGCACGTACCAGCCAACTCCTGGATGGCATTGCGGATATGCGTCTCCCACTCGTCGCACTCGACGCCGATGTAGAGGGTGATGGTCGCCATCGCCGCCGCTTGTCGTCTTTTGGCCGATGCGCCTTTCGCCGATGCCTAGCTAGCTATTGCCAGTGGCGGAGGCAGGATAGAGGATAAGGGGGGCTAAAACAATGGATATGTTGATTTGTATGAAGATTTAATGGTGAAATCAAGCTTTTGCTACAGTAATTAGTGGTGAAATCAAGCTAATTAGGGGGGCTGCAGCCCACCTAGCCCCCCTGGTGGATCCGCCACTGGCTATTGCTATCTAGCTCAAAGCTTGGACGGGCCCGTACGTACGGTTGCTGTGTGCATGCATGCATGGCGCAGGGGTGGTATTTATACACAGGACTACAGGAGGGCAATCCAGGTGATCGGCGTACGTTGTGAGGAGTTCACGGGAAACCTTTCTCCTTTTGTTTTTACATTTACTATATGTATATGAATATATAAATGGAAATGGATGGTCTGAAACTCGTAGTAAACCGGGTGGAGAGGGGATAGTCAGGAGTTACCTGCGCCGCCGTCGCCCGCTCTCCTTCCCAAAAAGATATATTTACTATATATCATCGCAGTTTTCACAAACGCAACTGAGATAGAGTTCTGTACCTGCCGTTTTCAAATGATCGTACTAGATTTGATTGTGTTTGTGCGTGCTGTGCTTTGCTGATTTCCCTCGCGAGCTGGCTGTGTGCCGTCATGAGGCAAGAACCGCTGCGGAGCGTTACAGGCCTGCTGCAGGCGCAAAGAAGGTAATTAAGGGTGTGTTTGTTTGCGTGGACCAACTGGCCCACCGTGCTCTAGGGGTGCAACTTGGGCTGTTTGTTTGCATGGACGTGGTTCCCAGCCCGACCCGCATGCCTGTTAAAGCAGCCCTCGGCCAGGCCACGGGGAATGAAAGAATTTTTCGTTTCTCCCGGGGTCGGCTCGAGCGGGCGCTGGGGTGGCCATTTTGGCCTCCACTAGGTTGGCCCCCCAGGCTAGTGCGTGAGTGGTGAAATCTCCGCGCGTGGCGTCGCTAGGGTTTCGCCCTCCATTTATCCCTTCCCTCCCTCTCTGTGCCGCTTCAGTTGCCCTCGCTCTCTCCGCTCTCCTTCCTAGCTCTTTGTTGGTGATCCTTAACTGATATAGTTTGACTGCTAAATTAATAAAAAATGACAATATTCCATGGTACATTAAAGCAAAATGTTATTTTATCTAACAAGTTCCATGAGTTTTGGTGCTCTAGAGTTGTTTTGCAGAATATGTCAAAAATACATGTCAAAAGATATTATATAGCAATATATAGCTCGACGGAAATCAGCCTTGAAATGGAATTTGAATTTTTATGTTGCAAAGCCGGCTCAAATAAATATTTGGAGCACACCAATGCGAAGAGCTCGTCGAGCCGATCGAAACGAATATATTATTTGATACTCCTTCCATCCCAAATTATAAGACGTTTGACTTTTTTGACACCAAGTTTGATCACTCGTCTTATTCAAAAATCTGTGCAAAATATTAATTTTTATCATGGCTTGGTATATTAATAGAAGTTCCTCAAGAATGACTTAAATTTGAGTATGTTTGTACAAATTTTTTGAATAAGACGAGTGGTCAAACTTGGGATCACAAAAGTCAAACGTCTTATAATTTGGGATGGAGGGAGTATATTTGAAGCTTGAATAAAAAGATTTCAATTTTGAGAATTATAAAAAAGTGTTCAAAATGTCGACGTGCATGCTGCGGCAGCTGCTCTGCTCATTGCCCACAGAAATTTGACAGCACCAGTTGGGCCCGCTGGAGCCCATGCAGCCAACAGGCCACCGACCGGCAGGGCAGCAGCGTACCGGCGCTGCGGCGTGGAGCACTAATTTGTCGGCGATGAGTGGTGGTGATGGGGAATAGTAGCACTGAGGAGGAGTCCGACAAGGTGGGAATGCAAATTTGAGTAAAACTTTGTAAATACACGTGGGAGACTTGGGCGGTCTTGGAAATTGACGATAGTGGTGTCATCCTGAGTTCCCGACCATCTGGAAGCGATAGTGAAGGCTGGTGGTGGTGGAGGTTACGTGTTACGAATATCACCTAACGACGGATGTGACATACAGTCATGAAATCTAAGGTGCTCGGGGTCTACCATCACACTACCGGTCGTAGAAGACCGCTACCCCATCACACAAAATAAACATCGCAGCAAAGATAAAGAAGATCTCGAAAAATACATAAGTCACGAACATTTCATATTTCGTCCAAATAAAACATTCATATTCTACGCTAAAAGTTTAGTACATAAAATAAAAATCCTACTACGAGACTAGCTTCAGCGAGATGCGAATGACCATCCGTCGGACCTTCTGCCAAGCTTGTAGTAGGGGCCCTTTCCCATGCGGTGCTTGGTCCGCTGTGTTAATTAAAATATAGTGAGTTCAATTTGTGACAGGAACTATGTAGTAACTTAAAAAATTGAAAGAATGTTGATCACAACAAACATCATCACACAGAGTTATTTCTTCAGTACCTTATCCTTGCACGCTTCCTCGTCAGCCCTATTGGTCGCGTGGCGCTGATCCCTGCAAGCCTTTGCTGTCGCAGTCCCCAACTTCACCAAGCTAATGAATCCAAGAACAGGGGAACAAAAGGAAGATAGAATGGTCTGCAGATGAATTCTTTTTTAACGCTATATCTACCATACCAAAAGACATGGCAGAAATGACACGAACTCTTTTACGGTCCTATGTCATATGCGATGATTGTTCCATCCTCCCCAGCAAAAAAAATCAAATTCCATTCTGGACGAACTGTAATCATTGTGTACTCGGAAGCCCAATCCACGCCACCAAATCTAATATTAATCCTTCCAAACAGGATCTGCGTACTGACCGTATGCTTCAATGTCCGATTATTAGTACCATAGTCTTTAAGGATCTAGATTGAAAGCTTGCAATCATTGGGACCAGCAACAGTACATACACACAAGTGACCCTAAGCTTGATGCATGAAGTATCGAAGACCACTAGGCCTATCAATTTTCCTCCATCTGTTTTCCTCCATATTCACAGCAAGTTTCATAGAGTACTCCCAGAGTGCCCGATAATGTGCAGACAACCATTAAGAAACACACTTGGTTGTCTGTAAAATGTCACATCAGTATCCTCACCCCATTCAGATGCCTTATAGATATATGCTGCAATTTTAGATGTGTAGATCTCCACACCAGCGGATATCCACATACTCAATCACATGGAAGTGTGAGGAGGCTATCGAGTCGAACCCTAAGTGAGCCTTACCAACAGCATGGCCAACATCATGGGTGCTAGGTGGCAGAATTTTAAACTTCTAGGTCATTGGATTGCAGACGACATAGCTGTATCTAGTAGTAGCCCCAAGGTACCAGCATAGGATGAGGCGGTTGTAGCAATCTGAGACAACTACATTATCAGGGTTGAAGGGCAAGAATTCCAAGGAGGGGACGTACACCAGAGACGCTGGTGAAGTTTCGATTACCATTCTCACTATCGTAGAAGAAGCCGGCTACAGTCTAGGGCAACACCTGACGGTTGTCAGAGATGAGGCGCTTCCAGGAGTGACAAAGACATTTGCAGGAGAATAAGGAGTGGGCAGAGAGGTGGCGGAGGATCTCCAGAACAACATCCTCTATGAGGTTGGCCAGTGTGTTCCTGTTAATGGGGGCTGCCTCCATTTCGAAGAGCCTGCAATCATCATTGTGCAGTGGGATGAGAGCTTCCTTAGTAATGAGATCACTAAAGAGAAAAATAATCCGACAAAGATCCATCAGTGAAGTGTGAGAGCATACCCTTAACATTGGATCTGGTGGTGGCGCGGCGCGCGGCGTGTAATGGTTCACACAAATTGCGAGAGGAACAATGCGCCGGTCGTGCGAGAGGTGGCGTCGCCGCGGCGCGAGGCATGCAATGTTCACATAAACTGGGAGAGAGGAACAATGTGCCAACCTTAAAGATGGAGAAGTGGAAGTACTACGGAGTAATATTGGTGATGCAACTGTGTTGTGGGTAGTTGGAAAATGAGGAAATAACTCACGCTGAATTTACTACCACCGGTAGACCAAATGTTCATGCAGGGCCAGCGGCCAGAACACCTATCCCAGTCGGCTCGGCTTTTCATGCGACAGAGAAAATACCACTGCCGCATCTATTGTTGACCCGTGGGTGGTAGAAGTTTCAACGGCCGGTTTTCTTCCCTAGGAGGCCTCCCTATCGGTCCAACCGGCGGTGGAAGTATGACACCGGCGATAGTGAAAGATCAATCTGTGGTAGTGTATGTACCTCTACGGAGCTGACTCAACTCTTGAGTAATATCTAGATTCTACTTTGGTAATTCCAAGCTTTCTATTTAACTAAATCCAGTTCTTGCTTTACCTTACTTTCGGGAACTCTGCGCGACCAAGTGCTCTAGTCTAAGGTACTAGATTAGTGTAGTAACCGCTAGCATAGATGTGGTGTCTAGGCTAGAGTTTAACTGAGTTTACGCCCAATCCCAGGGATAATTGTGGTAGCCCCAGAGGTGATAGCTCTGGCCTTTGTAATCCACCACGTTTGAATTAGTCTGTCCATAGAGCCTATGGCAGCCTTCCCCCGATCACCCCTTCCCAGTCTTTTCGAGGATCAGAAAGGTACTGCTACTCTGAAGTAAGTGAGTTTAGTAAGCCTGAACCTTGGTTATCTAGTTTGTCTTGGAAGAACCTTAGAAAGCCCCTCTCTACCCACCAAAAAAATATGTCCTTGGTTGACCTTGATCTTTTCTAGTTCACTTCTTGTTCCCCATGGAAATCGATACCGAGGAATACTCTGGGTGAAAGCTACAATGGTATTCGTGCGCTTGCGGATTTATCTGTTTGCATTAACTAATACAAACACTCTCTCCACTCACCTTCCTCGCTTCGCCTGGTGGTGTCGACGCGGTCGTTGATGCTCCCGGCCATTAGGGTTTGGGAGTTCTCATGCCGCCATCGGTCTGCTAGAGGTGGTGGTGGTGGTGTGTCTGCTACATCTCCGGCTCTGGTCCGCCGCCTACTTCGTCTTCTTCGCCTGGTGCTGGTGGTGGTCAGTGTCGCGCGGGCCCCTTCTTCTTCCACTACTCTGGATCTTCTTCCTCCTCTCTGACTCCGGTGCGGTGGTGTTTATTTTCCTGGACCTCTCCGCCTCGCCTCTTCTTCCTATGGTTCTTCGTGCTCGTAACAAGGTGATATCCCTTCTCCAACCCTAACTCGCGTGGATCTCGTTTATGTGGACCTGCTTCCATCCAAATCTTGAGATTTGAGGTGGCTATGTGCAAATCCCTAGCTACCGAGGTGCCATTGACGTTGATGCTCAGTACTTTTAGTGTTTTGTTGGTGATGTTCTTGTCAATTCAGATCTGCTATGTGGTACTTGTTCGGCTAGGGTTTACTGTTCATATGTTCGTGTTGATTCCGTGTACATGTGTTGGATTGCGGTGTTTAATCTAGTCGATGATGCGGTTAGTAGGCTCTGGGGACCTTTTTTAAGAAGTAGCCATTTCTGCTACATTCATCCATCTGTATATAAATGCAGTTCATTTTGAGGTTAGCAAAGGCATTCTTGATGACTAATGTCTCTAATACCTTAATGTAGATGGATCCAACTTCCCACCGGTCTGTTATGGCCAGTCAGGGTGCAAGCCGCCTTTGCTGCGACACACACCTGATCACGCGGAAGCCAATGCCGCCACACTCCACCGGGAGAGCCCTGCCACACCTCCAAAAGGACTCCTGAGCCACCACAGCAGACCGGGGATCCTCTGCCTCTGCCTCTGCCGCCGCCGCCGCCGCAAGTCTGGCGGGCACAGATTTGTTTCCACTTGTAGGGGATATCTAATTTTGGTCAACCTGTATAGCATCCACACAGACAATAGGATACTATAGTAACTCCAAAGAGACATCAACACAGCCAGACGTCTAGCGCAATGGTAATTAAAGACGTTCCATTCCTTGGTCTAGATCCCGGGTTCGACTTCCAAGTATTAGACTTTTTTGAGAAATTAAACCCTGACGGCACACATGGTACAAGTGACACACAAGCCGTTAGATCTCACAGGTCGGATGGAGATAGAGAAAGGTACCACACGTACATGTGACACGTAAGCCGTCAGTCCCACAGGTCAGATGGAGAATGGTCCCACAGGTACACGTCGGATGGAGAAAGGACCGAGCGGAGACTTTTATGACAAATTGTAAGCATCACGGATGAGTAACTGCAAGTCCCACAGGTACACATTGGATGGAGAAGAGTCCCACAGATACATGTCGGATGGAGAAAGGACCGAGCGGAGACTTTATGACGAATTGCAAGCGTCACGGATGAGTAACTACAGGTCCCACAGATGTACGTCGGATGGAGAAAGCACCGTGTGAAGATTTATGACGATGTGACGTTCGTTACAGTTCAAAAATTGTTCGTCACAGTGTGTAATTAGTTCAATGGCGAAGCCCTGGTCGTCACAGTTCTAAAGAAGATCGTCAGAGATGAGCAGGAACAGTCACGCGAGTGATCTGTGACGAAGATGTTCTATGATATTTTTTTATGATATATAATTTCGTCATAGATAGGGAGCGTATTTCTACTAGTTGCACAGTCACCGCCCTCCTCCCAAGCACCTTGGGCGCCGCACGCTTGATGAGAGAGCGCCGCTGCTCGCCGTGATGACGAGGCGGAGCGTGGCCTAGAATCCAGGCAAGTGTGTTTGGCCTGCCGTTGTGTCCAGGGCCGGACTCCTCGTAGGTGTGTGAGGCCATGACTCCAAGCGAGCTTCCCATCGCTGCTGCAGCTAGACTCTAGACGAGCAGCTCAACGAACCTAGGCGTGGGCGGAGTAAGTGCGTGTGGTGGAAGAAGATAAGCCATGCGTTGACGCGCTGTGCCTTGTGCATGGAGTGGAGATTTGAGATGAAGATAAGGCCGGTAGGGAGAAAAGGGTGAAAAGTAAACTAAGTAAGAAATGAAGGAAGAAAGAAAAAATATTATATATACTAGTCAACATGCATGTGCGGCACACACGTGGGCAGAAGATATCGTATTAATTTTCAATTTTTTAGCTTAAATTGTCATTATTTTATTATCCTTTTATTTTTGTATTTTTTTTGAATCTAACATTTTTTTTGATAATTCAGATGGCATTTGGATAGTTAGTCGGTAAGGGATATGGAAATGTGATGTGTTGCAAGTAGTTTTTTTTGTGGGGTGACCCCTGACCGGTCAGCCAAAATGGGCTTTGGCCGTATGGAACCTAAACTATTGATGAAGCAGTCCAAGCCCCAGAACACGCTCTGACAACGACGGCCTCACGAAAGCTTAGCACTTTAGTCTCACCTGTCAGCTGCGGTAGCAAGCAAACGGGACGTTGTGGCCTAATCATCGCGTCACAAGGAGACGGAGCGCCGGCAGGTTTCGGCTTGCCGTTGCCGGATGTGCCCATGCTGTGGACTCAGAGGCCAAGACGTGATGCAGCCGCCAGGACAGGGAACCTGAAGACACCAGTACTACTACAAGAAGCAAGCAAAAGCCCTAGATGTATATGCATATACGTGCACGTAGGCCATGCATGCACATGCCGTCTACGTGTGCCGAGAGAACACGAGAAGCCAGGAGCGCGGTGCTACGACGTCAAGTCTTCATCAACAACCACTTCAACACCCGCACTCGTGCCATCGTCATCAGCTCCGACTTCTACGGTCAGTCATCATGCTCGCTCTCCGTGTAGCTAGTTGCGCCCGTCCGGCGTCGTTAGGTTTCATATCGATCATTTGCTGCTTTAATCCACGTAGATAGGGTTTGTTTATACACATGGAAATCCTCTTCAATCCATATGCTTTGGAAGGATTTATTAAGATGAAAAAACACAGTTTATTTTCTATACTCCAATCCACGTGGATAGAGAAGGATTGACTTTATCAAAAAAAAATGATAATCTCCTGAGCTAGCCTATGTTCGTAGCACTTATTGTCAAGAAACAAAGTAGAGAAGGATTACGTTACAAAATTATTCTTGTAAGGTTATGGTATAATGTGATTTATGTCTAATTTAAGAGAACTTTACACTATGATCTAGCAAATGAAAACACAGGGTGGGTCTTAAATGTGAAGAGTATTATGAAGTACCCATTACTAATCCCAAAGATCACAAGTGGACATCTTGTGAATCAAAGAAGCAAAAAATTCTACTTACAACAAAGCCATAGATCTCCTTCATATTTACTTTCTGCACTCTAGGGAATGATTGGCAGAAGCAGCAACGCCAATGACTCTGGTAATGAAAATGCATCTCCAGTTAGTAATAAAACTACACACCACTTTTTCATAAGTGTTCTTGCCGTCCTACCCGGCCTGTGAAGCAGGTAACGATTGACATGATAGGATAGATAATCCGTTGATTCTGTTATTAACCGCCCGGGCCAGGGGGCCCTCGCTCTTTTCTTGCTTCCATCACATCGTGGAAGGTTTATCTCGGTCAATCGATCAGCTTCCTGCATTCATCTTCCCTGGCCGGGTGGATTCTTCCCTTTCCTTGTTGAAATTAAAGATGCCTTTTGCAATCTGTTGTGCAGGGCGGAGTTGAGTTCGAGTTGCACGAGCAGACGAGCTAAAGTCAAGGATATAGAGAGAAGTACATTAGCTGTCGCTCTGGAGGAACCTATACCAATGGTAAGTAAAATTCTCTCTTCATTTTTGCAATCGATGCTTGTTGATTTGGCATATACTTTTTTGCATGCGTATGGTGCGGCTTAATTTGCAGGTGTAGTGTAGATCGGCGAGATTGATCGAGCTGCTGATCACCATCAGTATATATAGGTGTAGCAGCTTTTACGCATGTAGTAGTAGTAGTACGCATATAAAGAGAGAGGACGAACTTGCATTTGATTTGGAGGAGACGACGTCGACGGGCGATGGCGTGTGTGATTGATGGATTATTGGTGGTGGTAGTGCAGGTGATGGTGAGCGTGGCGAGCCCGAGCCCGAACCCGATGGTGCGGTCGGAGGAGGACCTGGGCCCGCCGTGGCTGCGGCCGCTGCTGGGCACGAGCTTCTTCGTGCCGTGCCGGCTGCACCCGGAGCTGAGCAAGAACGAGTGCAACCTCTTCTGCCTCGGCTGCACCGGCGACGCCCTCTGCGCCTACTGCCTCCCCGCGCACCGCGACCACCACGTCGTGCAGGTAGGTCTCAGCTAAATCATCTAGAGCCACACGTGTTATCTAATTAACATGGGCTTTCAGTGCTCGTCTGGGCTTTGGGCTAAACCAAACGTTATTGGACGGCAAGAGAAAGTCCTGGCCTCCACGCACGCGAGTACGGGCAACGGGTACGGTGAACCAAGGTGGAAAGAAACACGGGTTAGAGTGTCAACCACGCATAAACACGCGTAAAGAATTAAAAGTTTTCCGGCCGGGTCCGTTTGTCAGGTTAGGACGGGGAATTAGATGCATTGGATTTATGATCTAAGGGCTAAAATATAGGGTGGGTAGGATTTTGTCAGGTAACAGGTATTTTTCAATTCCTTCGCTCTTTTATAGTATATATATAGATAGATTTTCCTGTTTTAACAAATGAGCGAAACTATTTTATCAATTTTTATTAAATAGCTCTAGGTTTCCCAGCGGAGTTGCTTCACCAGCTGAATAAAAAAAATCTACTTTGGTGAAGGAGAGTCGTACTAGACACACCCTAAAAACGAAGGAAAGGGCGGTTCTTTTTCTGTAGAAAGTTGTGGCAGATTCCATGAGGAGCAGGGCATGTGGTATTAGAGTGACGGCCTAGGCACAGCACGTGGATCAACCGATGAAGAGAAAGCAGGCGTATGTTGGTTGTGCAACGTGCTTGGTGCACGGTGAGATGAATAAGAAAAATATTATAAGATAAGGGTCGTGTGACCTCATATTACAGTAATCATCACTAATCGAGCGGGATTTGCCTTTTTTATTGATCGTGCGTTGCACAGGGTATATGATTTCTTTGACTGAACTTTCGTATTGGACACGGACACATGGAACAGGTCTTTTCTGTATCGAAACAAAAAGGAGGCGGGCGCATAAACTTTGAGTAAAGGATGATTTATATTGGACGCGGACACCTGAGCAAGGATCGAGATTTGGTATCACCGGGTAGATGATGAGTTTTTTAGAGTAGAGATACAAAAATTGCTAAGGTAATTTCACTTGGTTTCACTTGCATGTATTTCAATATGTTATACAAAGTTTTGTTTATCATATTTAAGACATGCGTCCAATAAATTTTTTTTGTTATAATGGCATCTCGGTCCGTCATCCCGTTCTACTGTTTCTCGGTCCCACCCACAGCCCATCTCATGTTCATTTCTATCATGGTAAGACCCTCAATTATAGTTTAGCTATGAAACTTTCGTTGGCGCTGAGCCTAAGCTTGTGCGCATCACTGACTATTTGGTACGCAAGGATGTGTCACTGCTTTTTGGCCTTTTAAAAGTACAACACAATAGTTATCCTTTTTGGAATCTCATCCCAATTTTCCTTGCAAGGGTTAAAACTTTGTTGCGCGTGCATTTATAATGGACAGTCATTTAATTTGGATAAAGTTGCCCGATTATAAACCTAATAAAGATTGCTAACTCCAAATACATCCCTTTGCAACGCACAAAAAAAATTACTCGTAAAATTTGTTTTTTGCAACCTGTGCTAAACCAAAACATATTGGGAGGTAAAAAAACAATCAAACCTCCATAAATTTATAGCATGAACAATCATCAACACAATGCCTTCCTTTTCTTTTTGCAAAAGATAGTGCAGAGATATCTAACTGTTGTGGCCACTGGGCAGCATTGTTGTGATGATGCAAAACACTTATTTACCTCAAGCAATAAATCTGGCAGACAAAAATTAAAGATTCATGTATAGTACTATAGACAATAAAGGGTCGGAACGAACACGAGTTCACACCAACGAAGGAAGGACACAAATTTGGTAGTAGAGGATAGACGGAACTAGTAAAAGAAACTCCTCACGCTAGGCTAGTTTTTGTATTAAATTACGGATGCAATATTATTGCAATTTACTCGATCATAACACTAATTGAGAATGCTGTAGATAGCTTAAGCTGCTGTAAAAACCTTATAACTAACTGTAATTCCAAACTACTAGTACTAGTATATTAATGGGCGAGGATCGACGACGCTAGTGATCACATGCATGATGGGGTATGCCCCATCCCTGGCATCGTTTCTTCGCGGATCCGTGTGCTGGGTGTCGAACTGCTAGAAGAAGTACGGAGACGGGTCCGCGACAGGCTGGTCCTCCCACGACGGCTCAGGGATTGCGGTAGCAGGGAGGCCCATGCCATATGAGGAAAGCGATCCCATCTGGACGTAGGTGTCGTCATCGTCGTCTGCCCCCTCGTCGTCGCCGTCGTCATCGTCGTCGTCGTCGTCATCGTCATCGCCATCGTCATCATCGTCGTTGTCATCGTCATCGTCATCGGTGGCTCGCAGCCCCTCCTCCTCCACCTCGAATCGCAGCCCCAGCTTGTGGTAGAGCTTCCCAATGATCTTCTCTGCGCTGGCGTTGCAGCCTTCCACCACCACCCGTTGGCCCTGCACTTCAACCTCCACGTCTTCCTCCCCTGCGAATTCGAACGTACACAAAAACAAGAGGGAACGCACGAACGGAGTCAAAATCGACGCGTGAGGAACATGTCCAATATAATGTATAACGAGCTGGTAGTAGTATTAGTATAGAAGACGCGCGTGGCCGGAGCATGCTTATTGCTTGCACGTACCAGCCAACTCCTGGATGGCATTGCGGATATGCGTCTCCCACTCGTCGCACTCGACGCCGATGTAGAGGGTGATGGTCGCCATCGCCGCCGCTTGTCGTCTTTTTGCCGTTGCGCCTTTCGCTGATGCCTAGCTAGCTATTGCTATCTAGCTCGAAGCTTGGATGGGCCCGTACATACGGTTGTTGTGTGCATGCATGCATGGCGCAGGGGTGGTATTTATACACAGGACTACAGGAGGGCGATCCAGGTGATCGGCGTACGTTGTGAGGAGTTCACAGGAAACCTTTCTCCTTTTGTTTTTACATTTACTATATGTATATGAATATATAAATGGAAATGGATGGTCTGAGAGGGGATAGTTCGGAGTTACCTGCGCCGCCGTCGCCCGCTCTCCTTCCCAAAAAGATATACTTACTATATATCATCGCTGTTTTCACAAGCGCAACAGAGATAGAGTTCTGTACTCGCCGTTTTCAAATGATCGTACTAGATTTGATTGTGTCTGCGCGTGCTGTGCTTTGCTGCTTTCCCTCGCCAGCTGGCTGTGTGCCGTCATGGGGCAAGAACCGCTGCGGAGCGTTACAGGCCTGCTGCAGGCGCAAAGAAGGTAATTAAGGGTGTGTTTGCGTGGACCAACTGGCCCACTGTGCTCTAGGGGGTGCAACTTGGGCTGTTGTTTGCCTGGACGTGGTTCCCAGCCCGACCCGCATGCCTGTTAAAGCAGCCCTCGGCCAGGCCACGGGGAATGAAAGAATTTTTTGTTTCTCCCGGGGTCGGCTCGAGCGGGCGCTGGGGTGGCCATTTCAGCCTCCACTCAGTTGGCCCCCAGACTAGTGCGTGAGTGGTGAAATCTCCGCGCGTGGCGTCGCTAGGGTTTCACCCTCCATTTATCCCTTCCCTCCCTCTCCGTGCCGCTTCAGTTGCCCTCGCTCTCTCCGCTCTCCTTCCTAGCTCTTTGTTGGTGATTCTTAGCTGATATAGTTTGACTGCTAAATTAATCAAAAATGACAATATTCCATGGTACATTAAGGCAAAATATTATTTTATCTAACAAGTTCCATGAGTTTTGGTGCTCTAGAGTTGTTTTGCAGGATATGTCAAAAATACATGTCAAAAGATATTATATAGCAATATATAGCTCGACGGAAATCAGCCATGAAATGGAATTTGAATTTTTATGTTGCAAAGCTGGCTCAAATAAATATTTGGGGCACACCATTGCGAAGAGCTCGTCGAGCCGATCGAAACGAATATATTATTTGATACTCCTTCCGTCCCAAATTATAAGACGTTTGACTTTTTTGACACCAAGTTTGACCACTCGTCTTATTCAAAAATCTGTGCAAAATATTAATTTTTTATCGTGGCTTGGTATATTAATAAAAGTTCCTCAAGAATGACTTAAATTTGAGTATGTTTGTACAAATTTTTTGAATAAGACGAGTGGTCAAACTTGGGAACACAAAAGTCAAACGTCTTATAATTTGGGACGGAGGGAGTATATTTGAAGCTTGAATAAAAAGATTTCAATTTTGAGAATTATAAAAAAAGTGTTCAAAATGTCGACGTGCATGCTGCGGCAGCTGCTCTGCTCATTGCCCACAGAAATTTGACAGCACCAGTTGGGCCCCGCTGGAGCCCATGCAGCCAACAGGCCACCGACCGGCAGGGCAGCAGCGTACCGGCGCTGCGGCGTGGAGCACTAATTTGTCGGCGATGAGTGGTGGTCATGGGGAATAGTAGCACTGAGGAGGAGTCCGACAAGGTGGGAATGCAAATTTGAGTAAAACTTTGTAAATACACGTGGGAGACTTGGGCGGTCTTGGAAATTGACGATAGTGTTGTCATCCTGAGTTCCCGACCATCTGGAAGCGATAGTGAAGGCTGGTGGTGGTGGAGGTTACGTGTTACGAATATCACCTAACGACGGATGTGACATACAGTCATGAAATCTAAGGTGCTCGGGGTCTACCATCACACTACCGGTCGTAGAAGACCGCTACCCCATCACACAAAATAAACATCGCAGCAAAGATAAAAGAAGATCTCGAAAAATACATAAGTCACGAACATTTCATATTTCGTCCAAATAAAACATTCATATTCTACGCTAAAAGTTTAGTACATAAAATAAAAAATCCTACTACGAGACTAGCTTCAGCGAGATGCGAATGACCATCCGTCGGACCTTCTGCCAAGCTTGTAGTAGGGGCCCTTTCCCATGCGGTGCTTGGTCCGCTGTGTTAATTAAAATATAGTGAGTTCAATTTGTGACCGGAACTATGTAGTAACTTAAAAAATTGAAAGAATGTTGATCACAACAAACATCATCACACAGAGTTATTTCTTCAGTACCTTATCCTTGCACGCTTCCTTGTCAGCCCTATTGGTCGCGTGGCGCTGATCCCTGCAAGCCTTTGCTATCGCAGTCCCCAACTTCACCAAGCTAATGAATCCAAGAACAGGGGAACATAAGGAAGATAGAATGGTCTGCAGATGAATTCTTTTTTAACGCTATATCTACCATACCAAAAGACATGGCAGAAATGACACGAACTCTTTTACGGTCCATGTCATATGCGATGATTGTTCCATCCTCCCCAGCAAAAAAAATCAAATTCCATTCTGGGCGAACTGTAATCATTGTGTACTCGGAAGCCCAATCCACGCCACCAAATCTAATATTAATCCTTCCAAACAGGATCCGCGTACTGACCGTATGCTTCAATGTCCGATTATTAGTACCATAGTCTTTAAGGATCTAGATTGAAAGCTTGCAATCATTGGGACCAGCAACAGTACATACACACAAGTGACCCTAAGCTTGATGCATGAAGTATCGAAGACCACTAGGCCTATCAATTTTCCTCCATTTGTTTTCCTCCATATTCACAACAAGTTTCATAGAGTACTCCCAGAGTGCCCTATAATGTGCAGACAACCATTAAGAAACACACTTGGTTGTCTGTAAAATGTCACATCAGTATCCTCACCCCATTCAGATGCCTTATAGATATATGCTGCAATTTTAGATGTGTGTTCTCCACACCAGCGGACATCCACATACTCAATCACATGGAAGTGTGAGGAGGCTATCGAGTCGAACCCTAAACGAGCCTTACCAACAGCATGGCCAACATCATGGGTGCTAGGTGGCAGAATTTTAAACTTCTAGGTCATTGGATTGCAGACGACATAGCTGTATCCAGTAGTAGCCCCAAGGTACCAGCATAGGATGAGGCGGTCGCAGCAATCTGAGACAACTACATTATCAGGGTTGAAGGGCAAGAATTCCAAGGAGGGGACGTACACCAGAGACGCTGGTGAAGTTTCGATTACCATTCTCACTATCGTAGAAGAAGCCGGCCACAGTCTAGGGCAACACCTGACGGTTGTCAGAGATGAGGCGCTTCCAGGAGTGACAAACACATTTGCAGGAGAATAAGGAGTGGGCAGAGAGGTGGCGGAGGATCTCTAGAACAACATCCTCTATGAGGTTGGCCAGTGTGTTTCTGTTAATGGGGGCTGCCTCCATTTCGAAGAGCCTGCGATCATCATTGTGCAGTGGGATGAGAGCTTCCTTAGTAATGAGATCACTAAAGAGAAAAATAATCCGACAAAGATCCATCAGTGAAGTGTGAGAGCATACCCTTAACATTGGATCTGGTGGTGGCGCGGCGCGCGGCATGTAATGGTTCACACAAATTGCGAGAGGAACAATGCGCCGGTCGTGCGAGAGGTGGCGTCGCCGCGGCGCGAGGCGTGCAATGTTCACATAAACTGGGAGAGAGGAACAATGTGCCAACCTTAAAGATGGAGAAGTGGAAGTACTATGGAGTAATATTGGTGATGCAACTGTGTTGTGGGTAGTTGGAAAATGAGGAAATAACTCACGCTGAATTTACTTCCACCGGTAGACCAAATGTTCATGCAGGGCCAGCGGCCAGAACGCCTATCCCAGTCGGCTCGGTTTTTCATGCGACAGAGAAAATACCACTGCCGCATCTATTGTTGACCCGTGGGTGGTAGAAGTTTCAACGGCCAGTTTTCTTCCCTAGGAGGCCTCCTTATCGGTCCAACCGGCGGTGGAAGTATGACACCGGCGATAGTGAAAGATCAATCTATGGTAGTGTATGTACCTCTACGGAGCTGACTCAACTCTTGAGTAATATCTAGATTCTACTTTGGTAATTCCAAGCTTTCTATTTAACTAAATCCAGTTCTTGCTTTACCTTACTTTCGGGAACTCCGCTCGACCAAGTGCTCTAGTCTAAGGTACTAGATTAGTGTAGTAACCGCTAGCATAGATGTGGTGTCTAGGCTAGAGTTTACCTGAGTTTACGCCCAATCCCAGGGATAATTGTGGTAGCCCCAGAGGTGATAGCTCCGGCCTTTGTAATCCACCACATTTGAATTAGTCTTTCCATAGAGCCTATGGCAGCCTTCCCCCGATCACCCCTTCCCAGTCTTTTCGAGGATCAGAAAGGTACTGCTACTCTGAAGTAAGTGAGTTTAGTAAGCCTGAACCTTGGTTATCTAGTTTGTCTTGGAAGAACCTTAGAAAGCCCCTCTCTACCCACCAAAAAAAATTTGTCATTGGTCGACCTTGATATTTTCTAGTTCACTTCTTGTTCCCCATGGAAATCGATACCGAGGAATACTCTGGGTGAAAGCTACAATGGTATTCGTGCGCTTGCGGATTTATCTGTTTGCATTAACTAATACAAACACTCTCTCCACTCGCCTTCCTCGCTTCGCCTGGTGGTGTCGACGCGGTCGTTGATGCTCCCGGCCATTAGGGTTTGGGAGTTCTCGTGCCGCCATCGGTCTGCTAGAGGTGGTGGTGGTGGTGGTGTGTCTGCTACATCTCCGGCTCTGGTCCGCCGCCTACTTCGTCTTCTTCGCCTGGTGCTGGTGGTGGTCAGTGTCGCGCGGGCCCCTTCTTCTTCCACTACTCTGGATCTTCTTCCTCCTCTCTGACTCCGGTGCGGTGGTGTTTATTTGCCTGGACCTCTCCGCCTCGCCTCTTCTTCCTATGGTTCTTCGTGCTCGTAGCAAGGTGATATCCCTTCTCCAACCCTAACTCGCGTGGATCTCATTTATGTGGACCTGCTTCCGTCCAAATCTTGAGATTTGAGGTGGCTATGTGCAAATCCCTAGCTACCGAGGTGCCGTTGACGTTGATGCTCAGTACTTTTAGTGTTTTGTTGGTGATGTTCTTGTCAATTCAGATCTGCTATGTGGTACTTGTTCGGCTAGGGTTTACTGTTCATATGTTCGTGTTGATTCCGTGTACATGTGTTGGATTGCGGTGTTTAATCTAGTCGATGATGCGGTTAGTAGGCTCTGGGGACCTTTTTTAAGAAGTAGCCATTTCTGCTACATTCATCCATCTGTATATAAATGCAGTTCATTTTGAGGTTAGCAAAGGCATTCTTGATGACTAATGTCTCTAATACCTTAATGTAGATGGATCCAACTTCCCACCGGTCTGTTATGGCCAGTCAGGGTGCAAGCCGCCTTTGCCGCGACACACACCTGATCACACGGAAGCCAATGCCGCCACACTCCACCGGGAGAGCCCTGCCACACCTCCAAAAGGACTCCTGAGCCACCACAGCAGACCGGGGATCCTCTGCCTCTGCCTCTGCCGCCGCCGCCGCGGCAAGTCCGGCGGGCACAGATTTGTTTCCACTTGTAGGGGATATCTAATTTTGGTCAACCTGTAGAGCATCCACACAGACAATAGGATACTATAGTAACTCCAAAGAGACATCAACACAGCCAGACGTCTAGCGCAATGGTAATTAAAGACGTTCCATTCCTTGGTCTAGATCCCGGGTTCGACTTCCAAGGATTAGACTTTTTTGAGAAATTAAACCCTGACGTCACACATGGTACAAGTGACACACAAGCCGTTAGATCTCACAGGTCGGATGGAGATAGAGAAAGGTCCCACACGTACATGTGACACGTAAGCCGTCAGGTCTCACAGGTTAGATGGAGAATGGTCCCACAGGTACACGTCGGATAGAGAAAGGACCGAGCGGAGACTTTTACGACAAATTGTAAGCATCACGGATGAGTAACTGCAAGTCCCATAGGTACACATTGGATGGAGAAGAGTCCCACAGATACATGTCGGATGGAGAAAGGACCGAGCGGAGACTTTATGACGAATTGCAAGCGTCACGGATGAGTAACTACAGGTCCCACAGATGTACGTCGGATGGAGAAAGCACCGTGTGAAGATTTATGACGATGTGACGTTCGTTACAGTTCAAAAATTGTTCGTCACAGTGTGTAATTAGTTCAATGGCGAAGCCCTGGTCGTCACAGTTCTAAAGAAGATCGTCAGAGATGAGCAGGAACAGTCACGCGAGTGATCTGTGACGAAGATGTTCTATGATGTTTTTTATGATATCTAATTTCGTCATAGATAGGGAGGGTTGGAGGATCATCAACAATAATATATGACGAAACGAAAATATTCATCATAGAAAGTGATCTTCTATGACAATTTTGAATTCATTATTAAGATTTTTATCATAGAAGAGCGTATTTCTACTAGTTGCACAGTCACCGCCCTCCTCCCAAGCACCTTGGGCGCCGCACGCTTGATGAGAGAGCGCCGCTGCTCGCCGTGATGACGAGGCGGAGCGCGGCCTAGAATCCAAGCAAGTGTGTTTGGCCTGCCGTTGTGTCCAGGGCCGGACTCCTCGTAGGTGTGTGAGGCCATGACTCCAAGCGAGCTTCCCATCGCTGCTGCAGCTAGACTCTAGACGAGCAGCTCAACGAACCTAGGCGTGGGCGGAGTAAGTGCGTGTGGTGGAAGAAGATAAGCCACAAGGCGTTGACGCACGGTGCCTTGTGCATGGAGTGGAGATTTGAGATGAAGATAAGGCCGGTAGGGAGAAAAGGGTGAAAAGTAAACTAAGTAAGAAATGAAGGAAGAAAGAAAAAATATTATATATACTAGTCAACATGCATGTGCGGCACGCACGTGGGTAGAAGATATCGTATTAATTTTCTATTTTTTAGCTTAAATTGTCATTATTTTATTATCCTTTTATTTTTGTATTTTTTTTTGAATCTAACATTTTTTTTGATAATTCAGATGGCATTTGGATAGTTAGTCGGTAAGGGATACGGAAATGTGATGTGTTGCAAGTAGTTTTTTTTGTGGGGTGACCCCTGACCGGTCAGCCAAAATGGGCTTTGGCCATATGGAACCTAAACTATTGATGAAGCAGTCCAAGCCCCAGAACACGCTTTGACAACGGCGGCCTCACGAAAGCTTAGCACTTTAGTTCCACCTGTCAGCTGCGGTCAGCTGCGGTAGCAAGCAAACGGGACGTTGTGGCCTAATCATCGCGTCACAAGGAGACGGAGCATCGCCGGCAGGTTTCGGCTTGCCGTTGCCGGATGTGCCCATGCTGTGGACTCAGAGGCCAAGACGTGATGCGGCCGCCAGGACAGGGAACCTGAAGACGCCAGTACTACTACAAGAAGCAAGCAAAAGCCCTAGATGTATATGCATATACGTGCACGTAGGCCATGCATGCACATGCCGTCTACGTGTGCCGAGAGAACACGAGAAGCCAGGAGCGCGGTGCTACGACGTCAAGTCTTCATCAACAACCACTTCAACACCCGCACGCGTGCCATCGTCATCAGCTCCGACTTCTACGGTCAGTCATTATGCTCGCTCTCCGTGTAGCTAGTTGCGCCCGCCCGGCGTCGTTAGGTTTCATATCGATCATTTGCTGCTTTAATCCACGTAGATAGGGTTTGTTTATACACATGGAAATCCTCTTCAATCCATATGCTTTGGAAGGATTTATTAAGATGAAAAAACACAGTTTATTTTCTATATTCCAATCCACGTGGATAGAGAAGGATTGACTTTATCAAAAAAAATGATAATCTCCTGAGCTAGCCTATGTTCCTAGCACTTATTGTCAAGAAACAAAGTAGAGAAGGATTACGTTACAAAATTATTCTTGTAAGGTTATGGTATAATGTGATTTATGTCTAATTTAAGAGAACTTTACACTATGATCTAGCAAATGAAAACACAGGGTGGGTCTTAAATGTGAAGAGTATTATGAATTACCCATTACTAATCCCAAAGATCACAAGTGGACATCTTGTGAATCAAAGAAGCAAAAAATTCTACTTACAACAAAGCCATAGATCTCCTTCATATTTACTTTCTGCACTCTAGGGAATGATTGGCAGAAGCAGCAACGCCAATGACTCTGGTAATGAAAATGCATCTCCAGTTAGTAATAAAACTACACACCACTTTTTCATAAGTGTTCTTGCCGTCCTACCCGGCCTGTGAAGCAGGTAACGATTGACATGATAGGATAGATAATCCGTTGATTCTGTTATTAACCGCCCGGGCCGGGGGGCCGTCGCTCTTTTCTTGCTTCCATCACATCGTGGAAGGTTTATCTCGATCAATCGATCAGCTTCCTGCATTCATCTTCCCTGGCCGGGTGGATTCTTCCCTTTCCTTGTTGAAATTAAAGATGCCTTTTGCAATCTGTTGTGCAGGGCGGAGTTGAGTTCGAGTTGCACGAGCAGACGAGCTAAAGTCAAGGATATAGAGAGAAGTACATCAGCTGTCGCTCTGGAGGAACCTATACCAATGGTAAGTAAAATTCTCTCTTCATTTTTGCAATCGATGCTTGTTGATTTGGCATATACTTTTTTGCATGCGTATGGTGCGGCTTAATTTGCAGGTGTAGTGTAGATCGACGAGATTGATCGAGCTGCTGATCACCATCAGTATATATAGGTGTAGCAGCTTTTACGCATGTAGTAGTAGTATGCATATAAAGAGAGAGGACGAACTTGCATTTGATTTGGAGGAGACGACGTCGACGGGCGATGGCGTGTGTGATTGATGGATTATTGGTGGTGGTAGTGCAGGTGATGGTGAGCGTGGCGAGCCCGAGCCCGAACCCGATGGTGCGGTCGGAGGAGGACCTGGGCCCGCCGTGGCTGCGGCCGCTGCTGGGCACGAGCTTCTTCGTGCCGTGCCGGCTGCACCCGGAGCTGAGCAAGAACGAGTGCAACCTCTTCTGCCTCGGCTGCACCGGCGACGCCCTCTGCGCCTACTGCCTCCCCGCGCACCGCGACCACCACGTCGTGCAGGTAGGTCTTAGCTAAACCATCTAGAGTCACACGTGTTATCTAACTAGCAAATTTGCCCGTGCGTTGCAACGGGAGAAACAACTAATCATATCTTAATGGAAAATAATGACAGAAATGATACATATCATTTTCAATAAAATTTCAAATCTATATATAATTTTTTAAATGAAGGGCATCTATAATATAATATGAGTTAATGTTTGTTGAGGAACCACCCTTGACACGACACCTCGCCTATGCCTCGCCAAGTGTAGGTCTGCAGGACCCTCGACCACTTTCTTTTTTTTGCTTTCTTCCATAATATCTTTCGCTCGGGGAGCCGTACCCTCGCCTCAGAGGGCCTTCATAGCCCAACCCAACCACCGGCATGACCTCGGTCCCCGCAGTCGTCCCGACAAGCACAAGTGTGGAGGGACCTATGGTACCTTGACCGTTTGTGACCTTGTCGTAGCTCGGGACATTTACGTGAGGCGTGTAGATATAACTATATACGGGTATATATATTCCTATCGCGTATATATTGGCCTGGGTGCCAATATATCACTACTTTCCATGTTATATTATCCATGTGTATTTATATACAGAGTCTAGCATATATTTGTACATGGTCGCATGTGGCTACACGGTATTTAACTAATGGATGCAACTACGATCTAATATTTAAATAAGAAAAAGAAAAAGCAATCATATCTAGAATTTAAACGGGCACCAATAATTAGGAGAAATGGTATTACTATGTAGGGTTTTATTTTAGAAGATTTATGGTGAAAGAATTACGTAATTCGGAATTGAAATGGGCGAGATATAAATTATCTAAGTTTATCGGGCTAAACGCGAATGGAAATAGGCATGGTAATTACTTATACAATTTTTATTAATGAAAATGGGTGACACTTATATATAGGTATGATCTAGGGTGATTCTAGTTAATTTAGAAATTTTCTAGGAATTTTTCTGTAACTAATAGGCTTACCTTTTACTCTACTGTGTACGTTTCCCGTATACACGTAGAATTTTATCCCTGCTGGCCGGCGTGTGGACCCAGGCTGTGGGCGCTGCCTGCTGCTCTGTGCGTGTGGGCTTATACACCGATCTGTGAACTTGCCTCCTCCCTCTCTTTATTTCACGTGGACAGTGTCCATAGAAAAGGAGAAGAGGGAGTGGAGCCTATGACGGGCGGGGTCCGCGGCCAGGGGTGGCCTGCTCCAATTGGCCAAGGCGACGTCGCCAAGTACTCCGCTCTGGATGTCGTCGTCCTCATCCTTTTCCCATTCACACCGTGCGGTCAGAAGGAGAGAAAGAGAGAGGAAGGAAGAGAGAGAGGGGGAAGGGAGAGGATGGAGGGCGCGAGCGGCCAGAGCAACGCAGCGGCACCGCGCGTGGCTTCTGCGTCCATCTTCAGCAGGGAGAGGAGAAGGAGAGAAGGGAGATGGCGGGAGGCGGGGAAGAGCAGAGAGCAGTGGAGAGGAGGAGGGAGCAGGACGGTGCGCCGGCGGCGGCCTCGAGCGCAAGCTAGCGGAGGCCCAGGCCGGCACGGCGTATGTCGTTTCCCTGCGGTACGTGCGCAGCAGCGAGTGAAGAACGGCGAGGCAGAGCAGGAAGCAGGCGGCTCCAGTGTGACGCGGCAGAGCAAGGTGAGGGCAGCTCGACGGGCGCGGCTCTGGCGCTGCGAAGGAAGGGGCGTGGTGCTCCCTTGCAGGCCTTGGCGGAAGCGGCTCCGAGTAGCGAGCAGAGGGGAAAAAGGAGGAAAGGAGAGGGCGAGCTCAGGTGGGAGGAAGGGGAGGAACTGGTGCCCGAGCTCGGCGTGGTGCTCACCGTCGGCAGCCATAGCAGTGCCGATGGAAATATCTCCGGCGTCCAGCGGTGGCGTAGCATCGTGCTTATCCCCTTGCCGTCAAACAACATCGCACAAGGTCGGTTCGCCATGGATATTTTCCAGTTCGATGTATTTGGAAAGACAGATTTGGGTTTGGATTTAGATCGATTTGCTGATTTTGATCCTGTCTCGGTTGGGTTCCTTGCCTTCCTTGCAGCTTTTGAAAAACTTCATTATAGATTTGGGGGACCAGAGGAAATTGAGTTGCTTTCGGAGTGGAGATTGCTACGGAGTGGGAAGAGGCCAGACGGAAAATTTGGCTGAAATTTTGGCGTTTGTCTTTCTGTCCAAACTATTCTCTGTAGGGAAGTTGCATGCATGATGTTGTATATTTAAAGTTGCATGCAGATTCTGGCAAGAAGTGCAGTCCTAATTGGACAAGAAGTGCAAGAAGTGTAGTCCTAGTTGGACAAGAAGTCTGCTATTCACGCTTGATTTGTGTTGCATACGTAGGTGAGGGGACTCCGTTTCGATTACTGTTGCATACGTAGGATACGATAGATAGAAAGGCAGAAACGGCAGACAGAAAAGGGGCGGAAACAAAAAAATCACAGAAATTTTCCCTTTTAAATATTAGGTATAGATTAACATGGGCTTTCAGTGCTCGTCTGGGCTTTGGGCTGAACCAAACGTTATTGGACGGCAAGAGAAAGTCCTGGCCTCCACGCACGTGAGTACGGGCAACGGGTACGGTGAACCAAGGTGGAAAAAAACACGGGTTAGAGCGTCAACCACGCATAAACACGCGTAAAGAATTAAAAGTTTTCCGGCCGGGTCCGTTTGTCAGGTTAGGACGGGGAATTAGATGTGTTGGATCTATGATCTAAGGGCTAAAATATAGAGTGGGTAGGATTTGGTCAGGTAACAGGTATTTTTCAATTCCTTCGCTCTTTTATAGTATAGATAGATTTTACTGATTTAAAAAATGAGCGAAACTATTTTATCAATTTTTATTAAATAGCTCTAGGTTTCCCAGCGGAGTTGCTTCACCAGCTGAATAAAAAAAATCTACTTCGGTGAAGGAGAGTCGTACTAGACACACCCTAAAAACGAAGGAAACGGCGGTTCTTTTTCTGTAGAAAGTTGTGGCAGATTCCATGAGGAGCAGGGCATGTGGTATTAGAGTGACGGCCTAGGCACAGCACGTGGATCAACCGATGAAGAGAAAGCAGGCGTATGTTGGTTGTGCAACGTGCTTGGTGCACGGTGAGATGAATAAAAAAATATTATAAGATAAGGGTCGTGTGACCTCATATTACAGTAATCATCACTAATCGAGCGGGATTTGCCTTTTTTGTTGATCGTGCGTTGCACAGGGTATATGATTTCTTTGACTGAACTTTCGTATCGGACACGGACACATGGAACAGGTCTTTTCCGTATCGAAACAGAAAGGAGACGGGCGCATAAACTTTGAGTAAAGGATGATTTATATTGGACGCGGACACCTGAGCAAGGATCGAGATTTGGTATCACCGGGTAGATGATGAGTTTTTTAGTAGAGATACAAAAATTGCTAAGGTAATTTCACTTGGTTTCACTTGCATGTATTTCAATATGTTATACAAAGTTTTGTTTATCATATTTAAAACATGCGTCCAATAAATTTTTTTTTGTTATAATGGCATCTCGGTCCATCATCCCGTTCTACTGTTCCTCGGTCCCGCCCACAGCCCATCTCATGTTCATTTCTATCATGGTAAGACCCTCAATTATAGTTTAGCTATGAAACTTTCGTTGGCGCTGAGCCTAAGCTTGTGCGCGTCACTGACTATTTGGTACGCAAGGATGTGTCACTGCTTTTTGGCCTTTTAAAAGTACAACACAATAGTTATCCTTTTTGGAATCTCATCCCAATTTTCCATGCAAGGGTTAATACTTTGTTGCGTGTGCATTTATAATGG
Source organism: Saccharum hybrid cultivar R570 (assembly GCA_038087645.1). Classification (NCBI taxonomy): domain Eukaryota; kingdom Viridiplantae; phylum Streptophyta; class Magnoliopsida; order Poales; family Poaceae; genus Saccharum; species Saccharum hybrid cultivar. The sequence goes on from JAQSUU010000066.1 coordinate 8,243,336, forward strand.
ACAGTCATTTAATTTAGATAAAGTTGCCCGATTATAAACCTAATAAAGATTGCTAACTCCAAATACATCCCTTTGCAACGCACAAAAAAAATTACTCGTAAAATTTGTTTTTTGCAACCTTTGCTAAACCAAAACATATTGGGAGGTAAAAAAACAATCAAACCTCCATAAATTTATAGCATGAACAATCATCAACACAATGCCTTCCTTTTCTTTTTGCAAAAGATAGTGCAGAGATATCTAACTGTTGTGGCCACTGGGCAGCATTGTTGCGATGATGCAAAACACTTATTTACCTCAAGCAATAAATCTGGCAGACAAAAATTAAAGATTCATGTATAGTACTATAGACAATAAAGGGTCGGAACGAACACGAGTTCACACCAACGAAGGAAGGACACAAATTTGGTAGTAGAGGATAGACGGAACAAGTAAAAGAAACTCCTCACGCTACGCTAGTTTTTGTATTAAATTACGGATGCAATATTATTGCAATTTACTCGATCATAACACTAATTGAGAATGCTGTAGATAGCTTAAGCTGCTGTAAAAACCTTATAACTAACTGTAATTCCAAACTACTAGTACTAGTATATTAATGGGCGAGGATCGACGACGCTAGTGATCACATGCATGATGGGGTATGCCCCGTCCCTGGCATCGGTTCTTCGCGGATCCGTGTGCTGGGTGTCGAACTGCTAGAAGAAGTACGGAGACGGGTCCGCGACAGGCTGGTCCTCCCACGACGGCTCAGGGATTGCGGTAGCAGGGAGGCCCATGCCATATAAGGAAAGCGATCCCATCTGGACGTAGGTGTCGTCATCGTCGTCTGCCCCCTCGTCGTCGCCGTCGTCATCATCATCGTCATCGTCGTCATCGTCATCGCCATCGTCATCATCGTCGTTGTCATCATCATCGTCATCGGTGGCTCGCAGCCCCTCCTCCTCCACCTCGAATCGCAGCCCCAGCTTGTGGTAGAGCTTCCCAATGATCTTCTCGGCGCTGGCGTTGCAGCCTTCCACCACCACCCGTTGGCCCTGCACTTCAACCACCACGTCTTCCTCCCCTGCGAATTCGAACGTACACAAAAACAAGAGGGAACGCACGAACGGAGTCAAAATCGATGCGTGAGGAACGTGTCCAATCACTACAACAAAGAAGGACATCACTGGCGGTTCAAAACCCCCCTTCACTGGCGGATTTTGAACCGCCATAACCAACTCGGCAGTGATGAGCTGATCACATCACTGCCGGTTATGCCAAACCGGCAGTGATAGCTCATGTATCACTGCCGGTTCGTGTTACAAACCGGCAGTGATACTTGAGCCATCACTGCCGGTTGTTTTAACCAACCGGTTGTGTAGATTATATTATCACTGCCGGTTATCTTTGAACCGGTAGTGATATAGTATTCACAATTTGCATTTTAATAATTGTTTTATTTTTATTTCGAGGGGAGGTGGTGGGGTGGGAGGTCGGGGAGGTGGAGGTGGAGGTGGTTGCTATCGATCAATTTGATATCGATGTGAATGAAGACAATACAAACCCATCAACATTTATATTACAAAAGTTTCAAAAAAAACTCTAAGTATCGAATTAAGAGTCGCATTACAATAGCCTATCAATGTGGTCTCTTCCGTACTGCGCCTTGTACTTCTTAGTCCTCGCAATGGAGAATGATCCTGTCTTGGTCAATATCTCGTCCAATACAAACCTTGCTACCTCCTCTTGAATTCCTCTCTTCTCAAAATCTAGCAACTGGTTGCGATTGTTTGCTTTGCGCTGTAATTGAAGCAAGATGATATTGAGATGCACAAACGTAAGACAAAACAATAGAAATGGGATGCCTACGTACCATGTCATCTCCCGTATTTGTTTTTGCGCCAAAGTATTTTAGCATTGCCCACATCACATAGAACCCGCATTCGTTGTTCCCCATCGGTTGATCTAGGGTCTTGAGATCCTCCATATACTTTACACTGAATGGGGCCCTCTATTGCTTTTGCATCTTGCTATCGAGATTTCTCCAATTCGGTAATGCCTTCATTCTATGTTACATTGTAAATGAAGTGTGAAGACCGAGGACATTACAATATCCTATGTGATTAGAAAGTGTTGTGATATTGGGTTCACTTACTTATTCAGCACTTTGACTAGGGGGTCGATAAGAGAAAGTGGCTTTTTCTTTGAGTCCCACACCTCGATATGTGAATCTTGAAGATAGATATCTACGAGGATGAAATGGTTGCTGCAATCACAAAGTCCATGTTATTGAATGACATATCAAGAAAAGAAACACTAAAATAAGGGTCGAGAACACATACTCGCAGTTGTAGGGTAGGAGTACGTTTGTTTTGTTGTTTCTGAACATACTTTCAAACTCAATCTTCAAACTTGTTGGTACATAGTCATCATCACCAGGGGCGGTGCATGTTGTCTCATTTACAAATATGGGATCCAAGAAGTCTATATTGCTCAATTTCTTCTTTAGGCACCATTTTGCCATACACCTGCATAATAAACATATGATATATTCAAATGCAAATCACGTAGTTTATTATAACGTTGTGAGGGTAGGGTACTTACATAGACCATATCATCAAAATCTGCGTATCGAGCGAGCGCCGTTGGAAGAGCTGAAAGAGGTGTTCATAATAAATAGTATGCACCGTTTCTTCAGGATGATTAAAAACCATTCCGGGAGGGATACAAACTTCAAAACCGATACAGTCTCCGTTGGCAGTATCAATCGATCAATCGATCAATCGATCAGCTTCCTGCATTCATCTTCCCTGGCCGGGTGGATTCTTCCCTTTCCTTGTTGAAATTAAAGATGCCTTTTGCAATCTGTTGTGCAGGGCGGAGTTGAGTTCGAGTTGCACGAGCAGACGAGCTAAAGTCAAGGATATAGAGAGAAGTACATCAGCTGTCGCTCTGGAGGAACCTATACCAATGGTAAGTAAAATTCTCTCTTCATTTTTGCAATCGATGCTTGTTGATTTGGCATATACTTTTTTGCATGCGTATGGTGCGGCTTAATTTGCAGGTGTAGTGTAGATCGACGAGATTGATCGAGCTGCTGATCACCATCAGTATATATAGGTGTAGCAGCTTTTACGCATGTAGTAGTAGTATGCATATAAAGAGAGAGGACGAACTTGCATTTGATTTGGAGGAGACGACGTCGACGGGCGATGGCGTGTGTGATTGATGGATTATTGGTGGTGGTAGTGCAGGTGATGGTGAGCGTGGCGAGCCCGAGCCCGAACCCGATGGTGCGGTCGGAGGAGGACCTGGGCCCGCCGTGGCTGCGGCCGCTGCTGGGCACGAGCTTCTTCGTGCCGTGCCGGCTGCACCCGGAGCTGAGCAAGAACGAGTGCAACCTCTTCTGCCTCGGCTGCACCGGCGACGCCCTCTGCGCCTACTGCCTCCCCGCGCACCGCGACCACCACGTCGTGCAGGTAGGTCTTAGCTAAACCATCTAGAGTCACACGTGTTATCTAACTAGCAAATTTGCCCGTGCGTTGCAACGGGAGAAACAACTAATCATATCTTAATGGAAAATAATGACAGAAATGATACATATCATTTTCAATAAAATTTCAAATCTATATATAATTTTTTAAATGAAGGGCATCTATAATATAATATGAGTTAATGTTTGTTGAGGAACCACCCTTGACACGACACCTCGCCTATGCCTCGCCAAGTGTAGGTCTGCAGGACCCTCGACCACTTTCTTTTTTTTGCTTTCTTCCATAATATCTTTCGCTCGGGGAGCCGTACCCTCGCCTCAGAGGGCCTTCATAGCCCAACCCAACCACCGGCATGACCTCGGTCCCCGCAGTCGTCCCGACAAGCACAAGTGTGGAGGGACCTATGGTACCTTGACCGTTTGTGACCTTGTCGTAGCTCGGGACATTTACGTGAGGCGTGTAGATATAACTATATACGGGTATATATATTCCTATCGCGTATATATTGGCCTGGGTGCCAATATATCACTACTTTCCATGTTATATTATCCATGTGTATTTATATACAGAGTCTAGCATATATTTGTACATGGTCGCATGTGGCTACACGGTATTTAACTAATGGATGCAACTACGATCTAATATTTAAATAAGAAAAAGAAAAAGCAATCATATCTAGAATTTAAACGGGCACCAATAATTAGGAGAAATGGTATTACTATGTAGGGTTTTATTTTAGAAGATTTATGGTGAAAGAATTACGTAATTCGGAATTGAAATGGGCGAGATATAAATTATCTAAGTTTATCGGGCTAAACGCGAATGGAAATAGGCATGGTAATTACTTATACAATTTTTATTAATGAAAATGGGTGACACTTATATATAGGTATGATCTAGGGTGATTCTAGTTAATTTAGAAATTTTCTAGGAATTTTTCTGTAACTAATAGGCTTACCTTTTACTCTACTGTGTACGTTTCCCGTATACACGTAGAATTTTATCCCTGCTGGCCGGCGTGTGGACCCAGGCTGTGGGCGCTGCCTGCTGCTCTGTGCGTGTGGGCTTATACACCGATCTGTGAACTTGCCTCCTCCCTCTCTTTATTTCACGTGGACAGTGTCCATAGAAAAGGAGAAGAGGGAGTGGAGCCTATGACGGGCGGGGTCCGCGGCCAGGGGTGGCCTGCTCCAATTGGCCAAGGCGACGTCGCCAAGTACTCCGCTCTGGATGTCGTCGTCCTCATCCTTTTCCCATTCACACCGTGCGGTCAGAAGGAGAGAAAGAGAGAGGAAGGAAGAGAGAGAGGGGGAAGGGAGAGGATGGAGGGCGCGAGCGGCCAGAGCAACGCAGCGGCACCGCGCGTGGCTTCTGCGTCCATCTTCAGCAGGGAGAGGAGAAGGAGAGAAGGGAGATGGCGGGAGGCGGGGAAGAGCAGAGAGCAGTGGAGAGGAGGAGGGAGCAGGACGGTGCGCCGGCGGCGGCCTCGAGCGCAAGCTAGCGGAGGCCCAGGCCGGCACGGCGTATGTCGTTTCCCTGCGGTACGTGCGCAGCAGCGAGTGAAGAACGGCGAGGCAGAGCAGGAAGCAGGCGGCTCCAGTGTGACGCGGCAGAGCAAGGTGAGGGCAGCTCGACGGGCGCGGCTCTGGCGCTGCGAAGGAAGGGGCGTGGTGCTCCCTTGCAGGCCTTGGCGGAAGCGGCTCCGAGTAGCGAGCAGAGGGGAAAAAGGAGGAAAGGAGAGGGCGAGCTCAGGTGGGAGGAAGGGGAGGAACTGGTGCCCGAGCTCGGCGTGGTGCTCACCGTCGGCAGCCATAGCAGTGCCGATGGAAATATCTCCGGCGTCCAGCGGTGGCGTAGCATCGTGCTTATCCCCTTGCCGTCAAACAACATCGCACAAGGTCGGTTCGCCATGGATATTTTCCAGTTCGATGTATTTGGAAAGACAGATTTGGGTTTGGATTTAGATCGATTTACTGATTTTGATCCTGTCTCGGTTGGGTTCCTTGCCTTCCTTGCAGCTTTTGAAAAACTTCATTATAGATTTGGGGGACCAGAGGAAATTGAGTTGCTTTCGGAGTGGAGATTGCTACGGAGTGGGAAGAGGCCAGACGGAAAATTTGGCTGAAATTTTGGCGTTTGTCTTTCTGTCCAAACTATTCTCTGTAGGGAAGTTGCATGCATGATGTTGTATATTTAAAGTTGCATGCAGATTCTGGCAAGAAGTGCAGTCCTAATTGGACAAGAAGTGCAAGAAGTGTAGTCCTAGTTGGACAAGAAGTCTGCTATTCACGCTTGATTTGTGTTGCATACGTAGGTGAGGGGACTCCGTTTCGATTACTGTTGCATACGTAGGATACGATAGATAGAAAGGCAGAAACGGCAGACAGAAAAGGGGCGGAAACAAAAAAATCACAGAAATTTTCCCTTTTAAATATTAGGTATAGATTAACATGGGCTTTCAGTGCTCGTCTGGGCTTTGGGCTGAACCAAACGTTATTGGACGGCAAGAGAAAGTCCTGGCCTCCACGCACGTGAGTACGGGCAACGGGTACGGTGAACCAAGGTGGAAAAAAACACGGGTTAGAGCGTCAACCACGCATAAACACGCGTAAAGAATTAAAAGTTTTCCGGCCGGGTCCGTTTGTCAGGTTAGGACGGGGAATTAGATGTGTTGGATCTATGATCTAAGGGCTAAAATATAGAGTGGGTAGGATTTGGTCAGGTAACAGGTATTTTTCAATTCCTTCGCTCTTTTATAGTATAGATAGATTTTACTGATTTAAAAAATGAGCGAAACTATTTTATCAATTTTTATTAAATAGCTCTAGGTTTCCCAGCGGAGTTGCTTCACCAGCTGAATAAAAAAAATCTACTTCGGTGAAGGAGAGTCGTACTAGACACACCCTAAAAACGAAGGAAAGGGCGGTTCTTTTTCTGTAGAAAGTTGTGGCAGATTCCATGAGGAGCAGGGCATGTGGTATTAGAGTGACGGCCTAGGCACAGCACGTGGATCAACCGATGAAGAGAAAGCAGGCGTATGTTGGTTGTGCAACGTGCTTGGTGCACGGTGAGATGAATAAAAAAATATTATAAGATAAGGGTCGTGTGACCTCATATTACAGTAATCATCACTAATCGAGCGGGATTTGCCTTTTTTGTTGATCGTGCGTTGCACAGGGTATATGATTTCTTTGACTGAACTTTCGTATCGGACACGGACACATGGAACAGGTCTTTTCCGTATCGAAACAGAAAGGAGACGGGCGCATAAACTTTGAGTAAAGGATGATTTATATTGGACGCGGACACCTGAGCAAGGATCGAGATTTGGTATCACCGGGTAGATGATGAGTTTTTTAGTAGAGATACAAAAATTGCTAAGGTAATTTCACTTGGTTTCACTTGCATGTATTTCAATATGTTATACAAAGTTTTGTTTATCATATTTAAAACATGCGTCCAATAAATTTTTTTTTTGTTATAATGGCATCTCGGTCCATCATCCCGTTCTACTGTTCCTCGGTCCCGCCCACAGCCCATCTCATGTTCATTTCTATCATGGTAAGACCCTCAATTATAGTTTAGCTATGAAACTTTCGTTGGCGCTGAGCCTAAGCTTGTGCGCGTCACTGACTATTTGGTACGCAAGGATGTGTCACTGCTTTTTGGCCTTTTAAAAGTACAACACAATAGTTATCCTTTTTGGAATCTCATCCCAATTTTCCATGCAAGGGTTAATACTTTGTTGCGTGTGCATTTATAATGGACAGTCATTTAATTTAGATAAAGTTGCCCGATTATAAACCTAATAAAGATTGCTAACTCCAAATACATCCCTTTGCAACGCACAAAAAAAATTACTCGTAAAATTTGTTTTTTGCAACCTTTGCTAAACCAAAACATATTGGGAGGTAAAAAAACAATCAAACCTCCATAAATTTATAGCATGAACAATCATCAACACAATGCCTTCCTTTTCTTTTTGCAAAAGATAGTGCAGAGATATCTAACTGTTGTGGCCACTGGGCAGCATTGTTGCGATGATGCAAAACACTTATTTACCTCAAGCAATAAATCTGGCAGACAAAAATTAAAGATTCATGTATAGTACTATAGACAATAAAGGGTCGGAACGAACACGAGTTCACACCAACGAAGGAAGGACACAAATTTGGTAGTAGAGGATAGACGGAACAAGTAAAAGAAACTCCTCACGCTACGCTAGTTTTTGTATTAAATTACGGATGCAATATTATTGCAATTTACTCGATCATAACACTAATTGAGAATGCTGTAGATAGCTTAAGCTGCTGTAAAAACCTTATAACTAACTGTAATTCCAAACTACTAGTACTAGTATATTAATGGGCGAGGATCGACGACGCTAGTGATCACATGCATGATGGGGTATGCCCCGTCCCTGGCATCGGTTCTTCGCGGATCCGTGTGCTGGGTGTCGAACTGCTAGAAGAAGTACGGAGACGGGTCCGCGACAGGCTGGTCCTCCCACGACGGCTCAGGGATTGCGGTAGCAGGGAGGCCCATGCCATATAAGGAAAGCGATCCCATCTGGACGTAGGTGTCGTCATCGTCGTCTGCCCCCTCGTCGTCGCCGTCGTCATCATCATCGTCATCGTCGTCATCGTCATCGCCATCGTCATCATCGTCGTTGTCATCATCATCGTCATCGGTGGCTCGCAGCCCCTCCTCCTCCACCTCGAATCGCAGCCCCAGCTTGTGGTAGAGCTTCCCAATGATCTTCTCGGCGCTGGCGTTGCAGCCTTCCACCACCACCCGTTGGCCCTGCACTTCAACCACCACGTCTTCCTCCCCTGCGAATTCGAACGTACACAAAAACAAGAGGGAACGCACGAACGGAGTCAAAATCGATGCGTGAGGAACGTGTCCAATCACTACAACAAAGAAGGACATCACTGGCGGTTCAAAACCCCCCTTCACTGGCGGATTTTGAACCGCCATAACCAACTCGGCAGTGATGAGCTGATCACATCACTGCCGGTTATGCCAAACCGGCAGTGATAGCTCATGTATCACTGCCGGTTCGTGTTACAAACCGACAGTGATACTTGAGCCATCACTGCCGGTTGTTTTAACCAACCGGTTGTGTAGATTATATTATCACTGCCGGTTATCTTTGAACCGGTAGTGATATAGTATTCACAATTTGCATTTTAATAATTGTTTTATTTTTATTTCGAGGGGAGGTGGTGGGGTGGGAGGTCGGGGAGGTGGAGGTGGAGGTGGTTGCTATCGATCAATTTGATATCGATGTGAATGAAGACAATACAAACCCATCAACATTTATATTACAAAAGTTTCAAAAAAAACTCTAAGTATCGAATTAAGAGTCGCATTACAATAGCCTATCAATGTGGTCTCTTCCGTACTGCGCCTTGTACTTCTTAGTCCTCGCAATGGAGAATGATCCTGTCTTGGTCAATATCTCGTCCAATACAAACCTTGCTACCTCCTCTTGAATTCCTCTCTTCTCAAAATCTAGCAACTGGTTGTGATTGTTTGCTTTGCGCTGTAATTGAAGCAAGATGATATTGAGATGCACAAACGTAAGACAAAACAATAGAAATGGGATGCCTACGTACCATGTCATCTCCCGTATTTGTTTTTGCGCCAAAGTATTTTAGCATTGCCCACATCACATAGAACCCGCATTCGTTGTTCCCCATCGGTTGATCTAGGGTCTTGAGATCCTCCATATACTTTACACTGAATGGGGCCCTCTATTGCTTTTGCATCTTGCTATCGAGATTTCTCCAATTCGGTAATGCCTTCATTCTATGTTACATTGTAAATGAAGTGTGAAGACCGAGGACATTACAATATCCTATGTGATTAGAAAGTGTTGTGATATTGGGTTCACTTACTTATTCAGCACTTTGACTAGGGGGTCGATAAGAGAAAGTGGCTTTTTCTTTGAGTCCCACACCTCGATATGTGAATCTTGAAGATAGATATCTACGAGGATGAAATGGTTGCTGCAATCACAAAGTCCATGTTATTGAATGACATATCAAGAAAAGAAACACTAAAATAAGGGTCGAGAACACATACTCGCAGTTATAGGGTAGGAGTACGTTTGTTTTGTTGTTTCTGAACATACTTTCAAACTCAATCTTCAAACTTGTTGGTACATAGTCATCATCACCAGGGGCGGTGCATGTTGTCTCATTTACAAATATGGGATCCAAGAAGTCTATATTGCTCAATTTCTTCTTTAGGCACCATTTTGCCATACACCTGCATAATAAACATATGATATATTCAAATGCAAATCACGTAGTTTATTATAACGTTGTGAGGGTAGGGTACTTACATAGACCATATCATCAAAATCTGCGTATCGAGCGAGCGCCGTTGGAAGAGCTGAAAGAGGTGTTCATAATAAATAGTATGCACCGTTTCTTCAGGATGATTAAAAACCATTCCGGGAGGGATACAAACTTCAAAACCGATACAGTCTCCGTTGGCAGTATCCACGGAGTAATAATCATGCAACTGTCGCATGTATGTTGGCAACTCTTTATACTCTTGTTCGGTGGCGACCAAAGGTTTGCCTCTTGAATACTTGTATGCGACCGTGGCTTTTTCAAAATCTCTCGTTCCGTAATACAACTCCGTGGCCCTCTCCATGGATATGCCCATGTTGTTGGCCAAGTTCTGTATCTCTAGCAATTCTTTGGTGTGTATTTCTCTAGCTCTGATTTGATTACTCTCTTTGTTGTGTTGCCTTTCAAATTCGGTCTGTTGTCTCCACTTAGGTAGACTGGCTATTCGATTAAAGAAGGCAACAGCGGCTTTCTTGCTTGGAGGCTCCACAATCGGGTCCTTCATCTTACTCGTAATGCTAGCATCCACCTTCTTTTTACTTGTCTGGGGAGCATTACCAACCGAAACTGATGACCTCTTGTGTTGCGAGGTCGAACCTGATCGCACTTTGGATTTTCGCGGAGGAGGAGGAGGTGTCTTCTCTTTTGGCTGTGGAGGAGGTGGAGGAGGTGGAGGAGGTGTTTTCTCCTTTGGCGGTGGAGGAGGTAGAGGAGGTGTTTTCTCCTTTAGCGGTTGAGGAGGTAGAGGAGGTGTTTTCTCCTTTGGCGGTGGAGGAGGTGTCTTCTCTTTCGAGGCAGGAGAGGGAAAATGAGGATCTTGCAGAGGAGAGAAACCTCTTGGCGGCGGCGATGCCGATGATTCAGTGCCATCCTCATCATCCGAAGATGGCTGCTCATCCAGCTTGATGAAGCGTTTGCGCCAAGCCACATGAGTGCCCAAGTTGTGAACAAGACGCGGCCTATCTTCCTCCACTGGGAAATCAATGTGTATCTTATTGTACTTCTTATCCAAGATCTTATCAATGCTGACCCTGGCATACCCGGGTGGCATTGGCTTGCCATGAATGATGCCGTCTCCTCTTGGAAATGCTTGTCCGACCGCCACCTTGTCTTTTGTCCACTGCTGACGGATGTATAACCTGACATTAATTGGTCCAGTGATGTTGTCCACCGGATGAGGAGCATTGACCTCTTCTTCGTCAAGCATAGGGGTTGAGCCGCAGCTACTGCGACCCTTGGGCACTGGGCTATTCAAAGTCAGGATAGGCTGCGGTTGTGACGAACACATGGATTGCATAGCTGACATAACTCGTGCCTCAACTTGAGCAGCTATCCGTGCTTCCATGCTATCTTCGATTTCCTTTCGAAACCTTTGGAGCTCTTCTTCTCTTTGTGTTCTAGCCCTCGCCCGGCTCCTATAGGATGAAGATTCACCTTCGAATGCTTTCACCCAAGGTACATTCCCGGCTCCTCTAGTGCGACCGGGGTGCTCCTTGTTTCCAAGTGCTTGTGTGAGCACGTCATTTTCTCTATCTGACTTGCGGTTACCTCTATTCACTTCCTCAGTTAAGGTTGAAATCCTCTGGAGGAGATCGCTGACGGGTTCACTACTGGCATTAAGGCTCCCGTCACTATTGTATCGTGCCCCCCTTGCAAGTAGGTAGTTTACTGATCTGGGCTGCCAATCGCTTGTCTGAGGCCTAACGCCGCGCTGCTCTAGTTTCTGGACTTCCATTTCCCATTCCGGAATCTTTCGTACATAGCCACGCGATCCTAGGCGATGAGGATCCTTTGCCTTAAGTGAGTTTGCTCTATTTCTTTCGCTTGATGCCTTGGCCTCTTCGGATAGCTTGTAAGCCTTGAACTCCTCCCAGAAGTCTCTCTGCTTGGTGTATTGACCTCCCTCAAAATTTGGTTCTCTGTCCTCCTTGATTAACTTGTACAAGGTTCCCTTGAAAGTCTTGAACGAGCGACCCATGATTTCCTTGGCCTTCTTCTTGACTGTCGCCTCGTCATAGTCATTAGGAAAAGTGAAAAACCCTTTCAACTTGTTCCAAACTAGCTCCTTCTCACTTTCTGGAACCCTCCATGGGTCATCCTCACGACCAGTCCATTTCCTGTATTTGATCGGGATAAAGTCTCTTACAAGTGCCCCGATGACACTCTTGTATGGGCCTAATGCTGTAAGAGGCTCCACCGGCTCCCCTACTTGGTCGAACTCAGAGATGTGCCAATGTTTACTTGTTTGAGGAAGCTTTGTTGCACCACGCTTAGTCTTGCTGGTACCCTCACCACTTGGCTCTTGCGGCGGAACCTGCTTCAAAATTCATAAATAAGTCCCCATCAAACTTATCTAGCGTGATTTCTTACTATCACGTTATTAGGTTTGACCTAAGTTATTACCTCGTCTCCTTGGTCTAGCTGTAGATAATGGCTAGGGCTCCAATCGTCCTGATTACCACCACCATTAGTTGGATCCTGCGACGCTCCTGTCGCAGTGCTCTCTGCTTGTGGGGTATCAGTAGCTCGGCGACGGGTGGTGAATTGGCGATGACGAGTCATGTTTCTGGACATGCAATCAAAGGCATCAACTTTCTTAGGGTAAATCTCATATATGCGTCAAAACACTCTTGACTCCAACTCTTGATCAAGTTACCGACTCGACCCCGTATAACAACCAAAGGGGCACAAGAGATGAATTCAAGAAGTTTTTCTTCAATTTATATAGGGCTATTAAGCATTTCAAGAATACCCCTAGGTTTAGACAAGAAGTTATTAGAAGTTTTTTATCAAGAAGCACAAAAGCATGATGGCTCAAAGGACTGGAAACTTGACAATGGAGATCATCATGAGAAAGTCCATACTATCTCACATTTCAAGAGATTATCCTGTGATGTTTTTATTTTCATGTCATACTATTCTTTCAATAGACACAACACGGTATATCTGCTCGTCTCCATTCTCACACAAAATCGAAGCAAGTGAAGCTTTTGAAGAGTACCAGAAGTTAAATATCAACGTATATTAACAATGTGGAGTACACTAATCATTTGAGCAAAGGTACCTCCAACTACAACACACTAATCATGCTCCACATTCCATTAGGAGTACACTAATCTGGAGGTATACTACTATGTCATTTAGAATACACTAATCATTCCATTAGGAGTACTCCAACTAATCGTTCCATTAGGAGTACACTAATCATTCTCTTCTCAATTAGTTGTTCTTAATGACTTGTGCAGCAAGAATTGGAACACTAAACATGAATTAGCTGCCTGTCATCATCACTTCGCGGGGCAGTAGGTATGTGTGTGTTCATTTAACTTTTTGTCACTTTTCTAACTTATGTTTGTTTATAGTTTTGAATTCTCATGCAGTCTTCAAGAACCATTTCTAGAGGCTATCACTTTAAATTACTAATGTGCTAAATTTGAATATATTTCTTCTTTTTTCAACAAACAATATATCATTTCTTTACCATTATGATTTGATGTTTTCATGATGATATAACATAAATATCTTTTTTAGTGGGTTCCATCTATATTATTGTCATTTCCCTAAAATATCGTTTAGGAACTAAAATATCATGTCTTTTATTTGTTTATGGAATATACTGCATATAAGTCTATGGTTCAAATCAATAATATATTATTTTCCTTTCTCCAAAGTATCATTTACAAATGTCCGTTTAAGAAACATTTGTCCATTTCCTTTATGTGAAAATCAGTTATATTATGTAGTTTCCTTCAATTTGTCATTAACCCCAAGACAGGCTTCCTTATTTGGACAAAAATACACCATATCATGCTATTGGCAAACTCCAAATACTCTGCATGCTCTCCATAATTCTTTATCTCAAATATTTGCTTCTTTCAATGATGGAGTTGCAAGAACCGTCAGTGTGAGGAGGAAGGGACACCAGGAAATTCAGAGACAATGCAACTGGAACTGGGTTTTATTCACAAGAAATCAATGGATTACACATGTCTCTAGTAGGCGGGGGGACAAGAAATCAATGGATTACACATGTCTCTAGTTTGAGGAAGAAAGAAAGAAAGAAAGAAAATGGTAGAGGCATTTCACCGAACACCTTATGGGCACTCACCCAAACTGCAGGGATGGCGCGAATCAGCAAAGGGAGAAGCTCCTGGGGGCGTCGAGGATGGCGGCGTCGTGCTCCGGCGTCGGGCTGCGGCGTCGAACGGCGCGGTCGGGCTGCGGCGTCGTGGACGGCGAGTCGGGCGGCGGCGGCGTGCACTGGCGCCTGGCGGGAGTTTGGTTTTTTTGTCGAGCAAAAGGGGCTGGCGGGAGCGTCAGCCTCTTTTATAACCCCAGCATCACTGCCGGTTGGATATTACAACCGGCAGTGATGTTGGCCATCACTGCCGGTTGGTCGTTAGAACCGGCAGTGATATCCCACATCACTGCCGGTTCTAATAAAAAACCGGCAGTGATAGCCAACATCACTGCTGGTTAAAAACCGGCAGTGATGTCCCACATCACTGCCGGTTCTAATGACCAACCGGCAGTGATGTCCTACATCATCTGCCGGTTGGTCATTAGAACCGGCAGTGATGTGGGACATCACTGCCGGTTCTAATGACCAACCGGCAGTGATGTGGGATATCACTGCCGGTTGGTCATTAGAACCGGTTTAGTTTTACTTTTTTAAAAAAAATTAAAAACAACAAGTTCAAACCAAATTTTACAACCCCAAATTATTTCAAATGAAAAAGTGAGGACTACCAAATTTATACAACTCATGAAGATCTACAACTTTGATATAGGTCATTTCTTCATTTGAAAAAAATTGAACATTTCAAATTTGAAATTTTGAAAAATGGAACGTCGAGTCCAAAATTTAAAACCCAAAATGATTTGAACATAAAACTTGATGAATACCAAAGTTGTTCAACTTATCAAGATCTACAACTTTTGTATAGGTCATTTCTTCATTTGAGAAATTGTTAATATACATTGTTCACAAAACCTACACGTGTCTCATATGGTTTATGAAATCTTATGAGATATGTGTAATATTTATGAACAATGTTATTACCACTTTGTCGGATGAAGAAATGACCAATATAAAAGTTGTAGACCTTGATGAGTTGTACAACTTTCTTTACATCACTTTTCTAGTTGAAACCATTTGGGGTTTCAAAATCATGTTTCAAGTTGTCTTTTTTAAAAAAATTTGAAAAACGACAAGTTCAAACCAAATTTTAGAACCCCAATTCCTTTCAAATGAAAAAGTGATGAATACCAAAGTTGTTCACATTTGACAAATTCTTAGTACACATTGTTCACAAAACTTACATCGGGAATTTGAGATGTTGCACATGTTTCATTGTCATGTTTCACTAGTTCAAACCAGAATTTGAGCCCCTAAATGATTTCAGCTCAGAAAGTGATGAATACCAAAGTTGTTCAACTAATGAAGATCTACAACATTTCATTAAGGATTACATAGTTTATGATATTCTAACTATGATGGCCTCATCGTGATCACTCCGGAGGTAAGCAGGTTCGTCACCCTCTTCAAGGATAGGTAGGGTAATGTCTGCCCCAAAAGGAGCCATTTCTTGATAACCTTTGTACTCTTCTTCGTCCGTCACTCCTTCAACACCGACAATCTTCCTTTTGCCTTGCATGACTACTTGTAGTCTTCCCTTTGTATTGTTATCCCTTGCATAGAAGATTTGCAAAACATCCTTTGCAAGGACGAAGGGGTCATCTCTGTATGCGGTCTTGGATAGATCAACGGTAGTGAACCCATCATTGTCGGTGTTGATTTCATCTAGCCGGACCCACTGGCAACGGAAAAGAGCGACCTTCAACTGTCGTCCATAGTCTAGCTCCCATATCTCATCTATGAAACCATAGTATGTTGCCTCCACCGTGCCGTATTCATCGTGGGCGTCGAAACGAACAGCACTATTTTGGTTGGTGCTCTTTCCATCCTGTTTTTTTGTGTAAAATGTAAAACCATTTATATCATAACCTTGGTACATCATCACCGTAGTCGAAGGTCCGGGAGCTAAGAGATCTAGCTGACATCCCGACACCATTCCTAGCCTGCGGCGTCGAAACCAGTCACCAAATTCCTCCTTATGTTTTTTCTCAAGCCAAGCCTGTGACCTACCGATGTGCTTACTTTGCAGTAACTGCTTGTGCTCATTAATGTATGCCATCACACCGTCGGCCTGTTGGAGAACAGCGAAGTGTGCCTGTCTGAAGGAAACCACTTCGACTATTTTGACTGCTTTCTCACCTATCGTTCCTTTGCCCCCTAGTCTTCCATCGTGACGAGATACTGGAACTCCGACCCGATTGATGTCCATATAATATGTGCAGAACTCAATGGCCTCCTCCGTTGTCCATCCTTCTACCATGCTCCCTTCTGGTCTGAATCTATTCCTAACATACCGCCTGAAAACTTTCATCAACCTCTCGAAAGGAAACATCTGGTGTAGATACATTGGGCCAAGGGCTTTAATTTGGTCCACAAGATGAACAAGTAGATGCACTGATATGTCGAAGTAAGTCGGTGGGAAATGCATCTCAAGCCTGCATAGAATCTCGGTTATCTCCTGCTTCAGCTGGTCTAGCTTGGCCCCTTCAATGACCTTTTCAGAGATCGCGTTGAAGAATGAACACAACTTTATGATTGGGGCACGGACCTTGTCAGGGAGGATACCTCGTAGGGCAACTGGGAGCAGCTGAGTCATAATGACATGACAGTCATGGGCCTTCATACAACCATAGTTAAACTTAAGTTCTCTCATGTTAACTAGCCTCTTCGGGTTCGCACAGTAGCCAGTTGGCACTTTGAGATCATTAAAGAAAGAAATAAGCATGGCCTTTTCTTCCTTTTTCAGTGTCCATGATGCCACCGGAAGTTTCAAGTGGCCATCCTCAAGAGTTATTGGGTGCAACTCCTTCCTGAGGCCCAGGTGTTGCATGTCCAAGCGTGTCGCGAGAGAATCCTTTGTTGTTCCCCCGGTGTTCATCAACATGTTAAGTGTGTTACCGCACACGTTTTTAGTTATGTGCATTGGATCAAGACAGTGACGTACACTCAAAAGTGGCCAATAAGGTAGTTCCCAAAAGATTGATTTTTTCTTCCAGATACTACCGGCTGGCGCTGGTACTGCACCTTCCCCCTTCCCAAGGACAACATCTGTGAGTTTGCTTACTTGTTTAAGTATCTGTTTCCCGTCTCGATACTTTGGAGGGCCACGTTTCTCAGTAGTCCCATTAAAATCTTTTCTATTCTTGCGGTAAGGGTGATCCCTTCGTAGGAACCTACGGTGTCCCATATAGACCATCTTCTTGTTTTCTGGTAGATGTATAGCATCAGTC
Organism: Saccharum hybrid cultivar R570; assembly: GCA_038087645.1. NCBI lineage: Eukaryota > Viridiplantae > Streptophyta > Magnoliopsida > Poales > Poaceae > Saccharum > Saccharum hybrid cultivar. Next base: position 8,260,545 of record JAQSUU010000066.1, read on the forward strand.
TCGTCCAAGCACTCGACACACCCAGTGTATCCTTTTGTCTTCTCTCCAGACAAGCAACCTCGCCCTGGCAGGTCAGTGATTGTAGCGATAAGTATAACCTTTATCGTGACATGTTCTTTTTTATACTCATCCCAAACATCCTTCACACCCGTCTCCCACATCTGTAGTAGTTCATCGATCACTGGTTGTAGAAGCACATCGATATCATTACCAGGTTGTTTTGGCCCTTGGATTAGTAGTGGCATCTGGATGTATGACCATTTCATACAAAGCCAGGGTGGAAGGTTGTATATACATAGCGTCACTGGCCAAGTGCTATGATTGCTTCTAACCTGGTCAAACGGATTCATCCCATCTGTGCTCAAACCTATCCAAAGATGCCTTACCTCTCCACCAATGTTCTTATAGAACATAGTGTTGATAGTCCTCCAGTCCGACCCGTCGGCGGGGTGCCTCAACATTGTATCTTTCTTACGCTCTTTGCCGTGCCAACGCAACAGTTTGGCTGACTTTGCATTTGCAAACAACCTATGCACTCGTGGAGCTATAGGAAAATACCATACGACCTTTATGGGCCCTCCTCTGGTCTTGCTTCCCTGATTTGACGGCCCTTGCTTGTATCGGGGAGCTTTACACTTGGGACACGCATCCAAGTCTTTGTATTTTTCTCCACGGTACAATATGCAATCGTTGGAACACGCGTGTATTTTCTCAACCTCGAGGCCGATTGGGCAAATCATTTGCTTGGCCAGGTAAGTCTTTTCTGGTAACTCGGTACCCTTCGGGAGCAGTTTATGCAGTATACCTAACAAGCTATCAAAGCCTTTATCACTCAATCCATTCATTGATTTGAACTCTAATAGTATGATGTTGGCTTCCAGTTTGCTTATTGGGCAGGTCGGATACAATGGTGTTTTTGCATCCTTTCTCATGATCTCCAGTTTTTTCAACTGTGTAGCACTAAGGAATCCGCCATGCACATCATGAAGAAACTGTGAAATGCCATCATTTTCCTCTGTGTCGTCCACTAATGTATTCCTAAACACATTATCGTTGGTAGGCACAGGTACTGTGTAGCATTGGTCATCATCAATAGGTAGAAATGCGTCTAGGCATTGGTCATCATCAATAGGCACATCATCATTGTTTTCTTGTGCAACATTTTGACCAACCTCCCCATGCAAAGTCCAAATTGTGTAGTCTCTCATGAACCCCCTGGTAATCAAGTGCAATCGTATATGCTCCACGTCGCCCCATTTTCTCGTATTCTTGCAATCTTTGCATGGACAGAATACAGGCTGTGAGTCCCCAGCATTGGCTCTAGCGAGCTTGATGAAATCGTCGATGCCCGTCAAGTACCGTTGGTCTGTACATGACAGATCGTACATCCACCCTCGATCCATGTCTGCACAGGTAAAATGGGCCGGGCAGAGGAAACATAGGAAAGTTTTAATAAGAAACAATTATTGCACAATATTGAAGAACAATTATTCTACTCCATGCAACATAAAAATGGAGACACTAATTTAAAAAAAAGACTAAATTTGGAGACATGATCATGAATAACAATGTAGCTCCAAACAATGCCCATATAAATTAAAAATCGCAGCCCCATAAAAATTAATTATTGCACAATATTGTAGAACAATTATTCTACTCCATGCCACATAAAAATAGAGACATTAATTTAAATAAATACTAAAATTGGAGACATTATCATGAACAATGCATTGTTTCTAGTAGTAAATCAAGTCATTAGGGGGCTGGAGCCCACCCACCCCCCCTTAGATCCGCCACTACTGCTCAAACAATACATTGTTTGGTGACACAAGGGTTAATTTGCTCATCAACATTGTAAACGAATCTACTCTACTCCTAAGAACCAATTATAACATCACATACTAACGATGCATTATAGCCATGAATTAGAAAAGTGCTCTGTAGAAGAATGGAGAAATAAGAATGAGAATCAAGCATTATAGATTTATAGCCATCAAAACAAAGCTAATTAAGCAACAAAATCGAAGGAATGGAGGCTGGTTACTAACCTTAAAGCAAAAAGATCAAGCCATTCTTCCAAATCCAAGTGGTAGCTTCACGGATTTGGGTGACCGCAACATTGGAGGGAGTGGCCCAAACGTACGCCTCTGTTCTCGGGATAAAAGAGTGGAGGAAGAAGATGACGGCTACCACCTTTTTGTGCTGTCAGGCTCATCACTGTCGGTTCTATCCTAGAACCGACAGTGATAGAATCAAATCACTGTCGGTTCGTGGCTTGAACCGGCAGTGATAAGTGGAGTTGTCATCACTGCCGGCGGGAGGCACAAACCGGCAGTGATAGTTGTCATCACTGCCGGTTCTCGCACCCCCTAATTATTTTCTGGTTGTCAGAGCCTAGAACCGGCAGTGAAGGGTCATCACTGCCGGTTGTCCTAATTTCGACAGTGATGTGGCCGGCACTGTTGACTGTTTCTGTAGTAGTGAATATAATGTATAACGAGCTGGTAGTAGTATTAGTATAGAAGACGCGCGTGGCCGGAGCATGCTTATTGCTTGCACGTACCAGCCAACTCCTGGATGGCATTGCGGATATGCGTCTCCCACTCGTCGCACTCGACGCTGATGTAGAGGGTGATGGTCGCCATCGCCGCCGCTTGTCGTCTTTTTGCCGATGCGCCTTTCGCTGATGCCTAGCTAGCTATTGCTATCTAGCTTGAAGCTTGGACGGGCCCGTACGTACGGTTGTTGTGTGCATGCATGCATGGCGCAGGGGTGGTATTTATACATAGGACTACAGGAGGGCGATCCAGGTGATCGGCGTACGTTGTGAGGAGTTCACAGGAAACCTTTCTCCTTTTGTTTTTACATTTACTATATGTATATGAATATATAAATGGAAATGGATGGTCTGAAACTCGTAGTAAACCGGGTGGAGAGGGGATAGTTCGGAGTTACCTGCGCCGCCGTCGCCCGCTCTCCTTCCCAAAAAGATATACTTACTGTATATCATCGCTGTTTTCACAAGCGCAACAGAGATAGAGTTCTGTACTTGCCGTTTTCAAATGATCGTACTAGATTTGATTGTGTCTGTGCGTGCTGTGCTTTGCTGCTTTCCCTCGCGAGCTGGCTGTGTGCCGTCATGAGGCAAGAACCGCTGCGGAGCGTTACAGGCCTGCTGCAGGCGCAAAGAAGGTAATTAAGGATGTGTTTGCGTGGACCAACTGGCCCACTGTGCTCTAGGGGTGCAACTTGGGCTGTTTGTTTGCCTGGACGTGATTCCCAGCCCGACCCGCATGCCTGTTAAAGCAGCCCTCGGCCAGGCCACGGGGAATGAAAGAATTTTTCGTTTCTGACGGGGTCGGCTCGAGCGGGCGCTGGGGTGGCCATTTCGGCCTCCACTCGGTTGGCCCCCAGGCTAGTGCGTGAGTGGTGAAATCTCCGTGCGTGGCGTCGCTAGGGTTTCGCCCTCCATTTATCCCTTCCCTCCCTCTCCGTGCCGCTTCAGTTGCCCTCGCTCTCTCCGCTCTCCTTCCTAGCTCTTTGTTGGTGATTCTTAGCTGATATAGTTTGACTGCTAAATTAATCAAAAATGACAATATTCCATGGTACATTAAGGCAAAATATTATTTTATCTAACAAGTTCCATGAGTTTTGGTGCTCTAGAGTTGTTTTGCAGGATATGTCAAAAATACATGTCAAAAGATATTATATAGCAATATATAGCTCGACGGAAATCAGCCATGAAATGGAATTTGAATTTTTATGTTGCAAAGCTGGCTCAAATAAATATTTGGGGCACACCAATGCGAAGAGCTCGTCGAGCCGATCGAAACGAATATATTATTTGATACTCCTTCCATCCCAAATTATAAGATGTTTGACTTTTTTGACACCAAGTTTGATCACTCGTCTTATTCAAAAATCTATGCAAAATATTAATTTTTTATCATGGCTTGGTTTATTAATAAAAGTTCCTCAAGAATGACTTAAATTTGAGTATGTTTGTACAAATTTTTTGAATAAGACGAGTGGTCAAACTTGGGATCACAAAAGTCAAACGTCTTATAATTTGGGACGGAGGGAGTATATTTGAAGCTTGAATAAAAAGATTTCAATTTTGAGAATTATAAAAAAGTGTTCAAAATGTCAACGTGCATGCTGCGGCAGCTGCTCTGCTCATTGCCCACAGAAATTTGACAGCACCAGTTGGGCCCCGCTGGAGCCCATGCAGCCAAAAGGCCACCGACCGGCAGGGCAGCAGCGTACCGGCGCTGCGGCGTGGAGCACTAATTTGTCGGCGATGAGTGGTGGTGATGGGGAATAGTAGCACTGAGGAGGAGTCCGACAAGGTGGGAATGCAAATTTGAGTAAAACTTTGTAAATACACGTGGGAGACTTGGGCGGTCTTGGAAATTGACGATAGTGGTGTCATCCTGAGTTCCCGACCATCTGGAAGCGATAGTGAAGGCTGGTGGTGGTGGAGGTTACGTGTTACGAATATCACCTAACGACGGATGTGACATACAGTCATGAAATCTAAGGTGCTCGGGGTCTACCATCACACTACCGGTCGTAGAAGACCGCTACCCCATCACACAAAATAAACATCGCAGCAAAGATAAAAGAAGATCTCGAAAAATACATAAGTCACGAACATTTCATATTTCGTCCAAATAAAACATTCATATTCTACGCTAAAAGTTTAGTACATAAAATAAAAATCCTACTACGAGACTAGCTTCAGTGAGATGCGAATGACCATCCGTCGGACCTTTTGCCAAGCTTGTAGTAGGGGCCCTTTCCCATGCGGTGCTTGGTCCGCTGTGTTAATTAAAATATAGTGAGTTCAATTTATGACAGGAACTACGTAGTAACTTAAAAAATTGAAAGAATGTTGATCACAACAAACATCATCACACAGAGTTATTTCTTCAGTACCTTATCCCTGCACGCTTCCTTGTCAGCCCTATTGGTCGCGTGGCGCTGATCCCTGCAAGCCTTTGCTGTCGCAGTCCCCAACTTCACCAAGCTAATGAATCCAAGAACAGGGGAACATAAGGAAGATAGAATGGTCTGCAGATGAATTCTTTTTTAACGCTATATCTACCATACCAAAAGACATGGCAGAAATGACACGAACTCTTTTACGGTCCATATCATATGCGATGATTGTTCCATCCTCCCCAGCAAAAAAAATCAAATTCCAGTCTGGGCGAACTGTAATCATTGTGTACTCGGAAGCCCAATCCACGCCACCAAATCTAATATTAATCCTTCCAAACAGGATCCGCGTACTGACCGTATGCTTCAATGTCCGATTATTAGTACCATAGTCTTTAAGGATCTAGATTGAAAGCTTGCAATCATTGGGACCAGCAACAGTACATACACACAAGTGACCCTAAGCTTGATGCATGAAGTATCGAAGACCACTAGGCCTATCAATTTTCCTCCATCTGTTTTCCTCCATATTCACAACAAGTTTCATAGAGTACTCCCAGAGTGCCCTATAATGTGCAGACAACCATTAAGAAACACACTTGGTTGTCTATAAAATGTCACATCAGTATCCTCACCCCATTCAGATGCCTTATAGATATATGCTGCAATTTTAGATGTGTAGATCTCCACACCAGCGGACATCCACATACTCAATCACATGGAAGTGTGAGGAGGCTATCGAGTCGAACCCTAAACGAGCCTTACCAACAGCATGGCCAACATCATGGGTGCTAGGTGGCAGAATTTTAAACTTCTAGGTCATTGGATTGCAGACGACATAGCTGTATCCAGTAGTAGCCCCAAGGTACCAGCATAGGATGAGGCGGTCACAGCAATCTGAGACAACTATATTATCAGGGTTGAAGGGCAAGAATTCCAAGGAGGGGACGTACACCAGAGACGCTGGTGAAGTTTCGATTACCATTCTCACTATCGTAGAAGAAGCCGGCCACAGTCTAGGGCAACACCTGACGGTTGTCAGAGATGAGGCGCTTCCAGGAGTGACAAACACATTTGCAGGAGAATAAGGAGTGGGCAGAGAGGTGGCGGAGGATCTCTAGAACAACATCCTCTATGAGGTTGGCCAGTGTGTTCCTGTTAATGGGGGCTGCCTCCATTTCAAAGAGCCTGCGATCAACATTGTGCAGTGGGATGAGAGCTTCCTTAGTAATGAGATCAGTAAAGAGAAAAATAATCCGACAAAGATCCATCAGTGAAGTGTGAGAGCATACCCTTAACATTGGATCCGGTGGTGGCGCGGCGCGCGGCGTGTAATGGTTCACACAAATTGCGAGAGGAACAATGCGCCGGTCGTGCGAGAGGTGGCGTCGCCGCGGCGCGAGGCGTGCAATGTTCACATAAACTGGGAGAGAGGAACAATGTGCCAACCTTAAAGATGGAGAAGTGGAAGTACTACGGAGTAATATTGGTGATGCAACTGTGTTGTGGGTAGTTGGAAAATGAGGAAATAACTCACGCTGAATTTACTACCACCGGTAGACCAAATGTTCATGCAGGGCCAGCGGCCAGAACGCCTATCCCAGTCGGCTCGGCTTTTCATGCGACAGAGAAAATACCACTGCCGCATCTATTGTTGACCCGTGGGTGGTAGAAGTTTCAACGGCCAGTTTTCTTCCCTAGGAGGCCTCCTTATCGGTCCAACCGGCGGTGGAAGTATGACACCGGCGATAGTGAAAGATCAACCTGTGGTAGTGTATGTACCTCTACGGAGCTGACTCAACTCTTGAGTAATATCTAGATTCTACTTTGGTAATTCCAAGCTTTCTATTTAACTAAATCCAGTTCTTGCTTTACCTTACTTTCGGGAACTCCGCTCAACCAAGTGCTCTAGTCTAAGGTACTAGATTAGTGTAGTAACCGCTAGCATAGATGTGGTGTCTAGGCTAGAGTTTACCTGAGTTTACACCCAATCCCAGGGATAATTGTGGTAGCCCCAGAGGTGATAGCTCTGGCCTTTGTAATCCACCACGTTTGAATTAGTCTTTCCATAGAGCCTATGGCAGCCTTCCCCCGATCACCCCTTCCCAGTCTTTTCGAGGATCAGAAAGGTACTGCTACTCCGAAGTAAGTGAGTTTAGTAAGCCTGAACATTGGTTATCTAGTTTGTCTTGGAAGAACCTTAGAAAGCCCCTCTCTACCCACCAAAAAAAATTTGTCATTGGTCGACCTTGATATTTTCTAGTTCACTTCTTGTTCCCCATGGAAATCGATACCGAGGAATACTCTGGGTGAAAGCTACAATGGTATTCGTGCGCTTGCGGATTTATCTGTTTGCATTAACTAATACAAACACTCTCTCCACTCGCCTTCCTCGCTTCGCCTGGTGGTGTCGACGTGGTCGTTGATGCTCCCGGCCATTAGGGTTTGGAGTTCTCATGCCGCCATCGGTCTGCTAGAGGTGGTGGTGGTGGTGGTGTGTCTGCTACATCTCCGGCTCTGGTCCGCCGCCTACTTCGTCTTCTTCGCATGGTGCTGGTGGTGGTCAGTGTCGCGCGGGCTCCTTCTTCTTCCACTACTCTGGATCTTCTTCCTCCTCTCTGACTCCGGTGCAGTGGTGTTTATTTGCCTAGACCTCTCTGCCTCGCCTCTTCTTCCTATGGTTCTTCGTGCTCGTAGCAAGGTGATATCCCTTCTCCAACCCTAACTCGCGTGGATCTCGTTTATGTGGACCTGCTTCCATCCAAATCTTGAGATTTGAGGTGGCTATGTGCAAATCCCTAGCTACCGAGATGCCGTTGACGTTGATGCTCAGTACTTTTAGTGTTTTGTTGGTGATGTTCTTGTCAATTCAGATCTGCTATGTGGTACTTGTTCGGCTAGGGTTTACTGTTCATATGTTCGTGTTGATTCCGTGTACATGTGTTGGATTGTGGTGTTTAATCTAGTCGATGATGCGGTTAGTAGGCTCTGGGGACCTTTTTTAAGAAGTAGCCATTTCTGCTACATTCATCCATCTGTATATAAATGCAGTTCATTTTGAGGTTAGCAAAAGCATTCTTGATGACTAATGTCTCTAATACCTTAATGTAGATGGATCCAACATCCCACCGGTCTATTATGGCTAGTCAGGGTGCAAGCCGCCTTTGCCGCGACACACACCTGATCACACGGAAGCCAATGCCGCCACACTCCACCGGGAGAGCCCTGCCACACCTCCAAAAGGACTCCAGAGCCACCACAGCAGACCGGGGATCCTCTGCCTTTGCCTCTACCGCCGCCGCCGCCGCAAGTCCGGCGGGCACAGATTTGTTTCCACTTGTAGGGGATATCTAATTTTGGTCAACCTGTAGAGCATCCACACAGACAATAGGATACTATAGTAACTCCAAAGAGACATCAATACAGCCAGACGTCTAGCGCAATGGTAATTAAAGATGTTCCATTCCTTGGTCTAGATCCCGGGTTCGACTTCCAAGTATTAGACTTTTTTGAGAAATTAAACCCTGACGGCACACATGGTACAAGTGACACACAAGCCGTTAGATCTCACAGGTCGGATGGAGATAGAGAAAGGTCCCACACGTACATGTGACACGTAAGTCATCAGGTCTCACAGGTCAGATGTAGAATGGTCCCACAGGTACACGTTGGATGGAGAAAGGACCGAGCGGAGACTTTTATGACAAATTGTAAGCATCACGGATGAGTAACTGCAAGTCCCACAGGTACACATTGGATGGAGAAGAGTCCCACAGATACATGTCGGATGGAGAAAGGACCGAGCGGAGACTTTATGACGAATTGCAAGCGTCACGGATGAGTAACTACAGGTCCCACAGATGTACGTCGGATGGAGAAAGCACCGTGTGAAGATTTATGACGATGTGACGTTCGTTACAGTTCAAAAATTGTTCGTCACAGTGTGTAATTAGTTCAATGGCGAAGCCCTGGTCGTCACAGTTCTAAAGAAGATCGTCAGAGATGAGCAGGAACAGTCACGCGAGTGATCTGTGACGAAGATGTTCTATGATATTTTTTTATGATATCTAATTTCGTCATAGATAGGGAGTGTTGGAGGATCATCAACAATAATATATGACGAAACGAAAATATTCATCATAGAAAGTGATCTTCTATGACAATTTTGAATTCATTATTAAGATTTTCATCATAGAAGAGCGTATTTCTACTAGTTGCACAGTCACCGCCCTCCTCCCAAGCACCTTGGGCACCGCACGCTTGATGAGAGAGCGCCGCTGCTCGCCGTGATGACGAGGCGGAGCGCGGCCTAGAATCCAGGCAAGTGTGTTTGGCCTGCCGTTGTGTCCAGGGCCGGACTCCTCGTAGGTGTGTGAGGCCATGACTCCAAGCGAGCTTCCCATCGCTGCTGCAGCTAGACTCTAGACGAGCAGCTCAACGAACCTAGGCGTGGGCGGAGTAAGTGCGTGTGGTGGAAGAAGATAAGCCACAAGGCGTTGACGTGCTGTGCCTTGTGCATGGAGTGGAGATTTGAGATGAAGATAAGGCCGGTAGGGAGAAAAGGGTGAAAAGTAAACTAAGTAAGAAATGAAGGAAGAAAGAGAAAATATTATATATACTAGTCCACATGCACGTGCGGCACGCACGTGGGTAGAAGATATCGTATTAATTTTCTATTTTTTAGCTTAAATTGTCATTATTTTATTATCCTTTTATTTTTGTATTTTTTTTGAATCTAACATTTTTTTGATAATTCAGATGGCATTTGGATAGTTAGTCGGTAAGGGATATGGAAATGTGATGTGTTGCAAGTAGTTTTTTTTTTGTGGGGTGACCCCTGACCGGTCAGCCAAAATGGGCTTTGGCCGTATGGAACCTAAACTATTGATGAAGCAGTCCAAGCCCCAGAACACACTCTGACAACGGCGGCCTCACGAAAGCTTAGCACTTTAGTCCCACCTGTCAGCTGCGGTAGCAAGCAAACGGGACGTTGTGGCCTAATCATCGCGTCACAAGGAGACGGAGCATCGCCGGCAGGTTTTGGCTTGCCGTTGCCGGATGTGCCCATGCTGTGGACTCAGAGGCCAAGACGTGATGCGGCCGCCAGGACAGGGAACCTGAAGACGCCAGTACTACTACAAGAAGCAAGCAAAAGCCCTAGATGTATATGCATATACGTGCACGTAGGCCATGCATGCACATGCCGTCTACGTGTGCCGAGAGAACACGAGAAGCCAGGAGCGCGGTGCTACGACGTGAAGTCTTCATCAACAACCACTTCAACACCCACACGCGTGCCATCGTCATCAGCTCCGACTTCTACGGTCAGTCATCATGCTCGCTCTCCGTGTAGCTAGTTGCGCCCGCCCGGCGTCGTTAGGTTTCATATCGATCATTTGCTGCTTTAATCCACGTAGATAGGGTTTGTTTATACACATGGAAATCCTCTTCAATCCATATGCTTTGGAAGGATTTATTAAGATGAAAAAACACAGTTTATTTTCTATACTCCAATCCACGTGGATAGAGAAGGATTGACTTTATCAAAAAAAATGATAATCTCCTGAGCTAGCCTATGTTCTTAGCACTTATTGTCAAGAAACAAAGTAGAGAAGGATTACGTTACAAAATTATTCTTGTAAGGTTATGGTATAATGTGATTTATGTCTAATTTAAGAGAACTTTACACTATGATCTAGCAAATGAAAACACAGGGTGGGTCTTAAATGTGAAGAGTATTATGAAGTACCCATTACTAATCCCAAAGATCACAAGTGGACATCTTGTGAATCAAAGAAGCAAAAAATTCTACTTACAACAAAGCCATAGATCTCCTTCATATTTACTTTCTGCACTCTAGGGAATGATTGGCAGAAGCAGCAACGCCAATGACTCTGGTAATGAAAATGCATCTCCAGTTAGTAATAAAACTACACACCACTTTTTCATAAGTGTTCTTGCCGTCCTACCCGGCCTGTGAAGCAGGTAACGATTGACATGATAGGATAGATAATCCGTTGATTCTGCTATTAACCGCCCGGGCCGGGGGGCCGTCGCTCTTTTCTTGCTTCCATCACATCGTGGAAGGTTTATCTCGATCAATCGATCAGCTTCCTGCATTCATCTTCCCTGGTCGGGTGGATTATTCCCTTTCCTTGTTGAAATTAAAGATGCCTTTTGCAATCTGTTGTGCAGGGCGGAGTTGAGTTCGAGTTGCACGAGCAGACGAGCTAAAGTCAAGGATATAGAGAGAAGTACATCAGCTGTCGCTCTGGAGGAACCTATACCAATGGTAAGTAAAATTCTCTCTTCATTTTTGCAATCGATGCTTGTTGATTTGGCATATACTTTTTTGCATGCGTATGGTGCGGCTTAATTTGCAGGTGTAGTGTAGATCGACGAGATTGATCGAGCTGCTGATCACCATCAGTATATATAGGTGTAGCAGCTTTTACGCATGTAGTAGTAGTATGCATATAAAGAGAGAGGACGAACTTGCATTTGATTTGGAGGAGACGACGTCAACGGGCGATGGCGTGTGTGATTGATGGATTATTGGTGGTGGTAGTGCAGGTGATGGTGAGCGTGGCGAGCCCGAGCCCGAATCCGATGGTGCGGTCCGAGGAGGACCTGGGCCCGCCGTGGCTGCGGCCGCTGCTGGGCACGAGCTTCTTCGTGCCGTGCCGGCTGCACCCGGAGCTGAGCAAGAACGAGTGCAACCTCTTCTGTCTCGGCTGCACCGGCGACGCCCTCTGCGCCTACTGCCTCCCCGCGCACCGCGACCACCACGTCGTGCAGGTAGGTCTCAGCTAAACCATCTAGAGCCACACGTGTTATCTAATTAACATGGGCTTTCAGTGCTCGTCTGGGCTTTGGGCTGAACCAAACGTTATTGGACGGCAAGAGAAAGTCCTGGCCTCCACGCACGCGAGTACGGGCAACGGGTACGGTGAACCAAGGTGGAAAAAAACACGGGTTAGAGCGTCAACCACGCATAAACACGCGTAAATAATTAAAAGTTTTCCGGCCGGGTCCGTTTGTCAGGTTAGGACGGGGAATTAGATGCGTTGGATCTATGATCTAAGGGCTAAAATATAGGGTGGGTAGGATTTTGTCAGGTAACAAGTATTTTTCAATTCCTTCGCTCTTTTATAGTATAGATAGATTTTACTGATTTAAAAAATGAGCGAAACTATTTTATCAATTTTTATTAAATAGCTCTAGGTTTCCCAGCGGAGTTGCTTCACCAGCTGAATAAAAAAAATCTACTTCGGTGAAGGAGAGTCGTACTAGACACACCCTAAAAACGAAGGAAAGGGCGGTTCTTTTTCTGTAGAAAGTTGTGGCAGATTCCATGAGGAGCAGGGCATGTGGTATTAGAGTGACGGCCTAGGCACAGCACGTGGATCAACCGATGAAGAGAAAGCAGGCGTATGTTGGTTGTGCAACGTGCTTGGTGCACGGTGAGATGAATAAAAAAAATATTATAAGATAAGGGTCGTGTGACCTCATATTACAGTAATCATCACTAATCGAGCAGGATTTGCCTTTTTTATTGATCGTGCGTTGCACAGGGTATATGATTTCTTTGACTGAACTTTCGTATCGGACACGGACACATGGAACAGGTCTTTTCCGTATCGAAACAGAAAGGAGGCGGGCGCATAAACTTTGAGTAAAGGATGATTTATATTGGACGCGGACACCTGAGCAAGGATCGAGATTTGGTATCACCGGGTAGATGATGAGTTTTTTAGTGGAGATACAAAAATTGCTAAGTTAATTTCACTTGGTTTCACTTGCATGTATTTCAATATGTTATACAAAGTTTTGTTTATCATATTTAAGACATGCGTCCAATAAATTTTTTTTGTTATAATGGCATCTCGGTCCATCATCCTGTTCTACTGTTCCTCGGTCCCACCCACAGCCCATCTCATGTTCATTTCTATCATGGTAAGACCCTCAATTATAGTTTAGCTATGAAACTTTCATTGGCGCTGAGCCTAAGCTTGTGCGCGTCACTGACTATTTGGTACGCAAGGATGTGTCACTGCTTTTTGGCCTTTTAAAAGTACAACACAATAGTTATCCTTTTTGGAATCTCATCCCAATTTTCCATGCAAGGGTTAATACTTTGTTGCGTGTGCATTTATAATGGACAGTCATTTAATTTAGATAAAGTTGCCCGATTATAAACCTAATAAAGATTGCTAACTCCAAATACATCCCTTTGCAACGCACAAAAAAAATTACTCGTAAAATTTGTTTTTTTGCAACCTTTGCTAAACCAAAACATATTGGGAGGTAAAAAAACAACCAAACCTCCATAAATTTATAGCATGAACAATCATCAACACAATGCCTTCCTTTTCTTTTTGCAAAAGATAGTGCAGAGATATCTAACTGTTGTGACCACTGGGCAGCATTGTTGCGATGATGCAAAACACTTATTTACCTCAAGCAATAAATCTGGCAGACAAAAATTAAAGATTCATGTATAGTACTATAGACAATAAAGGGTCGGAACGAACACGAGTTCACACCAACGAAGGAAGGACACAAATTTGGTAGTAGAGGATAGACGGAACAAGTAAAAGAAACTCCTCACGCTAGGCTAGTTTTTGTATTAAATTACGGATGCAATATTATTGCAATTTACTCGATCATAACACTAATTGAGAATGCTGTAGATAGCTTAAGCTGCTGTAAAAACCTTATAACTAACTGTAATTCCAAACTACTAGTACTAGTATATTAATGGGCGAGGATCGATGACGCTAGTGATCACATGCATGATGGGGTATGCCCCGTCCCTGGCATCGTTTCTTCGCGGATCCGTGTGCTGGGTGTCGAACTGCTAGAAGAAGTACGGAGACGGGTCTGCGACAGGCTGGTCCTCCCACGACGGCTTAGGGATTGCGGTAGCAGGGAGGCCCATGCCATATAAGGAAAGCGATCCCATCTGGACGTAGGTGTCGTCATCGTCGTCTGCCCCCTCGTCGTCGCCGTCGTCATCATCATCGTCGTCGTCGTCATCGTCATCGCCATCGTCATCATCGTCGTTGTCATCGTCATCGTCATCGGTGGCTCGCAGCCCCTCCTCCTCCACCTCGAATCGCTGCCCAAGCTTGTGGTAGAGCTTCCCAATGATCTTCTCTGCGCTGGCGTTGCAGCCTTCCACCACCACCCGTTGGCCCTGCACTTCAACCTCCACGTCTTCCTCCCCTGCGAATTTGAACGTACAGAAAAACAAGAGGGAACGCACGAACGGAGTCAAAATCGACGCGTGAGGAACATGTCCAATATAATGTATAACGAGCTGGTAGTAGTATTAGTATAGAAGACGCGCGTGGCCGGAGCATGCTTATTGCTTGCACGTACCAGCCAACTCCTGGATGGCATTGCGGATATGCGTCTCCCACTCGTCGCACTCGACGCCGATGTAGAGGGTGATGGTCGCCATCACCGCCGCTTGTCGTCTTTTTGCCGATGCGCCTTTCGCTGATGCCTAGCTAGCTATTGCTATCTAGCTCGAAGCTTGGACGGGCCGTACGTACGGTTGTTGTGTGCATGCATGCATGGCGCAGGGGTGGTATTTATACACAGGACTACAGGAGGGCGATCCAGGTGATCGGCGTACGTTGTGAGGAGTTCACAGGAAACCTTTCTCCTTTTGTTTTTACACTAGTAAACATGCCCGTGCGTTGCAACGGGAGAAAAAAATTATGAAATACTAATCAAAAGTGTAGCCTTTCTATAAATTTTGAAAACTATAGTTTATTTTATAATAACCATGACATCCATAATATAAGTTAATATTGACAATAATATCACAATGTTCTATTGAGCCCGTATAATCTTAAAATACAATCTTGACAAAAAAAATCCATGGTAAGGTAAAAAATATTTACTTGTAAATATATCATAACTCTAATTTTTATACTGTGCATATGTTGACAGAGTTAAAATCGAGTTACGTGACTTTCTTTGAGGACCCATAAAAATATATAATTATAATCTCTAATTAAAGTCGGTAAGTAGTTAGTTGCTGTTGTGTCAAATATTGGTCTGTTCATTGATGATTATGACAGAAGATCTCTCGACTTTTAACATGGCAGCCCTTGTCGAGGATTGGATTGATATATATGTACATGTTGGAGATATAGTAGATTGGACAACAAACTGCTCAAAATATTAGTTTATGGCTTCATTAGTTGGACCATCGATTGATCTAGGTTCTAATAATTGAGGACCTATGAAAATATGTAATTATAATCTCTGATTAAAGTCGGTAAGTAGTTAGTTGCCGTTGTGTCATGGTCTGTTCATTAATGATTATATGACAAAGATCTCTCTCGATTTTTCACATGGTAGTCCTCATCAAGGATTGGATTGGTAAATGTGTATAGGTTGGAGATACAGTAGATTAGATAACAAACTGCTCAAACTATTAGTTTACAGTTTAATTAGTTGGACCATTGATTAACCTAGGTTGTAACAAGGCTCCGTTTTGTACATATCTGCTTCACTGGTGGACAAGCTCTTTTTTGGCTTTGGCTCCACCAGAAGCTCCAACTATGAACTAAAGCTGTTTTGGTAAAATGCTTAGTAAAACAACTTTTTTTTTCTTGATGGGACATTTTGCCCATTTTTCGTTAAGAGGAAAAGGAGTTTTGAAACTTACAGAAGCGCATAGAATGGTGGCGAGGAGCCATCACTACTGCCGAGGCAACCTAACTACTCGATACACTTTGATACGGATTCGGGTGTCCCGAATTGCTGCAGTGCGCATTAAATGCTCACTGTAGCAATTCGTTTGTATTTGATAAAAATTGTCCAAAATTTGACTAATTAGGTTCAAAATGTTCGTCTCGCAAAGTACAACAAAACTGTGCAATTAGATTTTAATTTCATCTACATTTAGTACTCCATACATGTCCCGGCATTTTAATGTGATGGGAATCTTCTTTTTGCATAGTGTAATTTGGGGTTTAAATTGGGAACTGAACAAGGCCTTTGTAATGTTACATGGGCACCAAATTTTGCGACCAAACTGGGAACACAACATTCAGTGTCCTAATCCCAGTGCTGATCCACTCCTCCGCCTCTTTAAGCACACTTAGTAAAACAACTACTTATGGTATATGAAAATGGTGAAATATCCATAACATCCTTGTCTCTTTTCTTTTTTCTTGTTTGTTTACCATATCTCCTATTTCTCCTTTATTCTCATCTCTACTTATCCGCTCACCCCTTCCGTGCGCAATGCCTCCCTGGCTTGTTTCCCTTCGGCCTTGCACGGAGGAACCATTTGACTGCGCCCACACGGAGGAACTATCGTCCACTGTGCACCACCTGTGCCGCCTCCGTCTCCCTCCGCTCCGCCTTGCACGAGTCCATCGTCCACCTCCACACCTTGCTGCAATAGACATCTATCGCGCCCCAACCATCGTCCACCTCGTGCCTACACGGAGGAGGTGCAATTTGGGGAGAGCTCACATGCATGGGCGGAGGAACCAAAGGAAGAAGCTACCTTTTTTTTACCTCCTGTCGTCGATCTAGCTACATAGAGGGTGTTTTTGGGCAAGGTGGAGCGGTGCCCTAGTAAAGAACCCCGTTTAGGAAAAGTTGTGCCAAACTACTTCTAAATCTGTTTGAGAAGCTGTACCAAACTTTGCCTAAGAATAACTTTATTCTTATCAAAACTACATCAACAATTTAGTGGTGAGAATATTTATTTATTAGTGTGGAAATGTCATGTTTCTAGAGACTTGTTATTTTTTTATGTTTTATAAGAAAAAAACAGATATACTCATTAAAATAAGAAAAAGAAAAGAAAGGAAGAAACAGACGGATGATGGAACGGAAAGCTGAAAAAAACAACGGACAGAAAACTGAGAAAAAATAACAGATATCTTTTTTTAGGCCAGTCTCAGTGGAGAGTTTCATTTTGTTGTTTTCAAGACTGCCATGTCATATAGAATGAAATGAAACTCGGATGAAACACTCACTCTCAATGGAAAGTTTCATTCCATGATTTCATAGACATTTAATTCTATGACTCATGGAGAGTTGGTAACTGTGCCAAGAGAGTTTCATTCTCATGAAACTCAATTCTTCTCTCTCTTCATTAAAACGTTGACATGTCATCAAAAATGCATATGTGGCAGACTATTAAATGCAAATAAAACTCTAGTGAAACTCCCACTGAGACTGGTGTTAAGGAAAACAGACCTATATCTGGCAAAAGAAACGGACACTACGCCTGCAGCCACGGCCCATGCTGTACTCGTCCCAAAGAAAAACACCCGAAAAAAAATAGATGGACGGGCCGGGACGGAAACAGACACGGCAAGGAGCCGAGAGGTTACACAGAAAGGCAAGTGATTAGGTTGGACGAAAAGAACTCTTTGTTATTTAATATTTTAATAGAAAATTTGTCCGTGCGTTGCAACGGGTGAGAAAATTTTTTATCTCTTATAGTTGACACGTTCTTTATGGTACACTGAATTACGTCTTGTCGATATTTTGGAGATCATTCCAAGTTGTTTGTTGCAATGGAATATTTTGGTTGTGATGGAATATTTCGTTGTTAACCACTCCCTCTTGTTTTGACATTTTTAGATACGTAACTTTTATTGTGTATATAGACTTATCGTGTATCTAGATGCGTAAAAGTTATGTATCCAGAAAAGTTGAAATGATCTATAATTTGAGATATGATATATGTTGTTATATAAGCAGCTCAAGAGCACCTGCGGGTTGCGACGTCATGCTAGCCAATAATGTGCAGTGCTACATTAATTAAGGTGTGGTGAAGTATCCAAGTAGGAGCAGGTATGTTTAATTATCTATACTTAATTTACCTTTACAATCATTCATAAATTAACTCATCAAATTGATAATTAACCAACAAATTAAATAAACAACTTTTAAAAAGTGACGTCTACCGCTGCAATGCAAATCAGATACCTGATGTCGATCGAGTGATCGGTGTGCTCTGTCGATGTGCCTGTACGTGACGTGGGGCATGGTTGTGCGCTTGTGCCTTGCTGGCTCGTCGTGTCTTTGCCTGATCGCCTCCGCATCAGAGTTTCACCTACACCGCATCGACGCTTGTAGTATCGGCGGAGCTCGAATCAACGAATCGTACTTCCCCTGCAGGCTGTGCAAGCACCTCGTCCGATACATGCACGTGCGAGCATGAAGATGAAAGAACCCTGCTGCTATTATACCTACATACGTGAGCTAAGTTTTGGATGTATTGTTCCAAGCGATGTACTTTATTTATATGCTATATACATGCGGCGTAGCCGGCCAACTCAGATTTGGACTCGTGATGACTAAAGGACAAATTTGTGTCTCTGATCAAAGAATCCCATTAGAGCACGTATACGTACATGAGCTGAGCTCCTGTCGGACATCCGTTATGGTGGCCGGATCTCCGTCCATACAGGTGCTTTTCTATTTTACATCTTCGTTTTCCTTTTCCTTTTCCTTTTTATTTCTATCTTATTTTTTAAATTTGGACTCGTAACGTACTGTGCTTGAACTCTATCTTATGTCTTTACTTTCCCTATGTAAAACGAATATTCACAATTAACTCATAATGTTTCCTTTTTCTTATTATGTTTTAGATTCGGACTCCATATCGTGCTAGGCAAAAGCTATTCTAACTCGTATGTGCACGGGTTATTATATATAAGTCCGGACGGAAAAAAAACTCTCCATTATTCGGTAGTTAGGGGGAGACGGACTAAACAAATGGATGGACGAAAGAAAAGAGCCTGAAATTTTGCCTCTTTATTATTAGGTATAGATAGATTTACTATATGTATATGAATATATAAATGGAAATGGATGGTCTGAAACTCGTAGTAAACCGAGTGGAGAGGGGATAGTTCGGAGTTACATGCGCCGCCGTCGCCTGCTCTCCTTCCCAAAAAGATATACTTACTATATATCATCGCTGTTTTCACAAGCGCAACAGAGATAGAGTTCTGTACTTGCCGTTTTCAAATGATCGTACTAGATTTGATTGTGTCTGTGCGTGCTGTGCTTTGCTGCTTTCCCTCGCGAGCTGGCTGTGTGCCGTCATGAGGCAAGAACCGCTGCGGAGCGTTACAGGTCTGCTGCAGGCGCAAAGAAGGTAATTAAGGGTGTGTTTGCGTGGACCAACTGGCCCACTGTGCTCTAGGGGTGCAACTTGGGCTGTTTGTTTGCCTGGACGTGGTTCCCAGCCCGACCCGCATGCCTGTTAAAGCAGCCCTCGGCCAGGCCACGGGGAATGAAAGAATTTTTCGTTTCTCCCGGGGTCGGCTCGAGCGGGCGCTGGGGTGGCCATTTCGGCCTCCACTCGGTTGGCCCCCAGGCTAGTGCGTGAGTGGTGAAATCTCCGCGCGTGGCGTCGCTAGGGTTTCGCCCTCCATTTATCCCTTCCCTCCCTCTCCGTGCCGCTTCAGTTGCCCTCGCTCTCTCCGCTCTCCTTCCTAGCTCTTTGTTGGTGATTCTTAGCTGATATAGTTTGACTGCTAAATTAATCAAAAATGACAATATTCCATGGTACATTAAGGCAAAATATTATTTTATCTAACAAGTTCCATGAGTTTTGGTGCTCTAGAGTTGTTTTGCAGGATATGTCAAAAATACATGTCAAAAGATATTATATAGCAATATATAGCTCGACGGAAATCAGCCATGAAATGGGATTTGAATTTTTATGTTGCAAAGCTGGCTCAAATAAATATTTGGGGAACACCAATGCGAAGAGCTCGTCGAGCCGATCGAAACGAATATATTATTTGTTACTCCTTCCATCCCAAATTATAAGATGTTTGACTTTTTTGACACCAAGTTTGATCACTCGTCTTATTCAAAAATCTGTGCAAAATATTAATTTTTTATCATGGCTTGGTATATTAATAAAAGTTCCTCAAGAATGACTTAAATTTGAGTATGTTTGTACAAATTTTTTGAATAAGACGAGTGGTCAAACTTGGGATCACAAAAGTCAAACGTCTTATAATTTGGGACGGAGGGAGTATATTTGAAGCTTGAATAAAAAGATTTCAATTTTGAGAATTATAAAAAAGTGTTCAAAATGTCGACGTGCATGCTACGGCAGCTGCTCTGCTCATTGCCCACAGAAATTTGACAGCACCAGTTGGGCCCCGCTGGAGCCCATGCAGCCAACAGGCCACCGACCGGCAGGGCAGCAGCGTACCGGCGCTGCGGCGTGGAGCACTAATTTGTTGGCGATGAGTGGTGGTGATGGGGAATAGTAGCACTGAGGAGGAGTCCGACAAGGTGGGAATGCAAATTTGAGTGAAACTTTGTAAATACACGTGGGAGACTTGGGCGGTCTTGGAAATTGACGATAGTGGTGTCATCCTGAGTTCCCGACCATCTGGAAGCGATAGTGAAGGCTGGTGGTGGTGGAGGTTACGTGTTACGAATATCACCTAACGACGGATGTGACATACAGTCATGAAATCTAAGGTGCTCGGGGTCTACCATCACACTACCGGTCGTAGAAGACCGCTACCCCATCACACAAAATAAACATCGCAGCAAAGATAAAAGAACATCTCGAAAAATACGTAAGTCACGAACATTTCATATTTCGTCCAAATAAAACATTCATATTCTACGCTAAAAGTTTAGTACATAAAATAAAAATCCTACTACGAGACTAGCTTCAGCGAGATGCGAATGACCATCCGTCGGACCTTCTGCCAAGCTTGTAGTAGGGGCCCTTTCCCATGCGGTGCTTGGTCCGCTGTGTTAATTAAAATATAGTGAGTTCAATTTGTGACAGGAACTATGTAGTAACTTAAAAAATTGAAAGAATGTTGATCACAACAAACATCATCACACAGAGTTATTTCTTCAGTACCTTATCCTTGCACGCTTCCTTGTCAGCCCTATTGGTCGCGTGGCGCTGATCCCTGCAAGCCTTTGCTGTCGCAGTCCCCAACTTCACCAAGCTAATGAATCCAAGAACAGGGGAACATAAGGAAGATAGAATGGTCTGCAGATGAATTCTTTTTTAACGCTATATCTACCATACCAAAAGACATGGCAGAAATGACACGAACTCTTTTACGGTCCATGTCATATGCGATGATTGTTCCATCCTCCCCAGCAAAAAAAAATCAAATTCCATTCTGGGCGAACTGTAATCATTGTGTACTCGGAAGCCCAATCCACGCCACCAAATCTAATATTAATCCTTCCAAACAGGATCCGCGTACTGACCATATGCTTCAATGTCCGATTATTAGTACCATAGTCTTTAAGGATCTAGATTGAAAGCTTGCAATCATTGGGACCAGCAACAGAACATACACACAAGTGACCCTAAGCTTGATGCATGAAGTATCGAAGACCACTAGGCCTATCAATTTTCCTCCATCTGTTTTCCTCCATATTCACAGCAAGTTTCATAGAGTACTCCTAGAGTGCCCTATAATGTGCAGACAACCATTAAGAAACACACTTGGTTGTCTGTAAAATGTCACATCAGGATCCTCACCCCATTTAGATGCCTTATGGATATATGCTGCAATTTTAGATGTGTAGATCTCCACACCAGCGGACATCCACATACTCAATCACATGGAAGTGTGAGGAGGCTATCGAGTCGAACCCTAAACGAGCCTTACCAACAGCATGGCCAACATCATGGGTGCTAGGTGGCAGAATTTTAAACTTCTAGGTCATTGGATTGCAGACGACATAGCTGTATCCAGTAGTAGCCCCAAGGTACCAGCATAGGATGAGGCGGTCGCAGCAATCCGAGACAACTACATTATCAGGGTTGAAGGGCAAGAATTCCAAGGAGGGGACGTACACCAGAGACGCTGGTGAAGTTTCGATTACCATTCTCACTATCGTAGAAGAAGCCGGCCACAGTCTAGGGCAACACCTGACGGTTGTCAGAGATGAGGCGCTTCCAGGAGTGACAAACACATTTGCCAGAGAATAAGGAGTGGGCAGAGAGGTGGCAGAGGATCTCTAGAACAACATCCTCTATGAGGTTGGCCAGTGTGTTCCTGTTAATGGGGGCTTCCTCCATTTCGAAGAGCCTGCGATCATCATTGTGCAGTGGGATGGGAGCTTCCTTAGTAATGAGATCACTAAAGAGAAAAATAATCCGACAAAGATCCATCAGTGAAGTGTGAGAGCATACCCTTAACATTGGATCTAGTGGTGGCGCGGCGCGCGGCGTGTAATGGTTCACACAAATTGCGAGAGGAACAATGCGCCGGTCGTGCGAGAGGTGGCGTCGCCGCGGCGCGAGGCGTGCAATGTTCACATAAACTGGGAGAGAGGAACAATGTGCCAACCTTAAAGATGGAGAAGTGGAAGTACTACGGAGTAATATTGGTGATGCAACTGTGTTGTGGGAAGTTGGAAAATGAGGAAATAACTCACGCTGAATTTACTACGACCGGTAGACCAAATGTTCATGCAGGGCCAGCGGCCAGAATGCCTATCCCAGTCGGCTCGGCTTTTCATGCGACAGAGAAAATACCACTGCCACATCTATTGTTGACCCGTGGGTGGTAGAAGTTTCAACGGCCGGTTTTCTTCCCTAGGAGGCCTCCCTATCGGTCCAACCGGCGGTGGAAGTATGACACCGGCGATAGTGAAAGATCAATCTGTGGTAGTGTATGTACCTCTACGGAGCTGACTCAACTCTTGAGTAATATCTAGATTCTACTTTGGTAATTCCAAGCTTTCTATTTAACTAAATCCAGTTCTTGCTTTACCTTACTTTCGGGAACTCCGCTCGACCAAGTGCTCTAGTCTAAGGTACTAGATTAGTGTAGTAACCGCTAGCATAGATGTGGTGTCTAGGCTAGAGTTTACCTGAGTTTACGCCCAATCCCAGGGATAATTGTGGTAGCCCCAGAGGTGATAGCTCTGGCCTTTGTAATCCACCACGTTTGAATTAGTCTTTCCATAGAGCCTATGGC
The DNA here is from genome assembly GCA_038087645.1 of Saccharum hybrid cultivar R570. NCBI lineage: Eukaryota > Viridiplantae > Streptophyta > Magnoliopsida > Poales > Poaceae > Saccharum > Saccharum hybrid cultivar. Next base: position 8,283,470 of record JAQSUU010000066.1, read on the forward strand.
AGCCTTCCCCCGATCACCCCTTCCCAGTCTTTTCGAGGATCAGAAAGGTACTGCTACTCCGAAGTAAGTGAGTTTAGTAAGCCTGAACATTGGTTATCTAGTTTGTCTTGGAAGAACCTTAGAAAGCCCCTCTCTACCCACCAAAAAAATTTGTCATTGGTCGACCTTGATATTTTCTAGTTCACTTCTTGTTCCCCATGGAAATCGATACCGAGGAATACACTGGGTGAAAGCTACAATGGTATTCGTGCGCTTGCGGATTTATCTGTTTGCATTAACTAATACAAACACTCTCTCCACTCGCCTTCCTCGCTTCGCCTGGTGGTGTCGACGCGGTCGTTGATGCTCCCAGCCATTAGGGTTTGGGAGTTCTCATGCCGCCATCGGTCTGCTAGAGGTGGTGGTGGTGGTGGTGTGTCTGCTACATCTCCGGCTCTGGTCCGCCGCCTACTTCGTCTTCTTCGCCTGGTGCTGGTGGTGGTCAATGTCGCGCGGGCCCCTTCTTCTTCCACTACTCTGGATCTTCTTCCTCCTCTCTGACTCCGGTGCGGTGGTGTTTATTTGCCTGGACCTCTCCGCCTCGCCTCTTCTTCCTATGGTTCTTCGTGCTCGTAGCAAGGTGATATCCCTTCTCCAACCCTAACTCGCGTGGATCTCGTTTATGTGGACCTGCTTCCGTCCAAATCTTGAGATTTGAGGTGGCTATGTGCAAATCCCTAGCTACCAAGGTGCCGTTGACGTTGATGCTCAGTACTTTTAGTGTTTTGTTGGTGATGTTCTTGTCAATTCAGATCTGCTATGTGGTACTTGTTCGGCTAGGGTTTACTGTTCATATGTTCGTGTTGATTCCGTGTACATGTGTTGGATTGCGGTGTTTAATCTAGTCGATGATGCGGTTAGTAGGCTCTGGGGACCTTTTTTAAGAAGTAGCCATTTCTGCTACATTCATCCATCTGTATATAAATGCAGTTCATTTTGAGGTTAGCAAAGGCATTCTTGATGACTAATGTCTCTAATACCTTAATGTAGATGGATCCAACTTCCCACCGGTCTGTTATGGCCAGTCAGGGTGCAAGCCGCCTTTGCCGCGACACACACCTGATCACACGGAAGCCAATGCCGCCACACTCCACCGGGAGAGCCCTGCCACACCTCCAAAAGGACTCCAGAGCCACCACAGCAGACCGGGGATCCTCTGCCTCTGCCTCTGCCGCCGCCGCCGCCGCAAGTCCGGCGGGCACAGATTTGTTTCCACTTGTAGGGGATATCTAATTTTGGTCAACCTGTAGAGCATCCACACAGACAATAAGATACTATAGTAACTCCAAAGAGACATCAACACAGCCAGACGTCTAGCGCAATGGTAATTAAAGACGTTCCATTCCTTGGTCTAGATCCCGGGTTCGACTTCCAAGTATTAGACTTTTTTGAGAAATTAAACCCTGACGGCACACATGGTACATGTGACACACAAGCCGTTAGATCTCACAGGTCGGATTGAGATAGAGAAAGGTCCCACACGTACATGTGACACGTAAGCCGTCAGGTCTCACATGTCAGATGGAGAATGGTCCCACAGGTACACGTCGGATGGAGAAAGGACCGAGCGGAGACTTTTATGACAAATTGTAAGCATCACGGATGAGTAACTGCAAGACCCACAGGTACACATTGGATGGAGAAGAGTCCCACAGATACATGTCGGATGGAGAAAGGACCGAGCGGAGACTTTATGACGAATTGCAAGCGTCACGGATGAGTAACTACAGGTCCCACAGATGTACGTCGGATGGAGAAAGCACCGTGTGAAGATTTATGACGATGTGACGTTCGTTACAGTTCAAAAATTGTTCGTCACAGTGTGTAATTAGTTCAATGGCGAAGCCCTGGTCGTCACAGTTCTAAAGAAGATCGTCAGAGATGAGCAGGAACAGTCACGCGAGTGATCTGTGACGAAGATGTTCTATGATGTTTTTTTATGATATTTAATTTCGTCATAGATAGGGAGGGTTGGAGGATCATCAACAATAATATATGACGAAACGAAAATATTCATCATAGAAAGTGATCTTCTATGACAATTTTGAATTCATTATTAAGATTTTCATCATAGAAGAGCGTATTTCTACTAGTTGCACAGTCACCGCCCTCCTCCCAAGCACCTTGGGCGCCGCACGCTTGATGAGAGAGCGCCGCTGCTCGCCGTGATGACGAGGCGGAGCGCGGCCTAGAATCCAGGCAAGTGTGTTTGGCCTGCCGTTGTGTCCAGGGCCGGACTCCTCGTAGGTGTGTGAGGCCATGACTCCAAGCGAGCTTCCCATCGCTGCTGCAGCTAGACTCTAGAGCTTCCCATCGCTGCTGCAGCTAGACTCTAGACGAGCAGCTCAACGAACCTAGGCGTGGGCGGAGTAAGTGCGTGTGGTTGAAGAAGATAAGCCACAAGGCGTTGACGCGCTGTGCCTTGTGCATGGAGTGGAGATTTGAGATGAAGATAAGGCCGGTAGGGAGAAAAGGGTGAAAAGTAAACTAAGTAAGAAATGAAGGAAGAAAGAAAAAATATTATATATACTAGTCAACATGCACGTGCGGCACGCACGTGGGTAGAAGATATCGTATTAATTTTCTATTTTTTAGCTTAAATTGTCATTATTTTATTATCCTTTTATTTTTGTATTTTTTTTAATCTAACATTTTTTTTGATAATTCAGATGGCATTTGGATAGTTAGTCGGTAAGGGATATGGAAATATGATGTGTTGCAAGTAGTTTTTTTTGTGGGGTGACCCCTAATCGGTCAGCCAAAATGGGCTTTGGCCGTATGGAATCTAAACTATTGATGAAGCAGTCCAAGCCCCAGAACACGCTCTGACAACAGCGGCCTCACGAAAGCTTAGCACTTTAGTCCCACCTGTCAGCTGCGGTCAGCTGCGGTAGCAAGCAAACGGGACGTTGTGGCCTAATCATCGTGTCACAAGGAGACGGAGCATCGCCGGCAGGTTTCGGCTTGCCGTTGCCGGATGTGCCCATGCTGTGGACTCAGAGGCCAAGACGTGATGCGGCCGCCAGGACAGGGAACCTGAAGACGCCAGTACTACTACAAGAAGCAAGCAAAAGCCCTAGATGTATATGCATATACGTGCACGTAGGCCATGCATGCACATGCCGTCTACGTGTGCCGAGAGAACACGAGAAGCCAGGAGCGCGGTGCTACGACGTCAAGTCTTCATCAACAACCACTTCAACACCCGCACGCGTGCCATCGTCATCAGCTCCGACTTCTACGGTCAGTCATCATGCTCGCTCTCCGTGTAGCTAGTTGCGCCCGTCCGGCGTTGTTAGGTTTCATATCGATCATTTGCTGCTTTAATCCACGTAGATAGGGTTTGTTTATACACATGGAAATCCTCTTCAATCCATATGCTTTGGAAGGATTTATTAAGATAAAAAAACACAGTTTATTTTCTATACTCCAATCCACGTGGATAGAGAAGGATTGACTTTATCAAAAAAATGATAATCTCCTGAGCTAGCCTATGTTCCTAGCACTTATTGTCAAGAAACAAAGTAGAGAAGGATTACGTTACAAAATTATTCTTGTAAGGTTATGGTATAATGTGATTTATGTCTAATTTAAGAGAACTTTACACTATGATCTAGCAAATGAAAACACAGGGTGGGTCTTAAATGTGAGCGTGGCGAGCCCGAGCCCGAACCCGATGGTGCGGTCGGAGGAGGACCTGGGCCCGCCGTGGCTGCGGCCGCTGCTGGGCACGAGCTTCTTCGTGCCGTGCCGGCTGCACCCGGAGCTGAGCAAGAACGAGTGCAACCTCTTCTGCCTCGGCTGCACCGGCGACGCCCTCTGCGCCTACTGCCTCCCCGCGCACCGCAACCACCACGTCATGCAGGTAGGTCTCAGCTAAACCATCTAGAGCCACACGTGTTATCTAATTAACATGGGCTTTCAGTGCTCGTCTGGGCTTTGGGCTGAACCAAACGTTATTGGACGGCAAGAGAAAGTCCTGGCCTCAACGCACGCGAGTACGGGCAACGGGTACGGTGAACCAAGGTGGAAAAAAACACGGGTTAGAGCGTCAACCACGCATAAACACGCGTAAAGAATTAAAAGTTTTCCGGCCGGGTCCGTTTGTCAGGTTAGGACGGGGAATTAGATGCGTTGGATCTATGATCTAAGGGCTAAAATATAGGGTGGGTAGGATTTTGTCAGGTAACAGGTATTTTTCAATTCCTTCGCTCTTTTATAGTATAGATAGATTTTACTGATTTAAAAAATGAGCGAAACTATTTTATCAATTTTTATTAAATAGCTCTAGGTTTCCCAGCGGAGTTGCTTCACCAGCTGAATAAAAAAATCTACTTCGGTGAAGGAGAGTCGTACTAGACACACCCTAAAAACGAAGGAAAGGGCGGTTCTTTTTCTGTAGAAAGTTGTGGCAGATTCCATGAGGAGCAGGGCATGTGGTATTAGAGTGACGGCCTAGGCACAGCACGTGGATCAACCGATGAAGAGAAAGCAGGCGTATGTTGGTTGTGCAACGTGCTTGGTGCACGGTGAGATGAATAAAAAAATATTATAAGATAAGGGTGTGTGACCTCATATTACAGTAATCATCACTAATCGAGCGGGATTTGCCTTTTTTATTGATCGTGCGTTGCACAGGGTATATGATTTCTTTGACTGAACTTTCGTATCGGACACGGACACATGGAACAGGTCTTTTCCGTATCGAAACAGAAAGGAGGCGGGCGCATAAACTTTGTGTAAAGGATGATTTATATTGGACGCGGACACCTGAGCAAGGATCGAGATTTGGTATCACCGGGTAGATGATGAGTTTTTTAGTAGAGATACAAAAATTGCTAAGGTAATTTCACTTGGTTTCACTTGCATGTATTTCAATATGTTATACAAAGTTTTGTTTATCATATTTAAGACATGCGTCCAATAAATTTTTTTTGTTATAATGGCATCTCGGTCCATCATCCGGTTCTACTGTTCCCCGGTCCCACCCACAGCCCATCTCATGTTCATTTCTATCATGGTAAGACCCTCAATTATAGTTTAGCTATGAAACTTTCGTTGGCGCTGAGCCTAAGCTTGTGCGCGTCACTGACTATTTGGTACGCAAGGATGTGTCACTGCTTTTTGGCCTTTTAAAAGTACAACACAATAGTTATCCTTTTTGGAATCTCATCCCAATTTTCCATGCAAGGGTTAATACTTTGTTGCGCGTGCATTTATAATGGACAGTCATTTAATTTAGATAAAGTTGCCCGATTATAAACCTAATAAAGATTGCTAACTCCAAATACATCCCTTTGCAACGCACAAAAAAAATTACTCGTAAAATTTGTTTTTTGCAACCTTTGCTAAACCAAAACATATTGGGAGGTAAAAAAACAATCAAACCTCCATAAATTTATAGCATGAACAATCATCAACACAATGCCTTCCTTTTCTTTTTGCAAAAGATAGTGCAGAGATATCTAACTGTTGTGGCCACTGGGCAGCATTGTTGCGATGATGCAAAACACTTATTTACCTCAAGCAATAAATCTGGCAGACAAAAATTAAAGATTCATGTATAGTACTGTAGACAATAAAGGGTCGGAACGAACATGAGTTCACACCAACGAAGGAAGGACACAAATTTGGTAGTAGAGGATAGACGGAACTAGTAAAAGAAACTCCTCACGCTAGGCTAGTTTTTGTTTTAAATTACGGATGCAATATTATTGCAATTTACTCGATCATAACACTAATTGAGAATGCTGTAGATAGCTTAAGCTGCTGTAAAAACCTTATAACTAACTGTAATTCCAAACTACTAGTACCAGTATATTAATGGGCGAGGATCGACGACGCTAGTGATCACATGCATGATGGGGTATGCCCCGTCCCTGGCATCGTTTCTTCGCGGATCCGTGTGCTGGGTGTCGAACTGCTAGAAGAAGTACGGAGACGGGTCCGCGACAGGCTGGTCCTCCCACGACGGCTCAGGGATTGCGGTAGCAGGGAGGCCCATGCCATATAAGGAAAGCGATCCCATCTGGACGTAGGTGTCGTCATCGTCGTCTGCCCCCTCGTCGTCGCCGTCGTCATCATCATCGTCGTCGTCGTCATCGTCATCGCCATCGTCATCATCGTCGTTGTCATCGTCATCGTCATCGGTGGCTCGCAGCCCCTCCTCCTCCACCTCGAATCGCAGCCCCAGCTTGTGGTAGAGCTTCCCAATGATCTTCTCTGCGCTGGCGTTGCAGCCTTCCACCACCACCCGTTGGCCCTGCACTTCAACCTCCACGTCTTCCTCCCCTGCGAATTCGAACGTACACAAAAACAAGAGGGAACGCACGAACGGAGGCAAATTCGACGCGTGAGGAACATGTCCAATATAATGTATAACGAGCTGGTAGTAGTATTAGTATAGAAGACGCGCGTGGCCGGAGCATGCTTATTGCTTGCACGTACCAGCCAACTCCTGGATGGCATTGCGGATATGCGTCTCCCACTCGTCGCACTCGACACCGATGTAGAGGGTGATGGTCGCCATCGCCGCCGCTTGTCGTCTTTTTGCCGATGCGCCTTTCGCTGATGCCTAGCTAGCTATTGCTATCTAGCTCGAAGCTTGGACGGGCCCGTACGTACGGTTGTTGTGTGCATGCATGCATGGCGCAGGGGTGGTATTTATACACAGGACTACAGGAGGGCGATCCAGGTGATCGGCGTACGTTGTGAGGAGTTCACAGGAAACCTTTCTCCTTTTGTTTTTACATTTACTATATGTATATGAATATATAAATGGAAATGGATGGTCTGAAACTCGTAGTAAACCGGGTGGAGAGGGGATAGTTCGGAGTTACCTGCGCCGCCGTCCCCCGCTCTCCTTCCCAAAAAGATATACTTACTATATATCATCGCTGTTTTCACAAGCGCAACAGAGATAGAGTTCTGTACTTGCCGTTTTCAAATGATCGTACTAGATTTGATTGTGTCTGTGCGTGCTGTGCTTTGCTGCTTTCCCTCGCGAGCTGGCTGTGTGCCGTCATGAGGCAAGAACCGCTGCGGAGCGTTACAGGCCTGCTGCAGGCGCAAAGAAGGTAATTAAGGGTGTGTTTACGTGGACCAACTGGCCCACTGTGCTCTAGGGGTGCAACTTGGGCTGTTTGTTTGTCTGGACATGGTTCCCAGCCCGACCCGCATGCCTGTTAAAGCAGCCCTCGGCCAGGCCACGGGGAATGAAAGAATTTTTCGTTTCTCCCGGGGTCGGCTCGAGCGGGCGCTGGGGTGGCCATTTCGGCCTCCACTCAGTTGGCCCCCAGGCTAGTGCGTGAGTGGTGAAATCTCCGCGCGTGGCGTTGCTAGGGTTTCGCCCTCCATTTATCCCTTCCCTCCCTCTCCGTGCCGCTTCAGTTGCCCTCGCTCTCTCCGCTCTCCTTCCTAGCTCTTTGTTGGTGATTCTTAGCTCATATAGTTTGACTGCTAAATTAATCAAAAATGACATTAATCCATGGTACATTAAGGCAAAATATTATTCTATCTAACAAGTTCCATGAGTTTTGGTGCTCTAGAGTTGTTTTGCAGGATATGTCAAAAATACATGTCAAAAGATATTATATAGCAATATATAGCTCGACGGAAATCAGCCATGAAATGGAATTTGAATTTTTATGTTGCAAAGCTGGCTCAAATAAATATTTGGGGCACACCATTGCGAAGAGCTCGTCGAGCCGATGGAAACGAATATATTATTTGATACATATTTGAAGCTTGAATAAAAAGATTTCAATTTTGAGAATTATAAAAAAAGTGTTCAAAATGTCGACGTGCATGTTGCGGCAGCTGCTCTGCTCATTGCCCACAGAAATTTGACAGCACCAGTTGGACCCGCTGGAGCCCATGCAGCAAACAGGCCACCGACCGGCAGGGCAGCAGCGTACCGGCGCTGCGGCGTGGAGCACTAATTTGTCGGTGATGAGTGGTGGTGATGGGGAATTGTAGCACTGAGGAGGAGTCCGACAAGGTGGGGGAAGCGGCGGTCTTTGTTAGCTAAAGTAGGAGCCGTGGGAATGCAAATTTGAGTAAAACTTTGTAAATACACGTGGGAGACTTGGGCGGTCTTGGAAATTGACGATAGTGGTGTCATCCTGAGTTCCCGACCATCTGGAAGTGATAGTGAAGGCCGGTGGTGGTGGAGGTTACGTGTTACGAATATCACCTAACGACGGATGTGACATACAGTCATGAAATCTAAGGTGCTCGGGGTCTACCATCACACTACCGGTCGTAGAAGACCGCTACCCCATCACACAAAATAAACATCGCAGCAAAGATAAAAGAAGATCTCGAAAAATACATAAGTCACGAACATTTCATATTTCGTCCAAATAAAACATTCATATTCTACGCTAAAAGTTTAGTACATAAAATAAAAATCCTACTACGAGACTAGCTTCAGCGAGATGCGAATGACCATCCGTCGGACCTTCTGCCAAGCTTGTAGTAGGGGCCCTTTCCCATGCGGTGCTTGGTCCGCTGTGTTAATTAAAATATAGTGAGTTCAATTTGTGACAGGAACTATGTAGTAACTTAAAAAATTGAAAGAATGTTGATCACAACAAACATCATCACACAGAGTTATTTCTTCAGTACCTTATCCTTGCACGCTTCCTTGTCAGCCCTATTGGTCGCGTGGCGCTGATCCCTGCAAGCCTTTGCTGTCGCAGTCCCCAACTTCACCAAGCTAATGAATCCAAGAACAGGGGAACATAAGGAAGATAGAATGGTCTGCAGATGAATTCTTTTTTAACGCTATATCTACCATACCAAGAGACATGGTAGAAATGACACGAACTCTTTTACGGTCCATGTCATATGCGATGATTGTTCCATCCTCCCCAGCAAAAAAATCAAATTCCATTCTGGGCGAACTGTAATCATGGGTGCTAGGTGGCAGAATTTTAAACTTCTAGGTCATTGGATTGCAGACGACATAGCTGTATCCAGTAGTCGCCCCAAGGTACCAGCATAGGATGAGGCGGTCGCAGCAATCTGAGACAACTACATTATCAGGGTTGAAGGGCAAGAATTCCAAGGAGGGGACGTACACCAGAGACGCTGGTGAAGTTTCGATTACCATTCTCACTATCGTAGAAGAAGCCGGCCACAGTCTAGGGCAACACCTGACGGTTATCAGACATGAGGCGCTTCCAGGAGTGACAAACACATTTGCAGGAGAATAAGGAGTGGGCAGAGAGGTGGCGGAGGATCTCTAGAACAACATCCTCTATGAGGTTGGCCAGTGTGTTCCTGTTAATGGGGGCTGCCTCCATTTCGAAGAGCCTGCGATCATCATTGTGCAGTGGGATGAGAGCTTCCTTAGTAATGAGATCACTAAAGAGAAAAATAATCCGACAAAGATCCATCAGTGAAGTGTGAGAGCATACCCTTAACATTGGATCTGGTGGTGGCGCGGCGCGCGACGTGTAATGGTTCACACAAATTGCGAGAGGAACAATGCGCCGGTCGTGCGAGAGGTGGCGTTGCCGCGGCGCGAGGCGTGCAATGTTCACATAAACTGGGAGAGAGGAACAATGTGCCAACCTTAAAGATGGAGAAGTGGAAGTACTACGGAGTAATATTGGTGATGCAACTGTGTTGTGGGTAGTTGGAAAATGAGGAAATAACTCACGCTGAATTTACTACCACCGGTAGACCAAATGTTCATGCAGGGCCAGCGGCCAGAACGCCTATCCCAGTCGGCTCGGCTTTTCATGCGACAGAGAAAATACCACTGCCGCATCTATTGTTGACCCGTGGGTGGTAGAAGTTTCAACGGCCGGTTTTCTTCCCTAGGAGGCCTCCCTATCGGTCCAACCGGCGATGGAAGTATGACACCGGCGATAGTGAAAGATCAATCTGTGGTAGTATATGTACCTCTACGGAGCTGACTCAACTCTTGAGTAATATCTAGATTCTACTTTGGTAATTCCAAGCTTTCTATTTAACTAAATCCAGTTATTGCTTTACCTTACTTTCGGGAACTCCGCTCGACCAAGTGCTCTAGTCTAAGGTACTAGATTAGTGTAGTAACCGCTAGCATAGAAGTGGTGTCTAGGCTAGAGTTTACCTGAGTTTATGCCCAATCCCAGGGATAATTGTGGTAGCCCCAGAGGTGATAGCTCTGGCCTTTGTAATCCACCACGTTTGAATTAGTCTTTCCACAGAGCCTATGGCAGCCTTCTCCCGATCACCCCTTCCCATTCTTTTCGAGGATCAGAAAGGTACTGCTACTCCGAAGTAAGTGAGTTTAGTAAGCCTGAACATTGGTTATCTAGTTTGTCTTGGAAGAACCTTAGAAAGCCCCTCTCTACCCACCAAAAAAAATTTGTCATTGGTCGACCTTGATATTTTCTAGTTCACTTCTTGTTCCCCATGGAAATCGATACCGAGGAATACTCTCGGTGAAAGCTACAATGGTATTCGTGCGCTTGCGGATTTATCTGTTTGCATTAACTAATACAAACACTCTCTCCACTCGCCTTCCTCGCTTCGCCTGGTGGTGTCGACGCGGTCGTTGATGCTCCCGGCCATTAGGGTTTGGGAGTTCTCATGCCGCCATCGGTCTGCTAGAGGTGGTGGTGGTGGTGGTGTGTCTGCTACATCTCCGGCTCTGGTCCGCCGCCTACTTCGTCTTCTTCGCCTGGTGCTGGTGGTGGTCAGTGTCGCGCGGGCCCCTTCTTCTTCCACTACTCTGGATCGTCTTCCTCCTCTCTGACTCCGGTGCGGTGGTGTTTATTTGCCTGGACCTCTCTGCCTCGCCTCTTCTTCCTATGGTTCTTCGTGCTCGTAGCAAGGTGATATCCCTTCTCCAACCCTAACGCGCGTGGATCTCGTTTATGTGGACCTGCTTCCGTCCAAATCTTGAGATTTGAGGTGGCTATGTGCAAATCCCTAGCTACCGAGGTGCCGTTGACGTTGATGCTCAGTACTTTTAGTGTTTTATTGGTGATGTTCTTGTCAATTCAGATCTGCTATGTGGTACTTGTTCGGCTAGGGTTTACTGTTCATATGTTCGTGTTGATTCCGTGTACATGTGTTGGATTGCGGTGTTTAATCTAGTCGATGATGCGGTTAGTAGGCTCTGGGGACCTTTTTTAAGAAGTAGCCATTTCTGCTACATTCATCCATCTGTATATAAATGCAGTTCATTTTGAGGTTAGCAAAGGCATTCTTGATGACTAATGTCTCTAATACCTTAATGTAGATGGATCCAACTTCCCACCGGTCTGTTATGGCCAGTCAGGGTGCAAGCCGCCTTTGCCGCGACACACACCTGATCACACGGAAGCCAATGCCGCCACACTCCACCGGGAGAGCCCTGCCACACCTCCAAAAGGACTCCTGAGCCACCACAGCAGACCGGGGATCCTCTGCCTCTGCCTCTGCCGCTGCCGCCGCCGCAAGTCCGGCGGGCACAGATTTGTTTCCACTTGTAGGGGATATCTAATTTTGGTCAACCTGTAGAGCATCCACACAGACAATAGGATACTATAGTAACTCCAAAGAGACATCAACACAGCCAGACGTCTAGCGCAATGGTAATTAAAGACGTTCCATTCCTTGGTCTAGATCCCGGGTTCGACTTCCAAGTATTAGACTTTTTTGAGAAATTAAACCCTGACGGCACACATGGTACAAGTGACACACAAGCCGTTAGATCTCACAGGTCGGATGGAGATAGAGAAAGGTCCCACACGTACATGTGACACGTAAGCCGTCAGGTCTCACAGGTCAGATGGAGAATGGTCCCACAGGTACACGTCGGATGGAGAAAGGACCGAGCGGAGACTTTTATGACAAATTGTAAGCATCACGGATGAGTAACTGCAAGTCCCACAGGTACACATTGGATGGAGAAGAGTCCCACAGATACATGTCGGATGGAGAAAGGACCGAGCGGAGACTTTATGACGAATTGCAAGCGTCACGGATGAGTAACTACAGGTTCCACAGATGTACGTCGGATGGAGAAAGCACCGTGTGAAGATTTATGACGATGCGACGTTCGTTACAGTTCAAAAATTGTTCGTCATAGTGTGTAATTAGTTCAATGGCGAAGCCCTGGTCGTCACAGTTCTAAAGAAGATCGTCAGAGATGAGCAGGAACAGTCACGCGAGTGATCTGTGACGAAGATGTTCTATGATGTTTTTTTATGATATCTAATTTCGTCATAGATAGGGAGGGTTGGAGGATCATCAACAATAATATATGACGAAACGAAAATATTCATCATAGAAAGTGATCTTCTATGACAATTTTGAATTCATTATTAAGATTTTTATCATAGAAGAGCGTATTTCTACTAGTTGCACAGTCACCGCCCTCCTCCCAAGCACCTTGGGCGCCGCACGCTTGATGAGAGAGCGCCGCTGCTCGCCGTGATGACGAGGCAGAGCGTGGCCTAGAATCCAGGCAAGTGTGTTTGGCCTGCCGTTGTGTCCAGGGCCGGACTCCTCGTAGGTGTGTGAGGCCATGACTCCAAGCGAGCTTCCCATCGCTGCTGCAGCTAGACTCTAGACGAGCAGCTCAACGAACCTAGGCGTGGGCGGAGTAAGTGCGTGTGGTGGAAGAAGATAAGCCACAAGGCGTTGACGCGCTGTGCCTTGTGCATGGAGTGGAGATTTGAGATGAAGATAAGGCCGGTAGGGAGAAAAGGGTGAAAAGTAAACTAAGTAAGAAATGTAGCAAGAAAGAAAAAATATTATATATACTAGTCAACATGCACGTGCGGCACCCACGTGGGTAGAAGATATCGTATTAATTTTCTATTTTTTAGCTTAAATTATCATTATTTTATTATCCTTTTATTTTTGTATTTTTTTTTGAATCTAACATTTTTTTTGATAATTCAGATGGCATTTGGATAGTTAGTCGGTAAGGGATATGGAAATGTGATGTGTTGCAAGTAGTTTTTTTTGTGGGGTGACCCCTGACCGGTCAGCCAAAATGGGCTTTAGCCGTATGGAACCTAAACTATTGATGAAGCAGTCCAAGCCCCAGAACACGCTCTGACAACGGCGGAACGGGACGTTGTGGCCTAATCATCGCGTCACAAGGAGACGGAGCATCGCCGGCAGGTTTCGGCTTGCCGTTGCCGGATGTGCCCATGCTGTGGACTCAGAGGCCAAGACGTGATGCGGCCGCCAGGACAGGGAACCTGAAGACGCCAGTACTACTACAAGAAGCAAGCAAAAGCCCTAGATGTATATGCATATACGTGCACGTAGGCCATGCATGCACATGCCGTCTACGTGTGCCGAGAGAACACGAGAAGCCAGGAGCGCGGTGCTACGACGTCAAGTCTTCATCAACAACCACTTCAACACCCGCACGCGTGCCATCGTCATCAGCTCCGACTTCTACGGTCAGTCATCATGCTCGCTCTCCGTGTAGCTAGTTGCGCCCGCCCGGCGTTGTTAGGTTTCATATCGATCATTTGCTGCTTTAATCCACGTAGATAGGGTTTGTTTATACACATGGAAATCCTCTTCAATCCATATGCTTTGGAAGGATTTATTAAGATGAAAAAACACAGTTTATTTTCTATACTCCAATCCACGTGGATAGAGAAGGATTGACTTTATCAAAAAAAAATGATAATCTCCTGAGCTAGCCTATGTTCCTAGCACTTATTGTCAAGAAACAAAGTAGAGAAGGATTACGTTACAAAATTATTCTTGTAAGGTTATGGTATAATGTGATTTATGTCTAATTTAAGAGAACTTTACACTATGATCTAGCAAATGAAAACACAGGGTGGGTCTTAAATGTGAAGAGTATTATGAAGTACCCATTACTAATCCCAAAGATCACAAGTGGACATCTTGTGAATCAAAGAAGCAAAAAATTCTACTTACAACAAAGCCATAGATCTCCTTCATATTTACTTTCTGCACTCTAGGGAATGATTGGCAGAAGCAGCAACGCCAATGACTCTGGTAATGAAAATGCATCTCCAGTTAGTAATAAAACTACACACCACTTTTTCATAAGTGTTCTTGCCGTCCTACCCGGCCTGTGAAGCAGGTAACGATTGACATGATAGGATAGATAATCCGTTGATTCTGTTATTAACCGCCCGGGCCGGGGGGCCCTAGCTCTTTTCTTGCTTCCATCACATCGTGGAAGGTTTATCTCGATCAATCGATCAGCTTCCTGCATTCATCTTCCCTGGCCGGGTGGATTCTTCCCTTTCCTTGTTGAAATTAAAGATGCCTTTTGCAATCTGTTGTGCAGGGCGGAGTTGAGTTCGAGTTGCACGAGCAGACGAGCTAAAGTCAAGGATATAGAGAGAAGTACATCAGCTGTCGCTCTGGAGGAACCTATACCAATGGTAAGTAAAATTCTCTCTTCATTTTTGCAATCGATGCTTGTTGATTTGGCATATACTTTTTTGCATGCGTATGGTGCGGCTTAATTTGCAGGTGTAGTGTAGATCGACGAGATTGATCGAGCTGCTGATCACCATCAGTATATATAGGTGTAGCAGCTTTTACGCATGTAGTAGTAGTATGCATATAAAGAGAGAGGACGAACTTGCATTTGATTTGGAGGAGACGACGTCGACGGGCGATGGCGTGTGTGATTGATGGATTATTGGTGGTGGTAGTGCAGGTGATGGTGAGCGTGGCGAGCCCGAGCCCGAACCCGATGGTGCGGTCGGAGGAGGACCTGGGCCCGCCGTGGCTGCGGCCGCTGCTGGGCACGAGCTTCTTCGTGCCGTGCCGGCTGCACCCGGAGCTGAGCAAGAACGAGTGCAACCTCTTCTGCCTCGGCTGCACCGGCGACGCCCTCTGCGCCTACTGCCTCCCCGCGCACCGCGACCACCACGTCGTGCAGGTAGGTCTCAGCTAAACCATCTAGAGCCACACGTGTTATCTAATTAACATGGGCTTTCAGTGCTCCCAAATGTTTTCTACCCACCTAAACTTGTGTCCCTTAGATCACAAATCCAACGCATCTAATCCCCCGTCCTAATCTGACTAACGGGCCCGACCGGAAAACTTTTAATTGTTTACGCGTGTTTATACATGCGGCTCCTCGGATCGGCGTTTAAACCTGTCGTTGGGGAGGGTATGGACATACCCGGCCTTACCCATCCCCAAATTCATTTGTGAAATTATCCATTCTTATCCTCCCCGTAATTCCCCATACCCATTGGGTAATAACCTGGGTGGGTATCTTTTCTGTGGAAAAAAATAGCGATCTGAGGAATCGTATGTGTAAACACGCGTAAACAATTAAAAGTTTTCCGGCCGGGTCCGTTTGTCAGATTAGGACGGGGGATTAAATGCGTTGGATCTGTGTTCTAAGGGACATAAGTTTAGGTGGGTTGGAAACATCAGGGTGAGAGGGTATTTTTAATTCCTTCGCAACATGCACGGGTTTTCTATTTTTAGCTTAAATTGTCATTATTTTATTATCCTTTTTTGTATTTTTTTTAATCTAACATTTTTTTGATAATTCATATGGCATTTGGATAGTTAGTCGGTAAAGGATATAGAAATGTGATGTGTTGCAAGTAGTTTTCGGGTGGGGTGACCCCTGACCGGTCAGCCAAAATAGGCCTTGGCCGTACGGAACCTAAACTATTGATGAATGAGCCCAACATTTTCGGAGGCGGGTCAGTTATAAGGCCCACCTCAGTTAATAGATTTTAAGAGTAGCCGTCTTCGTAAATCGATTTTACGAGGCGGATTCTTGTAATCGTCTCGGTTAATGAAAAATGACCGCCATTAACTGAGGCGGTTGAAATTTTTGCCCGCCTTGGAGGGTGTTTTCAAAAGGTCGCGATAGATCTTTTTTTGTAGTAGTGTGGTCAGATGGTTCGCGACGGCTGGGAGTATGTAGCGAGAAGTGCCGCCATAGATCGGCCTTATTCAGGTGACCATATGATGACGCTTGACTAAACAGAGATCCTGATAGCTGCCTATTGTGGTGTAGATGGATAGCACTTCCGTCGACCGGACGCCACGGCGCTGTGGCACGAAAAAAAATCATGTGAGTTCAATTGAGAAAGTATCACGTAGATTGGAATTAAAATATCAAGAACAGAATAAAGAAAATTACTTATTACCCTACTACTTACAGTAGTAGATAGGAGAGGCTAGGTGTTAGTCGATCTTGTAGAACTTGGACGGCTTGAGCCCTGCCATGAAGTTGAAGTACTTGAGCGCCTCCGCCCACCTCGGGTTGCTCTTGAGCCTGTGCACGCCGATGGTGCTTGGCATGAACTCCTGCTCGCACTGGTCCACGGGCACCGGGTTGAGGTAGTCGTGGATGGCCGGCTTGGCGTTGGAGCGGTTCTTCCCCTAGTTCCCGATCCTGAGCCAGAGCCCCGTGAGCATGTCCTCCGTGCCCACGCTGTGGTTGCGCGCCACGTCGGAGGTGGCGATCCACTGCACGAGGTCCCACGACAGCGCGTAGGCCATGCCGGCCATGTACTCCCGGAACGGGTCCATGCTGTCGCACGGGATGGTGGCGCCGTAGTACATGTCGTCCCGGGGCATCCCGTCCAGCACGCCACCAGCTACAGCAGCCGGAGGAAGATGTCGTCGTCGGCCTTCATCACGTAGTCGTACGGCTCCAGCGAATTGAAAACCGCCGCCGCCACCAAATACCCTGAACACCGTAACTTTCTTATATACTGTAGGTTGGATTAGCATATCAAGTCGAGGCAGGGATCACAGGTGGGTACGTCGGGCGGGTAGACACGACGATGGTGAGAAAAAATCCAACGCAAGGCGTTGACAAGAGGTAAACACGCGTAAACAATTAAAAGTTTTCCGGCTGAGCCCGTTTGCCATATTACGATGGGAGACTACATGCGTTGGATCTAAGATCTAAAGGACAAGATTTAAGGTGGGTAAGAATATCACGCGATGATTAGGCCACAACGTCCCGTTTGCTTGCTACCGCAGCTGACAGGTGGGACTAAAGTGCTAAGCTTTCGTGAGGCCGCCGTTGTCAGAGCGTGTTCTGGGGCTTGGACTGCTTCATCAATAGTTTAGGTTCCACGCGCACACCGTCCACAGGTCATCCCTTCCTCCTCTGCTCCGTCTCCCGCACGCGCATGCCGCCGCCGCACACGCATAGAGCCACCCGCACGAGCGCCGCCCGCACGCGCACGCCATCCGCAGGTCATCCTCCACCGGCGACCTCTGCCCGCCGACCGCCGGTCCTCTGGTCTCCTCTGGTCGGCGCGCCGCCCGCACGCGCACGCTGTCTGCCGCTCCTCGCCCCCCACCGGCGACCTCCGTCCGCCGTCTGCCGGTCCTCCTGCCCCACCGGCGACCTCCGCCCGCGGTCATTTTCCAACTGAAATGGAAAATGACTACCGAAATAGAATTGTACATCCAGAATAGACCTAAGAAAACATGATCCCAGACGGATACTTGACATGTTCCCCCTCGCCCAGGTCCGTCGCAAGGGAAGCAAAAGCAATGTTAGATTAAAAAATACAAAAATAAAAGGATAATAAAATAATAACAATTTAAACTAAAAAAATGGGGAAGGAGTAGGGGCGTTGCCGCTCGCCGGGGCGGGGAAGGAGGGGCGCCGCCTCGCACCGGGGTGGGGAAGCAAGGGCACGCGCACCCAAATCCAGAGCCACGCCGCGAGCGGAGGCCACCTATGGGGGAGGAGGACCGGCGGACCGCGGGCGGAGGTCGCCGGTGGGGCAGCAGTGATGGCAAGAAGACTCCTCCGGTCAGGAAGGCGGACGGCAAGACGCCGCCCAGACAAGGAGGTGCGTTGCATTCTGTCACCACATTTTCGTAAAGAAAACTTCATCATATCTAATTTTCAACGTGGTACTTTGAATTCTCTGTAGGGTCCCAGCAGAAGGTGAATATATAGGTTGTCACCTCCGCCTCGACAAAGGCCTGACCGGGACCGTCGGCGCAGCGCATGACCACGTCTCCGGTCTCAACGACGTACACAGCTTCCCTGGCAGGCACAGGTACACCACCAGCATGGAGGCGCTGAGGAGGCCGACGTTCCTAGGGTATAGGTGGTTGGGTTTTTTTTGCGCAAAAAAATAGCGATCCGAACCAGTCCAATGGAGGTCACAGTAGAATAGCTCCACCTGTGATGAAATCCAACGGGAATCAAAGCACAACAACTACAGTTATGATATACTCAACTCCAACGGTAACTCCTTATTATGTAATATCCCTATGTAGCCACCTGTATAGTAATATACTCTATAGCTAGCTACAAAATAAGTTATTTTGTAGCCACCTCTATTTACGATAATTTTATATACTAATTTACGATAATGTCAATATATATTTACCAGGAGCGGGCGCGTTAGGGTTTAGGTCAGGGGCGTCGCTGTTTTGGGCCCGCGAGGGCGGCGACTGGGATAGCGGGGTCACGTCATGGACGGGCCTGTGGGGGCTGGCGCTGCTGCGGGGGGCGCAGTGCGGAGCTGGGCCGCGGGCTGCGCACGTGCATGGGCCGTCGCGGGAGCAAGCGTGAGGTAGGCTAGGGGGGCGCTGCTGGGTCGAAGGGAGGGCGAGGCCTGGTAGCGGATGAAGGAGGGGAGATGGGCCAACTCGCGATGGGCCAAGAGGGAGAAGAGGGGAAGAGGCCGGCTAGGCCTGGCGGGTGGAGAAGGGGAGCTGGGCTGAAAGGAGGAAGGAAAGAGAAAGAGGGGGTTTGGCCCATCTATACTATAAAAGAGCGAAAGAATTAAAAAATACAGGTTACCTGAAAATTTCTACCCACCCTATGTTTTGACCCTTAGATTACAGATCCAACGCATCTAATCCCCCGTCCTAACTTGACGAACGGGCCCGGCCAGAAAACTTTTAATTCTTTACGCGTGTTTATACGTGTGGTTCCTCATATCGCTATTTTTATCTCACCAAAGAAATTACCCAACCTGCCGTGTCGGTTAATGGTAAGCAGCTGTTTGTTCTTATAAATCATGCGTGCATGTCCTGATCGATCGGTCGATCGAATTTGTTGCCATGCACTGTGCCGGTCGTGTTTGGTTTGACTTGGATCTGCAACTGGTAATAAAATTACTCTACTAATCAGGTGTTTTGTCGAAGTCGTTCATCATCACCAACAATTGCCGGTACACGGTATGGCCAGGGATCCTCTCCGGCGCGGGCTCGCCGTCGCTGGAAACCACGGGCTTCGAGCTCTCGCCGGGCGCGTCGCAAACCCTGCTGGCGCCGGCGGTATGGTCGGGCCGCCTCTGGGGCCGCACCCTCTGCACCACTGACGGCACCAACAACAAGTTCGCGTGCGCCAGGGGCGACTGCGGCTCGGGCGCCGTGTCCTGCGGCGGCGGCAATGCCGCCCCACCGGCGACGCTGGCGGAGTTCAACGGGTACGGTGAACCAAGGTGGAAAAAAACATAGGTTAGAGCGTCAACCACGCATAAACACGCGTAAAGAATTAAAAGTTTTCCTATAAAAGAGCGAATGAATTGAAAAATACAGGTTACCTGAAAATTCCTACCCACCCTATGTTTTGACCCTTAGATTACAGCTTCAACGCATCTAATCCCCCGTCCTAACCTGACGAACGGGCCCGGCCGGAAAACTTTTAATTCTTTACGCGTGTTTATACGTGTGGTTCTTCGTATCGCTATTTTTTTCTCACAAAAAAAAATTATACCTAGGTCTCGTCCATCTATCTTCACCGATAAATAAATGAAACCTCGGTCTAAAAAAAACTCCAAACCGCAATCTCAGCCACGGCCCTGCTAGGGTTTCAGAGGGAAGATCGCCGATGTCGACAGCTCCCAGAGGTGCCCCTTCCGTGGCCACGGCATGCACTCTCCTCAACTCCTACACGCATCAGGCTACTCGATCCATGCAAGGCGATCTTGATATGTGAAGCGCATGGAAGCGGGAAGAGATCCAAGAACCGCGTCATCCAACTTGCAGGCCACCTCTACCAAAATAAAAGGATAATAAAATAATGAAAATTTAAGCTAAAAAATAGAAAATTAATACGATATCTTCTACCCACATGCGTGCCGCACGTGCATGTTGACTAGTATATATAATATTTTTTCTTTCTTCCTTCATTTCTTACTTAGTTTACTTTTCACCCTTTTCTCCCTACCGGCCTTATCTTCATCTCAAATCTCCACTCCATGCACAAGGCACAGCGCGTCAACGCCTTGTGGCTTATCTTCTTCCACCACACGCACTTACTCCGCCCACGCCTAGGTTCGTTGAGCTGCTATGCATCTAAACGTATACTATAGTTAAATACATAGTAAAACTATGTATCCTACTATAAAAGAGCGAGTTTTTCTTGAGAGAATATCCCTGCGTAATAACCGTTCGATCTAGACTTCGTGCTATATGAGCCCTCCGTCATACGTGATCTTACATCTTACATGTAAGACTTGGAAACTAAGCCAAACAGCCATGATTTTCGCAGACCAAGTTTTCCTATATATCTCTACTATGTGTTACGACTGTTTCAAACGGTTTTGTAGAAAAGTTCAAAGCCCAGATTAGTTTATCTCAAAGGGACCTCGTCGGAAATGAACTTCTCTGTTCTCCCCTGCAATTTCACCTGGAAGTTTTTTTTTTACAACACCTGGATGTTGGAACTCCTCCGTTTCCTCTCTTCTCAAAGAGAACCAGAGCATGCCCAAACTTTCTTAGCAAACAGAATATCTTACAGGATCTCAACCTCACAAAATCTAGGAGCACTAGCTATAGGAATAATATTTTTGCAGATCATCATACCGATCGATCACCAACTAATCAAGCGAAGGAATTGAAAAATACCTGTTACCTGATAAAATCCTACCCACCCTATGTTTTGACCTTTAGATCGTAGATCCAACGTATCTAATTTTCCGTCCTCATCTGACGAACAGGTCCGGCCGGAAAACTTTTAATTCTTTATGTGTGTTTATGCGTGGTTGGCGCTCTAACCCGTGTTTTTTTCTACCTTGGTCCACCGTACCCGTTGTTGCACACCTAAAAAGGCTCTACGGGAATAGTCCACGAGCAGAACTACAGGTTATAGAAAACGACGGACTGGACAAGGATTGACTGAAAAAAAATATCCTATGAAACTACCGGACTCTGGACAATACTCAACCCGGAAAAAAAAACTACCGGCACAAAAAGAAAACAGGTTAAAAAAAACTACGATCTACAATTGGACTGTCTAACGCCCTGAATAAATTCTCTATTATATACTCCCTTCATGTTGATAAAAGAAGTCGTTTTGGACAAGATTTGAGTCAAATATTGGGAATCTAAATCAAGAATAACTTTTAATTTATTGAGTTTCAAACTATGAAAACCACATTAATAGATTTGTCTTGAAAAATACTTTCATAAAAGTATACAAATATCACTTTTAGATAAATATTTTTATGTTTTAGCCCTTAGATCATATATCCAACGCATCTAATCTCCTGTCCTAACCTAACAAACGGGCCTGGCCGGAAAACTTTTAATTCTTTACACGTGTTTATGTTGTGTTTCCTCATATCTCTATTTTTTCACACCAAAAAGAATACCCAACCCACCTATACGTTACGAACAATATCGATTAATTAGTGTCATATGCACACACGTATATTGATTTTTGGTGTACGTACGTAATGCATCAGGGCTGCGACGCCTCGATTCTTCTGGACGACCTATACATCAAACGTCGGACTACTCAATTCTATTTAACAAACAAAAAACGTAAAAATACCCAACCGACTCCTCAATTCTATTTAACAAACAAAAAACGTACACACCTATACAAAATCCCGCCTATACCTCCCAGTATCATCGGATATACAAAACCCCGCCTATACCTCCCAGTATCATCGGACTCCCGGTGTCCTGTTCTCTTTGCTTTCGTGTTTCTCCCTTTAGCCATCCATGTTTATAATTAAAAAAAACCAATCTACTACACGTCCTTAGAAGCTCTACTTTAATCTCCGATCACAACTATAGTTGTTGTGCTTTGAATCACGTTGGATTTCATCACAGATGGAGCTATTCTACTTTGATCTCCATTGGTCTCCGTTGAAGTTGGAGTATATCACTGTTGTAGTTATTCTACTTTCATCTCCGCTGGAGTTCATCATAGGTGGCTCTTCTACTTTAATCTCCATACATCACAGGTGGCGACCGTTACTCTATCCAAGCTACGCAACATCCCAGACAGCTGTCCACATACAACAGTTGATGTCTATATTAGTCTTCAAAAGCCCATTGAAGAAGTGCTAACTAATATTTTAAAACACATCTGGTTTTCAATTGTCGTTAAACCAATTGCCAATGGAAGGACATACTAACATGCAGCAAGGTAATTTGCATTTTAGTAATTTTAAAAATATTAGATAATAGTGTTCATCTTATGTTGATTGTCGCTCGCTTGACATTTTCAGCTGGTCACGAACAACGCGAACGCAAAAACCAAGGATTTTAAATATAGATTTTTATATATGATCATGCTCTGCTTTTCCATCATATGTGCTATATAAATCCGAGTTCTAAATATTGTGACGCATCATACAACTTCAAAATTATATTTTCTTTTCTATAATATAACATCATCTATCACAAATAAACCATGTCAATTTTCATACCACCATTAGTCTATTATTGACATAGACACTTTACATGGCCCCACCGTTTAGACGGGAAGAGACAAAATCATGGCTACTTTTTATATCCTATAATATTTTTTATATATAATATTAAAATGTAAAATGTCAAGTGTCACAAATATAAGCACGTGCGTGTGGCATTATTGAATTGAATTAAATTAAGTTATTAAATTTTTTCTTTTGAGTAATACGGAATACAAGCTCAGATTTGGCCTTCGGTAGTCCATCCAATCCAAGGATCAGGAGATGTACTGGACCCACCATCACTTCCTTTTTCATTCATCACTGCTTGCTATATTTCGAGCGGCTACACAGTAACTTTATATGGTCGGATACACCGCGAAGCCGGAGAGCAGATCAAGCGCCAGATGCGGGACCAGCGATGGGAAGGCCTGGCTGCGGTACCGGTGGGTTGAGTATTTTTTTGTGTGAAAAAAAATAGCGATTCGAGGAAACACAGCATAAACACGCGTAAAGAATTAAAAGTTTTCCGGCCGCACCTGTTTGAGATCAAAGTAGAATAGCTCCATCTATGATGAAATCCAACGTGATTCAAAGCACAACAACTATAGTTGTGATCGGAGATTAAAGTAGAGCTTCTAAGGATGTGTAGTAGATTGGTTTTTTTAATTATAAACATGGATGGCTCAAGGGAGAAACACGAAAGCAAAGAGGACAGGACACCGGGAGTCCGATGATACTGGGAGGTATAGGCGGGGTTTTGTGATCGCCACCTCCGACGTGGCGCGCAACCACAGCGTGGGCACGGAGGACATGCTCACGGGGCTCTGGCTCAGGATCGGGAACTAGGGGAAGAACCGCTCCAACGCCAAGCCGGCCATCCACGACTACCTCAACCCGGTGCCCGTGGACCAGTGCGAGCAGGAGTTCATGCCAAGCACCATCGGCGTGCACAGGCTCAAGAGCAACCCGAGGTGGGCGGAGGCGCTCAAGTACTTCAACTTCATGGCAGGGCTCAAGCCGTCCAAGTTCTACAAGATCGACTAACACCTAGCCTCTCCTATCTACTACTGTAAGTAGTAGGGTAATAAGTAATTTTCTTTATTCTGTTCTTGATATTTTAATTCCAATCTACGTGATACTTTCTCAATTGAACTCATCTTATCCTAGTATTTTCAAGTTTATTTGAAACTAACATTTTTTCCATTATTTGGAACTATGTTGAAGTGCTAGTGGACCGTTATCTAGCTTGGATGCGTGGTAGATTGAATATTTATATCTATACATATATATTAAATATTGAAAAGATAAATACATATGAGAAAATGCTATGGACCAAATATCTTCACCGATAAATAAATGAAACCTCGGTCTAAAACAAACTCCAAACCGCAATCTCAGCCACAACCCTGCTAGGGTTTCAGAGGGAAGATCGCCGATGTCGACAGCTCCCAGAGGTGCCCCTTCCGTGGCCACGGCATGCACTCTCCTCAACTCCTACACGCGTCAGGCTACTCGATCCATGCAAGGCGATCTTTGTCCAGTCCGTCGTTTTCTATAACCTGTAGTTCTGCTCGTGGACTATTCCCGTAGAGCCTTTTTAGGTGTGCAACAACGGGTACGGTGGACTAAGGTAGAAAAAAACACGGGTTAGAGCGCCAACCACGCATAAACACACGTAAAGAATTAAAAAAATTTCGGCCGGACACCTCATCTGATGTCTCCCATATCCAACCCAGTTGCGTTCTACAGATCCTTAGCACTTCACCCAGGTGCCTGCATTAGAGCCAAATATTCAGCGAAACACCTTTTGATGTTGCTTGGCCTGGTTGGTGTGGAGCCAAAGTGAATTCTACAAAAGTACAAACTAATCAACAAAAGTTGTAGGACCACTGATTTCCAAATTTCATACTGTACTACCCACACATAAGGCTGGATACCTTATGTTGGCAACTTAGGAAAAAAAATTCAGGCTATGGTTTTGGTGACGTTTTAACTAATGCTTAATTACTGTGTGGAAAACTTTATGGTTTAGTTATAGAAATGTTTACTATTTTTCTCAATGATGTCAGTAGGTAACGTGGTTTCCTTGTCAACCTGCACATGCACAGATGATTTGATTAGGCATGACCCAATCACCTGAAATCTTAGATGACCATGACTGTGACATTTCACTGTTCAGTTATGACTTAAGCAGCACAGTTATAGTGCCACAGCCACATGTCTGTCTTAATTTTTCTAGAGCTCCAATCTTCAGAGTGCAACTTGAGGCTGGTACATTTAGCACAGTCCAAACAGTAACCAAGAACAGTATACAAAGTAAAAAATGGAAAATGCAGTCACAAAATCATTTACTTTGAGAAATAAAATTAATGGTGCAACCATGCAAGGCAAAATGGAAATATCATGAAAGCTACTTATCTATATGACATTAGTGAAACACGGTGTGGATAGTTAGTAAGAAATGATGTGAATGACTTGCATGTTAAGATAGAACTTGTAGTGATGTTTGAAAAAATATAAAATATATAGATATAGATAAAGGTTGTGCAGAAATCTAGTGGAGTTTTACCACCAAACTTCTCAAGCTACAGTACATTTTGTTTTATCAGTATACGAACTTCAATCAAAGCAATTTATCTCACATACAAAGGGTTTTGTCTTTTTGGTATAAAATAGCTGGTTGGAAGTTGGAACAACCAGATTGTTGTTCAAAATCAAGAAAAAAAAATCGAATGCATGTTCGTAGGTTGAAACACAAACAAACTGAGCTTTGGCATATCTCCTTGTGAGCATCGGAGGCTGCTGATTGAAATCTCGAGGTCTCCATATCATTGTGCGTAGGTGATGTTGCCTAGCAGACAGAAGCCATCGTCACGTGATATCGAGATCTGCCGTTGATTTCTTGTGCTCACCTCTAATGCGTTGATTTGATCACCGAAGGAAGCCAAGAAAGCCTTCAGCGAGGCATCCCGCTCACCAGACTTCCCAAGCAATTGAAAAATACAGGTTACCTGAAAATTCCTACCCACCCTATGTTTTAAACCTTAGATCATAGATCTAACGCATCTAATCTCCCGTCCTAACCTGACAAACGGACCCGGCCGGAAAACTTTTAATTCTTTTACGCGCTGCGCCTACTGCCTCCCCGCGCACCGCGACCACCACGTCGTGCAGGTAGGTCTCAGCTAAACCATCTAGAGCCACACGTGTTATCTAATTAACATGGGCTTTCAGTGCTCGTCTGGGCTTTGGGCTGAATCAAACGTTATTGGACGGCAAGAGAAAGTCCTGGCCTCCACGCACGTGAGTACGGGCAACGGGTACGGTGAACCAAGGTGGAAAAAAACACGGGTTAGAGCGTCAACCACGCATAAACACGCGTAAAGAATTAAAAGTTTTCCGGCTGGGTCCGTTTGTCAGGTTAGGACGGGGAATTAGATGCGTTAGATCTATGATCTAAGGGCTTCATGGCCCCACTTGCTCTGGTGCATGAATACACGGCTGCTCACTGGAAGTCTGCATGTCGCTGCATGCATGCAATTGATTCCTAGCTCTCTCGGTGTCCTAAGCTTGCTAGCTACTACACTTGTTGACGAGTGGATCGCAGCGCTTGCAAGTATGCAAATCTGGGTACATTGTCCAAACTTTTTCACCAACTAAACAACCCCTTTCTTTCTTCTGAATCTCACATCACCAAAAAAAAAACTGAAGGTTCTTGCCTGCGCTGATCAAACATGACGGCACCATCAGGCATCCAATCGCTCCAGATCTCCCCTGCCCTATTTTGCAGTATGCCAACGACACTCTTATCCGGCTACCAGCTGATCGTCTGCAGGTCCTGCGCCTTAGACAACGGCTGGATCAATTTGCTGAGGCAACTGGGCTTAAGATAAACTACTCAAAGAGCACCATGGTTCCCATGAACACCTCAACCCAGCTGCGAGGCTGAAATATTTAATACAAAATTGCTAAAAATTATTCGGAAAGGATAACATTTGTCCACCTCCACCACACCCAATTCAGCATAAGCTTTATTATTTCTACACAAATTTATTATTTTTTGCCAACATAAGGAAACTAAAGCACATAAATCATTATAATAAATGAAGAAATTTTGGTTAGAATTACATGTGCAAACATATTTTTCACAGGCAGAGGATAAAGTTATGAATGTAACAAAATTAATTTCACATTATTTGGATGTATAATTATTTTCCTCCTGATTTCCACAAATTTCTGGATGGATTAGTACAGATGCGTAAGTTCTATTAGCTTGTGCTGTTCATCTTTTGGCCGTAACAGCAAACACAGAGAGAATGAAAGGAAACCGGGCGGCGAGCATGCACCGGTGGCTGCGTCCCTGTTTGCCAACGCAAGCGACGTCGTCCAAGCGTGGCCGCTGGGGCCGCGTCACCGGGAGAGAGCGACGATGGGCTGCCGTCAGCGCCGCCCCGTCACGTGAAGGTACTGGCTACTTACGATTTGGAATGGATAGAGTATAGTCTAGAGTTTTAAGGGGTGTTTTGCACGGCTCCTCTGTGATACATATCTACCATTATTAGAAATTAGAAAGAACATAAAGCAAGCATCCACCTATATCTTTTTTATGAAAAAGTAATTATAAGCAACCCTTTAACCAAATGTCTAACCTCTCTACCTCAACCAGGCATGCAATCATTTCTAACCTTGACCTTTTTTCAATGCTAAAACTATAATTCCCCTTTATGATTATACCTTCAGTACTGCAAATATATCCCTTGCTAGTCGGCAAAAGGTATCATTTTTCATTGCTTGCTAAATCATCTCCAGGTCAAGCGGCCTAATACACTTTTGCAAAGTTGCAAAAGGAACAAAATCAGCTTCTTTTCCTACCTAAGATCATAATAACCAAAAAGAGGATAATGTTTAGTGCAGGTGATGGTGAGCGTGGCGAGCCCGAGCCCGAACCCGATGGTGCGGTCGGAGGAGGACCTGGGCCCGCCGTGGCTGCGGCCGCTGCTGGGCACGAGCTTCTTCGTGCCGTGCCGGCTGCACCCGGAGCTGAGCAAGAACGAGTGCAACCTCTTCTGCCTCGGCTGCACCGGCGACGCCCTCTGCGCCTACTGCCTCCCCTCGCACCGCGACCACCACGTCGTGCAGGTAGGTCTCAGCTAAACCATCTAGAGCCATATGTGTTATCTAATTAACATGGGCTTTCAGTGCTCGTCTGGGCTTTGGGCTGAACCAAACGTTATTGGACGGCAAGAGAAAGTCCTGGCCTCCACGCACACGAGTACGGGCAACGGGTACGGTGAACCAAGGTGGAAAAAAACACGGGTTAGAGCGTCAACCACGCATAAACACGCGTAAAGAATTAAAAGTTTTCCGGCCGGGTCCATTTGTCAGGTTAGGACGGGGAATTAGATGCGTTGGATCTATGATCTAAGGGCTAAAATATAGGGTGGGTAGGATTTTGTCAGGTAACAGGTATTTTTCAATTCCTTCGCTCTTTTATAGTATAGATATATTTTACTGATTTAACAAATGAGCGAAACTATTTTATCAATTTTTATTAAATCGCTCTAGGTTTCCCAGCGGAGTGGCTTCACCAGCTGAATAAAAAAAATCTACTTCGGTGAAGGAGAGTCGTAGGGGGAATTTGAGAAGGGATTCTTGCTACAGATTTGTGCACTCCAACTCTAACAAGACTCAAACACAGAACAAACTCGAGAGCACCGACACACTTCTACAAACAATTCTAAATGGATGCAACGATTTGTTAGCGGGTTAGACTCGGGTTTGACCTAAAAGCTACATGCTTCACATAATTGTAGGAAAAAATTTAAAAAGCTTGCATTTTCGGTTGCTCAAAAACCCGGGTTGTTACACATGCCGAAATTACCTATCTGATCGGTAATTCCCAAGTCGACCAGGTGGTGTAGAATTATGTCGTTGAGATTGTACGAGCACCAAGCAATGAAGTTCCTCTGCCGGGATCGGATTTTACATACCGTGCGTTCTGTTTGCACACAATTGGCCCCATTCGGCTGTGCTGATAAGCCGGCTGGAAAACACTGTTGGCTAATTTGTTGTGAGAAAAAATACTGTTCCGACTGAAAAAACAAGCTGAAAAGTACGAATTATAAGCCGGATGAATATGGCCAATGTGCTTGTGAACAAGGCGACTCCATATATTTTTTCACTAGAACGAGTGTCTTCGCGGATGGCGCTTAAGATGAAGGGTACTATAGCCTAGCGTAGACCGTTTTGCAAGATTTTATGAGACGTAATTTACAAAGAAGTTTATTATGAATTTATCATACGAACCAAAGGCGTTCTGGTATAGCACCTATATATCAAAATAAATGTGGAGAAATGAAGGGAATTTTGGTTTTATCATAGGATTGCGACTGGTTGGTAAGTGGCGGTGGCTAGGCGAAGCACTAAAAAATATTTTTTTAAAAAGCTAAAAACATTTTTATCTAGTTGCGAAGTACTTACTTTGTTCCAAAATAAATGCACATTTTATTTTTCAAGGAGTCAAACTTAAAAAAACTTTTGAGAGTTTGACATCAACATTTGTATGTCTAAGTAAGTTTATTTGGAGAGTATACTTTATACTCAAATCTAATGATATTTATTGAAGTACTAGTAAAGGTGCACGTGCGACACGCACGTGCTTATATTTGTGACACTTGACATTTTACATTTTAATATTATATATAAAAAATATTATAGGATATAAAAAGTAGCCATGATTTTGTCTCTTCCCGTCTAAACGGTGGGGCCATGTAAAGTGTCTATGTCAATAATAGACTAATGGTGGTATGAAAATTGACATGGTTTATTTGTGATAGATGATGTTATATTATAGAAAAGAAAATATAATTTTGAAGTTGTATGATGCGTCACAATATTTAGAACTCGGATTTATATAGCACATATGATGGAAAAGCAGAGCATGATCATATATAAAAATCTATATTTAAAATCCTTGGTTTTTGCGTTCGCGTTGTTCGTGACCAGCTGAAAATGTCAAGCGAGCGACAATCAACATAAGATGAACACTATTATCTAATATTTTTAAAATTACTAAAATGCAAATTACCTTGCTGCATGTTAGTATGTCCTTCCATTGGCAATTGGTTTAACGACAATTGAAAACCAGATGTGTTTTAAAATATTAGTTAGCACTTCTTCAATGGGCTTTTGAAGACTAATACAAACATCAACTGTTGTATGTGGACAGCTGTCTGGGATGTTGCGTAGCTTGGATAGAGTAACGGTCGCCACCTGTGATGTATGGAGATTAAAGTAGAAGAGCCACCTATGATGAACTCCAGCGGAGATGAAAGTAGAATAACTACAACAGTGATATACTCCAACTTCAACGGAGACCAATGGAGATCAAAGTAGAATAGCTCCATCTGTGATGAAATCCAACGTGATTCAAAGCACAACAACTATAGTTGTGATCGGAGATTAAAGTAGAGCTTCTAAGGACGTGTAGTAGATTGGTTTTTTTTAATTATAAACATGGATGGCTGAAGGGAGAAACACGAAAGCAAAGAGGACAGGACACCGGGAGTCCGATGATACTGGGAGGTATAGGCGGGGTTTTGTATATCCGATGATACTGGGAGGTATAGGCGGGATTTTGTATAGGTGTGTACGTTTTTTGTTTGTTAAATAGAATTGAGGAGTCGGTTGGGTATTTTTTACGTTTTTTTGTTTGTTAAATAGAATTGAGTAGTCCGACGTTTGATGTATAGGTCGTCCAGAAGAATCGAGGCGTCGCAGCCCTGATGCATTACGTATGTACACCAAAAAGTTCCACCTGTCAGCTACGGTAGCAAGCAAACGGCATCACTCGCATCTCCTAGAAGTCATCCCTAGCCTAAAAAAACTTTTGAGAGTTTGACATCAACATTTGTATGTCTAAGTAAGTTTATTTGGAGAGTATACTTTATACTCAAATCTAATGATATTTATTGAAGTACTAGTAAAGGTGCACGTGCGACACGCACGTGCTTATATTTGTGACACTTGACATTTTACATTTTAATATTATATATAAAAAATATTATAGGATATAAAAAGTAGCCATGATTTTGTCTCTTCCCGTCTAAACGGTGGTGCCATGTAAAGTGTCTATGTCAATAATAGACTAATGGTGGTATGAAAATTGACATGGTTTATTTGTGATAGATGATGTTATCGCGTTGAGACGACTGCACTAATAATATATGGTGTATGAAACGGAATGCAGACCTGACTGAGTTTTCTCCTCAAATAGCTTAGGCTGAGCATCAACCAAGCTTGATGCTCAGCCTAAGCTATTTGAGGAGAAAACCTAATGTTTTATACCCACCTAAACTTATGTCCCTTAGATCACACATCCAACACATCTAATCCCCATCATAATTTGACAAATGGGCCCGGACGAAAAATTTTTTAATGTTTATGCGTGTTTATGTAGCCGCATCTCTTTCCCCTCGGTTTTTTTCACCGTCAAATCCTTTACCCGCCCACATGTACCCACGGGACGGCGTCCTCTTGCCAATCTGCATCCACGCCTCCCTTTACCTATTTGTCTCTCTTTCGCAGCGCCGCCAATCGTCCTCCCGTCTCCTCTCCGTCGCACGCTGGGGGACGCTGAACGCCTGCAGTCACTCGGCAACGGAAGACGTACCGGCCGATGCGCTCCTCAACACACCACGTGCGGTGTTGCACCAGCCAGAATGAGTTCCATCTATTTCTTTTTTCTCTCTTTTCGTCTCCGATGCTCCCCGTTTCATTCATGTATTGGTTTCGTCGACTCCGCCCGTCGCTGGCCCACCCGGCCGGTGGCCGGCCACTGCCCCTCGCAGTCATTCGACGGCAGCCTGTCGTCGCTCTCTCCAGGCGATACAGCCTCATCGGGCACCACCACAGCCAGCCGGACACCCTTGGGGAATGCCAGTACCTTCACGTGACGGGGCGGCGCTGACGGCAGCCCATCGTCGCTCTCTCCCGGTGACGCGGCCCCAGCGGCCACGCTTGGACGACGTCGCTTGCGTTGGCAAACAGGGACGCAGCCACCGGTGCATGCTCGCCGCCCGGTTTCCTTTCATTCTCTCTGTGTTTGCTGTTACGGCCAAAAGATGAACAGCACAAGCTAATAGAACTTACGCATCTGTACTAATCCATCCAGAAATTTGTGGAAATCAGGAGGAAAATAATTATACATCCAAATAATGTGAAATTAATTTTGTTACATTCATAACTTTATCCTCTGCCTGTGAAAAATATGTTTGCACATGTAATTCTAACCAAAATTTCTTCATTTATTATAATGATTTATGTGCTTTAGTTTCCTTATGTTGGCAAAAAATAATAAATTTGTGTAGAAATAATAAAGCTTATGCTGAATTGGGTGTGGTGGAGGTGGACACGGAATCTGCATCTGCTGATTGGCAGCGAGAAATTGATGCATTGTATAGATATTACAAGGAGGTTTCTGATCATCAGCATTTTCCAACTGAAATGGAAAATGACTACCGAAATAGAATTGTACATCCAGAATAGACCTAAGAAAACATGATCCCAGACGGATACTTGACATGTTCCCCCTCGCCCAGGTCCGTCGCAAGGGAAGCAAAAGCAATGTTAGATTAAAAAATACAAAAATAAAAGGATAATAAAATAATAACAATTTAAACTAAAAAATGAAAAATTATCAACATATCTTCTACGCACGTGCGTGCCGCACGTGCATGCACGTGCGGCACGCACGTGCGTAGAAGGTATATGTCGTTTTTAGAAATAGATGGAACTCATTCTGGCTGGTGCAACACCGCACGTGGTGTGTTGAGGAGCGCATCCGCCGGTCTTCCATTGCCGAGTGACTGCAGGCGTTCAGCGTCCCCCAGCGTGCGACGGAGAGGAGACGGGAGGACGATTGGCGGCGCTGCGAAAGAGAGAAAAATAGGTAAAGGGAGGCGTGGATGCAGATTGGCAAGAGGACGCCGTCGGGTACTATAGCCTAGCGTAGACCGTTTTGCAAGATTTTATGAGACGTAATTTACAAAGAAGTTTATTATGAATTTATCATACGAACCAAAGGCGTTCTGGTATAGCGCCTATATATCAAAATAAATATTTGTTTTACTGGTTGCCATGTACCTGCGGCACACATGGGTCAAGGCGGCATCTAATTGTTTTTTTTTTTTTTGAAGCAGGCAGCATCTTATTGTTAATAATGTGACACTATGGTCTGCTTAAAATGTTACAGTATATATATTTGTTTTTATAAAGCTTGTATACAGTTAGGGCCTGTTTGGAACTACTCCGCTCCAGATTTTCCAACTCCAGAATACTTTCTAAAAAAACGTACACCACAGGGACACCTCCAAAAGATATGTACACCAATAGGCTAGATTAAAACCATCGATGGTTGCCCTAGCTCGGTCATCGTACTTATGAGCGCCGCTTATCAGAGTGCGCCGTATAGGCGGCCACGAGGGACGGTGGTTGCAGCGTATGCACCCAAACAACGGGGTCCTGGGAGCGGTGGCGCTACGGCATGGGACGGACCTGCTTGGGGTCACGCCGTCAGCCGACAACCGACGGCACCATGAACGTCTACGACACGGACAAGGTAAGGTATCACGTGTGCTGTACTTGCTAGCATTGTTGGTTGTAGTGAATATAAGAGAACATAAGCATGAAAGACGTATGGAGCACTGATTAAAAAATTGACCAACTTATTTTTGAGAGCCGGAGAGAGAGAAGCGACCGTCATCCTTCGGAGGTCGAGGCCTCCATGATCAGGTTCGCGTCCCTGTCTTCTACCTTGCATTGCTTTACAAGATTAGTAAATAATAAATTAATAATATTATACACCTGCAGCAGACCTGTCACGTCCTCTTGTTGTGAAGCTGGATATCTTGTGAAAGTGAAACTATCTAACGACCACGAGTAATGGTTTGGTTCAAGACACTATCCTTTATGTTCGGTGTTCAATGAAAACATGCTCTTTCCTTTTTTTGTCTCCAAAAGAAGAAAATCGTTGCTGCCTAATATTACAATGTAAGCTTCTTGTCATATCTGTAATTATTCAATTATTCATATTCCACGCAACTCAATTTATCTGATTCTAGAGTCACCTTCCGAATTAGTTTGTTAATTTCTCATTGGTGGAAAGGTATATCAGCATGCATTCTGAAGTGATTTTTGGCTAACTTGTTTTTATTAAAAAATGAACGAGATAGGAGGACTACCTCTTGTAACAAAAAGAAGGTGAGCTAAGGTGGATCATTACTGGAATGGTGGTTTTTGCTAATTTGTTTTAGAACTTTGTGAGATTAATCTTTTTAACTTTTTACACTTGCAAGGACCAGTGGTTGGAACCATTACTGTTAATTGACGATTTTATGATGCATCAGGTGATGGTGAGCGTGGCGAGCCCGAGCCCGAACCCGATGGCGCGGTCGGAGGAGGACCTGGGCCCGCCGTGGCTGCGGCCGCTGCTGGGCACGAGCTTCTTCGTGCCGTGCCGGCTGCACCCGGAGCTGAGCAAGAACGAGTGCAACCTCTTCTGCCTCGGCTGCACCGGCGACGCCCTCTGCACCTACTGCCTCCCCGCGCACCGCGACCACCACGTCGTGCAGGTAGGTCTCAGCTAAACCATCTAGAGCCACACGTGTTATCTAATTAACATGGGCTTTCAGTGCTCGTCTGGGCTTTGGGCTGAACCAAACGTTATTGGACGGCAAGAGAAAGTCCTGGCCTCCACGCACGCGAGTACGGGCAACGGGTACGGTGAACCAAGGTGGAAAAAAACACGGGTTAGAGCGTCAACCACGCATAAACACGCGTAAAGAATTAAAAGTTTTCCGGCCGGGTCCATTTGTCAGGTTAGGACGGGGAATTAGATGCGTTGGATGTATGATCTAAGGGCTAAAATATAGGGTGGGTAGGATTTTGTCAGGTAACAGGTATTTTTCAATTCCTTCGCTCTTTTATAGTATAGATAGATTTTACTGATTTAACAAATGAGCGAAACTATTTTATCAATTTTTATTAAATAGCTCTAGGTTTCCCAGCGGAGTGGCTTCACCAGCTGAATAAAAAAAATCTACTTCGGTGAAGGAGAGTCGTACTAGACACACCCTAAAAACGAAGGAAAGGGCGGTTCTTTTTCTGTAGAAAGTTGTGGCAGATTCCATGAGGAGCAGGGCATGTGGTATTAGAGTGACGGCCTAGGCACAGCACGTGGATCAACCGATGAAGAGAATGCAGGCGTATGTTGGTTGTGCAACGTGCTTGGTGCACAGTGAGATGAATAAAAAAATATTATAAGATAAGGGTCGTGTGACCTCATATTACAGTAATCATCACTAATCGAGCGGGATTTGCCTTTTTTATTGATCGTGCGTTGCACAGGGTATATGATTTCTTTGACTGAACTTTCGTATCGGACACGGACACATGGAACAGGTCTTTTCCGTATCGAAACAGAAAGGAGGCGGGCACATAAACTTTGAGTAAAGGATGATTTATATTGGACGCAGACACCAGAGCAAGGATCGAGATTTGGTATCACCGGGTAGATGATGAGTTTTTTAGAGTAGAGATACAAAAATATCTAAGGTAATTTCACTTGGTTTCACTTGCATGTATTTCAATATGTTATACAAAGTTTTGTTTATCATATTTAAGACAAGCGTCCAATAAATTTTTTTTGTTATAATGGCATCTCGGTCCGTCATCCCGTTCTACTGTTCCTCGGTCCCACCCACAGCCCATCTCATGTTCATTTCTATCATGGTAAGACCCTCAATTATAGTTTAGCTATGAAACTTTCGTTGGCGCTGAGCCTAAGCTTGTGCGCGTCACTGACTATTTGGTACGCAAGGATGTGTCACTGCTTTTTGGCCTTTTAAAAGTACAACACAATAGTTATCCTTTTTGGAATCTCATCCCAATTTTCCATGCAAGGGTTAATACTTTGTTGCGCGTGCATTTATAATGGACAGTCATTTAATTTAGATAAAGTTGCCCGATTATAAACCTAATAAAGATTGCTAACTCCAAATACATCCCTTTGCAACGCACAAAAAAAATTACTCGTAAAATTTGTTTTTTGCAACCTTTGCTAAACCAAAACATATTGGGAGGTAAAAAAACAATCAAACCTCCATAAATTTATAGCATGAACAATCATCAACACAATGCCTTCCTTTTCTTTTTGCAAAAGATAGTGCAGAGATATCTAACTGTTGTGGCCACTGGGCAGCATTGTTGCGATGATGCAAAACATTTATTTACCTCAAGCAATAAATCTGGCAGACAAAAATTAAAGATTCATGTATAGTACTATAGACAATAAAGGGTCGGAACGAACACGAGTTCACACCAACGAAGGAAGGACACAAATTTGGTAGTAGAGGATAGACGGAACTAGTAAAAGAAACTCCTCACGCTAGGCTAGTTTTTGTATTAAATTACGGATGCAATATTATTGCAATTTATTCGATCATAACACTAATTGAGAATGCTGTAGATAGCTTAAGCTGCTGTAAAAACCTTATAACTAACTGTAATTCCAAACTACTAGTACTAGTATATTAATGGGCGAGGATCGACGACGCTAGTGATCACATGCATGATGGGGTATGCCCCGTCCCTGGCATCGTTTCTTCGCGGATCCGTGTGCTGGGTGTCGAACTGCTAGAAGAAGTACGGAGACGGGTCCGCGACAGGCTGGTCCTCCCACGACGGCTCAGGGATTGCGGTAGCAGGGAGGCCCATGCCATATAAGGAAAGCGATCCCATCTGGACGTAGGTGTCGTCATCGTCGTCTGCCCCCTCGTCGTCGCCGTCGTCATCATCATCGTCGTCGTCGTCATCGTCATCGCCATCGTCATCATCGTCGTTGTCATCGTCATCGTCATCGGTGGCTCGCAGCCCCTCCTCCTCCACCTCGAATCGCAGCCCCAGCTTGTGGTAGAGCTTCCCAATGATCTTCTCTGCGCTGGCGTTGCAGCCTTCCACCACCACCCGTTGGCCCTGCACTTCAACCTCCACGTCTTCCTCCCCTGCGAATTCGAACGTACACAAAAACAAGAGGGAACGCACGAACGGAGTCAAAATCGACGCGTGAGGAACATGTCCAATATAATGTATAACGAGCTGGTAGTAGTATTAGTATAGAAGACGCGCGTGGCCGGAGCATGCTTATTGCTTGCACGTACCAGCCAACTCCTGGATGGCATTGCGGATATGCGTCTCCCACTCGTCGCACTCGACGCCGATGTAGAGGGTGATGGTCGCCATCGCCGCCGCTTGTCGTCTTTTTGCCGATGCGCCTTTCGCTGATGCCTAGCTAGCTATTGCTATCTAGCTCGAAGCTTGGATGGGCCCGTACATACGGTTGTTGTGTGCATGCATGCATGGCGCAGGGGTGGTATTTATACACAGGACTACAGGAGGGCGATCCAGGTGATCGGCGTACGTTGTGAGGAGTTCACAGGAAACCTTTCTCCTTTTGTTTTTACATTTACTATATGTATATGAATATATAAATGGAAATGGATGGTCTGAAACTCGTAGTAAACCGGGTGGAGAGGGGATAGTTCGGAGTTACCTGCGCCGCCGTCGCCCGCTCTCCTTCCCAAAAAGATATACTTACTATATATCATCGCTGTTTTCACAAGCGCAACAGAGATAGAGTTCTGTACTTGCCGTTTTCAAATGATCGTACTAGATTTGATTGTGTCTGTGCGTGCTGTGCTTTGCTGCTTTCCCTCGCCAGCTGGCTGTGTGCCGTCATGGGGCAAGAACCGCTGCGGAGCGTTACAGGCCTGCTGCAGGCGCAAAGAAGGTAATTAAGGGTGTGTTTGCGTGGACCAACTGG
Organism: Saccharum hybrid cultivar R570; assembly: GCA_038087645.1. Taxonomy (NCBI): domain Eukaryota; kingdom Viridiplantae; phylum Streptophyta; class Magnoliopsida; order Poales; family Poaceae; genus Saccharum; species Saccharum hybrid cultivar. The sequence continues at coordinate 8,320,991 of JAQSUU010000066.1, forward strand.
CCCACTGTGCTCTAGGGGTGCAACTTGGGCTGTTTGTTTGCCTGGACGTGGTTCCCAGCCCGACCCGCATGCCTGTTAAAGCAGCCCTCGGCCAGGCCACGGGGAATGAAAGAATTTTTCGTTTCTCCCGGGGTCGGCTCGAGCGGGCGCTGGGGTGGCAATTTCAGCCTCCACTCAGTTGGCCCCCAGACTAGTGCGTGAGTGGTGAAATCTCCGCGCGTGGCGTCGCTAGGGTTTCGCCCTCCATTTATCCCTTCCCTCCCTCTCCGTGCCGCTTCAGTTGCCCTCGCTCTCTCCACTCTCCTTCCTAGCTCTTTGTTGGTGATTCTTAGCTGATATAGTTTGACTGCTAAATTAATCAAAAATAACAATATTCCATGGTACATTAAGGCAAAATATTATTTTATCTAACAAGTTCCATGAGTTTTGGCGCTCTAGAGTTGTTTTGCAGGATATGTCAAAAATACATGTCAAAAGATATTATATAGCAATATATAGCTCGACGGAAATCAACCATGAAATGGAATTTGAATTTTTATGTTGCAAAGCTGGCTCAAATAAATATTTGGGGCACACCATTGCGAAGAGCTCGTCGAGCCGATCGAAACGAATATATTATTTGATACTCCTTCCATCCCAAATTATAAGACGTTTGACTTTTTTGACACCAAGTTTGACCACTCGTCTTATTCAAAAATCTGTGCAAAATATTAATTTTTTATCGTGGCTTGGTATATTAATAAAAGTTCCTCAAGAATGACTTAAATTTGAGTATGTTTGTACAAATTTTTTGAATAAGACGAGTGGTCAAACTTGGGATCACAAAAGTCAAACGTCTTATAATTTAGGACGGAGGGAGTATATTTGAAGCTTGAATAAAAAGATTTCAATTTTGAGAATTATAAAAAAAGTGTTCAAAATGTCGACGTGCATGTTGCGGCAGCTGCTCTGCTCATTGCCCACAGAAATTTGACAGCACCAGTTGGGCCCCGCTGGAGCCCATGCAGCCAACAGGCCACCGACCGGCAGGGCAGCAGCGTACCGGCGCTGCGGCGTGGAGCACTAATTTGTCGGTGATGAGTGGTGGTGATGGGGAATAGTAGCACTGAGGAGGAGTCCGACAAGGTGGGGGGAAGCGGCAGTCTTTGTAAGCTAAAGTAGGAGCCGTGGGAATACAAATTTGAGTAAAACTTTATAAATACACGTGGGCGACTTGGGCGGTCTTGGAAATTGACGATAGTGGTGTCATCCTGAGTTCCTGACCATCTGGAAGCGATAGTGAAGGCTGGTGGTGGTGGAGGTTACATGTTACGAATATCACCTAACGACGGATGTGACATACAGTCATGAAATCTAAGGTGCTCGGGTCTACCATCACACTACCGGTCGTAGAAAACCGCTACCCCATCACACAAAATAAACATCGCAGCAAAGATAAAGAAGATCTCGAAAAATACATAAGTCACAAACATTTCATATTTCGTCCAAATAAAACATTCATATTCTACGCTAAAAGTTTAGTACATAAAATAAAAATCCTACTATGAGACTAGCTTCAGCGAGATGCGAATGACCATCTGTCGGACCTTCTGCCAAGCTTGTAGTAGGGGCCCTTTCCCATGGGGTGCTTGGTCCGCTGTGTTAATTAAAATATAGTGAGTTCAATTTGTGACAGGAACTATGTAGTAACTTAAAAATTTGAAAGAATGTTGATCACAACAAACATCATCACACAGAGTTATTTCTTCAGTACCTTATCCTTGCATGCTTCCTTGTTAGCCCTATTGGTCGCGTGGCGCTGATCCCTGCAAGCCTTTGCTGTCGCAGTCCCCAACTTCACCAAGCTAATGAATCCAAGAACAGGGGAACATAAGGAAGATAGAATGGTCTGCAGATGAATTCTTTTTTAACGCTATATCTACCATACCAAAAGACATGGCAGGAATGACACGAACTCTTTTACGGTCCATGTCATATGCGATGATTGTTCCATCCTCCCCAGCAAAAAAAAATCAAATTCCATTCTGGGCGAACTGTAATCATTGTATACTCGGAAGCCCAATCCACGCCACCAAATCTAATATTAATCCTTCCAAATAGGATCCGCGTACTGACCGTATGCTTCAATGTCCGATTATTAGTACCATAGTCTTTAAGGATCTGGATTGAAAGCTTGCAATCATTGGGACCAGCAACAGTACATACACACAAGTGACCCTAAGCTTGATGCATGAAGTATCGAAGACCACTAGGCCTATCAATTTTCCTCCATGTGTTTTCCTCCATATCCACAGCAAGTTTCATAGAGTACTCCCAGAGTGCCCTATAATGTGCAGACAACCATTAAGAAACACACTTGGTTGTCTGTAAAATGTCACATCAGTATCCTCACCCCATTCAGATGCCTTATAGATCTATGCTGCAATTTCAGATGTGTAGATCTCCACACCAGCAGACATCCACATACTCAATCACATGGAAGTGTGAGGAGGCTATCAAGTCGAACCCTAAGCGAGCCTTACCAACAGCATGGCCAACATCATGGGTGCTAGGTGGCAGAATTTTAAACTTCTAGGTCCTTGGATTGCAGACGACATAGCGATATCTAGTAGTAGCCCCAAGGCACCAGCATAGGATGAGGCGGTCGCAGCAATCTGAGACAACTACATTATCAGGGTTGAAGGGCAAGAATTCCAAGGAGGGGACGTACACCAGAGACGCTGGTGAAGTTTCAATTACCATTCTCACTATCGTAGAAGAAGCCGGCCACAGTCTGGGGCAACACCTGTCACCTGACGGTTGTCAGAGATGAGGCGCTTCCAGGAGTGACAAACACATTTGCAGGAGAACAAGGAGTGGGCAGAGAGGTGGCGGAGGATCTCTAGAACAACATCCTCTATGAGGTTGGCCAGTGTGTTCCTGTTAATGGGGGCTGCCTCCATTTCGAAGAGCCTGCGATCATCATTGTGCAGTGGGATGAGAGCTTCCTTAGTAATGAGATCACTAAAGAGAAAAATAATCCGACAAAGATCCATCAGTGAAGTGTGAGAGCATACCCTTAATAATGGATCTGGTGGCGGCGCGGCGCGCGGCGTGCAATGGTTCACACAAATTGTGAGAGGAACAATGCGCCGATCGTGCGAGAGGTGGCGTCGCCGCGGCGCGAGGCGTGCAATGTTCACATAAACTGGGAGAGAGGAACAATGTGCCAACCTTAAAGATGGAGAAGTGGAAGTACTACGGAGTAATATTGGTGATGCAACTGTGTTGTGGGTAGTTGGAAAATGAGAAAATAACTCACGCTGAATTTACTACCACCGGTAGACCAAATGTTCGTGTAGGGCCAGCGGCCAGAACGCCTATCCCAGTCGGCTTGGCTTTTCATGCGACAGAGAAAATACCACTGCCGCATCTATTGTTGACCCGTGGATGGTAGAAGTTTCAACGGCCGGTTTTCTTCCCTAGGAGGCCTCCCTATCGGTCCAATCGGCAGTGGAAGTATGACACCAGCGATAGTAAAAGATCAATCTCTGGTAGTGTTTGTACCTCTACGGAGCTGACTCAACTCTTGAGTAATATCTAGGTTCTACTTTGGTAATTCCAAGCTTTCTATTTAACTAAATTCAGTTCTTGCTTTACCTTACTTTCGGGAACTCCGCTCGACCAAGTGCTCTAGTCTATGGTACTAGATTAGTGTAGCAACCGCTAGCATACATGTGGTGTCTAGGCTAGAGTTTACCTGAGTTTATGCCCAATCCCAGGGATAATTGTGGTAGCCCCAGAGGTGATAGCTCTAACTAGGCCCTTGTAATCCACCACGTTTGAATTAGTCTTTCCATAGAACCTATGGCAGCCTTCCCCTGATCACCCCTTCCCAGTCTTTTCGAGGATCATAAAGGTACTGCTACTCCGAAGTAAGTGAGTTTAGTAAGCCTGAACCTTGGTTATCTAGTTTGTCTTGGAAGAACTTTAGAAAGCCCCTCTCTACCCACCAAAAAAACTTTGTCCTTGGTCGACCTTGATCTTTTTTAGTTCACTTCTTGTTCCCCATGGAAATCGATACCGAGGAATACTCTAGGTGAAAGCTACAATGGTATTCGTGCGCTTGCGGATTTATCTGTTTGCGTTAACTAATACAAACACTCTCTCCACTCGCCTTCCTCGCTTCGCCTGGTGGTGTCGACACAGTCGTTGATGCTCCCGGCCATTAGGGTTTGGGAGTTCTCATGCCACCATCGGTCTGCTAGAGGTGGTGGTGGTGTGTCTGCTACATCTCCGGCTCTGGTCCGCCGCCTACTTCGTCTTCTTCGCCTGGTGCTGGTGGTGGTCAGTGTCGTGTGGGCTGCTTCTTCTTCCACTACTCTGGATCTTCTTCCTCCTCTCTGACTCCGGTGCGGTGGTGTTTATTTGCCTGGACCTCTCCGCCTTGCCTCTTCTTCCTATGGTTCTTCGCGCTCGTAGCAAGGTGATATCCCTTCTCCAACCCTAGCTCATGTGGATCTCGTTTATGTGGACCTACTACCGTCCAAATCTTGAGATTTGAGGTGGCTATGTGCAAATCCCTAGCTACCGAGGTGCCATTGACGTTGATGCTCAGTACTTTTAGTGTTTTGTTGGTGATGTTCTTGTCAATTCAGATCTGCTATGTGGTACTTGTTCGGCTAGGGTTTACTGTTCATATGTTCGTGTTGATTCCGTGTACATGTGTTGGATTGCGGTGTTTAATCTAGTCGATGATGCGGTTAGTAGGCTCTGGGGACCTTTTTTAAGAAGTAGCCATTTATGCTACATTCATCCATCTGTATATAAATGCAGTTCATTTTGAGGTTAGCAAAGGCATTCTTGATGACTAATGTCTCTCATACCTTAATGTAGATGGATCCAACTTCCCACCGGTCTGTTATGGCCAGTCAGGGTGCAAGCCGCCTTTGCCGCGACACACACCTGATCATGCGGAAGCCAATGCCGCCACACTCCACCGGGAGAGCCCTACCACACCTCCAAAAGGACTCCTGAGCCACCAGAGCAGACCGGGGATCCTCTGCCTCTGCCTCTGCCGCCGCCGCCGCAAGTCCGGCGGGCACAGATTTGTTTCCACTTGTAGGGGATATCTAATTTTGGTCAACCTGTAGGGCATCCACACAGACAATAGGATACTATAGCAACTCCAAAGAGACATTAACACAACCAGACGTCTAGCGCAATGGTAATTAAAGACATTCCATTCCTTGGTCTAGATCCCTGGTTCGACTTCCAAGTATTAGACTTTTTTGAGAAATTAAACCCCGACGGCACACATGGTACAAGTGACACGCAAGCCGTTAGATCTCATAGGTCGGATGGAGATAGAGAAAGGTCCCACACGTACATGTGACACGTAAGCCGTCAGGTCTCACAGGTCAGATGGAGAATGGTCCCACAGGTACACGTCGGATGGAGAAATGACTGAGCGGAGACTTTTATGACAAATTGTAAGCATCGCGGATGAGTAACTGTAGGTCCCACAGGTACACATTGGATGGAGAAGAGTCCCACAGATACATGTCGGATGGAGAAAGGACCGAGCAGAGACTTTATGACGAATTGCAAGCGTCACGGATGAGTAACTACAAGTCCCACAGATGTACGTCGGATGGAGAAAGCACCGTGTGAAGATTTATGACGATGTGACGTTCATTACAGTTCAAAATTTGTTTGTCACAATGTGTAATTAGTTCAATGGCGAAGCCCTGGTCGTCACAGTTCTAAAGAAGATCGTCACAGATGAGCATGAACAGTCACGTGAGTGATCTGTGACGAAGATGTTCTATGATGTTTTTTTATGATATCTAATTTCGTCATAGATAGGGAGGGTTGGAGGATCATCAACAATAATATATGATGAAACGAAAATTTTCATCGTAGAAAGTGATCTTCTATGACAATTTCGAATTCATTATTAAGATTTTCGTCATAGAAGAGCGTATTTCTACTAGTTGCACAGTCACTGCCCTCCTCCCAAGCTCCACTCATTGCCCCGTTAGGCCATGGTCACTGCCTACGGCCCTCTGTATTGGTCATGACCAGCACCTTCATGAGTCGTGTTGGCCGTGGCCTTGGGCGCCGCGCGCTTGAGGACAGAGCGCCGCTGCTCGCCGTGATGACGAGGCAGAGCGCGGCCCAGAATCCAGGCAAGCGTGTTTGGCCTGCCGTCGTGTCCAGGGCCGGACTCCTCGTAGGTGTGTGAGGCCATGGCTCCAAGCGAGCTTCCCATCGCTGCTGCAGCTAGACTCTAGACGAGCAGCTCAACGAACCTAGGCGTGGGCGGAGTAAGTGTGTGTGGTGGAAGAAGATAAGCCACAAGGCGTTGACGCGCTGTGCCTTGTGCATGGAGTGGAGATTTGAGATGAAGATAAGGCCGGTAGGGAGAAAAGGGTGAAAAGTAAACTAAGTAAGAAATGAAGGAAGAAAGAAAAAATATTATATATATTTTACTGTTTTAACAAATGAGAGAAACTATTTTATCAATCTTTTTTTGAAATAGCTCTAGGTTTCCCAGCGGAGCAGCTTCACCAGCTGAATAAAAAAAATCTACTTCGGTGAAGGAGAGTCGTACTAGACACACCCTAAAAACGAAGGAAAGGGCGGTTCTTGTTCTGTAGAAAGTTGTGGCAGATTCCATGAGGAGCAGGGCATGTGGTATCCATGTCGTAGAGTGACGGCCTAGGCACAGCACCTGGATCAACCGATGAAGAGAAAGCAGGCGTATGTTGGTTGTGCAACGTGCTTGGTGCACGGTGAGATGAATAAGAAAAATATTATAAGATAAGGGTCGTGTGACCTCATATTACAGTAATCATCACTAATCGAGCGGGATTTGCCTTTTTTTAATTGATCGTGCGTTGCACAGGGTATATGATTTCTTTGACTGAACTTTCGTATCGGACGCGGACACATGGATCAGGTCTTTTCCGTATCGAAACAGAAAGGAGGCAGGCGCATAAACTTTGAGTAAAGGATGATTTATATTGGACACGGACACCTGAGCAAGGATCGAGATTTGGTATCACCGGGTAGATGATGAGTTTTGTAGAGTAGAGATACAAAAATTGCTATGGTAATTTCATTTGGTTTCACTTGCATGTACTTCAATATGTTATACATAGTTTTGTTTATCATATTTAAGACATGCGACCAGCATAGCCAATGGCCAGAGGCGGTGGCAGAGAACATGCAGGACCAAGCCCAAGATGACGCACGATGGTTTGGCTCGGTTAACATGCAGAAGCCCATCTCGTGTGTCAGCGGAGGAGATTGGAGAGCGAGTTTTTCTAAGGCTTACCTACCTTGGGAGGTCGGTAATTCCCTCAAGTGGCGCCAATTGAGGATGAATCCCAAAATATTTCTAGGCATCTACCCTCTCCTCCCCACTATAAATAGAGACATTCTCCTCCACTTGTAAACACACCTTTACACTTGAGCATTCCTTTATATTCTCATTGGTAGTGTCCATCTTGGTGGGCACCTAGTTGTAATAAAAAAATAGGGAGAGAGGAGAGGAAGAGAGCAGAGGAGGAGTCGGGCCTGTTGGATCCTCCTTGACTTTTCACTACTACACTCGCACCTTTCACAGTCACATTGTAAACCCTATTGCTGTTCAATTTCAGCCTCGGGACCATCAAATTTTAAGGAGGGAGTAATATGGTATGTATGACATGAATAAACATGATGCATGCACGTTCCGTATGTCCTCTCACCCTAGTAGAATTTTAAAATTCTAACACTAGGCGGTGGCATACATACGCACTCTCATATAGGCGAAACTATCGGTCTACAACGATGCGTTGTTAGTGTACCTGCAGAAAACTCATTTTGGCCCAACAGTTTCCTAATAAAGCATGCAAAGTAAGCAGTAGACTAAATACTTTTCATATATACATCCCCCGATGTATATACTTCAGTATCACAACTACTCGACAAATATACCCACAATTAAGTACTTTCATAAATACATGATTGAACATGTAAGTATGCGAGTAACCACAACTACTCTCCCCTAGAGCGATAGTTGGACGGTCATGCTCTCACAAATCATACTTACCAAGTCGTAGAGGCATTTTGATCCATACATTACCACCTAAGCGGATGGCATCCATATAATATCACGTCGTATGGACGACGAAACAGAGAACAAACAAGAACCCCCAAGTTAGTACTTTAATAAGCCACCTAAGAGTCCTTATTTGGGCTAAGGGATGTTATCACTGGCATACTATAGAAATAATTTTGGATTATTTACACTTGTATGTTTTGTAAGTTGAAAAACACTTTTTCGCAAACAAAAGCTTTTGTTTTTAAATACCTGTACGATGTGTTTAGTGTTGAATTCTGCTCCGATGCTAGTTGTAACAGAACCGTCCAAATACTGCTCTGATTTGTTTAAACATTTTTAAACACTCTGTCAGGTGCTAGGGACTTTAACCCCCCTTGGTCTTATGCTAGTGTCCCCAAGCATATCCTTACTTCCTCTAGAATGCGCACTTGACCCCCCGATTCTCGAATGAACTGTATTACTTGGCTTCGTGGTCGGAACAGCTTATCCGGCCAACTAAGTGTTAGACTACATTCAACATGACTCAAGGACGTACAGCGAATTGGTCCTTAAACGACTCCGACAGGCATAGCTTCGCACCCATGATGTCAAGTGTCTTGCGGCTGTACTATCAAACTCTTGTCCGGTCTCAATTCATTTCTTCAAGCATGGTTCCTTCCCACGATAGCAAATATAGTCAACCATGACCCACTTTAATCTAAAGCTCACAGATGATAGGAAATCACCTGACTTCTACCACACTAAGCAGGGCTAAGCAATAACACGTGCCTAAACTTTAATTTTGATTCAAGTTCGATATCTGGACAAGGATAGATATAATGCAGCAAGTGTTTTCACTCAAATCCTACAACTTAATGCAATAAACAGGTAAAAATACTCAAATGATATGTATACAAAAGTTGGGTTAGCATGCACCGGGGCTTGCCTTTCAGAAAGGATGAAGGGCAATGATCAGGGCACTCAGGTAGCTCGTCTTCGGAAACTCCTTCGCCGGCTACACCTCGGGCTCCTCCGACTGCTCCTGCTCCTCTTCCTGATGTACTCCCTCGAACTCCAGAAGCATCACCCCCTCCGGTACACCTATGCATGGATGCATAGATAAATTTCATGGATGCATAAGCATGAATGCAACATGCTCGGTGAATGCAAATGTGAACTGCAGTAACAACTCAATACTCTACTCAAATCACTTTAACAATACATGCAAATCTCTTCTCCGGTAGAGAAGTACTTACCAAGTCTACGCAACCTAATGTATAGTTGTTCTTCCTCAGTTAAGGACCTAATACCTAAACAATCAACAAGAGCAACATTACTTAAGCTTATTACAATCCTAAACCAATTTCAACAACACAGAAATCTGGACAGCAGCTCGGTTTTTCAACCATAACTGGAGATCTACAAATCCAAATAACATGATACAAGATAATCTATAAAGGTTATAAAATTCTCTACAAATAATTTTCAGACCTCAAGACTTGATTCTAAAGTTTACCTAGTCAAATTCCTAAAGTTCTTGAAATTTATCCTCTCCAAACACAGAGCAGTCATTTCTGGACAGCAACTTCAAACTGCTCCTAAACTACTAGGCCAAATGCCATAAAATTTTGATACAAGCTAGCTTAACAAGTTTACTAAACTTTGATATTCATAAGATTCTTAGAAAGCACTTTCATCAAAGCCTAATCTCAGAATTGCTACCAACTGTCCAAAAGGCCTAGAAATGTGAAAATTAAATATTTATTTATGTGCCAAAAAAACTTTTTGACCAAACCAAAGGTACCACCAGTTTACATATGACACAAAAGCACCAGGAAGTAAGGTATGTTAATCCAAGTTATTTATTTTAATCCCTTTCTTAATTTAATTAATTAATTAAGTGGGAAAATGAACCTATATGCAAACTGCTCAGAAAATTCTACAAAAATTACAGAAACCCTATACACTACCAGGAGGCTACTGTAAAAATTTGAGCTAAAGTTGCAAATAAGAACTCTCTACACAAAATTCATAAGCCAGTAAGGCTGATTCTAGCATAATTAAGAAATCATTTTGAAAAAGTATCAAACAACAGAAACAATATTTTTTCTTGCAATCCTAGGGTACCAGGACACTCTCCACAAAATTTCATGTCATTGGACACATAGAAAAATTACGAAAATTCATTCAAATGTCACCTATTGCATAATGACCAAGGCATAACTTGAAAACTACTCATGTAATGACCTTCAAATTTTTACCAGAGCTAGTATGTACCTAGAATAGCATACTCACCAAATTTCATAATTTTTGGAACGCTAGCACTCAAGTTATAGAATTAACAAGTTTGACTTCATTTCAAAACACCTTTCAAAGGTCTATTTAATTCTTCCAGAATTTAAATAACACATATACATTTTATATTTTTCCTAAATACTACACTTTATACAAAACCTAACAAACTTGGAATCACCCCCAAATGGATCTACCAAATTTGAGATATGGAATTTACAAAATGGCACTCAGATCTGTGAAAATAACAAAAGAAAACAAAAACTAAACCCTACACGCTACTGGGTCGGGCCGCTTACACGCGGCCCACGGATGAAATCCGCCCGCGCCAGCTGACCGCCCGCGTGGCCCGCTCGGCCAACGCGGCCACTTGGCCTGCACGCCCGCGCGGCCCGCTCGACCAACACGGCCAACACAGCCACTTGGCCTGCACGCCCCCGCTTCAGTCGCCCGCTCACGCGCCTGACAACTGGGGCCCGCGGACCAGAGAGAGGGGAGACAGGGGAGGAGAGGCGACGACGAGAGCTCCCCACTGGTGGCAATTCCGGTGAGGCCGAGTGCACTAGCGTGCTCACCTCGACAGTGCGAACCTAGGGGTGAAGCCTAAGGGGACCAGTGTAGCGGCCATGGAGGGTGGCAACGACAATGGCGGCTCACGGCCGTGGCTTGCCAGCTCCGGTGAGCTAGGCGGTGGCGCGGCCCTACCGGCCGACCCCATGAGCATCAGTGGCTCAAGGTGGACACAAAATACCAGAGAAGGGAGATGGTAAGACCCTAGAGGAGCACGGCCATGACAATGGTGGCACTCCGGCGAGAAATGTCCATGGCGGACGGTGGTGGATACGGCAATGCGCCCTTTCCTCTGCGCGATTGGCCCAACTAAGAGGTGGAGGAGGTAGAGAGGTCCAGGACGGAGCGGTTGGCAGGGTTTAGCAGGCTATGGTGCGGTGGTGAGCTCTCTCGGCTGTGGCGGGGCTTGCGGTGGCGCTCACTCATCGAAGAAGGCCGCGAGGGGGGAAGAAGGAGAGAGTGAAGGGAGAGGCGAGCGGGGAATGGCGTGGTGGCCTTGAGGGACATCACGGACTGACCGGTCAGGCCACGGTCGGTGTACAGATGCCATAGCACGACCACGTGGCAGCACTGATCTGTGGTCGGTCGGCCACCGAGCTCCAACTGAAGTCTGAATCGAAGCCGATGGAGATGAGTGACAGGCGAACTTTGATGCTCTAGAGCTCCCAAACTAGGCCGATTTAGTGAAAACTGTAACTAGCAAAGTTGTAGAGGGATATGAGATCTACAAGTTTGTAAATAGGATCTCAAGCTGGTTCGGCACGGTTCGAGAGTTACATGGCTCCAAAGTAGGGTACATCAAAACTGTTTTCTGCCTTTCACTTAACCAAATTTACTAAGTCCCAAAACAGCCACCTCTATTGACTTGTGGGCCATTTTTTAGGGTGTTATGACCATTTTCATGAGATGTCCATATTACAACTTTTTTTTCTCTATAAAATTCTCCACAACTTTGTTTAAGGGTGCACCTCCATGCAAGATCTCTAAGCTAGACTTTTTAAACAGTCAAACGAAAGCATCCTAGAGGTCAAAACCTATTCAACATCACTTAGGAGGGTAATTTGGTCATTTTGGTCAACATGAACATTGCTCCACTAATTACCCTATGTGTAATTAAGGTTTTATAGGACATAATTAACTACTGTACACATTGGTTACACATAATTCCAAATGTCACATAATTTGAAACAAGCAAGACAAGCATTTCCACTAAAATGTTTCACTACCATGTTGCATATGTTTCATGCCCATGTTGCAACAATTAAACTTATCATTTATACTAACAACATTTCCATGTTTCAAAGTATGAGGCACCCATGTTACATCTACATGTTGTACCACTCACATTTCATAAGCTAACAATTATGAAATAAGCATATTGGAGTATGTTGCATACTCATGTTTCAAGCAAAACAAAGGCATAAATGAGATGAATGATGCTCATGCTTATGAAATGCAAGTGCAATTATGGAAGCCAAACACCTGGGGTGTTACATCAGCAATCACCGTCCCCTTGAGCGGTGCACCAGGCGTCATCTGGTACAGCGGGAGTGCGCGCACCATCAACGGTGCCACACTCCTCGCGTAGTACGCCCCGATGGCATCGCTCACCTTTACACCGTTCTCCTTTAAGATCTTGATGGCGGCTTGGTGGATCGGTATTGCACCCATAAGCGATCAATTGTTCAACTAACCTAGTATATTTGTCAATATACTCCCACGCTGACCCTGACTAATATATGTGGAAGAGCTAGCGGATTAGAAGAGCATGCTGATCCTTGCCAAAACGCTCCATGATAGCCCGACAGAAGAATTCCCAAGTGCATGTACATATCTGGTCCTCCATAGATTGGAACCAGCGAGCCGCGGCTGCTATCATGTGCATGGTGGCGACCTTCACCCAGTAGTGGTGAGGCACGGTGTACATCTCAAAGTAATCCAAACAACGACCTAGCCACAATTTTGGTTCTCTCCATCAAACGGTGGGAAATTCATCTTGGGTATGTGTTCATGAGTCCCCTCCCCATGCCAATTATAATCACCAACCCCATCCCCATGCCAAGTGCGACGCGGAAAGCCATGACCCCCACCCGAACCACAGGGAACACCCTCTATGAGAGCTGAACCAGAGTAAGAGCGAAGGAGCTTGGGTTTAGGGTCAGGATTGGGTGGGATGAGCGTACCCTTGACCAGGGATTGAGTTGGAAACTCGAATCCCCGGTGGCTTGATTCCTCACAGTGCCCTATCGGGCTGAATTTGGTCCAGCCAGCAAGAATCATCGCCGCAAACACCTTTTGAGGCGGCGGTAGGACACCGGAAGGCATGGCCAGCACGACGTTGAGGACAGAGCGGCTCATGGACTTGCACAAGGTGGTCATCTCCTCCTGCAATGTCTCCACCATCTCATCCGTCTTCCAAATCGTGTCCACCTCCACACGCTACTCCTCCATGGTCACGTCCATCTTTGAGCACCAAGTGTCGAACGCCTTGGCGGCGTCCTCCAAGGAGGCAACACGCTTGCCGATGGAGTTCTCCAACAAATCCATGCGGGAGGTGAGGTTCAACTGCACGGATCAGAGTTCATCGAGGATGAGCTTGGTGCTGGGATCCATGGCGCCTAACTGCTTGCGTAGCCAGTGAAGTGGTCGTGGAAGATCTCATGGGGCTCTAGTGGAATTCTCCGGCGATTGTATTCTTCACCGACCAGGCCAACCTTGGCATGGACTTATGAGTTCACACGCTCGTCACCAAAGTCAAGAGCAGCGATCGATCAACCGTCGAGGATTACAATCTCAGATCAAGGTGAAGAAGTGCGCACGAATCAGCCGAGGAAAGCAGCTCCGATACCAATTTGTTACAATCCAGGATAACTCTATAGAATTTGGGAAAGGTAGAAACAAATCGGAGTTTATAAAGAGAAGCAAAGCAGCAAGTCTGGTTCAGAAGAGTGCTTGCAGAAGGGGCAAGTAATTTGTTACAATACGCATCCAAGATGCCTTTCTCTCCCAAACCTATTACATTTATATCTAAGCACTCGATCTATCATGCCATGGTCCAGTCGTTCCTAGTGACACGCGGGTTGGGCGCCCTTGGCCTGTTGGAATGCCTCGGCTGCAGCCCAGGCCCATTAGCTTCTTTAGAGTCTTGTGCCGGACAATAAACAGTAGCAGCTGTAGTCGTAACACGTTATAGGCCTGCTGCAGGTGCAAAGAAGGTATGTCATGCCAGAAAAGGAAGCAACTTGGCAAGGTAATTTGAAGCTTTTGGCATTGGCAGGTACATATACATACAATACATATACATGAGTATATAATGAAACAAACCAACAAATGAGGAGCGTGGGCCAATGGACCAAGAAGCCCTACCAGCGCTACTATGGACCAGAATGAGTCGGCAGGTGGATTCAGCCCATTTACCAGTGCGGCCGACATTGCCTTCTCAACTCAAGGCTTCCTTTCTGATTCTGGACAATGCGATCGGCGAACGGCGGCTAGCTGTAGGTCAAGGACTCCGAGGTACTCCTCCACTTCCATCACCTTAGACCACCTTAGGCCTCGTTCAGCAACACCTGATAGGTGCCGGACCAAGTTTGGATCCTGGCCAGGAATGAGTTGATCCATGGCGCTCACTCATTCCCTGCCCTGTAACCATTCCGGGCCTATCACTAATCCCTGCTTCCACCATGTGTTGTTCGGTTAGCCAGGATCTAAGGTTCATTTCTGCGATCTTACTGGCACTACTAGACATATGAGGTGTTGCTTGGGCACTGAACCAGCTATATTGCAAATACATCTCATGAAATACATTGTAGCAAAAAAAACCTCACGAGCTCACGGTTGTAAGATTACATAGTACTAAAAATTTACATGAGAATAACATAGATCTGTAAGTCCCATGGAAGAACATGCACCCTTCAGAACTCTTCCCATATATAGTGGTTGAAGAATTTATATGGTCCATATCACTGACCACCTAACAAACAAAATTCAAGGTATTGAAGCTTTGGAAGGAGTCTTCTACTTATTGTATCCAATAGTAATCTCTTGTTTCCATAAGATCACATCTGGCACAAATCTTAGACTAAATAGGTATAAAATGAAAGGGTTCTACTCAGCAACTTGATCGAGGCAGAAACATTCTGGGCAAATAAATGAAGCAAATTTATCCTTGTACTACTTCAGTATCCTTAGGTTCTCCAAAACCTAAAACAGGAACATTGGACATGCAAGTGTCAATGAGCATGAACAACTGAACCAAAGATAAATTTTTAGAAACTGAAAAATAGCTAAAAACAACATGCTAGAATTAAAATTATTTTTATTTTATTTATATTGTCAACAAATAATATCATGTATATTGCCAAGTATAGAAAAATAGACACATGAAGCCACTGCCTACTAAACTAAAGAATCAGTCATATATCAACATTATACAAAACTTTGTATTGACATGAAAGTATCAATTTTAGGAACAAACTAAAGAATGGACAGTTACTAAGCTAGCACCTCCCTACAGTAAGCTAGCACTGGGGTTATCACAACCAGTACTCATGTTTAGAAATGAGATTATCAGTCAGCACCCATCCAAGAAACCAGGGTTGCTTTAGAGCAAATGATGTCTCACAAAGATCATCAAAGTTAAAATTTACTGAACGTCTGAACTGAACAGTACAGCACCAGCACAAACATTGCATCCATTTGGCATGAACTTCAAATTATACATGAATGCAATGCTGCTATGCTAGTCAGTACATCTAGTAAATCTACTAGCTTGGTTTGGTAGGCCAGTAATTGCAGTCAGGAGAGCTTGAATGGCTACAAAACTGTTGTGCAAGTCCAGGGACTAAAACAAGGTGTGGCCGTATCATGCACTGCTCTGAAACTCTTCAGCTAGAAGGCCATGATCATCTCAAGCAAATGAAACCTAAACCATAGTTTAATCTATCAAGGGACTCTCACAAGTTACCGTGGATGAAGACCTAGAGTACCTAATTAAATGGTCAAACCGACAGAGTTTAGCCAAAGACATTAAGATCGGCACCCATGTGAGCACATGAACATGACAATTCTTTTCTTCCATATTTGCAGAACACATAACTAATGACTTGGATCTAAAACACTAGGCATGAAGAAGCACATATTAGACAGCAAATGCCTAGAGAAAGAAAACATCAAGTTTTTAGCAGTTAAGTAGACTGACCTGTTAGGCCATCTCATTTTTTAGCCAAATCAAAGTTGATTCTTGATCTAGTTCACAACCAGTTAGGAAGGCTTCTCTATTCTCTTTGCTTTTGATGAACACAGAAAATGCCTTTGCCTTCTCTTCCTTTATCACTTCTATTGTGCTCAAAACAGAAGTACATCTTTTGATAGAGAAGTCATTGCCTTGAGCAACCTCGTTTTCTTTGGCTTGATCCTCCTTTTCTTTGGCTAGGTCCACAGACTCATCTTGTACTTGCTTAGTCCTCATGTCTAGGTATCTCCCCATCATTTCTTCAATCCTTTTAGCCTTGTTCTTAGGTCGCTTTTTTTGCTTCTCATGTTTTTGCTTGATGTAGTGGTTCTTTGCTGCTCGCTTCTTTCAACATCTATGACCACATTTTCTTGATCTCGCTGTCCACTTCTTTCAACAACAGCCTCACTCGTTTGCATCTTAGTTACTGAATCATCTTCATCTAGTACCTCATGAGCCTCAAGGCTGTCCAAGTCATCTACATCATGAATTTGTATAAGTGGCGCTTCCTCTTGAGGTGGCTCAAGGGTGGTGACATTATAAGTACCTTCAGCCAAGTGACCTACACGAACATGATAACAACGAAATAGCTATAGAAAGTGGTCTTTTCTCAGATGAAATTCAAGTATTACTATTGCTGCTCTATATTATAAAGTGGTCTTGCCTGAGAACAACAACAGACCTAGGACAAAAGATGACAAGCATTACTATATAATCTCTTCAGGTCCTCTCCAGACTCGAGTACTGTTGATGTGGAACCCATAGGGTCCCCCAGCGATGTGACTATGAGTCATGGGCCCTAGCCTGGCCCACAGACAGAAGCAGGAAGAGGTACAACCACCACTGTATCGAATTCGAGTAGAATGGGCCAAACTAGCTGGATTCCTATAGAAAGTAACTTCTGAATTTAGTTCAAGACACCTTCTTTAGATTCGACTAGGATTGTAACCACACCACAGCCACCTCTATTGATATAAAGAGAGGTTGTGGGCACCCCGGTAACGAGAGACAACACAACACAATCAATCCAACGCAAGGGCTAACGCCGACTGGACGTAAGGTTATTACTCGATCACGATCGAGGGCCTGAACCAGTATAAATCGACTGTCTCTACGTTCACCATCGAGTTCTAGCACACGCTGAAGCCCAAACAACTGTCCAGGGTACCCACGTGGTAGGCTATCGGTGGCCAAACACTGATAGCTAGCACGCCAGGTAGGGGCTTACAGCGCAATAGCGATCAAGAGCTCTATAGGTTTTGACAACATGATCTTCTCAAAGGGATCAATCTTCATCTTCGGATCGTGGGTTTGTGAGGCGGATGACAAGGGAAACCTCCAAGGATGTCTCGTCGAAACTCTAGAAGCCTACGAGGAACTCACTCTTCCAACGAAGCTTACCAAAGATCTCGCCGAAAGGCTTACAGTGTCCGAATCGACTCGAACCTAGACGACAAACAAACTCGATTTGATATCTGGATTGGATTCCCCCTCGGAGTCCTATCTGGGTTCTGTTAAAGACAAGCCAAGTTCTTTTCCAATTGGACTCCAGAACATGGCATCAACTCTACAAGAGATCAATTCGAATCTATTTTAGGTTTCTTCCAATAAGTTGAGTCGCCACTCAATTGGACTTAACAACATGGCAAAGACATATCAAGATTTACTCAAAAACACGGCTGGCTGAGTGCGGAGGCCACATCTTCCTAGGGCACAGGAAGGCTTCATATTAACCGTAACATCTAAAGATTGCCTAGTCCACTGGCCGGGTACTTGTGCCCTAAATGGCAATGCCTGACTAGTTGAAGAAGATATCACTCTACCCTACCAAGAAGGTAGTGCGCTCCAAGATGCCAATGGTCCAACTG
The DNA here is from genome assembly GCA_038087645.1 of Saccharum hybrid cultivar R570. NCBI lineage: Eukaryota > Viridiplantae > Streptophyta > Magnoliopsida > Poales > Poaceae > Saccharum > Saccharum hybrid cultivar. The sequence goes on from JAQSUU010000066.1 coordinate 8,339,025, forward strand.
AAGTCATCAACAACTATAGCAATGCGAACCTAGTGCCAGGCCAAGAGGCCTTTATGATTCAACGGCCACAACCGATACAGCCTATAGCACCCGATGTCAGATCTTCAGATGATTCAGAACCAAATATATCGCCTAACGCTGTCGAGTACGATGGCGAATCTGAGGGCTAGAGACGAGCTAGAGAAAGAAGGAACAAACTAAAAGAAGGCCGCAATCGTCGTGCTAGGCAGCGAAAAGTGAAGGGAAATGGGGATGCTACGCTAGCCGGAAAACAAAATTTTTCGACCCCATAAACCAGGAACTGCTGCTAGTTATAGGTTACGGGATTACCACTAGACGCGCAGGTGCAGCGGAAGCGACTCGATGTAGTCGAACGCGTCGTAGCAGTGTCGTGCAGTTGCGTGGTCGTCCGTCACATCCACCCTCCGCTCATGTATCGTCCCTCTCGTGCGATTCGTCCTTGTGCTCCAGATGCAGCACCTCCAAGGTATCCCACACGTACGGGGAGGAAGCGTTGCGCCTCCAGACTGCTAGGTCCGCGAGGAACAGTAGGCGTGAGCGTGGGGAGGGTGACGGCGGCGGCTGCTCAATGGCGTGATCCCTGGCCGCGCCCCCCTCCCTCTCTTATATAGGCGCCTCTAATCAGCCCCAAACTGGAGGCCCAATTAGAAAACCCTAAGCCTAGTCAAATTCGGGTCCAACCCGAATTGGGCTTCCAACCCCTTAAGCGTGCGACCCTATGGGTTCATGTACAAATAGACGCGGCCCGAGTACTCCTACTCGGCCATTAGTTGATAGCGGTCTCTAGCAAGACGTGTCAACTCCTATGTTTACACAAAGATCATATCAGACGAACCACCACAAATCATATACATGTCATTCCGTTTGCCACACGATATTTGGTCCAACTCATAGGTTAACACTTAACCTAAGCACGGCCATGCATTTGTTGATCCAATCATTAGAGTGTTCCATTGATATCTCTCTCACATAGAGAGGGGCAAATTCCATCTTGATTGTCTATGTCTCACAGCATGTTTCTTGACAAACCCGAAGACCACCTTTATAACTACCCAGTTACGGAGTAGCGTTTGATAATCTCTAAGTAGGTCATTTCACATCTTGAGTACATACAATAATCTCAGGTTTGAGGACATAATGTACATGATGTGAATCGAGACAATAACAACATCTCGTGTTGGGTCAGTCCAGCCTACATGTCACACATGTGCCCACATTATTAGTTTGACATCTCTATGTCTATGACTTGTGAAACATAGTCACAACTAATAATGTGTTGATCTAATATTCATGTGCGTCCTAACATGAACTCCGATCAGGGACCATTCTACAATAACCATACAAGTAAAAGAGTTTCACAAACAATTCACATAATTGCTAATCGATACAAGTTGTCTTTAATGGATATTCAATGGACTCATAAAATGTCATGGATACAAGGCAATACAATCATCTCTATGATAACCTCTAGGGCATACTCCCAACAATCTCCCACTTGCACTAGAGTTAATCTCGAAGATATCTAATACCCATAGCTCTCACGTGCGCCTCATGCTTAGGCTGTGGAAGAGCCTTTGTCAAAGGATCTGCAACATTTGAATCCGTGTGTATCTTGCACATCTTGATCTCATCTTGTCTAATAAACTCTCGAATGAGATGAAATTTCCGCAGTACATGTTTGTTCTTTTGGTGATTCCTTGGCTCTTTAGCCTGCGCTATCGCCCCATTATTATCACAATATAGATTCAATGGGCTAGATGCATCAGGAAACACACCAAGTTCAATGAGGAACCTCCTCATCCAAACACCTTCCTTTGCAGCTCCAGAGGCTGCAATGTACTCGGCTTCTGCTGTAGAATCAGTCACCGTCTCCTTCTTGGAACTTTTCCAACTAACAGCACCACCATTTATTGTGAACACAAAACCTGATTGAGATTGTGAATCATCCGTGTCAGTTTGGAAGCTAGCATCGGTGTAACCATTTACAACGAGCTCCTCCTCACCTCCATAGACTAGGAACACATCTCTAGTCCTTCTCAAGTACTTAAGGATGTTTTTGACAAATGTCCAGTGACTCTCACTTGGATCAGCTTGGTATCTGCTCGCAACACTTAGAGCATATGAGACATCTGGGCGAGTACATATCATGGCATACATGATAGAACCAATAGCCGAGGCATATGGAACCTTACTCATGCGCTCCCGCTCTTCAGCTGTCGAAGGACACTGTTTTTCACTGAAGCGCATACCATGTGACATAGGCAAGAACCCTTTCTTGGACTGCTCCATGTTGAACCGTTTCAACACCTTGTCAATGTACATATCTTGGCTTAAACCTATAAGCCTCTTTGATCTATCTCTATAGATTTTTATGCCCAAAATGTATGTTGCTTCTCCTAAATCCTTCATAGAAAAAGTATTATTCAGTGAAGTCTTTACAGATTGCAACATAGGAATGTCATTTCCAATCAATAGTATGTCATCCACATACAAGATTAGAAATACTACAGCGCTCCCACTTTCCTTCTTGTAAACACAAGGTTCTTCGTCATTCTGACGGAAGCCAAACCCTTTGACTACCTCATCAAAACGAATATTCCAACTCCGAGATGCTTGCTTTAACCCATAAATAGATTTCTTAAGCTTGGATATTTTTCCAGCATTGTTAGGATCAACAAAACCTTCAGGCTGTATCATATACACGTCCTCTTCCAAATTTCCATTTAGAAAGGTTGTTTTAACATCCATCTGCCAAATCTCATAATCGAAATAAGCAGCTATTGCTAGAATGATTCGGATAGATTTAAGCATCGCTACCGGCGAGAAAGTCTCGTCGTAGTCAATTCCTTGAACTTGCCGAAAACCCTTTGCAACAAGTCGAGCTTTATAGACGTGAACGTTTCCATCCATATCCATTTTCTTTTTATAGATCCATTTGCTCTCTATGGGTCTAACCCCATCAGGCGGATCAACCAAGTTCCAAACTTGATTTTCACTCATGAAATCTATCTCGGATCTCATGGCACTTTGCCATTTCTCGGAATCTGGGTCCATCATTGCTTCCGCGTATGTCGCAAGTTCGTCATCGTCTAACAATAACAAATCACCACGTAATGCACGGATTCTAGCTGACCTTTGTGGTTGTGGCAGTGTCTCTATTGCCATAGGTATGTCAACATGTTCTGCTACATTAGCATCACTCGTGGAATCATTTCCTATTGGTTCATCCTGAACTTCTTCAAGATACACCTTCTGTCCACTTTTCTCTCTTTTGAGAAACTCTTTCTCTAAGAAAGCACCGTTTCTAGCAACAAACACTTTGCCCTCTGATCGGTTATAGAAATAATACCCTAAAGTTTCCTTCGGATATCCCACGAAAAAGCACTTGTCCGACTTGGGTGTTAGTTTATCTGTTATAAGTCGTTTGACATAAACTTCACAGCCCCAAATTTTTAGAAAAGACAAACTGGGACTCTTACGAGTCCACATCTCATATGGTGTCTTAACTACGGACTTAGACGGTACCCAATTCAGTGTGAAAGCGGTTGTTTCTAGAGCGTATCCCCAAAATGATAAAGGAAGGTCCGACTGGCTCATCATAGACCGAACCATGTCCAACAAAGTCCGATTACGTCGCTCGGACACGCCGTTCCTCTGTTCCAGGTGGCGTAAGCTATGGAACAATTTCGCAACTCTTTAGATGATTGCTAAACTCGTGGCTCAAATATTCGCCTCCACGATCGGATCGCAAGGCCTTAATTTTCTTGCCACGTTGATTCTCTACTTCATTCTGAAATTCTTTGAACTTTTCAAAAGTCTCAGACTTATGTTTCACTAGGTAGCGTGCCCGTGCGTTGCTACGGGACAACTAAATTTTTAACTAAAAATATACGGATCGCATGATAAGATAACAATATTGTAAAATTACACAGCGAGGTGGTGGTTGAATTTGATGATTACCTAGTCTATGGTGATCACTTTGATGCCATTCTTGTTCAGCACTATATTCCACTGCCACTATGTTCATTTCCTTCTAAGAGAGTATAGAGCTTGATATTCTCATGAGTCATGTCACTGCCATCAAGCTATGTCATGCTTCACCCTAGCCCTGAAAATATGTAGTATATAACTATGTCACGCATGATCAAGTTCCATAGCAACATCATTCTACTAAGTCATGATCTAGGCTATCTAAATTCTGGTGCCAAATTGATTGTTCTAAGCACTATCTAAGTTCTCCAGCAGTTTTCTCAAAATATCAGACCTCATTTACAGTCAAAGGATTATATAACTATGTCACGCATGATCAAGTTCCATAACAACATCATTCTACTAAATCATGATCCAGGCTATCTAAATTCTGGTGCCAAATCGATTGTTCTAAGCATTGTCTAAATTTTCCAGCAGTTTTCTCAAAATATCAGACCTCATTTATAGTCAAAGGATTTATAGAACATAACTTATTTAAGTAAACACTAAAATCTTCTGAATCCATTGTTTACTTTTGATTCAGGAGAACAAATAAGTTTCAAATATTTTCAAATAAACTCTTGGATCAAAGCCAAGCGGATTTTTGCATCTTCTTGAATCTTTGTGATTATCTCTTTCGGGGGACACTGAGATGAATCTTGTCTGTCCTACCATTTTTAACCAGAAATAATATCAGTATAGAGTTGTACTTTGTACAGTATATTTCAAACAACAATAAAGTCTGAAGATGTTAATTAAATTGGTACTTCTTGGCTCCTTGCTGGTACCTGGAACTCAGTTTCCTAATTTCTGTCTAGAGATCATTTCCTTACTTGGTGACAGCAGACACCATAGCAACTAAAATAGCCTGACACGAGCAAAATAGACTTTCAAACTTATGGTTGTTGAGAAGAGAATCAAAAACATTTTCAGTCCTTCAGTTAAATTTGCCGAAGAATGTTCTTCATGGACTTCAAAATGATCTCCAGGTCCTTAAGCATTGGCACCTTTTGCTAAGTCATTAGCATAAATCTCACACCTGGAAACAGCCTCATGAGGAAATGCAGGGAAAGGCTACGTACAAAAGACCGAAGTGGTCGGACCCTTTCCCGAACCCTGCGCAAGCGGGAGCTACGTGCACTGGGGCTGCCCTTATTAGCATAAATCTCACAAAGTTTATCATAGTTTACAAAAGGCTTCATATACAAAGCTGCTGCTCCAGGTCGATTCTGCAATACAATTATGTAGTAATGAGCAAAAATCATAGCAACTACATAAAAACCAAAGACTTGTGCGAGCATGAATAGATATCACTTTCATAGATCATATCATTCAAATTCTTAGTTTGACTTGCTGGGTCAAACCTACACGGCTCTCTAATCATCTGTGACCACAGCTTTCTAATAAAAATGATTCAGCGATGTGTAAGGCCATCAAAAGTTCCATCCTGGGTCGTGTCATTTTTTTGTTAGCTCATTAGTAGAATGTCTCTCGTGGGTGGACGTTGGACCATTATCTATAATATAAATTTCAGTAAGTTCACATGTGTGGAAATTTGGTTGGATGGAAGTGCAAATGCAGAATCAAGCACTCCGTCAAGGAACTCGTAAACAGGGATATAGAATGAAATTGCAATGACAAAGCATAAATAGTACCTCAGTACTGCTGTCGGGTTGGGAGGCGTCACCCTAAACCCTGAACATCTCTAAAACACATGTGTCATCAGTGAGCTTGTCTAAAGTAGCTTCAAGATTATGTTCAGGATATGGAACAGAGTGTCACTGTCCTTGAAGCCTACAGTTTTGGCCAGTTGTACTACATGGAAGTAGGACATTACATCCTTCTCAATATTTCTGAGAAGGCAGACTTCACCTCCATAATAATATAAGTTAGTGGTCCTTCCTGTGAAAAAGCACCCCTATAGTGCATCAAGATGTTGACACACCCTGGAGCCATCAAGATATCTAGTTAATAGGAAATCTTATATCGTTAAATTAACACAGCTAATGCAGAACCAAGACAAAGTTAACGCACAAACCTAAATAATATGACTTCCCCCCTTATTTTTCCTGCACGTAGATCTCCTGCACAACAGCACAACCCGGCACTACTGCGGCACGATTGAATGATTACATGTGTACAGACCTCCTAATCCTAAATGCAGGGAATGTATGCAAGCTAAATATTTAATTTTCCCCAATCTTGCTGCTCACAGAACTGTCAAGTAGGCCAAGGAAGGAACAAATTCAGGTACACGAACTATCAAGAAAGAAATGCGGGAACCACGGTCATATATCAAACATTCGAACTTAGAAATCACTGGCAAAAAATGCAATAATGTACAACGTGCACACGAACCAATAGAGAGGAAAATATAGGGTGTAGCTGGTTATGCAACAGAGGCAGGCAAGAATGCAGGACCACCTTGATATGCATCAGCTCAGAGCTATGAATATGATAATTCAATCAAAGAGAGGCTGGTCTGTTGCCGGATCTACAAAAGTGGCTAGAAACACTGCAAAAATGATGTTCCTCTGCATCAGTACAAGATTATTTTCCACAACTGGTATGAGCCTAGGCACTTTTTTCTTTTTCTTTTTTTTTTGCCAACCAGAATACCTGGGGATGCAATAAACTTGCGAGACCTACCACCACTCCCAAGTCCCAACAAGGCACTCTGATTCGTCACAATCCATTGAGTGTAATCCTGTGGAATGTGTAAATTTGTTCAATATTACTGCCAGGGGTTCTATAGAATGAAGAAATCTTGCACAGATCTGTGAGAAAGCAACTGACCTTCCAAGCGGGCACATGTACGAGTTGAAGAACCGCGGGCGCGGATCCACTAAAGGGCATTGAGTGTGCACATGTATGACTAACAATCTTTGAAAGGGGTCAAAGTTGTAGGCATAATACTTGTATACACTTGTAGATCAGACCCAAATACCAAATGAAAGGGGAAGAGAAGGGGTGGGCATACCTGTTGTGTGCTCGTCACCGTATAACTCCTGGCGTCAGCGGGCAGGTCGTGGAGGCGGCGGGGAGGGTGTGGACGGCGGGGCATCTGGTAGCGGCAATGGAGACCTTAGCGCCTGGGGAAGGTCTTGCAGGCGGCGGCGTCGAGCCGTCTGGGCGCCCGACAACGTGGACATGGCGGCGCGTCCAACTGCAGCACCGGAGACCTAAGCGCCAGGCGTGATGGGACGTGGAGACGGTGGCGCGAGCGTCGAAGCGCGCTGGGATTGCGGGGGCCACGGCAGCTCGGGTGCAATGGGGAGGAAGAGGAGGCTGCGGTGTGGGCGAGCGAAGGGAGAGGGCGCGATCGGCGAGGGGCACGGGGGCGTGATCGGAGGACGCAATCTCACAAGCGCAATTGGAGGATTGGGAGCGGATCTCTGGCGGGCGTGGGATTGCAGTCGCAGGGCGGCAGGGCGACGGAGTGAAGTTTTTGTCGCACGAAGAAATCGCGCCGTGCCCTGGCGACTGCTGCTCCCGATCGCAGAGGACGTCACGGGGGTGGTTGAGCAGTGATTGCGGCTTTCCGTTTTTAGAGCGACGCGCGTGTGGCCGGGAGGCAGGGATCGTAGGGGAGAGGGAGCGACGCACGAAGCGAATGTCGCACCAAACGACGGTCTTACTTTTGTTCTTTTTAGTTGTAGGAGATTAAGTAGACATAGCCATATCTACTAAAATCATCAATGAAGGTAATGAAGTATTGAAATCCACCTCTAGCTATCGTGCTCATTGGTCCACATACATCAGTATATACAAGTTCCAACAAGTCTGCCGCCCTCTCAGGAAAACCTGTGAAAGGCGTCTTGGTCATCTTTCCCATTAAGCAAGCCTCACACGTCTCGTATGATTCAAAATCAAACGAAGTTAGAAGCCTATCAGAATGAAGCCTCTTCATGCGATTCTCACTTATATGACCTAAACGACAATGCCACATATAAGTAGGACTTAACTCATTAAGCCGAGGCCTTTTAGCATTAACATTATAGACAAGTGCATCATCAAGATTTAAAATAAATATCCCATTCACAATGGATGCAAAAGCCACAAACATGTCATTCTTAGAGATCACACAACCATTGTCTTTACTCGCAAATGAATAACCATCCTTCATCAAACATGAAGGTGACACAATGTTTCGACTTATACTAGGAACATAATAACAATTATTCAATTCCAAAATAAATCCTGACGGCAGGTGGAGTTGCATCATCCCGACGTTCAACGCAGCAACTCTTGCATTATTGCCCACGCGGAGATCAACTTCTCCTTTTCCCATGCTTCTACTTCTTATCATTCCCTGCATCATATTGCAAATATGAGCAACCGATCCGGTATCAAATACCCCAGAATTAATATAAGAGTTAGCGAGGAAAATGTCCGTAATGTGAACAACAAGTGTATGAGCAACGGTAGTACCTTTACCACCATCCTTCTTTAAGGACTCCAAATACAGCTTGCAGTTCCTCTTCCAGTGACCTTTACCCTTACAATGAAAGCACTCTTCATCAGCAGATGGTCCAGTCTTGGGCGCAGGTGGGTTTGGCTTAGAGGTCTCACCTTTGGCCTTGCCCTTGCCCATTTGCTTCCTCCAAGCATTGCCCTTCTTCTTAAAGTTAGGCTTGTTTTGGACCGCCAGCACATGGCTAGTGCCAGCACCTTTCTTGATGTCAGCCTCTGCTGTTTTGAGCATGCCACACAATTCATTCAAGCCCTTCTCCGCCCCATGCATATGGTAGTTCGAAACGAAGTTTCCATAGCTGGGCGGAAGAGACGCGAGAATGAAATCAGTAGCCAACTCTTGGCCAATTGGGAAGCCTAGCTTCTCCAACCTCTGAGTGTAACCAACCATTTTGATCACATGTGGCCCAACTGTTGCGCCCTCTGCTAGCTTTGTTTCATCAAAAGCCTTTGAGACATTGAACCTTTTCAGTCCTGGCTTGAGTCTGGAACATATCATTGAGCGCCACGATCATATCGTACGCTGCATGGTTGTTGTCGAACTGCATCTGCAGATCTGGTTCCATACAAGCAAGCATAAGGCAACTCACTTCAAGATCAGCATCACATGCTCTCTTATAAGCGTTTTTCTCAGCAGCAGGTGCATTGTCAGCAGGCTCTTCAGGTAATGGGGTGTCTAGAATTTCTTCCTTTTTCTCAGCCCTGAGAACAATTCTCAGGTTGCGGATCCAATCCGCATAGTTTGTTCCATTCAACTTATCTTTCTCAAGAATTGAATGCAAAGTAAATGGTTGATTGCTAGGCGCCATTTATCTACAACAAAAGTAATGCAAAATACTAAGACAAAGTATCCAAGACAGAGTAAATCATATTAAAATCTTAATAGAATCTACTCCCACTAAAATCAATATCCCTCAATTGAAACTTAGTGATTCAAGACCCACAACTAACAAGTCTACTAGTGAGCTTTAGCATCACCGCTAGAAGACATAGTAGATCGGTAAGCAACTCTTTGCTAATCATATCACATATGACTCTTGTTGTTGGGTAGCATCTCTATGCTGTGGTGCCCAACTCCTTATGCTCCAAGGTCCCTAACCATTAGGATGACCTTGTTCAAGTAACCAACCCTTCTGCAGTAAGTATCTGATACGAACCTGCCTAGTCAAGGAAAACCAGTGGCACCCTAATTTCATAGACCCACCACCGATTGTACAAGACACATGATAGTGCAAGGTTTGGGGAAGCATATAACTTAAACATTGCTGAGGGATCGTTCTACTTCACTATCGCATATGTAGACAAAAACATTATCACGTGAAAGTAGAACATAATAATAAGAACGGCATTATGACATATATGACTTGGTATAGCCCATTGTCACTTTGGGGATCTCCATCTCCATCAATCTGTACATCATGATGATCTCCATCTCCATGATCCATGTATGCCGTCCATCAATGATGAATCCACCAAGACTATCTATCACAAACGCAAGGCAATGAAGTAATATTACACAGTCGCGGATAGGATCATCACAGTTTGGCACGCAGGCCATTACATCAAGTTGACAATATCTATGTGGCTCTAGCCATATTGTCATACTCATGACATGCAAGCCATGAATTAATTTAATACATGCATCACATGCACATAAGGGCTATACCAGTCATGAATTCCTGCAAAACAGAGTTAACCGATTCCGACGTCTAAACTTAAAACGTCCAGAACACCATCTTCCTGGCCTTTTTTCGCAAATCTAATTTCGGCGAACCTGACGAAGCGGGGGAGAATCGGATGTAAAATTTTCTGTATATCAATTTTGATATAAAATTCGTCTCAATCCGAGTTCGTATGCAAAAGTTATGGCCATTTTATCGAACAGCACTTTTCCTACACCTCGGCCCCGGTAGTAGATCCAATCTACAGCCGCCGCGCATCATATGCGCTCGGCACTTGACCTAGGTTCGATTCAATCAATCTGATTGATCTCCATCTCGCCATAACTGGGTTTACATGTATCACTTAACTCGGATGGCGGAATTCCGACCGGTACGAATAGATCGTTACAAGACCAACACAGCAAGATCACGAACCATGATCAGAGACTCATCTACAACCATGCATATCTCCATATGCATACAACCGAACCTATAACGAAGCAGCTACGGCTCCGATACCACTAAAGGGATATGGGGATGCTACGCTAGCCGGAAAACAAAATTTTTCGACCCCATAAACCAGGAACTACTGCTAGTTATAGGTTACGGGATTACCACTACACGCGCAGGTGCAGCGGAAGTGACTCGATGTAGTCGAACGCGTCGTAGCAGTGCCGTGCAGTCGCGTGGTCATCCGTCACGTCCACCCTCCGCACGTGTATCGTCCCTCTCGTGCGGTTCGTCCTTGTGCTCCAGATGCAGCACCTCCAAGGTATCCCACACGTACGGGGAGGAAGCGTTGCGCCTCCGGACTGCTAGGTCCGCGAGGAACAGTAGGCGTGAGCGTGGGGAGGGTGATGGTGGCGGCTGCTCAATGGCGTGATCCCTAGCCGCGCCCCCCTCCCTCTCTTATATAGGCGCCTCTAATCAGCCCCAAACTGGAGGCCCAATTAGAAAACCCTAAGCCTAGTCAAATTCGGGTCCAACCCGAATTGGGCTTCCAACCCCTTAAGCGTGCGACCCTATGGGTTCATGTACAAATAGACGCGGCCCGAGTACTCCTACTCGGCCATTAGTTGATAGCGGTCTCTAGCAAGATGTGTCAACTCCTATGTCTACACAATGATCATATCAGACGAACCACCACAAACCATATACATGTCATTCCTTTTGCCACATGATATTTGGTCCAACTCATAGGTTAACACTTAACCTAAGCACGGCCATGCATTTGTTGATCCAATCATTAGAGTGTTCCATTGATATCTCTCTCACATAGAGAGGGGCAAATTCCATCTTGATTGTCTATGTCTCACAGCATGTTTCTTGACAAACCCAAAGACCACCTTTATAACTACCCAGTTACGGAGTAGCATTTGATAATCTCTAAGTAGGTCATTTCACATCTTGAGTACATACAACAATCTCAGGTTTGAGGACATAACGTACATGATGTGAATCGAGACAATAACAACATCTCGTGTTGGGTCAGTCCAGCCTACATGTCACACATGTGCCCACATTATTAGTTTGACATCTCTATGTGTCAACTAATAATGTGTTGATCTAATATTCATGTGCGTCCTAACATGAACTCCGATCAGGGACCATTCTACAATAACCATACAAGTAAAAGAGTTTCACAAACAATTCACATAATTGCTAATCGATACAAGTTGTCTTTAATGGATATTCAATGGACTCATAAAATGTCATGGATACAAGGCAATACAATCATCTCTATGATAACCTCTAGGGCATACTTCCAACAAAAAGAAGCATAGGACGCATACAAGATGGAGCTGGTCGAGTACTACAAGAAAAATCAGAGAAAGAAGCCAAAGAAAGGCATGTAGCCAGAGTACATGCAGCTCCTTACGATAAAATACGGGAAGCACTAGAAGAACTCCAAGCAATCTCGCATCCCAATGAGGAACAAGAACAACTCCGAGAAGTTCTCCGAACAACAGTTCCGAGGGCGCATGGCAGAAGAACTCATTCCATACTTCCTGCTGGAACAGTGTCACATGAACAAGACATGCAAAGTCAAAGAAGGTTTGCCTTCGAAAGACTAGGACCAAACGGGAGCCAGAATCAAGAGAAAAGGAGAGACAACACCCGAAGTAATCAAGTCGAGCGTCCGAGAGAAGAAAGGAGCAGAGCATCTCACCGTTCATCCCCACGGTTTATTCCTAGGCTAAATAACAACTGACAGGAAGAGGGAGCTGAGTTAGAACACAGAGAAGTCAGAATGCACGATAGGTTTCCCTGTTTTTCAAGGCGACTTGCTTCAGTACGGCTGCCACACAAGTTCAAGCCGTCAAACCACTCCAAATATGACAGGAAGACCGAACCAAAGCAATGGCTCAGAATCTACTCGCAATCAATCGAACTAGCCAGTGGAGATGATGATATCAAGGCATTATTCTTTTCTATGGCCCTAGAGAACGTGCCCCTCCAATGGTTCAATAAATTGAACCCGGGGTCAATCAGAGGCTGGGAGGACTTGCAAAGAGCCTTCTGCGAAAACTTCGCGGGCATCATTACCCACCCTATCACTCATGCAGAGCTAAAAGGACTCAAGCAAAAGGAAGGTGAAAGCCTTAGAGATTATTATCGACATTTTGGTAAATTACGTGCTCAGGTACATGACATCACCGAACGAGAAGTGATTGAAGCCTTTTCCCACAGAATGATGGCTAAGTGGCAATTTCAAGATTTTTGCAAAGAAAACCCAAGAAATAATGAAGAGTACAGACGCGTGGTAGAAAAAATGATTATGGCTGAAGAAAAGACAAGGGAAAGATTTTCGGACAGAAACAACCGAGAAAACAACAGAGACAACTCGAATCAGAGAAATTTTCCAAACATGGGACATCCAGACAGGAAGCGCAGACCAGACAACACCGTCACCATGGCCAACAAGACAAAAAAAATCTCAAAATTTAGGGGGTTCAAAGACATCGAGAATATGCACTATATATGGCACCCACAAGGAAATCAAAAAAGGGAGACTGCTTAATCTTAATTGATCGATACGCAAGAAAAGGAAAAAAAGGATAAACAAGAGGATAACAAGAAGAAAGACAAAGACAACACGGAAGACAAATGATTCCAGCAGCCAAAGAGAACGGTTGCAGTAATCTTCTCTGGACTTCTAGGTTCTAGAAGCAAGCACCAAGACAAGTTGGCTCTACGCGGCATCATGGCAACCGAACCAGCCGTCCCAAGGTACCTAAACTGGTCGCAGTACCCAATCTAGTTTTCAAGAGAAGATCAATGGACTAGCATTAGAAATGCCAGCCTATATCTACTAGTCCTAGATCCAACTATAGCAGGGATGACAGTCACCAAAGTTTTGATCAATGGAGGAGCCGGACTCAACATCATATTTTTAGTAACGCTAAGGAAGATGGGGCTAGACTTTGCCGAGTTGATTACCCTAATAGGAATACCCTTCTATGGAATAGTACCCAGCAAAGCTGCCATGCCGCTCGGGCAAATTACTCTACTAGTCACGTTTGGAACACAAGCAAATTACCGAACCGAATTCATTCAGTTTGAAGTTGCAGACTTTGAGACATCATATCATGCCATCCTTAGAAGACCAGCACTTGCAAAGTTCATGGCTATACCTCACTACCCATACTTTCTGCTCAAAATGCTAGAACCACACGGAATACTCTCCCTCCGGGGCAACCTAAAGCGCGCTTTTGATTGTGACATTCAAGCAATCCAGATCGCAGCAAAAGCACAGGCAACCTACAGTAGAGAAGAAATTGCCACAGTCGCTGCACAAATGAACCCGAAAGAGCTAGAGATCCAAGCAAAGAAGCCTTGCATCCTTGCACCACAAAAAGAAGCTGATGTAAAGAAAATTGACCTGGGTACTGGAGATCCTGCGAAGACAGCAACCATCAGTGCTCACCTTTCAGCTAAATAGGAACTCGCGCTCACCAACTTTCTTCGGCACAACAAACATATCTTCGCTTGGAAGCCAGCCGATATGTCAGGTGTCCTAAGAGAGTTGGTTGAGCACAGAATCGATGTCAATGAAGGCTCCAAACCAATCAAGCAACGACTAAGAAGATTTTCACCAGAAAAAAAGGAAGCAATCAAGAAGGAGATTACGAAATTAATGGCAGCCAGATTCATAAGAGAAATTCTTCATCCAGACTGGCTAGTGAATCATGTTCTAGTATAGAAAAAGAACACAGTAGAATGGCGCATGTGCGTTGATTACACAGATCCCAACAAACAATGCCCAAAGGACCCGTTCGGGTTACCGCGAATTCATCAAATTGTCGATTCAACGGTAGGATCTGCTCTGCTATCTTTTCTCGATTGCTATTTAGGCTATCATCAGATCGCGTTAAGAGAAGAAGACCAGAGCAAGACATCTTTCATCACTCCATTTGGTGCCTATTGCTATAAAACCATATCCTTTGGACTCAAGAATTGGTGACAACGTGGAAGCTTATGTCGATGATATAGTAGTAAAGACAAAAAACCCAGACATGCTAATTGAAGACTTGAAACAGACTTTTGAAAATCTAAATAAGTGGAAGTGGAAATTGAACCCAAACAAGTATGTTTTCGGGGTACCATCAGGACAACTACTCAGATTCCTGGTCAGTAATCAAGGAATAGAAGTAAACACTAAGCAAATTCGAGCCATAACAGAAATGGCACCCCCGCGCAGTGTAAAAGACGTACAAAAACTCATAGGAAGCATGGTAGCCCTCAATCGCTTCATTCATGACTCGGCAAAAAAGGACTCCCTTTCTTCAAGCTACTAAAAAAGACAGGCAAGTTTAAGTGGACAGAGGAAGCCAAGGAGGCTTTTGAAAGCCTTAAGGTGTACCTCACCTCATCACCCAAACTCACACCACCTAAGAAGAACGAAGACATGATGTTATACATATCGGCAACATCTATTGTGGTCAGTGCAGCAATTGTGGTGGAAAGAGAAGAAGAAGGGCATGTATACAAAGTACAGCGGCCAGTATACTACATCAGTGAGGTTCTGAAAGACTCAAAAATATGGTACCTGCATGTATAAAAACTATTATAAGCCCTCTTAATCACTTCCTACAAGCTACGACACTACTTCGAAGGCCACAAGATTACCGTAGTAACATATTTCCCTCTCAGAGACATCCTCCACAATAGAGATGTGACAGGACACATATCTAAGTGGGCAGTGGAACACGGAGCTCTAAATATTGATTTCTCTCCTTGAAAAGCAATAAAATCACAAGCTCTCTCAGACTTCGTGGCCGAATGGACAAAAATCCAACAACCAGCGCTAGATGCCCTCCTCGACCATTAGAAGATGTACTTTGACGGATCACTCAAGTTAGGCAGGGTTGGCGCTGGTGTTCTTTTCATATCCCCAAAAGGAAAACAGTTAAATACATACTTTAGATACTATGGCAAGCCACAAACAACGAAGCAGAATATGAAGCACTCATCCATGGGTTAAGGATTGCAACTTCTCTCAGAATCAAGCGGTTACTAGTTTATGGTGATTCAGCTGTGGTCATCAATCAAGTCAACAAAGACTAGGACTACACCAAAAACAACATGGACGCATATTGAGCTGAAGTACAAAAACTCAAGAAAAATTTCCAAGGACTAGAAATCCTGCATGTCCAACGAGATTCAAACATTGCAACAGACGTTCTCGCCAAGCTAGGATCGGACAGAGCGAAGCTCCCACCAAGTGTGTTTGTAGAGGAGTTGCCATCACCCTCCATAAAACAACCCGGTGAGATAACCTCTGAGCCACCAGCACCAACAACCCAGATCATGGTAATCACCAGATCATGGACTCAAGACTTCATCGACTACATCAAAGAAAACAAACTACCAACTAATAAGGAAGAGGCCACCAGGATAATCAGAAGAAACAAGAATTACATCCTTGTAAGCGAAAACCTCTACAGAAGAGCCACATCATTATGAGTACTTCTTAAATGTATCTCAAAAGAAGAAGGAAAAGAAATTCTAGAAGAAATCCACTCAGGTTGCTGTGGCAACCATGCAGCCTCAAGGACTCTGGTGGGCAAAACTTTCCGTACCGGTTTCTATTGGCCAACAGCTTTGAAAGATGCAGAAGAACTAGTCAGATAGTGCAAAGGGTGCCAAATGTTCGCAAGGTAAGCTCACGTACCAGCTCACGAGCTAATTTGTATCCCTCCCGCCTAACCGTTCGCATGCTAGGGGCTAAACCAAGTAGGACTACTCAAAAAGGCCAAAGGTGGATTTAAGTACATCTTCGTCGCAATCGACAAATTCACCAAGTGGATCGAGTATAAACCGCTCGTAAAATACAGCGCAGCAAAAGCAGTCGAGTTCATCCAAGACATTATGCACTACTTTGGGATACCCAACCTCATCATCATAGATTTGGGTTCCCCTTTTACAGCTATCGAGTTCAGAAACTAGCCACAAGATTGCGGCATCAATATAGATTATGCATCAATTGCACACCATGAGGCCAATGGACAAGTAAAAAGAGCCAACAGACTTATACTAGCTAGATTGAAACCACGATTATATGAAGAACTAGAAGATTATGGCTCCAAATGGATTGAAGAATTACCCAAAGTAGTATGGGGGTTCTGCACTCAAGTAAGCCGAGCAACTGGATACTCACCTTTCTTTCTAGTATATGGATCAGAAGTCGTGCTACTAGCAGATTTGATCTAGACATCCCTAAAAATCGATTAATATGATGAGAGAGAAGCAAAACACACCCAAAGATTAGAGCTTGATAGTTGTTGGGCATTCTTAACGTCATTACCAAAAGTAGACTTAGTTTTCTAATTCTGATAACGGCGCCAAAAATGCCGAACCTATCCCTCATGCCACTTAAGCCAAGTTGTCATCCCCAGCATGACATGAGAGACGCGGTATTGAAATATGCAACTGCTCTTCTAAATAAATAATAAATAAGATCTGCAAGTGCACAGATTAATACCGATGTAGCATTTTAACCGGGAAGTATTCCAGGTATCGTTATTTATATTTTTACCACTGGGAAGGGATTACTAACATCAATGTTGATTATGGAATGGAATATAGGAATGAGTATCAATCATTGCATGTATAAGTGAGAGCATTCATCTATCTCTTGCATACAGGGGTAAGTGTCACATAAAATATAGATAAAGTATGAATGGTGACAAAGATAATTAATCTGATCAGCTAGCCACATATAATAATGATAAGCACCTCAACAGATATTCTAGCAAGTCATTAGCATGGTATTAGGATGAACTACAAGGATATTTCCTAAGTTATTCTTAACTATAAAGTCTAGCATATCATAGTTAGTGCAAGTACACTTGCCAATCATTGCGAGAAAGGACTACGCCCATGTATAGTGATATTATCAAGGAAGATGAGAAACATAGCAATCACTCCCCCGTAATAATATTGCTCTGCCTGCCTTACACACGGGAGGGGGACTATATAAGAACCAATGAAGCTGTCACCATCGCGGACCACCCCACGATCCGGCATATAAGGTGCAATCGCAGATAAATATGGTCTAAGCACCACGCCTACACAATATTTATCATTTACCCATGGATCCGATGGATAAACGCTATACGATCCTAAACATGTATATAATTCCAATCTAACTAAGCCAAGCGTATAACTACGATAAACTAAGAACAATATAATCGCAAACATAAATAAGTAGAGCATAGTCATAATCAATATATTGAAATAGAACAAAGTTGTATTCATAGTATTGAAGAACAAAGATGAACAATGAAGAACAGTAAAGGAATTACCAAGAATCCTCTTGACAGATCCGGAAACCAATCGAAGATTGACTCCTTCTAGTTCTAATCCTATGTAGCTATGCTATACTAGAGATCTAGTTGATGTGGTGGCTCTAGGGCTTGATCAGAGACTCTCCTCCTGAGATTAGGGTTTGAAGAATGAGAATGAGGGAGTGCCTCCTCCAGGGGCCAGGGGTCCTGCTTATATAGCCCCCTCAAGTGAACGTGGGCCGTCGGATCAAACCGACATTAATCGCACGGTTTTCCTTGATCCCTTAGGTCGGTGGAGCATAATCCGCGAGACGGAGCCTGATTGGCTCTCAGGCTAGGGCGGCCGCCCTAGGGGGCAGGGCGGGCGTCCTGCCTCCGGGCCCGTTCGGCCTCCCGTTCGATCTCGTGGCTTCTGGAGTCTTCTAGATGATAGAAAATTGGTGAACACGTTATTATCTCTATGTAAACCCGACGTGTGGGCCTTTCCTCCGTATTTTCTGATAACCCCCTGCAGAAACAGACAAACACCAAAACTCGTGGAATTCTATCAGATAAAACCCTAAGTCTAGGTGTTGGTTGCATTTGGATCCTTTTCTTTATTTATTTGATAACTATATTTGGTACTTAAGGACCATCAACAAACTCCCCCAAGCTTACCTCTTGCTCGTCCCTGAGCAAGGATAGACTCATTATGGATCAGAAGTTGCTGCAACGCCTTTTAATGTTGATGGTACATATGCTTTCAAATAAGGTCTCATCCCTGAGTTAGAGTAAACTGTCAAGACTTAAAACTTACTCATTTTACCTTTCACCATGGGGCTTGCAACCGTCACCTGCATCTTGAGTGGTTAAAAGATAGAACGGTCTAGTCAAACGCCATGTCTCTTATTCTTGATCAGCTATAGCTCTGGAGTTTTTGCAAATTTTTTCAAATAAAACTCAGAGATTCCTTGTATGACTTTCTCGGGTCTCTCTTTTGTGGTATTTCTTGATCCTTACCAAGGCAGTAATGATATATGCCTTCTCTCTCAAAGTATGTGGTATTTATGGTATAAGGCGTAGTGACATTGCCTTCTCTCTCACCCTACTCTAATAAGGCTTTGATATCTGGAGCTCATAGGTGGGAGATACAGTATACATACTCATAGAACATTTATTGCATAGTCAAACCATGGATCCAGAGAAACAAGTCAATAAGTCAAATCAAGATGTGCATGTGTGGTGAATGAGTGGTGTATGGTGATGATGGTGATAACAAAAGTCTAATGCTCTTTTTGAGGGAATACATACCTTTCTTGCTTTTTAAAACTTTTGAGGGGAATGAGATGCTCTATTTATTTATTTTTCTCTTTTTTTCTCTCAGGTGGGTATCTTGTACCCCTAATTCTACTGTCGGACACTTGTCCATTTTTACCTCTCGTCTCACTTTTTCTTTCTTCGAGGTTCCGAGCACTTGCTCCTTTTTATTTCCTCGTATTTATATTTTTTTTAGAGCAATCTCCCTCTTTTGAAAATATAGCAAGTGGTAGTAGAAATGACTTGAGCATTAACTTCACAGGGAATAACAGGAATGGGATAATGTTTTTGGCTATTCTCTCCCGGGTCAGGAGTAGAATAATTTTGGGTGAATCTGGAGATGGAAATGAGTGGATATATGTGGATGCGTACTTCCGGAGTAGAAGCAGCATGTATGAGTGAACGTGCAAGTGAATCTTGATTTTAACCACATGACAAGTTCCTAAGGGTCTACACAGCTTGACCACACTCAATGCCCATAAGCAGTAAGTAGTAAAAGTGCGGCTCTTAATCTAACAAGCATGTATATATGGCTGTGGTAGGAATTTAAACTCTCATCATACAGGAACTCATCATGCAACATTTTAAAGATTTTTAAAGATAAAATTCTCCAGAATTCTAGCATCTCTAGGAACAGATAAACAGCAGCTCAACCTTCCCATATCATATCCGCTAACAACTTAGACTTCAGATCAAGTTCTCTTCCCACTAGTTCAGGTTTAGAGCCAGTTTTAAATTATAACAGTTATGTCTAAACTAGAGAGAGAACAAATTTGAAAATTAGGCAGAGCAACTATTCATCATATCCATGCTAGAGTTTTATTTTCAAGATTCAGTTTAGCATAGCTACTTTATTTATTTATTAAACTAAGCAAATATATATAAACACAAAATATTTATTTGGGTTTTCATGATTATGCATCTTTTTATTTTAATAAAGCATAGGTATAAATGTAGATAAAAATACTTATCGGGATAAATGGGGGTGCTCTCCCCCGAGCTGGATCTTGACGTAATTTCTTCTGATGTAGCTAGCAGGTGCAGAGGTGTATTTGAATGTCGGCAGCACCCTGACAACGATTAGGATATCCTCCGTCTGCTAGTCTTCCTGAATTCTGTGGAGCTCAAATAGACAACAAAGCTTCGTGGAACTTGATTAAGTGTTAGCATAAATATCTAGCCTTTATCATGTTTGAGCTTCCTTGATAAATGTCACTCTCTATTTTTATTTTCATTTTTATAGAATAGAAAAAAATATATTATTTTTTTTATGCCACCACAGTGAATGTACTTATGGGTTTTATGCCACTCGCATACTCACATGGGGCTTACTGTTTTCAACATTTTTTTAGACAGAATGAACATGATTAACTGAGCAATAATTAAAGGGAAAATGATAACTACCAAGTTTACCTCTTGGCACGGCGTTCGGTGTTTTTAAGTCCTCCGAACAGGACTTCTTTTCTTCTTAGTTGTCCTGGGATTTGGGTGGCGTAGACGGTGGTTCCGGCAGCGCCTCCTCTTCTTGTGTAACTGTCTTCGCTTTCCATACCCGACTTGGTGCTTCGGTCTCCTGTTGTGTATCCTCGGGCCTTATGACCTCTCCTTCATAGTCTGCCCATACGTCCTTGATGATTTGCCTCCTTTGGTTACGGTTACGTCGCCTTCTTCTTGTCCTGACCTGCTTAGAATCTTCAACTATATAGTTAGGGTCATTAAAGTAGCGGCGTACCTTCTCAGAGGGGAAATGCATATGGACTTCTCCGGTTCCAATGTAGATGATTGCTTTGACGGTGCCTAGGAACGGTCTTCCTAGGATGATGGGTGGATCGTACTCGTCGTCTCCCATGTCAATGACCTGAAAGTCTGTATGGACAAAATGATCATTAATTTTAACAGGGACATCGGTTACTATACCTTCGACCTTTCGGGATGTCTGATCTGCCATCTGGAGTTGAGTGTATGTTGGTTTTAAGGGCATGGTCCCGTACACGAGCTGATAGGTGACTGTGGCCATTATGTTGACGCCTGATCCAGTGTCGCAGAGCGCCTTCTGAAAGGAGTATCCATTGGAAGGGCGACTTGAGTCGACCATCTTGACCTCCTTGAACTGCAGTGATCATCTTAGCTGATTCGGTTCATCCTTGGTTGTTCTTGTTCTGCTTGTTCCTCCTGTTGGTCCTCTTCCTTGGTTCATGTTGGGGTTGCTCTGGGATTTGTGTAATCTTGTTCTTGAAGGAAAACGTCTCCTTCCTCCCCTTGATGTTGAAGTTGATCTTCGCAGCGCTGGCGTAGATGACAGCTCCCGAGGTGTTTAGGAATGGCCTTCCCAGAATAACTGGTGACCTCTCATCGGACCCGGTCTCTATCACCACGAAGTCAGCTGGAGTATACGAGGTACCAACTCGGACACACATGTTCTTTAATATTCCTTTAGGAAAGCTTAGTGTCCGATCTGCAAGCTGCAAACACACAGTTGTTTCTGATAAAGGATATGTAAAGAATTTTTCATAGAGTACCCTGGGCATAATATTGACGTTGGAGCCAAAGTCGCAGAGTGCTTCTGGGAAGTCCACCATGCCGATGGAGATCGGGATGACGGGGCGTCCTGGATCGCCTCTCTTGACTGGCAGAAGGTCATTATGTACTTTGACAGCGGGATTACTCCAATAGTTACCTGCATCAAACATGTCTACAAGATTTGCAGATTCTAATCCTTCCGGTTGTGATGGTATACCGGGGTTAGTAGCAGGAACAGCAGCAGCTATTTGATTTAACTGAGATTCAATCATTTTATTAAAGCTAATTTGGTTTTTGATGGCAGTAGAGAAATTATCCATTCTATTATTTATGTTTTCTAGTATTTTATCATTGGATGCCAATTTCTTAGACAAGTTATCCATTAGCTTTCCTTGATTAGACACTAACTCTCTCAGGGGTGGAAAATTATTATTGTTGTTGTAAGAGTTATTACCTTGATAATTACCTGAGTAGTTACCTGAGTAGTTAGGCCTCTGTTGATTCCAACCTTGATTTTGTTGAGGACGGTTGTAGTTGTTGTTGTTGTTGATGTACCTTGCATCCTCAAGCATCTCAGGGCAGTGATTGCCTGAGTGTCCAGTATCTCCACATTCCTCAAAAGTCATGTGAGAGTCGTAGACGTTCATGACTTCTCTTTTGTCTCCAGCTTTGTCATCGAGCTTTTTCATGAGTAGGTCTAACTTTGCAGACAGCATGTCTACCTCCTTGAGCTGGTGCATACCTCCACCCTTCTTGCGTGTTTGAGTCCTCTCTTCGTTCCAACCTTGGTTGGACGCCATCTTCTCCACAAGGGCTGTAGCTTGTGGTATGGTGAGTGATAGAAATGCGCCTCTAGCTGCAGCATCCATGGTCTCACGAGCACTAGTGATGAGCCCATGATAGAAAGTCTGCATAAGTAGCCAGCTCTCCATTCCATGATGGGGACATTCTAGGATGTAATCTTGAAAGTGCTCCCATGCTTCTGGAACGGATTCATCATGTTGTTGCTGAAAACTTGTAATCTTCCCACGGAGAGCATTGGTCTTGCCCATGGGAAAGAACTTAGCCAGAAAGTTCGTAGAGCAGAGTGCCCACGTAGTGTTCTTATCCTTCGTCGCGTAGAACCACTGCTTCGCTCTCCCCAATAGTGAGAATGGGAAAAGGCGAAGTAGTATGGCGTCTTTGGGAACATCTAATAAAGTGAATGTGCTGCAAATCTCTAGGAAGTATTGGAGATGAGCACTTGCATCTTCGTGCGGCTTCCCACAAAACTGGTTGGCTTGTACCATGTTGATGAGCCCTAGCTTGAGCTCAAAGTTCTTGTCGATGGCCGCGGCAGGTCCAGTGCGAATGTTGTCCGTAGTGGGAGCTGAGAACTCGCGGATCGTCTTGTTCGCCATGGCTGCGAACTCTGTTGACAAATTCCAGATGAAACTTCGGCGGTCTTCTGAATTGGATGAAGTGTTGCGTCGAAGTGTTGACTTCTTGAGCTTGGCTCTTGCCTCTCTGATTAATGCTTCGGGGTTGTCAACAAAATTTTCTGGAAGATGTCCTTTATTCATACATCACCCTGCAAAACAATAAGAATGGAAAAATACAGGGGTAAATCTGTATGGGAGAATTGATGATCTCAATCACTTAATGATGCGAATGATGACTCAAATTCCGTATTCATTCCTTGTTAGTAAATCAACCTTCCCCGGCAACGGCGCCAAAAATGCTTGTTGGGCATTCTTAACGTCATTACCAAAAGTAGACTTAGTTTTCTAATTCTGATAACGGCGCCAAAAATGCCGAACCTATCCCTCATGCCACTTAAGCCAAGTTGTCATCCCCAGCATGACATGAGAGACGCGGTATTGAAATATGCAACTGCTCTTCTAAATAAATAATAAATAAGATCTGCAAGCGCACAGATTAATACCGATGTAGCATTTTAACCGGGAAGTATTCCAGGTATCGTTATTTATATTTTTACCACTGGGAAGGGATTACTAACATCAATGTTGATTATGGAATGGAATATAGGAATGAGTATCAATCATTGCATGTATAAGTGAGAGCATTCATCTATCTCTTGCATACAGGGGTAAGTGTCACATAAAATATAGATAAAGTATGAATGGTGACAAAGATAATTAATCTGATCAGCTAGCCACATATAATAATGATAAGCACCTCAACAGATATTCTAGCAAGTCATTAGCATGGTATTAGGACGAACTACAAGGATATTTCCTAAGTTATTCTTAACTATAAAGTCTAGCATATCATAGTTAGTGCAAGTACACTTGCCAATCATTGCGAGAAAGGACTACGCCCATGTATAGTGATATTATCAAGGAAGATGAGAAACATAGCAATCACTCCCCCGTAATAATGTTGCTCTGCCTGCCTTACACACGGGAGGGGGACTATATAAGAACCAACGAAGCTGTCACCATCGCGGACCACCCCACGATCCGGCATATAAGGTGCAATCACAGATAAATATGGTCTAAGCACCACGCCTACACAATATTTATCATTTACCCATGGATCCGATGGATAAACGCTATACGATCCTAAACATGTATATAATTCCAATCTAACTAAGCCAAGCGTATAACTACGATAAACTAAGAACAATATAATCGCAAACATAAACAAGTAGAGCATAGTCATAATCAATATATTGAAATAGAATAAAGTTGTATTCATAATATTGAAGGACAAAGATGAACAATGAAGAACAGTAAAGGAATTACCAAGAATCCTCTTGACAGATCCGGAAACCAATCGAAGATTGACTCCTTCTAGTTCTAATCATATGTAGCTATGCTATACTAGAGATCTAGTTGATGTGGTGGCTCTAGGGCTTGATCAGAGACTCTCCTCCTGAGATTAGGGTTTGAAGAATGAGAATGAGGGAGTGCCTCCTCCAGGGGCCAGGGGTCCTGCTTATATAGCCCCCTCAAGTGAACGTGGGCCGTCGGATCAAACCGACATTAATCGCACGGTTTTCCTTGATCCCTTAGGTCGGTGGAGCATAATCCGCGAGACGGAGCCTGATTGGCTCTCAGGCCAGGGCGGCCGCCCTAGGGGGCAGGGCGGGCGCCCTACCTCCGGGCCCGTTCGGCCTCCCGTTCGATCTCGTGGCTTCTGAAGTCTTCTAGATGATAGAAAATCGGTGAACACGTTATTATCTCTATGTAAACCCGACGTGTGGGCCTTTCCTCCGTATTTTCTGATAACCCCCTGCAGAAACAGACAAACACCAAAACTCGTGGAATTCTATCAGATAAAACCCTAAGTCTAGGTGTTGGTTGCATTTGGATCCTTTTCTTTATTTATTTGATAACTATATTTGGTACTTAAGGACCGTCAACAATAGTGCAGAAGAAGTCAGGGTAAATGCTACTCTTCAGTCAGCTCGATACCTCCAAGGTTTAAGGCGTCACTACAACAAAAGTGCTAAACAATGCTCAATACAAGTCGGAGACCTAGTACTACGAAGAATACAAAAAACTAATAGACGCCATAAACTACTCAGCCCATGGGAATGTAATTTTATTGTTGCAAAAATCTCTGGACCAGGCACATACAAGTTAATGACAGAAGATGGAGTAGAAGTAAGGAACACATGGCATATCAGCCAGCTAAGAAGATTCTACGCTTGAAGAACTTAAGACAAAATTCACATGGCAACAAAGCGATGTGTAAGAAGGATTCACGGTCAATGAAATAAAGATGATATTCCTCATCAACATTTGTCTTACTATGATCGATCCCAAGTTATTTTCACAACCGGATGAGAGCAAAATAGCTGAAAAGATGCTTGAGCTCATAATCCCAAGTCTTTTTAGGCTTGGATGAGAGTAAGGTAGACAAGCTGACACTCAAACCTATCCTGAGTTGTTTTCATGGCCTGGATGAGAGCCAGAGGTGCTCGCCCTATCCCAAGTTGTTTTCACAACTAGATGAGAGTAAAAGAGCTGAAAAGATGCTTGACCTCGCAATCCCAAGTCTTTTCAGGCTTGGATGAGAGTAAGGCAGACAAGTTGACATTCGAACCTATCCTAGGTTGTTTCTATGGCCTGGATGAGAGCCAGAGATGCTCGCCCTATCCCGGGTTGTTTTCACAACTGAATGAGAGCAAAAGAGCTGAAAAGATGCTTGAGCTCGCAATCCCAAGTCTTTTCAGGCTTGGATGAGAGTAAGGCTCATAAGCTGACACTCAAACCTATCCTAGGTTGTTTTCATAGCCTGGATGAGAGCCAGAGGTGTTCGCCCAATCCCGAGTTGTTTTTACAACCGGATGAGAGCAAAAGAGCTGAAAATATGCTTGAGCTCGCAATCCCAAGTCTTTTCAGGCTTGGATGAGAGTAAGGCTGATAAGCTAACACTCGAACCTATCCTAGGCTATTTTTATGGCCTAGATGAGAGTTGAAGGCGCTCACCCTATCTCGGGTTGTTTTCACAGCTGGATGAGAGCAAAAGAGCTAAAAAGACGCTTGAGTTTGCAATTCTAAAAAGAGCAAAAGAGTTGCAAATACACTTGAGCTCGTTTTATCCTGAACCATTCAGACGTGGATGGAAATTAAGTCCATACAAGACTACAATGAGCAAGAAAGTATAAAAGAAGCCTGAGCCCCCAAGTCTACTCCTGATATGAGTAGAAGCGCTGGTGCTCACCAAAGTTCATGATCAACAAACAATATAGAAAGAAGTCACTAAAAGGAAGCTTTCTTACAAATCAACAAGGAGAAGGCCTAATTCTCAGAATCATCGTTAGAAGAAGAGAAAGACACCTTTTCAGAGCAGAGGCAATCTTTGACAATAGAGAATGGACTACACCATAAGAAACTACTCGGATTTAAGGAAGAACAAAATATTTACATGACGAACAGAACTACTGGATACATCGACAACCTAACAAGACGAATCTATTACTAGACAGTCCAATCTTCAATCTCCTTTATGCTAACATCAAAGCAAGGGCTAATAATAGCGTGCCCAAGCCACCATTAGATCTTCGACAAAGACCAGCTACCCACAGACTCGACATTGTCATCTTTTGCAGCAAGAACTTCCCAGCCAACTTCATCATCAGCAATGAACGCTTCCTAGTCAACTTCGTCTTCGCTACCGCTGCTAAGGACGATCAAATCCACCCCCATCAAAATGGCATCAACAGGGGAAACGGAGACAGGATGGACCACAAGAGCAGCCGCTAGATCCTCCTCCCACAAAGATGGAACCGGTTTCGATGTCCCGACAGGCGAAGCCTCCTCCACCACCGGAGCCTCACAAGCACCAAGAGCCGACGACACTAGCGACAAAGATGTTGATGACGAAGAACCTCCGCTCAACGGTGCCGTCATAACCACCGCTCTTGAAGGGCGAATGAGCGACAAGCACGGCACCTTACGGACACAACGCCTTTGGATAAACTTTTTCTTCACCATTTTTATTGTGGTAAGACTGAGAAGATAAGAGTGCCAAAACAATCGCAGAAGGGACAGTTAAATAGGGCTAAGCCATCTCCTCAAGCAGTCCAACAGCCTCCTTGAGATAAAACATAATTAATTTCTCCTACTAAAATTATGGGCAAAGTCAATCCTTCATCAAAGCCAACATGGCGCTTCGGTTTCCAACATTAACTGCACAACGCAACTGGCATAAAAGTGGTGCACTTTCTCATGTAGAGCAGCTCAATGGACAGAACAATTGAGTTCTTCTTGTTACAAAGGAGAAGACAAAACACTTGGATAATTTTTAGGCTTGAATGAAAGCAAGAAGGCTGACAATCTAGCACTGGAACATATCCTAGGTTGTTTTCACAGCTTAGATGAGAGCCAGAGATGCTCGCCCGATCCCGGGTTGTTTTCACAACCAGATGAGAGCAAAAGAGCTAAAAAGATGCTTGAGCTTGCAAGCCCAAGTCTTTTCAGGCTTGGATGAGAGTAAGGCGGATAAGTTGACACTCGAACCTATTCTGGGTTGTTTTCATAGCCTAGATGAGATCTAGAGGCACTCGCCCTATCCCGGGTTGTTTTCATAGCCGGATGAGAGCAAAAGAGCTGAAAAGACGTTTGAGCTTCCAATTCACAAATCAAAAGCAAAAGAGCCGAAAAGATGTTTGAGCTCACCTTGTTCCAAGTCTTTTCAGACTTGGATGAGAGTAAGAAGGCTGAAAAACCAACACTTGACCTATCCTAGGTTGTTACACTGCCTGAATGAGAGCCAGATAGCGCTCGCTCTATCCCGGAGTTGTTCCACACCGGACGAAACAACCCAACCGACAAGACTCACGAAGATATAAAAAAATAAAGAGCAAGGCCAGTTGGAGATACACAACTCAAAGAAACCTAGATACGCCTACAAAGACTGAGGTTTATATCCAGCACATATTTAAAGAATTCAAAAGTCTAGGAAAACAACTCGGAAAGATTCACTCGAATGATTCAAGCAAGATAGTAAAGATGTATCCAAAGGACCAGAATTCCTTTACAAAGCACAATACAAAGTATACCTTTACAAAGAATAGAGATGTGCCCAGATACTACAGAACCTAACTGTCAGCTTTGTCATCAGAAGGGGAGAGATGAAAATCAAGCTTCTTAGCAATGAAGTTGGATAGGTCTTCAACCTCAGACTCAGCATTCTCAATGGACTTCAGGTAGTTGTCATCATCGGTGTCCTCCCTAAGTTTTTCTAAAGGAACCGACGGAGCAAGAACACGGATATGAGCCAAAACGTTCTTGACACACGTCCGGACCCATCCTTCATCAGAGGGATGAACTCACCCCAGGTCCTCCCATCATCTTCAGAAGTTCAAAGAAGCTTCGCAACAGTCTTAAAAGATTTCCATATAGTCGCAAACCGTTGGTCAGATGTCGCCAGCTTCTTAGACAAATCCTCAATAGTTTTCATCCACTGCACAAGATCTCGGTAAGCACCAAGCCTAATCAACTGGGCACAAGCGAGCTCTTCCTCGAGCCTTTACCTCTTCGGTCCTATTATGATTAGACTAAATTGATATCTTCATATCTTCAATATCAGTCAATAGCGTCTGCTTATCTTTTCGAAGGGCTAATCAAGACAATAAAAGAAAATCAGGCAAAAAAGGAGCAAAAAATGAGGAAAAAGAGGGAACAAAGTATAAAAGAACTCAGAATACCATCGCACTCTTTCTTCATGGCCTCCACCTTCTTCAAGCTTTCTGGACTGCAGCATCCCTCTGCTCCTCTGCCTCAATTACCTGAGCACGGAGAGCTTTTTCCTCCCTCTGGTGCGTCTAACGCTCAATCTCCATCTCGGCCCGGCAGAGGTCTAGATCCGTCTTCAGAACACTAATTTCGGAGGTCAACTTTTTCTCGGTCTCAGTCAAGAAAAAGAAGTTGACATGGTCTCGAGAGAAAGACTGATCAAACAAGACGAAGGGAAAGAGAGATAAGGCGTAAGAACCCAAGAGGACCAGCAAAATAATGACTTAAGGAAAACTTACTTGGAGTTTTTCTCCAAAAGAAGCAGCACCAACCGCTAGGATTCCCCAGTCCATAGTTAGCTCTAACAAACGATGGGTGGCGTCGAATTCCCACATCACATCGTCATCTAGACCCTGACTACTAGTACCAAGAACAACATGAGGAGAAACCGACTGGTGCGAAGACGACAAGACCAAGGCCGCAACCTGGGCAGTAAAAGCCCTGGCTACCTCCATGGATGGACCAGCCGCCACGGCAGCATGATCATTAGATGCCACCGTCTCCCTCACAGCCGCCTCGCTGACCATATGTTCCGAGTCCTGAGACTTAGTACGCACAACGTATTAGCGGACTAAGAAGAAGCCGATCGAAGGTTGAGGGAAGGCGACGGTGAAGACCTACAAGATGAGGGACAACCTCAACGATAAGGAAAAGAGAAAACATAAGCAAGCAACCTAAAAAGAATTCACTTACTTGGCTGACTTCTTCTTCAAACTAAAACCCCCAAGCTGAGCTGAAGGTTTTGGCGGAGGCAGGGTGGCAGAAAAGACATCATCACCACCCCACGCCAGGGATGGCGTGATTGACAACTAAGCCCTAGGAGAACTCAGGCTCAACGACCGCTTGCTGCAAAAGGACAAGTCAAAAGAAGCAATCAAGAATAATAGCGAGAAAACAAAAATACAATGACAACTCAACAATGAGTGTTGAGGGTCGCATCATCTTCCTCATCCTCCTCGCCCTCAAGCAACTCGACCACAGTACCATCTAAGAAAAGAGAAAGTACTCGGTTATGCACGCAAACAAACAATAAAGGATATAAAACAAACTGACGTGCTCACCTAGAAGCATGCTACCTACAACTTGAGTACCTGGAAGAGTACCTAGTTGATGAGGCTTCTTGGTGACAGACGCATTGGCAGAAGCATCATCCGCCCATGCCCTCTTATTGATGGAACGAGGAGCTCGAGGAATTAGGCGTGGCACATATTCAACATATTGAACTGGTTCATTGCAAGAAGCACCAGGAAGAACTAGGGATACTAGAGAATTACTAGCAGAGCCGCTATGGCTAGACTTCCTCCAGCCTCCTCACCAGCTGGGTTGTCATCAGTAGGAACCAGATCAATAAAGTTATGCCCCAATTCCTACAAGATGACCAAAGGAGAAGGAATAAGCAAAAATTAAAAATAGAAAGTACCAACAACAAAAGATATATAAAGGAAAGTACTCGTGAAAAGTAAAACAACTTACAGCAGGGGGCGGATTATCTCCACAATATTCAGGAACTGCGTGGTGGACAATGATCACCCCCTTTAGAACCTTCCTTAGGCGCTCGAGTACCTCCTCTTTAGTCAACTCAAGGACAGAAACCATTTGAGATGGGTCCTCAGCCCCAGAATACTCAAAGCCGACATACTCCCTCTCCTTTAGGGGTTGAACTCGACGACGCATATAGCTAGTAATGATCCCAAAACTGGTCAAACCTTACTGCTTCAGAGTCTGGATTCTCTCAAGAAGAGGCTTAATGGCCCGGAGCTCATCGTTTGTTAAGGGGTTCTTCTCCCAATGATCATTAACCAAGGGACCAGAACCAGAATGAACAACAAGAGGAGGAATCATGTTTGCAGCATAAAATTACTCAGAATGCTAGTCCCGAACAAAATCAATAAGATCATAATAAAAAAAGAGGACTTTCTTCCCCTGACGGAATTGGATGCCACAACCACCCAACGGAGAAGTACTATCACTTCGAGGATGCAGCTTCAAATGGAAAAAGAAATGAAATAGAGAGATTGAAGGAATGATACCAATAAAGGCTTCATAGAGATGGACGAACACTAACAGATGAAGCACAACGTTTGGGGTCAAATGGTTCAGAGAAAAGCCAAAATAATGAAGGAAATGATGAAGAAAAATAGAAGCAGGAAAGCAGAGGCTAGCTCGAACGAAAGAGATAAAAAGGACAATCTCACCAGGACCAGGAGTTGCAACCCGATGCTGACCTAGAACCTTCTAATAAGCAAAGTCTTTCTCCTAAATCAGGTCGTCTCTGACCAAATCATGCAACTGATCCTCCATTGTAGTTGGAACCGGCCAGAGCTTCTCCGCAGCCCTCATAGCAATGAATTCCTAATTCTCGATGACCGAGAGTGACGCCTCCTCATTCACCAAGACCTCCTTTGAATTGCTCGATGACTTCTTCTTGCCCATACAGTGGCGAGGATGTGAGGCCGATGGCAAAAAGTTCGACGACGGTAGCGACGGCGGCGGTGGAACTCTAGAGGCTAGGTTTTAACAAAGGCCAAATGCTAAAGGGCAAGGACAGGGTAAGAAACAAGAATAAGAAATAGGGCCCTTAAATAGATTTACAATGGTAAAAACGCGGCCTATCAGGCCCGCTCAACACGGCATGGAAACACAACGGTCCGTTTTTGCCATAACTAACAGCCAAAATGACAGACGACACAACCTTTCACAACGGTACAGTGCAACGGGCAGATTTCAGACTTATCTGCTCACACTGCGCCATTGCCGAATTATTATAGATTGCACAACTCAAAAAGAACTCGCAATCTACAAGATTCACAAAATACGTTACAGTACACCTCCAGAGAACCCTGATACTTTAAAAACAACCCAGATCATACTCAGAAATACTCAGACAACAAAAAAGGAGATAGCAACTGAGAAAGAAATATTTTTATTACAAATATCATCAAAGGACATAAGGTTACAAATCTTACAAGACCCAACAAACTCGGTACTACAACGAGCAAGGTAGCAACAGAGAGCCCAAGCAGAACTCGGCTCTGAAAATGACTACGTGCTCCTAGCCATAATACGGCAGAAGACAACCAACTCGGATACACTGTTTTCTTCAAAGGAAGGACGCAGTGCACCTAAGACGGATATCAGTAGCACAGCGCGACAACTCGGACTAGGCAAGGCTCACAGACATAAGTCTACCCAAGCCCGATGTGATTCTAGATCAGACGCTGATCTGCACCGGACAGTCGCAAGGCAGTGTGAAAGGATCAACTCGAAGCTACTGGATGATGTAACGTATCCCACATTACAAGACTTCTTCCACCTACCACCACGTACTACCTGGTACAATTCTATCACGAGATTAGTCTACCTCTAATCTCGATCACAAGACTTCTTCCACTTGCCACAAGACTTACAAGAATCACAACTCACGCCCGGGGGCTACTCTACTTCACAAACTATCATATTCATGACTACAGAGGCTCCGGACTATACAAGAAGACAATTGATGAATCGAGGCAACACATTATGAGGGTATTTATGGGCCAAAGAGCGATGCACATAGACTGGGAGCACCAACAGAACAAGCCTAACAAAGGTCTTAGTGAAAAGACATAAAGCAGTAAAGAAGAGGACACGCGAGTGAAGGAACAGTACTCAAAGAAAAGCATATTCAAAAGAATATACCAACTCTGTACACCTTGTGACTACAGAGAATCCAATTCAACCGCCAACCACCACCAACTTTGAACATAAAGATGGCTATCTAAGAAGACAATAGAAGACCCTCTATCCGAGTTCTTAATGGTCAAAAAGAACTCGGAAAGATGCTCGGGGGCTAAAGGGTATATATCCTGAGAAGTGATTTTCAGTTTTTTCGACAACAAAAATTTAAGACCCTCCAACTTTTTGTTCCAAATAGCAAGAGGCTCAGGGGCTACATTCAATAAGTGCGCTTTTTCTTCGAAAAAGCGCACATCACTCAAAGGACTTCTTCAAGACATACCACTTCAAGACTTCATGTCGAAAGAACCTGGAACAAACTTGATTCATCAGGCAGAGCTAGAGAAACAAGGAGGTTTTCAAGTTCAACCGTGAAATGCTCGGGGGCTTGTCGATGCGGAACCCATAGGGTCCCCAGCGATGTGACTACGAGTCGTGGGCCCTGGCCTAACCCATAGACAGAAGCAGGAAGAGGTACAGCGACCGCTACACCGAATCTGAGTAGAATAGGCCAGACTAGCCGGATTCCTATGGAAAGTAACTTCTAAATTTAGTTTAGGACACCTTCTTTGGATCCGACTAGGATTGTAACCACACCATAGCCACCTCTACCGATATAAAGAGAGGCCGTGGGCACCCTGTAACGAGAGACAACACAACAGAATCAATCCAACGCGAGGGCTAACGCCGACTGGACGTAAGGTTATTACCCAATCATGATCGAGGGCCCGAATCAGTATAAATCGACTATCTCTGCGTTCACCGTTGAGTTGTAGCACGCACCGAAGCCCGAACAACTATCCCGGGTACCCCCGTGGGCTATCGGTGGTCAAACACCGACAAGTACTCAATAGGACAATATGGAAGCATTAGCCAAATAATATCACCTTCTGTACTATGGCCCTAGAATAGCGTATTATCTAAGTGCCTCCAAACTCTAGTACTCAAAGAAGGATGATATGGAAGGAGTAGCCAAATCTTATCACCTTCTGTACTATGGCTCTAAAATAGTGCATTAGCTAAGTCTACACACTACAGTTGAGTTAGAAATCTGTATGCCTCTTATTACAGCAGATTGTTTATTAGATTCCACTGTGGATTGCCTATATATGCATGATTATTGCCAAACAGAACTGGAACACGAGAGGCACAGAAGTGAGAATCTCTACGAAGGGAAAACATACTTCTATTAATTTCCATTTGAGATATTGATAGAAACTAAGTATGGACTAATGGACAGGTACTTGTTTCAATGCACGAGCTCCACACGAGTGGTAGGTTTCTCTATACTTCTGAACCTGGACCCAAGAAAAACAAATCATAAACATCCTCACCTAAGCAGACATTTTCCTTGTTGGAATCTTGTTAGACTGTTGAAGCTAGAGCAAGGCTGCTAGAGCCGCCTTCTAAACTTGCAGGACTCCACTACCACTACTCTTCGTTTGCAGCTTGGACCCCAATGGCTCATGAGATGGCTTGCTTTTTCGGCCCTGCTCCACCACTGGCTGCTGCTCTGTCTCCGTTCCATGAGGGACAAGCAGAGAGCCATGGCCATAGCAGCAGCCGCACTGTTGGGCACGCGAGAGGCCACTGGCGGCCAGTCGAGGATGCAAGCTCAAGGACCTCGTGGTGCAGTACGGCCCCCAAAACTGAACGACTAATCCACGACCCCTAAAGCTGACCAAGAAGACGAAGAAGCCCACAACCCACAGCCTCAAATCGCACCCGCTCCTAGGCCACCTCCCGGCGTTCCTCAAGAACAAGAACCCTAGCGCCGACGAGAACCCTAGTGCCGACAAGAGACGAGGGCAAGGAAGACGAGGGTGATGCCTTACCGGCGAGAAGGTGGAGGAGAGCGAGGACCTTCGATGGGAAGCGATCGCCGTCGCCTCGTGCTGCTCGTGTCTGTTAGAGTCACGCCAGCGCCACCAGGATAAGTTCCGGACCTACGAAGGTTCGTCTCCGTTTCGGGCCAAAGAGAGGGAAGAAAGGCCAAGATTAACCTATTTTTATTCCGGGCCGTATCTAACCGAACGACCAATCCTGGCCTAACCTGATTTCGAACCAGGCCATGTCAATCCAGGTGGATCAGGCTGCGTTCCAGGCCGTTCCGGGCCTAAACGAACGAGGCCTTACACATCTAGCATCCAGTGTTACATTGAGAGAGGTGGAGGTGGAGGAGCCGGCTACGTTCTGCACGTATGGGACTGCGACTGCGACGTACTCCGTACGACGTGGGCGGGTGTTGCTGCTGACTTCAGTGTCGCGCGCGGCTGATCCAGTGCACCTTGCACGGCGGTGCTCCCACACGCCGTGAGACTGAGAGTCACAACTCACAACCGATCGAGTGATCCGTGGCCATGTGTAGTGTGCTCGACTTCTTGCTTCGATTTGTAGACTAACTACATCGACGACCAAGAGAGAGAAGTGCATGCGTATTGTGCCTAGGAGGTTTAATTTGTTCCATAGCTTATTGAGCATTAATTTGCTTTCCATGCATAATTTCAGTGGCTACAAAAATTTAGAACGAACGAACCTCAACGCGATGCCTTTACTTTCTTTCCCTTTTGCAAAGCATGGCACAAATGCAAAGCGCCTGTACATGTGAGCGCTTTATCTTATACTACATTACTATAGAATTGATTTTAGAGGTGTCTTTTTTTTTCTATAACCACGGTTGCATAAAAACATCTCTAAAAATAGTTCTATTGACAGACCTCACTTCTAATAAAAATTGCACTGTCCTTAGAAGTACGAAATACCCCTATTTTTATAAGCAGTTCATAATATCATCCCCACGGCTAAAAACTACTATTTCTATAGGTAATTGGTGTTTTCAATCGCTCCTAAAAACATCTAAAAATCAATGTGGTCAGCATAGGACCGAACTCTAATGTTTCCGTGGAGGGTGTGCTGTTGAAAAATCGTGCGCTAGTTAAACATCTGAGACCAACCAGCTGAAAATTTAGCATGGGTCCCATATGAATCTTTATCTCTTCCCCTTCTTGCTCCCATGTCTTTTCCTTTTTCTCAACCTTATATCTCTTCCACATCCGCCTGGCTTCCCTCTCTACATCTCTCCCGTCCGCTCTCTCCATCTCTCACCACAACCTGTATCCGGCCTGCTCATTTTACTGGCTGCAGCCGCGGCTGCAACAGCACTAGCACTATGCTATAATATAATTTTCTAGTTTTGATCTTGTAGCCACGGTGTTATCTTAAATGTTAAACGGTAAATAATCAGTCACCTACCGTTTAGCCCATTATTATTCGGGCAAAACGGGTGTTTAAACAGGGAAAACGACTGTTTAAACAGTTAAAACAACCGATTAAACGGAAACGTTGTACTACCGTATAGCATTTAAACGGTGCGTAAACGGGCTAAACGGCCGTTTAGACGAACAGTATGTAGCTACAACTGTAGCCACAACCCAAAGTAGTTGAAGCGATCAGAGCATAGCGAGCAGCAAGGCGGTGTGGCTGGCGCGCGGTGAGTGGCAACAACACCAGTGTGGTGGTGCCGGTACAAGCATAGTGTAGCAGCACGACGGTGTAGGCGTGGTGGTGCTGGCATGTTTATGGTGTGGGCTTAGGGCTATAAAGATTGGAATACGTCTGGATCTCTTGTTGGGTCACCTCGTCACGTGCACAAGCAAGTTTTTCTTTACCGAAGCGAGTCGAATTGGCTCTCCACCACCAGCAAGGCAAGGCTTGCCTATGAGGTAAGATTGGCTTTAGAACCAAACGTTCCCTTGATTGGTAGCCTAGGGCATGCTTGGTTTCTGGTTAGGCTAGCCTTGCCTTGCCTCACCTCCTGGCAAGAGCAACGAGAAGCTTGCCCATCCAGGAGAGCCAAAGTGGCTTTCTTACAAGGGCAAGACAAATCTTGTCCAAACAAGTCCCGAGGTATTCTGCTAGGCATCCAAACAAATAAGTTGGCTTCATATCCTCGTCTAGCGAGGCAACACGGTTGTTAGCTAAAGAACCAAGCAGCTCCTCACTCCGCTTAGGTTTTCTTAGCTCGGCTCGATTCATTTTCATTTTTAAGTGAGGTGCATTTTAGTAGTTGATAGTTGATTAATTTAATGAGCCAAATCACAAGCTAAGTGGTTCATTGATCACCCTAAATAAGCAATAATTAAGCTTGATGCATGTCTGGGGTTGAAATCTAGAACCAATGTATGATGTGCATTGTACTTTTTGCCTAATGTTTGCATGGAACTAGTTAGTTGTTGTTGTTGTTGTATGTATGTATTGGTTGTATTTGCATCTCTTAACTTGGTGAGTTCCCCGCACATTGCTGCGGGATTTAAGAAAACTTTATCATGGAAAGAAGCAAAATATTTTAGATGAAGGATTATGGAGAGCATTTGGAGTTAGATGAGAGCATGATATGCCGATATGGTGCATTATTTTGCAATTGAAGGAAGCTCGTCATGGGGTTAATGACAACTTGAAGGAAACTACAAAAACGAAATGGACAAATGTGGCTGAAGTGGGGGTTTGAGCAACGCGCAACGAGGTGCAGACATCTGGTAACGGCATTTTGGGAGGGCCATCGCTGTTGTAAGTAACAGGGCACAGAGAGAAACAGCCCATTGGCACGTCCATTTATTTATTTCCCATGGTAAAACATCCATCGTATATCCGTATTCGTACTGCTAAAAATGTCCAATCAATAGGCAATTCCGGTAATCGCCACAGGAAAATTGCTCTCACCGAGTCACATCACAGTACACCCACGGGATCAGTTCATGTCCACCTCGGTGTCGTTGAGTCTACACCCCTTCGTCTCGAAGGGGAAGAACGAGACAGCCAGGCCGGAGAGGAAGATTACAAGCTCGAATAGGAGGATCGCCGTCGTCTGCTGGCAGTTGTGCACCAGGGCAACCGCAACGAGCGGGCAGAGGATGCCGCCGATCCTGCCCACTGAGCTCGCAATGCCAATGCCCGTCGTCCTCACCGCGGTCGGGTAAATCTGAACAGTAGACCAAAGGTAAACAATAAAAGAAATGTTCGCACAGACACCGTTTGGTTTATCTGTCAGTATCACCAAAAGAGGTGGAGAATGAACTGATGTTTGCACAAGAACCTCACTGACCTCTGGAGCATATATGTATACAATGGTGAAGCTGGCGGATATACAGAGCCGGGCACCAAACAGGGAGATTCTGGTTAGTATATCTGTCCGGGAGAACACTAGTGGGAATAAGAAAACACAGCTGGTGAAGAGCATCGACGCCATTGAAAGCTTGCGACCAAATCTATCCACGATCATGGCCGATAGAAATGACCCTGGGATCTCTGTTTCAAGAAAACATGGCAGCATTGGTCAGCAACTCATCACATGCTTTGGAAGGTAGCTATGATAATCATATTATGCACACCAGTAACCAACCTGCAAAACTAGATATGAAAACATTCTTATATAGGCTTGCATTAGTTGAATTAACTGATTCAACATCCTCTTTGGCACATATCCTATTTCCATTACTGAGCTCTGATGTCAGAAGAACAATGCCATAATAGGCAAACGCATTTCCAAAAAAGGCCATCCACAGAAGCAGGGTTGCTCTGATCAATTTTGGTGAGAGTAGCTTGCCAACGGACTTAATACCTCCGAAATCAGAACCTTGATCTTCAATTAGGTTGTCACTTTCTTCAGCACCAGACAAAAGTGTCGTCGACTCTGAAGATCCTGAAACTTCATCTAGCTCAATATTTTTGTCAGAAACAAGCCTACCAGAAGGTAGTTGTACATTGTTTAGTCTGGCCATTTTCTCCAATACATCCACAGCCTCGGCAGTTCGGCCTTTCATGCAAAGGAACCTTGGTGACTCTGGCGTAATGGCATAAAATAGCAGCAGCAGAAAAGATGGAATAGCTGATAATGCTAACAACCACCTCCAGCCAAACTTGGGCATAACTGTCTGCCATTAATATGGTGAAAAAAATTAGGCATGGAAAAATATGGTGGAATCTTCTAGTCTAATGCGTCTGCATTTTTACTGCAAGAATATGTTTCTCTCTGAGCTGCCTATCCAGACCTGGATAGTATATTATAGATCTTTCTATCAAAGTAACCAAAATAAAGTTACAGGTGTTGCAGAAGAAAAATATCTGCAGATATACATAATATTTAACAGATCTGGTAAACAAAAACGCAAACTAATTGCCACAGAACTTCTGATTCTATGCCCTAACAATCGAAGTTCTTTTCACACGTGATGTTCCAGATTGCTAGTCTCCCTGAAATTTATTCTTATTCCATGTACTTTTTCTTTCAATAGATCAAGTAACAGAACCATTAATACTACAGGTTAATTTGTTTGTATGGTAATCAGCAACGCTGTTAGCAGATTAACTGTTAGTAAGTGGTTCAGAAATTTCTCAATAAACCAGAGCATACAATGAGATTGAGAATCAGTTGCACCAGGATATGATTTATCATGTGTAAAGTTCACTGTTAATTTTGATGCTGGGCACTATTATAAAATATGAATGACGTTATCAGTCTCAAAATATTCAGGAGAAAATATTATACCCATGCAAGAGATGCCTCCAAGATTGTCCCAACAGTCCAAAATGCAGAAAATACCACCATCCAAGTTCCTCTAGTTGGAGCAGGAACAAATTCCAAGAACCAAGATCCCAGAACAGGTCCTCCTCCCAAACCAATACCAACTAAGAATCTCAGGGAAATTAATGACACATAGTTCGGAGCAAAAGCACTCAAGAATCCAGCTCCACTTGTCACAATGGCAGTAAAGAGAAAGCCTCTCCTATAGAGTCCAATAAAACAGAGTGTAAGGACTTGTATGATGTAAACAAGCAATTCATTCATTACCATAAATTTTGAGGACTATATGAAGCTTGTTCTCAGAAATAACATGTAATGAACTTGGCTGCTGATTAATTCATGATCATTCATTTGAACAACTATTTCAGAGTAGCTTTGTGGGGCTTAAAAAAGAAATCATAGAGATGCTCTTGGCTATACATGGTGTATTCTGATCCCAAACGTGACGCTGTTGATAATCAGCTATAACTAGGAAGTAGGAAGGAGCAACTGTCCAATAGAAACTACATCAGGAACAACCGAAAAAGTTTTGGTAACTCCATGTTAAACATCAGCAAGAACAAAGGAAATGGACTTCCAGAATTTTGTGCAAAAAGGTACATGACATAAGTAAAAGATTGGACCTGCCTCCTTCCATAGTTGTCTGAAACCACACCCCACGAGTAAGCGCCAATCAGCATTCCAACAAAAACAACACTTGTAATCATGCTTTCCTGGTGAGAAGTGAGCTTCCATTCTAGCTGTACTGATGGACCAACAAATGATAGCAGCATCATTTCCATCGCTTCGGCAATCAAGCCAATCCCAGCATATGAAAGAATCAATATCTGGAACCTCCCAAAACCTGATGACAAGAGTGCGTCATCCACGGTATATGAAGCTGATTGCCCCTCCTCCATCTGCAAAGCAATGGTCACGGTTGTCAACTTGTCTCTATAAATCACAGTAAATCTAATCTACTTATATAACCAAACCAGCCAGGGCTGAAACGAGTTAGTTCCTTCTATTCCCTTTTTATTTGTGGGTTTAAACAACAATGATTTACTGGTACACACAAGTAAACACTGTTTGCCTAAAAGGTCATTTATTCCATTTAGACACCATTTAAATGCTACAGGGTGATACACCGTTTCCGTTTAATCAGCCATTTATCGCATTTAAACAGCCGTTTCTCTTGATTAAATGGCCATTTAGTCCAAAAAATGGTTAAACGGTAGGTGATCCATTGTATAGCATTTAGTGTTTAGGAAGACACTGCAGGTAAACACACGCATCGTATGACAAGAGGTAATCAAAGACCCCGAGGGCCGAGAGCTGAGAGCATTCTAAAGCATTTGCATCGCTGTAGAAGAGTACAAGCCAGCTTAAGCATTCGATGGAAAGACAACAAGAAGGCACGTCACAGACTCACGTTATCAGCTTTGTTTTCCCTCGCTTTGCACATTCCTAAAGCACAGGATCAACTGGATAGCAAGTAACCGACAAGAACCCAAACAGCTGAATCTGAAGAGAGGAGGCTTACGAGATCCTCACCATTTCAAGGGCCGTCTGGCCGAATCAGAAGCCTATCTCGTAGCGATCCTCAGCGAGCTGGTAGCATCAGGCCCAACCCTAGCCTCCGTCCGGGCCCGCCTGGTTAAATCTTCCCTGGCCCAACCGGCTCCACGCCCTGAGAAATCCAGACAATGAGCACGCATACAGAATCAGTCAGTCCACGAACACGCGAGAAGCAACGGGTGTGTCGAGCCTGGCAACATGAGGGAGAAGCGAACCGGAATGCGTTTCTTGGATCTGCGACAGGCGGCGAATCCCGCAGGTGCAGGAGTGGATTCGCGGTCTATGGAGGAACGACGGACCCCGAATCCGGGCGTCTGCAACACTGCTGCTGCCCGGAGATCTCTGCGCTTTTTCGTTTGGGCGAGATTTGGCTCCGCAGTCCGTACCGGATGGGTTGGGGAAGGAGATGCGAAATGGAGCCCGCGCTTTGACCGGGAAAACCATCATTGGTCAAAGCCGAGGTTGGCTGGCACGCGTCCGGCGTCTCCAACGGGACGGGGTGGCCTTCCTTCCGTGCATTTCACCCACCAGCTAGAATCCGCCAGTCATGCAGCAGTATTCTTCTCTCATAATAAATTAGCATCAGTTAAAATCAGACAGCCAAAAACCATCCAGCAAACAGGGTGAAAGCCGAAAGAAAACGTCGGTCTATCGCTGACTCGCTGATATCGCTAAAAAGAAACGAAGTGGTGAAAGAATATCAGAAGGAGTAGCACTTGAAAGAGCGCACCTAACTTTCTAGGATTAATATTAATTTTCTAAATATTTGTTTGTTACTAAAATTTATCTTACCTAGTGCCAAGTGGAAAATGAAGAGGGCTGACACGTCGACCCATTACACCTAAGTGTTAGAGCTTATCGATCTCATGCCAGTACATAGAGTATATGGAATGATCAATTGTTACATGACATCTTTTGGCAGGATGATGTAAGAGAGATCATGGTTATTCCAATGAAAATAGGGTAAGTGAGCACGCGGCATGATGATTTTGTGGCTTGGCATTTTGATACAAAAGGGTGATTTCTCGGTGAAATCAGCGTACCATGTCTTGGAGGACAGCCAAGAGTGCGAGGTCCCTCACCAGCAGGACGAGTCCTCCAGTTCAAATGCAGTGGGTGTTTTAAGTGGAAGAAAATATGGAATCCGACTAGTCCACCGAAATTAAAAACAGTTTATCTGCCGCCTAACAAGGTGTGCACATTGATATTGTCTACCTGGTTTACAAGCGTTTTGATGAGGACAGGGGACCCTGCTTTCTTAAGTGTAAATTCACCAGAAAAATGTTGGCAAGAATTAGGACTCGAGGCTGAGAGACTTGAGCTATTAGACATGTGCTCCTCACGTGACATGAACGAGATAATCCTAAACATGTTTAAAGAAGGGAGTATCATGATACTGTTCCTTCTCTAGAGGTAGTAGAGCACTCGAAACAAAGGTGAACGCTCGTGAAGCCCTAGAGGCTGGCCCTATTCATTTCACTGAAATTTGGCTAATGCTGTTGCTTATGCCGATTTGTTGTGAGAGGAAAACACGGTTCCTTCGCTGAAAAGTAATATTAAAGTAGTGCTGAAGAACAGGGCGAAGCTCAGTGGTGACCAAGGCGGTGTGTCACCTGGCAAGGTAAGTTCAACGAAAGCCAAAAGTCCCAACTGATAGGCGATCAGGGTGGAGACTTCTCGGTGACTCATCTAGAAGGTCTGTTGAAGATTAACACCGATGGCGCTTTTGTTCAGACAACAAAGTAGGGAGGATGCAGCTTTATTGTTAGAGACTACTTGAGAGAACCTGTGTTAGCAGGGGTGGACAATCTGGCATAAGTGGGGAAAGTAATTGCATGCTGGAAGGCCTTAGAGGCGGCAGTGGCACATGGTATATCTCGAGTTCAACTGAAGACTGAATCGGTGTTGCTTCATAAAGCTATGCTCTCATCGGAGTTGGACCAAGTTTCTCCGGGGGTGATCTTCAAAGATATTCGTGCTCTAGTAAGGAAAAGTTTTTCTCATTTTGATTGCTTCCATGTCTCAAGAAATTGTAACTCATCTGTGCACGAGATAACTACTTTAGGCTTGAGCTAAGGTTCAAGATCGGAGAAAACACCTAAGATTCAGCTGGGTTTGAAGTTAAATTGAAAGGCTCAAGAGCCAAGTTTTTTTTAAAAAAGAAGCCTGACCTCGGCCTGTTAAAGCGGGTCCTAAACTTA
This sequence comes from Saccharum hybrid cultivar R570, assembly GCA_038087645.1. Classification (NCBI taxonomy): domain Eukaryota; kingdom Viridiplantae; phylum Streptophyta; class Magnoliopsida; order Poales; family Poaceae; genus Saccharum; species Saccharum hybrid cultivar. The sequence continues at coordinate 8,382,057 of JAQSUU010000066.1, forward strand.
GAGTAAGATGTTTTCTGAAGGAGAACCCGTATTTGCTGAGCAACTCAAAGAGAGTTGATAAAAATATATGGCTAAACTCATGATCTAGCCGATCTATATAAAATAGAAATTCTTGTAAAGAAACAGAAAACTTCAAGAGCCTTTCTAGTATGGCGAGGCAGATGGCTAGCGGCACATACCAGCTATATTTACCATGTAAGAATTTCGAGATACATGACTTGCTATTTTAGAAAAGCCAGATACAATAGCTGTTAAACCCTCTTTTTTCTAAAATAATCAAATATAGATTACATAATATGGATGACTCTTCTGTTAGTCCAAGGAGGAGTAGAATGGAGCCAAACAATGGCAGTGTTTAGATACATTGAAAAGTGCATTATGCAAAAAAAAAGATTCCCCGTCACATCAAACTTGCGATACATATATATAGAGTACTAAATGTGGATAAAATCAAAAACTAATTGCACAGTTTGGTTGTACTTTGCGAGACGAACGTTTTGAGCCTAATTAGTCAATGGTTGAACAATTATTACCAAATACAAACGAAATGCTACCGTGTATTTTGACACTCCAAAATTTGGATCTAAACACAGCCAACGAAAAACGAAAATCCCAACCCCACAGGATAGAGAAAAGGAGATCTAAAAAAAAAAGAAAAATTTGTCGAGTCCGTTTCTCCGCGCTCCCCCTCTGTTCGGTTCTGCCGTTCCCTCGCATCTCCTCTCCTTCCAGACCCCAGGACTCCATTCCCATCGCACTTCTCGTCGCGTCGTTAGGGTTTCTCCCCTCTTCTCCGCTCCAATTCCGGTCGATCCGAGCTCGCGATGGTCTCCGGTGCCGGAACCTCCGGCGGGGCAGCCCACTCCGCGTCCACCGGTGGTGGGGGCGGCTCCCCCTCCGACAGGGGCGGCGCCGCGCCCTCGGCCTCGGCGTCGGTCTCTACGCCAGCCAGCGAGAGCACCGTCGCCCGCCGCCTCAACGGACTTGACCTCCAGGGCGACGACGCGCCATCGTCGCAGCCAGCCGCGAGGTGCGTGACCCCCGCCGGCTTGATTCCATCCTTGATCGAGTTGGGGTTTCGGCTCCCCTGCTTAATTACTTGCTCAGAGGGACTGTGTGATGTGCCGCGTGAGCTAGTGGTGTTTTGCAGGTTTGAGCTAAGGGGGTTTGGTCGTGTGGATGGTACCGTGCCGATCTGCATTTGTTCCTGCTGTAGATTTGCTTTGTGTGTGGTCTTTAGCTTGTTCTGGAGTGTGGGAATTGCCGAATTGGTGGGAGTGGTCGCTAGTGTTTTTAGAGGATCCTTTTGAACCTGACTAAATTGTTATGGCTCTTTCACAAGCACGTTAAAACAAGCCACACAACATTGTTTTTAATGTCATTGCATGCTTGATAAATTTATTCTTAAATTTGTTTCTCAACTTACTGTATTAATATTGGGAATTCTAGCTAGTGCTTGTGGCATCTTAATTGTATTGGTTTTGTGTTTGTTCATTCTATCACGAAATGGAAACTCTGGAATTTGTCTTTTTTATAGCCCTTGTAGCAGCTCATGGCACCTTTGCATAGAGAACATGACTTTTGGATGATTTTCTATTTTTTGCCACCTTTGGTATCCCTTGTTGATATCTTTAGGTGTATATTTTTTCCGAGGTTGGATATTCTAGCTTATCGATTGATCCAGAACTAGTAATGTTTAAATAACTTAAATTTTGTTTTGCTTTACCACATTGTAACTTCAGCTTGCTATGTTTCATATTTGGTAACTTGCATCATGTCTTATTTTCAATTATTTATCTGTCCATTTACGTAACACATTTCTAAAACACAGCTGGTTCTCTATTTATGATGCAGCAAGAAGAAAAAGAGAGGGACACGTGCAGTTGGTCCTGACAAAAATGGCCGTGGATTGCGCCAATTTAGCATGAGAGGTGATTTAAAGAGTTCCTTTACCACTCATACCTGTGATTTTCACTTGTTTTTGGTTTATGTGAGCATAAGAGAAATGAGATTGACACAAAAGTCTTTTTTTTTCAACTCTGTGTGCCACAATTTTTTTATAAATTATTTCTTTGATTTGTTTGTATCATACATGTGCTGTACTGTGCTGTACTATGCTTGAGTGGGCCAATTTATCGAGCTGGAGTTCACTGCATGTTAGGTTTACAAATTTCATGAAGTTTTTATTTATTCTTTTTCAGTCTGTGAGAAAGTCGAAAGCAAAGGGAGAACAACCTACAATGAGGTATCCACTCTCTTTTCTATGTTAGCTATACCTATAGTCTTATTTGGTACAGTTACATTGTGTAACATCCCTTTTTGCAAAAGCAGAAATTAGTATAAGCAGCCAGTGAACATTAGGTACTGCCATAGGAGGCACAGAAGATACAGACTCACCTCCAAAGTTTACAAGTAAACCACATGTGTTTAACCATTCGTCCCATATGCTTTACACCTCTGTGGATTTTCAGCAGAAGAGCGGGTATCTCCAGAAGACTGATATTGATAAGAAGTGGCAAATAAACTGTTATATTTACTCCCTCCGTTCCAAATTGTAAGTCATTTTGGCTTTTCTTAGTGCATAGTTTTTGCTATGCACCTAGATATACGCTATGTCTAGATGTATAGTAAAATCTATGTATCTAAAAAGGCCAAAATGATTTACAATTTTGAATGGAGGGAGTACATCATATGTATGTGTAAGTAAACTGTTACTGTGTGGATTTGCCACCTCTTGTCAATATCAGTGCTTTTCTGGGCCATGAAAAACACAAACAGCATCAAATTATTGTTTGTAGTTTCTTATCTTTCAGAAAAGGAATAACTCTTAACTAATGAACAATATTCTGGGAACTTGTGGATCGTCACAACTTCAGAATATTGGATATTGATCTATACCAGCAATATATCTTGGTTTAGCAGTGTGGGATGGAGATTCTGCTTTGGTCCCTCCTCCACATCGTTATTTTTTAGTTAAATGAAAACATCGCATCCCCTTTCTCCTGCATCTCCTTCTATCAATCTGTTGCAGCACCAGAAAATTTATGCATATGGCCTGCATTTTTCAGGTGGCAGATGAACTGGTTGCTGAGTTTTCAGATTCCAATATTAATATTGACTCTCCAGATCCTGATAATCCCTCTGCGGTAAGAAATACTACTATGACTCTTGGTCAGTGATTTATCAAGTAGTTATTAAATGCCGTTCTGATTATATTAAAAATGCAGCAACAATATGATGAGAAAAATATTCGAAGAAGAGTTTATGATGCGCTGAATGTCCTAATGGCTATGGAAATTATATCTAAAGATAAAAAGGAAATACAATGGAGAGGCTTGCCCAAGACAAGTATGAATGATATTGAAGAATTGAAGGTTCTGCTCCTTATCTCTAATAATGTGGATTTGCTGAGAGTTTGACCCTTTCTACTCATTTCATTAAGTTTATGCATATATTGCAGACAGAGGTCATTGGACTGAAAGGTCGGATTGACAAGAAAAATGCATATCTGCAGGATTTACAAGATCAAGTAAGAATTGACTGGTCCCTTCTTTCTTAATTTCCTCATGATATAAGCCAATTGATATTATGAATATTATGTGTCCCCCAATCTTATATAAAACTATGACTGGTGACCTATTATGCAGTACTTTTGATTCATACACTTTAAACGTGAAATACAAATACCTAGCATTGTAGATTTCATGGTTTCTGTTGCACTCAAAATTAATTGTACATTTGTCCATGAGACTATTTCGAGAATAGCATTAAAAAAATTAACTCCTGGATCTTAAATTTGGAAGCGCTTCTGCATGCTGATGTGGCACAACAACCAGGTGCATACAGAATTACGTGAAGGCCTAGCCTTCTCTGCTCATTTGTTACATTATTAAAGCAAAAGGCAGAGATACATTTGAGTTTATGTTGGATTGTATAATTAAAGCAAAATTTATTCAGTTGCTACATGGATTTCAGAAATACTCCCTCCGTCCCAAAATATAAGTGCACGTCTTGCATTTTGAGGAGTCAACCAATCCATTGATCAAATATATTAAAAAATACTAATATTCATGATACCAAATAAGAATCATTAGGTTAATCACGCTAGATATTTTCATAGTAAACCTATTTGGATATACAAATGTTGAAACTTGACTCAAAATGTGAGATGTGCACTTATTTTTGGACGGAAGGTGTATATATTTTGGAGGGTCCTGTATGGCTAAGTGATCTTTTTTTTTATGTAGTTAGCTGCTCAGCAGACTTTTGTGCTACTGTCTCTTGATCAGAATTAATCATTGAAAAATCATGTTCCAGAACTAATATGAAGCCGTTTTTTTAGTAAATGAGCCATGCATTGTTAACTGTATTTCTCCATTACAGATTGAGTTAGTAATGATATTTGTTCCTTCATTTTTCAATGTTGAATTTGAAATATTTTGAACTCATTCGTTTGTTATGTTATTTCATGCTTTGTGAATCTTATGAGTTTTTTTTTAAGTATGTATGTCTCCAAAACTTGGTTCGACGGAATGAGCAGCTATATGGGTCGGGAGATGCACCCTCCGGTGGAGTGGCCTTGCCATTTATACTAGTTAAGGTAAAAATAATGCTCCATCTTCTTCAAACATGGATCTAGAGATACTTCATTGTATCATTATGTTTCAATGCCAGTTTCAAAAGAGAACATTTTGAGCCATTTCAGAGATATCCTAGCAAGCGAGATATCATTGGAAGCAAATGGATTCCATTGTCGATTTGAATAGAAATGTTTCCACCACCAAAGCCCTATTTAATTGTTTAGACTTTCACAGTGTCCGCTTTCTATTTTTTATTTTTTGATAGAAATGCCTCAAGTCACATGCTACATATTGATCAAGAAATTTATTTTTTAGGCTAACTGATATTTAACTTCGAAGTCTTAAATTCATAAAATAACAAGGTTTCAATATATGACTAATTTCCTTTAAAGTTCCTATTGTTGAGTTTGGGACATAGATTTTGAATAAGAGGAGTTGCAGCTCAGTAGTTGGAATCCGAGCAAGTTCTTTAAGACACTGTGAACTAGCTGGTTCATCTTTTGTTTAGTGGGCGGTGGGTACCACAACATTTTTTTTGAAATTGGGGGTATCTTTATGTTGCTTTATGACACATGGGTAGCTGGCCCAATGGGCTGCTCGGTTGATGTCACTATGGGCTATGCACCCACACATCATTAGGTTATTAGGATGGTTATGATTGAGTCATTATAGGCAAGGATCACCGTTGATTGTTTCTGTTCTATAAGTCAAACCCTAGGTCATCCGGTCATCCTTGCCGATATATGTGTAACCTTTTATCCTCCATAGTTAATCCATCAATTTCGTGCCATATTCTTACATGGTATTAGGCTGGTCGATCCTCGACCTTCTGCTTCCGCTCAAACCCTAACTCCACCCTCCAGCTGTCATGCCTATTGGGCTGCCACCGGCCTCCTTCGCTCCCCTTGGCACTGCCACTGATGAGCGCTCCAAGGCTGCTGCAGCGGCCGATAGCGGGCGCATGACAGCCACCAAAGCTGAGGAAGCTGCACGCGCCCTAGCGCATCACTGCCACTGCCAAGGCACGTGGTGGCACCTTGGCACTGATGGTGCCAACGCCCTGGAGGCTGCTGAGCACGAAGCCACCACCGCTGCCAAGGTTCGCTAGGACGCCATTGACCAAGAGCATGTCGCTTTGGAGCGCGCAGCCATCCAGGCCAATGATGACCGTGCTGCCCCTCCCCTTCATGATCCGCTCCTTCTCCATGAGACTGCTGCCTTGGCCAACCTCTATGCCCACGCCCACGCCCACGCCCACGCCCACGCCCATGCCCATGCCCATGCCCATGCCCAGACGGTCTCTGTACAGAACGTCTGCAACCTGGTGCCTCTCATCCTTGACCTCACCTTTGGCCACTACTCTAGGTGGCACGAGCTCTTCCTCCGCTCTTGGGAAGTACTCCCTCGAGGCCCATGTCCTCAGCGACGACCCTGACCCAACTCTATCAGATTTGATGCCCCTGGACTGTGAGGTCAATTCAATGCTCCTTGCCACGATCTGCAACGAGTTGGTTGGGACGGTGTTGAAACACCGTGTCTCTGCACGCACTACCTGGCATACCATTGAGACCTAGTTTCTCGGCAACCAGGAATGTGTGCACTGTACCTCGATGCAGAGTTTTGCTACTTCGTTCAAGGTGATCCCTTGATCGTGGACTACTGCCGGTACTTCAAGATCATGGCCGATGCCCTCTCTGATCTCGGTGATCTCAGTAAGCCTGTGGTCGACTGCACCCTTGTCCTCAATGTCATCCATGGCCTCACCGAGAAATTCACCGCCATCAGCATGCATCTTCAATGAAGCTGGCCCTTCTCCACCTTCCTCAAGGCACACATGAACCTGTTGATGGAGGAACTGAGCATTGGTGCCATGTGTCTGTTATGACTTTTGAATTGATCTGTTTTAGTGAATTATAATGGCAAGAATCATTAGCATTAAGGCCATGCAGAAGCATTCTTAGTGAACTCTTGTTGCTTTGCTACCGTTACTCTGTTCATCACTTTTATTCCTTGTGTTATGCCTTCTCAACTTCATTATGCAAGTTCCATAATTTTTTTTGGCCTTGATGCGCTAAGTGACAGTTACCTCCATTTGTTGTGTAACCAGACACGTCCTCATGCAACTGTAGAAGTGGAGATATCAGAAGATATGCAGCTTGTGCATTTTGACTTCAATAGGTAAGACAAGAATTACATTCTGTTCCCCTCTGCATATCTTGTGAGCCAGATAAATAGTCTTTAATAACATATGTATCTCCTGATTTTGGATTTCTAATGAAAAGATGTCCGTTCATAAGAATGTGTTAGATCTATAATATCTTCTGTATGATTCAACAATTTTATTCCATGATTCTTATGCAATTAGTACATGAAACTCTCTTAATGATTTGTCTATGCTAGGTTGCCTGATTTTTTTTGAAAGTACATCCTTTCTATTTCTAATCAGGGGGCTCTGATGAGTTTTCTCCCTTCTGTGATCTTAATGTCCTAATCTATGAGTAGATGGAATGCCAGTTTGTTGAATTATTATTCACTTGAGAACAGCTAACTAGCCTTTTTACTCACATGAACTGATGAGCATTTTCTCATTTCTGTAATAGATGATGTTTTTTTTTATTTGCCTTCAAGGTCTTATGTACATTCTGAAGGCGTTAAGTCATTATAATTGAGCATGAAGGGCTCCTGAGTGCTAAACCCTTGCTGACTCGCATATTTCTCAAAAATGCAGCACTCCTTTTGAGTTGCAGGATGATACCTTTGTACTGAAAGCAATGGGATTATCTGGCAAAGAAGAAACTGATTGTACGCAAGCTCCTGTTGTGAATGGAGGTGAGTGCTCAAGTACACCGAACAATTATTGGCATCAATCACCACAGCCTCCAGGGCCAAGAGTAGTTAGGGTACCAAACTCGCCTCCTATTCCAGGGATACTAAAAGGGCGCGTCAAGCATGAACACTAGGCTTTAATATGCTTGGTGGCGTCGAATGAGCTATTTACTTTATTATTCCCCAGCTAGTTTTACCTGTAGAAAATGCTTGTAAATTATGCCGGTAGGGGCAGTCGCGGTCTAATTTGACTTTGCTGATGGATAGTTCGATGGGTGTCATGATGTCCCATACGCCTAGCTGACGTTAACTCCTATAGTATCAATTATCTGGTCGAGGAAAAGAATCTTTGGTTAAGTGTAATTGTGTAGTTTATCTTCTTGAAATAGTCGGCATATCGTATCTATGGGACATATTGCATTAGATTTTATACTTTTTTATGACATTTGTGTGGCGGAATTTTGATTTTAGGAATACAGTGTTGTCAGTGCACTCCAAGTGAGATTATATACAATAAAAGGCAAATGTTTGTTTACAATTCAATTGCTTTCTGATGGCAATGGTACATATCGAATTCTTGTATTGTTTTTACTATGTACATAATATATTTGGAGCTGTAACAATTTTTCTTATTGAGCAAAAATCAGGTAGGACATTCAATGGCTGAATTGGTCTAGCAAATAGATAAGGGCAACTTAGTCTCGTGGAAGCTTGTACTCCCTTAAGTTCTAGAGAAAATTTCCTATTTAGCATCACAAAAATGATAGGTTCCTTATATAGCATCCAAAGATAAAATTTTCCCAATATTGCCTGCTGGTTTTCGCGCTGAAGCTAACTCTTGGCTTCGAGTTTCTCCTGGGACTCTCGGCCTGTTGACTCTCCTGCAGTAGCTATACAGCTAACTCTTGGTCTGTTTGTCAAGTGCAAGGTGCTGTTCTTGCAAAAATATGGTGAAAAAAATTATTGTTAAAATTATTCGTTGTTGAAAAAAAAATATTCTGTCCAAAAGAGGTGATGCCGTACATGAAACAGGGGCATCCTACTGTCCAGAAAAAGCTCCGGTTTAGTTTCCGAAATATTTTAGGAAATGTAACTGTAGCACTACCGTAACATTTTCGTTGTTATTTGGCAATTATTGTCCGATCATGGCCTAACTAGGCTTAAAAGATTTGTCTCGTCTATTTCGTCTAAACTGTGTAATTAGTTTTATTTTTTATCTATATTTAATGCTTCATGCATGTGTCTAAAGATTCGATGTGACGGGAATCTGAAATATTTTGGGAACTAAACAAGGGCAAAGTCACTGCAACTAAGGCCCTGTTCACTTCCCATGCAAACTTAAAATATTTCCTCTTTCACCCATCATATCAAATATTTGGACGCATGTATGGAGTATTAAATATAGGTAAAAAAATAACTAATTGCTAAGTTTGTTTGGTTTTTGTGAGACGAATCTTTTGAGCCTAGTTATTCCATAGTTGGATAATATTTGTCAAATAAAAACGGAAGGTGCTACAGTGACTTTTCACTCACTTTTCACTAATTAAACACACCCTAAGCTATTGTTGTACAGATGAAATGAAGGGTATAATGGTCTTTTCCACTGCTATTTAACGGTGTTAGAGGATATACCCTGTTCGCTTAAACTACTTTTCAGTCAACAAACAGTGTTTTTTTCTCACAATAAATTAGTATAAGTATCAGCATAATTCAAATTTCAGCATAAGAGAACATGCTGATAGAACTCACGGTAGTGCTAGATAGGGAACCTAAAACAAACCCAGTGCTATATTGGAAAAATTTTATCTTTAGATGCTATATAAGGAACCTGTCCTTCGGGTAAACCTTTCATTTGTCAGAGCATGTGTCCCTTTGCGAAGGCGGTGCTAGATCTTAGATCGGTAACAATCGAACTACTTGCAGCTTGCTGCAAACTGCGACTCAACGACCCACTCGCAGAAACCACCCGAGTTAACTTTTGCACCGTCACTCACTGTTTTTTCACCACTCGCCGCCTTTTACGAACTCACCGTTCATGATGAACTGGAACCTACATCTTCGGAGGAAGATGAGCCAAAAGGCGAGGTCGCCCCTACGGTGGAAGACATCTACGCACGTGGCACGCGTACACCCAAAATCATAGAAAACATGAAAGACGAAAAGTACAGAGCACAACACACCCAAGGAGAGCGAAAAGACGAACCTTTGAACAAACGAAGACTACACTCACGATGATCACCACAAGCGCTGGCCGCAAAATAAAGCTCCGAAAGAAGCGGACATGAGAAGCATCTCTAGCACACGTCCAAGGGCATTCTAAGTTTCTAACACGTCCACCCCTTAGATATAATAAATTAGTGGACATGAAGTGCACAATAACCAAAGATTAAGACATATCTAAGGAATCCGCGTTCAGCGAAAACCACACATTGCAATATACAAATCCCAAAAAGCCTTTAAACAACCCTATCAAACCTAAATTTGAAATCCCACAAGCTCACAATATACTTCGCGAGGCAGAGGAGACGACGCTCGAGGATCAGGGGTCTAGGTTTGGTTTTCTATGCATTGGTGAATTTGTTTCGCGTGCGCTGAAACTCGCTTGGGAGGAGCTACTGTTTTGGATGGGCGTCCCCTTTTTCACGATTTCGTACTCTATTTCATAATAGCGCCGTAGGCGGTAAGCATAATTTGACAGGTGGCGCACGTACTACTTTGCCGAAAGCAAAGTCACCTTCGGCAATACGAAGAATCCAATATATAAAGACACCTTTGGGTGAGCCCAAGGCCTCTGCGAAGCATTAGTCTTCAAATGGGCGAGAGCGGTAGCCGAATCCAGAGAGCCGGAGAGGCCTAGCGAAGCTATCCTCGATGTGACTTGGAGGGCGAAGACGTGCAGAAGCGAAGAGCTTTCATGGGAACCCCTGACCCCCGCGTCGTCTCCTCGCGGGGGCGACTCGAGGTCCCCTGCCGCTAGCCGAAGCTCGGCGCCCCTTCCTCGCCGGCTCGGCCACCGCCGCCGCGCTACCTCCTCCGCGTCGGCGGCGGCCAGCAGGGGAGCTCAAAAAGGCATCCCCTGCGTGCTCTCCTCTCTTTCTCCACCGCCCCCTCTCATCCCCCCTCCACCTCCCACCTCCTCTCCGGCGTCGTTGGCCGGCCGTCCGGCGGATCCGATGCCCCCTGCCACCGGTTCTGATGTCTGCAAGCACCAAGGTGTCGGCATCGGCTAGATCTTCTGGCCAGGGGCGGAGTGGCGACGGCTGCAGGCGCATGGCGGCTGGGGCTTGGGAAGGCCTCCACCCGCCCTGTTTGTGCTGACGGCGGCCGGATCTGGCCGGGTCGGCTGGCCGGCGCCTGGATCTGGCTGGCCTGCTCATCGGGCAGGGGTGGCGCTACCCTTGCCTCCGGGGGCCGGCGGCCGAGGTCGGCGGGGCGAACTGCGACGTGACGCTGCGCGCCAACTACTACCCGCGGTGCCCACAGTCGGACCTAACACTGGGCCTCTCCGCGCGCTCAGTCCCGGGCACGGTCACCGTCCCCCTCGCCGATGTGCATGTCCACGGGCTGCTGGTCCGCTGCGGCGACGGCGTGTGGGTCACCGTGCAACCCGTCCGTGGCGCCTTGTCCGTCCTAGTCATGGGCGCACGTGGCGGCTCTTCTCCCTCCGGGCCATGCGCGTGTACTCGGCCAGGCCCTCCAGTGTCGGTTCAGCTCGCTGCCTATGGGTCACCCCTGCGGTCGTGTGGTTTCGCGGCTTTGGGGACTCCGGCGTCTGGTTGGCTGGTGGGGCTTGCTAGAGGATGCTGCTCTTGGCTTGGTCAGGCCACCACTGCTTTTGGTGGCCAACGCCTCTGGGGGCCGGTGGCCGGGGCCGAGGGACAACCCCAGTGACCGCGGTCGATCTAGCTCCTGGGGTGAAAACCCTGCCCAGCTTCTAGCTTTGGGCCGGCGGCGGTGGCGTAGCTGCGTCATCCACCTTCTTGAAGGCATCGTCGAAGCCTCGAAGGATCAATTCATCGCGCGGGTCATTGGGGCTGGTTCTGGGACGAAAGTCCTTGTGCCCTGTTCAACATTGTTGGCGTCTGCGGACGTCATACCCTCCTTGGAGGCTTCGTTGTTGGCCACCACCCGTTGGGACCGCCCTTGCTTGTGTTGTGCCTGCCTGTGCTTCAGCTTCCTTCTTGCTCTGGTCTGTTCACCTTGGGTGTTAGTGTCGCTGCAGTTGTATTCTTTTTCGCAGCGGCTACCTGGTCGTTGGCGAATACGGTCGCCTTCCTCTTCGCAGTGACTACCTAGTCATTTGTGGATGGATGGATAGATGCTGAGCTCTCCGCAGTGGCTACCTAGTCGTTTGTGGATGGATGCCGAGCTCTCTGCAATGGCTACCTGGTCACTTGTGGATGGATGCTGAGCCTTCTTCTGGTGGATGCTTTGCCACCACGGCTTCACTCACCCTTTGTTGGCGACCTTTGCATGGTTATATTTTTTCTTTAGCAGGCATAGTCGGTTGGTGTTTAGAGGTGGAGGCCCCCCTCCCCCGTGTATTCTTGCTGTTCGTTTGTCTTTGGAATTCCACCGGTAATCCTATGATTACTTGCGAGTCCTTGTATCTGTGTTCCGGCCTTTCTTATGGCCCTTCCTCTTAATGAAAAACGGGTAAAAGACCCGATCGAAAAAAAGCAGATGCGAAGATGACCCCAAAAGGGTGCGACGGACGCGAAATGAAGGGCCTCGGAGAATGCAAATCCGACTTGAGTTCACAAAGGTTGAAGGGACCAAAATGCTCTACTTAAATAGGAATATGCTCCTTAATGAATAAAGAAGGCAGAGCATTACAGTTTATAGTAAAATTCACCTCTGTTCTTCATCTTCGCTCGACAATCTCGACTTTCAGTTTGATAATCAATCGCCTAAGATTTCGGTCGATGACGACAAACGCTTAACCCTCTCCGTACATCCACCATACAGGTTGGTCGCATAGCATATTACACGTTCTGGGCCGTGGACGTGGATGCTTGGCTTCCGGGTTCGGATGCTACGGCGCGGCCCAGCTGGCTCAATGTCCATGGCTTTCCCCTCTGGCTTGCGGCTTGCCGCTGATGAGGGAGCGCTGCTGACAAGTTGCAGGCCTTACCTGTCACTGCAGAAACTAGTTACTCGTCCAAAGCATGTGCGCGGAAAAACTTGACAGCCTTGGTCGTGCGTGCCTCAAATTGGGCTGAGGTGCTGGCCTGCGGGAACCCAACAAAAGAATCACAGACCAATTCCGATGCTTGTAGATGGTAGTTTTTTAGTGTCGGTTTTTCTTCAGGGAGAAGAAAACCGTGCTTTTCGTACTGGGCCGGGCGATGGGGGCGATGATGCCGTCGCCGATCTCTAGTAGTAATCTCTACCTACGATTCTGGCATCAAAGCGGGCAAACCATTGAGCCCCCTCGCCCGCTAAGCCACGAGCCGTCGGATGAGCAAGTGATCTGGTCCGTCCGATTGCGGATCCGATTGCGGATCGGTCGGGTCTCTCGCCCGCTATATCTCGACCTGAGCCATCGCGAATCCCCTCGAACTCGATCAGTATTCACTGGCGACTCCCCACCTTCCTAATCCTCCCGGGTCCCAACGCGGGCGGCGCCAGCGGCCCAGACGCGGGCGCGGCGCCCCCCTCCCGCCTCCCTCTGGCCGTAGCTGCCGCTGTCGCGCGGCCGTGCCACAGTCACGGGCCCAGCAGCCCCCGCGCAGGCAGTGTGCGGGCACGGCGGACCCGGCCGCTCCGGCCCGGCCATCCTGGCTCGGCCGCGGCGGCTCCGGCCACCTTGGAGCCGTCTCGGTGCGGGTGGCGGGTGGGGGCCCAGCGGCCGCGACGACCCCGGCCGCTCTGGTCCCGACCATCCCGTCACCGGGGGAGGGGGGGGGGGGGGGCGGGGGGCGCAGCGGCTCCGGGAGTCTTTTTGATCTGGCAGGCGTCACTTCTCCACCTGCTTTGCTGCCCGCCGCCGACATCCGCTTGCCACACGCCGGTGTCTCCCTCAGTCCACTGCGCTTAGCCGTCGTCCGCTCCTCCCTCCTCGGCTCCTCTACTCAACGCAGCCCCTCCACCCGCTCCAAATCTTCAAGCAGATGTATTGGAGTCCTCCACCGTTAGTCATATGGATGCACGCAGATTTGAGCGAGGGGCTTGCTGATAATCGGATTTGAGCGGGGAATCATCACTGGGGTCCGAAATTGAGCATGGGCGCTGCCACTGGCCGAGAGCGCGTGGGAGGTGTTGCTGGTGGCCGTCCCCTCCTCGCGGCGCATCGCGGCCTCCAAGGTGCTGAAGCTGAGCACGCCCACGCTGAGCTCCGCTCTCCTTCAAATTCGCTGCACATGGTAAACACGAACCAAATCCCTCCTATATCTAGCTCGTTCAACTCGTTGTGCATCCCTTTGAGTGCTTCCTGAGGTGGATCTATGGCAGGTTTGCTCCTTCCTTTTCTCTATAACGTTTTCTGAGAACATGAACAGTACAAGGTAATAAGAACTTGCACATTTGTACTAATACATGCAGAAACTTGTGAAAAATCATAGAAAATAATTTTAGATCCAAATAGTGTTAAATTAATTTTGTTAGATTCATAACTTTATCCTCCGCCTGTGCAAAATATGTTTGCACATGTTACTCTAGCCAAAATTAATTTATTCCTCAATCCTGAGCATAGCACAGTTTGATAGGTAGTGCTTACTGCTGTAGGGCTCCGAGCCTCTTATTCCAAGTTAGTTGAAATTGTCAGCAGTTGAGGAACCAACAAATATCAGCAGCTCTGATCCCAGATTCTTCTTCGAAACAAACAACGGGTTTACTAGTGTCTGGACATCGCGTTGTTTCGTACGCCCACGTGGAGCCTACGTCATCATGAACGTCACCAGCATCGAGAAGAGAGAAAGGAGACGGCGGATACCCAGCCAGCCGGAAGAAGGAGGAGGAGACACCGATGCGAGACAGGAGAAAGCGAGGAAGAAGCAACACCTGACCTACTTTTGAAACATTTCAGATGCAACACTTGCAACGTATGTCTGAAGACGGATAAAACACTTAAAACATACATCTTAAATATTTGCAAAAACACCTTAAAAACAATTGAAACCATTGCAAAAACATACGCAACATCCAGATAAAATACTTGCAAACATATGTGTAAAATATATGCAACATCCAGATAAACACACTTGCAACATATGTCTGAAAAAAGATGAAACATTGGAAATAAAAAGGGTGCAACATATATGTACAACCATTGCATCATATGCAACATCTCGATCTACTTTTGCAACATCTATATGAAACATTTGCAATATACGAGTACCTCTGAAACACTTAAAGACAGACGCTTGCAACATGCGCTTTCAAGCGCATCTACTTGCTGCTTGGACGGAAATAAAGGCTCGTCGACGCGGAGCTCGACGCCGATAGGGAGTTCGATGCTACGGACTGAGGTGAAAATCGTCGGTGTGGACCTTGTCAGCGGCACGGACCTCAGCAGGGGGCCGTGGTAGGCGGCTAGAGCGTGGCCGCAACAGGAGGCACGAGTACAGCCGAGGGTGGCGTGGGGGAGGGTGAAATCCGTCCCGCGAGGAGGAGCGCGCAGCGTGAGCGGGGTTACGCAGCATGCAGACGTCGCAGAGCGAGCGGGCGATAAGGCTATCCGCACTCATGGTCCTCTATATTCATCCTCTATACGTCCTAGTCAGCAAGATTCTTTCCTCTATATTCAATTCTCCCGCATTCATCCATCTTCTATATCATCCTCTATTCACTCTATCCACTATGGGACCCACTTGTCACTTTATCTAAATATATCCATGTGTGATCTAGTTTTGAAGGATTTATTGAGACGAATTTAATGGTACAATCGAAATTTAATTTGGATTTTTGATTTGTGAGTTATAGCATTTTTTCGTTGGTTTAGCTAGTGGGGCCTGCCACTGTGCACTATAGAGTAAGCACTGTACTACTCTAAATATAGAGTGACTGTACTACTCTAAATATAGAGTGAGAGAAAGGATAGAGTATCGTTTTAGAGCACCCAGTGCAGCAATTTTTACTATATATTCATACTCTAAAGTTTTAGAGTATCATTTAGAGTATCCCGCTGCGGACAGGATCCGTTCAGCGAGCGGACGACGCGGACAGGTCTGCCCGGAGGGACGAACGATCCAATGGGAGCATTACCGAACAAACAAGCAAACAGATGTGACGCCGAGCGGTTTGTGTGTCCCTCTCCCTCCGTCGCAATCGTTGCCGTCAACTCGCGTGCCACCTTGTGCTGTCGACTCTGGGTCCGCTCGCATGGTACGAAAATTCCAAGGACCCTGCAGATACGCATTAGTAGTATTAAGTGATGTGCCGATAAAAAAAAGTATTAAGCGATGTGATGGAGGATGGAATACCTCACGGATGATGAAGAATTATTAAGCAATCACTGATGGCAACATAACTATGCCGGTCCACCGATCAAGGATGCTCCACGGGACAGCAGCGTTATAATATTGGGTTTACGTCGGATGCCTTAAAATATGTTAACAACTTCATGGTAAAAAAAATTGTTGGAATAGCCATTTTGGTTCTTACTCCTTCCGTCCCTCCTTTTTAACTGTCGTTCTAGCTTACTGAGAACTCTAACATCTTCAACTTTAACCACATAGATATTAAAAAATCACTAATATTTATAATACACAATTGGTATTATTAGATAGATTATGGGATCTATTTTCATAATAAACTTATTCGAAAATGCTTATTACTGCATGCACAAGATCTAGTGGCACGGTGCGCACACCCGTGTTGGCCGTCCGATGCACGCCGGGAAGGAGGTCGCCGTCCGATTTGTGCTCATGTCCGCTCGCGCACGCCGTCGTCTTCCGCGCCTGCACCCACCGTCTTCGTCCCAGCTCCGGCGTGATGGCTAGGGTTTCATCGAGCCACGCCACCACTTCTTCCTCAATCCGGCGGCCTTAGAAGGAGCCGACCGGGGGAGGAAGGTCGGCCAAGTGATGGGGACGGTGGCCAAGCATTAGGGGCCCTGGCGGCAGCGGCGGCCAGGCCAGGTCGGGACAGGCACCATGGCCACATGCGGGAGGGGCGGGTTGGGGGGGTGGGGAGGGGGGAGGAGGGAGGGGAGGGGAAGGAGGAGGTCACCGGCGGCGGTAGTGTCTCACGGGAGCTCCACGGCCATGGAGCTCCGGTGAGATCCTATCGCCAGTGGGTGGCGTGGCGGTGAGAGGTGGTAGAGGCGGGGGCACTCACCGAAGCGGGGGCGGCATTGCTGGAGCTGATCCCGGTCAGGATGAGGAGGCGGCGGGCACGCACGCATGCGAGTCGAACACGGAGGAAGAAGATAAGGTAGGAAGAAGGTGTGCCAGTGGAAATTCAGGATCCTGCGCGTGCGGAGAGTAGTAATGTCCGAAGTTATTTAGAGATACAAATGCTGTTAATATTTTCTATCAACTTAGTTAAACTTAAGAAAGATTGACCGATACGCTTTCTACGACGACAGTTAATAAGGAACAGATAGAGTACCGCCGGTGTAAAACTTTGGTTTCTAAGTTAATTTTATCATCCCGCACAGCCACAAGTCGTATCGGCTCACGATGGGTTTGGAAATAACCTTCTCCCTGAATTTACTTCATTAGCAGTAGTACACGCCTTTTAAAAAGCCTTTATCACAGCCACATAAAGAAAAAGAAAAATGAATTTTTGCCTATTTGAGTGTGGTAAGTGCATGCCAATTAAGAATTAAGACATATTATTTGTTTTGACACTTATTCAAAGGACGTTGCTAGTGTCTGTGCGTCCATTGGAAATGGATCCGTTGGACGGTAATTTGAGCGCACTCCCACCGTACAACCCACCAAAATGGCCCACAATAGAAGGACATCCACGCGCCAAACAGACTTGCTAGCTTTCCTTTTCTTCCTCTCGCACGCAACTTCCTCTCGTCATTGTGCGACCTCGGCTTTTGGCGTCACATCTGCACAGGTCGGAGGTCAGGTCGAGCTTTGTGTCGACGGATTCTAGACTTCGACTTGGAACATATACTTACAAAATACGTGTATAGTCATTGCACACATATGTAACATCAAGATTTACCTTTCCAACGTCCATATGAAACACTTGCAACGTATATACAAAACAAATGAAACATTTGGAACATACACTTGCAACATACGTATATAACCATTACACAGTATGCAACATCCAGATCTATATTTGCAGCATCTAGATGAAATACTTGCAACATACGTATGAAACAGAAAAAACATTTGGAACATACACTTCAAATATACGTGTATAGCTATCGCAAGATATGCAACATCGCGATCTACTTTTGCAACATCGATATAAAATACTTGCAACGTATCTCTGAGATATCTGAAACACTTGAAATATACATTTGCAACATGCGATTTTAGCGCAATATCTTCTTGTTGTTTCGGCGAATGGAGGCTCGCCGATGCGTGGAGGCAGTGGCGGAACTAGGGGCCGGCAGGGCCGTGGCCCCCAATACAATGGAATTCTTTTTAGTACCCCTGTATAAATATCAATTTACAACAAAATGAGACACAAAATCACACATTTCTTATCATAACATTGTGATTTTTGTTATAAATACTAAATATATATGTAAAAGCATTGAAATAATTTTTGAGACATACACTTGTGTATATATTTATCATATTAAGAGGTACCATATTTTTGTCCGGCCCCCTTAATCAAAATTGCTGATTCCGCCTCTGCGTGGAGGTCACCGGTGTAGAGCTCGCTAGCGGCGCGAAGCTCCTCATTAACGTAGAGCTGGGCGGCAGTGCACAGAGGACGGGGTGGGGGCGGCATGAGCGACGGTAGCACCGAGGGCGGGCGGGTGTGGCAGCGGTGGCGCAGAGGGTGGGTGTGGACGCTGCATCAACATATAGTACGGGTGGGGACAACAACGGTGGCGCAAAGGGTGAGGTGGGCGTAGGGCTGGGCGGTAGCAATGACGCAGAGCGTGGATGAAGGCAGCGGCTGCACAACACAAAGGAGTGGAACACGCGCATTCTCGGGATGAGGCGTCCATCCCTCCGGACGATTCACGTCTGAGCATTACCGTTATTCAAACGTCAACGTCAAGCCACGATGGTTTGACCTGGACCGTCGTAGCCTCCACCCATAACATACAAAATTTAAAACGAAGCTATTGCATTTCATCCTTTTGTCACTGCTACTAGTCTATGTATATCCGTAAATGTAGCCACGGTCGCCACCATGTCCAACGGACATAATAAACACACAAAAAGATCGAGCATATATACGTAGGTAGCCACAATGGAGGAGAAGGTTCTCCTAGCTGTGGCCAGGGTGGTGCTGGTCGCCGTCATCTCCAAGCTCAAGTCGTTGCTCGTCACCAAGCCGAAGCTGAAGCTGCCCCCAGGGCCATGGACGCTGCCGTTGATAGGCAGCATCCACCACCTCGTCAGCAACCCGCTGCCCTACCGGGCGATGCGCGACCACGCGCACAAGCACGGGCCGCTCATGATGCTGTGGCTGGGCGAGGTGCCCACGTTGGTGGTGTCGTCGCCGAAGGCCGCGCAGGCGATCACCAAGACGCACGACGTCGCGTTCGCCGACCGTCACATCAACAGCACCGTCGACATACTCACCTTCAACGGCATGGACCTGGTGTACGGGACCTACGGCGCGCAGTGGCGCCAGCTCCGCAAGCTCTGCGTACTGGAGCTGCTGAGCGCATCGCGCATGCAGTCGTTCCAGCGTATCCACGAGGAGGAGGTGGCGCGGTTCCTGCGGAGCCTCGCCGCGTCCGCCGCCATCGACGCCACCGTCGACCTGTCCAAGATGATCTCTAGCTTCATCAACGACGCCTTCGTGAGGGAGTCCATCGGCAGCCGGTGCAAGTATCAGGAGGAGTACCTGGATGCCTTGGACACTGGCATCCGGGTGTCGGCGGAGCTAAGCGTAGGGCGTAGCTAACATCTTCCCGTCATCTAGGCTGCTTCAGAGTCTTAGCACGGCGCCACGCAAGGCGATGGCGTGCTGCAACGAGATGGCGCGCATCCTCGGGCAGATCATCCACGAGACCAAGGGCCTGTTTAGTTTCCGAAAATTTTTGAAAAACGCTACCGTAGTAATTTCGTTGTTATTTGACAAATATTATCCAATCATGGACTAATTAGGCTTAAAAGACTGATCTCGTGGATTTCGTCTAAACTGTGTAATTAGTTTTATTTTTTATCTATATTTAATGCTTCGTGCATGTGTCCAAAGATTCAATGTGACGGGGAATCTGAAAAATTTTGTAATTTTTTTTGCAAACTAAACAGGGCCCGAGGAAGCCGTGGACCGGGGTGACAAGACTTCAAACGAGAGCATAATCTCTGTCCTGCTCAGGCTGCAGAAAGAGGCCGGCTTGCCCATCGAGCTCACCGACGACATGGTCATGGCGCTCATGTTTGTAAGTCCTGTTCCCATCACCGTCTAGATTGCTTTAATTTGCTTCGATCAGATAGAGGCTAGCTGTAGGGACCCTAGGTACTGGGAAGATGCTGAGCAATTCAAGCCGGAGCGGTTCGAGAACACCAACCTAGACTACAAAGGGACATACTACGAGTACCTCCCGTTCGGCTCTGGCCGTCGGATGTGCCCGGGAGCAAACCTTGGAGTGGCCAGCATGGAGCTTGCACTGGCCAGCCTTCTGTACCACTTCGATTGGAAGCTGCCAAGCGGAGAGGAGCCTAAGGATGTCGATGTTTGGGAGGCTGCAGGACTGGTTGGAGAGAAAAACACAGGCCTGGTTTTGCACCCTGTCAGCCGCTTTGCTCCGGTTAATGCCTAATTAACGCCGCTGCACTAACCAGTATTATGCACGTGCTTTAGTGATATATGAGAAAATAAATCCAACCAATCTGGCCTCTTTTGTTACTATAAATACTATTTTAGTTTTCTACTCCTGTATTTTTCATGTAAGCATTATATATATAACAAAAATGAAGGAGCTAGAATTACTGCGAATTCTTACTCGCAAACATAGCTTATTTAGTCGGATTTCTTATGGTATAGCTTGTCCAGTCAAGTCTGCGAGACTCTAGCATGGGGTGCTAGCATTTTCTAGTTATTCCTAAGTTTAACGATGCTACATTTTTACTGGTATGTGATGCGCCCATCAACAACGAGATATTTATGCTAACTTTATCAATCTCAAGATCTATTAACTCGGTTTCTTTGAGGTGCTCATCAGGATATGATGTGCATGTGTACATTATAGAGGTGAGTGCGTGCATAAATACATCTGTACTGATATTTAAAAAAAACAATGTACTCTTACTCCTGCTAAGGCGAAAAAACCTCTACCATTTCAATTCTTTTGTAAAAAAGGTGGATAGTCAATTCCATATCTTACTTTTCCTTACAACTACGTTTGGTAGGGGGTGATTGAAAAGAGGGGATGCAAGATGGAGAGTTTAGAAAGAGTCTGTCTATAGGTCACTTGCATGTTTCGCCCCCACCCCACACCTGATTTTTTTGGGCACTGCTCTTCTTTCTCCTCTAGCCACTCGCCGCCATTCCTGCTCATCCTTGCCCCCGCCGCCGATCACCACCCCTCCGCCGGCGCTAGGGTACCCTAGCGCCCGCGGTGGCCGCCTTCTTCCCCTCCCCCTCCCCCACCGCCGCCATCTTCTCTAGCTTCGGCGATCTCGGCCGCCGACTCCCCCGCCCCGACCTGGCCCGGCCGCCGCTACCACCGCTAGGGCCCCTAAACCGTCCCGCCACCATCCCCACCGCCTGGCTTGTCTGCCTCCTCCCAGCCGGCCCCTTCTATAGCCGCTGGAGTTGGAGAAGAAGGGGATGACCGGAACCTTAGCCGTCGCGCCAAAGAGGGGGAGGAGGAGGAGGAGGAGGAAGAGGAGGAGGAGGGGGAGGGGGAGGAGGAGGGGAGGAGGAGGAACCGCCTACCTTGCCACCGGCGGTAGCGGAGCGTGTGCGCGTTGGGCATGTCGGAGAGGGTGCATGCGCGTCGGGCCATCTTAGACACTTGCTTCATGATCGAACGGCCAAAAATATTGGGTGTGGCCAGAAGCTAAAACACCCGAGTGTGTTTTAGCTTTTCCATTTAGAACCTTTTGTTGGTTTCGTGGGAGTGAGATATTGATGGAACTAGGCGAATTCTTACTCACAAACATAGCTCATTTATCTCGAACACTGGGGACAAATCGCTGAGAAATAAGACTGACTGCACTGGGGACCTATAAATGTTACTGCAGGATGTAAATAGAGGATGGGGAGCCTGCAGCGGGTATGCTATCCCACATGGTAAAACAAGCGGACGAGCGCGGCTTCCGCTATTTCTGGCGCGATGGTGGACATGCGCTAAAGGATGGCGGACCCACCACGAGTGAAGGCAGCAGCGGACAGCGCCCACCACGAGCGCATACGCGGGAGGAATCAGTGGCGGACCCCACTTTTTCAACTAACTAAAAAATGTTATAACTCACAAACCAAAAAACTAAATTAAATTCTGATTGCACCATTAAATTCGTTTCAATAAATCCTTCAAAACAAGATCTCACGTGGATATATTTAAATAAAATTTATTTACAAATATGTGGACCCCACTGTTGGTAGTTGATATAGAGTATGAGATATAGAGGATGATGGGTGCGGAAGAAATATGTATAGAGGAGAGAATCTTGATGACCAGATATATAGAGGATGAAAATAGAGGATAATGAGTGAATGCCACACATTCGGACGAGGACGAAGCCTTACTTTCCCCATTGGGCCTTGTACGTGGGCTGTGGACTGTGGTTTGGGCTGCCATGGAGAATTTTTTTTTATTTTTAGCCCAAATTTGAAACAAATTTTAAATTTAACCCATGTTTCAAAAAATTTTTAAATATAACCCGTTTGGCCCCGCCACCATGCATGGCGGGGCAAATGCACTGAACCCCGCCATGCATGGTGGCGGGGTACGCCACCGACGTGGCATGGTGACGTGGCGTCACCCGGGGCGTACCCCGCCATGATGGGTGGCGGGGTACGCCTAACCCGCCACCGATCATGGCGGGGTGTACCCCGCCACCGGTCACGGCGGGGCGCGGCTTAAATATAAGCCGCGCCCCGGCCTCGCCCCCGCCCGCTCGGTTTCTTGCTCGTCCGCCGCCTCCGCCGCCTCCGCCGTCCCCGCGCCGTCCCCGTGCCGCCGGAGAAGTTTCCCCGCGCCTTGGCCGCGCCCCACCGTCCCCGGGCTCCCCCGGCCGCGCCCCACCGCCCTCCGGGCGCCCCGGCCTCGCCCCGCCGCCCCCCGTCGTCCCCGCGCCATCCCCGCGCCGCCGGAGGAGCTCCGCCGCGCCCCGGCCGCGCCACACCGCCCCCCGGCTGCCCCGGCCGCGCCCCACCGCCCTCCGGGCGCCCCGGCCGCGCCTCGCCGCCCCCCGCCGCGACCCCGCTGCCGCGACGCCGCGGCCCGCCGCGACGCCGCCGCCCGCAACCGCCGTCCGCGCCACCGCGTCGTCTCCCGCGCCCCCGGCGACCGCGCCCTCGGCCGCGTCTCCGGCATTCGTTCCCGCGCCGCCACCCCGATAATTTTTACGGTAATTTTGTTTACTTTGTCGTTTCAATTATTTATTTGTAGTAAATATTAATAAGTTTTTATTATTTCTTTAGTTATTTATTTATTTGTCATTGTATTATTTAGTTATTGAATTATTACGATTATTAGTTGTTTAGTTATTAGTTGTTTAGTGATTGAATTATTAGTTGTTTAGTTATTTATTAGTTTTTATTAGTTGTTTAGATATTGAATTATTAGTTTTTACGATTATTAGTTGTTTAGTTATTCGTTAATTAGTTAACGATTATTAGGTATTCGGATTTTATTAGGTACTGTTAGTTATTTAGTTACGTACCTATTAGTTATTTAGTTATTAGGTAATATTAGTTATTAAGTTATTTAGTTTGGTAACGATGATTTGTTATTGACGACACAGTTGGCTTATTAGGTAATATTAGTTATTTAGTTAGTTATGTAGTAATTAGTGGTACCATAATGGTCATTTAATAATGAGATGTCAAATCGTTTTGTAGATGGATTACAGTGTAAGAGTTTTTTACGGAGGAAGTGTTAGGAGAGAGGATTGCCAGTTTGAGGATATGTATGAAGAATTGGAATGGTTTGATGGCACCCCTAGTTTCCGCGATCTATGTGACCGTTTGAGTTTGAAGTTTGGCGAGGCTTTCACACTAAAGGGTAGGTTCGATGTTGGAAAGAATAGGGCACACTATGTGATGATGGACTTGTGCAACCAAGCAGAGTGGTCCCGATACAATAGGGTCATCCAAGGTTCGAATGTCGGCATGGCTGAGTTGGTGCTGGAGAATGTTGAGAATGAGGAGCCGTCCTTGGACAGTGATACTCTAGGAGATTGTGGTGTGCAGATGCAACAAACTATGGAGAGTATGGACTTGGATGGTAATTTGACGCAGGAGCGGGTTCATTCTCCTCCAGTTGGTCATATAAGCAATGATTTTGATGTAGACGAGTTTGAACAGGAGGAGGAGGAGGCGGCAGCGGAGGAAATGATTGGTGATGATGTTAGCACTGATTCGGACGATTCAGGAAATGAGGAAGGAGGTCCCCATGCCATGCGAGCATCGGTTGAAGCCATGCCCTCTGGAGGTGCACCTGCCATGTGTACACCAGTTCGTGGGATGCCCTCAGGAGTACCGCTTGAGGTACTTCATGGCATGCAGAGTCAGGGCACCTTAGCCACCGGTTATCCAGATGATGGAGTGCAATATGAAGGATGGAGCAGGGTTAGGGAGCCACAACAATACGTTGCACCACCCTCTTATACATCGGCAGAGCTTACACAGCTGAGGGAGGCTGGCTTGCCTTTTACCGGTGTGCCAAATTATATCGATGTAAGTATGTCGCATATGGCAGTTTGTGACACGGGTTTGCAGATGTGTAAGGAATCATTGTACAACCATAAAAATTTAATACTGAGGAAGGGAATGCTTTTTAATACGATGTCGGAGATGAAGTTGTTCCTTCAGGACTATGCTGTGTATCATCATAGGCCTTACACGGTTCGACATTCCGACAAGGAGGTAAAATTCCACATATTATGTAAGGCTGGATTCCCGTGCTCGTGGAAGTTAAATGCACGAAAGAGGCGGAGTGATGGTAAGTGGAAGGTAACTTCGGTGGAACAGCCGCACAGATGCCAGACTAATGAGGGTAAAAGGTACCATCCCCAGTTAACGGCTCGGTATCTAGCCCGCCGTATATTGGGTCTTGTAGATAAGGACAACGACGTATCAGTGCCTTTCTTGCAAGAGACCATAGTCACATTTGTTGGGTATGAGGTCACGTATGGAAAGGCTTGGCGGGCAAAGCAAATTGCCCTGGCAATTCGTTGGGGTAGCTGGGAGGAAGCCTATAACAGGGTTCCACGCATTTTGCGTGCGATGGAACACTTCAACCCTGGCATGAGATCGTTCATATATACAGGAGGGTTCTATCTTCAGAACCCGTTGAGGCATATTCTGTACCGTGTGTTCTGGTATTTTGATCAGTGCAAACATGCATTTCAGTATTGTAGGCCAGTTGTTCTTGTTGATGGCACGTTCCTCACCGGCAAATACAGGGGCACATTGATGATGGCTGCTGCTGTAGACCCAGAGAACCAGATAGTACCAATGGCTTTTGCTTTGGCAGAGGGGGAAAACAACGATTCATGGTCATGGTTTATGCGTCTGCTCCGTGTTCATGTGCTTGGTCCTTCTCGCACCATTTGTCTGATTTCGGACCGTCACATTGGAATTCTAAATGCAGCCGATGAACACATTGATGGTCACCCGGCTCTAGTGCACCGTTGGTGCATGCGACATTTTGCCGCCAATTTCTGGCGGCGTCAACGCAAGAAGGATGTGGCTGACAAGTTAAAGGAGCTTTGTAATAAACGTACGGAACGCGAGTTCAACGAGACTATGGTAGAACTAGAGAAGATGCTTAACCAAGCTGGCAAGGCATGGTTAGACCAACAGATGGAAAATAAAGCCAAGTGGGCATTAGCATTTGATGAGGGCGGCTTCCGGTACGGCATCATGACAACAAACTCCTCTGAGTCTTTCAATCATGTGTTCAAAGGTGTTTGATCTCTTCCAGTGTCTGGTATTGTCGAGTTCTCTTTTAGGAAGTGCAATGAGTATTTTGTTAAGCGGTATGGCCTAGCCCTGAGGAATGAAGAGGAGCTTGGAAGATGGGGCAAGGCGGCACACGAATATTTGAAGGAGACTGAGGAATTGGCCAAACAACAGGTTGCCGAGGCTTATGGACGGGACATGCTTGTTTTCTGCGTACGAGCTAGAGGGGGCACAAACCTGGGCGGCGAACGATTTGGTGGCCGAACGTACCGTGTCGATCTTGGTAAAGTAGAATGCAGTTGCAACGTCCCTCAGATCATGCATGCCCCTTGCTCACACATGATCACCTCTTGTTGGCTTAGAGGTTTTGACCACACAGTTGCACCGTACATGTCACCCTTGTATCTCCGTGCCAACACCCTCAAAGTTTGGGAGAAGAGTTTCGAGCCATACCTTGACGAGTCACAGTGGCCTCCATACTATGGTGAGGACTATGCGCCTTATCCGGACCTGAAGAAGGTAGGGAAGGGAAGGAGGAAGAAGAAGCGATTGAAAGGCGATATGGACAGTATGAAAGGTTACGGCGCCGATATGTATGGTGGCGGGGACTTTGACGAAGAACGTGCGCAGAACCTTTGCTCCATTTGCAAGAATCCTGGTCATAACGCTAGATTTCATAGGCGGGCGAGACAAGAGGTGGTATATATTGTAAACATGCATTTATAATATTATAATATTTATTTGTACTTGTCTTTATTTTTTTATAACGTTATTAATTGTTCTAATGTTATTAATGTTTTCTTTGTTTTTTACGAACAGGGAGTTTCAGGCTCGCAAGATGGAGGCGCGGGCTCCTCATCCACGCTTTAGCCTCCTTGAGGCTGACTACGACAAGGACCACCGGGCCCAGGCCTTGTCGGAGCTGCAGAGGCCGTTGCGTCCGCTTCGTGTTCGCACGCACCGCGTACATAGCTGGGACGAGCGATACGCGCCCTACATAGAGCGGGCGGGCTTCATTGAGATCGTTCGGGTGTACAACAGTTCACTCCCCACACTTGACCCTGCACTTCTTACTGCCTTTGTGGATAGGTAACCTTGCTTTTTCCATCTATTTTCTTTGTTTTGAAAAATTGGGCTGTGAACTTGCCTATTACCACAAACTTGTAATGATGCAGGTGGAGACCGGAGACGCACACCTTCCACACACCATGTGGGGAAATGACCGTCACGATGCAAGATGTGAAGATGATATTGTGCCTAAGTTTGGCAGGTCATCCGGTGACTGGGGTCGCCGACGAGTCTAATTGGGTACAGTTGGTGGAGCAGTTCTGTGGTAGGAGGCCATCAGAGGCAGAAGTTAAAGGCACAAAGTAAGTTTATATTTGCTCCCCATTGAAATCACTGATACAATCATTTCAGGTACATCTATTTTTTTTATAATAATACTTCAATTCCAATTGCAGGAAGACATCAGGAGTGTCGTCGTCTTGGATAATCCAAAACTTTGGTGCAGGGCCTCCGTTGGGTGCTCCAGATCATGAGGTCGAGGTATATGCAAAGGTGTGGCTGTGGCACTTCTTGGGCGCTTTCTTGTTCCCCGACTCCTCAGGCGACAGCATCAGCTGGATTTTCTTGAGGATCCTAATCCAGCCACTTGAGAATATTGCATCGTATAGCTGGGGTACCGCGGTCCTTGCTTGGACATATCGTCAGCTTTGTACCGCCTGTCGTCGCCAGGCGAACAATGCTAACCTAGGTGGCTGCTCATACCTACTGCAAGTATGGATTTGGGAGCGGTTTCCGGTTGGGAGGCCGACTCAACCTCCGCGTTTGCCTGTTAGTACATTGACAACTTTGTTATCGTCATACGACTAAAGAGATTTCTGACACCTTGTTTGTGTAAACTTGCAGGAATGGCAACATCAAGACGTTCGCCCCACCGCCCTTTTCATCTGGAAAGACGCTAAGATAGTGAGGGGCGAGTTGGAAAGGAGGTACAAGCAGTACACGGATGCGATAGACGTGTTGACACACAACTACGTAAGTTATATCAACATTTCCTACTAAAGGCACTATCAATAAGATTGATACTTAATTAAGTTTCTTTACTTTGCAGGTAACATGGACACCGTGGTCTAGGTGGGAGCTAGAGGACTACCTTAGTCCGCGCTGCGAGGAGGAAGCGGACGAGTGGCTTTACGAAGGGCCACTTATCTTCTTCCATATCATCGAGATGCACTACCCTATGAGGGTTTACAGACAGTTCGGGAGGTTGCAAGGAATTCCACCGCTCTACTCCACCAACGCTCAGCTGCATGGGTACGATGGCAATATGTTTATTCTACTTAAGCGCCTCATTTCTAATGCAATATGGCAATGCAGGATTGATCGGAGGCTTCGGACCACGCAGAAGAATTGGGCGTTGACGCACGACCAATATTTGAACAGATGGTATAACAGGACTCGTCGTCACATCAACGAAATTCCGCCACACCACCCGGCAAGATGGATGGAGTACCTTCAATGGCTGCAGCGAAGTACGAGGACTCATCTCATGGTCCCGTACACGAACATGCCTGCAGATGCGGCCGATGAGGATGACATCGCCGATGCGTTCGACGATGCGCAAAGGAGGCAAACACAACTTCTTAGGGCGCCTCTCAATAGATACGTGGTAAGTACTTTGCACTTATATTCTAAAACGAGGTAAGGGGTTTAAATTTCAATTGAAATGATCGAGTTAACGTTGTGTGATGTTGTAGGCACAACAGTTGTCGAACTACTCCGAGGAAGCTTTCAGGCAACTTTTTCGGACTAGGGACGACAAGACGAACCCTCTTCGCGCCTTCGTCAAGGTACTTTTGATAGTAACATTCGTGACTACAACTCAGTTACCTTTAAAATTCACGCTTAATAATGCTTGTTGTCATCTAAATCTGTAGAGAATGAAAAAAGGCTGCAAAAAGTTGGCTCAAAAGCTGAGCTGTGCGGATACGACTTTGGACATACCGTACAACCCCACGTGGTCCAGGAGCCAGACGATGTCCACCACAGCTGCTTCTGCTAGCGACACCAGAGCTGCGACCTCGTCTATTCGTACTCCGCAGGATAGAGGGAAGGGTCCAGCGGCTCCGGACGATGTGGATGACGCACTTCAGTATGACACGACGAGTGGCGACGACGACGACGACGACGACGAAGAGGACGTTCCACAGTGGGATTACACCGGTCACGAGGAGATGGGTGCCTCACAGCTCTACGGTGCTCCTTTTGGTACACAGGGGTTCGACTACACACAGCAGGAGAACTACACACCAGCCGAGCAACAGGTTCGTATGCTTTGCTTTCTCTTTAATTTTACTGTTCTTAGATCAACATTTATAGTAGCTCATCAGGTTGCTTGCTTGCAGGGGCCGTCGTCGACGCAGCAGCTCGATCGTGGACATAGGCGACAGCGCGAGAGGCAGCAGCGGGACCGCACAGACGTTGGCTGGAGAAGCAACGTGGTCCCTACAAATCCAAGGAGGCGACGGAGACCGCGAGACCCGTACACCCCAGGCGATTAGTAGAATACCCATATTTAGCAGACGCCGGACACATATTATCATAGTTATGTAGTGCTAGAACAATTAAATTATGTGTAGGTGTAGCAGCAGTACTCTACTTGGTTATGAGGAACGACTAATGTAGTTGGTAACACTCGTTTAATATTTGTCGTAAACGCAATTATTTGTGACGATCAGTTGACCCAATTATTTGTGACGATCAGTTGCCGTAAACTAATTTCGATTCGACCCCTGCCATAAACTTGCTGTAAATCACTCAACATGACTTCCTGCATTTGTGACGATCAGTTGACGCAAAACGAAATGCAGTTCCTGCGCGGTCGGAGTTTCAGGGCAACCCCGCCATGGGTGGGGGCGGGCTAGGGGTACCCCGCCATGGTTCATGGCGGGGTACCCCTAGCCCGCCCCCACCCATGGCGGGGTTGCCCTGAAACTTCGACCGCGCAGGAACTGCACTAAGAAACTGTATTTATACACTGCCGCGATAAACCACATAACAATCTTAGTGAGTGGACCAACAAATGAAACGAATGACGATGTGATAACGAAAATATTACAATGACATGTTTCAAAGTACAACACTGACAAAGTACACGACACAAAGTTTGTACGCCACTACAAACGACAACCACTAACAACGACAACGTGAAGACGTGACAATTTAAATTATTACAAAGACACTTGTACGTCAATCAAATTGCGTGCACCACTGCGTAAGCAACTCGTCTTCGGACTCTGAATCCTCCACTACCACCTCCTTACCCTTGGTGGCCTCGACTGACTTGGCTTCAGAAGCCTGACGCCGGTAGTAAGCCGCCTCCGCCTCGTCCGCGGCCTGAGAGTACAACTCGGCCTCTTCTTGGGTCATGTCTGTTGGCCCCCATGAGTCGAACAACGGTGTCTTATGGCTCTGGTACGCTGCAACATCCTCCTCGGGCATCGGTCCTAACTCCTCTGCAAGACGAAGTAGCTCGGCTATCCTTCCCATGTCGTACGCATCCTCGTCCTGAGGGTAGCCCAATTCTTCGGCTAGACGAATGAGCTCGCCTATCCTCCCGGTGTCGTCGTCTTCCTCCGGCTCGGCCTCCTCGTCAACCACAATCGGACGACTTGCGGTGGCACCCACTCCTGCGTGCCGCTTTACTGTCCTATTCTCCGTGTACCTAGCACGAGCCATATCTGCTTCCCAGCCGCCGGTGCATCCAATCTCTGCAAGTACAAAATGCAAACAATTAACAGGATCTTTGCAATGACTTTATTGACAGTAAAACAAATAAGTTTGACTTTCCAAAAACGCAATGACTCACTCGCACATAATGAGTCAATAGTATCGTTCAAGCCTTGCATCTCTGCTCTCGCAGCCTCCTCTGCAGCCTTCCTTGCATCCTCTTCAGCCTTCCGTGCCTGGTACTCCTCTACATCCTTCTTCTTTTGCTCGTACCACTTCTTCCACGCAATACTCTCCGGGTTACGAACACGTAGCTCTTGGGCCCGTCGTAGCATTTTCTTCTTGTGGCTCTTAACGAAATCAGTGACGTAGCTTGCAGGATATCCTCTGCTATTGCGAACTGCTATCATTGTCTTATACTCATTCTTGAAATTATACACATCATAATATGATTCCCACTTGCATTTCTGAGTGCTCTGTTGCAACAAATAGATGAATACAAAGTTAGCGTACCAGAGTTAACAAAATAAACCATTACCGCCAACTGTCAACAGTCCTAGCAAACCTCGTCATAATCGATCATGTGGCCACAGAAGTGCCCAATACCAAGGCCTGAAGGGACAAGGCCGTAGCTAGCTTCAACACCACATTTGCACATCACAGGAGGCGCAATAGACCTCCTCTTCTTCTTCCAGTCTGGCACCTCCACATTCTTCTCCGGCTCCGGCCAATGGCTCTTTGGACCATAGATCCATTCCTTGAAACGGCACTTTGGAATATCATGATCCTACAAAATCAAAACAGTAAAACACACATATAGAACGTGACATTCCAAGGTACACTCAAACCTTACCTCATGTCGTAGAGGACAAATGAACTCTTGTTCATTGCGTGGGTTTATCACGGCTTGCTCTCCGCAAAGGCACTTTGGAGGATCCTCGAGCCGCCGTGCCGATGCTACGGCCTTCTCTTCGTCCGTCATAGGAGGAGGGTTTGGAGGGGGCGGAACCCAGCGAGTAAACACCTCACGCTTGCAATGATCAATGCCGGGGTAGAAAAGGAGAATCCTTGGATCAAATTTGTCCGGGCCATCGATCCATTGGAAAAAAAGCACCGGAAGTAGGGCTATACAAAAGTTTCAATTATCTCATCGCGAATACAACATCAGCAACCAATAAGAACAACAAAGGGAACAATTACTTACGCTACAACTATAACATGTGTAGAAGCAACGAGCCGCAGTATCGGGATGCCTCGACTGGCCCACGTGTGCCGGATGACCACAATCACAGTTAGGTATAGGTTCCTCGGGAGGAACGGGCGCATCCTTACAAGACACGTCGGGGTACATCTCTCTTGGACGACCCTTTTTCCTCCAAATCGACTCACGATACGAGTCCTCCATCTAATAAAACGAAACGATTTCAACACAAAACGATACACGCAGAGAAGGGGTGGCCGGAACAAGGAGCGACGATGGGCCGATACCTGACGGGGACGACGGAGGGACGCCGGAGAAATGGAATGGGTGAGGGAGCTCGGTTCTAGAGCGCTGCGGGAAATGGAATGGGTGAATGACCAAAAACAAGAAGTGCCCGGGCTTTTATATGGCCGGGGGTGTACCCCGCCATGCATCATGGCGGGTTAGGGCTACCCCGCCATGCATCATGGCGGGGTACACCCCTGCCACGCTGGCGAGGTGGTCTGCCACCCCTGCCACGTCGGATCTGTACCCCGCCACCATGCATGGCGGGGTTCAGTGCATTTGCCCCGCCATGCATGGTGACGGGGTCAAACGGGTTAGATTTAAAAATTTTTTAAAACATGGGTTAAATTTAAAATTTGTTTTAAATTTGGGCTAAAAATAAAAAAAATCGCCATGGACGAGAACGCCATGCTGCCGTTGTGCCGTCCTCTGCCCGTTCGTCTTTCCGAGTTCTCGAATACCTTTGCAGCCCTAGCTATAGTCGTTATTTTTATTTACCCGCCTCATGGCGTTATTTCCGTTGGTTGGTTCTCTACTGCAGCCTTGGTTCTACTTTATTTATTATTTATAAATCCTACAGTAACAATTATACGATCTTTAACATAGGCCCTGTTTAGTTGCCATGCAAACCCAAAATATTTCCTCTTTCACCCATCACATCAAATCTTTAAACGTATGTATGGAGCATTAAATGTAGGTAAAAAAATAACTAATTGCATAGTTTGTCTGTAAAGTTCGAGATGAATCTTTTGAGTCTAATTAATCCATAGTTGAACAAATTTTACCAAATAACAACGAAAAGTGATACAGTAACTTTTCACCCAAACTTTCCCAACTAAACACAGCCATAGGCCCTGTTCATCCGGCTTATAATCTGTACTTTTCAGTTTATTTTTTTCAGCCAGAACAGTATTTTTCTCTCACAACGAATCAGCCAACAGTGTTTTTCAGTCGGCTTATCAGCACAGCCGAACGGAGTCATAATATTACATGATTTCACCAATTATTTTGAGCTATTAATAATACTATATGTTATCTCGGAATGTGTATTTTTTTCGTAAGCCATGATTTTTAACATAATATTACATGATGGATTTCATCAATTATTTTGAGCTATTAATAATACTCTATGTTATCTCGGGATGTGTGTTTTTCATATAAGCCATACAAAAAAAATGACAGCTTAAGTTTCTACAGCAACGCACAAAGTATCGTCTAGCATATGCAACGTGTTCGGAGCAAAATAGACCCATCAGTTGGAGCTGGTGGTCAGTTTTTTCTTACTTCACCACTCACCAGTGAATTTCTTGGTGAACGGAAAAAAAAACAAAACAACCAGAAACAGAGTAAAATAAAACGCAACGGATTGAAATAGACTTATTGGTGGAAGGAAAAACACATCAAAACATCCTGAAACATCATCAGAAAATATAAAAATGAATATTAGACACATTGGAAAGCTGACCAAAATCCGCTGATGGTGCCGTATGTCCCACGACAGGACAAGAGAACTAGTATCTAACATTTTTGTCTACGTATATACCTAACGACAGTCCAGAAAATTTAACCATATGCCAACAAGCCTGGAGATCATAGGGCACTTCATTCGGTGGACAAAAATAAGGGTTGGTCACTGTGTGACGCCGTAAATAAAGTACATAAAAGTATAAAACATTGTACTGACGCCCAGTGCTGCAACTATCCTGTAATACAATCAATAAGGTGTTCGTCTAGTCTACCATCCAACAATACAGCACTTGCGAACACTCCGAGCCATGTAGCCAACAATGCGGGTCTGGCCAACTCTTCCCCGCATATGCTCACAAGTTTGGAAACTTCGTACTGTACTCCTGAGCGGACTGCGGAAAATAAACATGTTTTTTTTTAAAAAAAAGTCCAATAAAATATAGGAACAAGTTATCCATTAAGAAACATGGCATCTAGAATTCAAGATCACATTACCATAAATGTCGCTGTAATCATCTTTCCCGCGAACCATCTTCCATGAAGTGCTTGTTGGGCCTTCGCTGCTGCAGACACACTATCGAACTGCAGATACACAAAGCCTGCAGTATTTCTGCTCCAACAGCAACACAAGTTACATGTTAGTTGATCGGAAGTTGAGAATAGAAAACACAGCCACATAAAATAAGCCTTGGAGTTTTCAGAAGCAAAGTAAACACCATTAGAAAAAGGAACAAACTAAACTGCAGCAGATTTAAAAAAAACATTACTCAAATTAGGAATAGATAGAACATAAATATAATTGAGTTGAATAGGTAGACCAAAGTCGCATTACACTACTATTGTTAGGACAACCAAGACATTCCACTCCCTCTGTCCAAATTATACTTTTGACTTGTCCTAAGTCAAACTTTTCTAACTTTGACCCAGTTTTTAGAAAAATATAGTAACATCTACAAGTTCAAATAAATGCACTATAAAAACATATTTCATGGAGGATTTAAGGAAACTAATTTGATGTTGTATATGTAGGTGATTTTTCTATAAACTTAAATAAGTTGAACTATTATTTCAAACGGAAGGATATTGAACAATGGGAAAGCCAACTTACTTGTCAACAAAAATATGCTTCACTGCACCAAACTTGGAACATTCATCTTGGACATCATCTCTAATATCCAAGTCAAAATCAGGATCCGTCTGAAAAATAAAAAGAAAAAACTTCTCATCAGTCAGGTCAGTAAGATGCAGATGTGTGACTGATAGTATCAAGCATCATTGAAACAAACATACAAATGCCAAGGAAGACAAATTTTGAATCAGCCAAACAAAAAATCATCATGCCCGTGGCATGCCTAAAATACATGAACAGACACATGTGCAAAAAAGGAATACCTCCAACGCTGGGTCAAACATGTTTTTAAGCAACAAGAATTCTGTAGGTGTAGACATGATCACATTCTGAGTGGTAACAGGAAGCACAGGTGCCCCAGGAACTGATCCAACAGCAGCAACTGTTGGTGATAGAAGAGAAGCAGCTCCTGGAGCCCCAATAACTGAAGTAGCTGGTAAAGCCACTCCAGCAGCACCAATACCACCAGTTAAGCTGTAGATAACCAAGAAAAAAAAGCCAACAACACACAAATAGCAAATTATTAGTGTAACTATCTGAGGCAACCAAAACTCTGTAGATTAATGAAATAAGCTCCATGAAGAATGAACTTAACAATCAACATGCCAGGAAAAATAATCCTGATGCTAATATTGTACATCAGTAAAATAGGCTTTGGTACAAAACGATGATCCCAATATGCTTTAATTAGCAAATTCATAGAGGACTTTTATTCTATTTATCTAATTTCTTCAAAGCAGTGACACCCCATCCCCAACGGTATGTTGGAGGTGACAGCAATCTGTGGACGGTCACTGGAATAACACCATAGGACATAAGCTAGAGGTGTGTAGTGCAACCTTGTTAACCTGATTTTAGTATAGCTGCACAAATTGACAAGATTTTTAACCTACTACTGATAAATAACCCTAGTTAAAGAAGTTAGCAACTGAAGTCAGGAATGAAGCCAAATTGATCGAGTCATGCCAAGTGCACTCTGTCAGGAAAGACTTAACAAATACCTGGTTGCAGTACCACTCCTGTCCAATTTGAGCATAAGAGCAGCTCTGGAACTTGCATTTAGTGCCTGCACATGTTTAACAAATGCATCAAATAGAGCAAAATCCTCTAGCAAGAAGCATTGATTATATGTACGATGACTGGTTGACCACCCCATTCCCCGGTATTCCCCTGAGCATAATGCATTAATGCCAAACTAGCAAGTGAAGTGGTAACATCAAAACAGTTTAAGAGGCTATGAGAAAGGTCTTAATGATGATTTTTTTTAAGGTGAATGTAAGTATTCATATGTTTAGCCCCATAAATTCATTGCCAGCGCATTGCCAATTCTACAAGATACGACAGAATACAAACAGCACAATTTATATGAATCGAGCTATGATATGCATACAGGCCCAGCTGTTCTCCTTTTCTGACATATGTAGCTTGCAAATTGTAATAATATAGAAGATAAAATAATCTGAATTTCTTAAGAATAAAAAAGTAACCACAAACATGAGTCAACTATGTACATTCTAGCTTCCCTATCACAACTTGGCAAGTCTTTCAATATGAAACCATTCTATCCAAATGCCTAACAAGAACACATAAATCTTGATAGTTGCATAACGCTTCAGAAAGAATAAATTAAATATCTCAACGTATTTTTTGTAAGATTATTATATGTGAACGGAACCTCCCAAAATTCTGAAGATTCTGTTTGTAATATATATACAAGGTTAAATCCTCTGCTTTGCCCAAATATCAAGGTCCAAAAACTTATAAAAGGCATAGAAATCCCCATATCCAACATGTTGAACCAAATAAGTTCACCCACCAAGCCTCCACCTTCATCATCATCTAAATCTCCAGTAGTTGCTCCACTAGCTTGCACTCCCACATGATCAGTAACAGCTGAAACCTGGTTGAAGGAAAAAAACAAGGGTGTTAAATGGATGGACAATCAACCATGTATTATCTGTTCCGTAAACCACATGATTGCTATGAAATATTACCTTAATAACTCTGCCGGCGATATCAAGCTGCCCATTCAAGCTCTGTGCAGCTTTTGCATCTTCAAGCCGTGCAAACTGCATGGCACAACATAGTAAGCATAGTTATTAAGGCGCTAAGGCGAGACGTGGCGAGCCACCCCTTTCCAATCACCTAGGCGACACCTAGGCGATCATAAGGCAAGGCAAGGCGACGCCATATGATTATAAGAAACTTCAAAGCAGCAGCACAACAACAACAACAACAACATAGCCTTTTGTCCCAAGCAAGTTGGGGTAGGCTAGAGATGAAACCCAAAGCAGCAGCACAGAGGAAGGGAAAAAAAGAAAAAGAAAAGAAAAGAAAAGAAGAAGAGAAGAGAAGAAAAGAAGGACAAGACACTAAGAAAGGCCCAGCCCACCAGCCAGCCCATATATCCTTCCTGGTGACCTATCTGTTCCTTCAGCTCTCCCCAGTCCCCATCGACAAGCATTCCGTCTCCGCCGCCACTGCCCCTCTCTGTGCGGGACTCTTCTCTCCGTCCCTCCCTCTCCTGTTCTCCATTTGCGCTGCTGCTGCCCGCAACCATTCCTCCCTACCTCTTCCTCTCCCCGTCCTCACTGCTGGTGCCGCCCCCTTCCAGATCCTCTCCAGTCGCCTGTAGATCGCAGATTGAGAGTTGCTGACTGCTGCTGCCCCTCCCAGATGTCCGATGTTGCAGAAGTTTGCGACGGCCATAGCGTCTGGAGCCGATGGGGATGGAGCAAAGACAAGTGCTTGGCCTTCCCAGTCCTCCTCCAGTTCTTCCTCTCTCTTCTGCCTCCTCTCCTCTCTTGTTTTGCTGATTTTTGGTTGTGGCGTCAGGGATGCCCAGGTTTCTTTTAGCACCTCGACGCCTAGGCGAAGCCTTAATAACTATGATAGT
Source organism: Saccharum hybrid cultivar R570 (assembly GCA_038087645.1). Lineage (NCBI taxonomy): Eukaryota > Viridiplantae > Streptophyta > Magnoliopsida > Poales > Poaceae > Saccharum > Saccharum hybrid cultivar. The sequence continues at coordinate 8,419,349 of JAQSUU010000066.1, forward strand.
AAGAATAAACACAGACATGGTCAATGGTGGAGCTTCAGGGGAAAAACTTACCTGAATAAAACCATAACCTTTGCACAATCCAGTCATTGGATCTACAGGAAGCTGTACAAGCTCCACTTGCCCAAATGGTTCAAATACCTGGAGACACAAACTTATCATCACACACAATGGATAGTGAGGAACTAAATACAAGTAGCAGTCATTCGGTCATTCCTATTCGGACATAATGAAAAACATCCTTAACTAAAACTTGATAATATGGACTTGGAGAACTAATTCTCCACAAAACAACATGCAGGAATGAACAAAACTATTTTGTCAAGAGTAGTTTTGGTCACATTAAGACAGCGTTTGGCTGGTGCTTTTGTAACGTAAATTGATAACAGAGGGGATTACAATTGCGTTAGATTTGTTTGTTTCAGGCTAGCCCGCAATCCGCTGCCCCGTAAACGAATACCAGCCCATAGAAAATTGATACTGGTGCGCTCCTATCCCCACTGAACATCGGCCATTGGCCATTTGCGTTTACACTGTTGAACCAAACAAAATCTGGAATCCGCTCCATCTATTACCATTCACGCTGTTTTCCATTCCCTTTGCGTTTGCTTTTACAGTGCGCAACCAAACAGCATGTAAATTTTAGGCACAAGTGAAACCCTGAATCTCACAGGACTAACTGAAGCCCAACAGCTATTTAGTACACCTTATTAAAACGAAGTACCAACATATCCCAATACATAAGCAAATAATTAATTGACAAAATATACTAAAGACTTTTGCTATTGCCTCAGTGGTTTTTTTCCATCACAAATTTGAAAAAATCATATAGTGAAAAAAAAAGGAATGATAAATGAATAACTTATAAGCGGGGTGAGCAATACAAGATCATATCAAATGTACCTGTCTCAATTGGTCTTCAGTAATATTTGAGTGAAGATTGCCAACATACAACTTTCTTGCTCCACCTGAAGCCGCACCACCTGATGTCGCATTTGACTGAACTAAGTTCTTTTCAGCCTCAGATGGCTTAACCATCACTGCTTGTCCAAGCAGCGGTTGACCAGACAGAGCAATTGCCATTGGAACAGACATAACGTCGTAAAACTCAATGTACCTGCATATTTAGATATATGTTTAGTACAAACATCGAAGCGTCCAAGGAAAGATGTCTTCCTGTAAAAGAAAAAGAAAAGAGCAATAAGTGGGCATATGTTAAGATATTTCAATTTTTCACAGAAAACTTCAGGCATTTTGATCAAAATTTGTGTAGGAGGTTTTCGAACTTGGTTCTTGGGTGCCCCCTTTATTGCCTAGAAACCTGCACCAAGTGTTTGTCAAATACACTGGAATCAAACTGTCCTCGACTGCTGACTGACATCAGAATGGTCTAATATTCCATCTTACTTGTAAATTGCCGATAATCCCAGCAAGTAGACCAAATTAAAAATTTCAGTGTGCAATCCTGTTGAGTATGACAAATTGATGAAAAATGATCCCCAGAAAAATGCCAAACATGAACTACAAAAGATGCACACACAATTATATGGCCACTAATAGATTTTTTAAAAAAAAATAAGAAAAAAAATTGATAGGCAACGGTCACAAAATCAGCTATTTATTTTGATAGAAGTAAATCCCCAATACACAGAAGTTGATCCACAATAATGTTTAAAAAGGTGATTCCTTGCTTAAGAACTAATATTTTTGCAGGAAGCAAGCCGAATTAAAAAAGATCAAGTAATATGGTGACGTTTGTCCGAACATGTGATGGCGACACCAATGACTTTCCAATTAAAATAGGACTGCATCAGGGGTCAGCTTTGAGCCCTTATTTATTTGCTTTGGTGATGGATGAGGTCACAAGGGACATACAAGGTGATATCCCTTGGTGTATGCTCTTTGCTGATGATGTGGTGTTAGTTGACGACAGTAGGGCAGGGGTTAATAGGAAGTTAGAACTATGGAGGCACACGTTAGAGTCGAAAGGGTTCAGACTTAGTAGGACTAAGACTGAGTACATGAGGTGCGATTTCAGCGCGACTAGGCATGAGGAGGGAGACGTTAGCCTCGATGGGCAAGTGGTGGCCAAGAAGGATACTTTTCGGTATTTAGGGTCGATGCTACAAAAGGATGGAGACATTGATGAAGATGTTAGGCATAGAATTTCAGCCGGCTGGTTGAAATGGCGTCAAACTTCTAGCGTCCTCTGTGACAAAAGGGTGCCTCAAAAGCTGAAAGGTAAGTCCTATAGGACGGCGATTCGTCCGGTGATTTATACGGTGCTGAGTGTTGACCTACAAAAAGGCGACATGTCCAACAATTGAGTGTAGCAGAGATGCGTATGTTGCGTTGGTGTTGTGGGCCCACAAGGAGGGATAGAGTCCAGAACGACGATATTCGGGATAGGGTTGGGGTGGCACCAATTGAGGAGAAATTGATTCAACATCGATTGAGATGGTTTGGACATGTCCAACAGAGGCCTCCTGAGGCGCCGGTGCGTAGTGGAGTTCTAAAGCGGGCCGATAATGTAAAGAGCGGTAAAGGTCGACCTAAACTAACTTGGGACAAGTCCGTTAAGAGAGATCTTAAGGAGTGGAATATCTCCAAGGATTTAGCTATGGACAGGAGCGCTTGGAGATTAGCAATCAACGTGCCTGAACCGTGACCTCTTTTTGTCTTGTGCCCTTTATGTCCCTTTATGTGTCTCCCTGTTTCTCGTCTCTTTTGGGTTTCATCTCTAGCCTACCCCAACTTGCTTGGGACAAAAGGCTATGTTGTTGTTGTTGTTGTAATAGGACAACCATTTAGAAAGGTAGTCTTGTTGCACTCGAAAAAAACTACCAACTAACAAATGAAAATGCACTCGACACAATTGGCAGCTTGGTTAGCTTTGGTTAAGCACATAAATATGGATTGTTAAACTTTTGTAATGTCATTGCTTTTGGGCAATGAAATTCGGTTTGTCCATGGTGGGAAAAATATAATTTTTAAGGTTTCCTGAGCACAAGTGTATGCTGTCATCCAGGACACAATCAAAATCCTAACCCGCCATTTTATGTGGCACCAGTCTGGAGATACTAAAGCTAAACTCCAGACAATGCCCCCACAAACATGCTAACCGCAAACAATAATAAACACACGAGTTTAGTACATCTCTAGATTACCGCACAAATCGGGATTATAACAGGTATGCAATGCTCACCCAACTCCTTTAGAACGTCTTGAGTTTCGGTCCATGATAAGACGAACATCGCGAACCTGGAAAAAGTTAACATAAACATTAGAAATTAGCTATCAAATCATCAAAATCCCAATTTACCATATGAGAAATGTTATGCTCTTTTCACAGAAGTAGACACATTGCTGTACATATCATTCTTTGATTTAATGGAAAAGCAAAAAAAAAAATAGGTAGGGGATTCCCCTGCTGATTTAGTCAAAAAAACAGAAGTAGACACATGTGAGATTGTAATAAGCATGTAACATTCTTAAACATGCTCTTACATTTGAAATGATATAAATTGTCTCATATGTGGAGATTTGATAAAAAAAAAACATTTCACTAAAAACAGCAATGTGTGACATCATATGTTTTACTTTGTGGGGGGACATAGCAAACAAATGCCTACAGCATCAAATGCTGATGATTTGCCCAACTAATAACAATAAATACAAAAACCTGGATGCATCTTACCTTCCCAGCCCTTGAGAAAAACTCATAAACATCTCTTTCGTCTGCCTTCAAAGATAGCTGCAGTAATGCTTACTAACATTAGTTTAATGGGTCAATGTATAAACTAGAACAGTAGAGCACTTTATTAAAAAATCAACCTGGAAGGCAAATACAGTCCTCTGGTCCCTTTCTGGATCAACTTCTGGCTCTGTCCCGTCATCTTTCCTACGCCTTCACAACGAGAAAAGAAAACATATTTATCGAAGCAGCATAAGAAATGCATGAAGCAGTAAAAAATAGAATTGTGACTATTATTATATGATCGTTTATTAATATATTCATCCCTGATAAGCACAAATAGCCAAATGTGTCCAAGCATCCCAACTATGCCAGTTCAATCCATGTCCCCCAACTGCACCAACCCAATCCATGTTGTTAACTTGCAAGTACTCCACAAGGATTTGATAAAAAAAAGAATGGTGACCTGATATCTTGAGTCAGGCCCAATTGCAGATACCATCTGAAGACGGCTCTATCGTATCATATCTGCGAGTTCCCATATTAATATTCAATATTCAAACTTAACAACCCTAGATGATAATATAACATTAAACTACAGTCATATGTTAGCAGCCTTATAAACACTGGTGATTGGTACTAATGCCCTATAAACACTGGTGATTGGTACTAATGCAAACTCGACATGTTTGTGCCAAAAGAAAGTTATAAAGCTACTATACATATAAGTTGCACGCTACAACACATAGCTATACAAAATCTCTACAGCAACAGAGAAACATCATGCGCACTCAATCAAGCAAATCCAACCCCCAGCTCTACTCTCTTAAAGACTTAAAGCTTGTACAGACACTTACAAGAACAAGCCCCAGGATAACAAAATGTTGGTTTTGGTAACTGACCCTACAAAGGGTTTGGAACTAGAAACTTAGCCTCTATGAATCACATCACAGACCTTTACCAATTGACAATCCAACGGGCTCCTAACAAGGCCATTAATTTGAATTGCATCGGACCTGTCCCAATATCATTATACAGGAGAGTTCACGAATTCGTACCTGACGTCACCGCGAAAGAGGTGTCGCTCGCTGCGCTCGCGCTCCCGCTCCAGCTCCCTCACCATCTCCTCTTCCTCGGCACGGCGCCGCTCCGAGCGGCTCCGGCTCCTCCGCTCCCGTTCCACTTCCCTCTCCCTGAGCCGGTGCCTGTCCCCCCTCTCCTTCTCCCGTTCTCTCCCTTCCCTGTCCCTATCCTTCCCGCGGCTGTCGCGGCTCCTCTCCTTCTCCTTCCCGTCTTCCCTATCCCGGTCACGGTGCTCCCGGCCGCTGCGGTGCCGGTCCCGGTCGCGGTCCTCCCCCGAGCGGGAGCGCTTCGATATGCGGTCATCGCCGCCCTCGCGGCGGCGTGAGCCTCGGTCCTTCTCGCCGGAACCATTGGCCAGCGGGGGAGCGGGCTCCACCGCCTTCTCCAGGTACTCGTACTCGTCGAACTCCATGGAGGCGGGGCGGGCCGGGGCGCTCAAGTGGATCGGGATGCGGCTGTGAAACCCTAGACGGCGCGTTGGGGAAGGCAGGAGAGCTGTAAAGTCTAAACCCTATGCTATAGTCGCGGCCTTCTGGATTGGGGCGATACTTCTATTTTTGTGTTGGGGGGGGGGGGGGGGGGGGGGGGGGGGGGGGGGGGGTGCGGTTGGGGGGGGGGGGGTCTCTATGATGGTGCGCTACGGTCCCCACGAATATACCGCCATATAGCCCAGTAGTAGGTGTCCATGCTTTTTTCTCTCTTTTTTTTCCGAAACAAAGAAATTTCGAAGGGAGTTTGGATTGTGGAAAAAATTATACCACGTAAATATGAGTGTGTTGTACTATGACGTAGAAATGATACTTTGAGCGTTATGTTCATAATATTTCGTTTATGAACAATCATCAAGGGCTAATGGATCAGACAGGAAAAACAAAATATATAAAGAGGATTTTTGTGGCGATGGCAGCTGGGCAGCACATGCGCAACCAGCTTTCTCCAACTGCAGTGCCGGATGGCCACGCTCGGAACGGGGAACAAATCATCGAGCCGTAGAAGGGGAAGTGGCTGCTTCAAATCGATATGGTGGACGAGGAAGGTGACTTGTTGCTGCTGCTGATTGGGGAGGCCGAGATGTGAGGTGTCGTTGCTACGGATCAAGGTCACGGATGTAGACTGGGGAGGGCAGGGTTGGACAGGTGCAGTGGCTTAAATTTTGTAATTTATGGTTTCTGCCAGTGTTTTGAATCATGGGTTCAAGCATTTAGCGGAGACCACAGCAAAACGCTTAGTAAGTTATCGTGGCGCTAAGCCATTTAGTGCTTTCACCCAAAAAATGTGCAATTTATGGCCAAGCAATAAGGGATTTCAGAAGATATTGACATTAATTCACGCTTTCATAGGAGAGCCGATAAGTGTATAACAATATTGCAGAACTAAGACATAGTAGATAGTAGTGACACAAATTCAGTTCTAGTGCCTATGTTTTAGTTTTAGACTTCACTACTTTTCGGTCATTCAGTGTTTTAATTGCAATCATGCAGATTATCCACTAATCTCTGCCTAAGTGTTTGATTGCACTTCAAACAACGACCAAATGGACAAGCTATCCACTAATGACTATCCATGACATCCAGTACTTGTACCACATACAAATCTGACTTGTAAAATAACAAATTTGGGTACTTGGCATGAATATTAGAGAAGAGGATGAGCGAAGGAGTAGCACTGGTCTGCCATAACTGATTTTCATCTGTTTCTGTTGGTGGCTGTGACATCCTCACTTAGCTTTGTGCCCGTGCAGTAGTGCAGCCACACCAACATATATGAACACACTGTTCTCCAAATCTATAAAATCCACAATAATAAGCACAGAAGTTTGTATGTCCAACCACAAAAGTAGGGGAAGACAGAGTCATACAGTGTCCATATATTGGTACATTAGAAGCAAAAGAAGTTCAAGAAATAAGTTACTACCTCCGATCCATTTTATCTGGCGCACACGCATATCAAGATTCAAACTTTAAAAACTTTGACCAATAATTAAGTTAATAGTTTTTAACTATTATAATACAAATTTTATATGATTAGATTTGTAAGGAATTATACTATCCAATGATTATAAGTTTATAACCCATAAATAATATAATATAAAGCAAATGAATGGTCAAAGTGTAATCTAGGAGACCATGTCATTCTAACTTGCACAAAATAAAATAGACCCGAGGGAGTATTACCTTTTTCGCGTTTGAGCCCATGTGCTTCTCTCCGGCGGTTTTTGTCATTTCCTTGTAGGATAGCCATCTTATACCTTGTTTTGAACCTATAATAATATAGAGAAATAGATAGCATTAGATTGTGCAATCAAGCAATTTCGGGAACGCAGGCAAAATATCTCTATTCTCCACTCTTTTAGAAATAAAAGACACTAATGCAGTGCCCACAATCCATGCAGCCAAAAAATACAACAGATAACATGGTTTGTTTTTTCTTGTGACACTTCCCTATCCTGAAGTAGGAACAACAAGCTAGCAATTAATCTATTAATCTATAATCAATTTATGGGTCAAACAAGTTTTTTGCAAACTCCCCTACTGAGACTACTCGCACTGGGTACTCTAAAACGATACTCTAAAGCTTTAGAGTACGAATATAGAGTAAAAACTGATGCACTGGGTACTCTAAAACGATACTCTATCCTTTCTCTCACTCTATATTTAGAGTAGTACAGTGCTTACTCTATACTCTATAGTAGCGGGCCCCACTAGCTAAACAAAGAGTTAAATTGCTATAACTCACAAACCAAAAATCCAAATTAAATTTCGATTGCACCATTAAATTCGTCTCAATAAATCCTTCAAAACTAGATCACACATGGATATATTTAGATAAAGTGACAAGTGGGTCCCACACTGGATAGAGTGGATAGAGGATGATATAGAGGATGGATGGGTGCGGGAGAATTGAGTATAGATGAGAGAATCTTGCTGACTAGGACGTATAGAGGATGAATATAGAGGTCCATGAGTGCGGATAGTCTAATATGAAATTAACTCAGATGGTAAACTGATACAAGCAATGCTTGGATGTGCCATATTACTTGTTAACAGATCAAACATCCAAGAAACCTGATGAACCAGTGCGAAGTTCATAAGGTCATAAGGGGGAACTGAGATCTTACCACTACAGTTTGTAGATTATTTCTCTGCACCTAGTATCAATGGGGTTTTAGCAGAACTCAAGGGCATTTGGGACTTAAATATGTCAGTAGTGCCATCGATAACACTGCAGATATCCAAAAGATTAATAATGGTCTACAGGTACTTCCAAGAACTATGTGTAACTCATTTTGTTGGATGCTAGCCAATCAACTAATGGAGCAATGACAAGAATCGACCCCTATAGTGACTGTAGAGGGAAATTTTCAGATATTTTTCAGCCTAAGGACATTGGAAGAATTTATTATGTTGACAGTTTGCCTTAATAGTAGTTATCACCAGTAAACCAAGATGATCAGAGTACTGATTTATACCCAAATATAAGCTCGAGTTCAGTTCAATTCAATTAATGCATGTATAAGTGAACTAAATTTCAGGGAGACTAATAGTTATTTACATACATAACAAAAAATGATGTAGAAAGATTCATTATTCCTAACCTAAAAGCCTAAAAGTATAAAAGAAAATTTAATACAGCTATGTTGAAGTGAAATAAAAACCTTCCGGATGCTGTTCAGCAGATACGGCATGAGACAAAACCTGTACAGGGTGAACTGAAATGACCATCGATCCTGATAAAGTAAAGTGGAATGGTAAACAAAGTAGAGTGGACTCAACAATTCTTGATGCAACAAAGGATTCTGTTTTATCTACAGGAATCTTCTTAACAATCACGTAATTTAATAATTTAACTACATAAACAGCCACATGAGTGGAACTGTTGATTTAATCAATAAATGGCAAACTCTAGACTGTAGCGCTTTTTTTTTCTATTTTGATCAGTCACTATGGTACCATGGTTCGGTCAACAGAAGCTAAATGTTGATTTCCACTGGCTATAACATAACATAGTCACAGTAAATTGGTAATTTGACAATAATATTATTTTGCTACTTAAAATTATGTGTCAATGAAAGCACGGAACATATACCGCCTCTTTATTTTTGGTAAATCAGTATGAACGTGTCATTCTGGGAATAGTATGATACATCATTTATATTACCAAAACAATATGATAGTAAGAAAATATTAGGTTCTTTGTAGAATTTTTAATGTGCTCATTGGGACAACACAATAGCATACAGAAACTGTAATCTAGCTACAAATGTTCATGCTAATGCTAAGAGCCAGTACCATATAGATGATACTTACCCAGGCAAGTCATCACTATCTTTAACCTAGCTACTTATAATGTTTTAGCCAATTTAGGTTTAGAATTTACTCAATATCACATTTGGGTTTTGGCCAAGTATGATGTAATCTGGTATCTAGCTTGTTGTCCACAGCTTCCACCTGGATAATTCTTAATGGTGAACCAGGTCTGGAAATCAGACATCAACGTGGTCTCCGACAAGGAGACCCCCTCTCTCCAATGTAATTTCGAGCTGCTACAACCGCTAACCTGAGGAAACCCGGGTCAGCGCATATCTCTTTATGCCAATGACATTGTCCTCTTACTACAAGAATTCTGGGCTTCTGTGACGATTAGATTATGACGATAACAGTCTGTTTTATGTCATTGGAATTCTGGGCTTCTGTGACGATTAGATTATGACGATAACAGTCTGTTTTATGTCATTGTCTATCTGCAGTGACAAAGTGGCTATCGTCACAGAAGGTGGGCCACTAACCAGCTTCTATGACCATCAGAGGACATCGTATTAATACAATGACGATAGTTCTCCTGTCATTGATGCAATGACGAGACTAAATTCGTCATAACAAATTGAACATAACAACACCACGCGTACAATGACATGGCACATGTGACGTGGCAGACGAAGAGGCTGGTGACATAACAAATGACATGGCGAATGACGTGGCAATTCATATTTAGTCCATATAGCATGGGCTTTTTTTCTTTTTTATTTTCAATTACAATCAGCCCAATTGGCACTGGCCCAACTGCAAATTGGGTTTTTTCCATTATAGCCCAACATTACAATCCAGGCCCATATTGTAGGCTAGCCCAACTAAAAAAGTAATCACAAAATATAAACCAAAACCAATTGCATAATTATATTATAATTACGTTTCAGCCATAATTAATTTTCCAACCCATACAAAAGCACGTTCGAGAATACATTTTCCAACATGTTTCCATACACAACAAAAACATGAATACAAAATGATTCAGCCAACTAAACAAGTTTCCAGCCAAATAAACATGAACTAGCACCAAGTTCTCTTCTAGCCAGCTAGCACCAAGTTCCTGCACTAAAAAGGTCAGAACTGCACGCAAAAAAACTCTAAGCTGAGAGGTTGTGAATAAACATCACTAGCCCTTTTTAAGCACAACTCTAAGCTGAGTCCGCTGGCGACCGGAAAGGGCTGGTGACTTCTTCAAATTCATCATCGGTACCATGTTCTGGGCCTGTATGGTGAAAATAACAGAGATATTAGTAAAACTAGCAAACAGACACCGACATTTCAAAATAATGATACCTATACCATCCCAACTCTGATGATATTGATATTTTCATTGCTATAACTAGTGATGTTTATTCACAACGGGTAGCAGACGCTAATCAATACTACTAATGGGCTAATCAAGCTGGTAGTGGAAATGTGGAATCACCTGGAGGCTAGCAGACACACTCACGTTGTGGCACCTTGCTGAGGCCTGAGGCCACTTATTACCTTGTGCAATGCCACTGCCAACGATGGGGCCATTGGAGTGGACCAGGTGATTTCGTCACTGGACATCTACCCATCGTCGTGGGTAGAGAAGGAGGTCCCCATCACTCGATCTGGCATGACCATAATATGTCCATAAATCAACATCAAATGCAAATTTGTGCAAAAAATTGGAAATCGGAGGGATGATGGCGTGGCTTAACATCCAGATCACGGAAGAAGGATGCGGATGCGTTACGTACCGATGTGAGGAAGGGAGCGCTGCCGCTGTTAGAGCCACACGAGCGGGCCGTGGCGGACCGAGCGGTGCCGCCGCCGAGGTGCGCCATCCGCGCAGACCAGGCCGCGCCGCCACCGTAGCTGTCACAGGGAGGCGGTGGCTGTAGGGCCAACGGAGAGGACGTGCCTCGCCGAACCTTGCCGCACGGATCCCTGAGGCAAATCCGCGTCGGGAGCAGGACGACACCGCCGAAGAGCACCATCTGCCCGGCGCGGGCTAAGCAACCGCCAGGGCTGCCATCCGCATGGGGCGGGCCACGCCATCGCCGGGGGTGCCGTGGGCGCGGACGCGAGCCGCATCGTCGCCAGTGGCGTCCGCGCGATGTAAGCCGCGCTGTCGCCGATCCATGTCATGGAGCACCTTCCAGTGGCGCTTCGCTCCGCCCTTGCCGCCCTTGCCGCGCCCCGACATCGCCGCCGCCTCGCACGGGCCCACTTCTCAACTGGGGATTTTTCTGGTGTGGGTGGAGCTTGGGAACTGACGGATGAGGGTCCTGTTCGGCAGTTTTTTTTTATAAGCTGGCTGTGGCTGATTTGCTGTGAGAGAAAAACACCTGATAAGCCGTATTGATAAGGTCAGCCGAACAGGGGAGATGGAGGATGCGGACAGCTGGCGAGGAGCAGTATGGAGATGCGAGGCGAAGCGGGAGGCGTTGGATTGGGCACGATCCGCGTGAGGGCCGCGAGGTGCAGCGTGGACCGTTGGATGGTAAGGGCTCGACTCCTATTGGCTCACGAGCGGGAGGGCGGATCGAGGAGCGCGTGGGGTTTCGAGGTTTTTTTTTTGAGGGGAGGGGTTTCGAGGTTTTGGCGTGATGGAAGTTTGGTCTGCACGTGTTCTCGCCGAGCCTTGTCTCCATGCTATGGTTTTTAGTATTACTAGCAAATTTGCCCGTGCGTTGCTACGGGTGAATGTCAGATTATTCGAGTCAACATTATATTCTTGTGCAAATTTTATATGTAACAATTAAAATTGTAATTGTTTGTTGTGTGGTTACTTAGATGATTTGTGTCTCGGAAGATCTATCCTGAGTAGGGGATGTCACGCTCACTTCGTTGGTACACGGGCGCGCGTAGACCCAGAGTCGTGGCCGAGCATTCCGAGTCGCCGACGTTCGGTGTTGGCGTCAGCAGGCTGGTCGGTGTCTTCCTCCATTTCTGTTCCCCTTCCAAGCTCATATTGTCCTAGTCGCCTGCATGGCTACCAATGTTTTGCTATGCATATGCATCCTAATTTCTAAAACTTAATCAAATCCTATGTACTGCAACCTGAATAAATGCTACCATCGTCGTCGAAGCATATCTCTCTCAGTTGCACAAACGTGTAGCAAGTGAGCAGACTGCCATAGCCAACCTGGTGCGCCTGGCCGGCAGCCCGCGCGACTTTGAGCTTCTCGGCGACGCTGTCCAGGCCGCAGCGGAGGTCGTCGGTCGGGCAGAGCCTCGCCATCTCCCAGACGTCGAACATACTCCGACGGTGGAGGAGCACCCCGGCAACGACCTCGAACTCCGCCGCTGACGCGGGCATCCGGAACCCGGGCCCGAACATCAGCTTCACCAGGTACGCAAGGTCGTAGCCGCCGCTGGCCGTGACGACGCCGGCGCGGCCGAGCTCCACACGCGCCCACTTGCGCAGCCGCGGGCCGAACACCGCAGCGGCGTCCTCGCCGTGCCGCCGCGTCCAGTCGAGGTCGACGCCCCTGGCCCGCAGTGCCACGATGGACTTCGGAGCGTGGCGATGCCGCCGCATGTCGAACTCGCGGAAGTTGAACTCCCGCACGTACCGCGTGTCCGTGGCGGTGGCGCCGTCGCTGAGGGAAGGGAGGTGGCCGCCCACGTCGAACAGCGTGAGGCCGAGCTGGATGGGGTCCAGCGCATCCACGGTGGACTGCAGCAGCTTGTACCGCTCCTCCAGCTTGAGCGTGTGCGCCGGCGCCGCCGGCTGGTACACCGTCCCCGGGAATTCCATGTCCACGGCCACGTACCGGAACTTGGCTGGAGCGACCCGATGATTTTGGCCTCCTGGTCGAAGTTGTGCGCCCACACTTGCCGCACCGGCGCCGTTGGGAATGGTGGCGGCACCATTGGTGGCTTTGTCGCCAGCCCCCATGCCGTGCCCGACGTCAGGTGCTGTGACACGCACGGCGCAGCCGAGTCCGACAAGGAAGGCGGCGGCTTTGTCGTCGCCAGCCCCCACGCCGCGCCCACCGGCGTCAGGTGCGGGGACGTGCACGCCGAGTAGTTCGACAAGGAAGGCGACGAGAGCGGCCCGCGCGGCGAGGGTGTCGTCCCCAACGAGGACGAGGAGTGCGAGGGCGTGGAGGGCGCCGAGGAGCCGGCGTCCATGACATCCGCAGCTGGCATCATCGTGCTTGGGACGAAGCGTATCTTGATCGGGGGGAGGAGGAACAGGCGCGCTACGCGTGGCCGAGGCCTGCCGGTCCGGTCGTCGCACCATCTGCTGCTGCGCCGCCGCCAGCAGCCCTCGCGTGGCTTCCGCCATTAGCTGCTGCCGCGATAGGAGCGCCGCGTACGCGGCATACGACTCGGGCAGTAAACGGCAGATTGAAAGGCAGATTGAAAAGGGAGCGGAAACAAAAAAAAAAAAGGCCAGAAATTTTCACAATTAAATATTAGGTATAGATTTAGATAATCTTTATAACATTATTTGAGAACCTAAATAAATTTAAATGAAAAAATTTTCAGCTACAAAGTTTTATAACTTCTTGAGACTTACAACTTTCATGTTGGTAGTTTCTCCATCCGAGGTCGTTTACAAAATTTGAAATTCAAATTTGAAAATTTCAAACGTAATTTTCCATGACATGTTGATTTCAAATAAAAAAGTTATCAACCACAAAGTTTCATAACTTTTCTAGATCTACAACTTTTTGTTTTTGCTGTTTGTCCATCTGAGGTCGTTTAAAAAATGGAAAAAGTCTAATTGACCCCCCAACTATTGGGGGTGGTCTACTTTACCCCCAAACTATGAAATGGTCTAATTTACCCCCTGAACTTTGCAAAACCGGTCAAATCACCCCCTCGAGCGGTTTTGGGCGGTGGTTTTGCTACAGTAACAGCGGTTTTGCTACAGTAACGGCGGTTTTGTCTTTTTCTTTTTATTTATTTCGTCTGAATCTTTGAAAAATCATAGTAAATCACAGAAAAATCATAAAATGGAAAATCCAGTTTTGTTGTACTCCACATGAGTATATCTACACAGTGAACTTATAATATAGTATGCTTTAGTACAAAGTTTTTGTTGTATGAATTATTCAAATTAATTACAGAAAAAAAATAGATCAAAATTTACAACAAAAACTTTGTACTAAAACATGCTATATTATAAGTTCACTGTGTAGATCTACTCATGTGGAGTCCAACAAAATTAGATTTTTCATTTTATGATTTTTCTGTGATTTACTATGTTTTTTCAAAGATTCAGATGAAATAAATAAAAAAGAAAAAAAGACAAAACAACTGTTACTGTAGCAAAACCGCCGTTACTGTAGCAACCACCGCCCAAAACCGCTCGAGGGGGTGATTTGACCGGTTTTGCAAAGTTCAGGGGGTAAATTAGACCGTTTCATAGTTCAGGGGGTAAAGTAGACACCCCCCAATAGTTGGGGGTCAAGTTGACTTTTTCCTTTAAAAAATTCAAATTTCAAATTTTTAGAAATTCAAACGTAGTTTTTCTTGATAAGATGATTTCAAATAAAAAGGTCGTCAACTACAAAGTTTCATGACTTTTTAAGATCTACAACTTTTATTTTGGTAGTTTCTCCATCCGAGGTCGTTTACAAAATTTGAATTTCAAATTTGAGAAATTCAAATGTAGTTAACGTTGACACGATGATTTCAAATGAAAAAGTTGTCAACTACAAAGTTTCATAACTTTTCAAGATCTACAACTTTTATTTTGGTCATTCGTTCATCCAAGATTGTGATAGTAACATTGTTCACAAATCTTACATTATAATTTATGAAACCACGAGAGAGATGTAAATTTTGTGAACAATGTTATTACTGTAATCTCGGATGAACAAATGACCAAAATAAAAGTTGTTGATCTTGATGAGTTCTACAACTTTTATAGTCATGACTTTTTCAGCTAAAGTCATTTAATGTTTCAAAATCACGATTGAAGTTGTCATTTTTTGAAATTCAAAATCCAAATAGATAAAATATGGTCACATGAAAAAGATGGACATAATAATAGCTGTAAGAACACAGTAAATTGATAGAGCATGATTTTAAAAATTTTTAGAAAAAAATCATCAAATTTAAAGTTAGTATGAGGGAGAAAAAACTAGTTACAAGGTTTAGCCGAAGATTAAAAAGAGAAATCAGAGTTCTTCAACAATTTCAAAATTTAATTTCAAATAGCATTTCAAAGCAGTAAATCATTTCAAATGAAAAAGTTGTAAACAACAAAGTTTCATAACTTTTCGAGATCTACAACTTTTATTTTGATCATATCTCCATCCGAGATCATTTGAAAAAAATCAAATTTTAATACTTAATTTTAAATATTCGCACCAGCCGCCCCTACAAATACATTTGTAATGGCGGCTCATTTGGCCACCATTTGTAGGGGTGGCTTAATATAGAACCGCCCCTAAAAAAAAGGAGGTGTTGCTAAAAAAATCTTGTGCTTTCTAAAAAATTAGAACGGGCTAGACATCCAATGCAATAATCTTGTGCTTTGGCTAATTTACAAATAAATAGATAAATAGAATAAGTAAATTGATCTTTGTCTAATTTTTAAAAAAGAAATAGGATATAAAATACATATATGACTTAGAAGCACTAATATATTATTGGAAAACATATAAAAATTTTGGTTAAACATTTAAAAAAATTGGTCCTGCACGGGTTCAAACCCAAGACTCAGCCATCAAAGTGTTCGGAACTTGCCACTGAGCTAATCGACTGTTTTCAGCAATAGCCGTGTAGTTTTTATATATATTTTGGGCATATACAGCTCTTTTTTTTTTTTTTTTGTATATACGAACTTGGGACCCAGCAATGACCGTTTTCTAGCGGGTGTGCGTGTGCGCAGCCAACTGAGCCTGAGAGGGATCGAGGTTTGGTTGGCTCCGCGGTTTGCTCTCAGGAGTCCATCCATATAGAAAATAAATTGAACACGATGATCGGCGCCAGTCCATGTTTGTCCCAGCGGTTTGCTCGTTTGGTTTGGTTACTGATTACCCGATGAGGTGGCAGGTTCGATTCCCACGAGCGCCACTATTTTTCAAGTTTTGGGCAGGTTTTTCCTTTCTCTCAGCAGTCCAGAATGAACAAATAAGATAGAACACTCCTTTATTCACAAAGAGGTGTATGTCCCAGTGGTTTGCTTGCTTCATTTTGCTCCGAAAGTGCCTGGTTCGATTCCTATATATGCTCCTCACTTTTCAAGTTTTTTACAGGTTACAGGTTCGAACCTCACTTGCCCAAATTTTTCTGTTTTTTACCTAATTTTTTAACCTGAAGTGCTAGGAGCTGACGTGGATCGGGAGAGTAGTCACATAGGATATTTTATGACAATATATTTTATTTTATGACAATATATTTTAAAAAAATCATAATTGTTTTTTTTATTTTATGACAATATATTGTCATCGATCTGACGTCACAACACACATGCAGAGTATACTATGACGATCTTTATGACAAAGACACAACTCAGTCATAAACAGTTGTCATCCTATAAACAATCATCATAAACACCCTGTATTTATGACAGATAGGTGCTCTGTCATCTGGCAATCGTCATAGAAGCCCAGATTTCTTGTAGTGTCTTCATTCGGCCACAGGAGGTTGAGATGAACCTCCCTATGAGCATCTTGGACATGTATGGTGAGGCATCAGGCCTACAAACAAATTTGCAGAAAAGCTATGTTGTACCTATCCGGGTTTGATCTGGCACAATTAGAGATGATAACCTCTACACTGCCATGCACGATAGCAAATTTTCATTGCACTTACTTAGGATTGCTGATCTCAACTAGAAAAATAGGAAATGCAAAATTGCTCAGATGGATTGAGAAGATCAGTGACCATGGCGAGGAGAGTTACCTAGGTAAGATTTGTCCTCTCGGCTATTCCGGTTTATGTCTTGATAGCTGTCAATGTGCCAAGATGGTTTTTGCGTACACTCTGGTGCCTAATCATGATCTTGATACTGAACTTGCAATGGCATTGGCATGCAGATGCTCTAATCTCCAGTTGAGCATTGGCGTGCGGATGCTCTAATCATGATCATCAAAATTCCAGTTGAGCATTGGCATGCGGATGCTCTAATCTCCTCTTATAGGAAGCAAGTGCAATGCTCTTATGCTCAATAGATATAAAAAAGGCATTTGTGGTTCAGCTACAAAGATGTCATAATGGTTTTTAGTGAAAAAAAAACAGTTTTAGAAATATGAATCTAGAAGGAAAAATGAAATGCCTCCGGTGGAGGTAACATAGCCTTTACTTGTTTGTTGTGACTCATCTGTTAAATGCTTCGGATAGACTACTACCATCTGTTATTTTCTATTATAAAGTATAAGCTTTTGATATCATGGCTCTGGATGTTACATTGTTTTAGTTATTATTATATTTGTGGTGTAACTGCTGCAGGAACTCCGATTGGGGAGAAATGATGATTTTGAATTTGTTGTCTCACCTGATGCGTTTTGGTACACTACACATAAGGTATTCTTGAATTCCCACTTCTATCCACTGTAGAAAAGAAAATAGTTTTAGTTAACAAGTTATGCACTTCTATTGTTGCTAGATCTCTGATGTTGCTAGTCCCAGTATGATGGAAGCATTTCATCACAGCAATGAAGTACTTTTGGATACCTCTGACATTCTAACAGTATGTACAACTCTTCCTGTGTGCTTCAGGAAGGCTATGTGATTGGTAATTTAGAATTTTCATATTACATTACTGTAATTCATTTTTCAAAGATTCTTTTTCCTCTTTTATAGGATATAGCAAGATTTTCTCCTCAGAACAGTGTTTGGACAAGTTTATGGAGCTTTGCTTGTTAAAGGTGACATGATGTTCCTTGCTTTCTCTTTGTTTTTATTCCATATCATGCTTCTTTTTAAGAGTAAATTCTCCATATGACCTTTTTCTCGAACAGATTCTCCATATGACCTATTTTTTCATTTTTATATAATTTCTGTTTGTAGCATGGGTTAGATACAAACTACAATTATCATATAGCAGTCAAACTTACTTATGGAGCTTCATTGGAAACAAAATGGTTATTGCCTCCTTAGTACCCTCTCTTCATATATTATGTTGCATTGATGATCAATAGTGGTATACATAACACTTTCACTTCTCACATTTATATCTCAATATGTGTTTGATTTGCTTTCTTTTATTTAATTAAGTAGGTGGCCTTCTTCATTAGTTCTCCGAGGTCCAGGGCTTCCACCAGCCTTAAAATCTATAAGAGTATCTAAGGCAAAGTTTAAGAAGGCGCTAGGCGCTGACCGTTAGCCTAGCGTAGGCCAGCCTAGGTGTTTCAAGGTGTTTTTCTAGGCATTTTGCTAATTTAGCACACAACATATATATATATATATATATCAGAAAATGCTGAATAAATTAGTTAAATAGAAGTATAGAGTAGCTGAATATAGTATATAAAAGAGAGGGCAGTAGACATACCTCAGTGGCTTAGGCTCAATAATCAATAAATAGGTTGTTCCTAATTCATGCAGCAAGGATTGACAACTTGTAAAACTCAATAGACAGCAAGTAGTTCATTAAAAAAAAGAAAATAGCAAGTTGACACTTATCTGAATGATTTTAGCCATCTCCCATCCATGAACAGACCATAGCAGCAGCTAGTAATTACAAATTTTAAAGCACAAACAAGTGGACAGGACAACAGTACAAGTGCACAACATAATTCGTAAATAAAAGTCTTGTTCAGATAGCACATAGTTCTCACAAAAGAAGAAAAGCATAGTCACACAACAGCAGTTCAGAAGTTTAAAACATACATGAATGCATCATAAAAGACAAACCATGACATGATAAAAAACCCCACTACCATATCATCTTTTTTTTCAATAGGGTTCCACATAATTATCCTCATCTTCATCAAATTATTCTCCTTCATAAAGCTGTCTCACTCTTGCACTTCTACGTAGCTAAAGTTGTTCTTCTGCTCCCACCGCATCTCCAATAATAGACTAAGGTATCCCTGAACCTTCCATCTCATCTTCCTCATCTCTATAGACAACTAATGCACATTCATATCCATTCTCATGCAGAAAACCTCGAGCTTTAGTTGTATCATTAGACAAGAGAACATCATTGATTTTCTTTGACTTGATCTTTTCTTTCTTATTAATTAGCTTGGAGTTGAATTGAATATAGACCAATTTTGTTCCGGCGGGCTATAATAAGCCTATTTCTCTTCTTAGTGTGTACCTATAAATTTAAAATAAAAGCATTTTCAGGTCTGCAATTTAATTGTAATGCTGCTGCAATTTTCAGGTAGACAGGTACTAACCCCTTCAAACCCGCTCTAATTTCTTTCACAACCAGAAGAGCTTGATGTCAAAGATAGAATCCTTGTAGCCATGTTCTGTAAAGCTGGTGTTTCAGTTCTATACAGCCGCCACCATGATGCTGAAATAAATGAAAAACACCTTTATTAGTCAGTAGCCATTTATTGTTAGATGAAAACATCAAATAACCATGCTATAATCAAATTTATTGTAATAACAAGTACCTCTACCTAGGTTGTAATCAAAGTTTTCAAAAGTCCTTGCAAGCTTCTTGTTAAATGGTCCTTCTCTATTCTGAAACTTTTTCAGTTCAATATTAGCAGCCTGATCTTGCTTATCCTCATCATGATAACAAAAAGTCTCCACAGAACTGATAAATCCTTCTGTTATTGTGGGCTCATCAAAGATTGATGGTTTACTATAACTATAGTGTGGATTCAGTAAATAAGTTGTCAAATGCAGTGGAGAATCAATTCTTCCTTTCATCTTCTTGTCAATAACAACAATTATATCCTTGAACCGGGACTCATTACTGCCGAAGTCCTCTTTGATCTCTCTCTCTTTGCCTTTAGTAGTTATTCATAAATGAAACCCATGGATGGCTTCACATCCTCATCAACCAAATGGAGAACTTTGACCAATGGCTCAAAAACAGTCAATGTTAGTTTGACATCCTTCCAAAAGGTTAGATTTAATATAACTGTTGTGGCATCTTTTCCTTTCTTTAATTTCACATCCTTCAATGAGTTTTACCTACTATGAACCACCATCTTTCTTAACTGGTCCTTCTCTTATATGCTGTTCAAAGTGAGAAAGGTTGAAGCAAACCTAGTCACTCTGGACTTATTATCTCTTTCCCCTCTGTGAAGTACCTCAAGCACACTAATGTTCTTGTGTGCCCATAGACAAATATGGTGAATGTCTTTGCTTGGTCAATCACCTTCTTGAACCAAGCCATGTTACCAATTCCTTAGAGCATCAAGTTGATTGTGTGAGTTGTACAAGAGGTCCAAAAGATCTGAGGTCTCTTCTCAAGCAATAGCTTTTTTGCTCCCATGTTGTTAGAGACATTGTCTGTCACTACTTGCACCACATTATCTGGACCAATGTCTTTAATTACTTTGTCCACTAGTTCAAAGATGACTTCACTTGTGTGTGACACATCTAACATCTCTTTTGAGTTGATAAAACTGGTTTCATCAGCATAATTAGTGCACAGGTTCATTATGCTTCTCTTCTTCCTATTTGACCCAGCATCATTCATAGTAGAGCACCCATTCTTTAGCTTCTCGGCTTTACGTTCTTGTAGCAAACTCTTGGTTCTTGCATATTCTTCTTCCAACAATCTCTCTTGCAGATCATACTGAGTTGGAGGTTCAAGTCTAGCCCCAAATTGTCCAATTGCTTCAACCATTTGCTTGAACTCATCATTGTCACATGCATTGAATGGTATTGCTGCCAATGTTACAAAAAAGAAGGTCAATTAGTGTTTAGTACAGCCATAATAGCATCTAATGAATTCTAAAATATAAATACAGAATAGGAAAATACCATGTGTATAGACCCATCTTGCAATATATTTATGCACCTCATGTGTTCTTTCTTTCCAAAGCTCCTTGTTCGGCTTCTGTTGAGTCAAAGATTCAGATTTAGTTGCTTTAGGATCAATAGTCAGCCTGGGCGTTCGGGTTACCCAAAAAGTTCAGGTCGGGTAATTCGGGTTTTGAAAAATTCGGGTATTAAAAATTGTTACCCGATTAGAGACAAAAAACAACCCGCAATTTCGGGTACCCGCAATTTCGGGTTCGGGTTCGGGTATTACCCGATTTACCCGAAATATATAAAATGACAGTGAACACTCAAAGAACACATATTTTTACGAAGAACTAGAACTGGACAAATTTTTATAAAACTTTTCAACCACAGGTGCCAAACTGCAACACAATAATACTAAATAGTCTTGTCTCTTATACGAATGCAACATGCAAGCAAGTACTGCAAACCACGACAGCCAACAGGTTCAAACGTCGGGCAGCTGAAGAGGTTGCGTATTGACTCGTTGGGCTGCGGCACTATGCTATTGGCTGTTTGTGCGGTGGAGTAATACGAGTATATGACTCTACGACTACCTGGGTGATTTCTAGTACGGGTAGATCGGGTACCGGGGCATACTACCCGATTTACCCGAAATAAATTCGGGTAATAGCATTCACTACCCGAATTAGACTTCGGGTACTGCGGGTTCGAGTTTTTCGGGTTCGGGTGCGGGTATTTCGGGTTCGGGATTCGGGTATCGGGTTTTGTGCCCAGACTTAATCAATAGCACGTGTCCATTTGTCAATGGGCCCTAATTTGTGAGGCTCTGAACTTCCAATACAAGTGACTTCCTCTGACTCTCCACCTTCAACCCGAGAAACATTCACTTCCTCTCTAAGTTCTAGCTCACGAATAGTCTTCTCCCTCTTCCTTTTTGCATCTTTTAGTGCTTTCTTGCACTTCTCTTTAGCCTCCAGAGCCTCTGGTGTTCTGGTCTTACATTTCGTCGCATTCTTTCCTTCATGGGCCACATGTTGCTTCAACCGATAAATCCCTCCTTGCATCACCTTGTCACAGAGTTTGCACTTCACCTTGTCCTTGTTGTTAGCATCAATAAGAACCCCATATTCCCATCCCACATCAACTGAATTCCTTATCAGGAGATTCGCTTCCCTAGTTTCAGGTGCAACCTCTGTTGTCAACATCTTATACATACATTCAGATTTCAGTGACAATACATTAAGAGTTTAGTAAACATTTTGGCAATACATACAAGTAGCAAATCAGCTAAAACAATTAGTCACACATCCTATATTCAGGCATTCAGAGTAACATTCATGCATTCATGCATTCAGATTAGGCATTTAGAGCAAATAACAATTAACAAGTGACAGCAATATTACCAAATGACAGCAGACATTCAGATTTCAGAGTAAACATATTAGCTAACAATCTAACATTCAGAGAATCAGAGTAGGCATACATTCAAATTCAGAGGACAGATCAGCCTCTCTATCTTCAGATCAGGCATACATGATACATTTAGATTTATTTAGAGGACAGAGAACAAAGGAGGCAGTGAGTAGAGTAGACAGCAGCAGCCGAACAGGGAAAGGCAGGGTACCTGACTACCTGCAGCCGAGCAGGGGAGGGCAGCGACCGGTTGGTGCAGTCGTGCAGGCGGCCAACCACTCGACAGGGAGGGGAGCGGACGGCTAGAGCAATACCGGTGGGGACGGGAAGCCATTGGCGGGAGCTCGAGCAGCAGATCAGCAGGGATGAGCGCGACCAGCAAGAGGTGGCAGGGCGCGACTGGTAGGAGGAGCAGCCCGACGGTGAGGGGCGCGACCGGCGGAGAGAAGCTAGGGCATGATGGCTTCTTTCCCTCTTATACTCTGCCGCCCGATTCCATCTGCGCACGCTTCCTTTCTTTTCCTGCGCCCGCGCGCGGGCTCGATGCCAGCTTCACGCGCGCTTCTGCGGCGACAAAATTTTCGCATGGCTCGCCCGCGCCATCTGCCGAGGCGCCGCCAATCACGCCGAGGCGCCGCCTTACGCGGCCTAGGCGGGGATGAGGCATTGCCTTTTTGAACTTTGGTCTCAATGGTGGGTCTCTTTGAATTCTTTCATTTATGGGATATTCTACATGAGGTGATTCTCTCTTCGGATGCTGATGTCCACATTTGGAGACTTGACGGGTTAGGCTAGTTTTTCTTCAAAATATGCTTATCGAGCGTTCTTCGATGGATCCATTTTCTTCGAGCCGTGGTGACGATTATGAAAATCTTGGCAAAGGGTCGAGATGGCGGACTAGAGGGGGGAGTGAATAGTCCTTTCTAAAATTAAACGCGCCGGCTAACCAAAATAAATGTGGAATGAAAACTATTGTTCTAGCCAAGACTACAACCATCTATCTAAGCACCTTATAAAATATCCTAATTAGGCAACAAAGGTGCTAGACTAGTTAGAGCTCACCTAATTAATTCTAGAGAAAGGTCATACAAATCTATGCAACTAGTACTTCAAGCATGGGGGAGCTCCTAAACAACTATATACAAAGGCACAAAGCCTAAGCTCACTAGCAATGCTCAATAACAAGGCAACTAATGCCAAATTAGAGAGTGCAAATTACTTAGCTACCAAAACTATGCAAAGTGACTAACAAGGTTACTCAAACTAAATTAGCAACGCAAGAGAGCTACTTCTATGTTACACAAGCAAGAAGGTAACTAGCAAGCTACACAAGCTAACTAATTACAAGAGCAACTACACAAGTGTTGACGGTGGATAACGTCAACATTTTATATGTGAATAAACAAGAGAAATGGTTAAAGTACAAGAATATGCATAGGTCTAGGGTTTAAACTGACAAATTCCACGAGTTTTGATGAATCTCTATTTTTTGCAGGATTATTCCAAAAAAATATAGGAAGGGGGACCTAATTGAGAAAAAGGATGAAACTTTCGTGACGAAGGATACGCTAGAAGACTATAGAAGACACTAGAAGGCATGAGAACAAACGAGAGGACGAGGAGCTACCAGGTGGGGCCGGCCGGCTCCACCACCATGCCGCGCGCCCCCTGGGGGATTTCTCCATGAGCTTTTGGAGTATTCTTCCACCACCTCCTAGGATGAATCTCCACCCTTTGTCCAAGTAGGTTTGATCCAAGGGCTCACGTTCAACCCACCAGGCTATATAAGGACCCTGCACCCCCTGAGTCATCAAGTCATTCAAGATATTCAGTTGGAGATCAACTCATCTAGAGCCAACCCTAGTTCCTCAGAGTTCCTTTAGATTAGAGCTTAGACAAGTTAGATTAGGTCTAGTGGGAGATCAAGCAACACTTGGATTCCTGATGTTGGCAAGAGCATGGTTCGGTATATCTTCTGTACTTTACTCTATTTCTTTATTTCATTGAGATTGTATCGTTGCTACTATGTTGATGTCAACATTAAGGTTTATATTATTTAAGTTTATGAAAGCAATGTCCATTGTTTGTTCTTGTTTGATATTTGGTGTAGCTAGATTATGGAAACCATGCATATGTTCGTATAGCGCTCACCCTATTGGACCATGGGTGAGTGATAAATATTATGTGAGCGTGGTGCTTAGATATTTATTTATCTGCGGATGTCCTTATATGCCGGGAGGTGGTAGATCGCGTAGGTGACAGCTACGTTGAGTCCTTTGCAGTCCATCCTCTGTATATAGTGATGTTAGGTAGAACCCGGTCGCAAAGGTTAGGAGGACTATGTTTCCGAATTTCCCTAGATGATATTCCTTATGAGGCATAGTTGTGACGATGATCACCAGATATAGTTAATTAAAACTGTAGTGACTTGTTGTAAGACTATCTAGGAATTATCTTTCTAATATTCTAATTGGACTTTAACCTATTGCTTAACTAGAGTGCTCTTGAGTTACTATTTATTCATTATGATGATTGATCAAGTACTTATTATTTATATTAGTATTATTATCTTGTGACTTATCCCTATTTTGAGTAGAGTATATGATATTGGTTTATTCTCTCAAGCATATTCATAAATTATCAATACTAGTGCATTGCATAGAATAGGCATACATTCCCAGTGGTAAAATTATAAATCGATAACCCTGGAATACTCTTGGGTAAAATGCTACAATGGTATAATTATCTGTCCGCTTGTAAAATCATTCTTCCTATTCTTATCTTTATATTCTTTAGTCACATGAAATAATAGATTCCTATCTAGTGTTATTCTTGTAGTAATGCTAGATAGAACCAATAACATTTCTAAGTTCATCACTAGGGATGACAATGTCACACCCGGTTTCCTAAAGAACAAACCAGGCTAATCATATGTGTGCCCAGGAAGTCCACACATATGTCAGAATGAAAAAGTATCAGAAACAATGTTATTATATAACGTATACATAGCTATATTAACACTTACATCAGAGTATCGCGGAACAGTGACTAAACTTTAGGCTCCATTCTTCTCAGGGACGGCTGACTGGTGGCTCCGTATGCCAAACACTTCTGAAAGACTTCTAGAAACTCCACTACCTCTTTATCCTTCTTCTGAGCAGCACCTCACTACACACTGAGGTGTGGAGAAAATAGCAAGAGTGAGTCCATGTCAAACTCAACAAGTATAACACAGGGTTCATGAGGCACAAGAGGTTAGACACTGTTTGACTGCGTTTAGCTTTTAATCATCATATAATTAGCAATTGAGTAGCATCAAGATATTTCAATTCCCATTAATGAACCAATGATCAATTGTAATAAGGATAATGAATAGCATTAACATGAGCATAATAGTAACAACAATAATTAAACATGGTATAACAATGGTGATCAACTATTCTGTAAGAATCCCCAAGGCCGCTCGTATCCGTGAGCACGGCTAGTATACCAGTTTTTTAACTCTGCGCAGAGGTGTACACTTTCACTGTGAGTCATGATTTTCAAATGCATGGGTTAATTACTCCCAAAACACTAAAAACCATATAAAGCCATTCAAAAGTTCGTCTAACAAGCTAGGGCCATTAGATTCACTCGGCAGGCAGATGTAGAAACCCCCTTTTCAAATGGCACAATTCTTTCTCGGCTATACTCATAGAGTAGAGGCTGTCCTACATCCAACGTGTCAAACCATTCTTACGCCAATTAAGGTAACCACTAACAAGCTAGAAAAGGTCTCTTGAACAACTAGAGCCAGAGCCATATAGCCCTCATAGTTGTACTGTATGTCCCGGTTATCACTTACAGGTAAGTCCTTACGGAGAGTAACTAGAGCAACAATATAACCCCTTGCTCTAGCCCCCTTTCAACAGTAATATAATCATTTTAATGGTTCGTTGCTTAATCCATTAATCAAATTACAAGATCATTGTTCATAATTAAGCACTAGCAATAGCTACCCAAATGCACAACCCATAGGTGACAAGGAAACAAGATATCAATAGCTAAGTTATAATCTCTATGGTTGTCAAGGAGGACACATGCATATGTATGATAATTTCAGTGAATAGGACAACAAGGATGATCCCATGTTATACTTGCCTTGATCAAAGCTTCCCTGTTGATACTGCTGGTCTAGCTCAAAATAATACTCTTGATCGTCAAGAAACTACTCACCGTCTATACTTGATCATCAAGCATCAACACACAATCATCCGAACAATCATACACGAAGCAAACAAAGATACATAATTAAAACAGTACAACAACAGTAGCAAAACAGTATAAAAGTTTGTAAAACTCTTCTACACGTTACTATGATCACACAGACGTAAAGATCACGAAATTCAGATTTAAAACGTGAAAGTTATGAATTTTCTAAGATTTCCTATAGATAAATAACTATTTTAATATAAACTCGAAAATTAATTTTTCCAAACCTACTGTACAGCTACACTAACATGTAGAACTCGTAAATACAAATCTAACGCAACTTGAATCACTCGAATCGGACATAAAACGAATAAACGTCGGAGGAAAAACGATGGATGGCAAAACTGTAAATAGTATCATCTTTTACCTTGGGCTTGGAGGAGCTCGTGGCCTCCATGACCACTGCTGCTGCTCTTGCGCATGGAAGGAAGGGCAGCGCTCGGCTGGGCCAAGGGCGGCCGGCTGGTTGGCCAGCAGCGGCGCCAGTTCCCTAAGCGAGGAAGAGCACGGCCATGACCGAAGATGATGAACAAGAAACTCTCCATGGTGTTTCTCGTCAGAAAAGAGAGAGATAAATTAGGAACACGATCAAACGAACACGGATTCGAGAAAACAAGTATACTACGGCGTAGAGAACGATGAGGGCTACCTTGCAGCAGTGACGGTTTTCGCCGGAGACGAGTAACGTGACCGGAAAAGCTCGCCGAACCTTCATCAGAAATTCGCCGAAACGCAAGCTGTAGTTGAAGAACTTCGACGAGGGGTGGAGGGAGCTACGAGCGGCAGCTCGCGATAAGGGTTGTACTTCTAAAACCAGGGCGTCGAGGGCTACGCTGGCATATATATAATTGTAGGGTTTGGAAACTTTTCGGATTTTCTTAATTTCAGGATTATTTTAATTCCGCGAATAAAAATAATTCTAGAAAATCTAGAATTACCTTTTTGGCCGCGAAAAATAGCCCGGAGCTCAGAAAAATCATGGGAAAAATCTTGGAGACTCTTGGAAAGATAAGGAACTCAACTAAATGAGTTTGAGTTCATGAAAAGATGGATGAAGGGACCAAGGAAAAAGATTAAGCTCACGGAAATTAAAATTTTAAATCTAGAAAATACCAAAAAGTTTTTCGATGAGAAGTAATCGTCGTCCTATGGTGTTTTGAAAATAATAGCACTCACCAATACCAAAGACAAGCATCACACAAACACCACATTATCAAATTAATATGAAAAAGTTTAAAACCACAATTTTCTATATTTAAATTAGCAGCAACTTAACTTATCTAATAAATTTATTCAAATATTAAAATTATTTATTTTATTTAGTGTTTTTCATGCATAACCCAAAATAGGAAATTTTGGGTGTGACAGACAACCTAGTTAAATATTAGAGATGAAGGTTAGTAGGTGGCTACTGTAACAGTGACAAGTTAATAATTATCATATCATTTCTGGAGCTGTTGCTATTAGCATGAGTAATTCTATTTTTAGTAGTGGTGCTAAAAAATGCCAACAATAAGCACAATGTATATGAAAGTAACTACAAGCTTATGAAAGGAAATGCAAACCAACGGGATGACAAGGATGACACGATGATTTTTATTCCGAGGTTCACGTATTTGCCAACACACTGGTCCTTGTTAAGACAAGCTCTAAGGTTGCCGCCGGTCCTCTTGCTAATGGTGACCCACAAGTCACACTCTCCCACATGGAGTGCTTACCACAAGCTCTAACACTTGACCTAGCTAGACCACTTGTCGCCCTTCGCGTCTCGCTCTACTAGAGTTGCTCTTCGTGGCTCGCACAGGGTGAGCACAATACCCCTTACAATCACTTCTCCGGAGCACCGTACAATCTTCTTTGTGTGCTTCAACGGAGACCACCACCAAGCCATCTAGGAGGTGATAACCTCCAAAGAGTAACAAGCACCACTGGCTTACAACTCGATCACCTAGTGCCACTAGATGCATCTCACAATGCAACGCACTAGAATCACTCACTCGCAATTGATTCGTACTCTTGCAAGCACAAGTGAGTTAGAGGGCTCTCAAACCAAGCACACACAAGGGCAGCACATCCCCAACATGCTTCGACTCAGCCATGGCCGAACACCCCATCTATTTATAGCCACAAGTGGCTAAAGAGCCGTTGCTCAAAAGCTGTCTGCGAGGGCATCGGACCGGACTGCTACAGTGATGGTCCTACGCCCCAGATTTTGCCACGTGTTGATGACCGTTCGAAGCCAACCGTTGGAGCCCAATGGCTATCTCACGCACACACTTAGGAGACCATCGGACTGTACCGTCAGACCAGTCCAACGCTCGGTCCTACACCCCAAAAAAATACACCGAGAGCTCCCGAGAGTGGCAACTCGACTCAGACTGAGTCCAACGCCCACCGTCAGACCAGAGGCCGCAATCCGATGCTTCTCCAGCACTCATCTGTGTGCGCCATGTGTCCACGACCAAAGGAACAATGACAACATGCCGTCCGAGGCAACAATGCGAAGGAGTCCAACGCTCTGCCCCCTTCTCTACAGCGAGAGGAAAACTGTCAGACCCTAAATCAGTCCCACACCTTCCTAGCTGCCGAGTCCGACTCTCCCTGTGCTTTTCTGCATTACCCATGGCTCAGCTTGGGCAAAAAATCACCGAAAACCGCAAACCGAACCGAACTAAAATTTTGGTTTTTTCGGTTTTCGGTTTTGGCTTCGGTTTTGCGCTGCTGGAAGTTCGGTGTTCGGTTCTACAGTCAACTGCAACCGAAACACCGAAGCAACCGAATAGAGCATCGATCTCAAATGGCCCATCTAGGCCTCTACTGCTCGGCCCACAACCACTCCCACGCCCTCACCAGCCCCACAGCCCATCCCCTACTTCAGACCTCACTCATTCGTCACCCCAACCCCGACGGCTCTTGCCCTCACGGCCCCACCTAACCCTAGCATGCGCGAGCGCGGTGGCGGCGAGCAGGCGTGGGCAGCAGTGCTAGCGCAGGCATGTGAGGCGGCGGCGCAATGCCGCGAGTAGGCTGCAGCGGAGGAGGCGGCGGCGGCGCGATGCCGCGAGCAGGCTGCAGCGCGAGGCGGACTGAGCCAGCGAGCACCGGAGCGGGCGAGTGGCAGCATGGCGCGGTGGTTGCTGCGAGCGCCGGAGGGGGCGAGCTGCGCGGCGGCGGGATTTGCGGTAGGAGCAGCGATGGTGGCCGGATCTGCATGCAGGAGCAGCGGCGGCGGCGGGATCTGCGAACAGGAGGAGCCGGCGGCGGCGGGATCCGCGAGCAGAGGAGCAGAGGTGGGATCCTGTGCTTCTCGCTCTCCCTCTTCTCTGTTCTGGTGAGATCGGTCGGTTTAAACCGAAAACCGAACCGAAGTCGTCGGTTTCTTATTTTCTACCAAACCGATAGGGTGCTAGTTTCTGGAAACCGAAATTTTTGAAAACCGAAGAAACCGAACCGATGTGTCGGTTAAAACTGATTGCCCAGGCTGACCCTGGCACACCGTGGGACTGGCCCCTAGCCCAGGGTGCGACGCTCAGTTTACATGTAGCTGGGCGCAGCGCTGGTTCTCCCCTCTCTCTGTTTCTGCGGACGAGCTTGTGCATGCTAGCATACGGGAGCTTGGCCTCCTCTCGTGCACACATGCAAGCAGAAGCAACTGAGCGGCAACTGCTATTTTAGGCACGGGCAGAAACAACAGGGTACAAAGGCAGTAGCAGCGCAGCCTCTCTTTTCCATTTTTCTTTTTAAGGTGCTAACTTACCAAGGTGCCAAAAGCAATTTAGCAAACTAAGTTAGCATTTTCACAAAGATTTCTCAAAGGGCTTTTCACTTCTCACCATGCCACTCGATTCTAGCATGCTTGTAAAGTTAGATCACTTGAGTGGCACTAAATGATCGATATGCAAACAAGTTTGCCCCTCTTGATAGTACGACCATTTATTCTAAACCCGGTCATAAACTTCTCTACACACCTATGATTGGTGAAATGAAATGCCCTACAAATATACCTTTGCCTTGCACATTCCATTCCATCTCCTCCGGTGTTGATGCAACACATGCACCAACTATATCACAAATGATATGATCCACTTCATATCACCGTGTGACTTTGTTGGTTCATCGATCTTGATCTCACTTGCTTTTCACCGTTGGCTTCGTTCATCGGCGCCAAGTCTTGCTCAAGCTTCACCGCCACATAGTTCATCGCTCCGAAGCCTACAACTTATCCTTCACGCTTTGTGACTAGTCCTCAAGCCAAGTCTTGTCATGATCTTCTCCACCTTAGTCACATGACTCAATGTTATGTCTCATATGCAATGAGCTCCATCTTTACCGTCATGGCATGTGTTGCTCATACAAGTGTACCTGTGGACTAATCACCCGTGTATTTCACTTAAACACATATTAGTCCACCTAGGTTGTTACTCAATTACCAAAACCAAACAAGGACCTTTCACTTGGGTGCCACCAAAGTGCAAGCTATTCCTATGGTTAGCAATCCGGAATAGGAACTAAAAGCAATGGGGAGTCATAAAACACCATAAAATTGTCATACAAACACTCAGAAAAAATGCATACTGAAAAGCTAGCAATGAAGTGGTGATTTCCTCTAAATACCATAGAAGGTATAAAAATAATGATGATTTCGGTAATTGAATTATCCACTAAATGCCAAATGAAAGACTGAATTTATTATTTAATGGCACCATCAAAATCTAGAAGATTTGTAGGACACATGTTTTGAAAATCCACTAAGAAAGAGTTACAAGTATTTAAACTATAACATGAGATTTGAGGTACTACCTAGAAGGTATGTGATATTGTAACTCATTCACCCTCGAAAGCCCCGATGATTTATTAGCCTTGAAGGACAAATTTTGTTTGTTTTGCATAACTAAAAAGTGGTCATTTACACATGAAGCATATAACTCTTGTTTACTCATCATAATTCATAGAAGAATTACAATCCAACTCTTTCAAAGACATAGCTTGTGGTATTGCATACCTTAATTATGCACGTATTTTTGAAAAGTATGATTTTGACAATTCGAACAATGAAGTTTAAAAGATGGCTTTATGAGGGGAGCATATTTAATTGAATCTACCTTGAACGCAAACTACTAATATTGCAAATATCAAGGTTTATGCATAGAACGGAGTGAGTAGATCATATTTGCTAAAACATTATAGTTTATGCATAGACCGTGAAGATAAAAATCTATTCATGAAGAATAGAAGATCCTATAAGTGACGAAGGTTAAGTGTTGGACTCCGTTTCCCTATGTGAGTTTTTACATGAAGATTTCTCACGCAAGGTTTTTCATGAGGTATCATGTGCAATCAACATGCGAATGTGATGCACTCTTTTTTTTTTCTCTAAGAACAACTATTTTCACTAGGTTTTTGGATGGAATTTTTAATGAGGCATGTGATGAGGACATCACTCCTACGGATGCACCTGCTGATCCTCCAACCATTTCAAGGTCTAATGACTAGAGCTCGAATGCGACACTAGAGGTGAGCTCATTCTTAAGTGATCATTTTCATAATTTTTAGAATAGATTACTACCTAATGATGTTATCATACTTAAGAACATTAGAGAGAATCATAAAGTACTTGGAGAGAGGTGCAGATGTGAAGAAGACCGGCAAGGATGTCCAAGTCAAGCGGGAGGCCCGATCCAACTTGAGTTTGAGTCTACCTAGGCCCCTAGGATCAGCCTGCAGTAAAACAGACGTCCAGCGCACATACAAATTCCATTTTTGACAGTCCACCTATGCATGGAAAGGTAATTTCATAAGATAACCAACACATTTGGTTTGACATTAAAATTCCATCGAATTCAACTGAAATCATCAAAACAAACTCAGTGTAAAAAATCTGCCACGGTGATGCATCATCGTCTTTTGGTTCGTTGGGTTGTGTATCATCTTAGATGCTACTAGGGGGTGCGTCCATGGGGTATCACGCCCCATACACTTTATAGTGAGTTTTGCTTTAGATCAACATGTCTTCGAACTGTCATCGGTGGTGAAACCCAACTTAGAGTGCTTGATAATAGATCTGCAATTTGTCACTTCAATTATTGAGTTGCTTCTTTCGAGTTCTTGCTTGTGTTCTTTGTTTCGCAGGCAGACAATAGCCTTTTCGGCGAGGTCAACCGGTTTGTGACACGGTTAATAACCAGAGGAGATGTGGTGCTAAGGTTGTAGGATTCGGGTGTTTTTTGATCTGAAGCCGTGTAACATTCCAACCAAAACTAGAGTTATGTTCACCTGATGGAAAATCGGAAACCACCATCCTCATTAGTGCATATTGTAGTAATCGCCCAAGGGGTATTGTAAAACATACAAATTCTAGAAGAGAAATGAGGAGGAAAAAAATCCTAATCTTAGTCTGTTATTTACGTGGACTCTTACCAAACTTTTAGATGGCACTATATATACGTGGAAGCTCTATGCTATAATCATCAATATTAAGAGAAATAAAGAATAATTTCTTTATCTTGTGTCTATGTGCTCTTTTACATTTATCTAATGTGTTAATCATGAGAGAGAAGAAGAAAGAAAGGTTCTAACCACCGGCGACATGTTTTACAACACACAGACTGAATGCACAGTGAACTAGCATATCACTCGTACGTTAAGCAAAAACATTGACCAAGTGATAAGGATTATTAATGATTAATCACACAGCATCTCGGCACGATCCATGGGCCATGGCCCCTTCCACGACGCCTCGACGCCAGGGCGGGCGGGGGTTGGCCGTTGGGTACGTCGACCGCCGCCGACCTCACGTGACCGGCATTTGCCAATGTTCGAATCGAATAACAAATGGGTTTACTTGTCGGAGCGATGGCGATGCTAGGATACTATCTGTCGAGTTCTTGCTTATGAGCGCTATGCTTCTTATTACTTATCAACGCGTCCAATTGACGACGGCCAGTTCATCTCTAATCAATCTGTCCACGGAATTCAACCCTTTGTTTTGACAATCACCTCCATCGGGTGTCAGAGCTGACTTTGATGGACATGGCCAGAATGGAAGTATAACTGCATGCACGCAGATCAGAATCTTGCATACTGTTGCTTGATGGTCACGAGCGCATGTTACGTTCCTCAATTAACAAGAGCACTCATGTGCCGTCGTGCACTTGCACTTGCAGCGCGGGCGGAGCTAGATGAGCACTCGACCAGAAACGCACCCACGCCATGCACTTGCACTTGCAGCGCCGATCTGAATCTGATCGCGCGGCTATCGGCATGCTTGCGCAGCGCAACTGTCGCTGCGCGCGCTCATGTGCCGTCGTGCGCCCGTCGATCTTGATCGCTTGGATTCAGCTCTGTTGCTCGTCGACTCGAACGTCGAACCCTTCCTATTTAAGAACCGATCAGCAGTGACTTGTGCAGCAACCACATCGAAGACCACCACCTTTCGTCGGACGTTCAGTTCCTTGATCCCTCCCTCCATCGTGAGCTTCTTCGTGTGATCCATCTTCACTTGTGCACTGGATCCTGCTGTACTGTTTGAGACGCAAAGCTAGCTAAGGGTGGCAGTAATGGAGACACCTAAACCTCTGGCCGTACTGTTCTTCGCGGTGGTCGCGCTGGCTGCTGCGCCGGCCGTCGACGCCTGGTCCAGGGGCACCGCCACGTTCTACGGCGGCAGCGACGCCTCGGGCACAATGGGTACGTACCCTACCCACGCTTACTACGTATAGGAGCAGTAGACTTCAGATTTCAATGCATGCATGTTATGTCGCGCTCCAGTTCTCATCCAGTATGTAAACTGCCACATGATCGATCAGGCGGGGCGTGCGGGTACGGCAACCTGTACGCGACGGGCTACGGCCAGTACACGGCGGCGCTGAGCCAGGTCCTGTACAACGACGGCGCGTCGTGCGGGCAGTGCTACCAGATCTCCTGCGACCCGCAGACGGACGCGCGGTGGTGCCGCCAGGGCGCCGGCCCCGTCACCGTCACGGCCACCAACCTGTGCCCGCCCAACTATGCCTACTCCGGCAGCAATGGCGGCTGGTGCAACCCGCCGCGGCCGCACTTCGACATGTCCCAGCCGGCGTGGCTCCAGATCGGCATCTACCGGGGTGGCATCATCCCGGTGCTGTACCAGCGCGTGTCGTGCGTGAAGCAGGGCGGCGTGCGCTTCACCATCACCGGGTTCAACTACTACGAGTTGGTGCTGATCTCCAACGTCGGCGGCAGCGGCTCCGTGGCCAGCGCCTGGGTCCAGGGCTCCAACACCAACCGGGTGCCCATGAGCAGGAACTGGGGCGCCAACTGGCAGTCGCTTGCCAGGATCGCCGGCCAGGCGCTAACCTTCGGCGTTACGTCCACCGGCGGACAGAGCATCGTCTTCCTGAACGTCGTGCCGCAGAACTGGGCGTTTGGCATGTCATTCACCAGCAACTTGCAGTTCTCCTACTAACTACAGGAATATACATATAGCGCTCGCCTACCTACTAAGCCTAGGACCGGAGCGAGCCCATCTCTTTGGATAGCATCAGTAGATAGTTAGCTTGGAGAGAGCTTTCTGGCTACAGCATTATGTATGCATGTTGTGCAAATGTTTTCCTTCAGTTTGTATGTGTAACGATCTTGGTTTAATTGCAGGCAGTAATTAACATTTTAGTCTCTACGTCGGGCCAACTGCTTGCTTGCCCCGTAGAACCCCTGAATACAAAATGTAAGGTGTGTTTCATATTTGATTGAAAAATATTAAGAGTGTGTGTGATAAGATCAGTTGCGCACCGAATGCCGCTCCATCAATGACTGATGCGAAATTAACTAGAGTAAACATGAGTCAGAATATGAAGACACCCGGAACCGTTTATGCCTATAGGGGCTGCAATTGGGTTCTGATTGATGGAACAAGGCCGATCACGAGGGTTATCATGGGCTTGCACAATCAAGGAACAGTGTGTGTTTAATTATAGTGGTTTTGTACCTATATGTATGTGAGTGTCTGCTATTGTATTGTGATCTGCAAAAAAAATGTCACAATGACATAGCCACTGCTACAATCTATCATATCCCAAATCATAATGTACCTTTTACTGGAGTTCAAGATTTGTTAGATGATTTCCCGAGACATCACAAAAGGATTCGAGCATAAACAGAGCTTGGAACAATCAGACATTAAACATCAATCAGGAAATGTGGCTCATGCTCATGGGCTTCCACTTATTAGATTTCTTGTTGCAAACTAATGTTGAAAAGCTAGTTGTTTTTGGCAAGCTTATGATTTGGGAGGAGGACCGCTGCAATTCTTGTGAAAAACTAGAGTTGCCGATTTAGAAGATGAACCCTAATTTAATGAGATGATTTTGAATGGGATTATTCTTGGATAGCTCAATTAAAATCCTTCCGTTACACATATGGATCTTTTTGGTTCAACTATAAGCCGTGAAAAGCTGTTGTGAGTTGTGAGTCGTAAAAAAGCTACAGTGAGCTATGTGTTGTGGAAAAAAGTTATAAGTTGTTTGGTTCAACAATTAAGAAACTTTCTTTCTCTATCATCTCCCTTAAAACGGTTGTGAACCATCTCTCTATTTCCACCAATTTGAAAAAGCAAAAAACTGAAAACCAAAAGCATGAGTCCAAGGTGGTGCAGGAAAAGGAGCAGTTGTTGCAATAGGCAGCAGCGCGAAACAGAGCCGAGCAGACCTAGAGGGCCATCAGGGGGAAGGCGCCAAAGATTGAAACGGTGACGAGACACGGCGCCTTCTTTTGACACAAGCAGCGAAAGGAGGCGTTGAGGGGCTACTGTCGGGGATGACATGAGGTTTGGGCCCCTTTCTCTACAAGAACAAGCTTTCGACCAGTGTTTCACCCGCAAGGGCCAGATGGTCCATTGATGAAACCAATGGCGAAAGAAGCCATTGGTTTGCACCTGGCTTGCGCGAAAGAGCATAAAAGCTTTCGACCAGCGTTTCACCCGCAAGGGCCAGATGGTCCATTGACGAAACCGTTGGCAAAATATATCCATAGCTTTCGTCACACTAGCTAGTGATCCAAAGTGAAATGCAATACTAGGGAAAACCTTTCGGCTTGCCATAAGCCAACTGATATAATATGACGTGTCATCTTGCAGGTCTTTCGTCGTTATTGGCTTTCGTCCTTTCGGCAGGGTCCTCCGTGCATCGGCCATGGGGCCCGGGCGAGGGAGACCCAACAGAGGAAGGCGTTCACCGAGGCAGGCCGTAAGCGGAATGGACTAAAAGCGCCTTCAAGGAAGAGAAATATGCTTAGAGATCTGAGTAGTTAGGAGGGCATTTAGGTCTTTGTAAAAGATACGAATGTGTATAAATAGGGATCCTTGTGAGCATTGTAAAGAGGAGGATGGAACCCTAGTTACTTGATTAATATGCACATACCTTTCACGCCTCGATGGTTCCCTTCTGTTCCTTTCATTCGGTTTTATTGTGCTTTTGGTAATTTGAGCAGCAGCCTGGTGTTCGAAAGCTAAGGCCTAGAACAATAGGAATTATGTTTTAACTCAGAAAAATATGAAACCCATTTTATATTTTTGCTAAAATCATGCTCGATGTTATTGTTCACCACTTAAATAATTCGAATCTTATATAGTCCCCTAAAATTTGAAACCTTGTTAGTATGAAATGGAAGATGCAGGCCAAGACAAATCCTTGCGAACAGCAACAAAATCACCACGTAACTTGTGCAAACTGCAAACAATGTTTCCTAAACAGCAACATCTCACTTAACCAACGAGACATGCACGGGAGAATTCAAATAAAAAAATATATATTTCAAGTTTTGATTGGATACTAACAACATATATCTTGTGGTTTAACATTGTAGCATCATTGTCTTTTCTAGCATCATGACGATGACATATGCAGACTCATCAGACCATTAGCGGCAGCAGTTGTACAACTTCTCAGACTGAAACCGATGTATGTGAACTGGTCGGCAACATCCGGATGGACGCGACTGCCAGCTACTGATAACCCTAGGAGCGAGTTGATCTCTTTGGATAGCATCAGTAGCTAGCTAGCATGGAGAGAGATCTCTGGGCTCTGGCTATAGCATTATGCATCATGCTGTTGTGCAAACCTTTTCCTTTGTATGCGTAATTTGGTTTTGGGATTTTGGCAGGAATATTTAAGAATTTAGTCTCCATGTCAGGCCAACAACATGCTAGCCCTATACAATGCCTAGATACAAAATGTAAGGTGTTGAAGCAAAGGTCTCACACTGAAATAGCTCGAGTGCTCGGTAGGGATGACAGTGGGACAGTTTTGGATCAGTCCCGTGGTTTTCGGTTCTAGCAAATGCGGGTGCGGCGATTTTCCACCCATGGTTTTTGGGTTTAGGGACCCGAAACTTATTGGGTTTGGTTTCAAGTTTTGGGTTCCACCCATGGATGCCCAGTGGAGATCAAAATAGACCATTTTTAATCAAAACTCATGTATTGTATTAATAAATTGTTTCTTGAAGCTACTAAGTTTGTTCTAAGTTTGTACATCACAATTACACAACTAAAGAATTTTTTTATATTTCAGTACCTTCATAACCTGATTTTTTTTTCTCTCCGTTGCAATGCACAGGTGCATATTTTTTAGTTAAATAAAATATAATAGATAAAATTGTGGATAAATATGGGAGAAGAAAAATAAATAATTTTTTAAAATATGCCAACTACACAACTATAAGGAACACATAATCTACAAAAGTTGTAGGGAAACTACTTTGACATGCAGTAATAAAAGAATGTAATACTTCCTGTAGGACGTCCGTCCATCTGAAGGGCCACGAGCCCAAAGACCCATCTATCCTATCTTATCCTATCATATTTATTCGTCCACTCATTTCTCCATCCTATCCTATCTGCTAGTCCGCTCATTTCTCCAGAACTAGTCATGCAAAAATCACCATAGCGCCATGACCGTGCTTAGTCGCGCCGCCTCCGGCATCTGGGCGCTCGCCAGCCGGCATCTCCATCGCACCCGAGCGCGGCCGCCCGCTTTCCTCCCTCTCCATCATGCCTCCTGCCTACCACAGCCGCCCGTCTTTCTCCTGGCCCTTACGTCGTCCTCGCCTTACTTTGGTGCCAGATGTGCTTGCCTCTCCGGCCGCTTCCTATGCCATCCCATGGCACAGCACTCCGCTGGCGGCGCGTAGTAGATGAATTCCTCTGCCACAGGCTACGCAGCCGCGTGGCCCTCCTGTTTTTTATGGCACCGTGCTGTGTCGGCTGCTTTGATGCGCCTCCGCCCCCTCCTTGCGTAGATGTCTTTTGCGTCACCCGTGCTGATGGCCAGCCTTGTGGATGATCTTGGATGATAGTGGCATGGTGGCTTGGTGCAGCGGGGCCACGTGCGTAGCTGCGCTCCCTCTGTGCGGCAAGCAGCAAGGAGATGTTGCGGGAAAGCGCATGTTGCAGGCGTATGTTTCAGTTGTTTTATATGTTTC
This sequence comes from Saccharum hybrid cultivar R570, assembly GCA_038087645.1. Lineage (NCBI taxonomy): Eukaryota > Viridiplantae > Streptophyta > Magnoliopsida > Poales > Poaceae > Saccharum > Saccharum hybrid cultivar. The sequence goes on from JAQSUU010000066.1 coordinate 8,458,364, forward strand.
ACAGGTAAGTTGCAAGTGTTTCGCATGGATGTTGCAAAAATAAATCAGGATGTTACATATGCTTCATTGGCTATACATGCATGTTGCAAGAGTCTATTCTAAATGTTTTATCTGTTTCTCAGACTATGTTGCAAACGTTTTATCTACATGTTGCATATGTTTCACGCATATGTTGCAAGTGTTTTATCTGGATGTTGCATATGCTTGCAACGACGTTTTGCAAGTGTTTCAGACGTATGTTCCAAGTGTCTGATCTAGGGTTGCAATAGTGGATCGGTTGTTGCATATATTACAATGGGACCCACCTGTTGTTGCTGCCTGCTGCAGCTGCTAGGGCGTCGTGCATGCAGTTCCCGTGTGAAGCGAGTGTGGGAAGCATCCCACACATGCACAGGCAGTCCCCACGTGCTCGATACGGAGCGGGGTGCAGGCGATCCCCACGTGCGCGCGAGAAGAGGAGCTGAAGCAGGCGGTTCCCGTGTGCGAGCGGAGGGTGCGACTGAGGCGACGTGGGCGCGGAAAACGAAGGTGGCGCAGGAAATGGAGAGGCGCGCGACATAAGCAGGTTTGGCCATTTGGGGGCGCGGCCGCCGCCGATCGTGGCCGAGACCGCTCTCTGCTGCTCAACGCGGCTCCAAACACGGTGGCAAGCAGAAGAACCCGTCGAGGTGCATTGCAAACTCGGCGATGACGAGGCCATGATGCATGTCCCGCGCGCTACTTATCCGGCCGGGCTCTCCGTCGTCCCAACCGCCGTCCATGTGGCCACTTCGCTGCCTCTCGTGGTCCCATGTGGGGTCCTCTGTTTCTTTATCGGCACGCTTATTCTGATCAACCGTCGTTAGCCCTGCGACTTGGTGGATGCTCTGCTGGCCTTCCGGTTCAGTATAATCTGCTCAGTCTGAAGGAGACTCGCGCGTAATGGCCTACTAATTAATATACGTAAGAGTTGAAGTACGCTGGCTAGTGGCCACAACTACTGGTACTAGTTGAAGGGATTAGTAAATCACAGAGGTCTACGTGTAGTATATGTCAAGTAGTAGTAGTAAGTATCAACAGAGCCGCTGCGACATGCATGGCGCGCGCCAACAGCCCTACCAGATTACCAGTTGTCAAAGGCTTTGAGCCTTTGACATATTGGCGCGCGCTTTCATTGTTGCATAATGAACGCATGCATGCATGTGAGCTTCGCTAGCAGCTAATATGACCCACCAAGCACCAGGAGAGGAACGTACGCGCCGTGCAATCAATCATGCCCCTATATTCCCTGCCAACGACCATCATTCCGATGATCACCCCAGCTGCAACCGGCGGCTCTACTGATGGTATTTAAGCCGTACTGCATGCCATGGTTGTCGCAGTCCATCCTCCATTGATCAATAGTCCTGATCGATCTACTATATCGCAGCTGCTATTCAGTTCGTCGCTCTGGTGATCGGCCGGCCATTGATACAAGCGACCGATCGAGATGGGCACCACGGTGGCGCAGCTCAAGCCCCTGGCCGTGGTCGTCCTTGCGCTGCTGGTCACGTCGGCAAGGGCGGACTACTGGAACAGAGGCACGGCGACGTTCTACGGCGGCCCCGACGGCTCCGGGACCATGGGTACGTATATAGAGCGTACTGCGTGGGCACTCGTGGCGAGCGATCTCACTGCCCGATTTCCATGCAGCTAGATAGCCTTGCGGCGGCAAGCTTGTTGCTGACACTCACAGTTACGTTGGTTTGCTTGAACTCTTCGTACGTCGACGCAGGTGGCGCGTGCGGGTATGATAACCTGTACAACGCGGGCTATGGGGTGCTCAACGCTGCGCTGAGCCAGGTGCTGTTCAACGACGGCGCCTCGTGCGGCCAGTGCTACACCATCAAGTGTGACGACACCAAGTCCGTGTGGTGTAAGCCCGGCAACACCGTCACCATCACGGCCACCAACCTGTGCCCACCCAACTACGCTCTCCCCAACGGCGGCTGGTGCGGCCCGTCGCGCCCCCACTTCGACATGTCCCAGCCGGCATGGGAGAACATCGGCATCTACCGCGGCGGCGTCATCCCCGTCCTCTACCAGTGGTAAGACCACCTGGCCTAGCTCATCAGACGTTATTAGGGTTGTCACTCTAGTTAACCGATCGAGGTATCGATGTGCATGACTCATGTGATCGGCGGTGTGCAGGGTGCGATGCTCGAGGCAGGGAGGCGTGCGGTTCAGAATCACCGGGTCCCAGTACTTCCAGCTGACTCTCATCACCAACGTCGGCGGCAGTGGGTCCATCCAGTCCATGTCGGTGAAGGGGGCCAACACCGGGTGGATTGCCATGACGCGGAACTGGGGAGCGCAATGGCAGAGCAACTCGGCGCTCCTCAACCAGGGGCTCTCCTTCATGGTCACCTCCACCGGCGGCCAGACGCTGTACATCAACAACGTGGTGCCGGCGTGGTGGGTGCTGGGCATGACATTCGCCACCAACGCGCAGTTTGACTATTAACTACTACGTTCGGAACTTACCGCGCATAATTGCATGTGCGTGTGCCAGACTGCCGGGTCTGCCTCCGAAAAATTTAATTGATCAAAATCAGTTGACCTAATAATGATGTAATGTGGGTTGATCTGGATTTTGATCTATCTGTGCATGATCACATTTTGTCGAGTTAGTTTCTACGACGATCTGAACATATATGTATGTATGTATGTACACCAATGTATTGTCAGTTGGTTCAATTATTGTTTTATTAATTAAGTGGTATATATATATATATACATTATTAATTCTCATTTTAATTCTTTATCGGATCATCCTATGGTTGCTTACCGTCGTTTCTTATCTGAAACACCTTTCTAGCTACTTTGCTAAGACTCAACTAACAAACCAATGCAATCTGTAATTACCACTCAGAAGCTAACGAATGAACAGCGATCATTCCTTTCTAAAACTACTACTCTGGCATCAGATCTCGACACACGCACCTCAAAGTCAGAAATCTACTAATAATCAATTAATTGATAAAGTCTAACAGAATTTCCCCATGAGACGCTGATTGGTGATCATGTGACGTTACAGCAGAGCAGTTTCTTATAAATGATAATATATAGAGCTAGTTATAGTTCCATGGTATCAGTTAGTTAGTTCCTGGTAATATATATATAGAGCTAGTTAGTTCCAATTGGTGATTAATTTCAATTTTGGATTCATTGAGGGTGTGAATATAATTGATCCAGGGGATTTATCGTTGACATGCATGTTTACACTTTTAGATGATATAACAAGTTATAGTCATTTATTTTCACTCAGAAACCCCCATAGATAAAACTGCATATATAGTTCATATAACTTGTACTGTAGCTAGCTTCTAGGAACTGGACCCACGCCTATTGTAAGGAAAATAAGCTAGGCCACTGTGGAATGGAAAAAAATGGTATTTTAATTTTCGAACGAGCACCTACTTGAAACCCAAAAGGCACACAATCTTATTCATCTATATGTTGTCTGCAATGTATGTGCAAAGTCTAACTATATCAAAACAATAGAGACTTAACATAATCTACCACAAAATTGTCATGTATGTCCAACCCAAACAAAAAGGCTTCCACGATGTTGTTATGGCTATAGTGAAAAATGATCTGGTCACATACGCTATTATTTTTGTTAATGGCTAGAGGGACAATTATTATTTGATAGCTAGAGAGATGCTGTCACGTACATGGAGGCCTTCCGCTTTATGTTCGGTAAGTAACCCGGTGAGCTCGTATGCCTTACTCTATCTAATAAAATAAGTCTGTTTTGAATGCTGCAATTAAATTTGTAAACTTTGTTTATTCATATATGTTTTGTGGCATACGGAATTATTTCTTGGTGGATATTTGCTGAAGTTCCTCCCTCTATCCCTTTTAAGTGTCATCTAGATTTTTCATGTCAGTCAAACTTGTTAAGTTTGCCTAGATTTATAGAAAATATTAGCAATATTTTTATATCAAAATAAAGTATTATAAAAATATATCCAATGACAATCTAATGATACTTATTACACGTACACCATAAATATTAATAATTTCTTGTATATATTTGATTAAAGTTATATAAAAATAATAGTTTTAAAAAGGGACGCAGAGACTATGTCTTTGTGGACTTGCGTTTGAAATTTAAGTATATGCTATACTTTAATGTTCCAGGCCTTATAAATATATTTTTATATAATAAAAATAGTACCCTAATAAGTTTGTTACCAGTATACCAAAAATGTGGCTTTTTTTGTGAACAAAAAATGTGGCTTATTTTGCTAGTGGGTCGGAGGCAATAGGTATTTTGAATACAGTGATGATGATTTTTGACTCAATTACAATAAATCTCCAAATAGCACAATGTTTACACAATGTACTTACATATAATAAGGTTTACACACAATAATGCACTTATATATGTAATCTAAGACTCAAAAAACACAATTTTTAAAAATGAAATTGGGACGACAAACGTCTGTGAGAAGAAAACAAAATACATAGAGGGACGAAGTTTGAAATTATACATGGCGCGCACCTCCTGCAGTCGGAGCATCACGTAGGGTAGAAGCCAGTCATCAGGCGGCCGGCCACCAAGGATGCAATATGGCAAGTGCAGCTAGCTCTGTCAAAATCACGAGCACGCACACGCCACGTTCGACCGACCGAGCCGCAAGAAATGGCGAACAAGCATGTTTTAGTAGGCGAAATTTCTGTCGGTGCCGTAGGTCTGGCCGAACTGCCACCACCCGGGCGCGACGTACAGGAACTGAAGGTACTGCCCGCCGGTGGTGGTGACGGCGAAGCTGAGCCCTTGTCCGACGAGGCCGGCCAGCGCCTGCCAGTTAGCGCCCCAGTTCCTGGACATCTGGATCCACCCGGTCTTGTTGCCCTTGACCCAGGCGGCCGCCACGGCGCCGCTGCCGCCGACGTTCTGGATGTTGACGAGCAGGAAGTACTGGGAGCCGGCGATGCTGAAGCGCACACCGCCCTGGCGGATGCACGTGACCTGCTGGTACAGGACGGGGACGATCCCGCCCTGCACGACGCCGATGTGCTCCCACGCCGGCTGCGACATGTCGAAGTGCGGGCGGCCCGGGCCGCACCACCCGCCGTTGGGGAGGCCGTAGTTGGGCGGGCACAGGTTGGTGGCGGACACCGTGATGGAGTTGCCCGGCTTGCACCACTGGCCGCCCGGACGTGACCTGTCGCACGTGATGAGGTAGCACTGCCCGCACGACGCGCCATTGTTGAATAGCGTCTGGCTCAACGCCGCGTTGTTGATGCCGTAGCCGGCGTTGTACAGGTTGCCGTACCCGCAGGCGCCACCTACATACACATGTATGCATTGATTGGATTAATTAGTATACGTGCTGTGCGGATGGAGTAAGGTCGCCTATACAAAATGCAGCATGCAAATATACATAATCCTATGATATAATCTTACCCATGGTGCCGGAGCCGTCGGCATCGCCGTAGAACGTCGCGGTGCCCTGAGACCAGCCAGCGGCGGCGAGCCCAAGGCAGGCTGCAAGGACTGCGCACAGGATCAGGGATCTGGACGACGTGTCCATATATGGACGTCGGCAATGCAGAGAATGGCGAGGGGTGTGTTCGTGAGGACGAGCGAGGTGTGGCTGTGCAATGGACGTATTACGTTCCTGAGCTGAGCTTGTGGATGGAATGAGATGCAAGACGTCTGGGGAGGCCCGTGCTTAAATAGCTAGATAGACTAGAGGAAGAGGCGCGGCGTGGCTAACTGAATGAACAAGAATTTATTATATTATTAATCACAGGAGGGTGTTGATTAGGGGTATGATGGTCGATCATCCTGATTGCTTTGTGTCAGAAGCCAGTCAGAACACACGAATCCGTGTTCCATCGAAGCACATGGCTGCAGATGCACCGATCGCGTGTTCCAAAGCTAGGCCTCTGACTTTGGCATTGGAACTAATCATGGATGCAGTGCAAGGTGTGTTAGTTGATCGCAGTTTGATAGATAGAATGATCCATCTGTTAAGAAGATTTCTGAGGCAACCAACCATCAACTAACCCGAATTCCTTCCACGTACATTAGTCGAAACCCTGTTCGCTGCATGTTCTGCGGTTCTGAATATAGAGCACCGGCCAACCGATCGATCCCAAATGTGAATTCGTAGTGACGATGATGCAGAAAGATTACATGCATGCATGGTTCACAAATTTTTTAGAATTAAACTGTGCCGGCAAACGACGTGCCAGTTGTAACTCCACGTTGGTCGAGAACGAATTATCAACCATATAATATAAGATCGATGTTGATCACTTCTCTTTGAGATGACATATGACTTTAATGGATTTCGAAATATTTCACGGACTGGCCAGAAAGTTATTCTAGGATATCGTAACAATTTTAACGGACTCAAAACTCGTATGTACAAGTGTCCAAGTGTCCATCAAGAGAAACCATTAGTTAAGTTCCTTAATTAGTGGAACTTTCTCATCAGGAATTTTTTTATAGTCCATAACTATTCTAAGTTCCTACCTTAACACCAAGGAAGAGTTCATTCAATACTTTATTTTTATCTTAGTGAATATTGATTGTTATTTAAAGTATATTTGGATTCTTTTCAGTAAACCAATACTCATTTCCATAGATAGTGTGTTATTTGATCCATCCATAATTCAGCTTTTCCTCATATGCTCCAAATTTCAGTAATCCGAGTTCCTATTATTCTAATGTTATGGTATGTATATAATCATATCATCAATTCGATGTGTATGGATATGGATGATATTCTATGCATATAGAGACCTAGTTCCAATAAACTTGTAACGGAAATGCTTTGAATAGAGCGTCCGACCGTCCGAACACCTCTTCCTAGACTACAGAAATGACCGCGCAGTCCGCTCAGCTCTTGCCCATGCTGCATGGCCCTGCCGCCAACCGCTCGCTCCATCCCCCTGCGGGCCCCCATCCCGCACCGCGCATGCCACTCCCCCATCCCGCGCCATGCCACGCTCCATCTCCCGCGTGCCCCCCACTCCGTCTCGCGACCTTCTCTAGCGCGTCGTCCGCCTTCTCTACTAGAGCGACCCACTGCGGCCTTCTCCATTGGAGTGGCGCGCTCCGCGCCACTGGCGAGCTCTACACATCAGTGAACTCCACGCCGACGAGTCTCTATTCCCAAGTAGCAAGGAGATGTTGTACTGAAAGCGCATGTTGCAAACATATGTTCCAGGTGTTTCAGATGTTTCAGAGGTATGTTGTAAGTGTTTCATATCGGTGTTGTAGAAGTAGATCAAGATGTTGCACATGTTGTAGTGCTATGCATATATGTTCCAAATGTTTCATCTGTATCAGACATATGTTGCATGTGTTTTCATCTGGATATTGTAAAAGTAGATCTGGATGTTGCATATACATACACATTGTAAGTATATGTTTCAAGTGTTTCATACGTCTATTGCAAGTGTTTCATCTGGATGTTGCATATGTTTGCAATGGTTTTCAGGTGTTTTTGCAAGTGTTTCAGACACACGTTTCAAGTGTTTCATCTGTCTTCTTTTTTATGTTGCAATTGTTTCATCTAGATGTTTCAAAAGTATATCCGGATGTTGCATGAGATGCGCGTAGGAAACGGCCGGTGGCATGGGTGACGTTCGGGGTGGCATGGGCGATGTTCGCTACGGTGTGGGCCTGCTGCTAGGGTGCTCGGGCGAGCCTAGTGCGCTAAGGTGCTTGCTCACTCGCTGTGCTCGCACCGTTTGGATGCTAGCATCCCACGTCGGACGTTCGGGCGCTAGCAAGTCCGCTTATAAAAAGATCTCATTCGCTTGTATCTAACGGAACTGAACCCACAAATTTACTATTTCTGAGTTGGCACTTTAACCATTCACATCCATGGATTCTTAACAGGTAATGGACCATAAATGGGCCAAAACGATGTTCAAAAGTCAAAATCCAAGCATTTAGCCGTGTACTTCCTCAATCTTGTAATATAATGTATATTCTAAATATTTTAGGACTGCTTAAGAGAGAATACAAGAGATATATATGTGGCCTTGCTTTTTATTTCCTAATCAGACGCTTTATTATTGTGATTAATGGAGACCGGTTGATAAAAATGACAAGGATCCATATAATACATACAAATTTGTGCGATTATTTATGAAAAACATACTGCTTTTGTTCTCCTAAAGTCTCACATATTTATGTATAGTTTTTGAATACTAGAATACACTACATTACAAAACGGATAGAGTATATGGAAGTCACGAATTTGACATGCATGATCCATATGGTTTTTTTATCTGAAGGTCCTACTATATATGAACTTCTTACTTTTTAACACAGGGCCCACATTATTTCAGTTATTCCACATTGAGAGAGGGGGGAAGATCTCTATACCACGATCTCACTCGTCTACTTCGATCCTCCTCCTCTGATGAGGTGAAAACCAATGTACAGTACATGACACGTTGTGCCAGGACGTACGTGATCTTCCCTTGATTTTTCTTGGGTTAATAAGTTGAATTCACATGATCTTGTTAGTTAGTTTAACCTGGTAACTAAGACACATGGTGGACTCAGCACTTAATTAGCTAAATTAACAACCTAAATTGGAGTAGTACATCCAACCCGCCACGGCAAACTGATTTGTAATGAAATACGGGGTTTCGTGTTCAGTCCAACGATCGCAGCCACCACCATCCAGAAATTCAGTTGCACATTGCCATGATTATTCTTTGTTCTCCAAAACGACCATGCAATGCTTAACTAACTCATCATTATTTCAGACTTTGTCAAGAAACTCTAGCTGGTCTATACTCAAGTACAGTAATTAATTCTCAATTGCGAGGTCAGCTATATACGGTTAAACCAACCAAAAAGCGTTAAGCATCGTGGAGCATTGTTAATTAATTAATTAGATCTAGGAGCAGTTTACCGGATAGATTAAGGGTCTGTTTGGATGATCTAGTCTAAAGTTTAGGTTGAGGACTAAATTACTTTAGACCACTTTACCTCGCTTGTGCGGTCTGAAATTTTTGTGAGATGGTGTAAAGTTTAGACAATATTTTAGAATTCTGTGAGTTTGTATGGGGAAGGCCGGAAGGGGATTGGAGACTTGGTGAGCAATGATTTGATGGCCTGGATAACAATATCAATCATTAGCACCGCAAGTCAAAGCCTAGCAGTTACAGGCATATGCTGATGCACATAAAGTCGCTACGACAGGTATTAGTGACACGTTCCTTGGTAGATTGTATTCCAGCAACAACCACATCAATTTGAAGTTTCAGAACAATAATGATTAATGATATATGTGTGTAACATATAGTCCATCAACCTGTGCATATGTACCGGCTTGCAATTTAGAACATACATGTAACAAAAGGTACTAAAGTTTGTAAGCATATATAGTTGTAAAGTTATAATAAACTAACATATATAGTTCTTGACAGCTAAAATGTGCTAAAAAGAGTAATGGACTATACCATTAAGTTCCTGGAGTCAGGACGTTGAAGAAATATATTTTGAACCTCAAAATTGAAGTTCAAAAGAAGAAAGGACAGTTTTGAGCTGAATATGTTGAAACTGGTCCACCTGGTTTTCGAAACTCCCCGTGCATCACCCGGAATGGCTTCCTAGCCCCGAGAAAACCAGCTAGGCCGGTTTCCTTGTTCCATGACCAGATTGAGTCTAGACCTATATTTTTGGTCATGGGAATCTTGAAGATTGAGTGTTAGAGATGTTTTCTACTAGTATATATAAGACCACCCCCTTTATATAAATTAGAGGATCACGGTCGATTGAGGAATCAAACTTCCAATTGTCAAAAAAACACATCTACTACTCCTTTTACCCTCTTTTTCCATCTACTACCACTCCTCGTTTTTCGTCACTGCTCAATGGCTAGTGGATCGACAAAGATGAACCTCTAGCCACTGCACGCCCTAACGGGCCCCTCTCAGGCGTGTGGGGTTTTAGGTTTCAGGAGACCTCATCAGTGTGTCTTGCGTATCACGCTCCCGACGAGGCTCATTCACTGACGTTTCTTGTGTATCACGCTCATCGCTGGAGGCATTGAGTGAAGTGTTCGTCTACGAGTACATTGTAGGTGTCGGCCGACTTAAGCGTCGGCTAGGCCGATCTTTGGCCCGCTTATACCGAGTGATCTTGCTTCTTACCAGTGTGATGACCTAATTAGCATCAATCAATAGTCCTCACCAAAAAAGGAGTAAATCCCTCAATCAATGTTACAAATAGTGGCTATAGCACTGCTATAACGCCGTTATAGCATTTTGGACAGGGTGCCACTAAGATATTGTATATTTTTTTACCGCTATTGCTGCTATGAGCGCTATTTCACGTTTAACCATGAAGGTACAAGTAACAACTCCTAGGCAGCTCACACAAGAGACATCCACCCCATCTCTAGGGTAATTACCAAAAATAATTTGTTCAAAAAGTATTGGATTTGAGAAAACACAGTGCTATGAATATCTATGATGAATACCAATTCCTAAGTATATATACTAGATAACAATATATCATCTAGCATAACAATAATTATTAAGTTTCAGTAAGGCAATCAAGTCAACACAATTCAAGGATAGCTATACAAACTGGGTTTACCTATGTTGCTAAAATACATTTCATGTATAATTTGCAAAATACCTTCTACTGGCTGTGTTTGAAGATGGGATCAACATGATAAAGAGGGAATAGGTTGGACTTGTCTTCGTTGGCACCCTAGGAAAAATCCTGCTAGCGGTTTGTTTCTTCAAGTTCAAGCTTGAACTTGTAATACTAGAGTCATAACATTTCCTAGCCTTCGAGATCCTCATTCTTCTCTAATCCTAGGTCACTCCATTAGCTAAAAGCACACAAACGATCGAACAGACGAGCAAATACAATCAAATATAAACTTATACTCAGTTGGTCTCTAAAAAATATGAAATTAAAAACACAATCAAATACAATCAACTGAGTATAAGTTCATATTTGATTGCGTTTGCTCATCTGTTTTGGCCATTTACGTGTTTTTAAGCTAACGGAGTGACCGAGGATCAAAGAAGAATGAGGACTTCAAAGGATATGAAAAGTTTTTAATCTAGTACTGCAAGTTCAGGCTTACTTGAAGACCCAAATAAACCGCTAGTATGATTTTTCCGATGATGCCAATGAAGACAAGTCCAACCTATTCCCTCTTAATCATGTTGATTTCAAACATAACTAGTAGAAGCCATTTTGCAAAATATTATGGGAAATGTATTTAAGCGACATAGGTAAACCCGATTTGTATAGCCATCCTTGAATTGTGTTGACTTGATTGCCTTGCTCAAACCTAATAATTATTGTTATGCTAGATGATACGCATAAGCGTACCCGATGGGTATAGCCCCCGAGCCCCCAAGCAATTTGCAGAGTCAGTCAGGGGTTCATTCGATTCGCTATCTCCTTCTCCGGGACTTAACATACCCCTATGTTAGAATCTTGTCACTTTTCATCTTAGCGTGGATTAAACATCCCCTTCCTTCTAAACTAACGCAATGAGATTATCTAAATGTAATAAATGTGTGTATTAGTCTCCTAGGACTAGTATTTGCATCATATTTGAGTTCTCGGATAACTGGAGGCATTTCAGTTTTACTGTGTATAATGTGTACTCAAGGTTTATCCCTTCATGTTGCAGATGAAGATCCAAGTCAAGGATCCACAGCTCTACAGTGAGAGTCGAGTGTCGTCTCGAGTAGTTGGACTCTGCTCACTTAGCTGCTTTATTTGTGCTTGAGAAACAGCTAGTGGAAAAAAATGGTGCCCAATTGATGGTTTTATTTGTGTTCTTGCCAAATCTATTGTTGTCCGGGTCCCTTGAACTGTTCCCTAAATCGAGAGGTTATTTTGGGTTTCGTACATGACATCTGTTTGAACCATGCTGTAACATTAAAACTTGTTTCCCGCTGTATATATATGTGTGTATATGTCTCATTCTTTCACCGTAAACATTTATATGTAGACTCTATCATGAAGACTCATGAATGTGTTCCTAGAAGTGGAAAGGACATATAGATGTTTCAGGTCTTCCCATGGGGTGGTCTGACAGACTACTAGGCTTGACCTGGGTTAACCATGCCTAAGTGTTGAGTGGTCCGTGGACATAGGTTAAATCAGACAGTTCTTCCATTGTTTCCCAACATTTCAGCAAATCAGCTATCCAATATTTCTCATCATCCTCGGATCTAAGCACATATACATCACTTCTAATATAATTTGTTCTCATTCTTACTTGAGTTCATAGTAGAAAAGTAAAATCTTAATGTTTTGCATGTTCTTATCCTCCATGGCCAGGAAGACAATTGTGTCATGTGCATAATGTAAGACCAACTACTACAAAACACTTGTCACCACCAACTCTAAACCTTTTTGGAATCAGGAGTGGACAAGCTGATGCCAGATGGTATCATTGTTGACAGTGATAAGTGGGTTGTCAACACTTCTAGTTTTAGCCACAAACTGACAATGATACCAAAAAAGGAAAAATGTATGTTTCTAGGTTTTGAACCTATGCTACAAAATGTGACAACTGATTCTATCTTTTACTTCATATTTACAAATCTAGTATAATATGTTTTACAATCTAGATGATCTCAAATGAAAAAGTTGTTAACTAGAAAGTTGAAGATATCATCGAGTGCTACAACTTTGACATAGATCTAGTCTCTAGTGAATTGGTTTAATGGGTATGATAATTTATATCAAATATTTGGATATCCAAACTATCTCAAATGAAAAGTGGTAAACCACAAAGTTTTAGATCAAATTGAACTCTATAATGTTGATAAAAAGTTTGTCTTCATCTCATATCATATAAAAAATTACAATTTTTGTCATACGTACTGATGAGTGCAAGACATAGCCACGAACTGACAGTGTGATATGTCACTAACAATTGGAGATGATGTCTAGAAGTAAAAACCCACTTACCACCGCCGGTTGTAGCCATGAATCAGTAATGATACACTATCACTGTGGGTTGCAAAGCAACCGAGAGCAAAAATGATGGCATTGATATATGTTTTTTAGTAGTGAATTGCATTTCTTCATTGCACCACTCTCAACATAGCTGATAGGGCATCCATACCAAGTTATACAGCAGGGGTTATAGTAGGTTACCCTATATACCTAAGAACCTTGTAATTTCTAAAGAACTCACCTCTTTCACTAGTCACCTCAAAATCCATTTGCTGCAAAAACCTTTCCTTATTATTGACACCTCTTCAAGAAAGCTCCTGTGAACCTTGTCATATATATGCATTTTTGAAGTTGAATTCAACAATAATGTCAGGGTTTTGGGAAGAACTAAACTCATGCAACACCTCTTGAAGCATAATTACTACCATCCAGGATGTTTATTTCAGGTATGAACGCAGTCTCTAATTCTTGCCAATGATTTTCTCTGGCAAGGGTTGATGTGTTTTGTTTATATTTATAACCAAGGAGACTACATACCTCTCCTTTTTCCATATCGTGCTCATATATAATTAATAAGAGCCGGTCATCTAAACCTGCCCTAGAGGTTGTTGGTGTAAGCCTGCTGCTGGACAGTGTGGACGGAGGTTGAGTCAAGCAGACCAGGCAGGAGACGCTCTTTTGAATTCAAGCAGAGCAGGCGGGAACGGTTGACAAGCCAGGGAGGTGGTGACCGTGCCCACGACATGCGCGCGTTCAGGCAGTTATGCTGAGGCTCCTTTGTATCTTGTTTTAATCAATTTCTAGTTTGCCATTGTGTGTATGCTACTGGTATAAGTAGCAGAGACTAAGTAGTTGATGTAAGCGCATTACCACTAGTGTAATTGCGTTTGTATTCTCTAGTAAACATCAGTGAAAAGAGCACTGTCCTCCGGCAGTTGCCATTCGTGTACTCGTCTGTTCTTCTTGTTAGAGGATATACTCGTGTATGGTGCGTCCAGGTACATTAGGTATATAGCCTAGATTTGTGGAGATAATTGTGGAGATATTGTTGTCATTTGTAACAAATCATGTAAGCCATGCAAGGGGCTATTCCTTGTCAATATATAACATGTAGCCCAGAACCCAGGAGGGTAATCTGGTTCCCTATCATTTTACATGGTATCGAGCTTTTTTTCCTAGCGGTTTAGATCCAGATGGCACAACCTTCCGCCGCTGCCGCTGCCATGGCAGCCTTCTCCTTCGGGTTCCTCCCTCCGGTCACCGAGAAGCTGTCCCGCGGCAACTACTCCATGTGGCATGCTCAGGTGTCCACGGCTCTGACTGGCGCTCAGTTCGCCGGTCACATCGAGCCCAATGCTGCTCCTCCGTCGCCATTTCTTGACGGCGAGGTCGATCCAGCGACCGGGAAGAAGGGCGCTCCGGTTACAAATCCGGACTACACCAAGTGGGTGACCCAGGACGCCCAAGTCCTGAGTTACCTCTTCTCGTCGCTCTCCAAGGAGGTCTTCACTCAAGTTTCCTCCGCCAAGACTGCATCTACTCTCTGGGCTGCGATCCAGGAGCAGCATGCGTCGCACTCACGCGCTCGCATGATCTCCACGCGCATGGCGCTCGCCACTGCATCCAAGGGGACGTCCTCTGTGGCTGATTATTTTGTGAAGATTAAGGGCCTCGCCGACGACATGGCATCGGCGGGCAAGAAGCTGGATGATGACGATCTGGTCACGTTCATCCTCACCGGTCTTGGCGACGAGTTCGAGTCCGTTGTGGCTGCTATTGCCGCCCGGGTGGAACCGATCTCTATCTCTGAGCTCTACACTCAACTCGTCAGTTATGAGCAACGCAAGGGCCTCAATGCCGACAACCACTCTACCTTCTCCGCCAACACTGTCACCAGGGGAGGTTGCCAAGGTGGACCTAACAACTCTCGTGGTTCCCGCGGGGGCTCTAGCCGTGGTGGTGGCCGGGGCCGTGGCAATCACAGTGGTGGCGGGGGACGCGGCCGGAACTTCGAGCCCGGTGTTTTCTGCCAAATTTGTGGCAAGGAGGGGCACCCCGCTCATCGCTGCTTCAAGAGGTTTGACACCTCGTACTTGGGACCTCCACAGAAGAGTGCATCGTCGGCCATGACCAGTTCGTATGGTGTCGATACGAACTGGTATATGGATTCGGGTGCAACTGATCACGTTACTGGAGAATTGGAGAAGCTGACGCTCCGTAACAAGTATCATGGGGGTGATCAAGTCCACGCGGCTGACGGGGCCGGTATGGAGATTGCTAATATTGGTCATAGCATTTTTTATTCCCCTACTAGAAATCTCCATCTTAAACACATTCTTCATGTGCCACAAGCCACAAAAAATCTTTGCTCTGTCAATCGCCTTGCTAAAGATAATAATGTATTTCTTGAATTTCATCCCGATCACTTTCTTATTAAGGAGCAGGTGACACGGAAAACCCTTCACAGCGGCAGATGTGAGGGCGGTTTGTACCCCTTGCGTGCGTCCACATCTTCGAATAAGCAAGTCCTTGGCGTCACCACCAAGCCATCATCGTCCTTGTGGCATCATCGTCTAGGACATGCGTCGTCTCATGTCGTCCAACAAGTGTTGAGTCGTCATAGTCTTCCTGTTATTCATGAGTCCAATAAAGCTAGGGTGTGTGACGCGTGTCAACAAGGAAAGAGTCATCAATTGCCATACCCCAAGTCCACAAGTGTGTCTGCTGGTCCCATGGACCTTATTTTCTCCGATGTATGGGGCCCTGCTCCTTCGTCCATTGGTCGCTACAATTACTATGTCAGTTTCATCGATGATTACAGTAAATTCACTTGGGTCTATATGCTTCGCCATAAATCTGAGGTGTTTCATATCTTTCATGAATTCCAAACCCTTGTTGAAAGGCAATTTGGGCACAAAATTAAAACTGTCCAAACCGATTGGGGGGGTGAGTATCAGGCGCTAAATTCTTTCTTTAAACGTATTGGTATTGTTCATCATGTTTCCTGTCCTCATGCTCATCAACAGAATGGTTCTGCAGAACGAAAGCATCATCACATTGTGGAGATGGGTCTTACACTTCTTTCGTGTGCTTCTCTTCCCTTAAAATTTTGGGATGAAGCCTTCTCCACCGCTGTGTTCTTAATAAACCGTCTACCCTCCACGGTTATTGGGAACATGACACCCTTTGAACGCCTTCATGCCCAACAATCCGACTACTCCTTCCTCCGTGTGTTTGGATGTGCTGTTTGGCCTAACTTGAGGCCTTATAATTCTAGAAAGTTAGAGTTTCGGTCAAAACAATGCGTGTTCATTGGATATAGCTCCCTTCATAAGGGTTACAAATGTCTTGATCCTAAAGATGGGCGTGTTTATATCTCTTGTGATGTTGTCTTCGATGAACATGTGTTTCCTTTTGCCACACTTCATCCAAATGCCGGTGCTCGTCTCCGAAAGGAGATTGAACTTCTACCTGATATTCTACTCAATCCCTCATCTAGTCTAGGGGATGTAAATTTGCTTGATCAATCTGTGCATTCTCCTAACCAATCTAACATTGTGCCTAGCTCTATTGAAAGATTGCCTGCCACAGGAACAAATTCCGGTGAAAATTGTGCTGCAACGGTGGCTGGCCATGGTCACCATCTCCTGTGCTCCCCGCCAGGAGACAGCGCAGTTCACGACGCTGCAGGAGGATCGATCTCGGGATCGGTGTCTGATGCAGCAGGCACCGGCGCATCGTCTTCGGATCCTGGCCCAAGCGCGTTTGGCTCTCTGACCCCGACCACTGCTGCGGGATCTTATACGCCTCCTTCTCCGCCACACGTGACTTCGACGCCGTCGGTCGTGCCGCAGCAAGATCCCGCTGTCGGGGCGCACACAGGGGTTCAGGACATGCCGTCCGGGGCCACGGAGATTTCTCCTCCGGATTGTCTGTGGGCGGCACAGCTGTGGCAACCTCTGCGTCTTCTCCGCCGCAGCGACCTACAACCCGTCTCAGCAAAGGTATACGCCAACCCAAAGTGTACACTGATGGTACTATGAGATGGGGTATGCATGCTGCAGTATCTATGGGCGAACCAACTTCGTTGAATCAAGCCCTAGCCAACAAGGATTGGGTTGCCGCAATGGATAAAGAACATGATGCTTTGCTCAAAAATAACACATGGCATCTTGTTCCTCAGCCAAAAGACAAGAACGTAGTGGGATGCAAATGGGTTTACAAGGTGAAGCGCAAGGCTGATGGCACCGTGGAGCGCTATAAGGCACGCCTTGTAGCCAAGGGCTTCAAGCAGCAGTATGGGATTGATTATGAAGAGACTTTTAGTCCAGTAGTGAAGGCAGCAACTATTCGTCTTATTCTCTCCATAGCTGTCTCCAAGGGGTGGTCTCTTCGGCAACTTGATGTGCAAAATGCTTTTCTTCATGGGTTCTTAGAGGAGGACGTGTATATGCAGCAACCTCCTGGGTATGTTGACAAAATTCATCCCACATATGTCTGCAAACTTGACAAAGCATTGTATGGCCTCAAACAAGCTCCACGGGCATGGTATGCCAGACTTTGCAGGAGACTTCAGTCTCTTGGGTTTCTTGCGTCCACGGCTGATACATCCCTCTTTTACTACAATCATGGTGCCTATATCATGTTTGTTTTTGTATATGTTGATGACATCATTGTGGCGAGCTCTTCTCATCAAGCAACCGAAGCTCTTCTCAAGGATCTGCAACAAGATTTTGCTCTCAAGGACCTTGGTAACCTTCACTACTTTCTGGGAATTGAGGTCAAGCGAGCATCTGGTGGCCTGCTTCTCTCACAGGAACGGTATGCTACAGATGTTTTGGCACAGTCCGGGATGGATAAAGCTCATCTAGTTGACACTCCCTTGTCCACCTCGGAGAAACTTAGCTTAGTTGATGGAGATCCATTGGGATCGGAGGACTCCACACGGTACCGCAGTGTTGTTGGTGCTCTCCAATACCTCACATTGACACGCCCTGATATTGCATTTGCGGTCAACAAGGTTTGTCAGTTCCTTCATGCTCCAACCACAGTTCATTGGAGTGCTGTCAAGAGAATCCTTCGTTACATCCGTGGTACACTTACCTTTGGACATCACATCAAGCGTTCTCCGTCCACTATGGTGAGTGGTTTTTCTGATGCTGACTGGGCAGGGTGTATAGATGATCGCAGGTCCACTAGCGGCTTTGCTGTTTTCTTGGGTGACAATTTGATATCCTGGTCGGCTCATAAACAAGCAACTGTTTCACGGTCGAGTACTGAAGCTGAGTACAAATCCCTTGCTAATGCAACTATTGAGATGATGTGGGTTCAAAAAATTCTCACCGAATTGAAAATACCACATCCTCCAGCTGCTCGTCTTTGGTGTGATAATCTTGGGGCTACGTATCTGTCAGCAAATCCTGTTTTTCATGCCAGGACGAAGCATATTGAAATTGATTTTCATTTTGTTCGGGAACGTGTTGCAGCCAAGCTTCTTGACATCAGGTTCATCACCTCCGGTGACCAGTTGGCCGATGGTTTCACCAAGCCTGTTTCAGCTGCTAAACTTCGGCAATTCCGAGTCAATCTTCGCCTTCTTCGTGGCTAAGATTGAGGGGGGGTGTTAGAGGATATACTCGTGTATGGTGCGTCCAGGTACATTAGGTATGTAGCCTAGATTTGTGGAGATAATTGTGGAGATATTGTTGTCATTTGTAACAAATCATGTAAGCCATGCAAGGGGCTATTCCTTGTCAATATATAACATGTAGCCCAGAACCCAGGAGGGTAATCTGGTTCCCTATCATTTTACACTTCTTTGTTCTTGCGCGCTCTCTGTGATCTAGGCTAGCTAGTCACCGTGTTCATAGCTGTGATTTGATCCTCGTTGCTAACAGAGGTTACGTACATGTTTTGAGCGGTGCAACTCAGGCTTAAATCCATGTAAGAACAGATAGAAATCTGGCTAGAGAGAAAGCAGTACTATATAATTTATTATCTACAGAAAATTGGAAGTCTACACATTGTCGTAACAAACAATAATTTGATATACAGTATTGAGAAAGCATAGTGTTGAAACATGAATGGCATGTAGGCAGGTCTGTGTTGCATGAATCCCCGTCTTCCATTTTTTCAACCCTTGCCATTTACACCTTCAGGAGGAGATCACGTAGCAGAGAGCCAGAGATGATCACAAAACACACTCTCCATTCCACTGAACCACATGAGAAATCGCTAAGAAGATGGTTCACTCACTCTCTGCTGCTTGCATGATCGATTTAGTAGTTAAAATTCTGGTTTGTGTTGAAGGTCATGCCGAACTGCCACCATCCTGGCACGACGTTGAGGAACTGGATGTACTGCCCACCTGTGCTGGTCACGGCGAAGCTAAGCCCCTGGCCGACGAGCCCGGCGAGCGCCTGCCAATTGGCGCCCCAGTTCCTGGACATCTGGATCCACCCCGTCTTGTCGCCCTTGATCCAGGCGGCGGCCACGGACCCGCTGCCGGCGAGGTTCTGGATATTGACGAGCAGGAAGTAGTAGTTGCCGGCCATGCTGAAGCGCACGCCGCCGTTGCGCCAGCACTTGACCTGCTGGTACTGCACCGGGATGATGCCGCCGCTGTAGACGCCGATGTTCTCCCATGCCGGCTGCGACATGTCGAAGTGCGGGCGCCCCGGGCCGCACCACCCACCGTTGGGCAGCGCGTTGTTGGATGGGCATAGGTTGGTGGCCGTCACGGTGATCCACTTGCCAGGCTTGCAGTACTGGCCACCCGGACGTGATGCGTCGCAGATGATGATGTAGCACTGCCCGCACGACGCGCCGTTGTTGAAGAGCACCGGGCTCAGCGCTGCGTTGTTGACGCCGTACCCGGCGTTGTATAGGTTCTCGTAACCGCATGCGCCTCCTGTATACATTACCAACACGAACATGCATGCATGGATTAGCATATATACATTTAATTAATTTGTCTCATCATGTACCGAAATGCATGCATGCGAAACAAGCTAATTACCCATCGTGCCGGAGCCGTCGGGTCCACCGTAGAACGTGGCGGTGCCCTGAGACCAGTCGGCGGCGGCAAGCGCGAGGCACGCCGCGAGCGCTGCTGTGAACAACATCAGGGACTTGGCCATTTGTGTGGACATCAATGTAGAGGCTGGGGAGTGTAGAGAACGATGAGATGGCAGTGAGGATTTTGTTTGGCTTGATTTAGCTGTGGGATGAGAAATGAGATGCATGGCACTAGGGACGCCTGTGTGCTTAAATAGATGCATATGCATGGCATTGGAATGAACACAATTCGTTCGTGGATATGATGATGTTGACGAGGACTTGTATTTTTATGCTTATAAAACATGCTGATTAGTTTTTTATTAATGATGCAAAAGATCGAGTTTATAATCCAGCATCTTCTTTGGAAGATAAAGCATAAGTCTATACCAATGATTACAAAGAGTAGTTGACGCTACCCTCTCACTCTAACATCATGTAGGTGAAGAAGATCAAGCCAAACAAAAAGGAAGCCAACCAAATAACATACTGATTAGTCTAATCACCTAGCTACCTCTGTTAAAAGATTCACCAAGCAACAAACGATCAACTAACACGAATTCCTTCCACATTAGTTGAAGCCCAGTCCTGGGCATGGTGGTGCAACCGAAAAGAGACGTGTGTGACCAGTTCCTACATCCTACAGTTACATTAATTATTAACACAAGAAGCCTGGAAACCAGTTATTTAATCATTATTAGTTTATTTAATCATTATTAGTTTCTTATGTGGAACACAGACATATGTATTAGAAGCTCAACTACCGCATGTACACAAACACCTACAAATGCATGCATGTTCACCATAGCCCTATGATCATCTCGATAGACCCTGCACGTCCAAAAGTTTGCAAGCAACATTGGAGGAAACTTAAACCCTCTTGTTAGTTCCAAAAACGTACCTTTTAGTTAAGAATAATGACTCATGTACTTAGTCACAACACACTAATACACTATGAAATGGAATAATATATTGCGGTTCTACATAGTGTTTGTTGCTGATGCAATGCAATACACGGTTATATATGATCATTGCAACATCAAAGCATTGACTTCACATTTCAATGATTGATTGAGCGACCCAAATTCATCTGGTTTTATTCACCGGAAATGATCAAGAAACGTCTCTAACTAACTCACCACCATCATCATCTCAACCCGACTGAAGTATAGATGAATTCATAACAGACGGTATATTATCTAAGTACAATTCTCTAAAATATCCAGTATTCAGCTAAGTGCAGTAGTGGTTAAACCCACCAAAAGGCATATAATAACATCATTCGTGGAGCATTTATGACCAGATCAAAATTTTCATGGACACAAACACAAGCTGATTATTACTACATAGATATACTGAACAAATTTAATAGTGGAAGAGGCAGTAGGGAATCAATCATTAGTTCACGCAAGTCAAAGGGCCCAACTTAAGAGGTTAAGTTCGTTACAACAGGTTTTGGTGACAGTGACATATCTCCTCCCGAACAACACGATGGTTAACAATGCTGACTTTTCTTCAATTATTATGCCAACTCATG
Organism: Saccharum hybrid cultivar R570; assembly: GCA_038087645.1. Lineage (NCBI taxonomy): Eukaryota > Viridiplantae > Streptophyta > Magnoliopsida > Poales > Poaceae > Saccharum > Saccharum hybrid cultivar. The sequence continues at coordinate 8,479,906 of JAQSUU010000066.1, forward strand.
TCCTTTTCGAAATACATCGGTGAAAACACCCACCTTCTCGATGGATTATCGTGAAAAAACCCAAAAATATTTTCTTAGAAGTTCTCAGAAAAAAATCAAATATGGCAAAAAAAACATCTATTGATCCTTAGGAAAATAAAAAATTTTGGTTTTGCTTTTTTGCACCAGAGAAGGCAAAATTCTCATTTTCATACGTTATTTGGAAAAAACAATTTTTGCATCTCAACTTTTCCGATAAAGTACATCTGCATGTATACGTTATGGATGTGCCAAGTTTTGAGCTTTGAAAACTTTTAAGCATATATTTTTTTTTGTTATTTCCATGATTCCACCGAGAAGGTGGCTTCCAACAATATTTTTCATGTTCCTTTTCAATATAGTCGGACACTAGAGCCCACTTTCATACAGAATTGGCATACCAAAAATCAACAAGACGCTATTGCTGTAGAAACTGACATGCTCAACTTAACGGTCTCCATCAAAACAATTGTATATTAAACAAAGGTGAAACTGAGTGCATTTCTTCTATGTGTGCTAGCATTCGGACGTCCGGATGCTCGTGCCTGCACTTCGCCCTTGCGCCAGCCTGACGATGCGCCAGTGCCCAACCTGACCCTACGCGGCATCTACGCCCCTGGCCAACCCCACGCGGCGTCTGCGCCCAACCTGACCCCACGCGCCCCCTCTAGCAGCTGCAACAGGCACTACTACAATAATCTTTACTGAGTCGGGTAAAACCGCCTCGGATCAAAGGTCACGGTAAATGGCCTATTATCCGAGGCGGTTTGCTGCCCGCCTCGTTAATCAAATAAAGAAAACAAAAAAAATAAGAAAGCATGTGGACAAGCCCAGTGAGCCCATCCTCGGGCCCACCGAGCCCATCCATGGGGCCGCCGCAGCCGCTCACCGATACGGGCACCAGCCGCCGGCCTCGCCCGCCGGATCTGCCTCCCTACCACCGGATCCGGCCTCGCCGGCCATGGATCCGCGGGATCTGGGCCTCCCGAAGGTAAGAGGTGTAGGAGGAGGAGCGCCGCCACCGGAGATGAACTAGAGGTGGAGGAGTTGAAGCGCTGCCGCGGGAGGCCGGATCTGACCTCCAGCCCACCAGATCCGGTGTCGACGGCACCGGATCCATCCTCCTCGCCACCTTCCCACCTGCGAGAGAGAGAGATAGGGTCAGAGAGGTACTAAGAGAAGAGAGAGGGGGGTGAGAGACATACCGCGCCGCCGCCTCCAACTAGCTAGATCCTAGCGCGGCGGCTGGCTTCCTTGTTGGATCAGCCACGGGGGAGGGGAGGGGGCTCGGCGCTGAGAAGGGAGGGCCGCCGGGAGGGGAGTGCCAACGTGCTGCCTGGGACAGTGGAGAGGGAGGGGCGCCACCCCGCGCACTAGGGAGAGGAGGGGGCAGCCGTGCCGCCCTCGGTGGTGGATGCGCCGTGAGAGAGAGAGAGAGAGTGGGAGAGGGTGCCGCAGTCTCACGATGTGTGAGAGAGAGAGGGGCGCCTACACTACGACGGAGAGGCGGCGGCCCGATCTGTTGGGGAGGAGAGTGAGGAGAGGAGGGTGAGGACGTAAACCCTAACTTCCCCATTTTATAGTTGGTCGCGCCTATGGGCCTGGTCTGGGCCATCTGGGCCTCGGTCTTTTTTGCAGGAGGTAGGCCTTATAAGCTGCCCGCCTATGAAAATAGGGGTAGTTTTGGAGACGGGCCGCTTATAAGGCCCGCCTCGGTTAATAGATTTTAGGAGGTGGTAATTTTTTAACCGCCTCCGTAAATCAATTTTGCGAGACAGTTGTTTGTAACCGCCTCGGTTAATAGAAAACGACAGCCTCGGTTAATCCGAGGCATTAACCAAGGCGGTTCAAAATCGTGCCCGCCTCCGAGGGGGTTTTTAAAAAGGTCGCAGTTAAGTTTTTTTTGTAGTAGTGAGGCGGGTGACATTGCAACATATTCAAACACCCGATCTACATTTGAAATATCCAGATACAACAATTGCAACATAAGTCTGAAGACAGATGAAATACTTGAAACATGCTTCTAAAACACTTGAAAAAACACCTGAAAAATGCTTGAAAACCATTACAAACATATGCAACATCCTGATAAAACACTTACAACGTATGTGTGAAACATATGCACATCCAGATAAACAAACTTGTAATATATGTCTAAAAACACAGATAAAACACTGGGAACAGACACTTGCAACATGCGTGTACGACCATTGCAATATATATGCAACATCCCCGATCTACTTTTGCAACATTCGTATGAAACACTTGCAGCATACCTCTGAAACATTTGAATCATAACTTGCAACATGTGCTTTCAGCAGTGGCGGGTCCAGAATTTTGAGGCCTGGTATGCAAAATTTAAAATGATGTTAATTTTTTTACAACCAGCTTAATATTTAGCATCATAATTGATAATATCGTATATGTAATTTTTTGTGAGGATACTGTATATGTAAAACAAGTTTTCATATATTTTTAGAATTTAAGCATAATTAAAAATTATTTAATGAAAGGTACCAATAGTTGAACGTAGCAAAGCTACAAAATATCAAACATAGAGTCATATAGAGCCATAGAGGAATAAGAAATCTTATACAGTTATTAAACTCAGCAATTGAGCGTGAGCTGCTGCTGTGCCCGTTGCTCAGCAGCCCCAGATGCCCATGGCCCCCAGCCCCACGCAGTCAACAATATGCTGCTTGAGTGGGCGGCTGCATCCCCGGCTGCCCCGCGCGGCGGCCGTCACTTCTTTCCAATACACATACACATATACACTATATCTATAAATTTTCTTGCCAAAAAAATTTGGGTATTCAACTGAATATCCTTAAATATAGCTGGGCCTGCCCCTGGCTTTCAGCACAACACCTCCTTGCTACTTAGGAGAATGAAGACTCGTCGGTGTGCCGGAGGCAGCGGCCTGGTGGCGCTTGTAGGTGGTGGCTCCGCAACGTGGTGGAGAGGCAGTAGCTGCACGACTAGGAGAGGGCAGCCACACACCACGCCGTCATGCACTAGCGTCTCGGGGGCGCACAGCTCGCTGCTCAGGTGGAGAAGTCCGCGACAGTTCTGGTGGAAAAGGCCTTAGCAGGTTGCTCTATTGGAGAAGGCAAGCGGGAGGTGCAGTGGAGAAAGAGGCGTGATGGAGAGGAAGACGAGCGGGAGTGCGCGGTGGAGAGGGAGGCGCAGTGGAGAGAAGGCGGGCAGGAGGCACAGTGGAGATGGCGGGCGGGATGCGCGGCGGAGCGTGGTCACAGGCTCATGGTGCCGCGGTGAGTTTTTTCTTTTTCTTTTTTAAGAAAATTACCATGGCTGGAGGTGAGTGGATAGAAACAGATATGAGAGCCTTCTGGGCCTCCCAGCTTGCCAGTGGGACCGTCCGGGGTAGACGGACGCCGTAATACAAGCATTACCATTTGAAATTTGGTGGGGATTGTTGGATTTAATTGGAATTGACCAATTTCATTTAGCAATTAAATCAAAAGAAATTTAAGGCTAGGATTAATGCTAGGTGAAATTCATGATGTGTTAGTAGCCATTAGAAGGATAATTTAAGGTGGGTTAGTGGTTGATTAGTAAGTAACTAGTAACGGACAATAATTGATTTGTCAGTTACTAATAACAAATATGGTCTTCATGACATTACCAACCATGTTGATTAGTGGGTTACTGGTAGCAGGCAATTTATTTGGTAGTTACTGTAGTAACATACATGGTGTTCATGACCTTTATGAACCGCTATGCCTTTCTCTTGGTGTCCCTGGGAGGCTACATAAGATGGCGCTCTCCTCCTGTCTGCGAGCGAATAACACATAATCATGCCTCACCACTTTGTTACTGTATTGCTCTCTGGCATCCCTGTCCCAGTTCCTATGTGCATAGGAGTAGGGAGAGCATGCCTTCGAAACCGATGCCATTCTAGAGTTTATCTACTCAGGTGAAGACCGGCAATCAGATTTTTGGGAAACATTTTCCACGTGATTGCTTGATCTTCTTCCTAATGACTATGGCTTCTTCTTCTTTCTGCTACTTCCCGACAGCCAGTCTCTGGTGGTGGGGATAGACATTGTAACCTTACTACACGGCATCGAGCAGGTGACTACATCGACAAACGCTATGTCAACTAGATAGGCTCTGGTGCGGTTGGGTATGCTACTGTTGCAAGGCGTCTTTTATTTTTTGTGATTAAAATCATGTCCAGTATCATGTTCATTGCGCTTCGATCACACGTGCACATGTCTGATGTCACAGATTTTAATAATTTTCTAGATTAAATTGGTACTAAATTTGCTAATATTCTAACAGTAAAATCCTTCCTTTATAAAATGATAATGCTCTCCTCAGGCCGTCCGAAAGGACGGACGCGGATTCCCCACTCCCGTCCACGCCGCCCGCGCCCCTTCTGCCAATCTACCTTCTCCCCTCATGGCTTCTCCATCTGACAAAAACAGGATACCGATTCCCCATTCTGGCGCTGCTGCTCGTGCACTCCACGGACTCACTCTCATCCCTGATCCTACTCCTCTACCTCCTTCACACTCGGCTCCACGCCGCCACTGCCGCTTCGCGCTCTTGCCATCCCTCCTTCCCCACTGCCGATAGAGGAGAAACAACATCAGCAGTAGGCTACCGAGGTCGCACGCCCGCCATCTCCCCTTCTCCAGCACATCGCGGGGGCACGTCGCTGTGTGGACCGTGCCCGCCCGCCCGCCCTCTCACCGGGAGCAGCACAGCCACTCATCGGGCTGCTCCCAGCCGCCCGCCCGCTGGCATCCCCCGCCCACACGCACTCCGTGGCATCGAGCTCCGCATTGACGAGCCTCCATTCATCCTAGCAGCAAGTAGATGTTGCGCTTAAAACGCATGTTGCAAGCGTATATTTTAAGTGTTTCAGAGGTATGTTACAAGTGTTTCATATGGATGTTGCAAAACTAGATCTACACGTTGCAATGGTTGTATACGTATGTTGCAAGCGTTTGTTCTAAATGTTTCATCTATTTTTTCAGACGTATGTTGCAAGTGTATTTGTTTGGATATTGCATATATTTTGCAATGGCTTTTCAAGCATGTTCATGTGTTTTTACAAGTGTTTCAGACGTACGTTACAACTATTTCAACTGTTTTTAACATTTGTTGCAAATGTTTTATTTGGATGTTTCAAAAGTAGATTGAGTGTTGCATCGCCCTCCTCGCCTTCTATTGCCTCGCTTCGGTGTCTCTCTTCTTGATGTTGGTGATGTTCGAGCAGCGTGAGCTCGCATGGGGGTGGGCGGCGTGGAGCAAGCGGGGCGTGTGGAATCTGAGCGGGCAGGAGGAGCTATGTCCGGACACAGGCTTAGGGCCGGACGTCAGGGCGCTAGCCACAGTGTTTATAAAAAAAGGACCGACAAAGGGTTCAAGGACTATCATGTCAATGTAATAACTCGAGAGTTTTTAAATTCATGGATCTTCGATTGTTCGGCATATTAGTTTTTAATTCATAGGTTCACATCCTGACCCTCCTAGAATGCGATTAAGATGATGATTTTATGGAAATAGGAAGAAAGAGAAGAGGCCACTGTGAGTGGTGCGTGGGTTGTGAATTGGATGTGCAAGGGCTTTTTATATGACGATATAGACAATGGCCCTGTTTGCTTGTCTTGTAATCCATACTTTTCAGTTTTTTTTAGCCGGAACAATGTTTTTCTCTCACAACAAATCAGCGAATAGTACTTTTAACCATGGCTTTTCAGTGAAGCGAACGGGCTCAATGTGAGGCACTTACTGATTCGGAAGATGGGTGACCGGACTTGGGGTTGTACATACAACCAAAAAACTACAACTTTGGCTACCCCAGTGTAGAGAAGCTCTTGTGCAACCCATCAAACAAGATCTAGTTCAAGTTGAAGGTCTTACACCACAACACTGAGATTGGCGAGGGACAATGTAACACTAAAAGTGGATATAGTGATAGATGTTCTGTTGCTAAAAAAGTTACAATGATAGACTTATGCAACCGGTGCAAGTGCTGTCGCTAAAACTCTTTAGCGACAAACAGGATGTTTTACCGACATATCAAGTTCTATTGGGAGAAGTAGGCTATGGTTGCCTAGGCTTAGCAAGCTAGGCAGGCCAGAGACAAAACACAAACCAAATACATACTATGTGTTTAGAACATCTCAAGAGTATTTCTAAAGCTTACTCTCTAAATCATCACTTGGAGAACCTTTTATATAAAAATCTCTTTCTATATCTTTCCATTCTCCAACAATTTTTCTTTTTCTTATTTGTACTCTAGAAAGTAATTCTTATTTTCTATCATTGGCTAGCGAGAAATTCAGAATAGAAAATGATTATATTTGGATAACCCATTAAAGAGTATGTGGGACGGTGTTTTTTCCACCAAAATCTGTATTCATAACAATCAGTAAGAATTGCTCTTAGTGGGGAAACAGGGCAACACACTGGTTTATCCTTTCCTGGAATAACTAGAAAATAGAAATTGGCCAGATGGAACTAAAATGTGCCCACAGTACGCAAATTCACAGTCTACACATTGTTGATAGAACTTATATATAATTCGGTGTTAAGAAAAAAATATGTCGTATCTATAAAGTTGTAAAAAGCTTTCAGGTGTACGTGATGTCACCGATCCCCTTCCCTTTTTTCATCCGACCCTTCCATTTCATCCAGCACCTAGAGCCTCACGTAGGATGGACGTCTATCCGGGGGTCGCTAAAGAAGCAATGATACAAGTACAACGGCAACAAGTGCATTTAGCTCTCCGTCAGAATCAAGAAAGTGCACTCGCCACTCGACTGAGCCGGCAGTAGTGTCTTAGTAGTAGAAATTCTGGTTTGTGGTGAAGGTCTGGCCGAACTGCCACCACCCAGGCACCACGTTCCAGAACTGAATGTACTGCCCGCCGGTGCTGGTAACGGCGAAGCTAAGCCCCTGGCCGTAGAGCCCAGCGAGCGCCTGCCAGTTGGCGCCCCAGTTCCTGGACATCTGGATCCACCCCGTCTTGTCGCCCTTGACCCACGCAGCGCCCACCGAGCCACTGCCGCCGAGGTTCTGGATGTTGACGAGCAGAAAGTACTGGGAGCCGGCGATGCTGAAGCGTACACCGCCGGTGCGCGAGCACTTGACCTGCTGGTACAGGACTGGGATGATGCCGCCCTGGACGACACCGATGTGCTCCCATGCCGGCTGGGACATGTCGAAGTGCGGGCGGCCCGGGCCACACCAGCCGCCGTTGGCCAGTGCGTAGTTAGACGGGCACAGGTTGGTGGCAGAGACCGTGATGGAGTTGCGGGGCTTGCACCACTGACCGCCTAGGCGTGTTGGGTTGCAGGTGATGAGGTAGCACTGCCCGCACGACGCGCCGTCGTTGAACAGGGTCGGGCTCAGGGCCGCGTTGTTCACGCCGTACCCCGCGTTGTACAGGTTGTCGTACCCGCACGCGCCACCTGTGTATCGTATCATAGACATGCATGCATTAGTGACGAAGTGATTCTTTGGTATATATACGTACACAAATGTACCATATGTACAATAGTTCTTGACCCTGGTGTACAGAAAATGAATGTATGCATTCTTACCCATCGTGCCGGACGCGTCGACTCCGCCGTAGAAAGTGGCAGTGCCTTGAGACCAGTCGGCGGCGGCGACGGTGAGGCACGCCGCAACAACCACCGTGCACAGCATAAAGGAATTAGCCATGTCCACGGACGTCGTCGTTCGAAATGCAGAGCTGGCTGCAGATAGAGAACAATATTGACGATCGAGGTGTGTGTTCCTAAGCAGGGATGAGGATCAGGATGTTCGACAGTTTGAGTCCGGTTTGATGATGCATGACATTGGGAGACCACTGCTTAAATAGAGGAGGAGGTGTTCAGGCTAACCGAATGTAGGAGAAAGAGTTGATAAATCACACGCTATAGGTGGAGGTTTAGGGGAATGATGATCGATTTTGCCTTGTGTATCACAATCACAAGCAGCTACTAGTCAGAAGAACACACATCAAAACAATCCACGTCTTCGACTCTTCATTGGAAGCAAGCACAAGCGATCGATGCATCATGGAGAGTTAGCAGCAGGCACGACCCTAGACTACTGACATTGACGTGGGAAGTAATCATGCATGGATGTTGGCCTGAATCAGATGTTTAATTTGATATGTTGATTAGTCTGATAGAGTTAGCTGCCTCCGTCAAGAAGATTCGCGCGGCAACGGACCATCAACTAACCCAAAAAGTTCCTTCCACATTATTGTTGACATAAGGATCGGAAACCGTTGTTCGGTGCATGTGCTGTGGTTGAAGATCGAGCAACGGCGGATCACAAGCGAGAATTTGCATTGGTTGTTTCAATTTCATTCAGACATTCACACATTCGTCAAATTGGACTAGCCTGAATAATTATTAAAATCATCCTAGCTATATATACTGTGAAAAATGATCAAGCACTCTACCACATTTCGCACCCCAACTTCTGATAAAGACACCTACAATCTCAAAGACATGACGACATCCTACATCTCGCCTGACTAGTGAGGTCTAAAAGAACATCATACGAGTCAAATATTTCAGTTAAATTCGATTCTTTTAGTCAAGTCTAGAGTTCAAACATGCATATAAGTTCTTGTTTCATTATAAAAGTCACCACCTAGTCGATTGAGTCCTATATGTCACTAGCTTTTTACATTATTTTCTCCCTGTATTCAGCCCACTATTCGAAGTGGGCTATTGACATGGGCTTGGTTATCTCCAATGTGGCCCATTTGGCAATGGCTACACATGAAGAAAAAGAAAGAACAAAAAAACTACACCACGGGTGCTCGAGCCTAAGACCTATCCATAGGGTGATGACTATATCACTGAGCTATGAAGCTATTTCCACATTATTGTTGCAACTCGGACTACGAATGTAGTGTGCATTGGATACGTGCTATGGTGACCACACTAGAGAGAAGTCTGCTGCCCTACCACGCCAGCTACCCAATAAGCCATTGGTATTGTTAAGAAATCGATTTGTATGCACACACAGAGGCACAGTATAGACACAAGAGATAGTGAGGAACGGGAGTTCTTTATTCTGTTCTCTTGTTTCTAGTTTTTCTGGTGTACAAAGGAGACCACAGGTCTCTTATTTTTAGAGCCGGTGAGCAAGCCAACACGCAAGCAACGATGCCCCTTGGATGCTCCCATAGATGCTCCACTCCTCCCATTTGTTTGTCCTTTGTGATTAATAATCACATGTCTAAACAATGATTCACCCACACCAAGGTTTCACAATACTCCCCCTTGGGTGAATCACACTTGTGTGCATGCCTCGTCAAAAACTCCCCCCAAAAACCTAGCAGGAAAAAAGGGTAGGAGAAAAGAGTACATCACTTTTGCGCCAGTTGTTTTGCTCCTGTTATCTCGTTAAAAACCTTGCATGAGAAAACCCAATGGAAAAACTCACCAAGGAAAAAAAAAGTACAACAATTGATCTTTAGGATCAGGTCTTCAGGACTAGCATATATTATTTAGATCTTCAGGACCTATTGATCTTTAGGACCAATTTGTGATCTTCGGGACCACAATTTTGGACTATGGTTTCAGGGAACCTTCTTCCCCTAGATGCTGCAACTTTCTTAAGTCGTCTCATGCCCTTTCCATAGACACATCTATGGAAGCTAGAGGATGGTAGAGACTTTGTGAATAAATTTACTAGATTTTCACATGACTTTGTAGGATATCTATTTCTAGGCTCTCCTGGAGCTCGTGGGGATAGTAGAACTTTGCAGCAAAATGTTTTATGATATTGCTCTTCACACAGCCCATATGCATTTTTGCAACACAAGCAACATTATCTTCATAGATAACAGTGGGGAGCTTTCAAAGCTCAGGCCACATGACTTATGGATATGGCCGATCATCCATCTGAGCCAAACACATTCTAGTGTAGATTGATATAGGGCAAATATCTCTAAGTGTTTGGTTGATGTGGTGACCCAGGTCTACTTCACAGACTTCTATGGTTGCACCACCACAGAGAAACACAAAAACCAGTCTATGATATAGCATTATGTGGGTCAGACATATAGCCAACATTCACATACCCCACCATGGTTGGGTCTCAGGTTCTTCAAGAACCATAGACCAGGTCTTGGGTACCTTGTAGGTACCCGAGGACAGTCTTGGCGCCAACCCAAATATCTTTTGGTTGGGACAACACTATACCTTGCCTATAAATTTTCTGCGAATGCAATATCAGGTTAGTTCACTAGGTACATTAGTGCTCCAACGGCGCTCAAGTAGGGAACTTCAGGTTCCAATATTTCCTCATCATTACCCTTAGGTCTAAATGGGACTTATCCACTTCTAGGGATTGGACCACCATGGGGGTTCTTAGAGGGTGACTTTTGCCCTTTTGAATTTCTCAAGTACCCTCTTTGTAGACTGGTGCACATCCACTCCTTTAAGGAGGTGCTCGAGCTGCAGGCTCAAGTAGAACCATATCTCTCTTCAGGAGGAAATTATTCAAACGGTTGAACCACATCCTTCTGGATTGTTTCAAGCCTTACGAGGACCGCTGCAGGCGGATGTTATATATGTTGCGGTTTTGATTCGGTTCTGGGATCTTAGTTCTTCAGGGACATTCATGTGAATCAAGTGACCCATATAAAGTATGTGGCCATGATGTTTACCAACTGCATTTTAGATTCAAGTTAGCCGCCATAGATATTAAGTATCATAACATTTATGCCACTCATAACCGGAGAGAAAGTTTCATCGTGACGGATGACGGTTCTTTGCGTGAACCCTTGTGCCACTTGCCTCGCTTTGTGCCATGTTTTATTCCTCTTCAGGAGGAAGACCCATTTTTATTCCTCTTTAGGGATGACTTCTAGAGAGGTTGGGACTGCAGGCCCAAAAAACTCTCTTTTATAAAGCGAGCGTAACTCTACCTCAATCGTGGCTTTTTATTTGTCCCAATCTGAGTGCTTCCGGCACTCTGCCATGGACTTTGGTTCTAGATCTAGATTAATTGAGCCAGCAATTTTTTGAGGCGAAATATTTGTTGGCAATAGTGGTCTTTCAATCATATGACTCTCCTGATTCCACATAGTTAGTGGCGATCTCATCATGCATATCCACTAGCTCATCGTGATTTCCCATAACATGACCGAGCTAGGGTGTTTCAATCTTCCCAATGGCGATGAAGGGAGTATATCCCCACATATTTTTGAGTACCCATGAGAGAAGCAGTGTGGCACTTCCGATGCCCACGATATGAGCATTGCTTCTAGCAATGGTCATAATATTTCCATTTTTCTTATTTAATATTTGGAAATATCTAGTTTCCCTTGATATTGTATTGGTGGTGCCACTATTTACAAGACAGATCTCCGCTTTAGCCATTTGGGCTCCCATGATGTATGAGAATTTGGGTTTAGTATATACTGCGAAAAGGAGAAACCAACATTCATACCTTTTAAGGCAATAAACGCTCTTCAGGAGCACGCCTGACCATTCAGCATGTTTCAAATGCTCTTCAAGAGCATGTATGGTCAAGCCTAAGTAGTATATGCAGACATTGCATTGCGACTAACATGATATATTAGGGATTACTACAGGTCCCTAAATATGTCAAAGTCATCATCAAGAATGTCATCATCACTTTCATCCATTTGGATGTCTTCACCATTTCCCTTCGTGTCGACAAGCACATCGTCGCGTTCCTAAACTTCAGGCTCAGTGGTGAAGTGGGAATTATGTTGACTCTCCTTGTCCTTGCTTTTGGAAGAACTTTGGTAGAGCTCAACTAGGTGTTTTGTGGCACGACAATTGCAGGACCAATGCCCCATGCCTCCACATCTATAACAATTATCTTGTTGCTCGGACGTTTCACCTGTGACCTTCCTGGGTTCACTTTTACCCCTGGGTCTTTCCTTACCTCTAAAAAAGGGCACCTCTTTTCCCTTCCCTTTTCCTTCCCACGACCTCCTTTGTGGTTGCGAGAAATCTCAGCAACATCGGCGTGTGCTTCGGGCACAATCATGAAACTAGTAGGTCGTGCAGAATGATTATTCATGAGAACCTCATTCTGTTGCTCTGCAATCAATAGTATGTACCATTATCAGCTCAGAGTACTTGGAGTACTTTGAGTCCATGCACTGCTGGTGCAGTACTATGTTATCGGGATGGAGGGTAGAAAGAGTTTTCTCGACCATATCGGAGTCAGTGATCTTCTAGCCACATAGACACAGTCTTGACACAATCCTTTGTAAAGCATAGTTGTATGCTGCCATAGACATATAGTCTTGGAGGCGTAAGGCGATCCAGTCCTGTTGTGCTCCGGAGAGCACAATCAACTTCTGTTAGTTGAAGCGATCCTTCAGGGACTACTATAAAACTAGTGGATCATCCTCATTCATATACTCATACTTCAGGTCTGGGTGTAAATGGTGTTGCAAAAAGTGCAACATCTTCGCTTTATCAGGTTTTGTGCCCTCATCCTTGCCAGCTTCAGGCTGAGCAACAATATGATCGAGGCACATGTTGTCAAGTTTGATCTCGATGTCAATAGCCCAAGTAAGGTAGTTGCTGCCGTCCACAGCAAGCTCATCAAATTCCTTCTTGGCAATGTTCGACATGCCCGCACAATTAATGTACAGGATCAGCGAATGCCGATTATGCGTAATCTTCAGGATTACAACTATGTGTAATCTTTAGGATCACACAATCACAATCATATATAGTCTTTAAGACTACATTTTCCCCAAAATTTCCCATGAGATAGGGAGGAACGGGAGCTCTTTATTCTGTTCTCTTGTTTCTGGTTTTTCTGGTGTACAAATGAGACCACATGTCTCTTATTTATAGAGCCAGTGAGCAGGCCAACGGGCAAGCAGCGATGCCCCTTGGATGCTCCCGTAGATGCTCCACTCCTCCCATTCGTTTGTCCTTTGTTATTAAGAATGACATGTCTAAACAATGATTCACCCACACCAAGGTTTCACAACAGGAACAACATCATCTAGTGGCTTCTATGGTGATACCATCGGATAAATCCAGTGTGTACTGGGTATAGGGGATTGGGACCTCCTTGTTGCACCTCATAACTTCAGTGCATTCTCTAGTGCTTGCACTAGAGAGCCTATTCTCTTTAGTTCTCCACTGTGGTCCAACAATGCCTCTAGATTGTAACTCCAGTGCACTTCTTTGGTGACCATACTGGAAGTATACATCTGACCCTTTCTTCACTACCTTGGACTATACCCATCGTGAATCTCCAGTGAGCACCAGCAAGAGTTCTGTTGCCTTTCTCTAGTGCGTTATCAGGTGCCCATCTGAGTTGAAATCTTTGCCTCCTTTTATCCGGGCTTCACTTATACGATGTCTTGAGTTTCTTGCTTGCCTTCTAGGATCTTCAATGCTTATCTTTGATCTTCATTTGAGTTTTTGATTCCTCAGTTTCCATGGTAGCCTTGCTCAAGTCCATCTCTTGCATCCAGAAGACTAAGGGGATGTTTAGATTAGGGGGCTAATAATTAGCCCATGTTTTTTCAAACAAATTAGAAATGATAAATGTGGGCTAATTCTGGGCTAATAAGAGATAATAGGGGTTAAGTAGTGGTTAGAGTCCATTAGCCCTTATTATTGGCCCATAATTAGCTCATGTTTAATCCATTTTTACAAGATGGGATAATTTGTAGCCCTAGGATCCAGACAGACCCTAAGTACCTTGTATACTAGCCAACATTGTTATTTGGTAGTCGTAATAGTTATGTTGTCAATCAACCATTACCAGGGTCCAAGTTTCTTACACATGTATAACAAAATCACCATAACACATGTTACTACACCATGTTGATATACGCAAATCCTATCACTATGTTGCTACATCTTGTTCATTTTCTTGAAGGCCGGCCTTTTATTGGAAAAGATGAGGAGTTATGCAAAAAAAATTACCCATGTTCTGCATGTGACTTGAAACACTCTGCTTGTATGATGTTTTTTCTAGATGTTAACATGTAAGGAGCTTCCCTACTAGATACACCCTTGTGAGTATATATGTTAAAAGAGACATATGTGTGCTACATCAAAGGTTCATCACCACTTAAGACAAATACTATAGAGGATCTCAAAAAGCTAAGGGAAACACTAAATTCATATATTACACATTTGTTCATGGTTTTGGTTCTGGACTACTAATATAAACTGTCTTCTTGGGATGGAATTGACATAATTAGTAATTTTAATATCTTTGTCGAATTGTAGTGGAATAAGTTATTAGCAATATTAAACTCTAAAACCACAAAGCAAATTGTCACATACAACAATGACACTTAAGAGAATACTGATATGATCTTTATTAAAAAGATGTGAATGTAGTGATGATGTGTCTTATGAGCAAAAGTAACAAAAAAGTTGATTAATTGAGATGTTCGACATGCCCGCACAATTAATGTACAGGATCAGCGAATGCCGATTATGCGTAATCTTCAGGATTACAACTATGTGTAATCTTTAGGATCACACAATCACAATCATATGTAGTCTTTAAGACTACATTTTCCCCAAAATTTCCCATGAGATAGGGAGGAACGGGAGCTCTTTATTCTGTTCTCTTGTTTCTGGTTTTTCTGGTGTACAAATGAGACCACATGTCTCTTATTTATAGAGCCAGTGAGCAGGCCAACGGGCAAGCAGCGATGCCCCTTGGATGCTCCCGTAGATGCTCCACTCCTCCCATTCGTTTGTCCTTTGTGATTAAGAATGACATGTCTAAACAGTGATTCACCCACACCAAGGTTTCACAACAGGAACAACATCATCTAGTGGCTTCTATGGTGATACCATCGGATAAATCCAGTGTGTACTGGGTATAGGGGATTGGGACCTCCTTGTTGCACCTCATAACTTCAGTGCATTCTCTAGTGCTTGCACTAGAGAGCCTATTCTCTTTAGTTCTCCACTGTGGTCCAACAATGCCTCTAGATTGTAACTCCAGTGCACTTCTTTGGTGACCATACTGGAAGTATACATCTGACCCTTTCTTCACTACCTTGGACTATACCCATCGTGAATCTCCAGTGAGCACCAGCAAGAGTTCTGTTGCCTTTCTCTAGTGCGTTATCAGGTGCCCATCTGAGTTGAAATCTTTGCCTCCTTTTATCCGGGCTTCACTTATACGATGTCTTGAGTTTCTTGCTTGCCTTCTAGGATCTTCAATGCTTATCTTTGATCTTCATTTGAGTTTTTGATTCCTCAGTTTCCATGGTAGCCTTGCTCAAGTCCATCTCTTGCATCCAGAAGACTAAGGGGATGTTTAGATTAGGGGGCTAATAATTAGCCCATGTTTTTTCAAACAAATTAGAAATGATAAATGTGGGCTAATTCTGGGCTAATAAGAGATAATAGGGGTTAAGTAGTGGTTAGAGTCCATTAGCCCTTATTATTGGCCCATAATTAGCTCATGTTTAATCCATTTTTACAAGATGGGATAATTTGTAGCCCTAGGATCCAGACAGACCCTAAGTACCTTGTATACTAGCCAACATTGTTATTTGGTAGTCGTAATAGTTATGTTGTCAATCAACCATTACCAGGGTCCAAGTTTCTTACACATGTATAACAAAATCACCATAACACATGTTACTACACCATGTTGATATACGCAAATCCTATCACTATGTTGCTACATCTTGTTCATTTTCTTGAAGGCCGGCCTTTTATTGGAAAAGATGAGGAGTTATGCAAAAAAAATTACCCATGTTCTGCATGTGACTTGAAACACTCTGCTTGTATGATGTTTTTTCTAGATGTTAACATGTAAGGAGCTTCCCTACTAGATACACCCTTGTGAGTATATATGTTAAAAGAGACATATGTGTGCTACATCAAAGGTTCATCACCACTTAAGACAAATACTATAGAGGATCTCAAAAAGCTAAGGGAAACACTAAATTCATATATTACACATTTGTTCATGGTTTTGGTTCTGGACTACTAATATAAACTGTCTTCTTGGGATGGAATTGACATAATTAGTAATTTTAATATCTTTGTCGAATTGTAGTGGAATAAGTTATTAGCAATATTAAACTCTAAAACCACAAAGCAAATTGTCACATACAACAATGACACTTAAGAGAATACTGATATGATCTTTATTAAAAAGATGTGAATGTAGTGATGATGTGTCTTATGAGCAAAAGTAACAAAAAAGTTGATTAATTGAGATGTTCGACATGCCCGCACAATTAATGTACAGGATCAGCGAATGCCGATTATGCGTAATCTTCAGGATTACAACTATGTGTAATCTTTAGGATCACACAATCACAATCATATGTAGTCTTTAAGACTACATTTTCCCCAAAATTTCCCATGAGATAGGGAGGAACGGGAGCTCTTTATTCTGTTCTCTTGTTTCTGGTTTTTCTGGTGTACAAATGAGACCACATGTCTCTTATTTATAGAGCCAGTGAGCAGGCCAACGGGCAAGCAGCGATGCCCCTTGGATGCTCCCGTAGATGCTCCACTCCTCCCATTCGTTTGTCCTTTGTGATTAAGAATGACATGTCTAAACAGTGATTCACCCACACCAAGGTTTCACAACAGGAACAACATCATCTAGTGGCTTCTATGGTGATACCATCGGATAAATCCAGTGTGTACTGGGTATAGGGGATTGGGACCTCCTTGTTGCACCTCATAACTTCAGTGCATTCTCTAGTGCTTGCACTAGAGAGCCTATTCTCTTTAGTTCTCCACTGTGGTCCAACAATGCCTCTAGATTGTAACTCCAGTGCACTTCTTTGGTGACCATACTGGAAGTATACATCTGACCCTTTCTTCACTACCTTGGACTATACCCATCGTGAATCTCCAGTGAGCACCAGCAAGAGTTCTGTTGCCTTTCTCTAGTGCGTTATCAGGTGCCCATCTGAGTTGAAATCTTTGCCTCCTTTTATCCGGGCTTCACTTATACGATGTCTTGAGTTTCTTGCTTGCCTTCTAGGATCTTCAATGCTTATCTTTGATCTTCATTTGAGTTTTTGATTCCTCAGTTTCCATGGTAGCCTTGCTCAAGTCCATCTCTTGCATCCAGAAGACTAAGGGGATGTTTAGATTAGGGGGCTAATAATTAGCCCATGTTTTTTCAAACAAATTAGAAATGATAAATGTGGGCTAATTCTGGGCTAATAAGAGATAATAGGGGTTAAGTAGTGGTTAGAGTCCATTAGCCCTTATTATTGGCCCATAATTAGCTCATGTTTAATCCATTTTTACAAGATGGGATAATTTGTAGCCCTAGGATCCAGACAGACCCTAAGTACCTTGTATACTAGCCAACATTGTTATTTGGTAGTCGTAATAGTTATGTTGTCAATCAACCATTACCAGGGTCCAAGTTTCTTACACATGTATAACAAAATCACCATAACACATGTTACTACACCATGTTGATATACGCAAATCCTATCACTATGTTGCTACATCTTGTTCATTTTCTTGAAGGCCGGCCTTTTATTGGAAAAGATGAGGAGTTATGCAAAAAAAATTACCCATGTTCTGCATGTGACTTGAAACACTCTGCTTGTATGATGTTTTTTCTAGATGTTAACATGTAAGGAGCTTCCCTACTAGATACACCCTTGTGAGTATATATGTTAAAAGAGACATATGTGTGCTACATCAAAGGTTCATCACCACTTAAGACAAATACTATAGAGGATCTCAAAAAGCTAAGGGAAACACTAAATTCATATATTACACATTTGTTCATGGTTTTGGTTCTGGACTACTAATATAAACTGTCTTCTTGGGATGGAATTGACATAATTAGTAATTTTAATATCTTTGTCGAATTGTAGTGGAATAAGTTATTAGCAATATTAAACTCTAAAACCACAAAGCAAATTGTCACATACAACAATGACACTTAAGAGAATACTGATATGATCTTTATTAAAAAGATGTGAATGTAGTGATGATGTGTCTTATGAGCAAAAGTAACAAAAAAGTTGATTAATTGAGATGTTCGACATGCCCGCACAATTAATGTACAGGATCAGCGAATGCCGATTATGCGTAATCTTCAGGATTACAACTATGTGTAATCTTTAGGATCACACAATCACAATCATATGTAGTCTTTAAGACTACATTTTCCCCAAAATTTCCCATGAGATAGGGAGGAACGGGAGCTCTTTATTCTGTTCTCTTGTTTCTGGTTTTTCTGGTGTACAAATGAGACCACATGTCTCTTATTTATAGAGCCAGTGAGCAGGCCAACGGGCAAGCAGCGATGCCCCTTGGATGCTCCCGTAGATGCTCCACTCCTCCCATTCGTTTGTCCTTTGTGATTAAGAATGACATGTCTAAACAGTGATTCACCCACACCAAGGTTTCACAACAGGAACAACATCATCTAGTGGCTTCTATGGTGATACCATCGGATAAATCCAGTGTGTACTGGGTATAGGGGATTGGGACCTCCTTGTTGCACCTCATAACTTCAGTGCATTCTCTAGTGCTTGCACTAGAGAGCCTATTCTCTTTAGTTCTCCACTGTGGTCCAACAATGCCTCTAGATTGTAACTCCAGTGCACTTCTTTGGTGACCATACTGGAAGTATACATCTGACCCTTTCTTCACTACCTTGGACTATACCCATCGTGAATCTCCAGTGAGCACCAGCAAGAGTTCTGTTGCCTTTCTCTAGTGCGTTATCAGGTGCCCATCTGAGTTGAAATCTTTGCCTCCTTTTATCCGGGCTTCACTTATACGATGTCTTGAGTTTCTTGCTTGCCTTCTAGGATCTTCAATGCTTATCTTTGATCTTCATTTGAGTTTTTGATTCCTCAGTTTCCATGGTAGCCTTGCTCAAGTCCATCTCTTGCATCCAGAAGACTAAGGGGATGTTTAGATTAGGGGGCTAATAATTAGCCCATGTTTTTTCAAACAAATTAGAAATGATAAATGTGGGCTAATTCTGGGCTAATAAGAGATAATAGGGGTTAAGTAGTGGTTAGAGTCCATTAGCCCTTATTATTGGCCCATAATTAGCTCATGTTTAATCCATTTTTACAAGATGGGATAATTTGTAGCCCTAGGATCCAGACAGACCCTAAGTACCTTGTATACTAGCCAACATTGTTATTTGGTAGTCGTAATAGTTATGTTGTCAATCAACCATTACCAGGGTCCAAGTTTCTTACACATGTATAACAAAATCACCATAACACATGTTACTACACCATGTTGATATACGCAAATCCTATCACTATGTTGCTACATCTTGTTCATTTTCTTGAAGGCCGGCCTTTTATTGGAAAAGATGAGGAGTTATGCAAAAAAAATTACCCATGTTCTGCATGTGACTTGAAACACTCTGCTTGTATGATGTTTTTTCTAGATGTTAACATGTAAGGAGCTTCCCTACTAGATACACCCTTGTGAGTATATATGTTAAAAGAGACATATGTGTGCTACATCAAAGGTTCATCACCACTTAAGACAAATACTATAGAGGATCTCAAAAAGCTAAGGGAAACACTAAATTCATATATTACACATTTGTTCATGGTTTTGGTTCTGGACTACTAATATAAACTGTCTTCTTGGGATGGAATTGACATAATTAGTAATTTTAATATCTTTGTCGAATTGTAGTGGAATAAGTTATTAGCAATATTAAACTCTAAAACCACAAAGCAAATTGTCACATACAACAATGACACTTAAGAGAATACTGATATGATCTTTATTAAAAAGATGTGAATGTAGTGATGATGTGTCTTATGAGCAAAAGTAACAAAAAAGTTGATTAATTGAGATGTTCGACATGCCCGCACAATTAATGTACAGGATCAGCGAATGCCGATTATGCGTAATCTTCAGGATTACAACTATGTGTAATCTTTAGGATCACACAATCACAATCATATGTAGTCTTTAAGACTACATTTTCCCCAAAATTTCCCATGAGATAGGGAGGAACGGGAGCTCTTTATTCTGTTCTCTTGTTTCTGGTTTTTCTGGTGTACAAATGAGACCACATGTCTCTTATTTATAGAGCCAGTGAGCAGGCCAACGGGCAAGCAGCGATGCCCCTTGGATGCTCCCGTAGATGCTCCACTCCTCCCATTCGTTTGTCCTTTGTGATTAAGAATGACATGTCTAAACAGTGATTCACCCACACCAAGGTTTCACAACAGGAACAACATCATCTAGTGGCTTCTATGGTGATACCATCGGATAAATCCAGTGTGTACTGGGTATAGGGGATTGGGACCTCCTTGTTGCACCTCATAACTTCAGTGCATTCTCTAGTGCTTGCACTAGAGAGCCTATTCTCTTTAGTTCTCCACTGTGGTCCAACAATGCCTCTAGATTGTAACTCCAGTGCACTTCTTTGGTGACCATACTGGAAGTATACATCTGACCCTTTCTTCACTACCTTGGACTATACCCATCGTGAATCTCCAGTGAGCACCAGCAAGAGTTCTGTTGCCTTTCTCTAGTGCGTTATCAGGTGCCCATCTGAGTTGAAATCTTTGCCTCCTTTT
The DNA here is from genome assembly GCA_038087645.1 of Saccharum hybrid cultivar R570. Classification (NCBI taxonomy): domain Eukaryota; kingdom Viridiplantae; phylum Streptophyta; class Magnoliopsida; order Poales; family Poaceae; genus Saccharum; species Saccharum hybrid cultivar. The sequence continues at coordinate 8,500,475 of JAQSUU010000066.1, forward strand.
ATCCGGGCTTCACTTATACGATGTCTTGAGTTTCTTGCTTGCCTTCTAGGATCTTCAATGCTTATCTTTGATCTTCATTTGAGTTTTTGATTCCTCAGTTTCCATGGTAGCCTTGCTCAAGTCCATCTCTTGCATCCAGAAGACTAAGGGGATGTTTAGATTAGGGGGCTAATAATTAGCCCATGTTTTTTCAAACAAATTAGAAATGATAAATGTGGGCTAATTCTGGGCTAATAAGAGCTAATAGGGGTTAAGTAGTGGTTAGAGTCCATTAGCCCTTATTATTGGCCCATAATTAGCTCATGTTTAATCCATTTTTACAAGATGGGATAATTTGTAGCCCTAGGATCCAGACAGACCCTAAGTACCTTGTATACTAGCCAACATTGTTATTTGGTAGTCGTAATAGTTATGTTGTCAATCAACCATTACCAGGGTCCAAGTTTCTTACACATGTATAACAAAATCACCATAACACATGTTACTACACCATGTTGATATACGCAAATCCTATCACTATGTTGCTACATCTTGTTCATTTTCTTGAAGGCCGGCCTTTTATTGGAAAAGATGAGGAGTTATGCAAAAAAAATTACCCATGTTCTGCATGTGACTTGAAACACTCTGCTTGTATGATGTTTTTTCTAGATGTTAACATGTAAGGAGCTTCCCTACTAGATACACCCTTGTGAGTATATATGTTAAAAGAGACATATGTGTGCTACATCAAAGGTTCATCACCACTTAAGACAAATACTATAGAGGATCTCAAAAAGCTAAGGGAAACACTAAATTCATATATTACACATTTGTTCATGGTTTTGGTTCTGGACTACTAATATAAACTGTCTTCTTGGGATGGAATTGACATAATTAGTAATTTTAATATCTTTGTCGAATTGTAGTGGAATAAGTTATTAGCAATATTAAACTCTAAAACCACAAAGCAAATTGTCACATACAACAATGACACTTAAGAGAATACTGATATGATCTTTATTAAAAAGATGTGAATGTAGTGATGATGTGTGTTATGAGCAAAAGTAACAAAAAAGTTGATTAATTGAGATGGATCCCTAGTTTTTGTCTTGTAGCTAGATGTTAATTGAATCAATATCTCCAAAATCTATAAAGTAGCCCTTCTAATATATTTGCAAAATTAGACCACTGCACTTTAATTTTACCTCTCTTTTTTAAGGCGTGAAAAGCAAAAGCACAACTGTGTATTACGTGCTATGGAAGACTCGCTACTACACTAGGGATTTTTAGGGGTGGCTGGTGACCCTCTGTAGGGGCGGTTTTGCCAGCCGCCCCTAATGAAGGGTGGCTACAAATGCCAGATTTGTAGGGGCGGTTTGTCAGCCGTCCCTACAAATCAGTTTTTAGGGGCTGTTAAATATTTGTAGGGCGGCTGGATATAGAGCCGCCCCTATAAATTATTTTTTAGAAATTCGTGAATCTAGACAAAAAATACGATTCTTTTTAATTCAGGGAGGCCCCACCGGTCAGCCACAAGTCATGCATTTTTTCGTGTAAAATCACGCGCTACGTGGTTGTCGGCGTTCAAACCCATGACCTCGGGCTTGAGTGTTCTCTCCTCTAACCACTCCACCCAATACTCAGTGTCTATATTGTATTTCAATTCCCCACATATTATCCTAAATCAAGCATAAATTGATTGTTTGAGGCCCTAAACGAAATCAAATGAAAAAGTTGTCAACTACAAAGTTTTCTAACTTTTTGAGATCTACAACTTTCATTTTGATAGTTTCTCCATTCGTGGTCGTTTACAAATTTTGAATTTCAAATTTGAGAAATTTAAACGTAGTTTTTTCATGAAGATGATTTCAAATGAAAAAGTTGTCGACTATAAAGTTTCATAACTTTTCGAGATCTACAACTTTCGTTTTTGCTGTTTGTCCATCTGAGGTCTTTTAAAAAATTCAAATTTTAAATTTTTGAAAATTCAAACGTAATTTTTCTTAACAAGATGATTTTAAACCAAAAAGTTATCAACTACAAAGTTTCATAACTTTTTGGAATCTATAACTTTTATTTTGATAGTTTCTCCATCTGAAGTCGTTTACATAATTTGAATTTCAAATTTGAGAAATTCAAATGAAGTTTTTCTTGATAAGATGATTTCAAAACAAAAAGTTGTCAACTGCAAAGTTTTATAACTTTCCGAGATTTACAACTTTTATTTTGGTCATTTATTCATTCAACATAGTGGTAGTAACATTGTTCACAAATGTTACATATCCCTCTTATAGTTTATGAAACTATAAGAGACATGTAAGACATGTAAATTTTGTGAACAATGTTCTAACTACTTTATCGGATGAAGAAATGACCAAAATAAAAGTTGTAGATTTTAATGAGCTCTACAACTTTTATCTTCATAAATCGTTTAGTATTCCAAAATGATGTTTGAAGTTGCTATTTTTTGAAATTCAAATTCAAATAGATAAAACACAGTCACATGAAAAGCTGGATAAAATAATAGCTGTAAGGACATAATAAATTGATAGAACATGATTTTAGAAAATTTTAGGAAAAAATCATCAAATTTAAAGTTAGTACGAGGGAGAAAGACTAGTTACAAGTTTTAGTCAGAGATTAAAAAGAGAAATCAGAGTTCTTTAATAATTTTGAAATTAAATTTCAAACAATATTTTGAAGCAGTAAATGATTTCAAATGAAAAAGTTGTAAACAATAAAGTTCCATAACTTTTCGAGACCTACAATTTTTATTTTAGGGCAACGTATCCGGTGGAAACCACACCCTTTGTGAAAACCCGTGCAAACTATGACAAAAAAGTCGTCTAAATTCACAAAAAAATCACATATGTAGATGACATGATGATACACAACCTTGTAAAATATCTTGTCCAAACTCGACTTCGTTTCTGAGATATAAAAATAACAAACTTCAAGCCAGAAAGCTGTCGAAACGATTTGTTAGAAATTTGTTATTTTTATATCTCACAAACGAAGTCGAGTTTAGACAAGATATTTTATAATGTTGTGTATCATCATATCATCTACATATGTAAATTTTTTTGGTGAATTTAGACGACCTTTTTACCATGGTTTGCATGGGTTTTTATGAAGGGTGTGGTTTCCACCTGATACGTTGCCTTTATTTTAGTCATGATCTATCTTGAGCTACTATGTATGTGGAAAAATAATAATGTAAGCACATGGTCTTATCGGTTAAAATAACTTGGGAAATGAAGCACAAAATTGGTTCAGCGTCAGCTAAATCAACAACTACACCACCGGAAGAGAACTCCAACAAGTATTCTACGTACGGCTATTAATGATGTTCTTAGGTACGACCATTAATTTTTTTTGTTGAAACAGGAGGGGTTTCCCCCTACTGAACTTTATTAAAAACTTTAAAAAAACAAGTACAGGGCTGAACATGAAGCTCAGGAAACAAAGAACGATAAAAAGAAAAACGACCATTAATTTCTGAATTGCTAACTCCAGATTGCCTTCATGATGGGATGGAATTCAATCAAATGATCACAAAAGCACATGTTCGTAGCAAAACATCATCCAAGCATGGCCTTGCATTGCACATCTCAATGATTGATTCAACAACCCATATTCTTCTGGTTGTATCCATCCAAGATGATCAAGCAACGCTCCTAACTAACTCATCATATCACCAGGGGTCCAATCTAAGCTAGCTTAGCTGATTTTGTCAATAACGGTGGATTATACAAGTATGAGTCAACCCAAATAAATTACGATTTCTCATAGAGCAGTTGAACATTCATTACTAGGTCATGATCTGCATGGACTAGAAACCCTAAATTGTTTTTAGCTACCGGATAGATTAAGAAAATAAGAAGCAACTCCAATGGGAAGCCAAGTTTTGTAAAGTTGGAATAGCAATTAGTCAAATTATATGTAAGCTTATAGGACTTAAAACTTGTATCGGTAGATTTGTGCTCGTAGTGCCTTAAAAGATAATATCGATTGATTTTATTTTTTAGAAATATATGACATACTGTAAGATAAATTATGGGTCAAAATCTAGCTATTTTGTTTGATTAAAATGTGCTTATCATTTCTGACCAGATGAGTAACGGCTAGGCGTGTGGACTGATGGGTTAAGGTAGTAACATGCATGTATCGGTGACGGTGACACTGACACACCTCCTCGGTAGCCACTAGCCACCAACGAAACAAATTGATGTTGCGGGGCGGTTGCGATGATGTTGATCAGAGTTTCAACGAACTGATGTGTGGAAAGAATTCGGGTTAGTTGATAGTTCGTTGCTAACCTATATATTATATATATCGGCTAATCATTAGCATATGAAAACGTAAATAAATTAAATTAAAGCATTTGTCCATGATTAATTCCATTTCCAAAGTCAGGCCTTGGAGCTTAGCTTGTATAGTCGTGCATGAGGCGTCTGCATGCATGTGCTTGCTTCGATGGAACACGGCAAAATTTCCTTTGTTCTGACTATGTACTCCGACGCGCGCAAGGCACGACAATCATTCCCTAATCGACCGATATCCCCGGCACACGGCCCCACCACCGTACCTATCGTGAGTTGTCTCTCTCATTCCTCCGGTTTGCCCCTCCACAGCGCTAGCTAGATCATCCACTATTTAAGCACTGGCCTTCCAACGCCATGCATCTCATCTCATCTCATCTCATCTCACAAGTCCAGAACGTACGGTTGATCTCTCCATTGCCAATCCACCTCGATCGTAGTCGTGAAAATGAACAGGTCCCTGATTTTGTGCGTAGCCTTGTCGGCATGCCTAGCGCTCGCCGCCGCGGGCTGGTCTCCCGGCACCGCCACGTTCTACGGCGGACCCGACGGCTCCGGCACCATGGGTAAGCAAGCTCTTAATTATGCTACATTGCATCCATTTTGGCGCAAGAGCTATGCACATTTTGCTAACTCGATCACATTTGCACGATGGTTCTCGCAGGTGGCGCGTGCGGGTATGACAACCTGTACAACGCCGGGTACGGCGTCAACAACGCAGCGCTGAGCCCGACCCTGTTCAACGACGGCGCGTCGTGCGGGCAGTGCTACCTCATCACCTGCGACACGTCACGTCCGGGCGGTCAGTCCTGCAGGCCCGGCAACTCCATCACGGTCTCGGCCACCAACCTGTGCCCGGCCAACTACGCGCTCCCCAACGGCGGGTGGTGCGGCCCGGGCCGCCCGCACTTCGACATGTCGCAGCCGGCGTGGGAGAACATCGGCATCTACAGGGCCGGCATCATCCCGGTTCTGTACCAGCAGGTCAAGTGCTCGCGCACTGGTGGCGTGCGCTTCAGCATCGCCGGTTCCCAGTATTTCCTGCTCGTCAACATCCAGAACCTCGGAGGCAGTGGTTCTGTGGGCGCTGCGTGGGTGAAGGGCGACAAGACGGGGTGGATCCAGATGTCCAGGAACTGGGGCGCCAACTGGCAGGCGCTCACTGGGCTCGTCGGCCAGGGTCTCAGCTTCGCCGTTACCACTACCGGTGGGCAGTACATTCAGTTCTTGAACGTCGTGCCTAGGTGGTGGCAGTTCGGACAGACCTACACCACAACCCAGAATTTCTACTACTAAAACCTGCAAGCAGCAATCTTCCTGTCGCCATTTCTTGTGGTTCGGTCAAACGGCAAGGGTGGGAGGTCCTCTTTATTTTTCGCGACCGTGCCTAATCGATACGTATTTTATTAAAAAGAAGTAGAAATGTGGGAGGTCCTCAAGGCCTGCACTTAGTTTCAACGTTGTAGATATATTTCTTGAATTTTAGATATTTCTTTCAACGTTGTAGATATGTACTTACTATACACTATACATGTATATGATTTCCGAGAACGTACACTTCACATGATGTTTCGTTCAGAATCCTACTGTCTACGGTTAGTTTCGGCACTTGCATGGTTTCTGCTGCTGAGCCACCATTCAGCTTCAAGGATGGTGTCGGCCCCGTTCTGCTGTCAGGCATTCACATCTGCGCAGTTAAAGGAACCATATCTGGTATCTCCCGGCAGAACTCTCATGGCACAAGAAAGTCCAAATGGACGTGATAGATGCACATGACAGGCAGTTATGGAACCCAACCACTGGCATCGTCAACCATCACAGACGACACCCGCGCCGCTGACCCCTGAAAGAAAGCGTTACATTACATCAACTTGGAGGTTTGGAGCCAATGCAAGTCCACGCCGGATGCATTGGAGCCATGTATAGACAAAACAGAAGCACATACTTCATGGTCTTATCAAGGTAATCTATAACATGTTAACTATATAAAGCTCATGGTTGGTTCAGCACTCACCTATAGCTAAATTATAACAAGCCATAATGAGATAACTGATCCTACACCTTTGTTCTAAAAATCTTTCTTCTTTTTTTTCATCCAAAACAATCAAGCGCTGGATGCGCATTCTCTCTTCACTCAATCTGAACAAGGTCCATTGAAATTGTCGTCAAATGGTGGATTACACAAGAAAAAGTCACCGAGTACCGAGTTACCAAAATTCCACCATATATATATGTAGTGGCGGATCCAGGATTGACACCTCAGGGGGGGGCTAATTAAGGAAGATGTTGATTTACAATTAAGATTTAATGGTGATTTGATGCTATGCTACAGTAATTGCTACAGTATTTCAATGGAGAAATCACCCTCCGGGGGGGGGGGCTGCAGCCCCCCCAGCCCCCCTGGATCCGCCAATGTATATATGCACCCTTCATGATGACTATCTGTGTACCCACAAGACAAATGCACCCCCTTCTATTTTTTCTAGCTTCATCACTATTTGGCCCCTCTTAGATCTCACTTTAAGCTCATTGCCAATCTTGAGTCATGTGGCGCGTGGGCTTAAATGATTGTTTATGCCATCATATATATAAATTAAGAGACCTAAAATCCTTATTTTTAATAAAATACAAAAGGAGATTGAGTAAAAGTTATAATTACAAGACCCTTAGCTTAATGTGTATCAAAAAATGATGGAGCTAACAATATTTAAATTTAAAAGTAAAAGACTTAGATCGATAGCATCATAAGATATGTGTTATAACAACGCAACCACAACTTAAACTTGGGTTTGAACAAAATGTATAATGAAGACACATGAAGTGTCATGTAGAAACACAAAATCTATGGATATGGATGAAAAACATATGAAGTAATTGATAAGTTTATCAATGAAATCACTAGAAATTATAAAGTATATATAAGTGTATTGAATAAAAAATGGGAAACAAAAAATAAAGAAAAAAACAAATAGATAGCTAATTTTGATTAGTTATAGGTACTAAGGAAAAATTTTATACTTATGTCTGTCTTGAGATCTAGCACATGTAGCCGCAAAGATTGATGGACTAGTTAATCTAACTACAGCAGCCAGGAGCTCGAACAACGAAATGCAAGCATCAGAACCAATCATTAGCTCGAGCACGTCAAAGTCTGGTAGTTATGGGCATGTGCTGATGCACACAAAGTCCTGAATACAGGACAGGCATCCGTGACACGTTCCATCCGCATGCCTTCAACTATAACCGAGAAACGACCCACTGAAATCTGTGCAGACAGAGCCGAGCCCTATATTATTTTATGGATTGCCGCCAGTGATACATGGATGACTTTTAGTTAACCAACCTTAAAATCCATTCGCAAAGTCAAATCCAGATCCTAGAGGTATTCATGAGTTACACTTACTAGACTATGAAACCTTCCGCCAACAAAAGCACGATCTTTCCGTGTGCACATTGTCGAAGAATCTAAGAGCCTGTTTGGATTTTCATTTTCAGGTCTACAGTTAGATGACTAAAGTTGAGGATTAAAACTTTAGACCACTTGATTGTGTGGTCTAAAGTTTTGCGAGATGGTCTAACTTTAGACGACACCACTTTAGATATCCTGTTTCGAGCCTTAAGAGCTAAAGTGGTATAAAGTTTAATGACTAAATTTTAGACCATGGAATCCAAATAGAGCCTAAGAATCCTGGCTCTCTGCCAACTGAGCCCAGATTTTACATGTCTCCAACAGTATAAGTCATTTTTGCTTTTTTTATAAACATATTTTTTTACTACGTATTTAAATATAGTGTATATCTAAGAAGCTCTGGTGAGAAAGGTTATGATGAAGAGGTTAGGATTGACAACTGCTATGGAGATTCCTGATTAGGCATCCTTTGAAGAATTTCAGCAGCCTTCGCCCTGCCGCTATCACCCATGATGGAAGCAATGCGTGTGCTCCTATATCACACCCAAATTTTCTATTTTAGGAATAGAAAATACTTAATAAAAATAAATACTTTAATAATTTTCATAAAATTTATATGATTTATTTGGATTGTTAGCAAATTAAATAGTCAAAAATATGATTGTCTAAAAATTTTTATAATTGATTTGATTTGTTTGTTGCATTCATGCCTTACCATTTAATTTTATTGTATGAATAAACAGATCCTAGCATAAATATGATGTACGTTCGGTTTTTTTTTAGAAAAATTGGGTGTGATATCTTCCTAGTAGGCAGTGCCGGAAAGGTGCGGCTGCGATTGTCGTATAGGCCGAGGGTTGGCCGCCTTAGTTGCTCAATTCTAAGGCCGTATAGTACAACGTTAATGATTGCGCTTGCTTAGTGTTTCGGTCTTGCTGGTGACTTGCTAGCCAGAATGAAAACACTGTCGTAACCTCTAAACTTCCTATCTGCTTGTTCAGACCCGATCATGAAAAAAAAGGAAAATTCAAAACGATTTATAGTTTGGGAAGGAAAGAATACTTGTAGTTTGGGAAGAAAGTACACACGCTGTTAAATTTGAAGCCACATTGTTCTTCCAATCATACAAACGCACATGCTTGATGGTTCATTACATGGACTGAGATACCCGTCTTAAGGAACGCAACCATGAGACTGAGATACACGGCGGCCCCAATCTAAGCCGGAATCCTCCATAGATGACCCATTCATCATCCACTAACGGTGCCAACTGACTGGTTCCGCCCACTAAATTAAGCACCGCGCCTAGTTGCAGTGTGGAAAGAATATGTTGGTTGCAAAAACAAATCAGCCCCCGCGCTCTCTGAACTCTAATAAACCGTTCTGACATATTGCACTACGCGCAATCAAAGTCAAAAACTAGCAGTTACCTGCACTACTGCATGTGGAGGAGCATCATCATGTGCTCCCAGTTCGCACCGCGCAAATGCATTACGTGTTCCATAACTTGAGAATCAAATGAGATGCACGAAGCACGATTCCACACCACCGACATTATCGCCGCTGATCTTCCCACTTAGTCGACAAGTTTCAGCTACTGAGCTACATCTCCCCTCATTCTCCTGGCTACTTCTTCCTCCTATTTAAGCACTGAACCTAGCTAGGAGATCATCCACCACAGTTGCAACTCACAACTTCCATATCACACTACAAGACAATCCGCTCCTTTTTGCTTTTGATTATTAGTACGTGCTACCTACGTGCTCGTACTTGTAGCAAGGTCCCAGTCATGGCGCTGAGGATGTTGGTTCTGTGGTGTGCTCTAGCGGCGTCCACCGTCATCGCCGGTGTGGCGGGCTGGTCGCCCGGCACGGCGACCTTCTATGGCGGGTCCGACGGGTCCGGGACCATGGGCGGCGCGTGCGGGTACGGCAACCTGTACAGCGCCGGGTACGGCGTCAACAACGCGGCGCTGAGCCAGACGCTGTTTAACAACGGCGCGTCGTGCGGGCAGTGCTACGCCATCACATGCGATGGATCTGGATCACGCACGGGCAACCAGTACTGCAAGCCCGGCAACAGCGTCACCGTCACGGCCACCAACCTGTGCCCACCCAACTACGGGCTCCCCAACGGCGGGTGGTGCGGCCCGGGACGCCCACACTTCGACATGTCGCAGCCGGCATGGGAGACCATCGGCATCGTCCAGGGCGGCATCATCCCGGTCCTGTACCAGCAGGTCAAGTGCTCCCGCAGCGGCGGTGTGCGCTTCAACATCGCCGGCTCCAACTACTTCCTGCTCGTCAGCATCCAAAACCTGGGCGGCAGCGGCTCAGTCGCAGCCGCTTCGGTCAAGGGCACCAACACCGGGTGGATCCAGATGTCTAGAAACTGGGGCGCTAATTGGCAAGCTCTCTCAGGGCTCACTGGCCAGGCGCTCAGCTTCGCCGTCACTAGCACCGGTGGGCAGTACATACAGTTCCTGAACGTGGTGCCGACGTGGTGGCAGTTCGGCCAGACCTACTCCAGCAACCAGCAGTTTTACTACTGATGATCCATCCATCGCTCGGGACGAAGCTTTCTGATCTGTTTGTTGATCTTCCTAGTTTTGTTCGTATGGCGAGTGCCAACGTGCTGTCTCGTGGTTTTGGCGGAGTTTCAGCGCCCGACGAACCGTAGCCGTGGCATGCTTGCTGTTCATAGCTCTCATTGTCTGCATCCTACCTTTTTTACCATATATTAGCATCACATATATACTTACATATGTGCAAATTGTTAACACCAGTTCAATCAATATGAAAATTACATTACCCATCTGTTCCTCCCATGTTCTAGAGCTCAACTTGTTTATTAGGTCAACGCAAATAATAAGTAGAAAGTAACAGCGTCAATGGACAATGGGGAGGCACTACCTCTCCTACTACCTGAAAATTTGCTGTTTGACATTGTAAGAGTATTAGAGCTTGGGAGAATACGTGTTGTATTTACTCAATGATCATGGGTGCATACATGGGTCGGCAGGCTCACAGGCCGAGAGTGCCGTGACACGTTTACAATCTAACACTCCGCTGCAGTAGAAAGTAGGTGCACAACAAACATTTAAACTGATGGAGCAAAACTCTGTGAAGATGGACATCGGCATACCTTCGATGACGATATCAGCACACTGGGATGTTGTAGGAACATGCGGGATGCAACCTCCGAGGGTGATACGTACTCGAACGAAGTGTGAATCAATCTCCACATGCTTGGCTCACAGCTCACTTGTGCTGAACCAGGTTGGTGGATAGGTAAATGGCGCTGATGCAGTCACAATACCTGATGATGGCGCGGCTGGCGTTGAAGCTCCTGAACAAGCTGGGCTTGAGCACACCATTTGCAACAGCCTGATACGCTGCTTCAGGTATCATCCACCCGTGCAGGTGATGCACCGCACGGTGGTTCTACAGGTCTACAGGTCGCTAACCATATAAACGAGGAAGGTACATCTCTTATATAAACGTCGTCGTGAGAGAGGAGGGGGAATGAACGTGAACCTACACATGCGGAGTAGTGATGGCGGAATAATAGTGTCCGTAACTGATAGGGTTATTTTGTCGTTTATATTCATCAATTAGCCCTCAATCCTAGACGATGTAAAAACATACTCTGCTCTACAATACACCGTGTCCAACCCGCGTTGTATTACAACTCGGCACTCATATTGTGTTTGGTTGGTGGGATGAGGTGGGATGTCCCTCTTTTGGGGGCTCCAGGGCGGTGGAGTTGCAAGCCGCATGCGACCGAGGCTTCGGGCAGGTGGCTGCGTTTGCAGGCGAGGCAGCAGCGCTCCCGCATGATCCGCTCCTGGGTGGGAGCGTGAGCTTCATGTGGGCAAGCGCCGCTCCCAGCATAGGCGCACGCCATGTGGGCAAGTGTCTCCCCTGGCGCCGGCGCGATGCGAGCAGGAGGTGCGGGTTGGCGCGCTGCGATGCGAGCAGGAGGTGCGGGTTGGCGCGCTGCGATGCGAGCAGGAGGGGCGGCGGTTGGTGAAAGGGATAAGGAGAGGAGGAAGTAAAATAAAAAATAAAAAACTGACAAATGGGTTCAATGTGTCAATGGTAAAAGAAGAAAAAACACGACAAGAGACTGGCACATGGGGCCCATCTGTCAGGTAGATGATCCCACAAAATAGATCAATCACGTCCTTTGTCAACCAAAAAAAATGAAGCCGTCCCGTCCCAGTTCCATCCTAGAAATCAGAGATGGAACCGTCCCACTCCACCCTACCTCCCAACCAAATGTTACCTACGTAACTCGGCGTTCACATGTGAACTTATGCACTTGGCAGCACTTGCACTCGACTCAGCCTGCACGTGCCTATCATGCTTGTCAAATTTTCTTGAGCAATTTAGATCATGTTTGGATCTATTAGCTGACAGTAGTTAGCTAGCTAACAACACTTAGCTAATATCAGCTAGCTAACTTTTGGCTAGCTACCTATTATTTGGAAGGGTGTTTAGATACATAGCTAACTAATAAGGTTGGGTTGTTGGTCCACCTATTAGCTGTTATTATCAGATTTGGTCTAACTAGTGAGATAGTTGTTATCTTGGGATCTAGCTAACAATTAACTAGTCTATTATTTATACCTGTTTGAGTCCAAAAGAGACAATTATTAGTAGATAGCTACTATCTACATAACCAAACAGGGCCTAAAGCATATAGAGCTGTTACCATTAAGCATGAGCCTTAGAATCTACTTAGGGCCTGTTTGGTTTGCGATGTTAAAGTTTAATAAACACTATAGCACTTTCGTCTTATTTGACAAAAAAGTTTCCAAACTTGGACTAATTAGGCTTAATAGATTCGTCTCGTAAATTACTCCTAATTTGTGCCGACATGCATGCAATTAGTCTACATTTAGTACTCCATGCATTTACCACAACATTGATGTGATGGAAGTTAAACTTTAACATGTGCAAACCAAACAGGCCCTTAAACCCAACTAAATCCAACATATGGAGCTATGGCAGCGTGGGCGACCTCTCACCAACCGTCCATAAAAATCGATTTCTAAACGTGGTTGCGAACCTGACTTCATGCCAAACATGCTCGATTTCTAAAGGCCCTTGATAGCAATAGCTGCCAAAGACTGTACCACAGGTAAAAACAAATAGTAAAGGTTGCATAGTTTTAAATAGCGGGCTATTGAAAATAGCGGCAACTTTTTTCAACGGCTATAAAGCTATAGCAGCGCTATGACATATAACGTTTTTATAAAGAAAACATGAAAAACACCAATAATTAATAAAAAAACATGGTAAATATGAAATTTGATGAACACAAATATGTTTCTAAGATTCCACAAGTTTAGGTAACATTACTAATATGACATTACAATATGGTTTATGAAAGTCCAGTGTTTAATTATCCAAAATACCAAATTAGTAGCAAATGATAAGTAGGAAATAACAAATTAAATTGTCAAAATCAATTTGTTATGGCAAAATCTGAAATAGCACCGCTATTTGAACGCTAAAGCTATGCAATTAGCGGGGCTATAACACACAATAATGGATAAAGTTGGCATAGCGGCACAAATAGATATATCTTAGCGTTGAGTCTCTCCGGCCGGTATAGCGGCGCTATAGCCTGCTATTTTTTTTCTATGAAAGGTTGTCGAACAACCTGAAGATTAGGAACTACCTACACACAGTTTCTAATTTACCTCCTTATGGACCAGGTGAACGTAGAGTATACACAAAAGGAACAAAAAAACAAACTGAGAGAACAACTCTATATAGATGGTAAGCTCAGCCGCTCCTATTACATTACATTCTACGGCACACAAACCTACCAAGATCACAAGAGAGGCAACCTGCTATTTGAGAAGATAGATATGATAAAGGTCGCATGCATATTCCGCTAAAAGATCCGGAAGACAACGCAGTGCTGTTCTGCCGCAGCTGCTGCATCCGCACTTTAATGCAGCTGCTGCATCCGCTGACCGCTGTGAGAGCAACAAACTGTAAAATGGCTACACTACTGGAAACAAAAATTTCTCTGTCGGTTGGTCCCAAACCGACAGGAAAATGGTGAAATTTTCTGTCGGGTTCTCGAAACCGACATAGAAATAAAGAAACTGACAGAGTAAATATGTTTCTCTGTTGGTTTTCGTGGAACCGATAGAAAAATGTTCTATTTCCCTGTGTTAGGGTAGTACTGACAGAAAATAGCATTTAGGTGGGCAACAAAACTGGAACGCAACAGCTAACCTGGGCCTGGGCTGCACCGGCCTTTCAGCTGGCCCAAAAACGGATGTCTTGTGCGGGCGGACATATATAAGTGCCACGCCCCAAACCCTAGACCCACACACCTCCCGTTCTCCTCTTCTCAGGGTTTTTGTGGCGAAATTTTTCATCACAAAAGCTTATCTTTTCGCCACAAACCAACCTTTGTGGCGACTTTTTAAATCGCCACTAGTCGCCACAAATACTCGCCTCACAGATACTCTAGTGATGAATTTTTGTTCCCCACAAATGGCTATACTCATTAGTGACGAATTGTACTGCCACTAGTAACATGGCCATTTGTGGCCAATTCGTTGTCACAAAAACATATGCATTAGTGGAAAAAAATGATGCCACTCATAATGTTTTTAGTGGTGATAATAGTTACCACAACTATACAGAATTTATGGTGATATAATTGTCACAATTACCATTGTAAAAGTGACAAATTTTATGGTCACTAGAGACTATATATTAGTGACAGAAGTTTCGCTATTACTTGAGTTTGTTGTGTCGATGCTTGTTCTCACTATTAAATTATAATTATGTCACAAATACTTTTCATTTGTGATGCAAACTCATCCTCACATGTAAATTACGGTGGCAAACCTTTGTCACACAAAATTATCTTTTTGTGAGAAATGACAAGACAAATTGTATCAATAGTTTCATCACAAAAAAGTATAGCATTTGTAGGAAAATATTTGTCAGGACAAGTTTTGTCACAAGATAAGTTTCAATTGTGTGAAACACATTAGATGTTGTGGCGACCAAGTTATCGTTATTATCCTTGTTATAGTGACAAAAATAGCTCAACAAATGTTCATTATAGCAATTATCTCAACACTCAAAATAACTCTCTTGACACTACTTTAAAGTCTCACAATAATTATTCAACTAAAGAGTTTAAACTCTAAGATGCTGGAGGGTGTGAGGCACCAGAATGTATGCGTGCAATTAATTCAGCCATTTGATGATCAAGTTGTTCTCTCACTAGGCAAGCAACTTCTCCACTCTGTGCTTAACGCAAAGAACTCAACTCATCACGTTGGGATTGTTGCTCTTCTTGCAGTTGTGCATTTGTTTCGACCACCGTGTAAACTTGGCCTTCCAAAGCTTGTGCTCGTTGCTCAGCAGCATCTGCACGTGCTTGAGCTGCAGCTTCACGCTGTTTAGAAGCCTCAACTTGCGCCTGCATTCTGATTCTTTCCTCGGGCACTCGGTTTACTGCTTGAATGCCAACACCACGTCATACAAAATTCTACTACCATACTTTTTCATACAACAAAACACACCACTTCCACCTAATCCTAGTTCAAAAGGTAGGATACAGATTGACAAATGTGAAACCCAAAGCTGCCATCAGACAGGGAAGTAATATGTTCATACCATTATTTCTTCACCCTTTGATATGTAGCCCTCCAAACTTGCATAGCAGTAGGCCATTCACCAGTTTCTGGGTCTCGCTACATTGGAATAAAAAAGCATATATTCACTAATTTAGAACAATGTGTAGCAGATAAAAAAATCTGCCTGGTAACTTTTTTCCTCACCAGATCGTAAGCGATTTGAGCAATTGATCTAATTCCTACTTTGGACCCCATCTCTTGCTTTCCTCTATTGATAGAGTTTTGGTTGCTCCTTTTCTGGTTTACAAAATGCATAAATGTATCATTAACAATTATGTAGCACAGTGATTTAGGATGAGTTGTATGTTCCTGAAAACAATGGTGTATCTAGCATGTTTCAGATTAGCAAAACACCTTCAATGTTGTGTGCTGCAGCATTTATTTGATTATTTTCATCCATGGCCACATCTGAATCCAATTGACCACGTGCATTGTCAGTTCGAGAGCCACATGAACATAACCTGGTTGTTATTTCACCTGTAGGAACAGAAGTAGGCATTTTGTAAAGTTTACTTAACTAAACACAGTAGAACGGAAATGGCTCTCTTTTATTGTACCATCAGCACACAACCAATGCAACTGAACATAGTTGCAAGTAACTAGGATTTTTGACACCGACAAGAACACAAACCCCATGTGTTCATTCATAGTAGCTCTAGTTCAAATCTATGAACAGGTAATGGTGCATTCAATTAAACAAGAAATCAAGAACTTACAGGTTCTCGTGGAGATGGAATCGCTATCAGTACTAATATGTCAAGTTGCTGGTAACTAGAAAACACACCATATGAACTTAACAAAAGACCATGTATGTTGTCAAAAAAAAAGACCATGTAAGTTTTCTTATACACTAGAAGCATACTAGAAACATTGTATTACAAACATGAGGCGGCAGAAAATTGTAGCCTAATTACTTGGATCTTTGGAAATATTTAGTGGTCTGAATGTATAAAACAAACCTATACCAGAGGCCAATTGGTCCCTTGGATCTTTGGATAAATCAGAGGCAAGCTCATCAAATTCTCTATCTATTTCAGCAACCCGTGGAGCCATTTCCCTGCGAAACAGCAATGGAATTAATGGAGAAACATAGCAATCAAATTAATGGATATTTTACCAAAAGAAACAATCTAACAAAAAGATAATTTGCAACATTCGAAGGATGGAAACAATCTGTCAAAAAAATAATTTGAGAAATATAAATGTTGGACTGGGCTGGAGGCATGGATGTCATATGTTGGTGCCCAGCACAAATGTGGCATGGATGTGATGCATATTCATAGATCGAAAATCAAGATACCAATATGGAGATGGCGACGGCGGCGACAACTGCAGCGGTGGTAGCCGCGGCGGTGACGGCGCCGGGGACCACGACGAACTGGATCGGAGGCCACGACAGCGGCGACAAACAGCAGCGTTGGTGGCCACGGCGGCGGTGGCCGCGGAGACGATGGCAGCGGTGGTCGCGAAGAACTGGATCGGAGGCCACAACGACCGATGAACACGGTGGTGGATTTGCCGCATCGGTATCATGGATCCATGGGGCAACTAGCCACCGCGGGCATCTGGCCGTGCGCCATGGCGATACGTGGCCTTGGCAGCCGCTTTGGCCCAGGAATCACGGGTGGATAATAATGATGGCCGGATGGAGGAAGTCTTGGCCAAAAAAAAGAAAAAGAAATACTAGTAGTAATACGTAGTGCACCTTTGTGGTCGCCTACTCGCCTTTTTCTCTCCGTCAGTTGGCTTTGATTGTTTGGTAGATCCGTAGATGATGGAAGGGATGTATATATATGTTGATGTCCAATGCAATATGGCGGGAGTCAAAAAATTTCACCAATTAATTGGAGGGAAAGGGAAATGGATATTTGGAGGGAACAATTTTTCACCAATTATAATTATTATTAGGAGGTGAGGCGAGCGGATTTGAGTGCTAGCTCGGGCTTGGCTTCGCCAAAAACGGCCACCCACCTCGTTCCTGGCTGGCCTGACAACAGGCGGTCGGTGGCTTCAGCAGGCCTGTCAAACGAGCCCAACCGAGCGACCAAACAGGTCAAAAATTGTTAGTTGTAGTCTACATAGGAGTTGGGGACCCAACCAAACACCCCGTATTTGTGAATTGAGACTCATTTGTTTAGGTTCTTATGGTGGAACCTGGCCAGCCGTGTTAGTGACGATCTAGTTGCTCCTATTTTTTCTGAATTTATTGCAGTGTGGTTATTAATTTGGATAAGTGTGCGTGTATGCATGTAAGCATCTAACACCCGTGTTATTATCATGTATCTACCTTTTATATGTAGTTTTGTAAGAACAATATCATTAAACAAGTCAGAATTAAAGTATAAGTATATAACAGTGGTGGCTTTCAGCAAGCCTGGCTAACGAGTCCAACCTAGTGGCCAAACAGGTCAAAAATGACTAACTGGAGCCTGCATAGGAGCTGGGGACCCAACCAAACACGCCGTATATGTGAATTGAATATCATAATTTTCTACTCATAAGATCAAGACAAATATCAACATTCGAACCATATTAGTTTTGTTTTGGCAAATATTTTGTTTGTAAATAACTCACTCAAATTCGATGACTAATAAAGCAAATTATGGTGCTTTAAATCTTGTCAAATACAACATCGGGTCCTTAACGAGTAACCAGGCTGCCTGCCGTATACATCGGCATTAATGTTCACCACAAAAATAGAAAGAAAAAGAAAATAGGGCAAAAACCTCCTACATTTTTGCACCTAGATCAGGTAGCCCACGAATCTGAACTCAATACTCAATGGCTACCGCTTAAACCTAAACAGCCCCCAATCTGCTACAGTCGCCGCCCGCTGATCCATTTGCTTCTTGCCGCCGATCCACTGGTGCAGCAAAGACTGAGCACGCCCCGGACCCGGAGTGGAGATGCGGATAAGCCAAGCGATGTCCTCGAGTGCGGTGTCAAGCAGGGCAAGGGTGCGCAGGCGCCCGGACACCGGGTTGAGGGTGAAGAAGCGGCGGAGGCGGGAGTGGTTCTGGAAGCAGCATGCGGCCATGCCCGCGGCCTTGTGGAGCGCCCGCTCTGTGTCGGCCAGGCACATCATCTTGGCGCGAGCCGCGTGGCGCAACCAGCAAATGGCGGCTAGGCAGGAGAGGCCGCTGTGCCATCCATGTCCTTCCTATCTAGGGCGCTCTTCTCGTCAATGAGGCCCACGAGCCCTATCAGCGCGGCCAGCAGCTCGGACCATTCGGCGCTTCGAGTCGTTGGCCCGCATTGTCGACCAAGAACTCCATCTTAGCCGTGTCGATTCTCGTCTCTAGACTGCTCCCGCCGCGCATCACATGTGCTAGAGACGCGGCCGAGGCCAGCGCTCCTGCATCTCCTGTGACGGCTCAAATCCGGCCATCTGCGATGGATACGCGATGGTGGTGCCGATGGTGCCATGGGTGTGGCTTATGCACCCACGGCCGTCCGTGCCCGCGATGGGGGACGGCGCTCCCTGTGGGCTCCCACGTCCGTGCACCGTGCCATGCTGCGGCAGGAAAAAGGATTTGAAAAAACAAGAGTCAGGCCTCAAATGGATTGGAGCCGTCGGATGCTAACTGGAGGACGGAGATTGAAAGAAAGTTACATCTGAATCTGGCATTCTGGCTCCAAAGGAGCTCACCTGCGACCTGTGTGAGTGTGACTGCCATTGGAAATGATAATTCGTTCGTAACGCATGCAACACACACGTTACGTTTACCGTACTCTGAACAATTGTGGACTAACACATAACTTTTATGTGGTAAGAAGGATAGTATTAATAAGGAGCTGATGCATGGGTCCTATTTTAATTAAGCTAGCAAATTGTAAGTCGTAACTATGATTTTCCATAATATTTTCTCACTAATTATGTGTCCTGTGGTGATACTTTTTTCACTAATAAATGGCATATTAGTGAGGTAAACATTTTATTTGCCACAGATATCTTGTTAAATAGTGGCAAAACAATGTTTCCCACTCGATTTGTCACTAAAGATTCTTTTTATGGCGAATTAATATTTTGTCACTAATAACCGACACAAGAGTGACGAAAACTAGTCATTTCACAGATAGTATGATAAGTAGTGGCAAATTTAAATTTCGCCACAATATCTTCTCACTAATTGTGTGTCCTGTGATGATAATTTATTTTGCCACTAATAAAAGTCATATCAGTGAGGTAAATTTTTTTTGCCACAGATATCCTATTAAATTGTGGCAAAACAATGTTTCGCCACTCCATTTGCCACTAAAGATGTTTTCAGTGGTGAATCAGTACTTTGTCACTAATAACAAACATAATAGTGATGAAAACTAGTTTTTGTCACAAATAGTATGGGCATTAGTGGCAAAGATAAATTTCACCACATCATTTTATCACTAATGCTCTGTCTTCCTATAGTGGTGATCTAGTTTTGAAGGATTTATTGAGACGAATTTAATGGTGCAATCGAAATTTAATTTGGATTTTTGGTTTGTGAGTTATAACATTTTTTCCTTTGTTTAGCTAGTAGAACCCGCCACTGCCCACGGTAGAGTAAGCACTGTACCACTCTAAATATAGAGTGAGAGAAAAGATAGAGTATCGTTTTAGAGTATCGTTTTATAGTGGTGCAGCAGTTTTTACTTTATATTTATGCTCTAAAGCTTTAGAGTATCCTTTAGAGTACCCACTAGTCTCAGCCGCTGCACCCTGCACATCGTATGCACAAGTCTCGAGGCGGCGGCACGGGCGACGCCACGGCACGCACCTCGAGCGGCGGCATGGCCCGATGCGACGACACGCACACCGGGAGGCAGGGCGGCCTTGAGGAGACGACACTGCTCCAAGGCGGCTGGTGGCACCTTCGGGCGGCGACCGTGGTGGCTACGCATCCGGCTTCGAAGCTGCAGCCCCACCGGTATGTTCCCGTCTCTCCCTAATCCAATCGATTTGGCTTTGATTTTGGTCTCCATGCTGTAGATCCAGTGGAGAAGGGGAGAAGGAGCAGATCTTGGGATGATTTGGCGCCAGGGCCTCCATCTGCCTGTATGTTCTTGCTTTTGAGAATGGGGAGGACTAGCACCCACTATTTCTTCAAATCTGTTGAATTATTTCTGATGCTTAAAATGTAGAAATGGTCAGAAGCATAGTCATGTTTGCTGTTCTGTTAGTATAACTTGTACTCTTTAAATTTCCACCATGCCACCATGTCAATGTCCCATTAAAAAATGTTTCTTAAGCATTAAATCTGTAGAAACTTACACCGCTGTCGTTAGAAATCTCAAAGTTATCATTGGGACACTACTGCTGGTTGCTTTGTCAACCATTTCTTTTTTTTTTATCCAGTGATCTGATAGTTGTCTATCTAGTTAGCTAATCTTCCCATCTTAAGAATAGAAACTTACACTCATTCTATCCTTTTGTGATATGTCCTTTCTCAGAAACAAGTGTGTCTGAATGCAGAAGAAAATTATAAACTAACCATCGCAATGCAATGACAAGCAAGTGTTACATAACTGATGGCACACTTAAAGAACAGTTGTACATTGAAGCTATATATGATAACGGTTAAAAATGTGACCTTAAGCTATGTCAACTTGCATTGCAGTAGTGCATTACATTATTGTATTGCCTGTATCTCTTATGTACTGTGACTGTTTACAAAATCAGGAATGTTATCTTGGAAGTCAGAATCTTTGATGGGGATCTTTGTTATCTCTGGAGCTGTAGTTATTGCTGATGTATTGCTCAAGGTATAATTCTAATCTAAAATTCATGTATAGTGTACAGTTTAGCTTTTCTTAGAATTGATGGATGTTAGATTTTTTTTTACTTCTTGCAATTGCTCTGTCATAATTGCTTGCAACAATCTTTGTTAATTGATTGGTCATATTTGCTTTCTTATTCCCGTTGTTCCATAATAGTGTTGCTGATGAATTACAGCAGGAGATATTGTCATAACTTACATGTGGTCAACATAACTTCTTATCCTCGGCAAAAAACATAACTTTTTAATCCAGGAGCTTGATCCTAATGAGTTACAGGAGTCGTCCAGTTCTTTTTCCAGAAAGATTAGGGGATCTTTGTCTCTTTACCCTCTGCTGAGTTGGTGTATATATCAAATTGCAGCATACACTATGCCAAGTGTATATATCAAATTGCAGGAGACTGTCTTGCATAGTGAAAACTAATAAGAGTAGCTGCAAAACTGAGGTGTTACTTAGTTGTTTTTTTTCCAGAAATCACTTTCACTTGAGCATTTACCGGTCTGTACTTCAGAAATGGAACATTTGTGAGATCTCTAATGGCGTAATGTTTCGCTGCAGCTTTTCATCAATGAGGACTGAGGATGAAGATGGGAGATAACAGTGAGGTCTTCAAGGATGGGTGCTGGAAGATAGGCTAAATCCTTACATATAGCGCCTATGGAATTTAGCCGCTAGATTGTTTGTTAGGCTAGTAGAAGATAATAGTGAGGCTGAATATTTGTTCAAATTCTGTATATAATGTTGATGGTTTTTTTTGCCAATTATCACTAGTAACTGATGGTCTCATTTATGTACTTGGACCCATATAATGTGTTATATGAATAGCTGCATAAATGATTTAAACTAAAACTGAATTGTTTATAGATCCTCCTTTTCTTGCTGGCTTATAGGTTAATTTCATGGACACAAAATTTCCTGTCGGGTGGTCACAAATTTTCCTGTTGGGTTACAACGGTAGGGCTGGATATCTTAACCTGATGTGATCAAATTTTCCTGTCAACTATGTACCGACAAGAAAATTGACTTACTGACAGAAAAATTAACACACCGACAGGTTAATTTTATTTCTTTGTCGCTTTAATTCTGTCGGTAAACCGACAGAAAAATTAATTTCCTATTTTTTGTCGGTATTTGGTATTTCCCGTCGGTTTCGCACCGATAAGAAAATTCTTGTTTCCACCCAGCAGCTGTCCAACCAGCAGCCAAACAGGATTAATATTTTATATGTTATATATTTGGAACACAGTAGTCACGTATTTCAGAACATACATAAGTATTAGAACACAGTACGCCTCACAGAAACCTCAGCCTGCCTGCGTATAAATATTATAAGCAAGTAAGCAGGCAGCCAACAGTGGAATAAAGAAGCAAACTAGTACTGTAGTAATAAGCACCCTGCCACTCCCGTGCACTGTGCACATATGTATTTATTATTCTATCTA
The DNA here is from genome assembly GCA_038087645.1 of Saccharum hybrid cultivar R570. Lineage (NCBI taxonomy): Eukaryota > Viridiplantae > Streptophyta > Magnoliopsida > Poales > Poaceae > Saccharum > Saccharum hybrid cultivar. The sequence continues at coordinate 8,523,065 of JAQSUU010000066.1, forward strand.
TACCTAATAATAAAGAGACAAAATTTTTGGCTCTTTTTTTGTCCATCTATTTTTTTAGTTTGTCTTCCAATAACTACCGAACAATAAAGAGCTTCTGTCCGAACTTATATATATACAATCCGTGCTCAGTTAGAGCTCTTTGGCTAGCACAATACGGAGTCCGGTTCCAAAACGTACTAGGTTGTGTATGGTCTATGTTTAACCAAAGAGTTTATACTCCTAGAAAAAAAAAGTCTATACCCAATACGATTACTATATATAGTAAATTCGGTTTATTTTCCTTTTCCTATTCCGTCATCTGTCCAGCTTTTTCTCGTTTTCTTAGACTATCTCCGATCATTTACTTTATCTTATCCTTTTTCATTTTCATATTTGTTCCACTTCTTTTCCTGATTTTCTCTTTTTGTTTTTTTCTTACAATTACTATATATATAGTAAATTCGGTCTTTTTCCTTTTTCTATTCCGTCATCTGTTCAGCCTTTTGTCGTTTTTTAGACTATCTCCGATCATATACTGTATCAGATCCTTTTTCATTTTCATATTTGTTCCACTTCTTTTCCTGATTTTCTCTTTTTGTTTTTCTTTCTTCTATTCTTTTTTTTCTTTTTTGGACTATCAAGTCCGTTCATGCCTTTCCCTTGTTATTTTGCATGTCATCTTTGTTTTTCCGATTCTCTCATGATTTTTCTATAAACAAATAATAATAATAAACACAATATTATGGTTCTTTGATCCTTCATCCTTCCCTAATCCTTAATAATCAAATATTCCTACTACTAAATTATTGATGTAATTTGATTAAGAATAAAAAATATTTTTATTATAATCTAGATCAGATAATAGTCTAATTAATTAAATCGTGAACAGAAAACTTGAGCAGTTTATTCTCCGATCTAACCGGGAAGCGGCAGTGGGGGTTGCGCCTCCAACAGATGTGGCGCCGTGGGAGGCGATGGCGCTCGGGTGGCGAGGCGGCCACGACAACCTGTTGAGGTGGGGAGGCGAGCAGAGAAGGTGCATGAGGTGGGGAGGAGGTGGCGGACGCCGGCGAGGTAGCTGCCACCGACGGTGGATTGCCTGTTGGGATTCCTCTTTTTCACTTAACTTTTCCGCTCTCTCATGGATAATTAAGTATGTTTATATATTTCTACTGATTTTGCATGACATTAGGAATTTTCTAATTTGGCTGGTATTATTCTAAATTGCATTTTTATAGACGATCAATGTCCTCATGCAATTATTGCTTCATTATCGATGGATTAAATGCAAAATATACATATCAGTAACTAAGTAGAGATTTAAGTTTTGATTTCCTCCCGTTGCAACACACGGACATGTTTGCTAGTCTATATCTATACCCCAAATAATAAAGAGACAAAATTTTCACCAAGATTTTTTTCCACCTATATATAAGAGATTACATGTAAGATATAAGACTACTCCTAAACTAAGATTCAATCTCAAATAAGTCTATTTTAGGAACATGAGTCAAGTACGACCTGTACGTTGACCTGTACCATTATTTTTCTTGGACTCAAAAGGAATTTTCTAAGCGCTGAGGCATGGGAACACGTCGATTGATTATGGACAGTCGAGTCCAGGTGCTGCACGTTGATCATATAGGCGAGGGAAGTCTAAAAGCCATTCTCCCACTTGACCTGGTTGTTTACATGAGGGAAAGCAAAAGCAAATAAGGAAATAAACATGCGGCCGTTGATTTCTTGGTTCGGCAAAAGAAGTTACGTGTATGTAGGAGGACAAAGAAGTTTGGGAGACATATACGTACATGACTAATGACGTGTTATTTTGGGATTCATTGGCAGGACCAATGTTGCATTGTACGTATATATGCCTAGCCGAATTAAATAGATACTTTATTGTATTCGGTCTAAGATATTGAATTCTTATACATAGTATTAAGGATCTTTAAAGCTTCTGCTCTCACCTAATAAACAAATATTTCTATGACTAAGTTGGTGATGTAGTTTTGATAAGTTGTTGACATAGTTTTCATTGGGAATAAAATTTATTATAACCTAGATCAACCGATAGTCCAATTAATTGAAATGTGAAGTGAAATCTTGAGCAGTTTGTCATCCAGTTTAATTAGAATAAATATATCTCCAAGCTATCTACATGTACCCATACAAATCTCCAAGCTATTCGCATGTACCAGTAAAATCCTTGACTAGGGCTGACATGTAAAGATCGAAAAAGGTCTCAGTCATCCTCATCTATGAATGGATCAAATTTTGACACGACAACGACTAACCCCTTACCGACTTAAGATATCATATACAAGTACAAATCTCTAAGTTTTCTGTATATACCAGTGCAACTCTCGAAAAGAAATAACATATAAAAATCGAGAAAGGTCTCAATCATACTCATCAACGGATATACCATTTTTTTTGCACAATGATGACTAACCTCTTAGTGACTTAAGATATTAGAATTACATATTTGATATTTTTATTGATCCACAAAAGAAGTCATGGAGCTTGATATCTAGCTCTATCAATACATAGATAGTATGAAACTAAAATTATGATATATTTACGAGTAAATACTGTTGTGCCTTAGAACGAAAGAAAAATAAATCTATCAAAGTTTCATTTTAATTCAGTTTTGAATGAATAGAGCAATATCATATTTTTGCCAATATTAATTTATATTAGAGATGTCATAGTTATCATGAGATAAAGTATAGCTTTTAAATGTTACAGATACAGATAGGGTAAAAAATGTAACATTATCGTTTTTTATTTTTCATTAATGTGCCCGTTCATCTGTGATTGCTACAGAAACCACAACAACCATTCACAACAGTAGTAGCACCTATACAAATTAATTGTTGATGGTAAGCTGTGCAACAAGCTGAAACATATAGGTCAAATTTTTTTTTTCGTCGCAACGTACGCGCATATTTGCTAGTGTAACATATATATGCGATAGCTGAGAGCCTGCAGGCAGAGCGAGGCACATTGCTAGCTCATACTACAGCCGGTCCTACTGCTACAAGCTGGTGACCAAGAGAGAAGAGATCCAGATGACGAGGTCCTCGCTGAGCTGCTGCTGCTGCTGCTGCTGCTCGTGGACCAAACCCACGGCAGCGCCGCCGCCGACGTGCATGCGACAGAACGGGCATGTCCACTGGTAGCGCGCAGGATGTTGGTTCTGTGGAGTGTTCTAGCGGCATCCAACGTCATCGCCGGTGTGGCGGGCTGGTCGCCCGGCACGGCGACATTCTATGGCGGGTCCGATGGGTCCGGGACCATGGGCGGCGCGTGCGGGTACGACAACCTATACAGCGCTGGGTACGGCGTCAACAACGCGGCGCTGAGCCAGACGCTGTTCAGCGACGGCGCGTCGTGCGGGTAGTGCTACGCCATCACATGCGATGGATCTGGATCACGCACGGGCAGCCAGTACTGCAAGTCCGGCAACACCGTCACTGTCACGGCCACCAACCTGTGCCCACCCAACTATGGCCTCCCCAACGGCGGCTGGTGCGGCCCGGGACGCCCGCACTTCGACATGTCACGGCCGGCATGGGAGAACATCGGCGTCGTCCAGGGCGGCATCTGTTGGAACCGGTGGTGACCATCGAGTTCTCGATCTTGGAGCTGGCTTGTAGCGGGGCCCGGTTCGATATGAGCCTGCGCTCCCACAGGTCCTAGGTCCACCGGAGCTGACAACATCTAAGGCCTTTGGGCCTTCCCAACCAAAAAGACTAGCCTGATAGGTGAGTGCTCTCCCATCTTATATGTTGTGCTCCCCCACCATCGCTACACGATGTGAGACTAAACCCCAACAATCTTCCCCTTAGTGACACATCGAGGTGCCCCCGTCATATGTGACGCTCGAGATTTTTTAGCGGGTTTAGCTTTTTCTGACCTCGAGTACCGGCTCCGATACCAATTGTTAGAACCGGTGGTGACCACCGAGTTCTCGATCTTGGAGCTGGCTTGCAGCCGGGCCCGGCTCGATATGAGCCTGCGCTCCCATAGGTCCTAGGTCCACCGGAGCTGACAACATATAAGGCCTTTGGGCCTTTCCAACCCAAAAGACTAGCCTGATAGGTGAGTGCTCTCCCGTCTTATATGTTATGTTCCCCCACTATCGCTCTACATGACGTGGGACTAAACCCCAACAGCATCATCCCGGTGCTGTACCAGCATGTCAAGTGCTCGCGCTGCGCTTCAACATCGCCGGCTCCAACTACTTCCTGCTCGTCAGCATCCAGAACCTGGGCGGCAGCGGCTCGGTCGCAGCCGCTTCGGTCAAGGGCACCAACACCTGGTGGATCCAGATGTCTAGAAACTGGGGCGCTAATTGGCAAGCTCTCTCGGGGCTCACCGGCCAGGCACTCAGCTTCGCCGTCACTAGCACCGGCGGGCAGTACATACAGTCCCTGAACGTGGCGCGGGACGTGGTGGCAGTTCGGCCAGACCTACTCCACCAACCAGCAATTTTACTACTGATCCATCCATCGATGGGGACGAAGCCTTCTGATATGTTTGTTGATCTTCCTAGTTTCGTTCGTATGGCGAGTGCCGACGTGCTGTCTCGTGGTTGTGGCGGAGTTTCAGCGCCCGACGAACCGTGGCCGTGGCATGCTTGCTGTTCATCGCGCTCATTGTCTGCGTCCTACCTTTTCTACCCATATATTGGCATAATGGCATCATTTACATATGTGCAGAATTGTTAACACCCGTTCAATCAATATGCAAATTAGATTACGCATCTGTTCCTCCTATGTTCTAGAGCTCAACTTGTTTATTAGGTCAACGTAAATAAGTAGAAGGTAACAGTGTCAATGGACAATGGGGCGGCACTGCCTCCTACTACACTACCTGAGAAATTTGGTGCTTGACATGTTCTAGAAAGTTAATACAACTTGTTTCTTGTGCTTCACTCACCGGCCAGTTGAAATGGACCGCACAAAATTACTACTTACTCCCTCCGTCTCTCCCTCTATCTTGTAATATAGTGCATTCTAGAAATTTTAAGGCAGATTAAAAGAGAACACAAAAGATGCAAGTGTCCTCACTTTGTTTTCTAAAAAGACGCTATCATTAACACGATTAGTGGAGATTGGTTGATAAATGAAAAGTATTTAATATAAAACCGGTTTATGTCTTCTAGAATGCATTATATTTGAGGACAAATTTTGAATGCTGGAATGCACTATATTATAGGACGGAGGGAGTACTTCATTGTCACCTTTATTACCATGTCATTTTCTCTCTTGAATTCTTTATCCTTTATTTGTAAACCTGAGGGGTTAACTGGATCTTCTAAAACTTAATCTAGGGTTTACTTGATTTACACTAAAAGCCTATGGATGTTTTTGTTTCTAGTTAAAATCAGATTCCAGACGAAAATAATCAAGAATCTCATCTAAACGTCTTGATTATTTCTTGAATTTTTGGGCCACAACAGTGGAAGAAATTGGCCTTTCAACGTAGCCCGACCTGACGTTCTCTATACCGCAAGACCAAGCCCACATTTCCTCCACTACAGGGCGTTTTCTTAGGTTGCCCCTCTCCTCCACTCGTCACTCCCCTCGGCTCCTGCACTTGCTTTGCTGTTCTCGGCCCTGGCTCGCTCTGCCTCTCTAGCTCTGTAAACCCCTATGTTCTGCCTCTCCACCTATGCTCACTTGCTATGGGAGGCATGAGAAGTGGCGTTGGTGGTAGGTATGGCAACGGGAACTCGGGAAGGATTCGGGACCAAACCCGAAACTTGAACTTAAAACCCAAAACCGCACCGAACATTGATTCAAGTGAAAATCTAACCCTGCCATCGAACCCAGTTGGTTCCCCGAAACCTGAAACCCACCACTATATGGCAACACAATAGAAGCAATAAGGAATTTCTGGAAACACATGTATGATATATATTACATATTCACATATAAACAAGAGACAACAAATAACATACAATTGCATGACTCAACTTAGAACAAACTTAATAGCTTTGTTGGGACCTTGCCGCCTCGAGTTGCGGAGGCCTTGCCGCTGAGTGGCGGAGGCCTTGCCACCTCGATTGGTGGCGGCTTGGGCAGCCGCGAGCTAGCACTTACCTCAATATTTTTTTAGTCTTGTGGGAAACAGAGGGCACCTCCGACCTAAAGCGGTGAAGGCCTCCGCTAGACTCACGGGCCAATCAATGTCGGAGGCCACGGCGGCGACGGCGGAGTTCACATTGGCACCCGCGGTGGTCCTGATCTGCAAAGTGGTGAACAAAGGGTTGGGCTGTCAACGGAGGTTCCAGATGCTGAGGAGAGGGCCATCGCTCGATGAGGCAGAGGTGTCGTCTAGAGGTTCAAGGTCGGGGAAGCGAATTTGCCTGTGCTTAGGCCCATTCAGCACCTTGGGCTGGTAGCAGACGCGAGCGATGGCCCGCGGAGAGAAGATGGTGGGCAGAGAAAACACCTGGTTTGCCCTCGGCTGTGCCACATGGAGAAAGAGATATTCTGGGAATGTACTAACACCGTCACAAGGTTTTTTTTGTAAAAGAATTAGGTACAGACCAGTGCCCTATAAATCTGCGCCTGGCGCTCTCCTCTATCTTCTGAGGTCCTTAACCATCTCCCTGAGAAAAGTAGACAATAAAAGCCAAAATAGACTAAATATAGCCTGAAGGGAGATGAAAATGTAAGCAGATGATGGTTAGTGAAATGAATTAATGAAACCCTAGTTCGCCCAATCTGGGACTCTCAACAACATCCCAAGCTTTGCCCAGGGCATCGACCGGGTGGACACCTCCACCTCACTGATTGTCGGAACTCGCTATTCCAATATTGGCGCCCACCGCGTGTTGGCCAACCAAAACCCACGATGCCAATAAAAAGAGCAACCCCAGCAAAAGCACCATCTAGCTCAAGGGCTAGGGGAAACCCAAGCGTAATACCCATAGCACCTATGCTTCAAATGATGAAGATCAGCTCGAGGAGCCGGTGATTGAAGAGCAGCCTCTGGCGTCGGAGACCCAAGATCCGACATCGGAGCAAGACATCCAACAGCTGCAGGCACAGTTGCAGAGTATGCAGCAGGAAAGGGATAGAGTAGCCACGGCCTTCGCCGCAATCCAGTGAGTGGCGCAAACATTGGCATAGGCAGCCGAGATCAGGCATCAGCTCGCCCTCCTATAGGTGGAGATACAGAGCATGCAGCCTCCGCAACCCCTCTCCGGCACTTCGCACCAACTACACTTAGTAAGTCAGAACCAGCTTAATCCTCCGCCGGTGACACCAGCGTAGGCAGCTGCAGGCTCTCCCCCCTTGTGGCTCCACTACTACACAGAACCATAGGCCCCAAGTCCCCACTATCTGAAGGCATTCAAAACTCACCATGGCCAGCATCTTACAAGCCAATAACCCTGCCCATGTTCAACGGAAAGTCAGACCCTCGTCAATTCATCATGAGTTTTGAAGCAGCAGTAGCCTCCACAGGTGACCTACAATGCACTTCAACAAAACATTGATGTCGCCTCCAATTCCAACTAAAAGATACAAATTCTTCGTTAGTTCTTTATCGATAGGCTTGTTGTGATTCACCTCTTCATGCACATCAGGTGCACTCTCATTAGCCTCCTTAGCCACTTTTTTCAGTAGCTTAACATATTCTTCCTTCTAGTACCAGCCATCGCATCCGCTATTATCCCACTAAAATTAGAAAACAAATTCAAGAACTTTGAATCAAAATTATTACAAAAATGGCTACAATTCATAAAAAACACGACCAACAAGACCTAACATTGAAATTCAGACACTTGTAGAAGATGAAGCTGTAGTTGGGAACTTCCTTCTTCACCATTAACTGCAACAGACCATGATGCTTACACTCATCGCATGTAATTAGAGGAGGCTCCTGCCTCAGTCGTTGTCGAACTCTATATGCAAGGCCGAGGACTTGGATGGGGACGCCATCTACAAGGGCAACTCCCTTTTCGGCAAAACTGGCTGCGACAAGGGACACAAGGACATGAGATTGGGCCTGGATGGGCAAGAAAGCGTTTTGAGCCAATCCAAGTCCACGCCGGTTGCATTGGAGCTATGGATTATGCCAAGTGGAAAACAGAAGCACATACTAGATGATCTTATCAACTTAATGTATAACCTGTTAACTAAAGCTCATGGTTGGTTCAGCACACACCTATAGCTAAATTATAGCAAGTCCAACACCTTTGTTCTAAAAATCTTTCTTTTTTTCATCGAAAATAATCAAGCGCTCGATGATGCTTCTCTCTTCACTCAATCCGAACGTGGTCCATTGAAATTGTCGTCAAATGGTGAATTGCACAAGAAAAAGTTACCCAAGTACCGAGTTATGTTGTTAAACCATTCGCAAAAATAAAATGCATGGTTAAACGCAATTAAGCTTGCGGAGAACATTCATTACTGAACATGGTTTGTTTGGGCGTGCGAAACTATTTGTCATTGTGATTAATTAAGGAAATATTACAATTACTTACCGGAGATGCCAACGAAGAGTTAATGCTAATTCACACAATACGTTGGTAGAAAAGAAATATAACCATTGATTTAGTTATAATAACAACCATTAAATCTATTATTCATTCATAAAAAATATCCAACTTTTTCAAAAAACAAAATAAAATAAAAGTAACACCTAAATGTCCACCGGCATTATTGCAATTAAATTAATATACCCCTCAATTGACAATCCAAATTACCCTCTATTTGTAAAAAAAGTTAAATAGCCATAAATTAGATATATTTCTAAATTACTCATTTTTATTATAACTAATATATAAAAATAACCTAAGTAAACATGTGTAATATGTCATCATCGAGATCATTATACATGCATGCATAAAAGATAAACATAGATTTCTATATTTCAATAACCAAGTGTTACTTCAACAACAAATATATTAACAAAAGAGTCTGTCGGACGGTAAATATATTAACAAAAGATGATTATATTTGGATAACCTACTAAAGAGAGTCTGTTGGACGATAAATTTTTCATCAAAATCTCTATTCATAACCAGGAAGAATTTCTCTTAGCGGGGAAACTGGGCATCCTTTTCTGGAATAACTAGAAAATAGAAATCTTGCCCAGATGGAACTAAAATGTGTCCACAGTACGCAAATTCACAGTCTACACATTGTTGATAGAACTTATATATAATTCGGTGTTAAGAAAAAAATATGTCGCATCTACAAAGCTGTAAAAAGCATTCAGGTGTATGTGATGTCACCGATCCCCTTCTCTTTTTTTTATCCTACCCTTCCATTTCCTCCAGCACCTCGAGCATCACGTAGGATGGACGTCTATCCGGGGGTCGCTAAAGAAGCAATGATATATACAAGTACAACGGCAACAAGTGCATTTAGCTCTCCGTCAGAATCAAGAGAATGCACTCGCCACTCGACTGAGCTGCAAGAATGGGGCAAATGAGGAGAGAGATCGAGCTTCCTCGGCGTCGGCAGTAGGGTCTTAGTAGTAGAAATTCTGATTTGTGGTGAAGGTCTCGCCAAACTGCCACCACCCCGGCACCACGTTCCAGAACTGAATGTACTGCCCGCCGGTACTAGTAACGGCGAAGCTAAGCCCCTGGCCGCAGAGCCCAGCGCACGCCGCCGGTGCGCGAGCACTTGACCTGCTGGTACAGGACTGGGATGATGCCACCCTGGACGACGCCGATGTGCTCCCACGCCGGCTGGGACACGTCGAAGTGGGGGCGCCCCGGGCCGCACCACCCGCCGTTGGGCAGCGCGTAGTTGGATGGGTACAGGTTGGAGGCGGAGACCGTGATGGAGTTACCGGGCTTGCAGTACTGACCGCCCTGGCGTGTTGGGTCACAGGTGATGAGGTAGCACTGCCCGCACGACACCGACACGCCGCCGTTGAACAAGGTCGGGCTCAGCGCCGCGTTGTTCACGCCGTACCCGGCGTTGTACAGGTTGTCGTACCCGCATGCGCCACCTGTGTATCATATCATATCATAAATATGCATGCATTAGCGACGAAGTGATTCTTTAGTATACGTACACAAATGTAACCATCTATACAATAGTTCTTGATGAATGCATGCATATTCTTACCCATCGTGCCGGACGCGTCGACTCCGCCGTAGAAAGTGGCAGTCCCTTGAGACCAATCGGCGGCGGCGGAGGCGAGGCACGCCGCAACAACCACCGTGCATAGCATAAAGGAATTTGCCATGTCCACGGACGTCGTCGTTCGAAATGGAGAGCTAGCTGCAGATATAGAACAATATTGACGATCGAGGTGTGTGTTCCTAAGTAGAGCTGGAACTTGGGCCGTGCCATTTGAGGGCGGGTCATGGCATGGTCTTTTGGCATGACTCGAAGCATGGCACGATAAGAAATATTTTGGGCCGTGCCAGCACGACACGAACACGAGGGCCGTGCCGTGTTCAGGATCTCGGCATGGTGGCTACATGGCCTAGCCCGCATCTTGGGCCGTGCTTGGGCCGGCACGGCACGAAAATGGCACGTAGACACTTCTAAAAGTATACAATGCAATTTTTTTAGCATTTATTACTATACTACCTCTTATCCAATTCTTGAATAGATTATGAAAATCATTAAACTTTCATTAAAATAGTACGCACAATATATATATATATATATATATATATATATATATATATATATATATATATATATATATATATTTTCATATCACGAGTGGAAAAAGAAAACTAGTAAAGATATTTTGAGGGCCGTGTTTGGGCCGGCATGACCCGAAGGTGTGCCGGCGTGCCATGGGCCATGCTTGGGCCGAAGAAAAGATTCACCGTGCCATATCGGCATGGCCCGACGTGCCTCCCGCACCTAGAGGGCACTACCCGAAGCGGCATCAAGCACGAGAAGACCGTGCCGTGCCGGCACGGCACGGCCCAAGTCCCACCTTTATTCCTATGTAGGGATGAGGATCATGATGTTCGACAGTTTGAGGCCGGTTTGCTGCATGACATTGGGAGACCACTGCTTAAATAGAGGAGGAGGTGTTTAGGCTAACCAAAAGGTAGGAGAAAGAGTTGATAAATCACACGATATAGGTGGAGGCTTAGGGGAATGATGATCGATTTTGCCTTGTGTAGCACAATCACAAGCAGCTACTAGTCAGAACACATGTCAAAACAATCTGCATCTTCAACTCTTCATTGGAAGGTAGCACAAGCGATCGATGCATCACGGAGAGCTAGCAGCAGGCACGACCCTAGACTACTGACATTGACGTGGGAAGTAATCATGCATGGATGCTGGCCTGAATCAGCTGCTTAATTTGATATGTTTGTTTAGTCTGATAGAGTTAGCTGCCTCCGTCAAAAAGATTCGCGCGGCATTCGCTCAAAAAAAAGAAGATTCGCGCGGCAACGGACCATCAACTAACCCAAAAAGTTCCTTCCATATTATTGTTTGACATAAGGAAACCCTAGCTTGTTCGGTGCATGTGCTGTGGTTGAAGATCGAGCAACGGCGGATCACAAGCGAGAATTTGCATTGGTTGGTTCAATTTCATTCACACATTCGTCAAACTGGACTAGCCTGGATAATTATTAAAATCATCTTAGCTATATATACTGTGAAAAAATTATGATCAAGCACTCTAGCTACCACATTTCGCCCCCCAACTTCTGAAAAAGACACCTACAATCTCAAATACCTGACAACATCCTGCATCTCGCCCGACGTAGTTAAGTCTAATAAAACAACATCATACCAGTCAAATATTTCAGTTAAAGTCGATTTTTTTTATACAAGTCTAGAGTTCAAACATGCCTATAAGTAATTGTTTTCAATATAAAAGTCCCACTACCACATAGTCGATTGTGTCCCATATGTCATTAGATTTTTTTTTCATTATTTTCTCGGTGTATTCAGCCCACTATTGAACTGGGCCATTTTGACATGGGCTTGCCTATCTCCAATATGGCCCATTATCGCAAAGATCTTCACATACAACAATGATACTTAAGAGCACACTGATCTAATGTTTATTAAGAAGATGTGAATGTATGTGATGTGTCATTCTATGAGCCAAAATAATAAAAAAGTTGCTTAATTGAGATGGATCCCTAGCTTATTTTGTAGCTAGATGTTAATATAATCAATATCTCCAAAATATATAAAGCAGCCCTTCTAATGTATTTACAAAATTAGAGCTTAATTTGGTCCACAAAGTTTTTCCTGTGAGAAGGGAAAAACTCTTTAATCTTACCTCTCTTTTCTGCCAAAGGTCCTCTAGCCTAGCTGCTTAGATGGTTCCGACGGCACCCCTCAGGTCCTGAGTTCGATTCCTCATGGGAACGAATTTTAGGCTTGAGGGTAAAAAAAAAATTCCCTTATCTGTCCCACACCAAAGTACAGGTCTGTGGCAATCCCGTCTCACGGGGATGCAGGTGCCACTGTATATCGGTGAGGCCAGAGTTCGGGGATTTTCTAGAGCTGCGTGAGAATTTCTTCTTCTTAATAAAACACTGTGGGGACGTCTCTCCCCCATGGCTCTAGTTTTTTTACCTCTCTTTTCTGAGGCGTGGAATAAAAGCGCAGCTGTGTATATAACGCGCTATGCAAGACTGTCTGCTATACCTACCACTGTCTTCTATACCTACCCTGATCTCTCTTGAGCTACTATGTATGTTGAAAAAATAATATAAGCACATGATCTTTATCAGTTAAAATAACTAGGGAATTGAAGCACAGAATTGGTTCAGCGTCAGCTAAATTAACAATCTACACCGGAAGAGAACTGCAACAGGTCAGTAATCTTGCGTACGGCTATTAATGTTCTTAGGTACGACCATTTTTCTGAAGTGCTAACTCCAGATTGCCTTCATGATGGAATGGAATTCAATCAAATGATCACAAAAGCACATGATCGTAGCAAAACATCATCCAAGCATGGCCTTGCACATTTCAATGATTGATTCAACAACCCATATTCTTCTGGTTGTATCCATCCAAGATGATCAAGCAACGCCCCTAACTAACTAACTCATCATCTGGGTCTATCTAAGCTAGCTTAGCTGAATTTGTCAATAGCGGTGGATTATATAGACAAGTATGAGTCAACCCAAATAAATTACTATTTCTCATAGAGTAGTGGAACATTCATTACTAGGTCATGACCTGCACGGACTCTAAACCCTAAATTGTTTATTTACCGGATAGATTAAGAAGCAACTCCAATGGGCAAAACTCGCTAGATAACAATAATTAGCCCCTGCAAGTTATTCCCGTTCAGAATGACAAATATACTTTGATCATGTAGAAGTCAAGTTTTGTAAAGTTGGATCAACAATTAATCGAATTATATATGAGTTTAGGGTTAAAACTTGTATCGGTAGATTTGTGTTCGTAGTGCCTTTAAGATAACACCGATTTTTTTAGCAATAGACATATATTGTAAGATAAATTATGGGTCACAATCTATTTTGTGTGATCAAAATGCGCTTATCAATTCTGAACGCATGGAACGAGTAACGGCTAGGCGTGAACTGATGCGTTAAGGTAGTAACTACTTACAACATGATGCATGTATCGGTGACGGTGACACATCTCGGTAGCCAACAACGAAACAAATATTGATGTTCCGGAGCGGTTGCGATGTTGATCAGAGTTTCAACGAACTAATGTGGAAAGAATTCGGGTTAGTTGATAGTTCGTTGCTAACCTATATATTATATAGGCTAATCATTAGCATATGAAAACGTAAATAAATTAAATTAAAGCAATTTTCCATGATTAATTCCATCTTCAAAGTCGTCAGGCCTTGGAGCTTAGCTAGTATCGTCGTGCATGAGGTGTCTGCAACTGCATGCATGTGCTTTTGCTTCGATGGAACACGGCCGAATTTCCTTTGTTCTGACTAATGTGTACTCTGACGCGCGCAAGGCACGACCATCATTCCCCAATCGATGGATATATCCCCACGGCCCCACCATACCTATCGTGTGAGTTGTCGCTCTCTTTCCTCTGGTGTGCCCCTTCACAGCTAGCTAGAGCATCCACTATTTAAGCATTGGCCTGCCAACGCCATGCATCGCATCTCATCTCATCTCATCGCACTAAGTTCCAGAACACGTACGGTTGATCTCTCCATTGCCACAACTCGCCTCGATCGTCGTCGTGAAAATGAGCAGGTACCTGATTTTGTGCGTAGCCTTCTCAGCGTGCCTAGCGCTCGCCGCCGCGGGCTGGTCTCCCGGCACTGCCACGTTCTACGGCGGACCCGACGGCTCCGGCACCATGGGTAAGCAAGCTCTTAATAATTATACATTGCATCCATTCTAGCGCAAGGGCTATGCACATTTTGCTAACTGCGCGCATGCACGTACCAATGCAGGTGGCGCGTGCGGGTACGACAACCTGTACAACGCCGGGTACGGCGTCAACAATGTGGCGCTGAGCCCAACGCTGTTCAACGACGGCGCGTCGTGCGGGCAGTGCTACCTCATCACCTGCGACACGTCACGTCCAGGCGGTCAGTCCTGCAAGCCCGGCAACTCCATCACGGTCTCCGCCACCAACCTATGCCCGGCCAACTACGCGCTCCCCAACGGCGGGTGGTGCGGCCCGGGCCGCCCGCACTTCGACATGTCGCAGCCGGCGTGGGAGAACATCGGCATCTACAGGGCCGGTCTCATCCCGGTCCTGTACCAGCAGGTCAAGTGCTCGCGCACTGGTGGCGTGCGCTTCAGCATCGCCGGCTCCCAGTATTTCCTGCTCGTCAACATCCAGAACCTCGGAGGCAGTGGTTCTGTGGGCGCTGCGTGGGTGAAGGGCGACAAGACGGGGTGGATCCAGATGTCCAGGAACTGGGGCGCCAACTGGCAGGCGCTCACTGGGCTCGTCGGCCAGGGTCTCAGCTTCGCCGTTACCACTACCGGTGGGCAGTACATTCAGTTCTTGAACGTCGTGCCTAGGTGGTGGCAGTTCGGACAGACCTACACCACAACCCAGAATTTCTACTACTAAAACCTGCAAGCAGCAATCTTCCTGTCGCCATTTCTTGTGGTTCGGTCAAATGGCTAGCTAGGGTGGTGGCAGGTCCTCAAGGCCTGCTCTTAATTTCATTCAACGTTGTAGATATATTTCTTGAATTTTAGATATTTCTTTCAACGTTGTAGATATATACTTACTACACACTATACATGTATATGATTTCCGAGAACGTGCACTTCATATGATGTTTCGTTCAGAATCCTACTGGCTACGGTTAGTTTCGGCACTTGCATGGTTTCTGCTGCTGAGCTACCATTCAACTTCAAGGATGGTGTCGGCGCCGTTCTGCTGTCAGGCATTCACATCTGCGCAGTTAAAGGAACCATATCTGGGGGTACTATCTCTCGGCAGAACTCTCACGGCACAAGGAAGTCCAAGGGACGTGATAGATGCACATGACAGGCATCGTCAACCACCACAGACGAAACCCGCGCCGCTGACCCCTGAAAGAAAGCGTTACATTACATCAACTTGGAGCCAATGCAAGTCCACACCGGCTGCATTGGAGGCTTGGAGCCATAGACTGTGCCAAGTGGAAAACAGAAACACATATACTACATGATCTTATGAAGTTAATCTATAACATGGTAATTAAGGCTCATGGTTGGTTCAGCACTCACCTATAGCTAAATTATAACACACCATAATGAGAAAACTCATACACCTTTGTTCTAAAAATCTTTCTTTCAGACCAAAGGTAGTCATATGGCACCTAGTTTTGAATTCACTTGAAGCAAAAAAAAGGCTTAAATACTAATATCCTATTGATGTTAATTAAGATCATTTGGCCCTAGGGGCGAAGCTGTATTGTGATTAGTGGGTGCAAATGCACCCCAAAAATTGAAAATAAGTTATAATTACTAAAATTCCACCATATATATACCCTCCATAACACAAGTCTATGTACCCACACAAGGCAAGCGCACCCACTTCAATCTCCTCTAGCTTCACCACTGTTGGGCTCCTCTTAGATCTCACTTTAAGCTCCTTTCCAATCTTGAGTCCCGTGGTGTGTGTGGGCTTAAATGACGGCTTATGGCATCATAGATATTAATTAAGAGACCCAAAATCCTTATTTTTTTTAATAAAATACAAAAGGAAATTGAATAAAAGTTATAATAAGTACAAGACCTTCAACTTAATGTGTATAAAAATTGATGCAGCTAACAATATTTAAATTTTAAAGTAAAAAAACTTAGATTGATAACATCATAAGATATGTGGTATAACAAATTAAGCCACCACAACTTAAACTTGGGTTCAAACAAAATGGGTTCGAACAAAATGGATAATGAAGACACATGAAGTGCCATGTAGAACCACAAAAACTATAGATATGGATGAAAAACATAGAAAGTAATTGATAAGTTTATCAATCAGTAGAAATTATAGAGTATATATAAGTATATAAGTGTGTTAAATTAAAAATGGTAAACAAAAAAATAAAGAAAAAGCAAATAGATAAGAAATTTTGATTAGTTATAGTCATACTAAGGAAAAAAATTATACTGATATATGTCTCTCTTGAGATCTAGTACATGTGTAGGCGCAAAGATTGATGGACTAGTTAATCTAACTATAGTAGAACAACGAAATGCAAGCATCAGAACCAATCATTAGCTTGAGCATGTCAAAGTCTGGTAGTTATGGGCATGTGCTGATGCACATAAAGTCCTGAATACAGGCATCCATGACACGTTCCATCCGCATGCAGCATATATAAAGAGAGTTAATTTAATTTAACAATTCAATTAAAAAAATTACAAAACATCTAACGCCCCAAGGTATTATTCGAAGAAAGAACCTTAGCCTTCAACTATAACCGAGAAACGACCCCCTGAAATCTGTGCAGATAACCGTAGCCAGTGATACATGGATGACTTTTAGTTAACCAACCTTAAAATTCATTCCCAAAGCCAAATCCAGACCCTAGAGGTATTCATGATGAGTTACAGTTACTAGGCTATGAAACCTTCCGCCAACAAAAGCACGATCTTTCCGTTTGCACATTGTTGAAGAACCTAAGAATCCTGGCTCTCTGCCAACTGAGCCCAGATTTTACACGTCTCTAATAGTATGTCATTTTGGCCTTTTTATAAACATAATTTTTACTATGCATTTAAACTGCTACGGAGCTTCCTGATCAGGTATCCTTTGAATAAATTTCATTAGCCTTCGCTCTGCGGCTATCACCGATGAAGGTGGCAATGCGTGGTAGGTAGTGCTGGAAAGGTACGGCTGCGATTGTCGCGTAGGTCGGAGGTTGTCCGCCTTAGTCACTCAATTCTACGGCCGTATAGTACAACGTTAATGATTTTGCTTGCTTACTGTTCCAGTCTCACTGTTGACTCGCTAGCAAAGAATGGAAACACTGTTGTAACATTTAAACTTCCTGTCTACATAATGAAACATGGGCTCAGACCCAATCATGAAAAAAAAAGGAAAAGTCAAAATGATTTATAGTTTGGGAAGGAAGGAATACTTATAGTTTCAGAAAGTACACACGCTGTTAAATTTGAAGCCACATTGTTCCTCCAATCATATAAAGACACATGCTTGATCTTTCATTCCACCATGAGACTGAGATACACGGCGGCCCCAATCTAAGCCGGAATCCTCCATAGATGACCCATTCATCCATCCACTAACGGTGCCAACTGACTGGTTCCACCCATTAAATTAAGCGCCGCTCCTAGTTGCAGTATGGAAAGAATATGTTAGTTGCAAAAACAAATCAGCCCCCGCGCTCTCTGAACTCTCTGATCAACCGTTCTGACATACTGTACTACGCGCAATCAAAGTCAAAAACTAGCAGTTACCTGCACTACTGCATGTGGAGGAGCATCATCATCATGTGCTTCCAGTTCGCACCGCGCAAATGCATTACGTGTTCCATGACATGAGAATCAAATGAGATGTACGATCGACAGCACCGACATTGTCGCCGCTCATCTTCCCGCTTAGTTTCGACAAGTTTCTTCAGCCCCAGCTCCCTTCAATCTCCAGGCTACTTCCTCCTCCTATTTAAGCACTGAACCTAGCTAGGAGATCATCCACCACAGTTGCAAACTTGCAACTCACAACTTCCAGATCACACGACACGACAAGACAATCCGCTCCTTTTTGCTTTTGATTATTAGTACGTGCTACCTACGTGCTCGTACTTGTAGCAAAGTTCCCAGTCATGGCGCCGAGGATGTTGGTTCTGTGGTGTGTTCTAGCGGCGTCCACCGTCATCGCCGGTGTGGCGGGCTGGTCGCCCGGCACGGCGACCTTCTATGGCGGGTCCGACGGGTCCGGGACCATGGGCGGCGCGTGCGGGTACGGCAACCTGTACAGCGCCGGGTACGGCGTCAACAACGCGGCGCTGAGCCAGACGCTGTTCAACGACGGCGCGTCGTGCGGGCAGTGCTACGCCATCACATGCGATGGATCTGGATCACGCACGGGCAGCCAGTACTGCAAGCCCGGCAACAGCGTCACCGTCACGGCCACCAACCTGTGCCCACCCAACTACGGGCTCCCCAACGGCGGGTGGTGCGGCCCAGGACGCCCACACTTCGACATGTCGCAGCCGGCATGGGAGACCATCGGCATCGTCCAGGGCGGCATCATCCCGGTCCTGTACCAGCAGGTCAAGTGCTCCCGCAGCGGCGGTGTGCGCTTCAACATCGCCGGCTCCAACTACTTCCTGCTCGTCAGCATCCAAAACCTGGGCGGCAGCGGCTCGGTCGCAGCAGCTTCGGTCAAGGGCACCAACACCGGGTGGATCCAGATGTCTAGAAACTGGGGCGCTAATTGGCAAGCTCTCTCGGGGCTCACTGGCCAGGCGCTCAGCTTCGCCGTCACTAGCACCGGCGGGCAGTACATACAGTTCCTGAACGTGGCGCCGACGTGGTGGCAGTTCGGCCAGACCTACTCCAGCAACCAGCAGTTTTACTACTGATGATCCATCCATCGCTCGGGACGAAGCTTTCTGATCTGTTTGTTGATCTTCCTAGTTTTGTTCGTATGGCGAGTGCCAACGTGCTGTCTCGTGGTTTTGGCGGAGTTTCAGCGCCCGACGAACCGTAGCCGTGGCATGCTTGCTGTTCATAGCTCTCATTGTCTGCATCCTACCTTTTTTACCATATATTAGCATCACATATATACTTACATATGTGCAAATTGTTAACACCAGTTCAATCAATATGAAAATTACATTACCCATCTGTTCCTCCCATGTTCTAGAGCTCAACTTGTTTATTAGGTGAACGCAAATAATAAGTAGAAAGTAACAGCGTCAATGGACAATGGGGAGGCACTGCCTCTCCTACTACCTGAAAATTTGCTGTTTGACAATGTAAGAGTATTAGAGCTTGGGAGAATACGTGTTGTCTTTACTCAATGATCATGGGTGCATACATGGTCGGCAGGTTCACAGGCCGAGAGTGCCGTGACACGTTTACAATCTAACACTCCGCTGCAGTAGAAAGTAGGTGCACAACAAACATTTAGACTGATGGAGCAAAACTCTGTGAAGATGGACATCGGCATACCTTGGATGATGATATCAGCACACTGGGATGTTGTAGGAACATGCGTGATGCAACCTCCAAGGGCGATACGTACTTGACCGAAGTGTGAATCAATCTCCACATGCTTGCCTCACAGCTCACTTGTGCTGAACCAGGTCGGTGGATAGGTAAATGGCGCTGATGCAGTCACAATACCTGATGATGACGCGGCTGGCGTTGAAGCTCCTGAACAAGCTGGGCTTCAGCACACCATTTGCAAATAGCCTGATACGCTGCTTCAGGTATCATCCACCCGTACAGGTCTGCAGCTCTTCCGAGCACATATGAACGCATCACTACGGGACACAGGAGCTTTGCCGAGGGTCTTTATCTTTGCCGAGAGTCAAATATCGGGCGTTCGGCAAAGAATCCTTTGCCGAGAGTCTACGCTCGGCAAAAATGGGCTCTCGGCAAATCCAAGCTTTGCAAAGATTGGCTCTCGGCAAAGCCAAACTTTGCCGAGAGCTCGACTCTCGGTAAACAAAAACCCTCGGCAAATCCTCAAACCCGCAAACGGCCCCCTTACGCCGTCATCTTTGCCGAGAACCTACTGTTAGGCTCTCGGCAAAATATTTTCTTTGCCGAGAGCCTCAGCCCAGGCTCTCGGCAAATTATATATTTTTTTTTGGATTTTTGCTCCCTAATTTTTCCTGCAGCCTTGATACAGTACTAGAAGCCAATATTTGAAATATGGTGTATTTTCCATGCATCTTGCTATATTTCGCGCATTTTCTTTATTTTCTTTATTTTTCCCGCAAGACGCACATTTGAACTGCGGGTGCATGAAATAATGAATCTCAGCGATTCAAAAAATGATATTCATGCTTCCGAGGGTATTTCGACGCCGTATCTAGGGACAGACGTGGAAACTCGACCATCTCGTGCACGCGACATGGCGACCAAGTTGCGTGAGATTTGATTTAAAAATATATAAAATGTGAACGGAGTCGGAAAATCATAAAAATGGACGGGAGGCCTTGACATCGCATGTAGAAGCTATAAAATTTTTTTAAAAATATTTGAAGCAAGTTGCGCCGCAAGATGGTTGAAACCCTGAGATCTCCACATGTGATAACAAGATATCACATGTGGACATCTTAGGGTTTCAACCATCTTGCGGCGCAACTTGCTTCAAACATTTTCAAAAAAGTTTTATAGCTTCTACATGCGATGTCAAGGCCTCCCATCCATTTTCATGATTTTCTGACTCCGTTCACATTTTATATATTTTTAAATCAAATCTCACGCAACTTGGTCGCCATGTCGCGTGCACGAGATGGTCGAGTTTCCGCGTCTGTCCCTAGATACGGCGTCGAAATACCCTCGGAAGCATGAATATCATTTTTTGAATCGCTGAGATTCATTATTTCATGCACCTGCAGTTCAAATGTGCGTCTTGCGGGGGAAATAAAGAAAATAAAGAAAATGCGCGAAATATAGCAAGATGCATGAAAAATACACCATATTTCAAATATTGGCTTCTAATACTGTATCAAGGCTGCAGAAAAAAATTGGGAGCAAAAATCCAAAAAAATATATATATATTTTGCCGAGAGCCTCCTAAAGCTCTCGGCAAAGAGCATATCACATGTGGACATCTTAGGGTTTCAACCATCTTGCGGCGCAACTTGCTTCAAACATTTTCAAAAAAGTTTTATAGCTTCTACATGCGATGTCAAGGCCTCCCATCCATTTTCATGATTTTCTGACTCCGTTCACATTTTATATATTTTTAAATCAAATCTCACGCAACTTGGTCGCCATGTCGCGTGCACGAGATGGTCGAGTTTCCGCGTCTGTCCCTAGATACGGCGTCGAAATACCCTCGGAAGCATGAATATCATTTTTTGAATCGCTGAGATTCATTATTTCATGCACCTGCAGTTCAAATGTGCGTCTTGCGGGGGAAATAAAGAAAATAAAGAAAATGCGCGAAATATAGCAAGATGCATGAAAAATACACCATATTTCAAATATTGGCTTCTAATACTGTATCAAGGCTGCAGGAAAAAATTGGGAGCAAAAATCCAAAAAAAAAATATATATTTTTTGCCGAGAGCCTCCTAAAGCTCTCGGCAAAGAGCCTCTTTGCCGAGAGCCTGGGCTTGGGGGCTCTCGGCAAAGAAAATAAAATAAAATAAAACTCTTTGCCGAGAGCCGCCTGACCTAGCTCTCGGCAAAGAACGCCGGACCTAGTTAAGAAATTTTTAAAAATTATATATATTTTGCCGAGAGCTAGGTCAGGTGGCTCTCGGCAAAGAGCCTCTTTGCCGAGAGCCTGGGCTGGGGCTCTCGGCAAAGAAAATAAAAAAAGGAAAAACTCTTTGCCGAGAGCCGCCTGATCTAGCTCTCGGCAAAGGGGTTCGTACATTCAAAAAAAACCCGCCCCTCACCCCTCACACACGCGCCTTCACCCGACAGGACGCCCCCTCACCCGACCCGCCGCCGCCCGGCCGCGCCCCCGCCCCTTCCCCCGCGCCGGCGCCACCGCCCGGCCGCGTCCTCGCCCCGGCCCGACCGCGCCCCCGCACATCCGCTCCCCCGCCCCCGCCCGAGCGCGCCCCGGCCCCTAGCCGTCCCCCGCCCGGCCACGCCGCGGCTGTGCAGCCGGCCCCGCGCCGCCGCTTCACCGCCCGTCCGACCGGTTGGAGAGGAGGCCGAGAGGGGGAGTAGGTGGAGGAGAAGGAGAATAGGAGGTGGAAGAAGAGGAGGTGGAGGAGCTCGCCCTGGCCGTCCAAGATCCGGTGGAGGAGGGAGGAGGAGCTCGCCGCGGACCAGTCCTGCGCCCACCTCGCGTTGTCCCCACAGCCGTCACCGTCCGCTCACCTGGCAAAGGTATACCCTTCCCTTCCAGTCTAAAAAAATCCCCAATCCGATCCATCCCGTGAGTGGTGACCTAGTAGACAGCAAGGTTCAAAATTGTTTGTTTGCTTCTTTGTGTTCTTTTTGTTGAGAAATGCCTATACCTAATGGAAATTGAAGTCTACCTTGACTTGGCATTACAAGGTAAAATGAGAAAAAAATAAAGAGGAGAGATGTAATAGGTTTAAGCTGTGGAATTTATTGACAGTAGCTATATAGAGATCATGATAATGCTATATGGGTCAATACAATAAAAATGAAACAAAACTATTTAAATAAATTATTATATTCCTCAATGCAACTGATGGATGCAAAAGTTACAGTTTTAAATAGTAGGCATAAATTAGTTACCAACCTTAAACCAATACTGATACAGATATAAATATGGTGCCATGCACCAGTGCACCACACATCTCTGAAACAAGCGTCACGTACACACACTTGAGATGACGCCTCTCCTTTTCTTGAACACCTTGTATTATTAGTGGTGTTAGCACAAATAGATAAAATGATGAGGGAACTGGAAAAGGAAAAACAATAAGATATGGGAATTGGAGACATCGGGAAAGAGGCATAACGTCTGTTCCTATATCCAATGGCAGATTGTGGATGCAAATGGTGGGGAGTCGGTTCTTATCGTTAGATGCAATTGGGAATCATGCAGTTCGGCCGCTAGCGCCCGCATGGCGCTAGTGCTTTGCCAACATGCTGGCCAGCTGGTCTCTCAATATCATTGCTGATCTGCGCTTAGGTACAGAGATATGAGAAATCTAGAAATGATTATCCAGTCCGTGCCATATGGCTGTGAACACTGCACGCATGTGGCGGCGCTCGGCAAGCGGCAGCACACTGTCATGACCGGCGGCTATCTGTGACGCCCAAGTCCCAACCGAAGCGTAGAGCTGTGCCGAGCGCATCAGTACCATGTGAGGCAACATGAATTAAGCTATCTTCCTGCCTATATGATTCTTCCCAAGTTCTTTCTGTCCTGCAGTTTTTCCCTCTGAAACTATCGTGCTGCTAACATGTTAACAGTTTCATCTGATCCTATATTAGAATTTTCTGTTACAGAGTAGAATACTATTAGCCTACCCAACAATGCAAGCCATGATGACAATCACTTATCTGCCTTGGAAAATTCTATGTTACTGCTATTTATTTGAAGGTTCAAGATAGGAGTTCAACTGTATTTGACCTTTTCCTTTAAATTAGAATAAGCCTGAACTTTAAGCCTGAACTTATCTAAACAGAATAAGCCTGAACTTTAATCAGGTAAACATTAACCACCTGACAATTAGTTGTAACATCTAGTAAACTGACAGCAACTAGTCCTAGTTTATCAAAGAAAAAAGCCCTTGGACACCAATCAAATGTTCTTTTTTTTCGTTTTCTTTTTTTTCGTGACAGGCAGCAATCAAATGTTCATGCACACAAACCTCATCACACAGGTAAGGTAACGCGGGGGGTTGCCTTCACCTAGCCCGTGTTTCATTGAGAAGGGAAACTTAGGTTCCATCTAGTTGCCATTATATTTTTCAATTGCCACAATGGCAGGTTGCACATGCAGCCTCAAATCCAGGCTCAGGCCTCAGGGACTCCTTTTTTAACAAAAATAAAAAAAACATTATACCCATGATCAGCCATCATCAGATACTTGGATCATGATGCGGTCATGAAAAGGACCTCCCCCAATTAAGACAAAATCAATCATGACACTTTCATACACCAAAATCCAGGCCGTAGCTTTCACCTCAAAAATTGTATTGCCATCTAGACAGATTCAAAAATTGTAGTGCCCATGTCTTCTCAGCTTACGAGACCAGCCTCCCAATCTGTCCACCCCAATGAGCATCACTGCCTTGAGTATGATGCTACTGACAATGTTCCTCCTGGCTTTGGCCAAGGCGTCACCAAGGATGACAATGACCTTCCTGTATATGATTGTGCTAGCATCTCAAGCAGATCCCTGTCCCCAAATGCAGCTATGCCATATTCCTACCGGAGGTAGCAGCATGGGCAGGCTCTTTCTCCTTCTCCCCCAATGGACTTAGTCAGGCAACTGGTTCGCAAGTATGGAGGAATGTATGATTCAGCCAAGCCTTGGGACCGCAACCATGAAGACTTACCAGAATGGGATCCAAGCTTGGGTGGTCACCGGTATAATGCAATGCAGCAGCAGCCTGTGCTGCCAAGCCCCTTGTCCCAGGCTTACACTCTGGCTCAGGAACATGCCATGACCGTGCAGCAGCCCTGGAATCACCCTGCTGAAGCTCTATCTGTGCAGCCTGGCTGGCTATCGGTTGATTTAGTGGTTGCTTCTGTGTGTCCGTCTCAACTCTCAAGGAGACATCTTGGTCTTGGTTTCGTGGAGCTAGATAGTGTATCTTCTAGTATTATTTTGTTTTTTTTCTGGTGCGGCTCACATTACATATTAAGGCTACACAGAGGGGCCAATTTATTCAATAGAATTTAATTTAAATGGGAATGGTAAGTTACTAATTTTGTCTAGGCTTCATTCTGGGGCAGGGTGGACTCATGGGTAGCCACAGTTTAATACATAACTTCGACATATGGTACTAAAATTGAATGAATAATCCTTACAACCCACCAAATCCTTACAACGCCACCATCTCACTTGTTTTGCTACATTATATGTAGTTGCAGGATCGTCCACTGCGGGTCTGCCTGCACCGCTTCACCTCGCCACTGCACCGACTCGTCACTGCGCCGCTAGCCTGACTCCGCCACCACCCTAGGTATAAATAACCTCTCCTCCCGGATAAGGGTTGTAGGTCATGAACCCAGTTAGGCGTCTCCCGTCCGAAAGAGATACGGTTGGAGGTATGCAGATCTCTGCATGTCGATAACTGTATCTGTTTCGGATTGTCCATGTTACTTGGACAGCCCGCGGATGCGTAGATGAGGCTAGCTCCCATGGTCTGCCCTGATTCGAGACGGAGTTTCGGCATCACCTCCCTGTAGTTCTCCGGATACACACTCTCCCTACAGGGACGTGTATCGGGAGAACAGCGGGGAGGTGCTGCCGAAATTCTGTCTTGGGTTGGGGTAGACAATGGGAACTAGCCTCGTCTACGCATTCGCGGGTGGGATTAGGACCTATCCTCACCTATTAGATGACAATAGGATGTAAGTACTTGGATGTAGATGTAAGTACTCGGATGGATGACAGTAGGATGGATGACCGTCAGTGGATGTACTCGGGCCGCAGAAGCAAGAGTGATTTCAGTGATGAATGGTTGCACAAGACAGATGCTTTCTTGAACCATGCATTTGGCGCGGCTCGGCGAGGAGAGATGAAAGTATTGTGCCCGTGCAGCAGATGTGGGAACCGAAGAAGGCAAGACAAGGAGAACATGGGTAAACATCTTCTGAACCATGGATTCACGTCGGACTACACCCGGTGGATCTACCATGGTGAAGTACATCATTTGAGAGAGGAGGCGGTGCGACCACGTATGCAGGACTTTGATGATGATGCTGGGGTAGCAGACCTGTTAGATGACTTCCAACAAGCACAGTACGCTGCAGGACGTACGGAGGAGGAGATGGAGAAGACCGCAAAGGCGTTCTACGACATGATGTCTTCGGCACAGAAACCCCTTCATGATCGGACAACGGTTTCTCAACTGGATGCCATTGGCCGTGTGATGGGGTTCAAGTCTCAGTTCAACCTGAGTCGAGAAGCGTTCGATGGTATGTTGGCCCTATTTGGTAGCATGCTTCCGGACGGCCACATATTGCCAAAGAGCCTGTACGAGTCGCAGAAACTGCTTCGTGCACTGAAGATGCCGTATGAGCAGATACATGCATGTCCAAATGGGTGCGTCCTCTTCAGAAAAGATCTCAAGGATGCAGGTTACTGTCCGAAGTGTAAAGCGTCGAGATACATGGAGGTGGACGATGGTGAAGGCCTAAAGAGACAACTTTCTATCCCCATGAAAGTCCTGCGTTATCTGCCGTTCACACCGATGATCCAACGTCTCTACATGACCGAGGAATTCGCGAAACAGATGAGATGGCACAAACAGGGTACACAATACAGTCCTGAGAAGATGGTACATCCCGCCGATGGTGAAGCATGGGCCCACTTTGATCGCATTCATCATGACAAAGCTAGAGAGGCTCGTAATGTTCGTGTTGCGTTTGCTACAGACGGTTTCAACCCCTATGGACTCATGCCTGCCCCCTACACCTGTTGGCCCGTCTTCGTTATCCCCCTCAATCTTCCCCCCGGTGTCCTATTTCAACGTCATACTGTCTTCTTGTCGTTGATAATTCCTGGACACCCGGGGAATAACATGGGTGTGTACATGGAGCCTCTGATTGATGAATTGGAAACTGCTTGGAACGAAGGGGTATTGACATACGACCGAGCTTCAAGGTCAAACTTCACAATGCATATCTGGTACCAGTACTCACTGCATGACTACCTGGCATATGGGATATTCTGTGCCTGGTGTGTCCACGACAAGTTCTCATGCCCGGTTTGCAAGACAGCTATGAGATTTATCTAGTTGAAGAAGGGTGGCAAGTATTCGGCGTTCGACCAACATCGACAATTCCTGCCTCTTGACCATCCTTTCAGACAAGACACCAAGAACTTCACCAAAGGGGTCGTGGTGACAGATCCTCCACCCCGGATGCTGACCGGTGCCGAGGTTCATGCTCAGATAGATGCTCTCAAGTTCAATGTAAGAGACGATCGTTTTGCGGGGTATGGTCAGGAACATATGTGGACGCATAAGTCAGGCTTGGAAAGGCTCCCCTATTACGATGACCTTCTTCTGCCACATAATATTGATGTAATGCACACTGAAAAGAACATCGCTGAGGCACTTTGGGGAACACTCATGGACACTGAAAAGTCCAAGGACAACCCTAAGGCTAGACTAGACCTGGCACTCTTGTGCGATAGACCAAAGCAAGAGATGCGGTCTCCTCAACCCGGCAGGAGATGGACACGGCCCAAGGCCGATTTCGTCTTGAGCAGGCCACAAAGGAAAGAAATACTTTAGTGGATCCAGACATTGACGTTCCCTGATGGATATGCAGCGAATCTGAGGAGAGGAGTCAACTTATCTAGTCTGCGAGTCCTAGGAATGAAGAGTCATGACTTCCACGTATGGATCGAGCGCCTTCTTCCGGTGATGGTTCGAGGCTATGTTCCTGAGCCAATGTGGGTTGTCCTGGCAGAGTTGAGCTATTTGTTCCACCAACTTTGTGCCAAGGAGATATCTCGGTCTGTCATTGCTGACTTGGAGAAAGCTACACCTGTGTTGATCTGTAAGCTGGAGAAGATCTTTCCACCAGGCTTCTTCACTCCGATGTTGCATTTGATCGTACACCTCCCTAATGAGGTTCGAATGGGAGGGCCTGTGCATTGCCGTTGGTGCTATCCAGTTGAGAGAAATCTGAAGACTCTTCGCAAGAAATGTAGAAACAAAGCCAAAATTGAGGCTTCCATTGCAGAGGCATTCATTCTAGAGGAGGTGTCAAACTTCACTGAACAATACTACTCCGAGAACCTTCCTAGCGTGCATAATGCACCCCCTCGTTACAATGCTAGAGAAAATAAATCGAGTCTTAGCCTTTTCCGAGGCCAGCAAGGCGCGACAAGTGGATCCACAGTTAAGCAGTTGAACTATGAAGAGTGGCGAAAGATCATGCTATACGTGCTTACCAACCTTGATGAGGTGCAGCCGTACATGGGGTAAGTTCTCAACTATGTTCATTCAATTCGCCGACACTATTCTGCATCAAACACCCTTGTTTTTCTTCGGTACAGGGAATTTCTTCATCAGTTCTGGAATGGGCTAAGGCCTCCTTCTGACCCGGTAGCTGAAACCCTAATTGCAAACGGGGCGGGGCAAGGGAGGCCCGATTTCATTTCTTGGTTCCGACAGAAGGTCCTGTCCAACCGAGGTCATACTTAGTCCGACATTCTAACTTGCTCCTACGTTCGGACTTAATAATGTTATACCTTGCTTCACCTTGCAGGCTCAGACCGATGCGTCTATGAGTCAAGAGCTGAGACAGGTTGCAAACGGCTTTGACCGTAGGGTCAAGTCATTTAACGGTTACGACGTGAATGGATATCGCTTCCACACAACGATATACGAGCAGAGTCGGCCCAATCGGAAAACCACAAACAGCGGAGTTTGTACTCCAGGCAATGACAACCGTGACTACTACGGAAGAATTGAAGAAATATATGAACTTTCATTTCACGGTGACAAGCCTCTAAATCCTGTAATGTTCAAATGCCATTGGTTCGACCCTGCAGTAACGAGGCTCACACCAAATCTTGGGCTAGTTGAAATTCGATAGGATTCTGTCTATCCAGGAGCCGATGTGTATATTGTGGCTCAACAGGCCACGCAGGTTTATTACACACCATATGCGTGCAAAAGCAAAGAGCATATCTTGGGTTGGTATATTGTGCACAAGATATCGCCACATGCTAAACTACCTCTCCCCAACGATGAGGATTATAACTTCAACACAAACACGTATGATGGGGAGTTCTTTCAAGAAGCTGGGCTACAAGGGACGTTCACGATAGACTTAACCGAAGCGATGGAAATGGAAGTAGAGAATGATGACGAGGACGCTGGGGATGAGGTGGTAAATGAGAAGGACATACAAATGCTAGAACGATTCCTTTTAGGCGAAGCAAATGAAGACAACCTCCCGTCTTCGGATACTGAGGAGTACTTAGACATGGTTGACAGCGATGATGACACTTATGCTCCGGATCCCGATGATGCAGATTATTTCTAATTCACGTAATATTATGTTATATTCTACTCCTATTATGTTTTTTCTTAGGATCTAGGGTTTTATTTATTTTGCATATATTTCATTATGTTATTTCTAATACAATATTGTTTGTTCTGTTTAAATGCAGGAGGTCGAGCCAAGATGCCAGGCGGACGTCAGAGGTCGATGAGCTCCCTATACCGGGCCTCGCAGGACGATGGGCCATCTCGGCAAAGGAGGGGTCGCCGCCGGAGGGAGCCGACTCCACCGGAGGACGAGGTGCCGGCCACGCCCGAGGCCGAGGCTCAGGCGAACGAGGGGCAGGAGGACCCCGAGCAGGAGGATGAGCCGTCGGCCGAGGCAGACGAGGGTTCGGCTGCCTCAGGGGCATCCACACCCTACTTGCGAGGTCCCGCCAGCCTCCCGGCCCGACCGATACCACTTCACCAACGCCCAGTGATCCGCCCCGTTGGACAAAGGTACATGTTTTAACTACTCGTTCATATGATATGTTTAAAATTGATATAGAAACTAATAATCTTTCTGTATCACTTGTGCAGGCATTGGGAGTTTGTGGAGGGTCGCGGCCGCAAACCCAATGGCATCCTGGGTCTCCTGTGCCGCGAGCACTACCCCGGCATAGTACAGTATGCCGGGAAGACAGAGCCGGCCTACACATTTGACCACTACACCGTCGCCCCAGACCCGGACTACCCAAATAAGGCGGCGAGGGTCAGAGCAGAGCTGTGGGTAAGTCTTCGTCACACAACATCGCATTCATCGTACTTTTCTTGAATTACTTAGAGTTTGTATTGCATCTGTATGCAGGACTTCTATAGGTGTGAGTAGGGGAAGGAGGCACAGGCGGAGGTGGTGAGTACAAGGTCCTGCAGGAAGCTCGTCACCGACATCATCTACGAGGCGAGACTTCAGGCCATCGTCAACTACAACGCCACGGTCGAAGGACGGAGGGTCTCGAAGCTCGAGGCGAGAGGCATGACGCTGAGCCGGGCGCAGTACATTCAGGTAAGTGATTCCTTTTGAGATTAAGCTATGCTCATTTCATCTGACGCTTATATGTGAAATACTTGATGATGTGCAGATGGTCCCCCAATGGTGTAGTCGTTTCCCGAGTGCTGGGAGAGGATCGTGGACCGGTGGCTCTCTGAAGAGTGGACCACCCAGCACGCCGAGGCCCGGGAGGCGCGTCTGCAGATGCCAGGTGTACCACACCACCAGGGCAACCGCAACCTAGCCGAGTACGCAGAAGCTTGGGTACGTGAAACACTTTATGTATTGTAACGCTCAAATGTTGCCTAATTACTAATCATCTTGTCTTCCTCGCAGACGGCGTCACACGGTGGCCAGCCTTGCAGCACGTTCATGGCATACGCCATGTCCCATAAGGGCAAGGCCACCGCACCGGAGACCTCCTACAACCCCGACGACCCCCCCCGAGGCATACTCCAACTCCAGCGTCCACACCCGCCTCACTGACTACACAGAGGCGGCAAGGGCGGTCCATGAGGCCGACTTTGATCCGGCCAGCGAGGACCTGGACGGAAGCCTCGTGATGAGGGTCGGAGGAGGGAAGAAGCACGGGCGGTATTGGCTTGGCGACGACGTCATCGACTCGTCCTCCACTCCCATTCTGTCCCAGCTCCGAGCACAGACCACGAGCGGGAGCGTCCCCATACGCCCACGCCCCATCGCCTTCGCAGTCGCGGGTCGCCGAGCTCGAGGTTATTTTTGTTTTACTCGTCGTACATTGATGTTTAAATGTTTGTATTGTTCTAACATTCCCTTTGTATTATCGCAGGCCCGCCTGGAAAGAGAAAGGGAGGAGCGCAAGCTTGCCGAGGCCCAGATGCGGTCCTAGATGGAGGCCCGGTTGGAGGCCCAAGCTAAGCAGATGCAAAATCTCATCACGTTCATGGCCTCCCAGGGCATGCAGGTGCCCGCGGCGCTCATAGCTCCTCCACCGCCGTCTCAGAACGCGGATGCTACTCCTGTGAGTATCGATTCCTCAGTGTTTTGTTTCTACATTTGCTTGTCTGACATAAACATCTAATTTTTGTAGCCTCCGTCGGCGGGTTCGAACAACCCGCAAACGCCTGGATGGAACACGCCCGGGGGTCAAAGTGGGACTGCTTCTCCGGGGTGGCCAGGGCAAGGTTGGCCATGAGTGTGTTTAAAGTGTCGTCTCTGGTAGATTGTGAACTTTAGAATAAAAACTTATTATATTTCGATGATAACTTGTAATGGTTAACTTTCGTTTAGTTGAAATATTATGATGAATGTGCTATATGCGTGGTGTATGTGAACGTGACATATATGTGATGAATGTGATATGTACATGTGATATATGTGTTTATCCGTGATGAATGTAATTCATATGTAATGAATGTGATTTGTATGTGTAATGAAGTGGAAAATCAAAAGAAAAAAATAAAAATTTCTCACTTTGCCGAGGGTTGCTCTCGGCAAAGGCTACCTTTGCCGAGCGCAATGGTCATTACCCTCGGTAAAGCTGGGAAACAAAGCTGCAAAAATACTCATTTCCCAGCTTTGCCGAGCGCAATGACCGTTGCACTCGGCAAAGGACAGGCTTTGCCGAGAGCCTAGCCAGACTGGCCCTCGGCAAAGAGTTTTTTAAAAAAAATGAAAACTCTTTACCGAGAGCCAGTCTGACCAGGCTCTCGGCAAACATTTTTTTTAAAAAAAAAAAGAAAAATGTTTGCCGAGAGCTTGGCCAGACTGGCTCTCGATAAAGAGTTTTTTCCAAAAAAACAAGAAAACTCTTTGCCGAGAGCCAGCCAAATGGGCTCTCGGTAAAGAAAGCGGGTCCGTTAACGGCGCCTTTTCTTTGCCGCCTTTGCCGAGAGCCCGATAAACGGCTCTCGGCAAAGAAGGCTTTGCCGATCGGGTTTTTGCCGAGACAGCTTTGCCGAGAGCTGCTCTCGGCAAAGCCTTTGCCGAGGGTCTCAGAGGCTTTACCGAGAGCCTGGAGCCCTCGGCAAAGCCGCCAGCTCCAGTAGTACATGAGCCTGGAACAGGAATGGAGGAAAAACAGCAGCAGAAGAAGAACGAGTGGAGCGAATGTGCAAAAAGCTCTTGTGGTCGCTAACCATATAAACGAGGAAGGTACATCTCTTGTATAAACGTCGTGAGAGAGGAGGGGGAATGAACGTGAACCTACACATGCGGAGTAGTGATGGCGGAATAATAGTGTCCGTAACTGATATGGTTATTTTGTCGTTTATATTCATCAATTAGCCCTCAATCCTAGACGATGTAAAAACATACTCTGCTCTACAATACACCGTGTCCAACCCACGTTGTATTACAAACACTCATATTGTGTTTGGTTGGTGGGATAAGGTGGGATGTCCCTCTTTTAGGGGCTCCACGGCGGTGGAGTCGCAAGCCGCATGCGACCGAGGCTTCGGGCAGGTGGCCGCATTTGCAGGCGAGGCAGCAGCCGCGTTTGCAGGCGAGGCAGCAGCGCTCCCGCATGATCCGCTCCTGGCTCCAGTGTGCTGGTGGGATGGTGAGCTTCGTGCGGGCAAGCGCCGCTCCCAGCACAGGCGCACGCCGTGTGGGCAAGTGTCTCCCTTGGCGCCGGCGCGATGTGAGCAGGAGGTGCGGGTTGGCGCGCTGCAATGCGAGCAGGAGGGGCGGCGGTTGGTGAAAGGGATAAGGAGAGGAGGAAGTAAAATAAAAAATAAAAAACTAACAAATGGGTTCAATGTGTCAATGGTAAAAGAAGAAAAACACGACAAGAGATTGGCTCATGGGGCCCATCTGTCAGGTAGATGATCCCACAAAATAGATCAATCACGTCCTTTGTCAACCAAATAAAAATGAAGCCGTCCCGTCCCAGTTCTATCCTAGAAATCAGAGACGGAACCGTCCCACTCCACCCTGCCTCCCAACCAAATGTTACCTACGTAACTCGGCGTTCACATGTGAACTTGATATGCACTTGGCAGCACTTGCACTTGACTCAGCCTGCACATGCCTATCATGCTTGTCAAATTTTCTTGAGCAATTAAGGTCATGTTTGGATCTATTAGCTAACAGTAGTTAGCTAACTAACAGCACTTAGCTAATATCAGCTAGCTAACTTTTGGCTAGCTACCTATTATTTGGAAGGGTGTTCAGATACATAGCTAATTAATAAGGTTGGGTTGTTGGTCCACCTATTAGCTGCTATTATCAGATTTGGTCTAACTAGTGAGATAGTTGTTATCTTGGGATCTAGCTAACAATTAACTAGTCTATTATTTATACCTGCTTGAGTCCAAAAGAGACAATTATTAATAGATAGCTACTATCTACATAACCAAACAGGGCCTAAAGCATATAGAGCTGTTACCATTAAACATGAGCCTTAGACTTAGGGCCTGTTTGGTTTGGGATGTTAAAGTTTAACAAACACTGTAGCACTTTCATCTTATTTGACAAAAAGTTTCCAAACTTGGACTAATTAGGCTTAATAGATTCGTCTCGTAAATTACTCCTAATCTGTGCCGACATGCATGCAATTACTCTACATTTAGTACTCCATGCATTTACCACAACATTGATGTGATGGGAGTGAAACTTTAACATGTGCAAACCAAACAGGCCCTTAAACCCAACTAAATCCAACATATGGAGCTATGGCAGCGTGGGCGACCTCTCACCAACCGTCCATAAAAATCGATTTCTAAACGTGGTTGCGAACCTGACTTCATGCCAAACATGCTCGATTTCTAAAGACCCTTGATAGCAATAGCTGCCAAAGACTGTACCACAGGTAAAAACAAACAGTAAAGGTTGCATAGTTTTAAATAGTGGGCTATTGAAAATAGCGGCAACTTTTTTCAACGGCTATAAGGCTATAGCGGCGCTATGACATATAGCGTTTTTATAAAGAAAACATGAAAAACACCAATAATTAATGAAAAAAACATGGTAAATATGAAATTTGATGAACATAAATATGCTTCTAAGATTCCACAAGTTTAGGTAACATTACTAATATGACATTACAACATGGTTTATAAATGTCCAGTGTTTAATTATCCAAAATACCAAATTAGTAGCAAATGATAAGTAGGAAATAACAAATTAAATTGTCAAAATCAATTTGTTATGGCAAAATATGAAATAGCGCCACTATTTGAATGCTAAAGCTATGCAATTAGCGGGGCTATAGCACACAATAGCGGATAAAGTTGGCATAGCGGCACAAATAGAAATATCTTAGCGTTGAGTCTCTCCGGCCGGTATAGCGGCGCTATAGCCCGCTATTTTTTTTCTATGAAAGGTTGTCAAACAACCTGAACATTAGGAAATACCTACGCACAGTTTCTAATTTAACTCCTTATGGACCAGGTGAACGTAGAGTATACACAAAAGGAACAAAAAAACAAACTGAGAGAACAACTCTATATAGATGGTAAGCTCAGCCGCTCCTTCTATTACATTACATTCTACGGCACACAAACCTACCAAGATCACAAGAGAGGCAACCTGCTATTTGAGAAGATAGATATGTCCCTTGTTTAGTTCCCGAAATATTTCGGGAAATGTAATTGTAGCATTACTGTAGCACTTTCGTTGTTATTTGACAATTATTGTCCGATCATGGCCTAACTAGGCTTAAAAGATTCGTCTCGTTCATTTCGTCTAAACTGTGTAATTAGTTTTATTTTTTATCTATATTTAATGCTTCATGTATGTATCTAAAAATTTGATGTGATGGGAATCTGAAATATTTTGGAAAATATTTTGGGAACTAAGGGCATGATAAATGTCGCATGCATATTCTGCTAAAAGATCCGGAAGACAACGCAGTGCTGCATCCGCTGACCGCTGTGAGAGCAACACTGTAAAATGGCTCACTACTGGAAACAAAAATTTCTCTGTTGGTTGGTCCCAAACCGACAGGAAAATGGTGAAATTTTCTGTCAGGTTCTCGAAACCGACATAGAAATAAAGAAACCGACAGAATAAATATGATCCTCTGTTGGTTTTCATGGACCCGATAGAAAAATATTCTATTTCCCTGTGTTAGGATAGTACCGACAGAAAATAGCATTTAGGTGGGCGAGACAAAAATGAAACGCAACAGCTAACCTGGGCCTGGGCTGCGCCGGCCTTTCAGCTGGCCCAAAAACGGATGTCTTGTGCGGGCGAACATATATAAGCGCCG
This sequence comes from Saccharum hybrid cultivar R570, assembly GCA_038087645.1. Taxonomy (NCBI): domain Eukaryota; kingdom Viridiplantae; phylum Streptophyta; class Magnoliopsida; order Poales; family Poaceae; genus Saccharum; species Saccharum hybrid cultivar. The sequence goes on from JAQSUU010000066.1 coordinate 8,558,479, forward strand.
CGCCCCAAACCCTAGACCCGCACACCTCCCGTCCTCCTCTTCTCAGCCGCCGCACCCTGCACATCTCTCTCTCGTATGCACAAGTCTTGAGGCGGCGGCACGGGCGACGCCACGGCACGCACCTCGAGCGGCGCCGCGGCCCGACGCGACGACACGCACACCGGGAGGCAGCGCGGCCTCGAGGAGACGACACTGCTCCAAGGCGGCTGGTGGCACCTCGGGCGGCGACCGTGGTGGCTGCGTATCCGGCTCCGAAGCTGCAGCCCCACCGGTATGTTCCCGTCTCTCCCTAATCCAATCGATTTGGCTTTGATTTCGGTCTCCATGCTGTAGATCCAGTGGAGAAGGGGAGAAGGAGCAGATCTTGGGATGATTTGGCGCCAGGGCCTCCATCTGCCTGTATGTTCTTGCTTTTGAGAATGGGGAGGACTAGCACCCACTATTTCTTCAAATTTGTTGAATTATTTCTGATGCTTAAAATGTATTTAATGCTTAAGAAGCATAGTCATGTTTGCTGTTCTGTTAGTATAACTTGTACTCTTTAAATTTCCACCATGCCACCATGTCAATGTCCCATTAAAAAATGTTTCTTAAGCATTAAATCTGTAGAAACTTACACCGCTGTCGTTAGAAATCTCAAAGTGATCATTGGGACACTACTGCTGGTTGCTTTGTCAACCATTTCTTTTTTTTTTATCCAGTGATCTGATAGTTGTCTATCTAGTTAGCTAATCTGCCCATCTTAAGAATAGAAACTTACACTCATTCTACCCTTTTGTGATATGTCCTTTCTCAGAAACAAGTGTGTCTGAATGCAGAAGAAAATTATAAACTAACCATCGCAATGCAATGACAAACAAGTGTTACATAACTGATGGCACACTTAAAGAACAGTTGTACATTGAAGCTATATATGATAACGGTTAAAAATGTGACCTTAAGCTATGCCAACTTGCATTGCAGTAGTGCATTACATTATTGTATTGCCTGTATCTCTTATGTACTGTCACTGTTTACAAAATCAGGAATGTTATCTTGGAAGTCAGAATCTTTGATGGGGATCTTTGTTATCTCTGGAGCTGTAGTTATTGCTGATGTATTGCTCAAGGTATAATTCTAATCTAAAATTCAGGTATAGTGTACAGTTTAGCTTTTCTTAGAATTGATGGGTGTTAGAATTTTTTTTTTTACTTCTTGCAATTGCTGTCATAATTGCTTGCAACAATCTTTGTTAATTGATTGGTCATATTTGCTTTCTTATTCCCGTTGTTCCGTAATAGTGTTGCTGATGAATTACAGCAGGAGATATTGTCATAACTTACATGTGGTCAACCTAACTTCTTATCCTCGGCAAAAAAAACATAACTTTTTAATCCAGGAGCTTGGTCCTAATGAGTTACAGGAGGAGTCGTCCAGTTCTTTTTCCAGAAAGATTAGGGGATCTTTGTCTCTTTACCCTCTGCTGAGTTGGTGTATATATCAAATTGCAGCATACACTATGCCAAGTGTATATATCAAATTGCAGGAGACTGTCTTGCATAGTGAAAACTAATAAGAGTAGCTGCAAAACTGAGGTGTTACTTAGTTGTTTTTTTTTTCCAGAAATCACTTTCACAGCATTTACCGGCCTGTACTTCAGAAATGGAACATTTGTGAGATCTCTAATGGCGTAATGTTTCGCTGCAGCTTTTCATCAATGAGGACTGAGGATGAAGATGGGAGATAACAGTGAGGTCTTCAAGGATGGGTGCTGGAAGATAGGCTAAATCCTTATATATAGCGCCTATGGAATTTAGCCGCTAGATTGTTTGTTAGGCTAGTAGAAGATAATAGTGAGGCTGAATATTTGTTCAAATTCTGTATATAATGTTGATGGTTTTTTGCCAATTATCACTAGTAACTGATGGTCTCATTTATGTACTTGGACCCCTATAATGTGTTATATGAATAGCTGCATAAATGATTTAAACTAAAACTGAATTGTTTATAGATCCTCCTTTTCTTGCTGGCTTATAGGTTAATTTCATGGTGGACACAAAATTTCCTGTCGGGTGGTCACAAATTTTCCTGTTGGGTTACAACGGTAGGGCTGGATATCTAAACCTGATGTGATCAAATTTTCCTGTCGACTATGTACCGACAAGAAAATTGATTTAGGCCCCGTTTGGTTTCCAGGTGTTAAAGTTTAACTCTCATCACATCAATGTTGTCTTAAATATATAGAGTACTAAATGTAGACTAATTGCATGCAGGTCGGCACAGATTAGAAGTAATTTACGAGACGAATCTATTAAGACTAATTAGTCTTAGATTGGAAATTTTTTGTCAAATAAGACGAAAGTGCTACAGTGTTTGTTAAACTTTAACTCCTCCAACCAAACACCCCCTTACTGACAGAAAAATTAACACACCGGCAGGTTAATTTTATTTCTTTGTTCCTATTTTTTGTCGGTATTTGGTATTTCCTGGTCGGTTTCGCACCGACAAGAAAATTCTCGTTTCCACCCAGCAGCTGTCCAACCAGCAGCCAAACAGGATTAATATTTTATATGTTATATATTTGGAACACAGTAGTCACGTATTTCAGATCATACATAAGTATTAGAACACAGTACGCCTCACAGAAACCTCAGCCTGCCTGCGTATAAATATTATAAGCAAGTAAGCAGGCAGCCAACAGTGGAATAAAGAAGCAAACTAGTACAGTAGTAATAAGCACCCTGCCACTCCCGTGCACTGTGCACATATGTATTTATTATTATATCTATACCTAATCTATACTCCCTCCGTCCCAGAAAAAGTGTCGTTTTAGGTTTTTCAGACATCGTGTTCGACCGTTCGTCTTATTCAAAAAAATTTAATAAATATTATTTATTTTGTTATGACTTATTTTATCATTAGAGATACTTCAATAATGATTTATTTATTTTATAATTTGCACAAAATTTTTGAATAAGACGAACGGTCAAACACGATGTCTGAAAAATCTAAAACGACATTTTTTCTGGGACGGAGGGAGTACCTAATAATAAAGAGGTAAAATTTCAGGCTCTTTTTTTCGTCCATCCATTTGTTTGGTCTGTCTCTCTCTAACTACCGGACGATGGAAAGTTTCTTCCATCCAGGATTATATATATAACCCGTTCTCATACGAGTTAGTATAACTCTTGTTTAGCGCGATACGGAGTCCGGTTCCGAAATGCATTTGTGGAGCTATTTGTTTTCGTATTTCTTCTATTCTTTTCTGATCAAATACGGTGTATGTCTTTCTTGCGCACTTGAATCAGCAGTGTCCATATCCTCTACAATTTTAAATCTATACCTACTTTTTTTGGTTCACCTCTTTTAACTACGAAGTACTTAACTACTCAGACACTAGAAGCAGAGTCCAGTCTACGTACGTTGCCCTTTTCCCCTCGCTGATGGCGTTTCTTAAATTCCGGTTTAGGAGTTTTTTTTCCGTTCGTGAGTCATATTTATTCCGTCTTTTTCACGTTGGTTTTGGTTTGCGTCCGGTTTTTCCCCGCGTTACTTGTGTCCCTAATTCTCTTTCACGTTCCCCTTCTTTTTTTTCTAATTTTATTTTCCCTATATAAAAATAAATAATAAATATAATATTGTGAGCCTTTTTTGCGAACTATAATATTATGAGCCTTTTGACCTACACAAATATACATTTTCACCACCAAATTATTAATGCAGTTTTAATTGAAAATAAAATTTATATATTATTATAACCCAGTTCAGGAAAGTCCAAAGTAATCAAATCGCAAACTGAAGTCTAGAACATAAACGGCAAGGAAGACCGCCACCCAGGTCCGTTGATGGCTGAGCGCCTGCAGCAGGAGTAACGTCCAAGGGGCCCCATCCGCCAGATGCATGGACTTACGGGAAGCGGCGAGCAGAGCTGAACTGAGCAGCTGGGGATTCTTGGACTTGAATCGAGTTCAAGGTGAGCAGCTTGTGTCAGGCGAGGCGAGTGTCGGCAAGAGAAGTGAACACCCCATATGGAAGCTTGACTCACTTTGTTGGACGAGGCGAGACAAGAGGGTGAGGCGAGGCGAGAGGCAGTCAAAGAACAAAACAGGCCCTCGGCCTCGCTCCAGCCTTCGAGATGGACAAAGAAACGGATTTACAGCAGCCACACACAGCTTTTACGGAAAAGATTACGTTCGTTCATGAACTTTTGTAACGGGACCCCAATAAATACCATAACTTTATACATATATAGGAGTAATAGTTACTATAGTCTGTAGCTTCCTTCGTGCTCGTTCTGAAGATTATATTAGAGGTACATGAGAAGGGAGAAGTGGTGGAAGCTGATTCTAACGGGAAGCAGCAAAATTTCAGGGAGCAGAGAAGAGCGGAGCCGACTGCAGCGTAACTCTCGAGCATCCGCGAAGGTCACAACTCGCATGGCGGAGCGGGGGTGCAACTGGAGAGCGCATTGTGTTGCGTGGTATTGGTAGGAGGGGGCAGGGAGATGGATCGAGCATACCTGGGGGCTGGAACTGGTGGCCGCACTAGGTTGGGGTCGAGGGAGGATGGGGAAATACGCTGGGGGAGGTGGGACTTGGAAGGGAGAAGCGCCACCGCGAGGAGAGGGGTAAGATTAAAATTACATATGTTTATGGTTTATCAAAGAAAACCATCTTTACCGATTTTAATAAAAGATTAAAATTACATATGTTTATGGTTTGTCAAAGAAAACCACGCAACTCAATATTTAAATGTAGCAACACATGCATAGAGTGAAAATTAAAGTTAGGATGTATTGATGTCTGAATACTTTTGTGCTTTGCAACCGAAAAGTAATGTATCGATATTGTAGTTTAATTCAACATAGGCTTACTAGGACATTGTCGTATTATTGCCAATATTACTTACATTATGGATGTCTTGTCCATCATCATAAAATAATTTATTAAATTTTATGAAAAGAGCAAAACATAAATAAAATTTGTACTATTCATGTCTTCATTTTTCATAACCATTTGATTTTTTTCTCCCGTTGCAACGCACGGTCACTTTTGCTAGTAATAATAAAGAGACAAAATTTTAGGCTCTTTTTTCGTCCATCTATTTTTTTAGTTTGTCTTCCAATAACTACTGAACCATAAAGAGCTTCTTCTGTCCGGACTTATATATATATATATATATATATATATATATATATATATATATATATATATATATATATATATATATACAACCCGTACTCATACGAGTTAGAGCTCTTGACTAGCACAATACGGAGTCCGGTTCCAAAACGTACTAGGTTGTGTATGGTCTACGTTTAACCAAAGAGTTCATACTCCTACGAAAAAAAAGTCCATACCCAATGCGATTACTATATATATATATAGTAAATTCGGTTTTTTCCCTTTTTCTATTCCGTCGTCTGTCCAGTTTTTTCTCGTTTTCTTAGACTATCTCCGATCATTTGCTGTATCTTATCCTTTTTCATTTTCATATTTGTTCCACTTCTTTTCCTGATTTCCTCTTTTTTGTTTTTTTCTTACGATTACTATATATATAGTAAATTCGGTCTTTTTCCTTTTTCTATTCTGTCATCTGTTCAGCCTTTTGTCGTTTTTTAGACTATCTCCGATCATTTACTGTATCAGATCCTTTTTCATTTTCATATTCGTTCCACTTCTTTTCCTAATTTTCTCTTTTTGTTTTTTCTTCTTCTATTCTTTTTTTTCTTTTCTGGACTATCAAGTCCGTTCATGCCCTTTCCCTTGTTATTTTGCATGTCATCTTTGTTTTCCCAATTCTCTCATGATTTTTCTATAAACAAATAATAATAATGAACACAATATTATGGTTCTTTGATCCTTCATCCTTCCCTAATCCTTAATAATCAAATATTCCTACTACTAAATTATTGATGTAATTTGATTAAGAATAAAAAATATTTTTATTATAATCTAGATCAGATAATAGTCTAATTAATTAAATCGTGAACAAAAAACTTGGGCAGTTTATTCTCCGATCTAACCGGGAAGCGGCAGCGGGGGTTGCGCCTCCAACAGATGTGGCGCCGTGGGAGGCGATGGTGCTCGGGTGGCGAGGCGGCCACGACAACCTGTTGAGGTGGGGAGGCGAGCAGAGAAGGTGCATGAGGTGGGGAGGAGGTGGCGGACGCCGGTGAGGTAGCTGCCACCGACGGTGGACTGCCTGTAGAGATTCCTCTTTTTCACTTAACTTTTCCGCTCTCTCATGGATAATTAAGTATGTTTATATATTTCTACTGATTTTGCATAACATAAGGAATTTTCTAATTTGGCTGGTATTATTCTAAATTGCACTTTTATAGACGATCAATGTCCTCATGCAATTATTGCTTCATTATCGATTGATTAAATGCAAAATATACATATCAGTAACTAAGTAGAGATTTAAGTTTTGATTTCCTCCCGTTGCAACGCACGGACATGTTTGCTAGTCTATATCTATACCCCAAATAATAAAGAGGCAAAATTTCCGCCAAGATTTTTTTCCACCTATATATAAGAGATTACATGTAAGATATAAGACTACTCCTAAACCAAGATTCAATCTCAAATACGTCTATTTTAGGAACATAAGTCAAGTATGACCTGTACGTTGACCTGTACCATTATTTTTCTTGGACTCAAAAGGAATTTTCTAAGCGCTGAGGCATGGGAACACGTCGATTGATAATGGATAGTCGAGTCCAGGTGCTGCACGTTGATCATATAGGCGAGTGAAGTCCAAAAGCCATTCTCCCACTTGACCTGGTTGTTTACATGAGGGAAAGCAAATGCAAATAAGGAAATAAACATGCGGCCGGTGATTTCTTGGTTCGGCAAAAGAAGTTGCATGTATGTAGGAGGACAAAGAAGTTCGGGAGATATATACGTACATGACTAATGACGTGTTATTTTGGGATTCATTGGCAGGACCGATGTTGCATTGTACGTATATATGCCTAGCCGAATTAAATAGATACTGTATTGTATTCGGTCTAAGCTATTGAATTCTTATACGTAGTATTAAGGATTGTTAAAGCTTCTACTCTCACCTAATAAACAAATATTTCTATGACTAAGTTGGTGATGTAGTTTTGATAAGTTGTTGACATAGTTTTTATTGGGAATAAAATTTATTATAACCTAGATCAACCGATAGTCCAATTAATCGAAATGTGAAGTGAAATCTTGAGCAGTTTGTCGTCCAGTTTAATTAGAATAAATATATCTCCAAGCTATCTACATGTACCCATACAAATCTCCAAGCTATTCGCATGTACCAGTAAAATCCTCGACTAGGGCTAACATGTAAAGATCGAAAAAGGTCTCAGTCATCCTCATCTATGAATGGATCAAATTTTGACATGACAACGACTAACCCCTTACCGACTTAAGATATCATATACAAGTACAAATCTCTAAGTTGTCTATATATACCCGTGTAGCTCTCGAAAAGAAATAACATATAAAAATCGAGAAAGTTCTTAATCATGCTCATCAACGGATATACCATTTTTTTTGCACAATGATGACTAACCTCTTAGTGACTTAAGATATTAGAATTACACATTTGATATTTTTATTGATCCACAAAAGAAGTCATGGAGCTTGATATCTAGCTCTATCAATACATAGATAGTATGAAACTAAAATTATGATATATTTACGAGTAAATACTGTTGTGCCTTAGAACGGAAGAAAAATAAATCTATCAAAGTTTCATTTTAATTCAGTTTTGAATGAATAGAGAAATATCATATTTTTGCCAATATTAATTTATATTAGAGATGTCATAGTTATCATAAGATAAAGTATAGTTTTTAAATATTATAGATATAGATAGGGTAAAAAAATGTAACATTATCGTTCTTTATTTTTCATTAATGTGCCCATTCATCTGTGATTGCAACAGAAACCACAACAACCATTTATAACAGTAGTAGCACCTATACAAATTAATTGTTGATGATAAACTGTGTAACAAGCTGAAGCATATAAGTCAAACATTTGTTTTTTCCCGTTGCAACTTACGGACATGTTTGCTAGTGTAACGTATATACGCGATAGCTGAGAGCCTGCAGGCAGAGCGAAGCACATTGCTAGCTCATACTACAGCCGGTCCTACTGCTACAAGCTGGTGACCAAGAGAGAAGAGATCCAGATAACGAGGTCCTCGCTGAGCTGCTGCTGCTGCTGCTGCTCGTGGACCAAACCCACGGCAGCGCCGCCGCCGACGTGCATGCGACAGAGTGGGCATGTCCGCTGGTAGCGCGCAGGATGTTGTTTCTGTGGAGTGTTCTAGCGGCATCCAACGTCATCGCCGGTGTGGCGGGCTGGTTGCCCGGCACGGCGACATTCTATGGCGTCCGACGGGTCCGGGAGCATGGGCGGCGCGTGCGGGTACGGCAACCTGTACAGCGCTGGGTACGGCGTACGTCAACAACGCGGCGCTGAGCCAGACGCTGTTCAGCGACGGCTCGTCGTGCGGGCAGTGCTACGCCATCACATGCGACGGATCTGGATCACGCACGGGCAGCCAGTACTGCAAGCCCGGCAACACCGTCACCGTCCACGGCCACCAACCTGTGCCCACCCAACTACGGCCTCCCCAACGGCGGCTGGTGCGGCCCGGGACGCCCGCACTTCGACGTGTCACAGCCGGCATGGGAGAACATCGGCGTCGTCCAGGGCGGCATCATCCCGGTGCTGTACCAGCATGTCAAGTGCTCGCGCTGCGCTTCAACATCGCCGGCTCCAACTACTTCCTGCTCGTCAGCATCCAGAACCTGGGCGGCAGTGGCTCGGTCGCAGCCACTTCGGTCAAGGGCACCAACACCGGGTGCATCCAGATGTCTAGAAACTGGGGGCGCTAATTGGCAAGCTCTCTCGGGGCTCACCAGCCAGGCACTCAGCTTCGCCGTCACTAGCACCGGTGTACATACAGTTCCTGAACGTGGTGCGGGACGTTGTGGCAGTTCGGCCAGACCTACTCCACCAACCAGCAGTTTTACTACTGATCCATCCATCGATGGGGACGAAGCTTTCTGATCTGTTTGTTGATCTTCCTAGTTTCGTTCGTAAGGCGAGTGCCGACGTGCTGTCTCGTGGTTGTGGCGGAGTTTCAGCGCCCGACGAACCGTGGCCGTGGCATGCTTGCTGTTCATAGCGCTCATTGTCTGCGTCCTACCTTTTCTACCCATATATTGGCATAATGGCATCATTTACATATGTGCAGAATTGTTAACACCCGTTCAATCAATATGCAAATTAGATTACGCATCTGTTCCTCCTATGTTCTAGAGCTCAACTTGTTTATTAGGTCAACGCAAACAAGTAGAAGGTAACAGTGTCAATGGACAATGGGGCGGCACTGCCTCCTACTACACTACCTGAGAAATTTGGTGCTTGACATAGATTACGCATCTGTTCCTCCTATGTTCTAGAGCTCAACTTGTTTATTAGGTCAACGCAAATAAGTAGAAGGTTACAGTGTCAATGGACAATGGGGCGGCACTGCCTCCTACTACACTACCTGAGAAATTTGGTGCTTGACATGTTCTAGACAGTTAACACAACTTGTTTCTTGTGCTTCACTCACCGGCCAGTTGAAATGGACCGCACAAAATTACTACTTACTCCCTCTGTCTCTCCCTCTATCTTGTAATATAATGCATTTTAGAAATTTTAAGGCAGATTAAAAGAGAACACAAAAGATGCAAGTGTCCTCACTTTGTTTTCTAAAAAGACGCTATCATTAACACGATTAGTGGTGATTGGTTGATAAATGGAAAGTATTTAATACAAAACCGGTTTATGTCTTCTAGAATGCATTATATTTGAGGACAAATTTTGAATGCTGGAATGCACTATATTATAGGACGGAGGGAGTACTTCATTGTCACCTTTATTACCATGTCATTTTCTCTCTTTAATTTTTTATCCTTTATTTGTAAACCTGAGGGGTTAACTGGATCTTCTAAAACTTAATCTAGGGTCTACTTGATTTACACTAAAAGCCAATGGATGTTTTTGTTTCTAGTTAAAATCAGATTCCAGACGAAAATAATCGAGAATCTCATCTAAACGTCTTGATTATTTCTTGAATTTTTGGGCCCCAACAGTGGAAGAAATTGGGCTTTCAACGTAGCTCGACCTGATGTTCTCTATACCGCAAGACCAAGCCCACATTTCCTCCACTACAGGGCGTTTTCTTAGGTTGCCCCTCTCCTCCACTCGTCACTCCCCTCGGCTCCTGCACTTGCTTTGCTGTTCTCGGCCCTGACTCGCTCTGCCTCTCTCTAGCTCTGTAAACCCCTATGTTCTGCCTCTCCACCTATGCTCACTTGCTATGGGAGGCATGAGAAGTGGCATTGGTGGTAGGGATGGCAACGGGAAGGATTCGGGCCCAAACCCGAAACCTGAACTCAAAACCCAAAACCGCACCGAACATCGATTCAGGTGAAAATCTAACCCCGCCATCGAACCCAATTGGTTCCCCGAAACCTGAAACCCACCACTATATGGCAACACAATAGAAGCAATAAGGAATTTTAGGAAACACATGTATGATATATATTACATATTCACATATAAACAAGAGACAACAAATAACATACAATTGCATGACTCAACTTAGAACAAACTTAATAGCTTTGTTGGGACCTTGCCACCTCGAGTTGCGGAGGCCTTGCCGCCTTGAGTGGTGGAGGCCTTGCCACCTCGAGTGGTGGGGGCCTGGGCAGCCGCGAGCTAGCACTTACCTTAATATTTTTTTCAGTCTTGCAGGAAACAGAGAGCACCTCTGACCTAAAGTGGTGAAGGCCTCCGCTAGACTCACGGGCCAATCAATGTCGGAGGCCACGGCGGTGACGGCAGAGTTCACATTGGCACCCGCGGTGATCCTGATCCGCAAAGTGGTGAACAAAGGGTTGGGCCGTCAACGGAGGTTCCAGATGCTGAGGAGAGGGCCATCGCTCGATGAGGCGGAGGCGTCGTCCAGAGGCTCAAGGCCGGGGAAGCGAATTTGCCTGTGCTTAGGCCCATTCAGCGCCTTGGGCCGGTAGCAGATCGCGAGCAATGGCTCGCGGAGAGAAGATGGTGGGTAGAGAAAACACCTGGTTTGCCCTCGGTTGTGCCACACGGAGAAAGGGATATTCTGGGAATATACTAGCACCGTCACAAGGATTTTTTTGTAAAAGAATTAGGTATAGACCAGTGCCCTATAAATCTGCGCCTGGCGCTCTCCTCTATCTTCTGAGGTCCTTAACCATCTCCCTGAGAAAAGTAGACAGTAAAAGCCAAAATAGACTAAATATAGAGATAAAAATGTAAGCAAATGATGGTTAGTGAAATGAATTAATGAAACCCTAGTTCTCCCAATCTGGGACTCTCAACCAACATCCCAACCTTCGCCCGGGGCATTGACCGGGTGGACGCCTCCACCTCACCGATTGTCGGAACTCGCTATTCCAATATTGGCGCCCACTGCGTGTTGGCCAACCAAAACCCACGATGCCAAGAAAAAGAGCAGCCCTAGCAAAAGCACCATCTAGCTCAAGGGCTAGGGGGAGACCCAAGCGCAATACCCACAGCACCTATGCTTCAAATGATGAAGATCAGCTCAAGGAGCCGGTGATCGAAGAGCAGCCTTCGGGGTCAGAGACCCAAGATCCGACACCAGAGCAAGACATCCAACAGCTGCAGGCTCAGTTGTAGAGTATGCAGCAGGAAAGGGACAGAGTAGACGCGGCCTTCGCTGCAATCCAGCGAATGGCGCAAACATTGGCACAGGCAGCCGAGATCAGGCAGCAGCTCGCCCTCCTATAGGTGGAGATACAGAGCATGCAGCCTCCGCAACCCCTCTCCGGCACTTCGCACCAACTACACTCCGTAAGTCAGAACCAGCTCAATCCTCCAGCTCAATCCTCCGCCGGTGACACCAGCGCAGGCAGCTGCAGGCTCTCACCCCTTGTGGCTCCGCTACTACGCAGAACCATAGACCCCAAGTCCCCACTATCTGAAAGCATTCAAAACTCACCATGGCCAGCATCTTACAAGCCAATAACCCTGCCCATGTTCAACGGAAAGTCAGACCCTCATCAATTCATTATGAGTTTTGAAGCAGCAATAGCCTCCGCAGGTGACCTACAATGCACTTCAACAAAACATTGATGTCGCCTCCAATTCCAACTAAAAGAAACAAACTCTTCGTTAGTTCTTTATCGATAGGCTTGTTGTGATTCACCTTTTCATGCACATCAGGTGCACTCTCATTAGCCTCCTTAGCCACTTTTTTCAGTAGCTTAACATATTCTTCCTTCTAGTACCAACCATCGCATCCGCTATTATCCCACTAAAATTAGAAAACAAATTCAAGAGCTTTGAATCAAAATTATTACAAAAATGGCTACAAATCATAAAAAAACACAACCAACAAGACCTAACATTGAAATTTAGACACTTGTAGAAGATGAAGCTATAGTTGGGACCTTCCTTCTTCACCCTTAACTCCAACAGACCATGATGCTTACACTCGTCGCATGTAATCAGAGGAGGCTCCTGCCTCAGTCGTTGCCGAACTCTATATGCGAGGCCGAGGACTTGGATGGGGACGCCATCTACAAGGGCAGCTCCCTTTTCGGCAAAACTGGCTGCGACAAGGGACCCAAGGACATGAGATTGGGCCTGGATGGGCAAGAAAGCGTTTTGAGCCAATGCAAGTCCACGCCGGTTGCATTGGAGCTATAGATTATGCCAAGTGGAAACCAGAAGCACATACTAGATGATCTTATCAACTTAATGTATAACCTGTTAACTAAAGCTCATGGTTGGTTCAGCACACACCTATAGCCAAATTATAGCAAGTCCAACACCTTTGTTCTAAAAATCTTTTTTTTCATCCAAAATAATCAAGCGCTCGATGATGCTTCTCTCTACATTCAATCCGAACGTGGTCCATTGAAATTGTCGTCAAATGGTGAATTGCACAAGAAAAAGTTACCCAAGTACCGAGTTATGTTGTTAAACCATTCGCAAAAATAAAATGCATGGTTAAACGCAATTAAGCTTGCGGAGAACATTCATTACTGAACATGGTTTGTTTGGACGTGCGAAACTATTTGTCATTGTGATTAATTAAGGAAATATTACAATTACTTACCGGAGATGCCAACGAAGAGTTAATTCTAATTCACACAATACGTTGGTAGAAAAGAAATATAACCATTGATTTAGTTATAATAACAACCATTAAATCTATTATTCATTCATAAAAATATCCAACTTTTTCAAAAAAAACAAAATAAAATAAAAGTAACACCTAAATGTCCACCGGCATTATTGCAATTAAATTAATATACCCCTCAATTGACAATCCAAATTACCCTCTATTTGTAAAAAAAGTTAAATAGCCATAAATTAGATATATTTCTAAATTACTCATTTTTATTATAACTAATATATAAAAATAACCTAAAGTAAACATGTGTAATATGTCATCATCGAGATCATTATACATGCATGCATAAAAGATAAACATAGATTTCTATATTTCAATAACCAAGTGTTACTTCAACAACAAATATATTAACAAAAGAGTCTATCGGACGGTAAATATATTAACAAAAGATGATTATATTTGGATAACCCACTAAAGAGAGTCTGTTGGACGATAAATTTTTCATCAAAATCTCTATTCATAACCAGGAAGAATTTCTCTTAGCGGGGAAACAGGGCATCCTTTCCTGGAATAACTAGAAAATAGAAATCTTGCCCAGATGGAACTAAAATGTGTCCACAGTACGCAAATTCACAGTCTACACATTGTTGATAGAACTTATATATAATTCGGTGTTAAGAAAAAAATATGTCGTATCTACAAAGTTGTAGAAAGCATTCAGGTGTACGTGATGTCACCGATCCCCTTCTCTTTTTCGTCCTACCCTTCCATTTCCTGCAGCATCTGGAGCATCACGTAGGATGGACGTCAATGCGGGGCTCGCCAAAGAAGCAATGATACAACGGCAACAAGTGCATTTAGCTCTCCTTAAGAATCAAGAGAATGCACACGCCACTCGACTGAGCTGCAAGAAATGGGGCAAATGAGGAGATCGATCGAGTTTCCTCGGCGTCGGCAGTAGGGTCTTAGTAGTAGAAATTCTGGTTTGTGGTGAAGGTCTGGCCGAACTGCCACCACCCAGGCACCACATTCCAGAACTGAACGTACTGCCCGCCGGTACTGGTAACGGCGAAGCTGAGCCCCTGGCAGCAGAGCCCAGCGAGCGCCTGCCAATTGGCGCGCCCCAGTTCCTGGACATCTGGATCCACCCCGTCTTGTCGCCCTTGACCCAAAATACTGGGAGACGGAGATGCTGAAGCGCACGCCGCCGGTGCGCGAGCACTTGACCTGCTGGTACAGGACTGGGATGATGCCGCCCTTGTTGGAACCGAGACCGGGCTCGGCTTCCGGTCCGGCCCAGCTCCCTGTATACGCGAGCCGGCGTCTCTACGGGCCTAGGTCCACGGAGCACACACATCAAGGTCTGGATCTAACTCAACCTAAAAGACTAGCCTGATAGGTGAGGACTGCCACGCCTTATATGTTGTGCTCCCCCACCTTCGATTACCGATGTGTGACGTCGAAGGTGGGGGAGCACAACATATAAGACGTGGCAGTCCTCACCTATCAGGCTAGTCTTTTAGGTTGAGTTAGGTCCAGACCTTGATGTGTGTGCTCCGTGGACCTAAGCCCGTAGAGGCGCCGGCTCACGTGCACAGCGAGCTGGGCCGGATCGGAAGCCGAGCCCAGTCTCGGTTCCAATAATTGGTTATGAGCCCACCATGCTTCCGCTGCGTAAACCCGCAACAAATCTCGGTAGGGTCACATATAGACGTAGGAGCCCGCTAGAGGAGGGGCCCGTCATGACAACGTGTTGGCCACACAGTTTGTGTGAGTTGAAGAGTTGGGACCGATGTGTGACTACGGGGGAGATTGTTGGGGTTAGTCCCACATCGGTAATCGAAGATGGGGGAGTACAACATATAAGGCGTGACAGTCCTCACCTATCAGGCTAGTCTTTTAGGTTGAGTTAGGCCCAAACATTGATGTGTGTGCTCCATAGACCTGAGCCTGTGGAGACGCCGGCTCGCGTGTACACTGGATGACGCCGATGTGCTCCCACGCCGGCTGCGACATGTCTCGAAGTGGGGGCGGCCTGGGCCGCACCACCTGCCGTTGGGGAGCGCGTAGTTGGACGGGCACAGGTTGGTGTCGGAGACCATGATGGAGTTTGCCGGGCTTGCAGTACTTGACCGCCCAGGCGTGTTGGGTCGCAGGTGATGAGGTAGCACTGCCCGCACGACGTGCCGTCCTTGAACAAGGTCGGGCTCAGCGCCAAGTTGTTCACGCCGTACCCCGCGTTGTACAGGTTGTTGTACCCGTACGCGCCTCCTGTGTATCATATCATATCATAAACATGCGTGCATTAGCGACGAAGTGATTCTTTAGTATACGTACACAAATGTAACCATCTATACAATAGTTCTTGATGAGCTCCTGTACAGAAATGAATGCATGCATACGCGTCGACTCCGCCGTAGAAATTGGCAGTGCCTTGAGACCAGTCGGCGGCGGCGACGGCGAGGCACGCCGCAACAACCACCGTGCACAGCATAAAAGAATCAGCCATGTCCACGGACGTCGTCGTCGTTCGAAATGCAGAGCTGGCTGCAGATAGGGGACGATATTGAGGTGTGTGTTCGTAATTAAGGGCGAGCTAGGTGAGCAGAGAGAGGATCAGGATGTTTGAGGAGGATCAGGATGTTTGAGGCCAGTATGATGCATGGCATTGGGACGATACCACCAGTGCTTGAATAGAGGAGGAGCTGTTCATGGCTAACTGAAGGTAGGAGAATGAGTTGATAAAATACACGATAGGTAGAGGTTTAGGGAAATGATGGTGGAGGTTTAGTGGAATGATTTTTTTTCGAAAAGGGAAGTTTATTGATTTCAAGATCGTTACATCAAGATGATACATCAACTTGAAATTCTCCCGGCCTCTACCTGGCGGGACACAGCCTTACACAAGAACAGAAATAAAAGGGATACATTAATGGCTATCAATCCGAAGACGACCGCCACCCATGTGCCCGAGTAAAACACTCCTTGGCCACCTTCTCCAAGAACTGTGAGGCCGCTACAACCATATCCTGCGAAGCAGTCTTCTGGAGAATAGCCCACGAACGGAGCCAATGCTAAATTGAGAAAATAACCAGCAAAAATGATATTTGTTTGTTTTCAAATACCATTGCATTCCTACATAACCACATAGTCCAACAAGTAGCAGCGGTTTCAAGAAGTACTAAATACTTTAAAGTCTTGTCTAATCCCTTGTAGCCAAGTGCCGAACATACTGGACACACTACGCGTGGCTGTGAAAGACCATAGGACGCATGAACCACTGCCCAAACCATACGAGCTAACCGGCATTCAAAAAATTGATGTTGTATCGTTTCATCTTCATGACAGAAACAACACTGTTTGCTGCCTTGCCAATTGTGTTTCACTAAATTATCCTTTGTTAAAATAACGCCCCGTCGAAGATACAACAAAAAGATCTTAATCTTCAAGGGTACTTTTAACTTCCATAAGCGTTTGTTAGAATTCGGCACATCCTGATAGATCAACGCCAGGTAATGAGATTTTATAGAAAATTCTCCACTCTGATGTAGTTTCCATCGAAACTCGTCTTCCTCTTGGCTTAAAACAATGTTGGACAGCCGTGAAAGGAGGTTATTCCACAACGCTAGCTTGTGACCAAAATAAGGTCTCTGCGCCATGATATAGTTGGTGGGATTAGCACAACACTTCGGCCACTGTATCTTGTTTCTTGCGGGCTATGTCGTACAGTTGAGGATATTGATCTCGTAAAGTAATATTTCCGAGCCATATCCTCCTAGAACCATATTTGTGATCCATCTTTGATTATAAAAGATCCAAACCGTAAAAAATCCCTTTAAACCTTCATAAGGCTGCCGCAAAAATGAGAATCCCCACACTTCCAATAGATCTGGACAAGAGGTTTGGTGCCCAAGTACTTATTGTGTAATATTTGTTGCCAAGTACCGTCTGTTTTCAGCAACAGAAATAGCCATTTGTGTCACACGCAGCTAGAAGTTAGAACACGTCGAGAAAACAATCCGTGTGCACATTGGAAGCGAGCACAAGCATCACGGACGTACGGGGACGGGCAAAACCTAGCAGCAGGCACGACCTAGACTACTGACATTGACGTGGGAAGTAATCATGCATGGATGCTGTGGCCTGAATCAGCTGCTTAATTTGATATGTTGATTAGTCTGATAGAGTTAGCTGTCTCCGTCAAGAAGATTCGCTCGGGAACGGACCATCAACTAACCCAAAAAGTTCCTTCCACATTATTGTTGACATAAGGATCGGAAACCTTTGTTCGGTGCATGTGCGGCTGTGGTTGAAGATCGAGCAACGGCGGATCATAAGCGAGAATTTGCATTGGTTGGTTCAATTTCATTCACACATTCGTCAAACTGGACTAACCTGAATAATTATTAAAATCATCTTAGCTATATATACTGTGAATAAATTATGATCAAGCACTCTACCACATTTCGCCCCCCCAATTTCTGAAAAAGACACCTACAATCTCAAATACTACCTCCATCCCAAATTATAAGACGTTTGACTTTTTTGACCTCAAGTTTGACCAATCGTCGTATTCAAAAAATTTATACAAACATAATCAAATTTAATTTATTTTTGAAGAACTTTTATTAATAAAGCAAGCCACGACAAAAGAAGTGATATTTTGCATAAATTTTTGAATAAGACGAGTGGTCAAACTTGATGTCAAAAAAGTCAAACGTCTTATAATTTGGGATGAAGTACCTGACAACATCCTATATCTCGCCTGGCGTAGTGAGGTCTTTACAACATCATACCAGTCAAATATTTCAGTTAAATTCAAATTTTTAGTCAAGTCTAGAGTTCAAACATGCTTATAAAAGTCCTACTACCACCTAGTCGATTGGGTCCCATATGTCATTAGCGTTTTATATTATTTTCTCCATGTATTCAGCCCACTATTCAAAGTGGGCCATTGATATGGTCTTGGTTGTCTCCAATGTGGCCCATTAACAATGGCTACGCATGAAGAAAAAAGAAAGAACAAAAAAACTGCACCATGGGCGCTCGAACCTAGGACCTATCGATAGGAGGGTGGTGACTATACTACTGAGCTATGAAGCTATTTCCACATTATTGTTGTAACTGGGACTACGAAAGCAGTGTACATCGGACACACTATTAGTAACCACACAAGAGAAGTCTGCTGGCCTACCACGTCAGATATAGGTGATAGCTAACCATTGGAATAACGTAATCCAGTGGCTTCTATGGTGATAGTACCAGATAAATCCAGTGCATATTGGGTATAGGGGATTGAGACCTTCTTGTTGCACCTCATAACTTCAGTGCATTCTCTACCTCTAGATTGTAACTCCAGTGCACTTCTCTAGTGACCATACTCGAAGTATACATCTAGCCCTTTTTTCACTACCTTGGACTGTACCCACCGTGAATCTCCAGCGAGCACTAGCAAGTTTTAATTTGTTGCCTTTCTTTAGTGCTTCAGGTGCCCTTCTAAGTTGAATCTTTACCTCCTTTTGTCCAGGCTTCACTATATATGGCCACCGTGCCGTGCCGTGCCGGCACTGCTCCGTGCCGCGGCGTGCCGCCGTGCCGGCCGTGCCGTGCGGGGGCGTGCCATGGCCGGCCCTTCGGCCCATGACACGGCACATGGGCCGGTTGGCCGTGCCGTGCCGTCCACGGGCCACGGCCATTTTCGCCGTGCCGTGCGGCCCATGACACGGCCCCATGAAACACTTCACCAAAATCAGAATTTTACACAAATTTTCACAAGTCACAATGTCACATACTCACATGAACAAGTTTCAAATTTTCAAGTTTCAACAGAAATTGACAATTCAGAGACAAAGACACAAAGTGGATGAAAATGATTATCAAAATGAGCTGATGTGCAATGCTGCCTCATTAAAAACCTTTCTAGTTAAAACTCACCCTTTGTGAGAAACCCTAGAAAGGAAAAGAGTACAGCCAGCTCAAAAGTTTCACAAGTTTCACAAGTTTTCATGTTCATCTATCCTATTACAATAGCCAACAGCAGTGGCAAGTCAAGTCTCCAGCTCCAGATTCCAGAATGCAAATGTCAGACATCTACCACTTGAGTCTTGTAGCACCAAAAGATGGAGAAATTCCTGCAGAAGACAGATACATGATTAGGTTCTAATGTAATACATGATCCAAATGGAAATGAACATGAAGGACTGCAGTCTACTCTACTCTACTATACCTTCTCCAGATGTCCACCATCTTCATCTTCACCCAGCCCCAGCACCAGGAGTTGCTGCAGTAGTACTGCCGCTGCCGCTGCCTTCACCATCACCTTCATCCAGGTACATGTCCTCGAAGAATTCTTCTAGTACTTTGTCCTCAGGTGCATGCTGAGCCTTTCTTGCTGCTTGATCCCAGTCTTTGATGCAGGTGAGCATCTCCACATGCTCCGGCAACAACCGCCGTCGCCGATCTTCAAGTATCCTGGCAGTACAGCTGAAACAAGACTCGGAGGATACAGTAGAAATAGGAACAGACATGATATCACGAGCCATTATCGATAAGACAGGATATGTCAGCTTATGGTCACGCCACCACAACAGTAGGTCAAAGGATGCTGCCCAATCCTTGATAGGATCACTGTCCAAGTATGCACACAGCTCATTTGCAGTAGCAGATTGAGAAGATGAAGCAGAGGGGCAGGTAGAACCACCAGGACTAGCATAGATCTTTCCCCACAGATCTTTCCTCTTAGCAGGACCAGCATGAGGCACAGGAGGCCTTTCAGCCCTAGCCTCACCATATTTAGCATCATACTTGGCAAACAACCTGGTCAATCCATCCTTGACATCATCATAATAACGAGAATAAGAGCTTCCAGTGTGTGAAGACAGCAAATCCAGAACATTCTGAAAGCCTTTCAGCTTAGCTCTAGGATCCAGAATGAATGCATAAGAATATAACATTGGAATATGCTCCCAATACTTAAGCAACTTAAGTTTCATTGGGATTGCAATAGTCCTGAAGTTCTGATCTTTTTCAGCATTATGCAAGTGCTCAACAAAATCAAGGATATGATGCATCATAAGTGGAGCAGTAGGATAGTAAACACCAAACAGTGTAAGAGTTGCCTCATAAACACATTTCAAGGAATTTCATGATTTATTCAGCAACATACCAATGTTGTGCAGTCAACAAAGCAGAACCATAATTTGACTCTATCCACACAGAAAACAGTTCTTTGTATGGCATCAAATGTTTAAGCATCAAATAGGTGGAATTCCACCTAACATCCATATCTAGTCCAAACTTTCTAGGTCTAATACCTCTAGCAAGGCAAAAATTCTTAAACAAAGCAATTCTGCCATTAGAGGAATTCAGAAAGTTAATTGCAGTCCTGAAAGCATCAAGATAATGACTGAACCTCTTTAAGCCAGACTTAACAATCAGATTAATAATATGGCATGCACAGCGCTGATGCATAAGCAAGTAGTTGACTTTGAGAGGATCATCGATAGTAGGAGCAGGATAAGACCCCAGGTAACCAAAAAAGATTGGTTTCAATACATCAAAAGCCTTAGAATTAGCAGATGCATTATCAAGAGACACAGCAAAGACCTTATCAATCAAACCAAACTCAACAACAGATGCTATTTTGTCAGCAATGTTCTCACCAGTATGTTTAGCATCAAGCATCCTAAAACCAATAACCTTTTTATGCAACTGCCAGTCAGCCCCAACATAATGAGCCACAACAGAAATGTAATCCTCCTTAGCATTACCAGACCAGATATCAGAAGTAAGAGAAACAGATAAACAAGCAGGCAGCACAGAATTCATAATCAAAGCACGCTCCTCAGCAAACAACTTATGCATGTCTCTAGTAGTGGACTGCCTAGAAACCTTGCTGAATCTAGGATTATGAGCATTCTTAATGTAATCTTCCCAGGCCTGCGTCTCACCAACTCCTAGGGAAAGATCTAGCCTAGCAATCAACCGACACAGTTCATTACGAGCACGAGAAGAATCATAAACCTAGTTATGCAACCCATCAGCATGCATAGACAGCCTAGACTAGACCAAATGATCATTAGCCTGCTTTTCCCTACAAACTGCCATATGCCTGTTCAAGGACCCAGTGCCAATAGATGCTCTAGTAGAAAACTTCTTACCACAGCGTTTGCAGATAGCATGTGTTCTTACCCCGGCCTCATCAAGGATCGGGATGAAATCCTCCCAACAAGCAGCACTGAGCTTACCAGATACCCCATGTGTGTTCAGGGACTAGGACTGGGAGCCGCCGCCAACTTCGACATCGATGGGCTACGACTGGGAGCCGTCACCACCGGCATCGGCATCGATCGCAGCAGCAGCAGCTCCTTCGACGTCGTTCTCCATCTCCACCTCCTCCACGGGGTACTCGGGGTGCTCACCGTCGGCACGGTGGTTGTACTTATCCGTAGCCACCGGGATCAACACAGGAGGGTGGGGAGGCCGGTTCCGGCCCCCAGCCGCATCTCCAACACCGTCACTCGACGGTGGGCAGGGGCGCCTAGACGGTGGGTAGGGGCGCTTGGTTCTTGCCATCGTGCCTCCAGAGGAGGAGGAAGCAGCGTCAGGCACCAACCTACGAAGAACACAACAGAGAAGAGCAGTGAGATGACTGAGATCTAGATGCAGAATAGAGAAAGAAGAGAAGAAGAAGCTAGGGTTAGGGTTTCGAGACTCACCTACGCCACCGGAGCCCAGTGCCGGAGAGGAGGCCAGGGAGCCAGCATCCAAGCAAGAGAGAACGACGCGATTAGACCGACGGCGAGTGGCGGCGGGAAGAAAAACAGCTCGATGACTCACATGTTTAGATGTTCCACCGTAGACTGATGAGGAGGAGGAGGAGGGAAGGCCGGAAAGGAGGTAGGAGAGGGAGAAGGAGTGGCCGGAGAGGTGTCGAGGCCACCGGAGCAGGACCGGCGAGCTCAAGGCGAACGGCGGCGGCAGATCTGGAGACTGGAGGAAGACGGAGGCGAGAGAGAGAGCTGAGAGTGACGCGGCTGCGGCCGGGGGGGAAATGATTTAGGATTTGGGGTGGGGACGAGGGCGACGCGGCGTCTGGCTTTTATATGGCCGCGGCAGTGGGCCGGCTGGGCCAAATTGCCGCCGTGTCGGGGCCGTGCCGCGGCCTTCGGCCGTGCCGTGCCCGTGCTAGCCCATGGGCCAGGGTGACGGCCCATGCGCTGCACGGGGTGCGTGCCGTGCCGGCACGGGCACGCCGCCGGCCATGCCGTGCCGCCGTGCCGCGTGCCGTGTCGGCGGCCCATGGGCCGGCTGGAAATCTATAGGCTTCACTTATATGATGTCTTGAGCTTCTTGTTTGCCTTCTAGGATCTTCAATGCTTATCTTTGATCTTCATTTGAGTTGTTGATTCCTCGGTCTCCATGGTAGCCTTGCTCAAGTCCATCTCTGGCATCCAGAAGACTAAGGGGGTGTTTGGATTAGGGGCCTAATAATTAGCCTATGTTTTTTCATACCAATTAGAAAAGATAAATGTGTGCAAATCCTTGGCTAGTAAGAGCTAATAGGGGTTAATTGGTGGTTAGAGTCCATTAGCCCTTACTATTAGACCATAATTAGCTCATGTTTAATCCATTTTTACAAAGCCCTAGGATCCAAACAGACCCTAAGTACCTTGTATACTAGCCAACATTGTTAGTCCTAATAGTTATGTTGTCAATCAACCATTATCAGGGTCCATGTTTCATACACATGTATAACAAAATCACCAAAACACATGTTGCTACACCATGTTGATGTACACAAATCCTATCACTATGTTGCCACATCTTGTTCATTTTCTTCAAGCCCTTTTTATTGGAAAACATGAGGAGTTATGCAAAAAAAATACCCATGTTTTGCATGTGACTTGACACACTCTTGTATGATGTTTTTTTCTAGATGTTAACATGTAAGGAGCTTCGATTCCTTACTAGATACACCCTTGTGGGTATATATATCTAAAAAGTGACATATGAGTGCGACATCAAAGGTTCATCACCACTTAAGACAAATACTGTAGAGGATCTCAAACGGGTAAGGGAAACACTTGAATTCATATACTACACATTCGTTCATGGTTTTGGTTCTGAACTACTCATATAAACTTTGTCTACTTAGGTTGGAATTGACATAATCAGTAATTAATATCTTAGTAGTAGAATAAGTTAGTAATACTAAACTCTAAAATTCACTACTGCACAAAATGTTTGTAGGGACGGTTTGCCCAGTCTCTCCTACCTAGGGGCCTCTACATATCGACGATTTGTAGGGGCCACCGCTACAAATCGATTTGCCCCATCGGGTAGCCACACGCCACGCCTGCATTTTTTCGCGTAAGAAACGCGCGCTTCGTGGTCATTGGGATTCGAACCTGCAACCTCAGCCCCACGCATTACTCCCTCTAACCATTCCATCCCATACTCACTTGTGTCTATATTAGATTCTTTCTCCTCGTATTATGCTCAACCGAATTTAAAATGAGTGTTTGGTACTCTAAATGAATTCAACTGAAAATGTTGTTAACTACAAAGTTGTATAAATTTTTGGGATCTACAACTTTAGTTTTGGTCGTTTCTCCATGCGAGGTCATTTGGAAAAATTCAAATTTTAAATGTGGCAAATTTAGATGTAATTATCCTTAGCTAGATGATTTCAAATAAAAAAGTTGAAAAGTTGTTTAACTTTTTATGATCTACAACTTTCATTTTTGTTGTTTCTCCATCCGAGGTTGTTTGAAAAATTCAAATTTCAAATGAGAAATTCAAGCGTAATTTTTCATGCATAGATGATTTTAAATAAAAAAGTTGTCAACTACAAAGTTGCATAACTTTTTGAAATCTATAACTTTCATTTTGGTCGTTTTTCCATCCGAGGTCGTTTGAGAATTTTGAATTTCAAATGTGAGAAATTCAAACGTAATTTTTCATGAATAGATGATTTCAAATAAAAAAGTTGTCAACTACAAAGTTGCCTAACTTTTCGAGATACAACTTTTGTTTTGATCATTTCTCCATCAAAGATCGTTTGAAAATTTTAAATTTCAATACGTAATTTTTACTATTCAGCGTCCATTTGTAGGGACGGCTTGATTCAGAGCTGCCCCTACAAATAGCAGGACGGCTAAAAATACCAGCAGCTCCTACAAATAGATTTGTAGGAGCGGTTTGCTTTGGAAACCATTTGTAGGGGGCCGCTCAATATTGAGCCACCCCTAAAAAAAAAAGAGGCGTTGCTACAAACAACAATGACACTTAAGAGAATACTAATCTAATCTTTATTAAAAAGATGTGAATGTAGTGTGATGTGTCTTATGAGCAAAAGTAACAAAAAAGTTGATTAATTGAGATGGATCCCTAGTTTTTGTCTTGTAGCTAAATGTTAATTGAATCAATATCTCCAAAATCTATAAAGCAGCCCCTGTATTCGCAAAATTAATCTCACCTTTTTTAACGCGTGAAAAGCACAGCTGTGTATAACGCGCTATGGGAGATTGTCTGCTATACCTACCTTGATCTATCTTGAGCTACTATATATGTGGAAAAATAGTAATATAAGCACATGGTCTTATCGGTTAAAATAACTTGGAAAATGAGAAGCACAAAATTGGTTCAGCGTCAGTTAAATCAACAACCTACACCACCGGAAGAGAACTCCAAGTATTCTACGTACGGCTATTAATGATGTTCTTAGGTACGACCATTTTCTGAATCGCTAACTCCAGACGCTACGGGAGAACTGAAATTTTCCGAGTGTCTGTGGCTTCTCTGAGTGTCAAAAAACGTGCACTCGGGGAACTAGCTCTTCCTCGAGTGTTGTACTCGGGAAAGAAATACACTCGGGGAAGAGAGGCTTCTCCGAGTGCTCCAGATTTATAGGCACTCAGGGAAGAACGGCACTTAGGGAAGGTTCTCTTCCCCGAGTGTTGCACTCGGGGAAGAGAGACACTCGGGGAAGAAAATTATACATGACGGCCCACCTTCGCACACCGTTACGTTTTTTCTTTTTTTTAAGCTTCCCCGAGTGTTAGAATTTGGCACTCGGGGAAGAGGCCTCTTCCCCGAGTGCCTGCTCCTAGCACTCGGGGAAGAATTTTTATTTTTTTTGTTTTTTTGTCCCAGTTTTTTTGTGATGTCTTCCCACATCATTTCAAACTCCTTGTTCAAATTTGGAACAATTTTGACTTTGTTTGGTATATTTCGTTAGTTTTTTTCGTTTCTTTGAATTTTTTGCATACTTCCGATTTGAATTGCAGGTGTATGAAATAATGGAATATGGTGATTAAAAAATCATATTCATGTTATTTGGTGTATGTTGAGTCCGTTTCCAGGAAGCCACATGAAATGTCAACCATCTTGTCACCGTACCATCGTGAACAACTTACGGGAAAAGTGCATTTAAATTATATAAAATCCAAACGTAGTCCGAAAATCATGAAACTTGACTGGGCGTCGTGTTATAGCATGTACAGGATATGATAAAAAATTGAGAAGGTTTCGAGCAATTAGCGACGTCGGATGCCTAAAACTCAGACATCTCCGGACATCTCCACATGTGATCACATGAGGAGGTCAAATGAGGCACTAAATGACCCCAGATGAAAAACTTTTAAATACAAAGATGTTAGAACTCATCAAGGTCTACATTTGATACATAGACCATTTTTGCATTTAAGAAAGTGTTAATAAACACTAGTCACAAAATCTTAAATCTCACATAGACTTTAAGAAACTATGTGCGAGACATGTGGATTTACAACTACACTTTCCTAACACTTTGTCAAATGCAAAAATGGCCTGTGTATCAAATGTAGATCTTGATGAGTGGACGAATCTTGGTATTCATGACTTTTCGAGTTGAGACCATCTAGGGTTTCGAAAACTGGCATGTAGCTGTGAAAAATTCAAAATTCAAATTTTTAGTGGTTCAAACTTTGTCAAATGAAAAGTTGACCATTACACCAAATGTAGATCTCGATGAGTTTGACATACTTTGTATTCATGACTTTTGTATTTGAGACCATCTAGGGTTCAGTTAAAGTGTCGTTTTTTTAAAAATCCAAGATTTGACTTGGTCAAACTTGGTCAAATGAGGCACTAAATGACCCCAGGTGAAAAACTTCTAAATACAAAGGTGTTAGAACTCATCAAGGTCTACATTTTGTACATAGTTCATGTTTCCATTTGAGAAAGTTTTAGTAAACTCTAGTTACATGTTTAAAAAATCCAAGACGTGACTTGGTCAAACTTGGTCACACGAGGCACTAAATGATCTCAAATGGAAAACTTTTGAATACCCGGATTGAATAATTCATCAAGAGGCTCGTTCCCGAGAGCTAAAACAGCAGCACTTGGGAAGGATTTTTTTTTAAAAAGAAAAGTGGCCGGCCCAACCTTATCTAAGGTAGCATATGGGTCCAGCTGCCAAGTATGAACAACAACCTAGGTGTTCATCAATATCGTTAATCCTGTTCATAATCGTATATCATTCTAGTAACTAGCAAGTTAAAGAAATCAAGATCTATATAAAATGTATAAATTTATTTATTGTTAATTGTTTGAAGTAGCAGATAAATAAATACACACCTTTACGTATATGTGAATAATAACAAATAAATGTTACAATATATATGTGGCTGAGTTGGGTATTAAAATAATAATGAAATAAAGAGAAAACAAATACAAGTGACGCCAAAAAAGGAAAGGAAAAGAAAATAACTAAAAAAAACTCCAGACACACACACACCCTCCACCAGATTCCATCTTCGACATCCTTTTCGATCAGATGTCGCCGCTGCTTCTACTCCTCAACTGGCGTCGTACTGGACCAAAAATTATGTGAAAAATCAAGCCGCGAAAATCTTCTGCTGGACCGAAAATTCCAAAATCCCTCCCGCGCAGGCGCACTGAGGAGTAGAATCCCAGGCCCAGCTGAAAAAATGAAAAAAAAAACTCAACCTTATCCCCAATCCCTCGCTCCGCGTCGACATCGTCCTCCCGCATGCCGGCATGCGCGCTTGCCTCCCTCGCACCGCACCCTCCCCCAACCTCCGCTCTCACTCAGGCCTCCGCATGGCCTCCGCTCCAATTCGAGGCCAGTGCCCCCATCCCGCCACTAATGCTCAGCTGCAGCCACCAGCTCCCCCAACCCATTCCCTGCGTCTCCAAGATCCGCTGCCGTAGGAGCCGGTGACCCCAACCTATGGGGATCCGATGAGGGAGGCCTAGATCTGGGCATTTGTGCCTTGAGGCGCGGTGGATGTTGGCTGGGGAAAAGTTATTGAGATCTTTTGTCCATGACTCAAAAATGATAGCTAGCTATTGATTTGGATTTGTGCAAATAAAAGAATACATATAACTATTGATGCTATTATTATTTCTACATTTTAGTTCAGCAACCAATTGTGCCTTGAGCCAACACCATGGAAGTTGTAAATATACTTGAGCTGGTTAGTGGGAGCAAGTTTGATTTCTACCAAACTTCAGTTAGCCCTATTTCTTACTGAAGATTGGGCATGGGTTACATTGTTTTGCAGGTTATAAGGTGATGCTGTCTTCAGATTCAGTTAAATTATCAGGTAGAACATTACATGTTTTTCTGCTTTATTTTTTTGTTCCTAATGATGAAACTGCTCTTAATAATAAGAGGTACATTTTGAGGCTATAAAGGGACAGTTCTTGTGTGATATATATGATTTTACACTTTAGACATTTGGAATATGTCTTAGGATTGTATGCTAGAAACTTGTGTAACTTCCTGTGTGAGATATCTGTATAATTTCATTTAATATAATTATTACCAATTCAGAGAAGGTAGGAATCAATAAAAAGTGAAAAATATGTTTGAAAAAAATTCTGGTATATATCTAAGTTGATATTGGTTCATAGTTTTTGTTTCAAATATAGAGTAGAGGTGAGCTTACTGTGTGGTTAGTATTGAAGACATTGACTTGTGAGCATATGACTTGCTATAGTTATTTTGATGAAGCATTTCCTCTCAGATTTAATAAGATGAAGCTGTAGTCAGCCTCCTATATCAATACAAGTTAGCCACTGGGCAGCATATAGTCACTATATTGATGAGGAAGATGGGCTACAAGCATGTGGAATTTTTCTTGTTCAACAGGTATGTTATCTATTTTTGCCTATTATTAATCAGTTTGGTGGTTTGACTTTTTAGTTTTGGTGTGTTGGCCATTCAGCTTTATGTGTAATAGAAAACATCTCCTAATCTGGAACTAATTATATGATACATAAATCATATATATGTTAATTCTTGGAACTAATTATGTACATGAGGAGCCAGAGGAAGCTAACTAGGTCGTAGCTACATAGATAAGTGCACTGTAGCAGGAAGTCAATTACAACAAGCTGACCAGTTTACCGAACTTTGATATTAGATTGCATAAATCAATTATAAACCCTTGATGGCGTCGAACCATGTCGGAGGCTCACCGGCATCGCAAGTCGGGCCATCCCCACAAAGACAGGAGTCGGGAACACATGCTGGTGCGTCCCAACCTTCATAGTCGCCGTCAACTGCCTGCGGGGTCGTTTTTATGTATTGAACTTGTGAACTACGAATATTGTGTACTTTGAACAAGTAGTTTGTAATAATATTGTCGATTTCGGACAAATTCAGTCGTAAGGGATATATAAATGTGGTTTGTGATATATTGATGTTGATTTTTGGATTGTATATATATATATGTGTGTGTGTGTGTCTATATATATATATATATATATATATATATATATATATATATATATATATATATATATATATATATATATATATGCTTTGTTGTTTACATGAAAAAGCTAAAAAAATATTTTCGGTGGTGGCTTCCCTGAGTGCCTGGCAGAAGCACTCGGGGAAGAGTTTTTTTTAAAAAAAGAAACCAATTTCTTCCCCGAGTGCCGCATGAGTGGCACTCGGGGAAGAGGTTTTTTAAATAAAGAAACAAATTTCTTCTCCGAGCACTCGGAGAAGAAATTTGTTTCTTTATTTAAAAAACCTCTTCCCCGAGTGCCTCTCATACGACACTCGGGAAAGAATTTTTTAAAAAAAAAATCAAAATTCTTTCCCGAGTGTTGCACTCGGGGAAGAAATTCAAAAAAAAACCTTGACGGCAACGGCCGTTGGAGTGGACGGCGTCAATTCTTCCCTGAGTGCCGGAACAACACTCGGGGAAGCCTTCTCCGAGTGTATGATTTTTGGTACTCGGGGAAGAGCTCTTCACCGTTACGAGATTTCCCGTTAGCTCTTCCCCGAGTGCAACACTCGGGGAAGCCTTCCCCGAGTGTTTTTGCCTCTTCCCCGAGTGCATTAGGCACTCGGGGAAGCGCCAGCCTCCTGTAGTGAGATTGCCTTCATGATGGGATGGAATTCAATCAAATGATCACAAAAGCACATGATGGTAGCAAAACATAATCCAAGCATGGCCCTGCATTGCACATTTCAATGATTGATTCAACAACCCATATTCTTCTGATTGTATCCATCCAAGATGATCAAGCAACGCCCCTAACTAATTCATCATATCATCAGGGGTCCAATCTAAGCTAGCTTAGCTGAATTTGTCAATAACGGTCGATTATACAAGTATGAGTCAACCCAAATAAATTACGATTTCTCATAGAGTAGTGGAACATTCATTACTAGGTCGTGATCTGCATGGACTCGAAACCCTAAATTGTTTAGTTACCGGATAGATTAAGAAAATAAGAAGAAACTCCAATGGGCAACTCGCTAGAGAACAATAATTAGCTCATATGCAAAGTTACTTCTGTTCAGAATGATAAGTATTTTTTCTTTTTTTTTTGCGAAAGCCAAGTTTTGTAAAGTTAGACTAACAATTAGTCAAATTATATGTAAGCTTAGGACTTAAAACTTGTATCGGTAGATTTGTGTTTGTAGTACCTTTAAGATAATAATATTGATTTTGATTTTTTTTAGAAATATATGACATATTGTAAGATAAATTATGGGTCAAAATCTATCCTGTTTGATCAAAATGTGCTTATCATTTCTGACCAGATGGAGTAACGGCTAGGCGTGTGGACTGATGGGTTAAGGTAGTTACAACATACAACATGCATGTATCGGTGACGGTGACACTGACACACCTCCTCGGTAGCCACTAGCCACCAACGAAACAAATTGATGATGTTCCGGAGCGGTTGCCATGTTGTTGATCAGAGTTTCAATTCAACGAACTAATGTGGAAAGAATTCGGGTTAGTTGATAGTTCGTTGCTAACCTATATATTATATATATCGGCTAATCATTAGCATATGAAAACGTAAATAAATTAAATTAAAGCATTTGTCCATGATTAATTCCATCTCCAAAGTCAGGCCTTGGAGCTTAGCTTATCGTCGTGCATGATGCGTCTGCAACTGCATGCATGTGCTTGCTTCGATGGAACACGGCCGAATTTCCTTTGTTCTGACTAATGTGTACTCTGACGCGCGCAAGGCACGACCATCATTCCCTAATCGATCGATATATTCCCACGGCCCCACCGTACCTATCGTCAGTTGTCGCTCTCTTTCCTCCCGCTTGACCCTCCAAAGCTAGCTAGATAATCCACTATTTAAGCACTGCTCTGACAACGCCATGCATCTCATCTCATCTCATCGCACAAGTCCAGAACACGTCCAGTTGATCGATCTCTCCATTGCCAATCCACCTCGATCATCGTAGTCGTGAAAATGAACAGGTCACTGATTTTGTGCGTAGCCTTCTCGGCGTGCCTAGCGCTCGCCGCCGCGGGCTGGTCTCCCGGCACTGCCACGTTCTACGGCGGACCCGACGGCTGGGGCACCATGGGTAAGCAAGGTCTTAATTATACAACATTGCATCCATTTTGGCGCAAGAGCTATGCACATTTTGCTAACTGCGCACATGCACGTACCAATGCAGGTGGCGCGTGCGGATACGACAACCTGTACAATGCCGGGTACGGCGTCAACAATGCAGCGCTGAGCTCGACACTGTTCAACGACGGCGCGTCGTGCGGGCAGTGCTACCTCATCACCTGCGACACGTCACGTCCAGGCGGTCAGTCCTGCAAGCCCGGCAACTCCATCACGGTCTCGTCCACCAACCTGTGCCCGGCCAACTACGCGCTCCCCAACGGCGGGTGGTGCGGCCCGGGCCGCCCGCACTTCGACATGTCGCAGCCGGCGTGGGAGAACATCGGCATCTACAGTGCCGGCCTCATCCCGGTCCTGTACCAGCAGGTCAAGTGCTCGCGCACTGGTGGCGTGCGCTTCAGCATCGCCGGCTCCCAGTATTTCCTGCTTGTCAACATCCAGAACCTCGGAGGCAGTGGTTCTGTTGGCGCTGCGTGGGTGAAGGGCGACAAGACGGGGTGGATCCAGATGTCCAGGAACTGGGGCGCCAACTGGCAGGCGCTCGCTGGGTTCGTCGGCCAGGGGCTCAGCTTCGCCGTTACCACTACCGGTGGGCAGTACATTCAGTTCTTGAACGTCGTGCCTAGGTGGTGGCAGTTCGGACAGACCTACACCACAACACAGAATTTCTACTACTAAAACCTGCAAGCAGCAGAGTGCTTGGATCTTCCTGTCGCCATTTCTTCTGGTTCGGTCAAATGGCTAGCTAGGGTGGTGGCAGGTCCTCAAGGCCTGCTCTTAATTTCATTCAACGTTGTAGATATATTTCTTGAATTTTAGATATTTCTTTCAACGTTGTAGATATATACTTACTACACACTATACATGTATATGATTTCCGAGAACGTGCACTTCACATGCATGATGTTTCGTTCAGAATCCTACTGGCTGGTTACGGTTAGTTTCGGCACTTGCATGGTTTTCTGCTGCTGAGCCACTATTCAACTTCAAGGATGGTGTCGGCGCCGTTCTGCTGTCAGGCATTCACATCTGCGCAGTTAAAGGAACCATATCTGGGGGTACTATCTCTCGGCAGAACTCTCACGTTACAAGGAAGTCCAAGGGACGTGATAGATGCACATGACAGGCATCGTCAACCACCACAGACGAAACCCGCGCCGCTGACCCCTGAAAGAAAGCGTTACATTACATCAACTTGGAGCCAATGCAAGTCCACACCGGCTGCATTGGAGGCTTGGAGCCATAGACTGTGCCAAGTGGAAAACAGAAACACATATACTACATGATCTTATGAAGTTAATCTATAACATGGTAATTAAGGCTCATGGTTGGTTCAGCACTCACCTATAGCTAAATTATAACACACCATAATGAGAAAACTCATACATCTTTCTTCTAAAAATCTTTCTTTCAGACCAAAGGTAGTCATATGGCACCTAGTTTTGAATTCACTTGAAGCAAAAAAAAAGGCTTAAATACTAATATCCTCTTGATGTTAATTAAGATCATTTGGCCCTAGGGGCGAAGCTGTATTGTGATTAGTGGGTGCAAATGCACCCCAAAAATTGAAAATAAGTTATAATTACTAAAATTCCACCATATATATACCCTCCATAACACAAGTCTATGTACCCACACAAGGCAAGCGCACCCACTTCAATCTCCTCTAGCTTCACCACTGTTGGGCTCCTCTTAGATCTCACTTTAAGCTCCTTTCCAATCTTGAGTCCCGTGGTGTGTGTGGGCTTAAATGACGGCTTATGGCATCATAGATATTAATTAAGAGACCCAAAATCCTTATTTTTTTAATAAAATACAAAAGGAAATTGAATAAAAGTTATAATAAGTACAAGACCTTCAACTTAATGTGTATAAAAATTGATGCAGCTAACAATATTTAAATTTTAAAGTAAAAAAACTTAGATTGATAACATCATAAGATATGTGGTATAACAAATTAAGCCACCACAACTTAAACTTGGGTTCAAACAAAATGGGTTCGAACAAAATGGATAATGAAGACACATGAAGTGCCATGTAGAACCACAAAAACTATAGATATGGATGAAAAACATAGAAAGTAATTGATAAGTTTATCAATCAGTAGAAATTATAGAGTATATATAAGTATATAAGTGTGTTAAATTAAAAATGGTAAACAAAAAAATAAAGAAAAAGCAAATAGATAAGAAATTTTGATTAGTTATAGTCATACTAAGGAAAAAATTATACTTATATATGTCTCTCTTGAGATCTAGTACATGTAGGCGCAAAGATTGATGGACTAGTTAATCTAACTATAGTAGAACAACGAAATGCAAGCATCAGAACCAATCATTAGCTTGAGCACGTCAAAGTCTGGTAGTTATGGGCATGTGCTGATGCACATAAAGTCCTGAATACAGGCATCCATGACACGTTCCATCTGCATGCAGCATATATAAAGAGAGTTAATTTAATTTAACAATTCAATTAAAAAAATTACAAAACATCTAACGCCCCAAGGTATTATTCGAAGAAAGAACCTTAGCCTTCAACTATAACCGAGAAACGACCCCCTGAAATCTGTGCAGATAACCTGTATTATTTTATGGGTTGCCGCCAGTGATACATGGATGACTTTTAGTTAACCAACCTTAAAATTCATTCCCAAAGCCAAATCCAGATCCTAGAGGTATTCATGATGAGTTACAGTTACTAGGCTATGAAACCTTCCGCCAACAAAAGCACGATCTTTCCGTTTGCACATTGTTGAAGAACCTAAGAATCCTGGCTCTCTGCCAACTGAGCCCAGATTTTACACGTCTCTAATAGTATGTCATTTTGGCCTTTTTATAAACATAATTTTTACTATGCATTTAAACTGCTACGGAGCTTCCTGATCAGGTATCCTTTGAATAAATTTCATTAGCCTTCGCTCTGCGGCTATCACCGATGAAGGTGGCAATGCGTGGTAGGTAGTGCTGGAAAGGTACGGCTGCGAGATTGTCGCGTAGGTCGGGGGTTGTCCGCCTTAGTCACTCAATTCTACGGCCGTATAGTACAACGTTAATGATTTTGCTTGCTTACTGTTCCAGTCTCACTGTTGACTCGCTAGCAATAATGGAAACACTGTTGTAACATTTAAACTTCCTGTCTACTTAATGAAACATGGGCTCAGACCCGATCATGAAAAAAAAGGAAAAGTCAAAATGATTTATAGTTTGGGAAGGAAGGAATACTTATAGTTTCAGAAAGTACACACGCTGTTAAATTTGAAGCCACATTGTTCCTCCAATCATATAAAGACACATGCTTGATCTTTCATTCCACCATGAGACTGAGATACACGGCGGCCCCAATCTAAGCCGGAATCCTCCATAGATGACCCATTCATCCATCCACTAACGGTGCCAACTGACTGGTTCCACCCATTAAATTAAGCGCCGCTCCTAGTTGCAGTATGGAAAGAATATGTTAGTTGCAAAAACAAATCAGCCCCCGCGCTCTCTGAACTCTCTGATCAACCGTTCTGACATACTGTACTACGCGCAATCAAAGTCAAAAACTAGCAGTTACCTGCACTACTGCATGTGGAGGAGCATCATCATCATGTGCTTCCAGTTCGCACCGCGCAAATGCATTACGTGTTCCATGACATGAGAATCAAATGAGATGTACGATCGACAGCACCGACATTGTCGCCGCTCATCTTCCCGCTTAGTTAGTTTCGACAAGTTTCTTCAGCC
The DNA here is from genome assembly GCA_038087645.1 of Saccharum hybrid cultivar R570. Classification (NCBI taxonomy): domain Eukaryota; kingdom Viridiplantae; phylum Streptophyta; class Magnoliopsida; order Poales; family Poaceae; genus Saccharum; species Saccharum hybrid cultivar. Next base: position 8,593,299 of record JAQSUU010000066.1, read on the forward strand.
CCAGCTCCCTTCAATCTCCAGGCTACTTCCTCCTCCTATTTAAGCACTGAACCTAGCTAGGAGATCATCCACCACAGCTGCAAACTTGCAACTCACAACTTCCAGATCACACGACAAGACAATCCGCTCCTTTTTCCTTTTGATTATTAGTACGTGCTACGTACGTGCTCGTACTCGTAGCAAGGTCCCAGTCATGGCGCCGAGGATGTTGGTTCTGTGGTGTGTTCTATCGGCATCCACCGTCATCGCCAGCGTGGTGGGCTGGTCGCCGGGCACGGCGACCTTCTATGGCGGGTCCGACGGGTCCGGGACCATGGGCGGAGCGTGCGGATACGAAAACCTGTACAGTGCCGGATACGGCGTTAACAATGCGGCGCTGAGCCAGACGCTGTTCAACGACGGCGCGTCGTGCGGGCAGTGCTACACCATCACATGCGATGGATCTGGATCACGCACGGGCAGCCAGTACTGCAAGCCCGGCAACACCGTCACCGTCACGGCCACCAACCTGTGCCCACCCAACTACGGCCTCCCCAACGGCGGCTGGTGCGGCCCAGGACGCCCGCACTTCGACATGTCGCAGCCGGCATGGGAGAACATCGGCATCGTCCAGGGCGGCATCATCCCGGTGCTGTACCAGCAGGTCAAGTGCTCACGCAGCGGTGGTGTGCGCTTCAACATCGCCGGCTCCAACTACTTCCTGCTCGTCAGCATCCAGAACCTGGGTGGCAGCGGCTCAGTGGCAGCCGCTTCGGTCAAGGGCACCAACACGGGGTGGATCCAGATGTCTAGGAACTGGGGCGCTAATTGGCAGGCTCTCTCAGGGCTCACCGGCCAGGCGCTCAGCTTCGCGGTCACTAGCACCGGCGGGCAGTACATACAGTTCCTGAACGTGGCGCCGACGTGGTGGCAGTTCGGACAGACCTACTCCACCAACCAGCAGTTTTACTACTAATCCATCATTCCATCCATCGATCGAGACGAAGCTTTCTGATATGTTTTTGTTGATCTTCATATATAGTGTATTTGTCCGCATGGCAAGTGCCGACGTGCTGTCTCGTGGTTTTGGCAGAGTTATTCAGCGCCTGACGAACCGTGGCCGTGGCATGTTTGCTGTTCATATAGCTCTCTTTGTCTGCATCCTACCTTTTTTACCCATGTATTGGCATAAGAGCATCTCCAAGAGTTTGGCAATTTTCATTTGGCAAATCTTGTGTTTTGCCAAGTTGTAAAAAGATATGCCAAGTAAAAAAACAGTCTCTCTCCAAGAGTTTGGTATAATTCACTTGCCAAACCCAGATCTAACTTACATCAGGAACCCTGAGGGAGAAACAAAATTATGTTTATGCCCTTCCACCTCTTAAAAACTTACATCAGGAACCCTGAGAGAGAAACAAAATTATTTTTGTGCCCTTCCACCTCTCTCGTACATACGGATGCCAAGTCCGCTCCGCGCGCGCATATTTGCGCGTGCGAGGCCGGTGGATGGCAAGTTGCCAAGAATGCCAACCTCATTTGCCAAGCTGTTGGAACCCAAATTTTCTCATTTTGCCAAAATTGAAAGGATGCCAATCTCATTTGGCAAACTCTTGGAGATGCTCTAATGGCATCACATATATACATATGTTCAAAATTGTTAACACCAGTTTAATCAATATGAAAATTACATTACCCATCTGTTCCTCCCATGTTCTACAGCTCAACTTGTTTATTAGGTCATCGCACACTACGAAAAAAATGATTTTGCGAGACACTGCCCGAACATTAACGGAGACGATCACAAAATCCAACCGTCTTGTAAAATACCTGAGGATTTTTGGAGGCGGGCGCTTTATTTACGGAGGCAGTCACACTTGACCGCCTCGCAAAAAAATTTACGGAGGTGGACATCTACTATACCTAAATAGGAGGAACCCACTAGCCTATTTTCCTACGATTTCGTGAAGCTATGTCATCCAGGGGTCCTACCACCACAAGTGTCCTCATGTAGCAGCCGATTCATTTAAATTTTGCATTGCTACTAAATGTCGTGAGGAAATGAACAAATAATGACGAGTTCCTAGCAAATAAGTTTCATTGCCACTAAATATTCTTAGGAAATGAAGAGACAACATCCAACTTCGGCAACTAATGGACATCACGAACTGGCAAGGAACCGAGCGGTCACTGATAGTATATATACTGCTTTGTTGAGCATACGGAAACATAGCATCGAATGTGATACATATTCATCTGCAGCAACGACAACATGGTGGAGAACCTCAAGGGGCAGCTCTCTTCATGGTATACATCGTGTTCATTTCCCATTCATTGATTGGATTGATTATACATATATCTATTCCAGTATAGGATAAACAAATCGAATCCAAAATCAATTCCCACAGTTTGATTTTTGTTGTTCCATCGGCATACTGAATTCTCCAATCGATTGCCTGCAGGTCTACCATTGAGGTACAGGGACTCGCGGCGTGAGGGCCGTCAGGCCAGACCTGATCCTCTTCCTCTTTCGACCTGATCCTCTTCCTCTTTCGATCACCCACCAGCTGATGCACAGCATATTTGAGGTCTAACATATTCTTTTGTATTCCCTCCGTTCCAAATTATAAGTCGCTTTGACTAAGTCGCTTTGACTTTTTTCTTTCATCCATTTTGTTATGTATCTGGTCAAAGCGACTTATAATTTGGAACAGAGGGAGTATCTATTAGTCATGGCATCGATCAGAGTTATACATATGTATCCATCTCATTTTAGCATCTTTCATGTGGTTGATTTTATGTTGAAAAAAAATCATCTATGGCATGCAGTATGCATGCTTCGGAGGATCCAACATGGGCCAACAGGCAACAGGTTGGGATGACATGAAAGGCCCTGCAAGTTTGGCTTCCCTGCTCTGGTATTCAATAAAGGAGGTTCAACCTCAATTATATATTATTGATCCTTTTGTTTTTTTTTCTTCACAATCCATTCATATTACCTACATGTAATGTAGCCACTGAGCATCACGTTCCAACTCTGCTAATGGGACAAGCCATGCATGGATCAGAAGCAACATGACAAACATCCTGCCTGGTGTCAGCAGCCACCTATACTTCTGCATGTTTCGGATCCTAAAATCCCTAAAACAACTGATCCTACAATGTGAAACTACAATTGATGCTGGCCATGAATAAAAGAAAATCGGTCACCAAAAGGATGTGATATAATGTGCAAATTTTTTTTTGTCTTTTGTCATTTGAAAACATGTTCGCCAAATAATAATAATAAGTTTATGCTTTTTTACTCTTTGGTTCATCCATTAGGTGCTCCTAAAAAATTGATCCTAATTTCAATAGCAATGCATGAATAATTCCTTTTCATATCAAAAACTACATTTCTGCATGGATGATTCCTTTTCATATCAGAAAATACATTTCATTTGGTCAATGAATCTAAAATAACATTATTTCTGCAGCAACACACACATGGTATAAGATACGTTTCACTATTTCTTGCTTCATCAATTATTTTGATGTCAATACTAAATTCCCGCAGCAATGCGCGGGGTGTTATCTAGTTTTATATACGGAGACAGCCAGGATTGCCCGCCTCTTAAAATCTTTTTACGGAGACAGTACAAAAATGACAGCCTCCTTCCGCCTCCGAAAATGGCCAGGCGGACATCTCAAGAGGTCTGCCTATGTTAATGTGGGTGAGCCCAAAAACGGTTGGGAAAGCCTATCTCAGCCCAAGAAACCCTAGCCCATCTCTCAGTCACTTCTCTCCAGTTCTCCTCTCACCCGCGTGGCGCATCTCTCCCATTCTCCCTCGCTTCTTTCCTCTTCGTGTCCCGCGGTGGGGTCTGGGCGCAACAGCGGTGGGTGGCGCACGTCCTGTGCGGGCTGCATCGGCATTGTGGTGGCGCGGCGGCACGCGGCGGCGTGGAGACACGGCAGCTCCCGGAGGTCGTGCGCTAAGCCCCGGCCCTCCGACGATGGCACCCACCAAGGACGCAGGCCACATGTGCACACCGAGGAGGGCAGTGCCACCTCCTCCTCGGGCTAGATCCGGTGGAGGGCGGCACGCGAGGCCCTCTCCTGGCGACGGCGGCGTATCTGCGGGCCTCGGCGGCTCCCCCTTCCTCGCGTGGCGCGGCGGCACGGGCTCCCTCTCCCCCTCCCTCGAGTGGCTCGGCTCAGCCTCCCTCTCCCTTCCTTCTTAGGCGCAGCTCGTGGGACCAATAACAATGGCGCGCAGGCCCTCCGATAGCCTGCACGTGACTCCCTTCCTCTGGTGCAGCACAGATCCGATAAGCAGCAGAGCGGAGCAGTAGCGGCAACACAAGGATGGCCTCAGCGGGCCCATGGATGGGCTCGATGGGCATGTCCATGGATTTTTCTTTCTTTTGTGTTTTTTCTGATTCGTTTTCGCGTACGAGCATTGTGTCCGCCTGCGAAAACAATGATTATCACAGACGAACACAGTGATTGCCTGCGAAAACATCGATTAACGCAGACCTTTTCCTCCTTTTCTTTGCCTGCAAAACGATGATTTTGCCCACCTCAGAAAAAGAGTTTTGTAGTAGTGGCAAAGAAGTGGAAGGTAACGACATCGATGGACAATGGGGAGGCACTACCTCCTACTACCTGAAAATTTGTTGCTTGACATTGTAAGAGTATAATGTTTGGGAGAATACGTGTTGTATTTACTCAATGATCATGGGTGCATACATATAGACATAGTGGGGAGCCTAGGTCAGCAGTTGAGAGTGTCATGATACGTTTACAATAATGTACTCTGCCACAGTCAGAAATAGGAGCACAACAAACATTCAGACTAGAGCGAAACTCCGTGAAGATGGACGTTGGTAGACCTTTGATGAAGGTATCAGCATACTTTGTTTTGAAAGAACTAGAAGGGCCTAAGCCCCTATAGAAAAACTTTATTAACAAGGTAAAAGGGGGAAAGGTTATGTGAAGTACAAAGAAAGAAAGAAAAGCAACAAACAAAATCTACAAACTAGGAATTACAAGAAAGATGCCAGGAGAGGGCTAGGCTTAGGAGACAAAAAAGACGAAACAAAAAATATAAGCAAAGAAAGAACAAAAGCACTTTAGGTGTAAGAGCCCGGTATAGAGGGGCCCTACGGGGTGGCGGCTAGGGTTGGAGAGGGAGCTGTGGGCGGTGGCATAGGGAGAGGACGGTGGCACTAGGGTAGGAGAGAGGGAGAGGGTCGGCGCAGGAGGGAGGGAGAGGGGAAGGAGAGATAAGCCTTGAGGCAATCCTTTCTTGATTCCAATGATTATATTGCCCCTCTACTTATAGTCCTGGGTAGACTTGCATCTTAAGTAATCTAATGAGGGAAGTCCTTATAGATATGGACTCCTTCATATCTTAGCTAATCCTATTCCTATTGGAGATCCTCTGGATATGGATAGTGGAGCGGCGGGGATCCGCCCCTACTTGTGACCGCCTCCCCTAGGTGGCGCTGCTGCTGCAGCCGTCGGCGGCAGCTCTCCTGGCGCCGCCGCTGCTGTTGGTGCCTGGGCCATGTGTGCCTAGGGCCCTCATCCGACGTATGACAATAGGTCAGACTCAAGATCCATTGATCAAATAGCAGAGTCAAGCTGGTCTTCACTCTATAGCTGACCAAAGAGATCTCCTTTATGAAGAATAATCTGCACTCATGGCTACTCATCTATAGCCCTTCAAAAATTATTTTGTTTCTTGCTGTCTAAATTGTCCAACTCATAAGAACCGCTACCACCATAAAAAAATTCATATCGTAGTTGATCTTTGAACAGAGAGACAATTACTAGGAATGAAGCTTGTGTCATCAGGTCACCACAAGGATTTTACCCTAAAGCCACGCCTAAGAATGGTTGCAATATGGGTGTTTTGGTTGCAATATGTAACAAATGCTTCGAAGTTGGTTTCGTTGTGAGTCGTGGCATTTATATAGGTTGCAATAGGTTATTGCGACTCAATTTTGATGTGTTGCGATACTTTGACTTTCGCAACGAGCACAAAAAACAAATGCTACGCACGATATGGTTGCAATATGAGACATTGCAACCAATAGCATTGTTGCATTAGTAATTGTTGCCACAACACACATTGTGGCAATAGACTATATTGCCACCAAACATTGTGTTGCAAGAACGAGACAATATTGCAACGCCATTGCTTCGTGGGAATAGAACTAATTGCCACGCACTATGTTCAATTGCAATAAAATCTTCTGCAACAAAAATCATTTGGTGGCTATATCCGTAATTGCGACGCACAATGTTTCATTGCAATAACTTATGTTGCCACGTAAATTTTTGGTTGCACATAAGTGGTATTGCAACGACACATTGTTGTGGTTACTAAGTCTTATGACATCGCACAACCTATGTTGCAATATTGTTTATTGTGACAAACAACAATTGATGCATTTGGGTTTATTGCGACGAGGGGATTTTTGTTGTATACGCCTATTTCGTTTGATATTTGTATATATTTGCAACACAGATATAACAGAATTAAAGAAAAAACTTCAATCATCAACACACATATATGAAATCAGTAATTCAAGAACTGGAAAATTATATCTGAACCAGAATAAATATGTTTGCAATAACCAAAATATCCTCTCAAGTTACAAGTCTTCAACTCTGCTTGCAATAAAAAAAAGAAATTGATCTTCGTTCACTCGAAGTATTGCTTCACTTATTCATCTCATGATGTTCCATCAGCACAAGCACGCTCGTAGGCATATTTCATAGTACTTTAATTATTTTGGCTCTCCACGCTTGCCTGCATTTTATAAGCAGGAACATAATTAGTCAATGTATAGTAGCAGTATTTTCATGATTAGGCAGGATAATGAGTCCAAAATTCGAAGTATTGCTAACAACATATATAGCATATATAACTCACCCACCATTTCTAATATGCGGCACAAAATTTGATTGAAATGAACAAACAGATTTCACATATAGCCATTCATACCTGTAGCCTTTTCTTTTGAGAGCGAGTTTTTGCGGAAGGCCATATTGGTTCCTGTGATGAATTTAAACCTGCTGCTAGGTTGCTGGTGTCTGTTGAAAAAAGATTTTTTTTGTTAAAGTAGTATTAGCTGTGGTGCGAGTAGTAGGTGGATCAACTTCTTTTACTATGTTCATCACGCTTGCCTGTTGAACCTGCCAACATATAAAATAACAACACTATGCATTAATACACATATGTTCAGTTGCAAAAAAAATGATGTTCAAGGATGTCACACCCTAAAATTTTCACTTTTGGGTTGTGCTTAGAAAACACTAAATAAAATAAATGATTTCAATATTTGAATAAATTTATTAGATAAGTTAAGTTGCTGCTAATTTAAATATAGAAAATTGTGGTTTTAAACTTTTTCATATTAATTTGATAATGTGGTGTTCGTGTGATGCTTGTCTTTGGTGTTGGTGAGTGCTATTATTTTTTTTAAAATACCATAGGATGACGTTTACTTCTCACCAGAAATTTTTTTGGCATTTTCTGGATTTAAAATTTCAATTTCCGTGAGCTTAATCTTTTTCCTTGATCTCTTCATCAATCTTTTCATGAGCTCAAACTCATTTAGTTGAGTTCCTTATCTTTCCAAGAGTCTCCAGGATTTTTCCCGTAATTTTTCTGAGCTCTGGGCTATTTTTCGCGGCCAAAAAGGTAATTTTAGATTTTCTGGAATTATTTTATTCGCGGAATTAAAATAATCCCGAAATTAAGAAAATCTGAAAAGTTTCCAAACTCTACAACTATATATATGACGGTGTAGCCCTCGACGCCCTGATTTCAGAAGTACAACCCTTATCGCGAGCCGCCGCTCGTAGCTCCTTCCACCTCTCGCCGAAGTTCTGCATCTACAGCTTGCGCTCCGACGAACTTCCGACGAGCTTTTCCGCCCAAACCGTCGCGTCCCGACGCCAGCCACCACCACCAAGAGAAAGCCCTCGTCGTTCTCTACACCGTGGTATATCCGTTTGCGCGAATCCATCGCCGTTTCATCGAGTTTCCATCTCATCTTGTTTCTCTCCGGCGAGGAACCACCATGGCTGACCGGAGCTCCTCCAAGCCTAAGGTAGAAGATGATATTATTTACAGTTTTGCCACTAATCTTGTTTTGATCATAAAATCTCCGTTTTAACTCCGATTTGACCCGTTCAAGTTGCATTAGGTTTGTATTTGCAAGCTCTACATGTTAGTATAGCTGTACAGTAGGTTTGGGAAGTTTAATTTTTGAGTTTATATTAAAGTAATTATTTATCAATAGGGAATCTTAGAAAATTCATAACTTTCACGTTTTAACTCCGAATTTCGTGATCTTTACGTCTGTGTGATCGTAGTAACATGTAGAAGAGTTTTACAAACTTTTTATACTATTTTGTTACTGTTGGTGTACTGTTTTAATTATGTTTCTTTGTTTGTGAAAGCATCTAGGCCCCAAGGTTTGGTTTCAGCAATTGATGACAACGCTTTATTACCATGACTAACGTGTGTTTTGCAGAAACTTTGGTAAGTTAGGTCATGGAGGTTATAACTGCTTTGGGCACCATGGTATTCATGTCCCTTGATGGAAATCGTTTCGGTTTTCAAAAGAGTGACTTCAAGATTAAGGACGGTTAGTTCCGGATGTCGAGGTGTTGAGATACATTCGGAATAGTCGTTAGGATCTTCGTTTTTCTCATTTGGCCGTACTATAAAGGGGGGCATGAACGGGTAGCTTGACCTAGGCGAGTCCTATGTTTAGGTGTGGTGCACACTTGTTAAACTTGGCGCTAGGCAACCCTAGAATAGCTCAAAGTTCAGTTGGAAGCAACTTGGTTCAAGTTGCAACGCATTTCGAAAAGTTTCGGGCTGTTTTCCACTGACCGGACGCGGTCTTCGGCATGACCGGACGCGTCCGGTCAGTACGTAACCGCGACTAGGGTTTCGGCCCTGACGACCGGATGCGGTCCTCGCGAGGACCGGACGCGGTGGTCAGAGGCCGACACGTGTCACTTGTGGAAACACCCGATCGGACGCGACCTGGGTGTGATCGGCGCGTCCGGTCACAGTCCAGTAAGGTCCAGAGACGACCGGACGCGTCCGGTCATCACCGATCGGACGTGGCCTCGCGTCCGGTGCACTTACAGTAAGCTCCTTGCACGACCGGACGCGTCCAGTCACCCCTGACCGGCGCGTCCGGTCACTCAGTTGAAAAATCGGTTTTCGACCGTTACAGGCGACCGGCGCGTCCGGTCAGTTCGACCGATGCGTCCGGTCAGCCCGTGTCAGAACGTAATGGTTCGTTTTGTTTGAGGGGTGTATAAATACATCCCCTCCACCTCTTTTAGAGGTCTCTTGCTCATTTGAACATCTGAGAAAACCCTTTAGAGTGCAAGGGAGTGCAAGAGCTCTAGTGAGGATAGTGATTTGAGAATCAAAGCTTGAGAGTTCCTCACTAGTGATTAGAGAGTAGCAAGTGTGCATCCATCTTCTCATTTGGGCTCGTTGTGGTCAAGTGAGAGTTCTAGCTTGTTACTCTTGGTGATCGCCATTACCTAGACGGCTTGGTGGTGATTGGGAGTTTGGTGATCATCCGGCGGAGCTTGTGGATGACCCAACTCATGTTGTGAGCGGTTTTTGGGTGATTCACCACGACGGAGTGTCGAAGAATCAACCCGTAGAGAGCACTTGATCCTTGCGCGGATCAAGGGGGAGCTACACCCTTGCGCGGGTGCTCCAACGAGGACTAGTGGGGAGTGGCGACTCTCCGATACCTCGGAAAAACATCGCCGTGTTCCTTGCCCTTTACATTCAAGCATTTACATTCTCGTATTTACTTTCATTGCTTGATTTACATTCCTAGAATTGCCATGCTAGACTAGGATTGGAAACTAGGGTGCAAAACTTTTATCGGTAGACTCTCTAGGAACACAAGTAGGCACTAGGGGTGAATTCCGGCTTGTAGGATTTAATTCTTGCAATTAATTTTTGGAAAAGCCCAATTCACCCCCCTCTTGGGCATCTTGATCCTTTCAATTGGTATCGGAGCCGTGTTGCTCCTAATTTAGGCTTTGCCGCCTAGAGCAAGATGTCTAACGGGGAAGGACCACCTCCCACCTTTGAGGGGGATGATTTTCCATATTGGAAAATCCGCATGGAGGCGTATCTCGAAGCCATAGATGTCGGGTGCCTTAGAGCCGCAACCCAAGGGCTTCCCGCTATCAAGGATCCCGCAAACCCCATTGGTGACGAGGAGAAGTACGACCGGTGGAATGCAAAGGCCAAAAATGTACTCTACCGGGGCTTAGGTAAAGATATCTTCAATCGTGTGCGTAATGCAAAGAACGCTCATAATTTGTGGGAAAATCTTTGTGCTCTCCACGAGGGAACCAAGAGTGAGCGTGAGGAACGCTATCACATTGCTTTAAAGAAAATTAATTCTTTTGAGATGCTTCCCAAAGAAAGTGCTAATGACATGTACACTCGCTTGAATGTTCTTGTAGAGGACCTCAATGCTCTTGGCCTCACTCAAATGAGCCAATCGGATGTTGCAAGGAGGATCTTGAGTGTTCTTCCCGTTGAGAAGTATGGTCACATTGTCACCGTGCTTCACCAAAGTGATCTTTCCACCGCAACACCGACACAAGTATTGGGGAAGATCAATGCTCATGAGATGTACATGCACATCACTCCGGAAGAGGGCTCATCATCTTCCAAGAAGAAAGACTTGGCCTTCAAAGCTAGCCATGACAAGAAGAAGAAGAAGGGCCAAGCCATGATGGTGCAAGAAAGCTCAAGTGAAAGTGATGTCGATGATGAATCACTTGCACTCATGGTGAGAAAGACCACCAAGATGCTAAAAAAAGCTCAACAAGAGTGGCATCAAGTTCGATGGCAAGAAAAAGAAATTTTTCACAAGTAGCAAGAGAAAGCCCATCTCGGAGATGGATTGCTACAATTGTGGTGAACTTGGCCACCTAGCTCATCAATGCCCTAGACCACCAAAAGACAAGTTCAAGAACAAGAACAAGGGCAAGAAAAATGATTCAAGTGATGAAGAAGATGAGAAGAAGAAGAACAAGCCATACAAGAAGAAGGATGGCAAGAAGAAGGAGTTCTACAAGAAGAAGAAGGGAGGAAAGGCATACATTGTTGGTGATTGGCTCACCGACATTGAATCATCTTGTGAGTCCTCCGAAGATGAGAGCAATGATGAGAAAGAGAAGGTTGCCGCCTTTGTGATGGGGCCATCATCTTCACCGACATCTTCACCACCACCTTCACCGCCTCCTTCACCATCATCGTCTACTACTCACCTATGCCTTATGGCCAAGGGTGAACGAAAGGTACAAAACCATGATAGTGATGATGATGATGATAGTGATAGTGATGATGAATATGACGCACCTTCTTATGATGAACTTGTAAAATTGCTAAACAAATACACTAAAATCATAAGAAGGACAAGAAATGAAAATGATGAACTTCAAAATGAAAATGAATCACTCTCATCAAAGCTTGAAAATACTCAAAAGACTAGTGGTGAGCTTAGAGATCAAAATGAAGTTATGTCTTCCACTCTCAAGGAGCTCAAAACCTCTAATAAAGAGCTTAAAGATCAAAATGATAAACTTGAGAAGAAGCATGATGAGCTTATCACTAGACATAACTCTTTGAAAGACAAATACACCACATTGAAAATTGACTATGATAGTCTTGTGGTTGCTAATGAACTTGCTCTTGAGACACATGATGCTACTAACAATGTTGTTAAGTGTGATAGAGCTACCTCATGTGATGATTTGATCATTGAAAGCATTGAGCAAGGTTCTAGTAGCAAAGGCAAGAGTGTGGTTGAGTCAAACAACTATGATGATTATGCCAAGATCAAGTGTGAGAATGAGAAGCTTGCAAATGAGAACAAGAAGCTTAAAGGTTTGATGGCTCTTGAGAAGCAAACAACAAATGAGTCACTCATTGAAGAGAACAAAAAGCTCAAGCAAGAGAAAGAGCATCTCAAGACCGGTCTAAGCAAGGTCACAAGAGGCCAATATTTGCAAAGTGAGCTCCTCATGAACACCGTAATGAAGATGGATAGAAGTGGTATTGGGTACTTGGCAAATCAAGAGAAGAAAGCAAAAGCTCAACAACAACAAAGCAAGTCAAAGCCCAAGCCAAAGAGATGTGTTGAGTGTGGTCAAGAAGGTCACTTTGCTCATGAATGCAAAACTCCACCACCACAACCCTTGCCCAAGCATGCTAGACCTTTTGCCTTGAATGCTCATTACATGCTAAGAAAAGATTCAAATGGAAAGATGAAAGTCATATTTTTGGGTCCCCCAAACAAGAATAGGCCAAAGAAAATTTGGGTTGCCAAGTCACTAGTTGAGAAAGTCAAGGGCCCCTCTAGTTGAGAAAGAAAATTTAGTGTGTGCATGTGTGCTCACTTCCAAGCGTGCCCTAAAGAACCTCACTTAAGTGCCGTAAAAAGAATCCTAAGATATCTTAAGCACACCCCAAGCATTGGCCTTTGGTATCCCAAAGGAGCTAGATTCCAACTAGTTGGCTATTCCGATTCAGATTATGCCGGTTGCAAAATTGATAGAAAAAGCACATCCGGAGGGTGCCATTTGCTTGGGAGATCTTTAGTATCTTGGTCATCTAAAAAGCAAAATAGTGTGGCTTTGTCCACCGCCGAGGTGGAATACATTGCCGCGAGGGCTTGTTGTGCACAAATCTTATATATGAAACAAACCCTCCTAGACTATGGAATTGTTCTTGAAAAGGTGCCACTTTTATGTGACAATGGAAGTGCCGTTAAAATTGCTAACAATCCGGTACAACACTCTCGCACCAAGCACATTGATATCCACCATCACTTTCTAAGAGATCACGTTGCTAAAAATAACATTTCACTAGAAGGTGTAAGAAGTGAAAGTCAATTAGCGGATATCTTCACTAAACCTTTGGATGAGGCCACCTTTTGTAGGCTAAGAAGTGAACTTAATGTGCTTGATTCAAGCAACTTTAAAAAATAAGCGCGTGTTGTCCCTTGCATTGCATTGTATTATATGTCACGTTTATTTTACCGCAATGCATTTAGGGCTTGGCTAACACGGTTACGATAACCCTCCTTTGGAGGAGTGAAGAAGCCTAACCGTGGATCAAACTTGACAAGCAACCTAGCTTTACTTTCTTGTATTGCATTGCATTTGCATGGTTGTTTGTTTGTCGTTTCTTTTCGGTTTAGCTTTGAGCAACCTCTGTGTTCGTCCATGGATAGAGAGAGCTTTTTGACGCTCCTAAAGGTCCAAAAACTCTATTGCATGGCCATACGTTGCTCCTCGGGTGTTTATAGTACTAGCCTAAGGCAAATTATTTTGAAAAATTTGAGGGTTTGAGTGAGGTCACTCATATCAGGTTCCAATTGGTGTTTATTTGTGTCTTTTTGAATTGGAACTTGATTGGGAGAAATCGCGTCGGAGTTTGGAACGAAGAAAGGCGAAGAACAGCGACCGGACGCTGGACCGGACGCTGCACCGGACGCAGTGTTGCTTCACCACCGCGTCCGGTCCCGGCGTCCACCAACGCGTCCGGTCATCCAGAAGACCAACTCCAGACCTAGTGACCGGACGCTGCACCGGACGCGCCTGTGTTGACCACCGCGTCCGGTCCCGGTTACCACCACCGCGTCCGGTCATCCGCGATGAATTCCCGAGCTCCCATCGACCGGACTCTGACCGCGTCCGGTCAGTCCTCACCGGACGCGTCCGGTCACTCCAGGTGCTTACTGGAGTGTGACCGGACGCTGCACCACCGCGTCCGGTCACAACGACCACCGCGTCCGGTCATCGCGCGTCGAGCGGATCTGAGTTCTTCATAAAACCATTCGGCCTCGTCCGTTTTTTTTTCTTTCACCGTACGTCTTCCACCGCCGCCGCTAACCCTAGACGCCGATTCGCCGACTTCCGCCGCGCCTTGCCGTCCTGCTCACCGCCGGTGACCCCCTTGCCGTGCTCCAGCCACGCCAATCCTCGCCCCTTGCCCGCGCGCGCGCTCGCAGCTCTCGCACCGCCCGCTGCCGCACAACACAGCCGCGCCGCCACCGCAGCCGTCCGCTCCTCCTCGCCGCCGGTTGGCCGTCCTCCACCACCGAGATCCCCACTGCAGCAGCCGCCGTGAGCTTTCCTGTGCTAACCCTAGCTCCTCAATCCACCTTCGGCCGTGCTCTTCCCTAGGGTTTGCCCAAACCCTAGCCTAGGGTTTGCCCTAACCCTCGCTCGAGGTATCGACTCGTTCATCTTTTCGTTCAAGTCAATTCTATTTCGTCGTTAGGGCTAACCTTGACCGTATTATTCCGTTGATTATCTCGACTCGGTCCTTTCAGAGCTCGTTCGACGAATTCGGAGAATCTCGCGACCTAGGTCATCTCACCTTGTCACCGTCGTCTCGTCGATCCGAGGTAGCTTCGCGTCACGATTCACTTCGTATCTCACATGCTTGCTATCTCTAGGTTTTCGTACCTTTTAGTTATATATGTGCTTATAGTAGATCTTTCTATTCCGTCGTTACAGCGAGTCAGTCGGTGTGTCAGGGTCAGATCTGTTTGCTGAATCCGAGGCCAAGCCTGCGGATACGGATTGAGGCCAAGCCTCTCGAGTGATAGTTCACCATCTTACAGAGGCTCTCAGTCAGTTGGTCAGCATGGTGCGTTGCAAGAACGCCGGTGGTGCTCCTGGTGACGGGGACGACAGTCCTCCTCGTCGTGCTGAGATTGCGCGTGGAAAGCGCATCAAGATGATGGCCAGAAAGAAGAAGAAGACGCTTACAGAGGCTGAGGTTGCTTAGGCCATGGCAGATGCTGCAGAGCAGGCAGAGAGAGGTGGCAGGAGCAGTGGCATACACATAGGCGAGCGTCGCTTTCACCTTGAAGGTCGACAGCTCGGCACTGAGGCCACTGAGGGTACCGAGGATACTGGAGCTACAGAGCAGATGTCAGTTGATCCACCTGCAGAGCCGACAGAGACTACAGAGGCTCCACAGGCTATAGAGGATACAGAGGAGCAGCCAGCTCAGTCTCCACCACGTCGCCGCTCCACACGTGCTCGTACTCAGGTGACACCTAGGCCAGAGGGCCAGCGTCGTGGAGCACGTCCTCCTCCCAGAGCTAGAGGTTCACCCCCGGTCGAGCACTTTGACCTGAGGGGTGCTACAGCACGTCAGGTGCAGGGGTTGAGGTTCGTGGAGGTCATCCGTTGGTTCCCACTTGTCAGAGATCACAGAGCTTCAGAGGGTTTCTATACCCCACTTCAGGAGGACTTCTACAGGGCCCTAGTTGATAGTGGTATTGCTTTCAGACCTCAGAGGGTATGTCGGCTTGAGGCACTGGTTGATGTTGTGGGAGAGCAGCTTCGTCCGCACCTGTCCTATATGCCTGGTTTGTCGGATCTTCTTGGACGGACAGGTGCATACTGCGGCACATGGGTCAGAGAGTTTTATGCTTCACTGTGGATTGATCCTGCCCATGAGTTCATTCACTTTGCATTCTGAGGCCGTGATCACAGACTTTATAGTTCCAGAGCGAGAGAGATCCTCAGACTGCCAGCTTCTGACACGAGGATCCATCAGTTGTGTTATGGTCAGACTCCTCCACCCAGACGCCCTCACGGCGGAGCAGTGCCACCTACAGACTTAGTTCGACCCTGCTTTCGTGAGCCTTTTGGCGAAGGGTCTCATCGTACGCCTGCCAGCCTGACACCACTTGCCCGAGTTTTGGATGCTATTATCAGACGCACACTTCTTCCTAGACTTAGCTACAGAGAGGGACTGACACGGATGCAGCTTTGGGTTGTTCACCACCTCCTCTCACAGACACAGTTTGACATCTGGGATCGTATACTTAGTGAGATGGAGGACACCATTGCTGAGGGCTTTAAGGGTAATCGTCAGCTGCCCTATGCACACTGGATCTGCTTTATTATTAGATCTTCTATTCAGATGCCACCAGAGATCAGGGCGGAGATATCAGACACTACCACTGCCTTCCCTGAGTATGATATCTGCCAGCTTTGGGCTTCAGTCACCAGAGATCAGGCCCCAGTGCCAGGACAGCGTGAGCGCCCAGAGGTTCCTGAGACAGCAGCTGAGCAGGACGCTACAGTGGACGAGCTTGCTGAGGCAGAGCTTGCGGACCTTGACGCTCAGACTGCTGATATACCTGAGGATGCTACTTCTGACAGCACCGATGAGGACTACCAGCCCATCCCCAGGTACCGGTCTCCTCGGTCTCACGACCACGAGGCCGGTGGCTCTGGTTCAGCCTCCCACTCAGACCCAGCCATGGTGGCTATACAGGAGCAGCAGATTCAGCGATAGGCTCAGGACACAGCTACAGCATTTGCACAGATTCAGGCTCGTCAGGACGAGTTTCAGCGACAGCAGCTTGAGATCCAGAGGCAGCAAGTTGAGATGCAGCGACAGAACCAACAGCAGTATCTGGACCTTCTGCGCCATCTAGTCACGGTTGGGGTTCCTCCACCTACTTCCGTCCTGACTCCTGCTTTACAGTCGAGTGGTCCATCGAGTCAGGGACAGCCGAGCTTCCAGTTCACATCTCCACAGCAGCAGGTTCCCCAGTCCTTCCAGTCCCCGAGCTTCACTCCTATTCATACGGGGTTTACACCGTCAGACCAGCCTCGCCCGCACCTCCTGACAGGCACACCACTTGGTGATTTCAGTGCTACCTACAGCGAGTT
Organism: Saccharum hybrid cultivar R570; assembly: GCA_038087645.1. NCBI lineage: Eukaryota > Viridiplantae > Streptophyta > Magnoliopsida > Poales > Poaceae > Saccharum > Saccharum hybrid cultivar. Next base: position 8,610,045 of record JAQSUU010000066.1, read on the forward strand.
GACTGGTCAGCCGACACCCTCGCATACTACTACATTTCATACTTCCTCAGGGTTGTCAGCTCCCGAGGCAGCTATTCCTCTAGTGACAGGGACCGGGACTACAGAGACTATCCCTTCTTCAGTTGCCTCGACAGATCCCCCTGCTATTGGCTCACTACAGGCTCAGGTCACTCAGACGGATCCTATTGTTGCTACTCAGTCAGTACCTGTTCCTGCTCAGACCCAGACCGCTTCGCAGCCACGTGCTTCTTCAGAGGGTCAGCCAGATAGCTCAGACTCCGAGAGTGATTCGCTACACTTCGTGATTACTCCGCGCACCTCGGCACCCGACATGACTCCGTCTGTCCCCCCGTCAGATCATTAGATTAGTTTTTTTGGTGCTTGATGCCAAAGGGGGAGAGAGAGTAGTTTCAGGGGGAGTTTTGATAGAGGGTTTTCGTTTTTTTGTGTGCTACATTCATGCATCATGTTTACTTTTCAGCATTGCATTCGTGTGACATGTCGTCGTGTGGTAAACTTTGAGTCTTAATGTGTTATCTCGTCACAGTGTTAATAAATGTCACCGTTTTAGTTATAGCTCTAAGGTTGTGCTTCCGTGCCTTACTCCGATTTCTTATGAGCTATAATCTTTATGTGTACTAACGCTTTTTGTCTTATCTTATGAAGTACACTCTTTTGGCTTGGGGCACATAAGCAATTCCTAACCCCTTTGTGCTTATTGCCTTTTGCTTATGTGAACCAAGCATGCTCGAAAACCTCAACTCAAATCTTTTGAATCTTAGTGTTGTCATCAATCACCAAAAAGGGGGAGATTGAAAGCATCTAGGCCCCAAGGTTTGGTTTCGGCAATTGATGACAACGCTTTATTACCATGACTAACGTGTGTTTTGCAGAAACTTTGGTAAGTTAGGTCATGGAGGTTATAACTGCTTTGGGCACCATGGTATTCATGTCCCTTGATGGAAATCGTTTCGGTTTTCAAAAGAGTGACTTCAAGATTAAGGACGGTTAGTTCCGGATGTCAAGGTGTTGAGATACATTCGGAATAGTCGTTAGGATCTTCGTTTTTCTCTTTTGGCCATACTATAAAGGGGGGCATGAATGGGTAGCTTGACCTAGGTGAGTCCTATGTTTAGGTGTGGTGCACACTTGTTAAACTTGGCGCTAGGCAACCTTAGAATAGCTCAAAGTTCAGTTGGAAGCAACTTGGTTCAAGTTGCAAAGCGTTTCAGAAAGTTTCGGGTTGTTTTCCACTGACCGGACGCGGTCTTCGGCATGACCAGACACGTCCGGTCAGTACGTAACCACGACTAGGGTTTCGGCCCTGACGACCGAACGCGGTCCTCGCGAGGACCAGACGCGGTGGTCAGAGGCCGACACGTGTCACTTGTGAAAACACCCGATCGGACGCGACCTGGGTGTGATCGGCGCGTCCGGTCACAGTCCAGTAAGGTCCAGAGACGACCGGACGCGTCCGGTCATCACTGATCGGATGCGGCCTCGCGTCCGGTGCACTTATAGTAAGCACCTTGCACGACCGGACGCGTCCGGTCACCCCTGACCGGCGCGTCCGGTCACTCAGTTGAAAAATCAGTTTTCGACCGTTACAGGCGACCTGCGCGTCCGGTCAGTTCGACCGGCGCGTGTATAAATACATCCCCTCCACCTCTTTTAGAGGTCTCTTGCTCATTTGAACATCTGAGAAAACCCTTTAGAGTGCAAGGGAGTGCAAGAGCTCTAGTGAGGATAGTGATTTGAGAATCAAAGCTTGAGAGTTCCTCACTAGTGATTAGAGAGTAGCAAGTGTGCATCCATCTTCTCATTTGGGCTCGTTGTGGTCAAGTGATAGTTCTAGCTTGTTACTCTTGGTGATCGCCATCACCTAGACGGCTTGGTTGTGATTGGGAGTTTGGTGATCATCCGGCGGAGCTTGTGGATGACCCAACTCATGTTGTGAGCGGTTTTTGGGTGATTCACCACGACGGAGTGTCGAAGAATCAACCCGTAGAGAGCACTTGATCCTTGCGCGGATCAAGGGGGAGCTACACCCTTGCGTGGGTGCTCCAACGAGGACTAGTGGGGAGTGGCGACTCTCCGATACCTCGGAAAAACATCGCCGTGTTCCTTGCCCTTTACATTCAAGCATTTACATTCTCGTATTTACTTTCATTGCTTGATTTACATTCCTAGAATTGCCATGCTAGACTAGGATTGGAAACTAGGGTGCAAAACTTTTATCGGTAGACTCTCTAGGAACACAAGTAGGCACTAGGGGTGAATTCCGGCTTGTAGGATTTAATTCTTGTAATTAATTTTTAGAAAAGCCCAATTCACCCCCCCTCTTGGGCATCTTGATCCTTTCAGTTTGCTTCGTGTATGATTGCTCGGATGATTGTGTGTTGATGCTTGATGATCGAGTATAGACGGTGAGCAGTTTCTTGACGATCAGAAGTATTATTTTGAGCCAGACCAGCAGTATCATCAGGAAAGCTTTGATCAAGGCAAGTATAACATGGGACTATCCTTGTTGTCCTATTCACTAAAATTATTGTACATATGCATGAGTCTTCCTTGACAACTATAGAGATTATAACTTAGCTATTGATATCTTGTTTCCTTGTCACCTATGGGTTGTGCATTTGGGTAGCTATTGCTAGCGCTTAATTATGAACGATGATCTTGTAATTGGATTAATGAATTATGCAACCAACCATTAAGATGATTTTATTATTATTGAAAAGGGGGCTAGAGCAAGGGGTTATATTGTTGCTCTGGTTTCTCTCCATAAGGACTTATCTGTAAGTGATAACCGGGATATACAGTACAGCTGTGAGGGCTATATGGCTCTAGCTCTAGTTGTTCAAGAGACCTTTTCTAGCTTGTTAGTGGTTACCTTAAATGGCATAAGAAAGGCTTGCCACGTTGGGTGTAGGGCGAGCCCCTGGCCTAGTGTGTATAGGCTGTGGTTGTTGTGCCACCGGGAAGGGGGTTCTACATCTGCCTGCCGAGTGAATCTAATGGCCCTAACTTGTTAGACGAACTTTTGAATGGCTTTATATGGTTTCCAATGTTTTGGGCCTTGCAGACCCATGCATTTGGAAATCATGACTCACAGTGAAAGTGTACACCTCTGCGTAGAGTTAAAAACTAGTATACTAGCCGTGCTCACGGATACGAGCAGCCTTGGGGATTCTTACAGAATATTTGATCACCATTATTATATCATGCTTAATTATTGTTGATTATTATTATGCTCATGTTAATGCTATTCATTATCCTTATTACAATTGATCATTGATTCATTAATGGGAATTGGAATACCTTGATGCTACTCAATTGCTAATTATATGATGATTAAAAGCTAAATGCAGTCAAACAGTGTCTAGCCTTTTTGAGCCTCATGAACCCTGTGTTATACTTGTTGAGTTCGACATGGACTCACTCTTGCTATTTCCCCCACACTCCAGTGTGTAGTAAGATGCTACTCGGAAGAAGGACAAAGGTGTAGTGGAGTTTCCAGAAGACTAGTAGAGGTGCTAGGCATATGTTACCCCCAGTCAGCCATCCCTGAGAAGAATGGAGCCTGAAGTTTAGTCACCGTTCCGCGATACTCTGATGTAAGTGTTAATATAGCTATGTATACGGTATATAATAACATTGTTTCTGATACTTTTTCATTCTGGCATATGTGTGGACTTCCTGGGCACACATATGATTAGCCTGGCTTTGTTCTTTAGAAAACCAGGTGTGACAAAGGACAACTATATTTGCAATATTTCTAAAATAATAATATGTTGTATTCAAATACTTATAATTACTACACGCTGAAAGTAAAGCAATCTGCAACCGACATGGGCTCATCTCAGAGAACTGCACGCTGTAGTAAACCAATCTGCAGAGACATTACTTTGGAGGAGCATATTCTAATCATTCATTTGGTGTATTATAGGGGCATGCATTTGGTATGTTGACATGCTGCATTTTTATTACCTCTTGTTCTTCATCTTCTATACGTGGTGGTGTGATGTCATTCATTGCCCACAGCTGCACTATTTGGAGGCTGTGAACAGGTGGTGGTTACTAGGTTAGCCTGCACGCGATATAAAAGGCAAGCAACATTAGGGGAAAAATTGACAAAAGACAAGCATATAATATATTTACTACCTGCAGCAGTGCAACTTGCAAACGAAGTTCTTCTCTAAGTTCCTGCATTTGTCGAATACTTTCTTCCTTATCTCGTTCCCTTGCAGCAACTTCATTTGCAAGTTTTTGTTTTAAATCTTCAACCTCCTCTTGGTGTTGTAGGGCTGCAGCTGAGCGACGGGCTAAATTCTCTTCTCTCTCATTCAATAGAGCCATTCGTGTTGGATATTTCGCCATATATCCAAGACCATGACATCTGTACGTTTTGGTTCCTGTGGTTTCTAAATGATCCTTACATCCTGGGGACTCAAGCTGAGCAGGTTTTTTACGTGAAAGGTGCAAAGAAGTCAGAGTGGAGCACTATTGTAAGAATGAAGCCTAGAAATTTGTTTTCCATGCATGAACCACTAGACACTGAAAATGAGGGACAACTTGATATTGACTCACTGGAGGTAGGAGTGGAAGCCGTGAATATTTCAAGCCAGAATGAAGATTTGTTAGCTTGGAGGAGGATTGACCTGGAAGGGGTGACTGTAGATGCAGCCGTCATTGAAAATGCGCTACCAGTGCCTGAACCGTGTGATGAAGATTTAGATGGTGAAGATGATGATACTGATGACACCTACGTTGATGATGGATATGTAGCACCTGTCAACTCTTTAGGCACTAGTCTTGATGATGAATTCTTTGTATAAATATGAATTTAGGAAGCACCACGTTGTTTTGTAATAGACTTTAATTTATATGCTGGACAAATAGCTATGTGTGTTGAACAAAAACTTTTTTTGCATTGAAATGGCTTCCTTGGTAGCTGTGCATATGCTGTTGCTTGTTCTGCTTCTTGGCTGCTGCTGCTTGTACTGGTACTGCTGCTTAATATGGAGCCTAGTGGTATGTGCTAATTACTTCCAACCGTTGGACATTGGGTTGCTAAACCCGAATCATGTATTTCTGTCTTTTTGTCCCTTGATTTTGTGTTCTTATTTGCCTTTTAATGAACTGTGAACTTGTGTCCCTGCAGCCTGTTGGTAGCATTGGCACAACAGAGCTAGAAACAAGAGTGTGAGGACACTAGAGTCCACGCTCCTAAGGCCCCAATTCTTTGCATAAACAATTGTGGCTTCTTCAGCAGCAGCATGACAAAAAAAATTGTGTTCTAGGAAATTCTTAAACATTCTTGTGATGGTTGTAGCCAAATGCTTAGTTCTACAGCTGCTACTTGTACTAGTAGCACCTATAGCTGCTGCTTGTTCTCAAACGAAATAAGATATTTATCTATACAAATAGTTGTGTATATATGCACCTGTTCCTGCCATCGTAGTGCTAGCAGTCCTTTTTTTTGAAATATAGTTTGCACTTTGTTAGTTCTGGGTAGGATCATTTACATCATGAGTCTCCAGGATCATTTACATGGGGAACATTAACTCGAATAAAATTCATGGACATATGGAATTTGATGGGTCTCGACACCGTCGCCGTCACCTCTGGGGAGTCTAGAGAGTCACGAGTGAGTTTTTTAGCAAAAGTCATGAGGGTGGTGAGGGGAATCCCCTAGAAGGAGGGGCCACAACCCACTTCGGCAGCTGTAGCTTTGCCTGATTACCGAGCGATTTACAACAAACAACAAGATGTCACTACCGAACAATGGATGTGGAGAAGAAATCCGTGGCCTTGCGGCGCCACTGACAGAGGGCATGAAGGGCCGCAAGAACAAACAGCGGGGGGAGGCGTGAACATGATCTTCCAACACTAGCTTGGCAGCAAAGGATGTCTGAAGGGCGGTGATGGCAGCGGCGGCTGCTGCTGCTGTAGGGTTTATTGGGCGACGGAGATTTTTGCGGCGATGCACTTTTTAGCAATGCCAGCAATGCGCTTGGTTTTTTTGTTCTTTTGGTGTAGGAAACCTTTGACTTTGGCCCATGCATTCAAAGCCTTTGGCCATGTGTCGGAGTAGTTTGGGCAACCAAAAAATTTGTGTGGCAATATGACTATTAATTTGCAACCAAATGTACTACACTATTGCAACATATGTTATGAGTAGCAATAGAACATTATGCCAAGCAACGAACCATTTTTTCGATGCAATATAGCGTGACTTTTTACGACGTAGGCCAATATTAAGGCAACATAGTTATTTCGTGGCGATATTGAAAACTACTCGCAACCACTGTTCGAATGGTGGCAACAATGACGTGTTATCGCAACGAAAATTTATTATGAACACAACGTAGCTTAATTTGTTGCAATATTTACACACACTTGCAACCACAGTTTAATCATGGCCATAACACCCACCTATCGCGACGAAGGTTAGGGCTAACACAACCCAATAATTTAGATGCAATAAGTGTCACGTATCGCAACCAATTATAGTCCATGTTGCAATAGAGCCTCCTATTGCAACTAAATTTATGGCGTTGCGAATACAAGTGGTTGGATTAGGGTAAAAACCTTGTAGTGGGTATATCTAGTCCAAGAATTCCCCAACACTGCCTTGCAAAAAGGACAGAAAAGGAATGGATGCTCTGTAGTCTCCTATGTTGCCAAGTTGCATAGTTCACAGTTATACGAGTCAGGTTCCATATTTCTGCTTCTTAGCATATTTCTGAAGCTCAGCCTATCTTTGTTTAGTAGCCAAAAGAAGACCTTTGTGATTCGGTTGATAGTAACACTTCCATAACCATTTATGAGCAGGATCTACCTCAAAGTGCCCAATCAAAGATTATAAACTTTAGTTGAAGAAAAAGTTATTGGACCCCCATCTGTAACCTGAAATATTATCATCAGGAACCAAACCGTTCTACAATATCTTTTGCTCCAAGGTCTACATATGTTGAAAGGCCAACTGTGACAAAGGCAGACTAAACAGTTGTGCTAGATTACCTTCATTGAAAGCCCTTTCTATTGAAATAAGCTTGTTTTTTGTGAAGAAAACAGCTCTGGAATGCTTTGGTTCAACAAGTGTTCATTCCATCTGTCATGCCAAAAGAGGCAGCTCTTCTCACTTTTTAGTTGAACAGTCACTAGTTCTTTATAAATTAGCAATAACTTCAAAACATCCTTCCACCAAAGGAGCCCTTCCTGATGTGGCTTCGAAGTTTTCCATTCCTATAGTACTTTTCCCAAACCAAATGAATCTAAGGGATATCAAGTCTATTAAAGAATTTATTGAAGTTTTCCAAAAGGAGAGCTTCATTCTGTTTACCAATGTCAATGACCCCCCAGACCTCCTTCTTTGGGTAAACAAACCATTTCTACCTTGGGATATTCTTTGCATTTATATCAGAGCCTCTCCAAAGGCAATGCATCCTGATTTTGTCCATTTGCTTAATGATAGATTTAGGGAGAGCCAAAGTGCACATGTAGAAAGTTGGGAGGGAATTTAGGACAACATTGTTGATCTAAAGTCTCCCAGCTTGTCACAGAACATAGAGATACCAGCCAATCTTCTCTCACATATGTTTACTAAAGGCAGAAAGTATTGGACTATTGGTTTAGACAGACTCAGGGGTATTCCTAAGGAAGTGAAGGGTAAGGTTACCTTAGAGCACCCAAAAAGTTCTAGCCAGCCCTTCTAGTTTTCCTTCAGCCACATTTATTAATGCAAATCATCATGGACTTATTGAAATTTATCTTTAGTCCAGTTGACAAAGAAAGTTATTGGACACTGCTTTTAGGAAAAAGAGTTGTCTTGTATCCCCTTCTGCTATTATGAAAGTGCCATCAGCATACTGAATGACAGGGAAGTCTGTTGAGGAGTTAATAACGGCCGGGGGATTGGCAGGTTCAAAAGCCCCATATCCTTTGCCTTATTGATTAGGGACTAGAGGAAATCATCCCGAACCAAACCGCACCGTTTTCTATATTTAATCCAATCGAATCCGCATTTTCTTGTCCGACTTTACCATTTTCGCTTTCGCATTTCAGATGTTTCATATTTCAAATGTAAAAGTAGAAAATGGTTTAGGCATTTTTTGACCGTTTTCTATTTTTCTACTTTTAATTTGAAATATTCCGAATTCAAAATTTGGTTTAAACCAAATTTGGCCAACTGCACAGGTCATGGTGTCATACAGCCCAATTATAGGTGTTCTTTCTACTGGTGGCTAGCTACCCTCTCTTATAGATGGTGTCTAGCCTCATCTCCCTTTACCTCACGAGGTGGCGCTAAATGGCAGGAAGCCAGCAGCATCTACACGAAAGCCCACCTGGGCCATAGCCCATCAAGCTCATCGGTTTAACCCCCACCTGTGAAGTCAATCATTTGATAGTTTTTGCCTCAGCCAAATAAATCTTTGTTACTGAAAAGAAAAATATGAATAAATCTTTAAAATAAAATACTACATCTATTTCAAAAAGATTAATAAAATTATCCTGACTCAGTTCGAGTTTATGATTCTATAACATCTAACTTTAGTTTAGATTCTAAAATGGTATGCTAGTTGCTACATCTAATTTTAATTCCTATTATCCCGCTAGCTACTAATTGCTTGTTGTAGACTTGTATTTATGTGTGGCTATTGTGTTAAATACCTAAGACCATGGATCATGCACTTGTTAATTATTATATGCACTTGAACTTGATCATGTATGTACTTAGTCATGCACTTGGTCCTATGCGTCGGTATTCTGTATTGAGTTTTCGTATATCGACCGTGTTCGACATAAATCCGTTCGAATTGGTTCGTTTTTGGAATTCTTGATATTTCATAAGTTCACGTTCGTTTTCGTGTTCGGCTTTACCGTTTTCGCTTTCGTTTTCGTATTTCAAATGTAAAAGTAGAAAACAATTTAGGAGTTTTTTGACCGTTTTCATCCTTAGCTACAATAACAAATAAGAGGGTGGACAAAGGATCCCCCTGCCAAACTCCTTTTTTGCAATGGAAAGTATTCTTAGGTACACCATTCATGATTAAAAAGTACAATAGAGGTTTAGTCGGTGTTTGATGATCGGCAACTCGTCATGGGGTTACCCGAGGATGATGGTTGGTGGGCTTCGATGTACGCCAAACACAATGGTGAACACAAAGAGACAAACGATTTATACTGGTTCGGGCCCTCGTAATCGAGTAATAGCCTTTACGTCCAGTCGACATGTAGCCTTTTGCATTGGATTGATTGGTATAATTGTGTGTATAAGGGGGTGCACCATACCTCTATTCATATAGGGGAGTGGGTAAGGGCACGTATCTAGTCCTAGCCAGTTACAATAGAAGAGTCCTAGTCCTATTATAGAATCTAGCTTTCTTAGTAAGCCGACTAAGTTGATCTTGAATAGCTTCAAGTCCACGCCACGTTGTCTCGTGTCCTTCAGCAGATCGTGGGCCAGCCCAGGGCCCATTCGAGTAGTATCCCCTATGGGGAACCCCTAGGACCCTAGTCCGTCAAGCCCCCGAGCATGTCATGGTTGAACTTAGAAGCCTTCTTATTCCTCCAGGTCTTGCCGAGTAGAAACAAGCATTGTCTGAGTGCTTTCATGAGTGAAGCCATGAGGTGCTCTTAAAGTCTTCAAGTGGTGTGCTCTTCTCAGAAAAGTGCACTCATTGAGTGTAGCCCCTGAGCCTCTTACTGTTTGAAACAAAGAGTTAGAGGGTCCAAAAGAAAAAAACATCCGTAGAGGCTATGTACTCTGCAGCCCTTGAGCATGTGACTGAGTACTTGTACACGAGACAAGGATCTTAAGAAGAATATACTTGTGGATGCGAGTGCAAGCAATAATTGTAGTCCTGTATGCATGTCAAAAGCAGTAAGTCTCATCAAAGTCACATGAAAAGCAGTTAAAGCTAGTCCAATGATGTTCAGAATATTTAGGAATATGTCATCAAAGATGCTACACATAGGACTATTGCCTCACATGTGCTAAAATAAGGCTACCTGGCACACTAAAAAGGTGTAGTGGGACACATTGTACCCTTGTAGTGTGGCATGTGAGCCTATATCAAAGTCAGGAACTTGTCTGCTCCTTGTCCCGTGAACATAGTCCATGTACACCACCTTGGAGCCTATAAAAACCCGCCTGGCGAGCATTTAAACGTTAGTTTTAGAAGCGGTGAAGTGGCTCTGAGTTTGTAGCTTGCAAATATGGTAGTGAGTGAAGTAGACCAGCCCTCGAGAGTACTCGGCTTGCATAGCCAAGAGTTGTAGTGACTAGAAGAATTCTTGTGATAGGGTTTAGAAGTAGGCTAAACCCGCAGTTGTGCACAGCAGAGTAGCCTAGAGCTGCAACCAGAAGAATCCTTATGATGGTTGGAAGAGTGGCACATCTAGTAGTCCTATGTCAGTTCTTCGAGTGTGCCTATCGACATCTGTCCATGAAGGGTTGCACTATGACCCGAATGTGTACAGATGGCGTTGGCTAGGTGGCAAGATGTGTAAAGAGCTCATCATGCATACTAGCCAGTAGGTTGCTTCCTGCAGTATCTATGCTCCCAAGGGTAGTCGGTCAACAAATGTTCGTAGTCTGACTGACTACGCAAGGTTCTAGGCTAGGACACACTACACTTCTGTTATCTACCCGAATGCACTACTCTTCCGTCCTGGCAGCCGAGTGCACCGGGTAGAAAAACACCTACTGAGAAGCACTTAGAGTATGAGTACTCTATCATAGCTGAGTAGGCTTTGTACTTGTAATGTCTAGAAAATCCTGTATCCAACATCTGTTGTCTTTAATGAAAAAACTTTAGAAAACCAACACTGTCTTCAATTTGCAATGTTTTGTGATGTGAATGCTGTAAAACTGCGTGTCCATCAAACAGAAAGAGCGACCCGCACAAACGGTGTGAAACCACGTGGTGTTAAAGCCAAAGGATCATTTGGGCTGTAGCACTGGCCCAGTAACAGCACTGCCACTGAGTCCACATTGTAGTGACAGTAATAAAAAGGGTTTTGACCATACTTATAAATAATCCCCTGCGATAACTGAGTGTTTCATCCATTGCACTCAACCCACCACCACTAGTGCCTTCACCATTGTTCACTCCACAAACCCTAGCTGCTGCCAGTTGAATGCGAGTGAAAAAAGTCGTAAACTTTCGAGTGATGGCGAAATTGAAGAAGGCCGCCACCTCCAATCCCACACCGAAGGGAAGCAAGAAGCAAGCAACCCGATCAGATTCATATGCCGCAGAGATGAAGATCTAGGAGGAGTCGACCATCAAGGAAGAAGCCTTGATGAAGCTGCACAAGGATGGATTACTGCCGGAGAAGCACCTCGGCGAGTGGAAAGCCCCTGGTAACCATCGTGTCCCTGTTCCTGAGGAGGGCGAGATAGTTATGTTCACTCCGTTTGTTGAGTAGGGATTAGGGCTACCTGCCTCTGACTTTTTCTGTGGATTGTTGTATTACTATGGCATCCATATGAATCATCTAAATTCTAATTCCACTTTGTAACTGTCAATCTTTGTTCATCTTTGCGAAGCTTTCCTTGGAATTCTTCCTTCCACCTTGCTATTTCATTACTTTTTTAGGTTGAAGCCACATCCTGACGCAGCCAACCCAGATGTAGTGGGTGGAGTAGGGTTCCAATTTAGGATAGGGCATAAAACAGAGTTCTTGACCTACAATCTTAGGGATTCCAACAAGAACTGGAAGAGTAAATGGTTTTACTCGAGGAACATTCTGCTGCCCGTGGAGACCCACTCTATGGATGCCCCCAGGGTTAATTCCCATTGCGAGCAAGAGAATCTGAGTGTGCAAGAATATGATTCCGTCCACCCCAATATCGCACAAATTGTCATTCTACGCCAAAGGGGGTTAACTAGAGAAGGAGGTGCCACCAGTTGTGTATTGCACTAGATCCAGCCCCTTCAATAGCAGATCAATTATAGGTTCAAGTACTCCAGACTAGAGGACTCGGCCAGAGTGACTAAAGAGCAAATGTCTGATGCTGAGTTGCTAGACCGGCTTCAGCACCTATTTGCAAAATTGGAGGTGTTGCCCATCGCACAGGACGACTACCACATGAAGAACCCGCCACCAAGTGTAAGTTGTTTGAAAGTCTTGTTGGATGACACTTGTTTATATAAGGCTGAGTAATATGACTAACATAACCTATATCTTGGTTGCAGCATCTTAGGAGAAATTTCATGAATCTCCCTCCACTACCACCACCACCTCCGATTGGGGGCGCAGGCCCTACTGCACATAGCGATGTTGTCCCATCACCGGCAAGGGGGGAAGAAGAGTTGGATGACTCTGAAGCCACCAAGACAGACTACCAGTGACACTAGAGGCAGGTTGGTGAAGGCAAAACGAAGTGGGCATGGAGTCCAAGTGTGGATTCAGAGGATACCACGTCCCTTCAGAGGAGGCCACAAGTAGCGACGCGTAAGCAGCATGAGAGTGCTGCTCAAGAACAAGGTAAGAGTCTTTCAACTATCAGAGTATTCGGAAGGGTAGCAATTTCTTTGCTTATTCCTATTTACTGGCAGAGGAAGCAGAGCACGCCACCAAGTAGATACAAGAGATGACATCAACAGAGGCGCAGCCTGACATGGTGGCTCAAATCAACAGCCATCTTCTAGAGATGCTGGAGCTAGGGGACGACAACATGTCATTTGGAAATGCACCCCCTTGCTTCAAGGAGGCTTACCAGTCTACGTAAGAGTACCACTGAAATATAAGTCTTGAAACCATGTAGGTCTATACTTTGATTTTTTGCATGAACTTGATTATTCCTTGATGAACCAAATCTTCAAGTAGGGAGAAGACACCACTTTAGGCTGAGGCAAACCCCATATCCTCAGCGGGAATAGGGACGGGTACCTTTGAGTGGATGCACCAACAACAGGGAACCCATAGCCGATGCCAAGTAACCCTTCTGCCTAGGCCATCCTGAGTGCAGAGAACCCGAGTGGACCAATTGCTACCAGGGTAGAGACTGCTCAGGTAGGGCAGACGAGTAGCACTTGGCGGCCCTTGGAGTCGTATGCACCCAATGATGACGACATGACACCTTCGCATACTGAGCTTATTCCTACATTCACATAGTGATTTTTGGTACAATTCACTTGATTCCACATGCATATGTCATTATTTGATTATAGATACAAATGTGTCTCAAAATGAACATCCATCAAAGTTGAACATTCAGGTCATCGGTAGCCCGACAATACTCCATTGGGATGGCCATAACTCTTTCATCCGGAGTGGGTTTTAGGTCCATGAGCTCTTGATGGAAAGCTTGATAAGCTTTCAAATGGATTTAGTTTGACCTCAAGATCACCTCAGCAAGTCCTACAAACCATCACGACAAGTTGTCGCTGTTTTTGCCGAAAGCTGTGTCGTCCTCGTGGGCCTCATATTCATTCTTGGGACCCTGGCCTAAGTTGGAGCATGCCCTAAGGAGATGGAGAACACCTAAGAGATGACCAAGGACGTCCTCCTCCTTGGCCACCACCTTAGGATGCAAGCAAGGGCATCCAAGCCAAGTTGGAGGCCTAATCCATGTGAAGTTCAAGTCAATCTCGGGCTACAGGAGCAGTACACTAATACATAAATGAACTTAGGTGACACAGGGTTTTCTAGATTGGAGGCGGGAAATTTTTGGCCTGCCTCCATTATTGGCGGCCTGGCTAGCACCCGGCCGGCGCCCAAATGCCTGCCTCGGTTATTGCTTAATGGAGGCGGGCGCCCTAATGTAACGTGCCCGCCTCCATTAATGCTTCTTAACAGAGGCAAGCGCCTTTACGCGCCCGCCTCCATTATTAGATTAACAGAGGTGGGAAACGTAGCATGTCCGCCTCCGTTAAGGGCCCATTAATGGAGGCGGGTGGTGTTGCAGTGCCTGCCTTCGTTATTCGTCTGCTATAACTGTAGTTGACCCCTTCTTCCTCCTCGCGCCTCCTCTTCCAATTTTTAGGGTTTTGAGATCCAAAACTCTAAAAATTGTGCAAAATATAGGGGAAAGAGTTTTGCTCTTATTTTGTTGGAAGTGGGCACCACAAAAGGTAGAATCATGCTCTACAAACCTCTCGCCCCCCTCTATTTGGCCTCTTTTGAGATCTGATCTAGATCCATAGAGGAGAGAGAACTGTGATTTCTTTAGCTCTAGATCTAGATTTGTTTTCTTGTTTATAATGCTTGCTTTATGTTTGTCTCGACAAGGTTTGCAGATATGGAGAGGTCTGAATGGATGTATCAGATAAAGAGAATGGAACCGCAGTACTTGGTTCATGTGAAGTTTGTTGTAGATGCGAAAGCTCATCATCTGAGTCTGGATTGGACGACAACCATATATCCATGTTTTAAATGTGAGAACATGAAAGCCCATGCAGACAACAAGGTGAAATCTCACTTGATCAGGTTTGGTTTTGTCAATGATTACACTGTCTAGACTTTTCATGGCAAAAAAACTATAGATGCGACTACCACAACCACTGTGGCTGATGCATCTAGAGAGAAGACATCATCGTCGACGACGGTCAATGCAGAGCATGTTGGGCGAGAACCTGCTGCCTCCTCGTCGGCAGCAACAGCCGCACCCAGCAATGACACTCGTGATTACATCACGATGGATGACTTCTTCCAAGATGCTGCGGACAACGATGGTGGCGGGGGTGGTGATGAGGACGCTGCTGTGATGGACCCACAGGGTGCGGAGCTTATGGAGGAAATAGCTAATCGGCTTGACGAAGATGACATATTGTTTGGTAGCCTGAGGTGGTTGGAGAATTTCAAAGAGATGAAGCAGGCCGCAATTGACCCTCTCTATAATGGTTGTCCGAAGCATTGGACGGCGCTACGTTTTAACCTGCATATGCTGATGTTGAAGGCATGAGTGTCCTTTCTGACATATTGCCAGAAGGTAACAAGGTGCCCGCCAATACCGATCGGGTGAAGAAGCTGATTCGGCCAGTGGCGATGAAACTTAGGAAGTTCGATGCTTGCCCTAACCATTGCATCCTTTACTGGGAGAACAGTATGAGAAGTTGGAGAGCTGTCCGCACTGTGGCACTAGTCGATATAAGAGGACTTCCGGTTCTCGCATGGACGCAAGCGACGAAGGACCCGTGGGCGGTGGGCCGAACAAGAAGAAGAAGGTGCCAAAGAAGAAGCAGATCTCGGCTCAACTGGACGAGGAAGAAGTGGGACGTATAGTAAAACGGTCGCCTGGGTCACATACGGACTCCGTTTTCGACGATCCACATATGGTTGGAAAGATAATTTGATAAGGCAACCAATGAAAGTGTTCCTACATCAAAATTCCTTTCCAATCAACAGGAATTGTTGAAAGAAGTTGACATCCAGAATCTATCAAGGCGCTGCGTCGCTATCTTTTGGGCCGTTTGGGCTTTGTAACATGCCAAGGCTCCTTAGGGACATGAATAAGGGTGCTTGCATGCCCATTAGGCTATATATTCAGCAGCCACCTATGTTAGGGTTTAGGTTTTGCTTTAGATTAATCTATCTTTGAACAGTCACTGTTATCGATTTGCAAGACCCAACTTTGAGTGCTTAATTATTCATCTGCAATTGTCACTTCAATTGAGTTGCGTTTTATCTTGTTCTTGCTTGTGTTCTTCGATTTGCAGCAGGGATTAGCCTTCTTAGTAAGGTCAACTGGATTGTGACATGGTTAATAACTAGAGGAGACATGGTGCTAAGGTTGTAGGGTTCGAGTCTTTGTGATATAAAGTCAGATTGGTATGTCGCTTTCTGCCCAAATCCGTAGTTATCTTGAACCTAATGGAAAATTGGAAACCCTCGTCCCCATCACCCAACTTGGCTCGATCTAGGGAGGCATGGAGCATGGCTACCGAGAAGGCTGCCGAATTTGATTCCATCTTTAAGGTAAACATCATTCTTGTAGTCTTCTAGGCCCCTTGTAGCTGTTTAACATTGTATAATATTACATGATTAGCTTGTTGTGCAGGAGTTGGAGGTTGAAGCGTCTCAGTAGGCCTAGGTGATCCACACTGACTTGTCCTCTGAGATGGGCCGACTAAAGGAGCAACACTCCGAGGAGTTAGCCGTTGAGGAGCGACGTCGAAGCGAGTCTGATCAGGCTCTGCAGGCCCAACTGGACGAGATGAGCAAGGAGCTTGAATCCACTCGTCAGGAATGTGATATGGCTTTGAGCAACTTGAAGGCTGCTCATGATGGCCAGAAAAAGGCCAAGGAAGCCTATGAAGCTAAGAGCTAGACACTGGTAAAGAAACTAAAAGGTACTCATCTTTTCGTATGTTGTAAGTCGAGTAGTTGTAATTTGTAGAAATCTTTTCAACAAAGCTCATGATATGCCTTGTAGATGCTAAAACTCTTGCAGAGCAGCACCGCAATAAGGCAGACGAGTACCTTCAAGCCTTCAATTGCAAGGACGAAAAGATCCAAGAGGTAGGAAGAGTGTAGGCCATCCTGGTGAAGAGTAAGCAAATCCAATTAGGCACTGACCGATATCTTTTGCAGGCGATGAAGACTACGCAAGAGGCTATTGCTCGGGCCAAATCTTTCAATGATAAGCTAGTGGCTCTTCGTACAGGCGTGAGCCCAGCACTACACTTCTCCCAAGAGGTTGGTGATGAAACCAAGACGATGGCGGTGCTAGCAGAGAGGATCCTTGACTATGCACATCAATGATTCCTGCATGACTTATGAAGTGTGTGGCGACAAGGGGCATTTAGGGAACAATTGTCCTGAAATCCAAGAGGATGTGAACTATATTAACAACAACTATCTTCCTCAATAGAATCAAGGATGGAACCAACAAAGACCGAACTACCAAGGTAATTTTTAAGGTAACAATTATAATAATTTCAATCAAGCACCTTTGAGAGAATTAGTTGCTGATCAATCTAGACTTATGATCAGATGTCTAAGAAGATAGCTTCAAATGATAAAATCCTAGAGAATATAAGTACTGGAATGGATAATGTTGCTTCTGCCATTAAGAACCAGCATAGCTTTAATAAAATGATAGAATCACAAATAGCTCAGCTGGCAACTGCTGTTGCTCCATCCGACAAAGGTAAGATTTTGGGGCAGTCGAAAGATTTAGAAACTATAAATCTTGTCGATATTCACAATGCAGCTTTCTACTACACTCAACCGTCAGAGGGAAGGTAGATTGACTACACCCTTCCCGACAAGAAAGGTGATCCAAGAAGACCTGTCATTCTCATCTCCATTGGATGTCACATCTTTCAGGAAGCTGTCTATGACTTTAGAGCAAGTGTCAACATCATACCTAAGGTAATTTATGATAAGATTCTAGGAGATCCTTTATTGTACACAAATATGCGTTTGCAGCTTGTAGATCAGTCTCTCTGCTACCCTAAAGGAATTCTAGAAGATGCCAACATTCGAGTGGGACAATCATATGTGTCCATAGACTTTGTGGTTCTAGAAACAGGTGGAGATGAGAGGGCACCCATCATTTTGGGCCAACCTTTCCTGAGCACTGCAAAGGTCATCATCTACGCGGACACGGCCAAGATCGGTTTCACCATCAAGGACAAGAATGAGAAGTTCTCATTCAAGGACCGCATCCTATACTCTCCTGTTTATCCACATAAGGCATACCTGCCTGAAGAGACAACAGAAGTGACCAAGAAGAAGAAGAATAGGAGAAGGAGGAAGAACAAGACCAGCCAGTCACCTGAAGAGATTGTCAACATAATCCGATTGGAGTACGACCACCTCCTCGCTCCACCATTCCTTGAGAAGAAGGATGACCCTGGCGTACCGATGATTGAGTGTACCATCGGTCAGAAGATCTTCCAAAAGACCTTCTGTGATATTGGATTGGGTGTCAACATAATGTCTAAGGTAACATATGAATATTTATTTGGTAACAAACCTTTGTACCTAACATATATGTAGCTACAGATGGTGGACCAATCAATTCGATTTCTAGAGGGCATAGCGAAAGACATAATGGTCAAGATTCAAGATCACAACGCCCCCACTGACTTCATAATATTGGACATGGAAGAAGAAGGCAATTCACCCATCATCCTAGGAAGACCGTTCTTCAACACCACCAATGCAGTCATCTATGTTGGGTCTAGACAAATTCACTTCCAATTCCCTGGAGAAAAGGTACGCTATTACCTTAATAGTTATACTACTTATGAGTAGCCGAAGAAGTCCCGCTCTAGGAGGAGACATCGATCATCCACCGACAAGAGAATCAACTCCCTAAGAATGGATGGGGGACTATAAAGTAGGAGTGGTGAAGGACCAACATCAATCCCGTGGAACGAATGGGATGACGAAGAACCTAAAGCACCTACCAAAGAAGAAGCTACTTCACCAAAGTCAAGCCCACAGACCAAACAGGTATGGAAAAAGAAGGTAACATCATCACCATCACAAGAGGCACAGTCGTCCGAGTCTCCATCACCGAGACCAGATGATGCACCGGAAAAGTAAGTATTCTCTCCTGCCTAGCCCTGTCCAGAGGACGTTAAAATCCGAACCCTTGTCGTGAGATAACATCGGTAGTTATCCATATTTATTTTCTATCATTGCATTAATTATTTTTCCTTTAGCATATTTACTTTTCTGCATTTGTACTACATTAGAGAAAAATAAAAATAAGTACTTTATTACATGTCATCATTATTGCATATTAAAAGGAATTAAACAGTTCTACTACTTTCCATTATTGCATCATAAAAACCTTAAGCCCCATGTGAATAAATCAACGGTGTGTAAAAGCTCGTGGGAGTATTCACCGTGGTGGCATAAAAATATATATTCCATGCATACATATTTTATTTTTGCATTATAAAAATAGAAAATCCAAAAAGATAGTAAATAGACCTCCTGCTAAAACCTTTCCAATAAACTCATAGGAAGAACAAATCATTGAATGGCTGACCTCTAACCCTTTATCTTAATCCAAGCCTCGAGTTTTTGGTAATTTTATTGGAGTATTTTGCAAGATGGTACAAATGATCAAGAGTAAGTTCACTCGGCTGAAGACATCTCATTCTATTCATAGGTGAGAAGGACATCCGCCGACAAACCCGCTCTGAGGATCACTTCAACAACCAACCACGCCAACATCTAGCTTGGGAGAGGAGCATCTTTCATGTATCTAGCTAAGTATTTCTTTCCCTTTTTAGTTTTATTATTTTTAAGTGAGCTATATTTTTGTTAATGAAATAAAAAGATGCATAACAAAGAAAACAAAATAAAAATTTATCCTAGTTAGTTATATCTATATAGTAAGGTGTGATCTTAAAACTTTGAAAGCAAAATAAAAAGTGAGTCTAGTTTTTTGTTCTTTAGAGTTGAATAAATAATGGAGTCTGAGATAATCTGTTGCAATGGAAATAATAAATAGTTGCTCTATCATAATTCCTTTGAAGTACCTAGTTTTCAACCTTAAATTCTCCCAAGTTTTGGATACAACTATTTTGATATAAGAATTTACTTTGAACCTGAAACTCATGGGTAGCATATGTGTGATCTAAGTCTAAGTAATTGATAGATATGATATGAGAATGTCTGAGCTAATGTTTATCTTGTTCCTAGCGATACTAAAGTTTCGGAGATTTATCTTTTGAAAAAATATAAAATTCATGATGAGCTCCTATATGACAAAGCTTGAATTCCTACCAGAGCCATATATGATGTTTAGACTAGAATAACCATTTAGTCATATATGTTGCTTGCTTTGCATTGAGTTTAGTCAAGTTTTGTTGATGCCTTATGAGAGGTTTGTCATGCTCTTAAAATCAAGATCACGTACACACCACCCACATATGCACTACTCCTACACTAGGAGTAGACGCAATAATATGTCATTCCATTTAGATTCACTCAAAAATGTTTTACTCCTACATTGGGAGTGAACACAAAAAAACCCTATAGGATATATCCTAAATAAATGCTCCAAGTTCTTGTTGTTATCTTTCAAAAGTTTTATTGCAGAGAAGAGGCATGCGGCTATGTAAAAGTTATTCATAAAAAAGAGAAAAGAATTGAAAAAAAATAGACAAGCATCCGAGATATCCAAAACAATGGATACTCAGATGCCCGCCTAAAAATAGAAGAGAAAGAAAAATAAATAAGATATCCCATGTTTTCTTGTAAAGTTTTTTTTAAATTCCAAAAGAGAGAGGTATGTTTTCAAGGAGCAAAGTAGAATTAGGTTAGCCACCACATATATCCCCCATACATCCATACACATGCACATCTTGATTTGATTGTATGACTTAACTCTCTTTGGATCTATTGCTTTACTTTACAACATATGTGTTGCAAGTATGCTCTTTCATATTTTCTTCCTGCCTATGAACTCCACTATAAGCCTTTGTTGTAGAAAGAGAAAGGCATAGCAACACTATTGTCTTGGTAAGGATCCACAAATATCACATATATTGAGAGATCTGAGAGTGTCATACAATAGAAACTCTGAGTTTTATTTTTGAAAACATACAAAAACTGTGAAAAAAAGTTGAGCAAAAAACTTGAGACATAGTGCATGAGTTGATTGTTCTATCTTTCAATTGCTCAAGACTCAAGTGAAGGCTAAGAAGCTCCATGGTTAATAGTAATAAGGGTAAGTTTAAAAGTCAGATCAGTTTATTCTAATCTGGTGGAGAATTTTTATTTGAACACATGTGTACTTTTGAGGTGTGAAAGCAAAGAAGCAACTCCAAATCTAAATTTCCTGAGTTTAGCTTTGCTAAGGGACTAGCAAAGGTTAAGCTTGGGAGAGTTTGTTGATGGTAGTTATTGTTCATCATAAACCATCAACATAACTTGAATAAATGCTTGAAATAGATCACCAATAGAAACTTAGGGGTTTAAACTGATAATTTTCACAAGTTTTGGTGAATCTGTATTTTCAGCAGGTTATTCCAGAAAACCGAAAAGAGGGATCAAAACGTGAAAAAAGAACTAAACTTAACCGTGATGAAAACTACTCTAGAAGACTCTAGGAGGCGACCCCTCGAGGCAGACCCTAAGAGGCTACCAGGTGGGGCTGGCCGGCCCCACCATGGTGCCACCCGACCCCTTGTGGGCCCCTCTCGTCAGCATCTTCTGGAATATTCCTTCACCGCCTCCTAGGATTGCATCTATGCCATCCTTCAAGTCAGTTTAATCCAAGGGCTCACATTGCACCCCCTGGGCTATATAAACAGACCCCAGCCCCCCTGAAGGCATCAAGTCATTTAAGATCAAGTCATCCAGAGCTAGAAACCCTAATCTCCTTAGAGTTCCTCTAGCTTCTAAGGCATTAGCTAGGTAGGCTAGGTCTAGAGGGAGACAAGCAGATCTTCGCTTGGATTCCCGACGTCGTCTAGAGCTTGGTTTGGTATAATTCTTGTATCCCTCTCTCATTGTATCTCCATTATTTTTATATACTTTAGTACAATTTTTATGATAATATAGTATTCATCTTATTCATGTTCAAAGTTGCAATGTTCATCGTCTACTTTGATTATATGCTTAGTATAGTTAGTTTATTATTGTGTTTATGCATAAGTTCGTATAGCGCTCACCCTAATGATCATAGGGTGGGTGGTAGAGATCATGTAAATATGGTGCTTAGATGTTATTTACCTGTGAATACATTATATTCTGGGTCATGTGGTAGATCGTGGCTGTGACACTACTGTTGAGTCATTTGTAGTCCACTCCCCGAATATAGGTCATAGAAGTAGGGTCTGGTTGCAACGGAAGGGAAAGCTTTGTTCTCAAACTTCCCAAAGTAATGCCCCTTATGTGTAGATTTAATAGTGATCTTAGCAGTGACTACTAAGTGTAATTGCACTAATCAACGTTTGCTTTGACTTGTAATTAAGAATGACTTGAAATTTATTCCTCTAATATTCTAACCTGACCATGCTAATGCTATAGATAGGAGTGCTCTAAGAGATTTATTTATCATTATTATGAACTTGATCAATGCTTATCATATATATCTTTTATCTTGTGACTTACCCCTATTATGAGTAGAGAGATTATTATGGTTTATTTCTCCATCAATGTTATAAGTTATCAATACATCCAAAGCTACACCTTCCCTGTGGTAAAATATAAATAACGATACCTGAAATACTCTTAGGTAAAATGCTACAATGGTATAATTATCTGTCCGCTTGCAGAATCCTTTTCATTCATATTCTATATTCTTTCTAGTCACATAAAATGATAAACATCTACTTAGTATTATTCTAGTAGCAATGATAGGTAGTACCAACAAACATTTATGGCACCATCACTGGGGATGACAACCTAGTTCAAGTAATGCTAGAGCTGTAGGTAGTTAATAGATGGCTACTAAAATAAGTGACAAGTTAATAAATACCAAAAGGGTACCAAACATAATTAGGAGCATGATCTATCCGAGTGGCATAGCTGCTTTGCCAGGTACTATCCCATAGAATGGAACATCAGTGGGAGTGAGTTGGCTGGTAAAGTCTAGGCCTATCTTCTTCAGTGTATCTGCGAATATGATATTCAATCCTGCACCACCATCAATCAGGACCTTGAGGACTATCATGCTGACTTTTGTTGGACCTAGGACGAGTGGGTAATGGCTAGCATTGGACACGCTAGTCCATTGATCTTTTATAGAGAATTAGATCGAGTACTCGAACCAATTGAGGTACATGGGTGTAGAGGGTTCTCCTGCCAAGATGTCTTGAAGTGCCAACTTCCCAGTGCACTTGTTTGACGAAGATGGGACTCCTGTGAAGATCACTGCAAGGGAACCCTTAGGCTATTGAAAGCCTGGATCGGGGTTGTCGTCTCCATCCTTGTTGTTATTAGCCTTACCCTTGCCCTTGTTGCTCTTGGTGTAAAACCCCAGCTCTTGGAGTTGTCTGCACTCGGCCACCGTGTGCTTGGCGTTTTTGTGGAAAGGGCAGAGTAAATTCTTGAGGTCCTCAAACTTCTTGTTATTCTTGTTAGACTTCTTAGACCTGTCCATGGAGGCAAGAGTGTTATCAGG
The DNA here is from genome assembly GCA_038087645.1 of Saccharum hybrid cultivar R570. Taxonomy (NCBI): domain Eukaryota; kingdom Viridiplantae; phylum Streptophyta; class Magnoliopsida; order Poales; family Poaceae; genus Saccharum; species Saccharum hybrid cultivar. The sequence continues at coordinate 8,633,098 of JAQSUU010000066.1, forward strand.
TCCTCGTTTCCTACTGGACTGTCCACCCTGATTGCCCATAGGGTCGTAGTTTCTATTGTCCTATTGATTACGCGCTGGGAACCGCTCACATGTACGCTCCTCAGATGCGATCATCTTCTAGACCGTACGCTTAAAGTCTTTGGCTGTCTCTAGGTTATTGACACAGAACTTTTCAAACTGCCACTTGTACTTGATCCCATTGGAAAAGTGTTCAATCACCTCCCTATCTATGATGTCATAGACTTGGTTTCGTAACTCTACAAAGCGGTGATAATATTCCTAGAAAGTTTCATCTGGTTTCTGTTTGCATGTTCTGAACTCGATCCGAGTGCTTGGGTGGGTGAGAACGCCACAGAAGTTTTCACAGAACTTGCACTGGAGTTGTTCCCAAGTATCGATGGAGTTGGGTCGTAGCTTGTCAAACTAGGCGAGTGGCACAGTCTCAAGTGCCATAGGGAAATACAGAACCATAATATCATCATCGCCACCAGCCAACTCGATGGACTGAGAGTAGATACGTAACCATTGATTGGGCTCTGTCTTTCCGTCATACTTCGAGTGGTTAGATGACTTGAACTTGTAGGGAAGCTGGATAGAAAGGAGTCTGTTTGAGAAACATGGGAATCTGTTTGGCGAGATGCTGGCTTCCTTATACTCAGAGTCGCCTCTGCATTCCCTATAGTTATGTACCTGATGACGGTAGGCTGACTGCATGGCACCCTGATTCCTATTCTGATTACCCTGCGGCCCTAGACGTGAAAGGGCTGGTACTCAGTGCGAAGCCCCTTGCCAAGAATTAGCGGGAGGGCCTGGATCTAGCCCTCGAGAAAGGTTAGGGGTGGCTGATGCCCCCTTTGCTACTTGCAAAATGACCTTGAGGCGTAGTTGATCATCATTTGGGTTTTCTATAGTGGCTAGCTCAATTGCTAGGGTGTAGACATTGGCGTAGGGTGTAGTAAATACCCTGTGGCCAGCTCTTCCATGAACTCAGTGTCAAGGTTGTGTGAGGCAGATGCCCTGAAGGCATCACGCTCTTGACGTTGCCGTTCTCTTTCATGATCTTGTTGGTGTCACTCGTACCCGGCTTCCGCAGCCAAGCGTTGCTGCTCAACTTTCACAGCAGGCTGCCTGGTATCGTTCCCACTCTTCCTTGTGGTGCTGGGCGTGGTTGTGGCGAGCCTATCATGCTCTGTTCTTCCTTTCCCTAGCCGCCTTTTGCTCATAAGTCTCCCCATCTGGTGCTAGGGGATCCGGGGAGATGTTAGACAAAGTCTCCTCTCCGTCTTGAATATTTGGAGCATGTGGCATAGGGATCTGAGGTGGGTGACTGACCCAAGACTTCTCTAGAATTTCTTGGTGCTGAGTGCGTCTCAGATTCTACAGTCGTCGTGCTATCTAAGATCTCTATGGAGTCGAGATCAATGTCGGGTGGAAGAGTACTACCATCTTGATAGGGTAGGAGCTCCACCATGCCAACTAGGCGAGATGGATCTGATGAAGAGGTATTAGGTCGAGCACCCAGCCAGTGAACAATGCCTCTCTCGGATGTGATGCACAAGACCAAACCCTTTTGGGCACCCGTCAATGGAATCTCTTGCTCTGATTGCATGAGGTAGCCGATTGTATCTTAATAGATTGAAGCTTGATTCTAGAGTTTGAGTGGGAAACGACTTGGGTCTTCGACTTGAACTTCACATGGGATCTCCAACCCAAATAGATCGCTAGTGTTCGAGTGGTAGTCTTTGTTCTCCATGGTCTTCCGAGTCCGAGTGGGATCGGAAATCGAAAGACATGAAAATTTCTCGGCGAGAAGATCCAGCGTGGCTGTTGAGGCTGCTGGAGAAGCTTGAGACACCGGGATCTCCATGAGACAGCTTTGAAGCTAGCTGCCGTGATCTGCGGTGCAGATCTAAGAGGCAAAGATGAAGGTGGATCCCGCTGAGAAAATCATGTTGTCGAGGTTCGTCGAGCTCTTGATCACGAAGTCGCTGAAATCCCCTACTTGGCGCGCCAGCTGTCGGTGTTTGATGACCCGCAACTCGTCGCGGGGTTACCCGGGACGATGGTTGGTGGGCTTCAATGTACGCGGAACACAATGTTAAACGCAAAGAGATGAACGATTTACACTGGTTCGGGCCCTCGTAATCGAGTAATAGCATCTGCGTCTAGTCGGCGTGTAGCCTTTTGTGTTAAATTGATTGGTATGATTGTGTGTACAACGGGGTGCACCGTACCTCTCTTGATATAGGGGAGAGGATAAGGGCATGCATCTGACCTACCCGGTTACAATAGAAGAGTCCTAGTCCTATTATAGAATCTAGCTTTTTTAGTAAGCCGACTAAGTTGATCTTAAATAGCTTGAAGTCCACACCACCTTGTCTTGAGCCGATCGTGGGCCAGCCTCCATTAGCTTTAATATTGCTTGGTGCTCAATTTTGTCAAAGGCATTCTCAAAGTCCAATTTGATAATTACTAGCACTTTTCTTGAGTGGTGACACAAGTGCAAATACTCAAAGGCCCATGCCAGACAATCTTGGATAGTTCTGGTCTTGATAAAAGCATATTGGTTCTTGTTGACCAGGGAGGTAATCAGAGGCTGAAGCCTGTTTGCCAAAAGCTTAGTGATCAGCTTTGCAGAGGGATTTAAGAGGAATATTGGCCTATAATCTTAAACAAATTTTGCTCCTTCAATCTTAGGAATCAGAGTAACATATGAGGAATTGATGCTTCTGAAGCAAAGATTGTTACTATGAAAAGAGCTACAAAGTCGGTAGGAATCCTCCCTAATTACTAGCTAGGTCTTTCTCAAGAATTCATTATTGTATCCATCTGGTTCTGGAGATTTATCACTTGAGCTTCTTGACTACCTCATCAGCACACTGGGAGGTTGTAGGAACATGTAGGACGCGAGCTTCTACAAGGATGATACGTTCTCGACCGAAGTGTAAATCAATCTCCACATACTTGGCTTCCTGGTGCTAGACCGGGTTGGTGGATAGTTAAACAGCGCTAATGTTGTCACAATAGCCGATGGTGGCACAGCGAATAGGGTATTGAAGCTCTTGAAGAAGCTGGCGAATAGATCACAAGAGAAGATAGATATGATAAAGGTCGTGTGGGGAATATGCTAAAAGATTCGGAAGACAATATTTAATTTGGAACACAGTAGTCACGCACCTAATTCAGAACACGGTGCGCCTCACAGAAACCTCAGCCTGCCTGCGTATAAATATTCTAAGTAAGCAGGCAGCCAACAGTGGAAATAAAGAAGCAAACTAGTAGTAATAAGCATCCTAGCCACTCCCGTGCACGTTGCACATATGTATTGATTATATATGTAATATATATACGCGATAGCTGCGAGCCTGTAGGCAGAGCGAGGCACATTGCTAGCTCATACTACGGTCCTACTGCTAGAAGCTGCTGGTGACGTATAGAGAAGAGATCCAGATGACGAGGTCCTCGCTGAGCTGATGCTGCTGCTCGTGGACCAAACCCACGGCAGCGCCGCCGCCGACGTGCATGCGACAGAGCGGGCATGTCTGCTGGTAGCGCGCCAGCCACAGGTCGACGCAGCTCCGGTGGAAAGCGTGGCCGCACGGCAGCATCCGAGTCTCCTCGCCGTCGCGGCACGCCGATATACACACGCAGCAGTACTGCACCTTCGTACCAACTGCGGCAATGCTGCTGCTGCCGCCCTCCGCCGACGAAAGGAACGCCACCACCTGCCTCACCGCCTCGGCCAGCATCGCTTCCTAAACAATGCAGCAGCAGCAGCAGCAGCTCAGGTGTGAGGATTTGCTTGCTTTAGCTCGCAGTGAGACGAGTGATCAGTAGTGAGGGAGTGAGGACTGGATCAGAATTTGGGGCTGGATCGCCATGGCTTATAAAGGTGGTATATATATCATAGTATCATCATTTGTAATCATGCATTTGGGCCAACACGGATGTAGTGCCCCGGGGCGTATGTATCCACACCCAGGTCCAACGGCTTCGAACGGCACGATTGATTCGAGATGGTAGTTAGACGGAAGGATTGCAGTTGCAGGGTTTCCAAACGTTAACACGCTGCAATCACTATTAGGTCTGCCAAGGTTGTCATCAGATAAGTAGCATTCATTGGTTTGATGACGTAGAGTCCAAATGCCCAACTGTGCATTCGACCGTGGCTTCGAACGCACGATACTATTCCCTCTACTTGCTCTCAGCTTCCCTATCTCGCTCGTACATGCAAAACATTTATTTCTCCTTTTCCCCAACATGCTCATGCATGGCGTAAAAAAATTTAGTTCGTGTCACATGAGATGTTTACACTAATTTATGTTTACACTAATTTGGAGTCTTAAACGTAGGTTAATTACAAAACTAATTGTACAAATTTAGACTAATTTACGAGACGAATCTATTAAGCCTAATTAGGCTCATGTTTAGTCTTTCTAATTAGTGTCTAAATATCCGATGTGACATCTACTAAACTTTAGTCCCTAAATCTAAACACCCCTTTACAAGTTACGACGTGGGCAGCCAATTGATACAGCACTGGACCAGGCGGCACCAAGAGAGAAGCAGTCGAGCAGACTACTGTAGACAGAACGTTGACAGACGAAGCGGCAAGCTCACGCTAGGAAAAGTTGCGCCGGTCCACTCGTCAGGCTGTTAGGAGTGGCCAGTATGCTGGGCCCAAGTGGCAGTGACCACGACGTATTAGGGAGTATCCCTCCGTTCCAAATTATAAGTCACTTTGACTTTTTTGGTTCATCAATTTTGCTATATATCTAGACATATTATTATATTTAGATGCATAGCAAAATGAATGTACCAAAAAAGTTAAAGCGACTTATAATTTGGAACGGAGTGAGTAGTACTTAAGAGAGAGAGAGTAGAATTGACCGACAAGAAAGAGCAAAACTCAGAACTCAATACAATCCTGCCCTCTATTGCTCCGATCCTCTTCCTGTTCTTCCTGTTCTTCCCCAAATTCCCCTCTATTATCGCATATACTACTAACACGTGGTATCGGATACTTCGATCTAAGCCTTGCCTCCTCTATCCCATCTCGATCGCAAACGATTCTGGTCCATTGCTCTCGTCGTGACTCAGTGAGCTGCCGATTCGGGCTGAGATCCTGTAATTCCAGTACCACGCGATCGATTTGGGGTACCCGCGCTCTGGATCCTCCCCACCACCACCACTACACCCGGTTTGCCAAGCGATTGGGCGCCATGAACCCGGACAGCCAGCTTATGTTGGCGGAAATCCAAAAGCTCTTACCGACCAGACAAGTGCCATCGACAAGGTGTTTCGCCGATCAGCATGATATCTTGGAGAAGCGCCTCGGTGTTGGTATTTCTTATATCCATTGGAGAATTCCGCAAGCCCATAGAATATACTGTTGCATCACTTTATCCAGGAGTATGTCAAGGTATCGTTACTTATTTTATCTCAAGGTAAACCAGGAATGATAATAAATGAGAGATCTATATGTTTACCACAACTTAGTATCAACTGGTGCAAAGGGGTAATCAAATTATGATAGGAAGGGTTGATGCAACAAACCAAGATAAAGATAGCTCAAAGATAACTAGTATGGTATAGATAGATGGAAGGACAACGAGAGATTAAAGGATTCCTGGGATTCAAACTCTACTTCTATATATGATCTTTAAATTAATCACACAATTGGAACATATATAGATTGAGTCCTTTACAACATGTATGCTAGACGGCGAGACAATAGGAGGACAAAACTCCTACCCAAAGCAGCTACCTTTTAAGGGAGCCTTACCTTTCAAGAACTTGCCTACAACACGTAGTGTACAAACCATAACAATTTACTAGTACAAACCATTATTTAAGTCACTAGAAACTAGTTATTGAAGTACACAACAAAGTTCAACCAAACAAAAGTAGATTACATATTTGGACCACGTCGTACCGTGTAGTCAGCAAAGTGCTGGTCATTATTTTCGTATGTCATATCATCAATGATGTAAAGCGGCGTATTAACTAGTGCACTCTCTCTTGTTTCATAAGATCAAGCACAAGGTCTACCAACGACAGTTAGCAATGGTGTAGAAGGACCTTGGCCTCGTGATGCCCTTTTCACAAGCATATGTTCCTGGAATCCATGTATAGTGGCTGTTGGCCCAGCAAATTGCTATTCGTAAGGACCTAATTGAGGCATGGCCTGGTTTAGAATGGCTTCAAAGTTACAAGCTGCGTAGGTTAAGTCATGCTCCTCACCCTGTAAGTGTTGAAAAATAGATATGAGAACCTTGCATATAGACATACCAATAAATCTAGGTACAAACTACTAGACTCATTTGGAGCTTCCCACATCATATGGGTTGTGTTGAGCAACCCTTGCACAAAGACCCGCCACATCATGACGGAGGTCCTCATTCAAAGCTCACATGAGTATGGAGGAGAATATTGGAATATTGTACCCATGGTTCCCAAGCTCCCTGAAACATGCTAGCACAACATATTTTTCCGCACTAACCTAGAAGGGGTGTGTTGGTATTTCTTAACATTTACAGAAAGGATCCACAAGTGTATGGATATACCATTGTAGCACACTTCACCCAGAAGTATTTAGGGTATCATATTTTCTCAAGGAATGGTAGTGTAGAAGTCTCTTAGCTAGTTCACCTAAGATAACAAGAGGAAGAGTAGCTTGGGTAGTGAGGTTTTCGAAGGATAGAGATCTTAGGTTAAGATAGCTTGGTCACTATAAACTTACTTCGGGCACCGGATAACACCTAGTCTGCCAAGTGATCATGTCCTGCAGCTCTACACCAAACCCGAACGTGGGGGATTACAAGGGACGGATAGGGCTGTCATCACCTGCCGCCTACCCCTCAATCATGGGAATGTGGCAAACGATGGTAACCTCTAGCTCAGACACCACATCTACACTATCGATTACTACTCTAGCGTTGGCCAGGAACTTCTATCTTCATCACAAGTCCTCTACTAGAGTATTCATTACTAGAACGAACAGCGAACCCACAAGTAAATAGTAAATAAGACTAGCTTACTTAAGAACTCACCACCGTAAAAGAACATGAACTTCGTACTTTGAATAGCATAAGGTCTGTCGAGGTACAAGTGTAGAGGGAGCCGACAACTCTGATACTCTAACTTTTACTCACTCACTCCCTACTCTAACTATAGCTAAAGAGCTAGAATATGGAAATGGGGCTCTTCTTGGCACTTGTGTTGTGTGTTAAGTGAGGGGGCTCCCTTCTCCTTTTATAGCAGCCAAAGGGTTGGTTGGAGAGAATATTCTGTGGAGATGCGCCCAAAACTACCATCAAGGAGCAACTGGAGGCACCACGTGGAAGGGGAGAGGAGGCCACTGTGCTGGGGGTCTAACCACCCCCTGGTCTGGCCACCCCTGGCTGGCACCTTCCCGCAACCTCCCTTTTCTAGTCGGTTTGTGGCTGGGCCTAGGCCATGTCCCCACACGCTTGAGGCCCAACTTCGCTAGGTAGTGGCCTTTTTCCTTTGGTGCTTGGGCTTAGGTAAGATAGGGTTGCTTTCTTCCATTTATTTTATTTGTTTTGGGCCCATTTTGATGTATTTTCATATTTGTCCTCTGCAAATGAATAAATCACCAAAACTCATTGAAATTATTAGTTATAAACCCTGTTACTAAGTTTGGTGCTCATTTGAGTGGATTTTATGTAAAAGTTGGCAATTAAAAATATGGGTTAAGGACCACCAACAAGCTTCCCCACACTTAGTCCTTTGCTCGTCCTTGAGTAAAGTTTAAGGACTAAGATGGTTCATCTCCTTGATATGAAATCTGCATACAAGTTATTCCAAGCCTCACCTGAACTTGTGAACTTTTGAGTGTCTACCACATTATCTTGGGTAATTGAATAATGGAATAGCGTGGATCCAAATCCTCTGACTTCACTCTGCTTAGAAACTTATGTTTTGTTTGATTTTGAAAATGCAGATATAGCATTGCTCCTTGAATGATTCTCTCTAATCGCTCAAATTTGTGTTTGGTTCCTCACTTAGGCTTAGATGTTGCCTTTTCTTCCTACTTCTAGAGAAGCTGAAGTGGAGCTCAGGGTAGAGAAAAAGTATGGCATACTTGCCTTGCACATGTTGCGAGGTCAAAAACTTGATCTAAGGAGAAGTAAGCCATACAATCTGATCAAGGGGTGCAAAATGTGTGGCATATTTTGATGGATGTTGTGGTGGAGCTCCTATGTTATTCATGATCTTTCTCTCCTCCCTAAAGATTTCTTTAGAGGTCATGGCTATCTTCTTGTATCCAATATATCTTTTTATTTATTTTTACTTTAGACTTTCTTGAGTCCAAATTTCTCTGGACTTTCACATGTCCAATTTTTTTCATTGCCATGCCTCTCTTTTATGGAACCTTTGTGGAGAAATATCAAAAATTTTCATGGAGTTTTCATTTAGTGGATGGATGGATGGAAATTTGCACTATCTTCCAGTGTGGAAGTTTAGCTTTTTGGTGGATGGCGTGTACATGCTCTTGAATCATGAAAGCAAGAAGTAATTCTTCACAAGGATCACAACAATTTAATAAAGCTCAGTGTAAAAACAAGTAGCATGTTTATAAGGTTTAAAAGGAATAACATCTTTTTGGCCTTGGTAGGAATTTGAATATCATTGAGGAGCATGCTATTTGAATTTTGATTTTGTAAAATAAATCCCAAGTACTTTGCATGAGAGAGCAAGATTCATTTTCATCCTACTATATCACATATTCCAATTACTTAGATAACATTGGGTCCCTATGATAAAATTTTCACAAGTATGCGAATATTGGCGAGGAATAAAGAGTATGCAAACTTAATCAAAGGATAGGATAGATATTGAGTGACATTGGTTTTTCATTTAATTTGTTCAACTTCAATCTTTATTTAAATGTAAGGAGTGAGGATGCACAGACTGGACTTGGAATTGTTGATCTTTTGTGCATCATTTTAGGGGAGGTTTTTGCAAAGGCTTGACCTTCTACCCCATACTTGTTTTCGTGCCTATCTTTTTATTTGGAGGTAGAGAAAACACGAAAACAAGTGGAGACAAAAACTCTACTGGTAAAATACTGGGGAGTGTAATCTTTATTGAATTTAAAAATGATAAAGGCGCATTACATGATAAGTGAAGCAAATAAAAGTGGAAATAAAATGCACCTAATTATTCTAGTAGGGAAGGCCTCAAAGTAAGGATCAACTACATCCTCCTCCCTACGGCTTTGGCTAGGCAGTATATCTTCATACCCACACCACGGCGGATGTGGTCAATGTCATCCTCAAGATTTTTAGTCTTGAGGATATATTCTGCTAAGAGATTATGAAGATGCCTATTCTCTAAGCGCAAAGATGTGAATGAGGTGCTTAGTTGAGCGATGGTCGGCTCTTTTGGCACTTCTTCTTCATCATCGCTACTCTCGAATTGCCTAGGAGGCTGCCTAATAGTAGGAGGTTTGATGTGCCTCTTGATTTTAGTGGGCCTATGAGAGGATTCAGCCTGTGTCTTTTTCTTAGGAGTTAGTGCTAGCTTTAGAGCCTTCCCATACCTCGGGTTTACAGATGCCTACTATGGTGAAGCACGGCTTTCCTGGAGGGCTCTTAGGAGGAAGGGACGAGCTAGAGTAGGAGTGAGCAAACATTGCCTGAAGGCGTTACAAGGGAATTATTGTACTTTTAAGAGTAGAGATATTAAACGACACCCTCTTGTGTTTTCCAAACACACAATGCTCACAAAAGTTTAGCTTAATGATGCTATGTTCATCAAGAAGACCACTTTTGCACAACTCAAGCAACGCTTATTCACTCATATGTCCAAGACGTATATGCCAAAGATTAGTAGCATCAGAATTAGATGATGAATTAGAAAATTGTAGTACCATGAAGAAGGTAGAAATTTGGAGATTTCAATTCACCTTTCATAATAATAAGAGAACCTTCTGACACCTTTAAACCTCCATCTTCACTGGAGTACTTATACCCTTTATCATCAAGAGTACTCAGAGAAATAAGATTCTTGCTCATGTCTGGAATATGCCTCACGTTAGTCAAAGTTCTGAAAATGCCATCATGCATCTTAAATTGAACAAATCTAATTCCAACAGTATCACATGGACTGTCATCACCCAATCTTACAGAACCTTCACCTTGGAGAGAATCATATGTGACAAACCAATCTCTATTAATGCATATATGAAATGAAGAAGTGGAATTAAGAATCCATTATTCATCATCACTATTTGCACATCTAGCAAAAGCAACAAGCATCTCACCATTAGAATTACCTACCTTTAGAAGCAACAACAGAACCATTACCTTCATCATTGGATTTACCTTTCTTTCTGTATATGTCAGTTCTCTTCTCTTTATTCTTTAATTGATAACACTCAATGATAAAAGTGACTATCTTTCTTGCACTACTTGTAGAATTGCTTTGAGATTTCGATTGGCCTTCGTAACCAATAGAACTTTGGCCTCTACTTGATTTATTTCCTATCCTAACCTCAACAGACAACGTGATGAGGACATGACACCTATGGATACGCCTATGAAAGTTAAAAGACAAGGTGAGCTCGTTCCTATGTTTGTATAATGATAAAACTAAGAATTTGTTACTACCTAATATCGGTATTTCAAATGTATTTAGGAACAATGATGATGATGATAGAGTATGGATATGTCATGAACAAGACCGATCTTGGAGTGCAAGCTCATCAAAGTCCAAGATTCGGTTTGTCGGCAGCCCGAAAGTGCTTCATTGCGAAGGTCACTCGTCCATCTGGAGTGCGATTGAGGTCAATGAGCACTTGATGGAAAGATTATTTGATAAGCTTTCAAATAGATCTGGTCACACCTCAATATCACGTTGGCAAGATCTTCAAATTATCAAGATATTCTGCCATTGTTTCTGTCGGGTGCTACGACGTCATCGCGGACTTGTTATTCACACTTGGGTCCTAGGCCCAAGTTGGAGCACACCCCAAGAAGATGGAGAACACCTAAGAGATGCCCAAGGATGTCCTCCTCCTTGGCCACCACCTTACAAGGCAAGCAAGGTGGTCCAAGCCAAGTTGGAGTCCCAATCCAAGTCAAGTTCGAGTCCATCTTGGGCTCCAGGAGTAGCATTTAGTAAAATGGACGCCCAAGTCGCATACGGACTCCTTTTTCAATGATCTTCATATGGATGGAAATATAATTTGATAAGGTAACTAATGGAAGTGGTCTCACATCAAAGTTCCATCAAAATCAACGGGAATCACTGAAACAAGTTGATGATCTAGAATCTATCAGGGCGCTGCGTCGCTGTCTTTTGGGCCGTTGGGCCTTGTAACATGTTGGTACACCTTATGGATGTGAAGAGGGGTCTATAGATGCCCCTTAGGCTATATAATTAGTAGCCTTTACCTACATTAGGGTTTGGGGTTTTGTTTTAGATCAGTCTATCTTTGGACAATCGCCGTTATCGGTTTGTGAAACCCCACATTCAAGTGCTTAATCATACATCCGCAATTGTCACTATACTTGAGTTGTGCTTTATTTTGTTCTTGCTTATGTTCTTCAATTCGCAGCAGGGATTAGCCTTCGTGGCAAGGTCAACCGGATTATGACACAGTTGATAATCAGAGGAGACATGGTGCTAAGATTGCAGGGTTCGGGTCTTTGTGACTAAAGTCAGATCGGTGTGTCGCTCTCCAACCAAATTGATAGTTATGTTGAACCTGACGGAAGATGGGGAACCCCACCCCCATCAAGTGGTAATCAGAGCTTTAGATATACAATCAAGTTTGCATCTATCCCCTAGTTCGAGTCTTCTTGCCTTCATCCTATAAATCCAGAAAATTGCCCTACAAAAATATTAGTGTTCATCGTTGTTTTCCCCCTATCCCATCACCGTTGTGCCATTGTAGTAACTTTATTTTCAGTTTGCTTTATTGAATGGTTGTCCCTTGTGTGTTGTTGTGTTCACCGTGTCTTGTTCGTGCCCTAGTTTTTTTGTTAAGTGGAATTTGTGCCATGCATCCCGTCGAGTTGGTCCTCTGTTTTCTTTCCATCGGTAATGTGCAATACAGAGGAGCAATGTTGAGGATCCTCCTGCCATAAAATATCTCTCTGTTAGCTTTAGGATTGTTCATTGATTTTCATGATCCTTGAAGTCCATCCAAGAGGAGAGAAAATTACTATAGTTTTTTTAACAATTAACATAACTTTCATTTCAACAGCAAAGAGCTATGAGAATAGAGATACAAGGTGCAGTTATAGAAGACAGCGCCTGTAGCAAGAGGCACTGAGAGGGGTGAGCTCCATGGGAGCAACTGAGAAAACATGGATGATGAACAGTATCATCCTGTAACAAAGCATCCTTTGCTAAAGAGTCAGCCATTGAATTATCATTGCGGCTGATCTTGTACAATTGAGGATGAATACTAGGAAGTTGAGGCGATGGAGTTGAGAGTGCTGTGTTTATCTGAGAGGAAGTGAAGAGTGGCCGGGCCTGATTGGTTGTCCCTGTAGGTTGTAGTGGCTGGAGTTGAGAGTGTTGTACTGTACTTGGGTGTTGAGGCGATGGAGTCTGAGAAGCATCACCAGAGCCTGCACTGGAAGGAGTTGTAGAAGGTATAGGTACCTATATGTCCTCATTGAGTCAGCCTAGCATGGCTACTATAGCACTGTGAACCTGTATTAGAGTCCATGATATTCTATTGAAATGTTTGTCATTCCTGCCTTTCCAAATGAACCATAAGGTGATTAGTATTTTATGAAGAGTAGTCTCAGGAGTGGCTGATGTGATAATGGTTTGCAAGGAAATCTGGATGCCATCATCTTCATGGGGAAGGGTATTAGTTCTTAAAGAAGGGTTAAAGGAGAACCAAACAGCCCGAGGCAAATGGCAATGGAAAACCAGGTGAGTATCTGTTTCAATTTGACCACAATAAGCACAGTAAGGGTCAATATGAGTGGAATACCTGGAAGCCCGGTTAGCTGTAGCTAAAGCCCTTCTAATTAGTCTCCAAGTGAAGGTTTTGATAATGGGAGGGAGCTTCTTTGATTTCCAAACAACATGTAGAATTTGGTTGGCTTGTGGTAAGATACTCCTGGAGCCTTGTAGAGGGAGCTGCAGTTGGTTTTGTGTAGCTAGGTACCTGTAAATATTTTTAGTGGTACATATACCTATTTTTGATGGAGTCCATCTTAGAATGTCAGGCCTTGGTTGAGGTACAGTGGTGATGCTGGTGATTTGCTAGATGGCATGTGCATCAAAGGTACTGTTTAACAGATTAGTATCCCATTCTTGGGTGTTAGGAATCCACAGATCAGAGACATTTGATGGTAAAGGATTAGTTGTGATAGGATCAAGAAGATGATCATGAATGGAATTCCATATAGAGCACCAAGGGGTAGACCAGATTGAAGAATTTCCTTGATGAATTTGGTAGGCCACATTGTTTGTGAGTTCCTGTTTGATCTGCAAAAGAGAAGACAAAAAAACAGATTTGGTGGTATTGTTTGAAGCTTTCTAGAAAGATTGATGAGGGTAGTACTTAGATTTTAAAACAGCAATAAGTAAAGGGTTTTTTGAGTTGGCAATGTCATAGGCAGTGTGAATAACTAAGCTTTTGTTCAGTGTGTGCAGATCCCTAATACCTAAGCCTCCATTTTGTTTGGATTGACAAATATCATCCCAAGATCTGTAGGCAATAGGATTTGAAGGATCATCCTGCTGCACTCCTGCCCACCAGAATCTTCTCAAAATAGTGTTAATTTTTTCAATGAAAGTATTAGAGAAGATAATTGTAGACATGTAATAGATAGGAATAGAAGATAGAATAGATTGAATATAAGTAAGGTGACCTCTACATGATTAATCTTATTGGCTTTGACAGTGGTAAGCTTAGCAAGAAATTTGTTGTAAATAAAGTTATAAGCTCTATTCTTGTCTTTATGAGTAAAGATAAGAGGGTGCCCTAAATGGATAGTGTTAGGGAGCAGGTCAGGAACAGGAAAAATGCTTTTAATTTGAGATCTAGTGATATTATCAACATTTTTACTAAATAAGATAGTAGATTTGTTGAGGTTGGGAGTCTGACCTGAGTGGTGCCAAAAATCATTAAGGATGTTGTTGAATAGTAGCTTCCTGAACATTTGCAGCTCCACACAAGATAAGATCATCAGCAAAAAACAGGGAGTGAATAGGAGGACAATTATAGCCTACGGTAACCCCTTGAAGATTAGCATCTTGCAAGGCATGATTTAAAGCAATAGAGAGTTCATTAATAGCTATAGCAAAGAGAAAGGGAGATAGGGGGCAGCCCTGTCTAATACCTTGTTTTGGAAAAAAAATAGGCAGTGGGATCACCATTTACCAGAACCGCCATGGCTGAAGAGGTGTAACAGGCCTTGAGAAGTTGAATGAAGTGATGGGGGAGTTGAAGACGATGAAGAGCTTGTGTGAGCAACTCCCATTTTAACCTATCGAAAGCTTTAGCCAAATCTATCTTGAGGAGAAAAGCCCTACCATTCCAAGTCTTAAGACCAAAAGACTGAATAATCTCTTGAGTGATGATAATATTAGAAGAAATATGTCTATTCTTAATGAAAGTTGATTGGCCTTGGTCAATGAAGTTAGGCAGGTGAGGCTTAAGTCTGTCAGCAAGAGTTTTGGCTATGAGTTGATAAATCACATTGCAAAGACTGATAGGTCTAAAATCTTGGGGAACTATAGGTTGCATCTTTTTAGGAATCAAAGTGATGTAAGTTTGGTTAATCTCCTGATCCATAGCTGTTGTTGCATAGAAATCACTTACAAGTTTGTGGACATCCTTGGAGATCCAAGGCCATGCTGACTTATAGAAGCCTGCATTGAGACCATTTGGATCTAGGGAAGCATTACTGCACATGGCTTTGATAATGGTGTGCAGCTCCTGTAAAGTAGGGGTGGAATTAGTAAAGAGATAGTTACCTTCATTTGTGGTGGTGTCAACTTGTTGAGTATGTTGAGGTTAGCCCTGTTGATCGGCAATAGGAATATTGGAAGAAGTAGACGTGGGGGGCAATGTAGTCATAGTAGTAGTGCTCTGCAAGTTCAAAGGCTGATTTGAAGTGTTAGAATTATAAGTGATGCCATAAATATCATGAAAATAGTTGAGAAGAGTGAAGGCAAGCTGGTTGGGTGTAGTAGCTTCAGTGCCATCAGGATGAGAAAATTACTATAGTTGGTTTAGTGTTTTCACGTACAGACTCTACTAGTATCCATGTTCGTCTCCTCGTAAATTAGCCTGGTGCTGGTCTCAGATCACATCACAGTAGATAGTGTTCAATTCGACTTCAACCTCCTCTCTAGTATATTGCTGGTTGAGCGTTTCTACTTCAGAGTAGGAAGTTTCTGCTGTATTTTTAGACTATGTTAGATCATGTGAAGAGTGCTTTGCACTTCAGAGTTGTAATTATATCTTGCGGCACTCTCTGATTAAAAAATAGAAAAAAGCAAAGAGGTGCAAAAAAGAAAAAAAAGAACAAAGAGAAAAACAAAAGAGGCGCACCAAAAAAAGAAGAAGAAAGAAAGAAAAAAAGAAAGAAAAAGAAAGTGGAAAAATATTCAGAAGTGCTTGGACCTTTTTTAGTCCATGTGCTAAGTTGTATTGTTGCTTGCTTGAACTAGGTCCAAGACGAGTATGGGCCGGTGACATAGACTAGCTTGGGACTACTTTTCAATCTTGCAATTTCTGAATTAAATTATTGTTATTCCTTGCTATAATATTATTTAGCCTCCCAAAGCTCCACATATATACTTCAGATCAGTACAGAAAAAATCCTTGCAATCTCGGTGCCACGCCCTCACAGGTATCACGAACTGGCCACCAGTTGTACCGTCTACTGCATTGCATTGGTAAGAACCTTGTTAGAGCTTGGTAAGACAAGTGAGTGTGATTCCACTGACTCATAAATAGTTGATAGAGCATTTATTTTGATTGCTAACAATGCCAAACAACGAGTTTCTTTTTAAGAGTGAATTACAGGACATCATGGACCGCTTGTCTCCAAGGATGGATGAAATAATTGCAAAAGTGGGCACTGCAACATGCACATGACTGTCCTCTTCCACTGCTACAATGACGTTGTCACCGCCACCTCCTGCATGTACTACAGAGTTTGCACAGCAAGTGCTCAGTTCACAAATGGAGAAGACAGAGCAAAACCAGTTCAACAACTTGTTCCAAACATACTTTGTTGTGAAGGAATGGCATTGTCATGTTTTGATTGATGGCGAGATGCAACAACCTTGCAAGCTTAGAGATGGTTGAGAAGCATGGTCTGACCACAAAGCCACATCTACATCCATACTATGTCCAATGGGTAAATTCTTGGGATAAGATAAAGGTAACTAAAATTGAACGCATTGAGTTTTCTTGGTTCTTATAAGGATAGCACAGAATTTGACATAGTACCTATGCAAGCATATCAATTGTTCCTACGCAAGCCTTGGATTGATACAAATAATGTGGTGCACAATACGATTGCTTTTAAATATTTTTTTAAATACAATGGTACAAAAATTACTCTTATACCTATGACTGCTGCTGAAATTTTAAGAGAAGATCTCATGAGGGCAGAGAGAAGAAAGAATATGAGCCTTCTAAAAAAGAATGGGTTATTTTAGATGTTACAATACCTTCATCTAAATCTGATTTTTTTATAAAATAAAGATATTGGTTTGCTTCTTGTTGGAACTAATATTCTACAGTATGTATCCAAAAATGAGGACAAGGTGACAGAGAAAGAACAGGTAAATATCTTAGGTAAGAGCTCTCTTGATGTGCTGAAGTTTCCCACCAATAATGCTAACAATGATGTACTAGAACCTACTATCGACTTACCTTTGCCACAAAATGACTGTTCTGCTCTTGCCTGTGACAAAGAGTTGTGTGATAGTGCTTTCATTATACCTATACCACAACTAGTGAATGATATTGATTCTTTTGTTTTGGACCAAAATACTTGTGCTGAAAATAAACAAATGCTTCCTATTGCCACTGAACAAGATGAACTAAAATTGTTGTCTTCTTTAAATATTTTGGGTTATATTGAGTTTCATACTCTGTGTGCTCTGAGTAGTTTGGAGGAGAAATTTAAATATGTTGGATTGCCATGGTTATTTAGATGTACATATCACTTTATTGGCAACTACAATTGTAAAGGAGAGTAGATGGTGCACCGTGTCTACATTTGTTCAAATCTAAAATTTCCTTTTATTGTGCAAAAATATGATCAACCAGAGGACTGCAATTGCAATAATCTTGTCCTAGCCCACAACGAAGCCAGCCTAACTGCAAGGATTTGGCCCAAGTTGAAAAAAGAAGCCCACTCAGATTTGGACATTTGCATCAGGAACCTGATCTATTTCAAGAAGGAGAGCACTATTGCTTACTACCTACAACATATCCTCCAACTAAGCTCAAACCAAAGACGATTTGCTATCAAGAAGGGGAGGGTGAGGACATGACACCTATGGATACGCCCATGAAAGTTGAAGACAAGGTGAGCTCATTCCTATGTTTGTATAATGATAAGACTAAGAATTTGTTGCTGCTTAATATAGGTATTTCAAATGTGCTTAGGAACGATGGCGATGATGATAGAGTATGGATATGTCATGAATAAGACCAATCTTGGAGTGCAAGCTCATCAAAGTTCAACATTCAGTTTGTCAGCAGCCCGACAGTGCTTCATTGCAGAGGTCATAACTCGTCCATCCGAAGTGCGACTGAGGTCAATGAGCACTTGATGGAAAGATTATTTGATAAGATTTCAAATAGATCTAGTCCTACCTCAATATCACGTCAGCAAGGTCTTCAAATCATCAAGACATTCTGTTACTATTTCTGTTGGATGCTACAACGTCGTCGCAAGCTTGTTATTCACACTTGGGACCAGACCCAAGTTGGAGCACAACCAAGAAGATGGAGAACACTTAAGAGATGCCCAAGGACTTCCTCCTCCTTGGCAACCACCATAGGAGGCAAGCAAGGCCGTCCAAGCTAAGTTGGGGGCTCAACCCAAGTCAAGTTTGAGTCCATCTCAGGCTCCCAGGTAAAACAGACACCCAGGTCACATACGGACTCCGTTTTCAATGATTCACAGATGGATGGAAATATAATTTGATAAGGTAACTAATGGAAGTGGTCCCACATCAAAGTTCCATCAGAATCAATGGGAATCGTCAAAACAATTTGACACCCAGAATCTGTCAGGGCGCTGCGTCGCCGTCTTTTGGACTGTTGGGCCTTGTAACATGTTGGGACACCTAATGGACGTGAAGAGGGGTCCTTACACGCCCCTTAGGCTATATAATCAATAGACGCCACCAACATTAGGGTTTGGGGTTTTGTTTTAGATCAATCTATCTTTGAACATTCGTCATTATCGGTTTGTGAAACCCCACATTCGAGTGCTTAATCATACATCCGCTATTGTCACTATATTTGAGTTGTGTTTTATCTTGTTCTTGCTTGTGTTCTTTGATTCGCAGCAGGGATTTGCCTTCGTGGCAAGGTCAACCATATTGTGACACGTTTGATAACCAGAGAAGATGTTGGGCTAAGGTTACAGGGTTCGGGTCTTTGTGATCTGAAGCTGGATTGGTGTGTCGCTCTCTTACCAAATCGATAGTTATCTTAAACCTGACAGAAAATCAGGAAACCCATCCCTCAATATCACGTCAGCATGGTCTTCAAATCATCAAGATATTCTGCTGCTGTTGTTTTGGCGGGTGCTACTACGAACCAAATGTTGAACTTTGATGAGCTTGCACTCCAAGATCGGTCTTGTTCATGACATATCCATATACTCTATCATCATCACCATCTTTCCTAAGCACATTTAAAATACTGATATTAGGTAGTAATAAATTCTTAGTTTTATCATCATACAAACCTATGAACGAACTCATGTCACACCCATTTAACGACCAAATGGAATGCTTATCCTTATGTGTGCCCAGAGATCAATAACACATAAGTTAATAAATTATAACGGAAGTATCATCACAAATGTTATTACATCACGATATTTAACACATAGTCTTAACACAAATTGTAGCGGAAGTAAAAATAATAAACTATCGTGGTAGCTCCAAACACAGGTACATTGACTGGTTGACTGCAAGTCTAGTAATCTTCAGGGAAGTAGGCGTAGTAGTCACTATTACCACCATCTGTTACCCATCCGGGATTTTTATCCAAGTAAGAAAAATAAACAAGCGTAAGTACATCTCGTACTCAACAAGTGTAACATGGGGTTCATGAGGCTCAAAAGACATAACATTGGTTTATCAGCATGTAGCTTTTAGTTAGCATAATTTTAGCATACCAATAGCATCAAAATGTCTCAATGTAAACAATAAACATATGATCCATATGAAATGATTGATGAATAGCAAAAACATAACCATTAACAATTATCAACTATTCCAAAAGGGTCCAAGGCCACTCGTGACCGTGAGCATGGCTGTTATAACAGTTTTACACTCTACAGAGGTTGTACACTTTCACTGTGAGTCGTGTTACCCATATGCCCGGGTTAATTACTCCCAAAACACTACCACGGTGAGTAGGCAAGGTAAACACTATGAAGTCTTTCAAAGGTTCGTCTAACAAGTTAGGGCCATTAGATTCACTCGGCAAACAGATGTAGAGCCCCCCTTCCAAATGGCACAATAACCCGCAACCTATACACATAAGGACAGAGGCCGCACTATACCCGATTCGTCAAGCCATTCTTACGCCAAAAAGGTTACCTCTAACAAGCTAGAAAAGGTCCTATATGACTAAAGCCAGAGCCATATAAACCTCACAGTTGTACTGTAAATCCTGGATTTTCGCTTATAGATGAGTCCTTATGGAGAGTAATTAGAGCATCAAAAATAACCCCCATGCTCTAATCCCCTTTAAACATTAATCAAAATCATCTTTTAATGTTTGTTGCATATTCCTCTAATCAATTTACAAGATCATAGTCCATGTTTAAGCACTAGCCATACTACTCAATGCAATGTAATAGGTATCAAGGTGTAGGATCAATCACTAAGTCATCCTTAACAAGGAATAGATGCATAATGATATTATTTGCATAATGTAAGTAGGACAACAAGGATAATCCCATGCTATACTTGCCTTGCTCAAACTGGTCCTGAAGATCTTGCTCGTAGAAAGGCTCTTGATCTCCAACGAATTGCTCACCGTTTATACTCGATCAACAACAGCAACAACATACATCCAGAGGCAATCATGCATAAACAAACAAGACTATAATTAGAACAGTACACCATCAGAAAGAAAACAAAATAAAAAGTCTTTAAAACGAATCTATGACTCGCTAGGATCACACAGTGGCAAAACTGTAAATATCAGAAAACATATTTTTCATTTACCGAAACGAAATACGTTTTCAACCGATCAAAGCGTACTCGGAGCTTTACGTTTTAAGACCACGGGTTCGATATAATAAAAACTCAGGGTCTCTTTTACAAGATTACGAATGAACCGGTATCTTCTAATTATAACCGTTAGATTCAAAATCAACGTTCCAGATTGGATCGGGGAGAGAGAGAAGGGATGCCGGCGGCGCTCCGGCCGATTCCCGGCCGTCGACGAGCTCCCACGGCGGTGCCATCATCGGAAAATGCCAAAACGCATCTCCGACCACCGAACGATGAAGGGAAAGCACCGGGAGATCGAGAAGCTCACGGCGAACTCACCCCGCGCGAAAATAGGACCGGAGGACGGCCGGAAAGTGGCAGCTAGCTCGGAATGGCGGTGATGGCGGCGGTGGTGCTTGCGGTGGCGAGGCTAGATGGCTACGGCAGCCCCAAAAGGTTGGAATGAGGGCGGAAGGGGTGCGGGGGCTTCATTTTATAGCCCGTAGGCGTCGGTAAGTAAGGAAAGGAGGGAGATTTGATGCGGATTCGATTCATCGAATCAGAGAGAGAGGAAGGCGGTGCTCGTGGTTGGAAGGAGCTGGAGGAAGAAGAAGGAAAGGGAGAACGGACGCTGACCGGTGGGACCAACGCGTCAGCGACACAGTGCGGGAAGCGGCCGTGCGCGCGAAGACGGGCCGACTGGCCGCGGCTTGGGCTCGGCCCAAGGAAACCGGAGGCGGGCGCGGGGGAAGAAAGAGTGGGCCGCCGCAGCAGGCCGGGGCACGGGCTACGGGAAGAATGCGGCCCGAAGAAGAAAATTTCATTTCTTTTTTTTTTCTTTTTCAAATTTTTCAAAGCCAATTTTTAAAGGATTTTCAAATCAAATTTGAATTTGATTTAAACCACTCATTACAAAATTCCAAATGCAGCAGCATGAATGCTCAATCATGTTCCTACCCTTATATTAAATTTTAAATTTATAAAAATTATTATTATCCTAAATTTGCATGCTCACAAAAATATATATAAAAATCATATTTTCCTATTTTTCTTCTTTCCAAAATTTTAGGGTGTTACAATTCTACCCCCTTAAGATGAATCTCGTCCTGAGATTCGACCGATGCTTACTCAAACAATTGCGGGTAGGTTTTTCTCAGATCCTCTTCTCGCTCCCAAGTAGCCTCTTCTGCTGTGTACCGATTCCACTGTACCTTACACATTTTGATTGTTCGACTTCTTGTGACTCTGTCAGCAGTCTCCAAAATTTTAACCGGGAACTCTTCATATGTAAGATCCTCCTTAACAGTGAGCTCCTCTAACGGAATCTATTCCTCTGGTACTCGCAAACATTTCTTCAGTTGAGACACATGGAACACATCATGTACACCTGCCAAACTCTCGGGTAATTCCAATTGATATGCCACTTCACCACGTCTCTCTATAATCTTGAATGGTCCAATATATCTTGGTGCCAATTTACCTTTCAAGTTAAATCTCTTCACACTTCTCATGGGAGACACTTTCAAGTAAACATAATCCCCTACCTCAAAAGTCAACTCTCTTCTACGAGTATCAGCATAACTTTTCTGTCGGGACTGTGCTATTTTTAGATTATCTCTAATCATTCTCACTTTCTTTTCAGCATCCTTTAGTACATCAGGCCCAAACACTTGACTCTCCCCTGTCTGATTCCAGAACAACGGGGTCCTACACTTTCGTCCATACAGAGCCTCAAACGGTGCCATCTGAAGACTCTTCTGATAACTATTATTATAAGAGAACTCTGCATAAGGCAAGCTCTTATCCCAGCTAGTACCATATTGTAAAGCACAAGCTCTCAACATATCTTCCAATATCTGATTAATTCTCTCTGTTTGACCATCTGTCTGGGGATGGTAAGCTGTACTAAAATTCAGTTTGGTTCCCAGTGATTCATGTATCTTTTGCCAATAATGAGATGTAAACTGAGTACCTCGATCAGACACAATCTTCTTAGGAACTCCATGTAGACTCACTATTCTTTCCATATACAACTCTGCCAACTTCGCACTGCTATATGTAGTCCTCACTGGTAGAAAATGAGCAACCATAGACGATCCACTATCACCCAAATTGAGTCATATCCTCTCTGAGTCCGTGGCAACCCAACTATAAAGTCCATACCAACCTCTTCCCATTTCCACTCGGGTATCTGCATAGGCTGTAACAATCCTGCAGGTCTCTGATGTTCAGCTTTCACCCTTTGACAAGTGTCACACAAAGCAACATACTCAGCAACGTCTCTCTTTAAACCATACCACCAATATTTCTCTTTCAGATCCAAATACATCTTAGTACTCCCTGGATGTATGGAATAAGCTGACTCATGAGCTTCACGCAGAATTGCTCTTCTGATATCCTTATCCTCTGGCACACACAACCTTTTTCCAAACCATAGCGTACCATTATTATCCTTACGGAATCCTGGAGATTTACCCTTCGCTATGTTTTCAGCTATCTCTCTCAACTTTTCATCTTTTAGCTGACCCTTGCGGATCTCTTGCTCCAAAGTAGGCTCTAGTACTAATTCCACTGCATTGGTAGTAAACCCTAAGTTCAGATGCTTGCATTCAGCACACAATTCCTTTGGCATAGGCATTACTTGTATTTCATTTGCGTAGCTTTTCCTACTAAGAGCATCAGCAACAACATTGGTCTTTCCTGGGTGATAATGCACCTCTAGATCATAGTCTTTTATCAACTCCAACCATCTACACTGCCTCAAGTTCAGATCTGTTTGAGTGAAGATATACTTTAGACTCTTGTGATCAGTGTATATATCACTCTTGTGTCCAATCAAATAATGTCTCCATATCTTTAATGCATGAAGCACTGCAGCTAATTCCAAATCATGAGTAGGGTAATTCAACTCATGCTTCCTCAACTGTCTCAATGCATATGCCACAACTCTACCTTCTTGCATCAGAACACATCCCAAACCCAATCGAGATGCATCACAATAGATAGAGAAAGGTTTATTCAGATCTGGCAAAACTAAGACGGGTGCAGTAGTCAATCTTTTCTTTAATTCCTCAAAATTAGCCTGGCACTTCTTAGACCACACAAACTTGGCATTCTTCTCCAATAATGCAGTCATTGGTTTTGCAAGCTTTGAAAACCCCTCTATAAATCTCCTATAATAGCCAGCCAATCCCAAGAAGCTATGGATCTCACTTACATTGATGGGTGGCTTCCAGTTCAATACATCTTTCACCTTGTTAGGATCTACTGATATTCCTCCATTTGAGACAATATGACCCAGAAAAGAAACTTCCTTCAACCAAAACTCACATTTACTCCTTTTTGCATATAGTTGGTGTTCTCTGAGCTTTTGCAAGACCAACCTCAAATGTTCAGCATGTTCTTCCTCAGTCTTGGAAAATACTAGAATATCATTAATGAATACCACTACAAACTTGTCCAGATATTCCATGAACACCTTATTCATTAAGTACATGAAGTATGCAGGGGCATTAGTCAAACCAAAAGACATCACTGTATACTCATATAACCCATACCGTGTGGTAAAAGCTGTCTTTGGTATATCCCTAGCACGAATCTTCAATTGATGATATCCAGAGCGAAGATCAATCTTGGAGAATACACAAGCTCCTCTCAACTGATCAAACAGGTCATCAATTCTAGGCAATGGGTACTTATTCTTGATAGTAACCTCATTGAGGGACCGATAATCTACACACATCCTCTGAGTCCCATCTTTCTTATCCACAAAAATCACTAGTGCTCCCCACGGTGAAGAACTAGGACGAATAAAACCCTTATCCTGCAACTCCTTAAGTTGTTTCTTAAGTTCCTCTAATTCATTTACTCCCATTCTATATGGACGCTTAGCTATGGGTGCAGTTCCAGGTAATAATTCAATAATAAATTCAATATCACGGTTTGGTGGCTGTTGATGGTTCTTAAGTATCAATTATAACCATCAAATAAATAAAGAAAAGGACCTATATGCAAGCAACACCTAGAATTAGGGTTTGATCTAACAGAATTCCACGAGTTTTGCTGTTTATCTATTTCTGCAGGGGGTTATCAGGAAATACGGAAGAAAGGCCCACATGTCGGATTAATGACGGTATATTAACCGAACACGTAATTATCTTACATCTAGAAGATTCCAGAAGCCACGGGAACGAACGGGAGCCGTAACGGGCCAGGACACAGGGCGCCCGCCCTGTGCCCTAGGGCGCCCGCCCTGCCCCTGGGACCAATCAGGTCGAGTCTCGCGGATTATGCTCCACCGCCTTTGAGGATCAAGGAAAACCGTAGGATGAAGGTCGGTTTGATCCGACGGTCCAGATTCATCCAAAAGGGCTATATAAGCAAGGCCCCTGACCCCTGGTGGAGAAGACCCCAATTCATTATTCAGTTGCATATCTCTAGTTAGGGTTTAGAGAGAGAGGTTCCCTCTAGGGTTCCCACCTCTTCGGGCTTAGCATCCAATGTGAAAGTAGAATTAGTTCTACTAGATTGAGAGAGATAGAGTGGAGGTGTAGATCGGAGGAAGCCGGCCTGTCGGTGTCTACTCCGAGGTTGTACCTGCGGGAGCAAGTTCTTCTAACCCGAGGCTTGTTCTCAGGATTCTTCAGTATTTTGACTTCTAAATTCTAGTAAGTTCTTTGTTTTATTGTTCTTTGGTTTATGAGTTTACTTTGATCTCTTCGCGTAGAGTTTAGAGTAATCATCTCTAGCGTAAACGTGGTGTTTAAGCTAGGATACTCATAGATATCCCCTCGTCTAGCCGGACCGTGGTAGTAGCGAGGAACGTGACAATTCCGAGTTACCTTTGTATTCCATATCCCGTTAGCAGGATCGATAGGGTTTATAGGTGCGGGTTGAACATCCTTTGTGGTGTCTAGATTCCGTAAACCTCCCCAATAGAACAGTAGATCATCCTTACCAAGGTTAGAAGAAGAGTGCGGTTGTAGTCTTCTCTATACATCACTCACATTGAATCATAGTGGTTGTAGCCTAAAGGTTAGTAGTAATAGATTTGGTTAGTCAGATGCACTCTTTCTCCTAAAGGTAAAAATATAAATACGATACCCAGGATAACATCTCGGGTGAAGTGCTCACCGATATCCGTGCGCTTGCGGATCCTATTTCCTAATTGCGTTACCAAATATCAACAAGCATTTCTGGCGCCATTGCCGGGGAGAAAGACGGTTTGCTAAGATAACCTTGAGTCTTACTACTAGCTTGTATTCATACTTTTTATTTTCTTATCTTTTTCATTCTTTCTTTTTCTTTTTACCAAAAATGGAAAACCAAGGTTCTATATCTATCTTTGATGCCGCAACACCTTCAGCAACTGACCTTTTACCATGGGAGTCATCACAGCCTATCCAAACATCCCAGTATAAGTTAAGTTCAAGGTTGATTGCGATGATTCAAAATTTATCTTTTTCAGGAAAGGAAGACGAAAACCGTTACCTTCATATTAGAGATTTTGAGCAGACATGCGATTGTCTTCGCATTGATGGCATCTCTGATAAGACTTTACGTTGGAAGCTTTTTCCTTTTTCTTTAAGAGGAGAAGCTAGACGATGGTATAGTCAGAAGGTAAGTCAACAGCAAGGTGAATGGGGAGTTTTAAGAGCCAACTTTTGTCTAGATTTTTATTCCCTTGATCGTACTGGTGACCTTAGACTCGAAGTCCTATCTTTTAAACAAAAAGATAATGAAACTTTGGGGAAATCCTGGAAACGTTTTTCTGATCTTTTAGAATCTGGTCCAAAACTTTTGCTTGAAGACACTGTTCTTTTATTTCACTTTTTTCGAGGTCTTCAGAAAGATAATAAACAAATGCTGCATACTATGGCTAGAGGTTCTTTCTTTCGTATCCCTACTGATGAAGCTAAGGGGATCTTGAATAGAATCCTAGAAGCTGAGATGGATAATGCCCTCCATGATAAAACCTACGAAGCCGAAGTAGACACTCTGCCAAATTTTTCACCTACTTCAGCTATCCCAAGTTTTGAGCCACAAAAGGAAGAAATTCCACCACCTGATTTCATGCTGGATATAGAATCCGATCTTTTTGCCGATTTTGGAAACATTTCAAACTACCATTCTATAGACCGACCCCAAAACAGCCAATTTAGCATTTGTTTACCAAGTGAACGTCAATTGAGAGAGCTTATCTCGGTTATGAGTAGCGAATGGTTGGAGGAGTCAGAGCTTTCCTCTGAAGTAATCCGAGTGGACACACCCTCTATAACTATACGCTGTGCTTATAATTCTGATCAATTTAACGCTCTATATAATCCTGTTGTGGGGATCAATATTATGTCCGAAGCTTTTGCACTTAATTTATTTGGGAAACTTGTTTTAACCCCCACAACAAAGGTCATAAAGGAATCTTCGGGACGATTAGTCCCCAGTCTTGGAATTATTAATGTCCTACCCTTTATGGTAGAAGGCTCCATGGTTCATTTGAACTTTTATATCTTTGATATATGGGGTTTCGACCTACTGATTGGACAACCTTTTAGAAGACTCCTTTATGAAGGTCAAACTGGAAAGCTCCACATTTCCTTGGGAAAGGATTTTAAACTTCCAATTACAATAACTCACTCCTTGAATAATAAGACCGAGCCATATCTTTTGCCTGATCCTATGGAGGAGGTAAAGGCTGCATCTCTAGAACTTTTAGATGATCCAGACTTAGAAGAGGAAGCCCCCTTCTTCACTGAAGAAGAGGCCGAACCTTCTGAACCTGAACCCTTAGATGAGTTTGCAGAAACACCTAGACCCCCCATAGAACTCAAAACTTTACCACCCGGTCTTACCTATGCTTTCCTAAACAATAATCCAGAGTTTCCTGTGATCGTTAGTAATAAACTCACTCAGGAGCAAACTCTGCGATTAATGACCATTCTTGAAAAACACCACTTTGTTTTTGGCTACTCACTTCAAGATCTCACAGGAATCAGTCCTATGATTTGTACCCATCGTATTCCGACAGATCCTTCTGTTACACCCTCTCGAGAGCCTCAACGTAGACTTAACAACGCGATGAGAGAGGTAGTTAAAAAAGAAGTTATAAAGTTGCTGCATGCAGGGATTATATATCCTGTGCCGCATAGTGAGTGGGTAAGCCCTGTTCAAGTTGTGCCTAAAAAGGGAGGCATGACTGTAGTTACTAATGATAAGAATGAGCTAATTCCGCAACGCACCGTCACTGGGTGGCGGATGTGCATAGACTATAGAAAACTTAATAAAGCCACGAAAAAGGATCATTTTCCTTTGCCTTTTATAGATGAGATGCTTGAGCGGTTAGCAAAACACTCGTTTTTCTGTTTTCTAGATGGATATTCAGGGTATCACCAGATCCCTATCCATCCTGATGATCAAAGCAAAACCACTTTTACATGCCCATATGGAACGTATGCTTATCGTAGAATGTCTTTTGGGTTATGTAATGCACCAGCTTCTTTTCAAAGATGTATGATGTCTATATTTTCTGATATGATTGAAGAGATTATGGAAGTTTTCATGGATGATTTCTCAGTTTATGGAAAAACTTTTGATAGTTGTCTTGAGAACTTAGATAAGGTTTTGCAAAGATGTGAAGAAAAGCACTTAATCCTTAATTGGGAAAAATGTCATTTTATGGTTAGAGAAGGAATAGTGCTAGGACACCTAGTGTCTGAAAGAGGTATTGAGGTAGATAGAGCTAAAATTGAAGTAATTGAACAACTACCTCCACCTGTGAATATAAAAGGAATTTGAAGTTTTCTTGGCCATGCTGGTTTTTATCGTAGATTTATAAAAGACTTTTCATTTATTGCGAGACCACTTTTTTGCTAGCCAAGGATGCTCCTTTCGAATTTGATGATGCATGTCTAAATTCTTTCAATTTATTAAAGCAAGCACTCATCTCTGCACCAATCATTCAACCCCCTGATTGGTCGTTGCCTTTTGAAATTATGTGTGATGCTAGTGATTATGCTGTGGGGGCAGTTTTGGGACAAACTAAAGATAAAAAGCATCATGCAATTGCTTATGCAAGTAAAACTTTGACAGGAGCTCAACTTAATTATGCAACCACTGAAAAAGAGCTTCTGGCTGTTGTTTTTGCCATTGATAAATTTAGATCTTATTTAGTTGGAGCTAAGATAATTGTTTACACTAATCATGCTGCACTAAAATATTTGCTCACTAAGAAAGATGCTAAACCTCGCTTAATCAGATAGATTTTATTACTCCAAGAATTTGACTTAGAAATAAAAGATAAAAAGAGAGTAGAAAATTCTGTTGCTGATCACTTGTCTAGAATGTACTTTAAGAATCCACAGGAACCCCCCATTAATGACTCACTCCGGGACGACATGCTTTACGGGATTAACAGATCTGACCCCTGGTATGCAGATATTGTTAATTTTATGGTTTCAGGTTATGTACCACCCGGAGCAAACAAGAAGGAGTTCTCACCCGGAGATAAGGTATTACTTTTTAATTCCAGGGTGAAGCTTTTCGGGCATGGAAAACTCCGGAGCAAATGGGAAGGACCATTCAAGGTAATTCATTCATCATCCCACGGAGCTATCACACTTCAAAATGACGAAGGTACGTTATTCAAGGTAAATGGTCAACGTCTTAAATTATTTTTAGAGCCCAATAAAGAATTAGAAGAAATAGACGTGATCAATTTTTACCTTCCAATTTAAAATTAAAGCCCGACGCTTTTAATTTGACGTTTTTGGGCCAAGTATATATTTTTCGGGATAAAAACACGGTGAGAAACACGCTCGAGAAAGCAGGCTTGTAGAGGAGCCGGACACAGGGCGGGCGCCCTGAGGATGAGGGCGGGCGCCCTGCCCCTGTCTCCCCTCGGCCCCAGACTTCTCCCACGCGATAACCTCGCCCGTTGCTATCTGGAAAATTCCGTCCTCGGTTTGTTTCGCAAACATGACGGCGGGAAGAGTCCCGACCATGCACGACAGCAGTTTTTACCCCCTATATAAACAGACCCCCAACGTCAGCTTTTAGCACCAATTCATTCAAGCCTTCTCTCCTTCCTCAAATTAGATCTTGCTTAGTTCCTAGCTGCTCCAATGGCCGAGAAGTTCCACGTCGATTGGGAAGTCGTCCCCTACGACCTCAACAAGAAGCCCAAGGAGGATCCCGACGCCTACGCTCTCGTCCCGGCCAACACAGAGCGACAGCTAGAAGCCATGCCACCACGTCAACGCAGCTCTGCCCAATCCTACTTCGCTCGCCCAGTTCTTACCGCACCTACGCAGCCCCTATTGCTCGAAGGCTCGCCATCATCGTCGAAGGGGAAGGAGATCATCAAGGTACCAGCCGTCCTAAAGCTACGGGATGACCTTGACGACGCCAACAAGAGGATCGATGAGTTAGAGCATAGTCTTAGGAGGCGTGAGCGTCGCTGAGCTATCTAGATTAGATCTTGGGGCTATATATGTCTTAGTTATTATTAGATTCGATTAGGTTCGCTTATAATCAGTTTAGATCTATTATATTCGGTTATTATTATTATTCGGTTGTAATAAATGCCTCAAGATTAATAAAGATTATTATTAGTATGTCTTGTGTGTCTCTACTTTACTTTTGTGCAAGAAAGCAGAAAACAAGTATGGGGGAGATTCCCTGACATGTCACACACACTTCGATCGCACCACTCCATGAACCAGGTACACACTCTGCACACTTTTATTACACACTTACACACTCACCTTAGTTTGTGCAGAATTTTATCTCTCTAAACATGATAAATTAAAAGGATAAAAATGCTTATAATCATGATCAATCTCACTCTGTGATATTTCCTGGAAACCTGCAATTATTAAAATTATTTCAAAACCCTGTGTTGCTAAAAGTCATTGTGGAATAAGAGATGGTAAGGGTATGAGTACCTTATTCTTAGTATCTTTATTGCTTGGAGAATTTGTTTTAAAAATCTCAAAATTATAGCTACCATCCTCAAGTTTTATATGCCTGCTAAACATGAAAATATTAATTAAAGCTATCTGCTTTGTATTGAGTTTGTTCAAAACAAGTTAGACCCTTGTTGAGAGATTTATCATACTCCTAAGATCAAGACATTTTTATTCAGAAAGATTCACTCTTCCGAAGTATTATTGCGTTAGAGGCATGGGCTATGCAAAATTATGAATATATCGAGGAAATAAAAAGGAGCAAGTGCTCGATAACCTCATGGAAAAAATGGACAAGTGTCCGGCAGTAGAATTAGGGGTACCTCGATATCCACCCAAAATGAAAAAAAATGAGATATGATAAAAATATGATGGAAAGAAAATGATAGCCCATGGTCCCTCTAATAAGCAATATGCCAGTAAGAGTGACAAGTTTTTAATTTTCAAAATCTTTGATCTAAGAGTATGGCATTCTTCTCCTCGGATCCGGTTTTGACCATACAATAAATGCAAGGTATGTATGCTTAAAGAATTATTTTTGCAAAATCAAAACAACCTCAGAGAGAAATATAAAAGATAATGAGTGACTCTGAGAGCACCTATGAGGATAAAGGTATGCTAAGTTTTTCTTTTCAAAAATATGTAAAAACTCCAAGTGATAGGGATTAAGAAGAAGAAAGGCTCTTTACTCTGACCATATATTTCCCTGACTATAAGTGCACAGTGGATTTTTACAACACCCTGCAGGTATGAAAGAATGTTTCAACCCCAGATGTTTTATTAACCAACCTTTTCTCGAGGACGAGTAAAAGCCTAAGTATGGGGGTGTTTGTTGACGGTTCTTAAGTATCAATTATAACCATCAAATAAATAAAGAAAAGGACCTATATGCAAGCAACACCTAGAATTAGGGTTTGATCTAACAGAATTCCACGAGTTTTGCTGTTTATCTATTTCTGCAGGGGGTTATCAGGAAATACGGAAGAAAGGCCCACATGTCGGATTAATGACGGGATATTAACCGAACACGTAATTATCTTACATCTAGAAGATTCCAGAAGCCACGGGAACGAACGGGAGCCGTAACGGGCCAGGAAACAGGGCGCCCGCCCTGCCCCCGGGACCAATCAGGTCGAGTCTCGCGGATTATGCTCCACCGCCTTTGAGGATCAAGGAAAACCGTAGGATGAAGGTCGGTTTGATCCGACGGTCCAGATTCATCCAAAAGGGCTATATAAGCAAGGCCCCTGACCCCTGGTGGAGAAGACCCCAATTCATTATTCAGTTGCATATCTCTAGTTAGGGTTTAGAGAGAGAGGTTCCCTCTAGGGTTCCCACCTCTTAAGGCTTAGCATCCAATGTGAAAGTAGAATTAGTTCTACTAGATTGAGAGAGATAGAGTGGAGGTGTAGATCGGAGGAAGCCGGCCTGTCGGTGTCTACTCCGAGGTTGTACCTGCGGGAGCAAGTTCTTCTAACCCGAGGCTTGTTCTCAGGATTCTTCAGTATTTCGACTTCTAAATTCTAGTAAGTTCTTTGTTTTATTGTTCTTTGGTTTATGAGTTTACTTTGATCTCTTCGCGTAGAGTTTAGAGTAATCATCTCTAGCGTAAACGTGGTGTTTAAGCTAGGATACTCATAGATATCCCCTCGTCTAGCCGGACCGTGGTAGTAGCGAGGAACGTGACAATTCCGAGTTACCTTTGTATTCCATATCCCGTTAGCAGGATCGATAGGGTTTATAGGTGCGGGTTGAACATCCTTTGTGGTGTCTAGATTCCGTAAACCTCCCCAATAGAACAGTAGATCATCCTTACCAAGGTTAGAAGAAGAGTGCGGTTGTAGTCTTCTCTATACATCACTCACATCGAATCATAGTGGTTGTAGCCTAAAGGTTAGTAGTAATAGATTTGGTTAGTCAGATGCACTCTTTCTCCTAAAGGTAAAAATATAAATACGATACCCAGGATAACATCTCGGGTGAAGTGCTCACCGATATCCGTGCGCTTGCAGATCCTATTTCCTAATTGCGTTACCAAATATCAACAGTGGCATACCTGGCAATTCCTCGGGAAACTCCTCCACAACTGGATCTTCCTGGCTGGCACCGTCATTGAGCTGGTTCACTGTAGCGGTCTCCTGTTTCTGCACTTTTACCTCAACCTTAATTCTATCACCCTTTGGTGTTGTCAGTACAACTGATTTACCCTTGCACTGTATCTCTGCTTGTTGTTGCATCATCCAATCCATTCCCAATATAAGATCAATCCCAGCTGTTCTCAATACTATAGGACTAACTGTAAACTCTACCCCCCTTAAATTTAGACTAATCGGAAGACAGCGATAAGATGCTGGCATGCTTCCACCAGGTGAGTTTACTAAGATAGGATTCTTCATGGCACACAAATGGATTCTATGTATTCTAACAAATGATTGTGATATGAAAGAATGTGATGCTCCAGAATCAAAAGAGAACAGTGGCGGGAGTGGAGTGGACATCGAACGTACCAAGCATAACTTCTAGCTCCTCCACTGCGGTCTCCTGGGACAAGTGATTCACCCTTCTAGAGTTAGGTGCTGGCTTCTGGTGGCTGCTCTGTCTCTGGGGAGTCTGCTGGTTGGGCTTCTCAGGGCAATTGTAGGACAAGTGACCTTCTTTCCCACATCGGAAACACCTATTGGGAGTACTGGGAGCACTAGTCTTCATGGGAGTGTTGTTGGAAGGACCCTGACGCTGTGCTTGATTCCCATTCTGCTGCGGAGGACGTTGGTTGCTATTCTACGGCTGGAATGGGGGACGTTGCGGGAACTGTCCACGGAAAGTGGCCTGACCACGATTCCACTATCTAGAAGGAGGCCTCTGTTGATTAGTCTGCTGAAAGCCAGTACGTGGACGGGTGTTGCTACCAGAGGCTTGTCCCTGTAACCTTTTCCTCTTAGCATCCATGTCCTTGCGCTTGTTATCCACCACGATAGCGCGGTTCACAAGCGTCTGAAAGTTAGGATAGGTATTGGACATCAACTGCAACTGTAGTCCATCATATAATCCCTTTAAGAAGCGACGCTGCTTATCATTGTCATTAGCTACTTCATGTGGAGCATATCGTGACAATTGAGCAAACTTATCATGGTACTCAGCTACAGACATTGACCCTTAGGTCAGGTTCCTGAATTCCTCCGCCTTCAACTCTATCATCCCTTCAGGTATATGGTAAGCCCTGAAGTTATCTCTAAACTCCTGCCAGGTGATCGCAGGAGCATTGGCGGGACGACCATACTCATATGACTCCCACCAATCCTGAGCTTCTCCCTGAAGTTGTCCAGAAGCAAACAGCACCTTCTGTCAGTCATCACATTGTGCAATATTGAGTTGTTTCTCCACAGCACGAAGCCAATCATCGGCTTCCAAAGGATCAATAGCATGTGTGAACACTGGGGGACGACCCTTCAAAAATTCACCATGCTTATCACGTGGTTGAGCCCTAGCAACTGACTGATTTTGCTGATTCTGCACCAGTTGTTGCATCAACTGCGTCTGCACTGCCAACAGTTGCTCGATAGTTGGTGGCGGTGGTGGTGGTGGATTTGGGGGAATGTTTCCACGACCCCTGCCTCTTCCTCTTCTGGCCATCTGCCACCCATAAACATGCAAACTTTAAGAATTCCATGTTATCAACCACTTATAAGATAAAGAATGAGATCTGAAAGTTTTCTGGACGAGTAGCAATATTGAAAGTTCAGTATTTCAATCATATCTCGAGCTACAGAAGTCCAAAAGAGGCGTGCTTTATATGGTTGGAAAGCTTATGAAATTATCCACAACTTATATTCAGACCTCAAGATCAGATTATGTCGATAAGTCTATGAAAAATAAGGCGTAACAGAAACTGTTCTAGATTCCAGACTGTGCAGAAACTTTAGCTTGTGAAAATTATATCTCTCGAACTAGATCAGATAAAAAGGTAATTCCAGTGACATTCGAAAGATGCTTAAGTCTAGTTTCTCTCATAAAAATCTCATAAATATTGCACGAACCGTTTTTAAACTATAGCAGAATCATTGTAGACTGCTCCAGAAAACAGCAAGGAGAGAAACGTGATAATATCAAACCCAACTATTATTCCCTTGACTATTAAACTTATTATTCTTAAAAATGGAACTTGTAGACATGCCTACAAGTCCCAACACTCAAACAAAGATCCAACTCACACATAAGCATAATAATAAAGTAACTAGCACCCCAAAGTTCAAACCACACGACAGACTCGACTGACTCAACTGACGTTACTAAGAACGTTCTTATTACATAAAGGACTCCTACTTCCTAAGGAAGTGGCTCATGCTCTAATGTCTCATAAATCTTGGGCATGCCTTGGTTTGCTCGGGGTTCATCAATGGTTGCCTGGCACCTCTTGATAGTCTTCCCTTGTGCCTTCACCATCTCCTCTAACTGCAGCTTCCTATCCATCATATCATAGACAAGGTTCACCATCACCCGAGGTAGTGGCTCTAGCTGCACTGGATCTGTCATAGCCCATCCAAGGTCGGGGTGTGCACGAGGAAAGTAGTGATGAATGTCATGCTTCATAAGGTTATAGCGAAGATAGCAGAGACCCATACATGCTTCAAAAGCAGCATCTTCAATGTTATCCTCTATAGTAGCTCGATGACCCACGTGAGAGAACATCCTGTCTAGCTGATACGCCCCCTTGTCTTGTTTATGTGCAAAGATGCTTGCCCTCGTCTTCCAGTACATATCCTCCAGTGGATGAGTGTACTCCCAGCAGACGTACTCCACAGCTGAATGCCAATCAACGAAGTAAGCAGTGAGTATCCCCACAAGGCGAAGATGAGAGACAGCATTCCCTCCATTCCTGTGGTAGATCCTCACAGTCCACCCCATTGGAGGAGGTGGCATATCTCCAAGAGCTTCATGATGTGGTGGAGACAAGGGTTGTCCTCCTCCATTAGCTTCCTCTTCATCATCTTCAATCTCGATGATCTCTGGATCTTCTTCAGGCTCGGGCTCTTCCTGGGGAGGTGCTGATGCTTGGATTGGTGCTTTAGGGGTCTGCTCCTGTTCCTGGGGTTTTGGCTCTTGTGGCTCTTCAGTTGCAAGCAGGGCACGAGGTGGGTAGTATCCTCCAGAACTGATGCGGGCAGTCTTACGGTCACGGGCCATCTACAGATTTTTTTAGATGTAGTTAGAATAGAGGCAAAATTTCGTAATAGAATGAGACATAAGAAGCATAAAAATTTATCAAATAACAAGAGCAAGATAGTGAGCATAAAAATAGTGTAAAGATGATACTAAATCGACCATTTCTAGCTAGGCTTGCGTCCTACAGTCAACAAGAGCTTTGATACCAATTTGTCACACCCATTTAACGACCAAATGGAATGCTTACCCTTATGTGTGCCTAGAGATCAATCACACATAAGTTAACAAATTATAACGGAAGTATCATCACAAATGTTATTACATCACGATATTTAACACATAGTCTTAACACAAATTGTAGCGGAAGTAAAAATAATAAACTCTCGTGGTAGCTCCAAACACAGGTACATTGACTGGTTGACTGCAAGTCTAGTAATCTTCAGGGAAGTAGGCGTAGTAGTCACTATTACCACCATCTGTTACCCATCCGGGATTTTTATCCAAGTAAGAAAAATAAACAAGCGTAAGTACATCTCGTACTCAACAAGTGTAACATGGGGTTCATGAGGCTCAAAAGGCATAACAGTGGTTTATCAGCATGTAGCTTTTAGTTAGCATAATTTTAGCATACCAATAGCATCAAAATGTCTCAATGTAAACAATAAACATATGATCCATATGAAATGATTGATGAATAGCAAAAACATAACCATTAACAATTATCAACTATTCCATAAGGGTCCAAGGCCACTCGTGACCGTGAGCACGGCTGTTATAACAGTTTACACTCTACAGAGGTTGTACACTTTCACTGTGAGTCGTGTTACCCATATGCTCAGGTTAATTACTCCCAAAACACTACCAAGGTGAGCAGGCAGGGTAAACACTATGAAGTCTTTCGAAGGTTCGTCTAACAAGTTAGGGCCATTAGATTCATTCGGCAAACAGATGTAGAGCCCCCCTTCCAAATAGCACAATAACCCGCAGCCTATACACATAAGGACAGAGGCCGCACTATACCCGATTCGTCAAGCCATTCTTACGCCAAAAAGGTTACCTCTAACAAGCTAGAAAAGGTCCTTCTATATGACTAAAGCCAGAGCCATATAGCCCTCACAGTTGTACTGTAAATCCCGGATTTTCGCTTATAGATGAGCCTTATGGAGAGTAATTAGAGCATCAAAAATAACCCCCATGCTCTAATCCCCTTTAAACATTAATCAAAATCATCTTTTAATGTTTCTTGCATATTCCTCTAATCAATTTACATGATCATAGTCCATGTTTAAGCACTAGCCATACTACTCAATGCAATGTAATAGGTATCAAGGTGTAGGATCAATCACTAAGTCATCCTTAACAAGGAATAGATGCATAATGATATTATTTGCATAATATAAGTAGGACAACAAGGATAATTCCATGCTATACTTGCCTTGCTCAAACTAGTCCTGAAGATCTTGCTCGTAGAAAGGCTCTTGAACTCCATCGAATTGCTCACCGTCTATACTCGATCAACAACAGCAACAACATACATCCAGAGGCAATCATGCATAAATAAACAAGTCTATAATTAGAACAGTACACCATCAGTAAGAAAATAAAATAAAAAGTCTTTAAAACGAATCTACGACTCGCTAGGATCACACAGACGCGAAGATCACGAAAAACAGAGCTAAAACGACGAAGTTGTGAATTTACGAAGATTTCCTATAGAAAAATAAATACTTTAATAAAAACTCGAAAATAAATTAACCCAAACCTACTGTACAGTTCTATAATCACGTAGAGCTCGCAAATATGAATCTAACGCAATTTGAATGGATCAAATCGGAGTTAAAACGGAGATTCTATGACTAAAACAAGTTGAGTGGCAAAACTGTAAATATCAGAAAACGTATTTTTCATTTACCGAAACGAAATACGTTTTCAACCGATCAAAGCGTACTCGGAGCTTTACGTTTTAGGACTGCGGGTTTGATATAATAAAAACTCAGGGTCTCTTTTACAAGATTACGAATGAACCGGTATCTTCTAATTATAACCGTCGGATTCAAAATCAACGATCCAGATTGGATCGGGGAGAGAGAGAAGGGATGCCGGCGGCGCTCCGGCCGATTCCCGGCCGTCGGCGAGCTCCCACGGCGGCGCCATCATCGGAAAATGCCAAAACGCATCTCCGACCACCAAATGATGAAGGGAAAGCACCGGGAGATCGAGAAGCTCACGGCGAACTCACCCCGCGCGAAAATAGGACCGGAGGACGGCCGGAAAGTGGCGGCTAGCTCGGAATGGAGGCGATGGCGGCGGTGGTGCTTGCGGTGGCGAGGCTAGATGGCTACGACAGCCCCAAAAAGGTTGGAATGAGGGCGGAAGGGTGCGGGGGCTTCGTTTTATAGCCCGTAGGCGTCGGTAAGTAAGGAAAGGAGGGAGATTTGATGCGGATTCGATTCACCGAATCGGAGAGAGAGAGGAAGGCGGTGCTCGCGGTTGGAAGGAGCTGGAGGAAGAAGAAGGAAAGGGAGAACAGACGCTGACCGGTGGGACCAACGCGTGAGCGACATAGTGCGGGAAGCGGCCGTGCGCGCGAAGACGGGCCGGCTGGCCGCGGCTTGGGCTCGGCCCAAGGAAACCGGAGGCGGGCGCGGGGGAAGAAAGAGTGGGCCGCCGCAGCAGGCCGGGGCACGGGCTGCGGGAAGAATGCGGCCCGAAGCAGAAATTTCCTTTCTTTTTTTCTTTTTCAAATTTTTCAAAGCCAATTTTCAAAGGATTTTCAAATCAAATTTGAATTTGATTTAAACCACTCATTACAAAATCCCAAATGCAGCAGCATGAATGCTCAATCATGTTCCTACCCTTATATTAAATTTTAAATTTATAAAAATTATTATTATCCTAAATTTGCATGCTCACAAAAATATATATAAAAATCATATTTTCATATTTTTCTTCTTTCCAAAATTTTAGGGTGTTACAAATCACCTTGGCTTTAACTTTCATGGGCGTATCCATAGGTGTCATGTCTTCATCACAACATTTTTCCATTAGAAGCAGAACCTTCAGAAGACATCATCAGTTTCACCTTTTCCTTGGCACACAAAGCCTCAGAAACTTCATCCAACGTTAGGATATCATGACTACATAATAACGTATCTCTAAAGTTTGCAAAAGGACTAGACAAAGAGAACAAAAGTGTCATCATAATCTACCTCTATAGCCTATAGATCCAAAACGATCTCCCTGAAGACCGAAAGATGGTTAAGCCTTGCAACTTGTGCATATATAACTTCATCTTCTTGTGCATCCTGCTTGCCAAATCCTTAGACATGCAAATTGACTCTAACTTGAGCCATAGAGAAGCTGTAGTTTTCTCTTGCAAATAATCTTGTAAAATATTATTTGATAGATGAAGCTGAATTTGAGGTCTTATGATCTTTTCTCTTCTCCTCTTTAGTCCAAGACGTTGAATCTTTGTTACCAAATTCATCAAGAGCATCATCTACTTCAGCCTATGTAAGAATAGTCCTCATCTTGACTTGCCATAGAGCGAACTGTGTATCGCGATCTAGTTGTGGAAGATCATAATTCATTAACATGGTGAAGAAATAACAGCTAAAACCTATAGTCTGGTACACATTTCTGTGTACGTTCAACAATAACTGAATTGGAGAACTCTTCTGGTACAAGATCACATGTAGCACTTAGCAAATTCACCAATTTCTTCTGCGTGCACGGGCAAAAAACTTGA
Source organism: Saccharum hybrid cultivar R570 (assembly GCA_038087645.1). Taxonomy (NCBI): domain Eukaryota; kingdom Viridiplantae; phylum Streptophyta; class Magnoliopsida; order Poales; family Poaceae; genus Saccharum; species Saccharum hybrid cultivar. The sequence continues at coordinate 8,672,395 of JAQSUU010000066.1, forward strand.
CGTCTAAGAGCAACCATAATGTTGCTCAAAAACAGTTTGTTGAAGCGTCGTGGACTTCTCATGTGGTTTTATGTATATAGACTACTTGGTCCGTACAAATTATGGGTGCTCGATGCAATAGCCTTGCTCGATGCATGAACTAGCAGCAGATGGATTAGAAACCGCGCGTGGCTCCGCCTATAAACCTAACCACGCCTTGATGCAGCACAACAACACACAAGTTTTTGTAGATGTGAATCGCAGATGAACAACAGCTTCTCCTCGGATTTGGACAAGACCGCTGAAGACAACAGTAAATGCGCAGACGGAGGCGAGCGACTCGACAAATTGATCTGGCGGTGACTTCAACTTCGACGTCAACCTTGACACGAAACTTCGCTTGCGCAGTGACGAAAATTCTAAGACGAACTCGACCGACAGACTCGTCGAATTAATTCCTGTGGCGGCGTGAGAAGAGAATAAAACCTTAATTGTTTTTCAATTTCGTGTCTGACTTTGATACACTTGTTAGCAAATAATGAAAATAAAGGTCGAACACTAAATTTTTACGTGAAAAATCCTTGCCAAAAAAACTAGGGGCGCCAACCAACAACCTTTACAATATGAGGAGAGCTTACAATGCAAGTAATACAATGAGTCAACAGCTCTTCCCGTACGGCTTACAAGGTGTATTTATAGGACAGATTGGCTATAGTCAAATACGGAAACAAATCCGCTAATTATATAACCCGAACCACGGACCCTCTAGGCATACCCGCAAGACTCACATTAGAATTCGGATCATACTCCAACATTAGTAACCTAGATAATCCTATGGGACAAGTTCGAGGGTCAACTGACAATGCTTTCATTCATTTTACTCTTATATAGATTCTACATTTCCACATTATATTGACATATACACTCACTACTATGTATTTGTTCTTTAAATGCGGTTGGAATGCCTGTATAGAGACAGCTGGCCCAGTCGCTTCTGCTCTTCCATCTACAAATCAGCTGCCTAGCTGCCTCTAAATAGGAGATTTGTAAAGGCAGCTGGGAATATGAACTCTAGAAATTGATTTGTAGAGGCAGCTATATTTCGAGCTGTCTCTACAAATCGTTGTCCATAAATTACAAATTCTAGCCAAAAAGAATAGCAAATATATATATTTTAATCTCAGGAGACCTCATTGGGCAGCCACAAGTCACACGATTTTTTGCACAAAAAATTCATGCTTCATGACCGCAGGGTTCGAGGCCTCGCTTGTTCCTCTTCTAACCACTCCACCCAAAACACATTTGTGTCCATTTGAAATATTTGTTGTCCTCATTTTATCTCCATCCAATTTTAAAATGAGTATTTGGGACACTAAATGAATTTAAAGGGAAATGTTGTCAGCTACAAAGTTTTATAACATTTTGAGATCTACAACTTTAATTTTGGTCGTTTCTCTATCCGAGGTTGTTCGAAAATTTTGAATTTGAAATGTGAGAATTTCAAACGTAAATTTCCTTGCATAGATGATATCAAATAAAAACGTTATCAACTACAAAGTTGCATAACTTTTTGAGATCCTTAACTTTTATTTTGACCATTTCTCCATCCGAGGTCATTTAAAAAACTCAAATTATACTATGCAACTCCTATTTTAGATGCGGCTCTATTTCCGGTCGCCTTTAGAAATCAATTTCGAAATGCGGTTGGAATAGAGCCGCCTATTAATATTGATTTATAGAGGTGGCTGAAAAAGAGCTGCCTCTAAAAATAAGGGTACTTTTAGAGGCCAGTGGTGAATCTAGGATAAACCGTCACGGGGGTTGGCCTAGACTTAGAGCCGTAACTATAGTTAGTAATATTCTAACACTATGCATAAAAATAAAAATATATTGCATACAATAAGCATTCATATAGAGATAAATATATTGATAACATAATGCGACAAAAGAAATTGTTAACAATAGTGCGCACCTCTTATCATTTCACCCTGCATGTATGGTCATTCATATTCTGAAAAAGAACTATGATAACATTATTTGGAATTGCATCAAGAAATTCTTGTTCCACGAAACAAATGACACAATCATTCATAAATCCATCGCCGATGCGGTTTCGTAGATCTGCCTTCACAATTTTCACTACTGAGAAACACATTTCCACTGCTATCGCAATTGGAAGAACTAGCACAAGTGTGAGGAGCCGATGTACCAAATGAAAAGAAAGATTTTTATTTGTATCAACCATCAGTTTACCAAGCTCAAAAATAGTGGCCACTTGGGCAAATCTAGCATCAGCTCGCACATTGTCGATGTAAATATTAAGGTCAATAATAAGATCATCTAGGTCCCTTGGATCAAAATCATCAGGATATGTCTTAGCTTGTTTGCTGCAAAAGAAATAGAAGAAAGCTTGTACTTTAGTATCTGCTCTGTTGGAACGCAAGCAAATTGCCGTTAGCTCCCCTTCGGATTATATTATACATAAACCTGAAAAAAGATCAAAAGCTCAAGCATCTCACAATTGTAGATTGGGGATTGGGGGAATAAACAGGGATTCCATACTTTAGAAGGACCAAATCAACAGAGACTCTTGGAGAGTATCGGCGGCGGCGGCCGGCCGGCCGTCGTCGCCGTCAGCACCGGGTTAAGGCCACGATCACAAAACTGCGATGTCAACGAGAACGCTTCTGCCACGCCGACGCGGAAGTTGGAAGGTGGAACGGAGGGAGACGAATCATCGAATGTTTCACCGGCACCGATTAGCAACTGCATTGGCCTTCTTCTTGCGACATTGGGCTCTGTGGGCTCTTGCGTAGGCCTTCCATCTCACATTCTCACTAATTGGGCTGTTGTTAGCTGTGCTGGGATGCTATTGTGTTGGCCTGCCGGGGTCAACATATCTTTTTAACGGGGTCAAGGCTGGTGAAAAATTACTCCTATAAGGTGTTTCGTCGTTGGGATCAGCCGACCTCGACCCTTCCACATAGATTCGCCCATGTTAGAGGCGGCTGAGAACAACAACTACCTCTACAAATGCATTTCTAGATGCTGCTTGGTTTGAAGGTCACTATATAGGCGGCTGTAAATTGAACTGTTTATACAAAAAGCTTTCGTTGCAGAAAATCAATTTGGAGCATTGAGCTTTATAGGAAATGTTGCTCATTCCACTCTAAGTTGGTACTGGGAGCTTTCTAGGAAATGTTTCACATTCCACTCTAAGTTGGTACTGGAAAAAGTTCGGGTAACAGATCGTGAAACATTATTGTACTCGGCGTGTATGTAAATGCATTTCTAACATGGGGTTCATGAGGCTCAAAAGGCATAACATTGGTTTATCAGCATGTAGCTTTTAGTTAGCATAATTTTAGCATACCAATAGCATCAAAATGTCTCAATGTAAACAATAAACATATGATCCATATGAAATGATTGATGAATAGCAAAAACATAACCATTAACAATTATCAACTATTCCATAAGGGTCCAAGGCCACTCGTGACCGTGAGCACGGCTGTTATAACAGTTTACACTCTACAGAGGTTGTACACTTTCACTGTGAGTCGTGTTACCCATATGCTCAGGTTAATTACTCCCAAAACACTACCAAGGTGAGCAGGCAGGGTAAACACTATGAAGTCTTTCGAAGGTTCGTCTAACAAGTTAGGGCCATTAGATTCATTCGGCAAACAGATGTAGAGCCCCCCTTCCAAATAGCACAATAACCCGCAGCCTATACACATAAGGACAGAGGCCGCACTATACCCGATTCGTCAAGCCATCCTTACGCCAAAAAGGTTACCTCTAACAAGCTAGAAAAGGTCCTTCTATATGACTAAAGCCAGAGCCATATAGCCCTCACAGTTGTACTGTAAATCCCGGATTTTCGCTTATAGATGAGCCTTATGGAGAGTAATTAGAGCATCAAAAATAACCCCCATGCTCTAATCCCCTTTAAACATTAATCAAAATCATCTTTTAATGTTTCTTGCATATTCCTCTAATCAATTTACATGATCATAGTCCATGTTTAAGCACTAGCCATACTACTCAATGCAATGTAATAGGTATCAAGGTGTAGGATCAATCACTAAGTCATCCTTAACAAGGAATAGATGCATAATGATATTATTTGCATAATATAAGTAGGACAACAAGGATAATTCCATGCTATACTTGCCTTGCTCAAACTAGTCCTGAAGATCTTGCTCGTAGAAAGGCTCTTGAACTCCATCGAATTGCTCACCGTCTATACTCGATCAACAACAACAACAACATACATCCAGAGGCAATCATGCATAAATAAACAAGTCTATAATTAGAACAGTACACCATCAGTAAGAAAATAAAATAAAAAGTCTTTAAAACGAATCTACGACTCGCTAGGATCACACAGACGTGAAGATCACGAAAAACAGAGCTAAAACGACGAAGTTGTGAATTTACGAAGATTTCCTATAGAAAAATAAATACTTTAATAAAAACTCGAAAATAAATTAACCCAAACCTACTGTACAGTTCTATAATCACGTAGAGCTCGCAAATATGAATCTAACGCAATTTGAATGGATCAAATCGGAGTTAAAACGGAGATTCTATGACTAAAACAAGTTGAGTGGCAAAACTGTAAATATCAGAAAACGTATTTTTCATTTACCGAAACGAAATACGTTTTCAACCGATCAAAGCGTACTCGGAGCTTTACGTTTTAGGACTGCGGGTTCGATATAATAAAAACTCAGGGTCTCTTTTACAAGATTACGAATGAACCGGTATCTTCTAATTATAACCGTCGGATTCAAAATCAACGATCCAGATTGGATCGGGGAGAGAGAGAAGGGATGCCGGCGGCGCTCCGGCCGATTCCCGGCCGTCGGCGAGCTCCCACGGCGGCGCCATCATCGGAAAATGCCAAAACGCATCTCCGACCACCAAATGATGAAGGGAAAGCACCGGGAGATCGAGAAGCTCACGGCGAACTCACCCCGCGCGAAAATAGGACCGGAGGACGGCCGGAAAGTGGCGGCTAGCTCGGAATGGAGGCGATGGCGGCGGTGGTGCTTGCGGTGGCGAGGCTAGATGGCTACGACAGCCCCAAAAAGGTTGGAATGAGGGCGGAAGGGTGCGGGGGCTTCGTTTTATAGCCCGTAGGCGTCGGTAAGTAAGGAAAGGAGGGAGATTTGATGCGGATTCGATTCACCGAATCGGAGAGAGAGAGGAAGGCGGTGCTCGCGGTTGGAAGGAGCTGGAGGAAGAAGAAGGAAAGGGAGAACAGACGCTGACCGGTGGGACCAACGCGTGAGCGACACAGTGCGGGAAGCGGCCGTGCGCGCGAAGACGGGCCGGCTGGCCGCGGCTTGGGCTCGGCCCAAGGAAACCGGAGGCGGGCGCGGGGGAAGAAAGAGTGGGCCGCCGCAGCAGGCCGGGGCACGGGCTGCGGGAAGAATGCGGCCCGAAGCAGAAATTTCCTTTCTTTTTTTCTTTTTCAAATTTTTCAAAGCCAATTTTCAAAGGATTTTCAAATCAAATTTGAATTTGATTTAAACCACTCATTACAAAATCCCAAATGCAGCAGCATGAATGCTCAATCATGTTCCTACCCTTATATTAAATTTTAAATTTATAAAAATTATTATTATCCTAAATTTGCATGCTCACAAAAATATATATAAAAATCATATTTTCATATTTTTCTTCTTTCCAAAATTTTAGGGTGTTACAAATCACCTTGGCTTTAACTTTCATGGGCGTATCCATAGGTGTCATGTCTTCATCACAACATTTTTCCATTAGAAGCAGAACCTTCAGAAGACATCATCAGTTTCACCTTTTCCTTGGCACACAAAGCCTCAGAAACTTCATCCAACGTTAGGATATCATGACTACATAATAACGTATCTCTAAAGTTTGCAAAAGGACTAGACAAAGAGAACAAAAGTGTCATCATAATCTACCTCTATAGCCTATAGATCCAAAACGATCTCCCTGAAGACCGAAAGATGGTTAAGCCTTGCAACTTGTGCATATATAACTTCATCTTCTTGTGCATCCTGCTTGCCAAATCCTTAGACATGCAAATTGACTCTAACTTGAGCCATAGAGAAGCTGTAGTTTTCTCTTGCAAATAATCTTGTAAAATATTATTTGATAGATGAAGCTGAATTTGAGGTCTTATGATCTTTTCTCTTCTCCTCTTTAGTCCAAGACGTTGAATCTTTGTTACCAAATTCATCAAGAGCATCATCTACTTCAGCCTATGTAAGAATAGTCCTCATCTTGACTTGCCATAGAGCGAACTGTGTATCGCGATCTAGTTGTGGAAGATCATAATTCATTAACATGGTGAAGAAATAACAGCTAAAACCTATAGTCTGGTACACATTTCTGTGTACGTTCAACAATAACTGAATTGGAGAACTCTTCTGGTACAAGATCACATGTAGCACTTAGCAAATTCACCAATTTCTTCTGCGTGCACGGGCAAAAAACTTGACGTCTAAGAGCAACCATAATGTTGCTCAAAAACAGTTTGTTGAAGCGTCGTGGACTTCTCATGTGGTTTTATGTATATAGACTACTTGGTCCGTACAAATTATGGGTGCTCGATGCAATAGCCTTGCTCGATGCATGAACTAGCAGCAGATGGATTAGAAACCGCGCGTGGCTCCGCCTATAAACCTAACCACGCCTTGATGCAGCACAACAACACACAAGTTTTTGTAGATGTGAATCGCAGATGAACAACAGCTTCTCCTCGGATTTGGACAAGACCGCTGAAGACAACAGTAAATGCGCAGACGGAGGCGAGCGACTCGACAAATTGATCTGGCGGTGACTTCAACTTCGACGTCAACCTTGACACGAAACTTCGCTTGCGCAGTGACGAAAATTCTAAGACGAACTCGACCGACAGACTCGTCGAATTAATTCCTGTGGCGGCGTGAGAAGAGAATAAAACCTTAATTGTTTTTCAATTTCGTGTCTGACTTTGATACACTTGTTAGCAAATAATGAAAATAAAGGTCGAACACTAAATTTTTACGTGAAAAATCCTTGCCAAAAAAACTAGGGGCGCCAACCAACAACCTTTACAATATGAGGAGAGCTTACAATGCAAGTAATACAATGAGTCAACAGCTCTTCCCGTACGGCTTACAAGGTGTATTTATAGGACAGATTGGCTATAGTCAAATACGGAAACAAATCCGCTAATTATATAACCCGAACCACGGACCCTCTAGGCATACCCGCAAGACTCACATTAGAATTCGGATCATACTCCAACATTAGTAACCTAGATAATCCTATGGGACAAGTTCGAGGGTCAACTGACAATGCTTTCATTCATTTTACTCTTATATAGATTCTACATTTCCACATTATATTGACATATACACTCACTACTATGTATTTGTTCTTTAAATGCGGTTGGAATGCCTGTATAGAGACAGCTGGCCCAGTCGCTTCTGCTCTTCCATCTACAAATCAGCTGCCTAGCTGCCTCTAAATAGGAGATTTGTAAAGGCAGCTGGGAATATGAACTCTAGAAATTGATTTGTAGAGGCAGCTATATTTCGAGCTGTCTCTACAAATCGTTGTCCATAAATTACAAATTCTAGCCAAAAAGAATAGCAAATATATATATTTTAATCTCAGGAGACCTCATTGGGCAGCCACAAGTCACACGATTTTTTGCACAAAAAATTCATGCTTCATGACCGCAGGGTTCGAGGCCTCGCTTGTTCCTCTTCTAACCACTCCACCCAAAACACATTTGTGTCCATTTGAAATATTTGTTGTCCTCATTTTATCTCCATCCAATTTTAAAATGAGTATTTGGGACACTAAATGAATTTAAAGGGAAATGTTGTCAGCTACAAAGTTTTATAACATTTTGAGATCTACAACTTTAATTTTGGTCGTTTCTCTATCCGAGGTTGTTCGAAAATTTTGAATTTGAAATGTGAGAATTTCAAACGTAAATTTCCTTGCATAGATGATATCAAATAAAAACGTTATCAACTACAAAGTTGCATAACTTTTTGAGATCCTTAACTTTTATTTTGACCATTTCTCCATCCGAGGTCATTTAAAAAACTCAAATTATACTATGCAACTCCTATTTTAGATGCGGCTCTATTTCCGGTCGCCTTTAGAAATCAATTTCGAAATGCGGTTGGAATAGAGCCGCCTATTAATATTGATTTATAGAGGTGGCTGAAAAAGAGCTGCCTCTAAAAATAAGGGTACTTTTAGAGGCCAGTGGTGAATCTAGGATAAACCGTCACGGGGGTTGGCCTAGACTTAGAGCCGTAACTATAGTTAGTAATATTCTAACACTATGCATAAAAATAAAAATATATTGCATACAATAAGCATTCATATAGAGATAAATATATTGATAACATAATGCGACAAAAGAAATTGTTAACAATAGTGCGCACCTCTTATCATTTCACCCTGCATGTATGGTCATTCATATTCTGAAAAAGAACTATGATAACATTATTTGGAATTGCATCAAGAAATTCTTGTTCCACGAAACAAATGACACAATCATTCATAAATCCATCGCCGATGCGGTTTCGTAGATCTGCCTTCACAATTTTCACTACTGAGAAACACATTTCCACTGCTATCGCAATTGGAAGAACTAGCACAAGTGTGAGGAGCCGATGTACCAAATGAAAAGAAAGATTTTTATTTGTATCAACCATCAGTTTACCAAGCTCAAAAATAGTGGCCACTTGGGCAAATCTAGCATCAGCTCGCACATTGTCGATGTAAATATTAAGGTCAATAATAAGATCATCTAGGTCCCTTGGATCAAAATCATCAGGATATGTCTTAGCTTGTTTGCTGCAAAAGAAATAGAAGAAAGCTTGTACTTTAGTATCTGCTCTGTTGGAACGCAAGCAAATTGCCGTTAGCTCCCCTTCGGATTATATTATACATAAACCTGAAAAAAGATCAAAAGCTCAAGCATCTCACAATTGTAGATTGGGGATTGGGGGAATAAACAGGGATTCCATACTTTAGAAGGACCAAATCAACAGAGACTCTTGGAGAGTATCGGCGGCGGCGGCCGGCCGGCCGTCGTCGCCGTCAGCACCGGGTTAAGGCCACGATCACAAAACTGCGATGTCAACGAGAACGCTTCTGCCACGCCGACGCGGAAGTTGGAAGGTGGAACGGAGGGAGACGAATCATCGAATGTTTCACCGGCACCGATTAGCAACTGCATTGGCCTTCTTCTTGCGACATTGGGCTCTGTGGGCTCTTGCGTAGGCCTTCCATCTCACATTCTCACTAATTGGGCTGTTGTTAGCTGTGCTGGGATGCTATTGTGTTGGCCTGCCGGGGTCAACATATCTTTTTAACGGGGTCAAGGCTGGTGAAAAATTACTCCTATAAGGTGTTTCGTCGTTGGGATCAGCCGACCTCGACCCTTCCACATAGATTCGCCCATGTTAGAGGCGGCTGAGAACAACAACTACCTCTACAAATGCATTTCTAGATGCTGCTTGGTTTGAAGGTCACTATATAGGCGGCTGTAAATTGAACTGTTTATACAAAAAGCTTTCGTTGCAGAAAATCAATTTGGAGCATTGAGCTTTATAGGAAATGTTGCTCATTCCACTCTAAGTTGGTACTGGGAGCTTTCTAGGAAATGTTTCACATTCCACTCTAAGTTGGTACTGGAAAAAGTTCGGGTAACAGATCGTGAAACATTATTGTACTCGGCGTGTATGTAAATGCATGTGGTTAACTGACTGAAGCGAGAAATGTGAAGACGCTAGTGATATATATATATATATATATATATATATATATATATATATATATATATATATATATATATATATATATATATATATATATATATATATATATATATATATATACAGTACCCACTCCCACCAGCCCAGCCAAGCCACGACCAACCCCCGCGCACAAGACAGTTTCGATCGATTTTTTTCCGCTCGTGAGACTCCTTGCAGGTTTCTCAAGCCCTTTTTTTTTTACCGATTGCTGGTTTTTTTTTGTTGAACGTTTTTTTTGCCTCCCGTGAGACTCGCATGGCAGGTTTATCAAGCCTTTTTTTTTTGAAAAGTGACCACGTTATTAATAGGCATTTACTGGCCGGTTCTATTATTGTTCAAAATAATCTACGTGTTAGATTTGTTTGCCATGGAAATCGACTTTCAATGCCCATTTGATTGGCACATTTGTCATAATCTGCAGTTTGAAATCAAATATATTGAGCACAATTATTTCCACCACCAACAGACCGAATTTCATTTTCATTACTCAGTTGCAACAAAATTACAGAAGTTTGAAAATCCAAAGCAAAAACTCCTCCAACCAGCAACAAAGAACATATATTGAGCACAAATACATCAGGATGTAAATTTCAGGCTAAAACAATGTCTTGTATGAATGTAAATATCTGTATATACATCATTGGTAAGAAACATAATTCTAATTTATTCTCCATCCATTCCAAAATCGTCCTTTTTTCTGATAAAGTTCCATGATCAGTGGTCGTCACTTTCAGTGTCCTTCGACCCACGCGTGCACTATGGTCCTTTTAGATGGCAATGAGACCACGAAAAATAACATGTTGAATAGATGCACCATATGCAACTAGACAAGTGTACCCGAACTGAACTGCTAAATTGTGGTCTACATGTTAGAAACAGACCACATTGACATTGTTTCTATCTGTGTTTGTGTTCGTTAATGAGGTTTTGCTTCTGAGCCCCCTATACTCAATGTCTGTCCCTTGCCTGCAATATGAACAAGGTTAGGTTTTGCTTCTAACCTTGCTATCATCATCAAAATGAAGTGAGTGAAGCATAAGAACATACAACCACACTAGCTTATAGAAGAATGTAACAAATAAAAATACAAAGAAGATATGTTTAGCTAGCTTAAGATTAGTTAAGTGCAAAAATTACTTCTGGTGATCACGGCCACAAATTACAAATAATGAGCACATATCCAAAAAGAAGGATAATTAAAAAGCTAAACTACAGTAAATCAATATATATAATTATATGTAGTCAAATTTAGAATAATGATGATCCTGCATTGTTAAGATACACACCTACCACCACTGATCCAGATTGTACACTATATTTTGAGATAAAACAAAACTAGAAATCTTCAAATTACTTTCTATGAATTCCAGGACCTAGTATTATTCTACAAATCATTAGAGTAGTAAATTAAAATAGCGTTAATGATTTAATCAGGTGTGAAAGAAGATTTCACTTTGCGTGAAGAAATAATTAAAAAAAATAGTCAACTAACTAAAACTTTTGCGAAAAAAACACTAACTAAAACATTGTGCCTCAATATTCTCCAAGTCTCCTAGTAACAATCAAATGGCACCTGAAATTCAACAATTCCTCCATGAGATGCATAAAGTTACACTAGATTTGTTCAAAATTGCACCTAATGTCTGGAGCAGCAGTAAATGTCTCACACGTCTTCCATGTAAATCCAGAAGTATGCATTCTGCGAGAACAGAATCATTATCAGCTGTAAAAGAACCACAAGAATATTGCAGTTCTTATTAATGAATCAGACTGCAAAGTCTTGTGTTCATATAAATGTCCCAGCAACATAGTAATTAAAATAAGTGAATAACTCAAACAAATTGTATGGCCAATCAGAAAAGCACAATACGTGAGAAATTATATAATTCAAAAGCTCATAACACCAAGTCTTGATCACTTAGATAATGCACGCTAAAAAACACAGCCAAGAGCAGGCTAGCAGGTCACAACTCAATCACACTTGAGACATTAATCAGCTCCCAATTTTCTACTAAAAACTGAAATAGTAATGCACAAATTCAGTAAAATCTGTGAAACAATTAGCTAGCTAATTGGATAATGATAAATCTGGTAAGATAATGGTGATGGTGAACTGCATGCACTGCACAGAAATTAGCTAATTCAATCAACAAACATTAGAGCAACAAGGGGAAGAAATTATCTGGCACCATCTGAAAGCGATAGCTAACTAATATTGAGGTAGCAAACAACATCTGGCATGTTCATGCCAAATGCACGGAGCTACGCAATGTGACCTCATCACAGATTAGTATTACCAAAAAATATCAAACTGATCAAAAGGAAAAAAAATGAACAGTAGTCTCCTAGCTGAGTACTTTTTCCCCAAGCGTAAGTGCGATTTGCCACAGGATATGAAGTAATCCAGCTTTTTATCAGATCATTACTTATAAGATTCTAGGGAAATTCTGAAGTTGTGGTTGTTTGGCTGACCTGCTTGCTCGTGGACCTGCTTATCTCAGCTCTTCTCACCCAATGCCATTCGCAGCTTGTTGAAATCTTGCTCCAAATCACTATCAACTCGATCTGAGTTAGCTGCAGCAGCATATCTATCAGAGCATATAAAAACAGAGAAAGAAAAAGGTTTTAAAATATAATATCCATGACGATAAGCATGCATGACGGTAGCTCATAAACATGACCCATGCATGATTAAGAACAAGTAAACTAGCAGAAGCAAATATCTTCTGAAAACTAGATGAATCAGGCTGCATGTCTATTAACAAGAAGTAAACTAGCAGAAGCATAATGACATATCTGATTAAGAACAAAGTTGTGGCAGCCAGTAGCAGTGCTGAAGAACAAAAGGTAAAATGTCAATGAAAAATGCATGCATATCGAACAAATTCATATCAACGAAATACTGCTCTGAATTACAACAACAACATAGCCTTTTGTCCCAAGCAAGTTGGGGTAGGCTAGAGATGAAACCCAAAAGAGACGAGAAACAGGGAGACACAAAAAAGGACATAAAGTGAGACAAAAAGAGGTCACGGTTCCGGCACGTTGATTGCCAATCTCCAAGCGCTCCTATCCATAGCTAAATCCTTGGAGATATTCCACTCCTTAAGATCTCTCTTAACGGACTCGTCCCAAGTTAGTTTAGGTCGACCTCTACCGCTCTTTACATTATCGGCCCGCTTTAGAACTCCACTACGCACCGGCGCCTCAGGAGGCCTCCGTTGGACATGTCCAAACCATCTCAACCGATGTTGAATCAATTTCTCCTCAATTGGTGCCACCCCAACCCTATCCCGAATATCGTCGTTCCGGACTCTATCCCTCCTTGTGTGTCCACAACACCAACGCAACATACGCATCTCTGCTACACTCAATTGCTGGACATGTCGCCTTTTTGTAGGCCAACACTCAGCACCGTATAACATCGCCGGACGAATCACCGTCCTATAGAACTTACCTTTCAGCTTCTGAGGCACCCTTTTGTCACAGAGGACGCCAGAAGCTTGACGCCATTTCAACCAGCCGGCTGAAATTCTATGCCTAACATCTTCATCAATGTCTCCGTTCTTTTGTAGCATCGACCCTAAATACCGAAAAGTATCCTTCTTGGCCACCACTTGCCCATCGAGGCTAACGTCTCCCTCCTCATGCCTAGTCGCGCTAAAATCGCACCTCATGTACTCGGTCTTAGTCCTACTAAGTCTGAACCCTTTCGACTCTAACGTGTGCCTCCATAGTTCTAACTTCCTATTAACCCCTGCCCTACTGTCGTCAACTAGCACCACATCATCAGCAAAGAGCATACACCAAGGGATACCATCTTGTATGTCCCTTGTGACCTCATCCATCACCAAAGCAAATAAATAAGGGCTCAAAGCTGACCCCTGATGCAGTCCTATTTTAATTGGAAAGTCACTGGTGTCGCCATCACATGTTCGGACAAACGTCACCACATCCCTGTACATATCCTTGATGAGGGTAACGTACTTAGTTGGGACTTTGTGCTTTTCCAAGGCCCACCACATGACATTTCTCGGTACTTTGTCATATGCCTTCTCGAGGTCAATAAAGACCATGTGCAAGTCCTTCTTCCGCTCCCTATATCTCTCCATCAATTGTCGTAATAAGAAAATCGCCTCCATGGTCGACCTACCAGGCATGAACCCAAACTGATTTTGGGTCACATGTGTCACTCTCCTTAGGCGATGCTCGATAACCCTCTCCCAGAGCTTCATCGTATGGCTCATCAACTTAATCCCACGGTAGTTAGTACAACTTTGAACATCTCCCTTGTTCTTGAAGATAGGTACTAATATACTTCTCCTCCATTCTTCAGGCATCTTGTTAGATCGAAAAATAAGGTTAAAAAGCTTAGTCAACCATACTATCGCTCTGGCGCCTAGGTATCTCCACACCTCAATGGGGATACCATCAGGGCCCATCGCTTTACCTCCCTTCATCCTCTTCAAAGCCTCTCCGATCTCTGCCTCCTGAATTCTCCTCACAAAGCGTCTGTTGGTATCGTCAAATGAGTTGTCCAACTCAAGGGTAGGACCCTCATTCTCTCCATTAAACAGCTTGTCGAAGTACTCTCTCCATCTGTCCTTGATCTCCTCATCCTTCACCAGAAGTCGATCTGTCCCCTCCTTGATGCATTTTATTTGGTTGATGTCCCTTGTCTTCCTCTCGCGGATTCTAGCCATCCTATAAATGTCCTTCTCCCCTTCCTTCGTGCCTAGCCGCTGATAAAGGCCATCATACGCCTGACCTTTTGCTACACTCACAGCTCGCTTTGCAGCCCTCTTCGCTATTTTATAGCCCTCGATGTTGGCTTCACTCTTGTCATGGTGGAGACGCTTGAAACACTCCTTCTTCTCCCTAATAGCCCTTTGCACCTCGTCATTCCACCACCATGTGTCTTTCGCTTCCCGTTTGCCTCCCCTACTCACGCCAAACACTTCCGAAGCCACCTTCCGGACACATGTTGCCATCTTTAGCCACATGTCGTCGGCATCTTCTCCTTCTTCCCAAGGCCCCTCGTCTAGCATCCTCTCCTTAAACGTTTGCGCTGCTTCCCCTCTAAGCTTCCACCACTTCGTTCTCGCAATCTTGGCCCGTTTGTCCCGGTGGACACGTACCCGAAAGCGAAAGTCCGCCACCACAAGCTTATGTTGAGGGACAACACACTCCCCAGGTAACACCTTACAATCAAAGCAAGCACGTCTATCCTCCCTCCTTGTAAGGATAAAGTCGATCTGGCTCGAGTGTTGTCCACTACGAAAGGTTACTAGATGAGATTCCCTCTTCCTAAAGAGGGTGTTCGCTATCAACAAGTCATAGGCCACCGCGAAGTTCAAAACATCCTCCCCCTCTTGATTCCTACTACCATACCCGAACCCCCCGTGCACCCGCTCGAAACCTACATTAGTCGCACCAACATGGCCGTTGAGGTCTCCTCCTATAAAGAGTTTCTCGCTGATAGGCACGGTACTAACCATGCTATCAAGATCTTCCCAAAACTGCCTCTTGGTGTCCTCGCTAAGACCTACCTGAGGGGCATAGGCACTGATCACATTTAGAGCCGAATCTCCAACTACTAGCTTGACCAAGATAATCCGGTCGCCTTGTCTCCTAACATCAACGACTCCATCCTTAAGGCTCCTATCGATCAAGATGCCTACACCATTCCTACCCGATGTTGTCCCCGTGTACCAAAGTTTGAAGCCAGTATCCTCCACCTCCTTCGCCTTCTGGCCCTTCCATTTAGTCTCCTGAACGCATAGAATATTTACACGTCTTCTAATTGCTGCATCGACTAGCTCTCTTAGCTTACCCGTTAGGGACCCTACGTTCCAGCTACCTAGACGAATCCTAGTTGACTCGACTAGCTTCCTTACCCTTCGCACCCGTCGAGAGAAGTGCGAAGACCCTTGCTCATTTTTCACTACACCCGGGTGTAGATGTAGCGCGCCACTAAGGTTGCGACGACCCGACCCTTGCTCATTTTTCATCGTACCCGGGTCACGATACGACGCGCCACTAAGGGGATGACGACCCGGCCCTTGCCCATTTAACACCACACCCGGGTTCCGATGTAGCGCGTCGCTAAGAGGGTTACGCCCCAACGAATCTCTTGTGGGTTTCAAATCCATGAGAGTGGCTGTTTTTTTACTGTTGGTTCGCCAGACCTTAACACACCCTCCTCCTTTATCCGGGCTTGGGACCGGCTATGTTGAGACGACTTAAGAAGGTCTTCCAGTCAACATAGGCGGAGTTGAAATACTGCTCTGAATTATCAAACAAATTCAGATCAACGAAATACTGCTCTGAATTATCGAACCAAGTTAGATTGTTAGCAAGGTATGCCATCTATTCTGTAAAATTTATAGAGTATTTTATCCGTTTCACAAATATGAACAGAAAAACGATAAAAATGACTGCTATTTTAGTACTTTATCAAACAACAATGTTAGCATGAAAATTGTTCATAAGTGCTAGGCAAACAAAGTATGATGCACGCATGTGAAGAATCAAAATAACAACAGGATTGGCAATACAACATGCCTTTCTTATACCAGTATTTTTTTTGGCAAATAGTGTATATTAGAAAAAATCATTAAATTGAAGGTATTATTTTGTTTACAAATATTGTTAACAGAGTAGTAAACAATACAAATTTAGCTCTAGGGAATAGAGCCTTCAATTAGTAGCCAGAATCCATCAGAGACAATAGAATTGTATAACAATTAGTGCACCTGTGGTCATTAAGTAGAGGAAAAAGAACCAGAACTTGTTCTTGCAAACCCTGCATGTTCCGGTGCGATGCATTGCTATCACGTGATTCCTAACTAGCATATTCTGATTCAAAAGAAAAAAAATCTCTACACAAAGGAGTAGTCAGTGATGGCATTATTAATATAAGGCATCAGCTAAAGATGAACCGAAATACAATGTTACAAAAGAGCACAAAACTGCATATAACCTTGTCAAAAAGAAATAATCCCCAATGTTTCTAAGCTAGTTCAAGAAACAAAGGAGTAGTCAATGGTGGTAGTATTAATATGCAATAACAGATAACCATTAAAAAAAAGAATATACTTCGTACAAGAAAGAAGGTGCATGTATTAAAGACTGAAAATAACAAGCGTGTTCAACGGATGGAGGCATTGATACTTCTCTCCGCCTCCTCAATTAATAGTTAAGACCATCTGCATATACACAGCCTATTAATTTATTAAACTACTGCACAATCCATCTAGTTCTGTACGGGAATAGTTGCAAAATATTCACTATGATTAGAACTGGAATATATACAAAATGCAAGTCATGACTGCAATAAAGGGGCCAATTTGGATCTTTCTAGATTGTGCACCCGATCTCCCATGGATGGCAGCCTGCATTCCCAATCCGAACTCCACGCCTCTGCAAGCGACTCTGCCCTCCATAGCACCTGGAACCCCCTAGGACGGTTGTTGACAGCATGGTCTCAGGGCACCTGGTTGCTCGTATGACACAAGACGGCACCTGCTCCGGCCGCAGTTGTGGACCCACGAGGTCGCCAGTTGCGCCGTCGAAACCTGGAAAGGGGAAAGTGGATCGGAAAATGCAAAAAATAAACTGTACAACTATCTGTAAACCACAATACAAGATCTGTGTATCAAGGCGGAGAAGATGGGCATACAACAAGTGCTGCTTCAGAAGCAAATAGATAAAGAGCTGAAAATATTTTTAATCTTGTGAGCCAGAGACTTCAGATCAGAGTTATTATTATATATGGAAATCCGGAGCTGAAATTACGGTGGACCTCGTGGGTCTCGCAGAGGATAGGGAGGACCAGGGCTCGTACCACACGTTGATCCAGATACCTGATGAACATGCTGCTGTCCCACAGCCGGATTGCGTTGCTTCTCAGATAAATCGGCATCCTCCCTCCCGGATCGAGGTGCGGCAAGGCGGGCAACGACGTCGAAAGGGCGTCGGGGCCAACGCACCGCTGTAGGGAGGGGGCGAGGCCCGCGCGCCACCGCCGTAGATAAAGGGCCGCGCGCGCCGCCGGCTTGGAGGAAGAGCCACACGCACCGCCGCCGCCTGATAGAGGAAGATGACCCGTTCACCGCAACTACCGCCTAGGAGGAAGTGCTTCGCGCGCCTTGGAGGGTGCGAAGCAGGGCAGCGCCAGCAGGGGTAGGTTGAGGAGCGGCGTTGGTAGGGGCTGGGTTGAGGCCCAAGGGGCCGCGCCGGCGGGGCACGGTTGACGAGCGGCGGCATGTGGTACGGAGCAGGCGAGCGGACGATTCTGTGGAAACCGAAAAGATCGTGCCATCGTGGGTGGGGGAGCTGACGAGATGCGATGGTGCTCGGGCCTCGGCGAGAAAAAAAACTGGGCCACGCCTGGGAATCTGAGCGGACGAGCCTCGGAAAGAAAAAAACTGGGCCGGGCCGGGAGTCTGAGCGGATGGGCGAGCCTGGAAGCCTCGCGGACGGGGTGCTTCCGGTGGGTGGTGGGTCCTAAATAATTATTTGGTACCTAGGTACCATATAGTAATACTATATATATATATATATCGAATCTCGATGACGTGTACTTTATAATGTATGCACATGCGCAAGATCGATAATATACAAATCACGTGGTATGTTTTTCCTTTGTGCAGTGATCAGCAGAGATCGAATTTTTGGGACAGCTCGCGCAGCTCTGCACCATAGCTATTATATCATCTTCTTGATCGTCTTGTCTACGCAGTTCAGGCAACTTCACTAGTCTTTGAAGTTTGAACCAAACACGCTCGGTAGTCTTGTTTTGTTCATGAATACAAAAGGTCATGTAAAAGAGCCCTTGAGAAGGGGCCACGTCGTCGTCCGAAAATCTTGTGACCTGCAACTACGGGTGGGTCACCTTGTGTGGGCTTCTCTCGGGTTAAAAAAAGAGACCTTTTACAATGCTTGAAAATGCTTCCTAACACTTCTCAACGCCTCTCAATGCCTCTGCAAATTATCCATTTTTATTGATTTTATTGGTGCAAGGGCATTTTTGTCATTTCGCAAAAGCCAACTCAAACCCCCGCCGGCCCATCTCCCAGCCCACCCATGTACCTGGCCCAACACCGGCGCCCATCCCTCGCCGGTGGTGGTAACTGGTAAGCAATCTGAGATGCATGAATCTGAGAAATGAACAATAGATCATGAAACACTGAAACTAACAGCTGACACATGGTGCACCAACTTCAGTTACTTCACCACTGAAAAAACCATTACTAATTTGGCTATTTAATAATCGACAAGGCTAATTAGAAAACCGGACCTGATAGCAGACTGACAGTGCTTATTAGACATATACAGTAGCCCAGTGAGAGGGTTCACATAGGTGAAATCAGGGATCAGCCGCTGAAGATTTTAACAATAAAACGAGAGAGCATGATTATAAGCTTCGAACACTATACAAACAGGTGAACCTGGATGGAGTAGTCATATTCAGTTGTCTATGCAGTTCATAGAAACATATAAAACTGCAGGTAAAGCCCAAAATTCTGGTGATGATAATACTAGCAGCTAATAATAACCTTGCTCTTTGCACATTGAGAGAGAGAGAGAGCATGATTATAAGCTTCGAACACTATACAAACAGGTGGACCTGGATGGTGTAGTCATATTCAGTTGTCTATGCAGTTCATAGAAACATATAAAACTGCAGGTAAAGCCCAAAATTCTTGTGATGATAATACTAGCAGCTAATAATAACCTTGCTATTTGCACATTGAGAGAGAGAGAGAGAGAGAGGGAGAAACAGGTCTTGGCTCTTGGCAGCACATAGAGCAAACGGATGACCCATTCTCTTCTAAAATGAGCAACTGATGATTGGGGCGGCCAGGCAGCTGAAAGTGAAACCAGACGCGAGCAGTCAGCGCACGAGACGGGGGCCGTCGCTAGGAGCCAGCACTCACCAGTGGACCGTGTTGGTGTCAGGGTTGATGATCTTATCCGGGACGCGCTTGTTGAGGTCCCGCAGGATCTCGACGAGCGGGCGAGTCATCTCGGTGACCTTGTCGAGCGACACCACGCAGTTGGTGGTGGGCACCGGCTTGCCGATCCCGCCCTCCAGCTTCGTCACCACGAACTGCAGCATCCGTGGACGCACACACCTCGCCCCCCTCACCCTCCCGGCAGCGGGAATGGCCGCTGCCGCCGCGAAATGGAGCGCAGTTGCCGCCGTGGCCTCCATGTGCTCGGTTGGGGAGCTGAGGGCTGGTGAGGAGGGCTCGTGCCCGGATCTCGCTGGAGACAATGCAGGAGCGGTGCAGCGCGTCGAGGTCCTCCCGCCGACGGATCAACGGCGGCGGACGACGATGGCACAGAGATGAACAGAATGAACTCAATGAACCCTAACAGAAAATATTCATTTAACTATACCTTGAATCATACACCCAAACTATACTACTCAAAACATTATGATTTTATTATAAGTTTACCGTTTTACCCTTCATTAAATAAAATAACTACGAAAAAGAAATTACCACTTCTTTGTTTGAAGTCCTAATCCCCTCAATTATGGAGGCGTCGGAAGGCGTTATGGTGCATATGGGTCCACCGACCATAGGCACATCTAACGCTTCCTAACGCCTCCCCTATAGACGTCTCTCAACGCCTTCCATCGTATGAGCCCATTAATCATAGACACATCTAATACTTCCTGACGTCTCTCCAACCATTGTAAAAATTCTCTAAAAAAATGTTGTTTTTATGCCCGATTTAACCATTCAGCAAAATTAGCCGCACCTCTACAAATAGATTTAGAGACGATTGAATTTTGACCCGTCTCCTATATAGATAGAGGACATTAATAATTATTGATTGCTATAAAGTTGCAACCACGTTAAGCCACGTCACCTATATTTCTGTTACTGTCAGATCCTCCGTGTCCTCTCCAATCTATCCGTCCATGTATTGTCCCCTCATTCTCCACTAGCCCACCCCCTCAGCTTCCTATTCAATAACTGCCTGCACCCAGCCACCGTGCCCGCCTACATACACATACTGAAAGTTGCGCATTCACCGAACCACCATGGCTCATTTCGTTAGCACTTGCGTCATTGCACGGAAGTTGGCAATGGTCAGGTCCCCGTACGTTGGGAGCTGCCAATCTGCCACCGTTGCCATGCGCGCTCGCTGCCGCTGTTGTGCCCCCGGCCATGCACTCGGAGCCACCACCGTGGTCACTCATGTCCTACGCTCGCCGCCTCCGCTTGGAGCCACTGCCGTGACCGTGCACGCTCGGAGTTGCCATGCATCGTGCCCACGCATGCTTGGTGCTGCTGTGGTCTCGCACGCTCGGAGCCGCTGCTGGCCATGCGCCCTGCCGTTGCACATGACTGGAGAAGGCGCTGCAGTGCTACATCTAGGATGCTCTTCATGTCCACTCCATGTGGCCCGGTACGGTCGTAAATATTTCTACATCATGGATCTCTTCGACTCTGGGCATAAATATGAGAGATTCTCCAGTCCATCACCTTGCTTTAAATATACCTTTCCTAAAGGCTAAAGAAAATCTCACAGGTATATACTTACACGGTCAAGATCGAAACCATGAGCGTTGTGTCATAAATATTCGTTTCATCAGCTAAGGTGTTGACTGCTTCATATTAGTGCTCATTTAGAATAGATGTGGATGCATTTTGTATACATGGGGTGGTATCAGCTGAACTGTCAAAATTTGTATATGATCAACAAAAATAAAGTCAGCAGGTATATATTAAATATTTAAAAAAACATGTCATCATTCTTAATATAAAATTTGAACCAACGATGAACCTTGTAGGGACCACGCGAGCTCGACAACCATATTTGCCAAGCTTGTTACTCTTTATCCCAAAAGGTAGAATAGTCTTCCAAACTAGATCATCCACCTAAATGACTTGTTCCTCACATTGTTATTGTAAAATCTGGCAAGGTTTGTCTCTCTCAGTCTGCTTGAAGACCTTCAATCTTTTGTCAGTCACCTCATCGATATTATCAATCATTAACAAGATAAATTGCAATAGATAAATAAATTATGTTGTTTGGTCAATCTATAGACATCAAAATTCACACAAACAAAAAAAACAACTTCTTGATCATAATAAAGCTAAAAAAGAGTAACCTTTGAAGCATCA
Source organism: Saccharum hybrid cultivar R570 (assembly GCA_038087645.1). NCBI lineage: Eukaryota > Viridiplantae > Streptophyta > Magnoliopsida > Poales > Poaceae > Saccharum > Saccharum hybrid cultivar. The sequence goes on from JAQSUU010000066.1 coordinate 8,694,341, forward strand.
TGAGAGATATACGGTAAGCCCATATAGCATCATACAAAACCTAATGCCATATTCTACAACTATCTTCTTGTTCCTTCTTAACAAGCTTAATCAAGATCATATTACATACTAAACTTGACCTCATAGTTGGCATGTGCATAATATGGAGATCAATTGGGCATTTCGAATCTATAACATTTAGATAAATTCATGCACCTCCGAAATAAACGATATACCTTGATCTGCAGTCAAAGGCTGAGGAAGGCTAAACCTATGAATAATATACCTTGTGATAAAATCAGTTACCTCCTTATGTGTCATATTCTTGAGAGGAACATCTTCTTTCCACTTTGTAAAATAATGTGTAGCCACCCACACAAAACATTTTCCTTTTGATGAAGGAGTTATCTTCCTAATAAAATCAAATCAACATGATTGAAACCATCATGGCTTAACAATGGGATGCATCAAAAGCAATGGGTGATTACTCAACAATATCAAATCTCTGAAACTCTTCACGCCCTTTGTAGTAGTGAAAACAACCGGTAGTCATACTAGGTCAATAATAAAAAGCCCCTTCAACAATCACTCCATCATGAGAGCTGATGGATGCATACCATCAATTCCACTTTAAATGTATCCCATAGCAACCTTAGCCTAATCTAAATTCAAGAGCTTTAAAAGAAACTCTTCGGTGGTACGTCGATACAAGTCCATCAACCAAAACATATTTGAAAGGTAATCGCTGAATCCTTTAACTTGTCATGGTGTGCTAACAATAGGATGCATCAAAGCAATGGGTGATTACTCAACATTATCAAATCTCTGAAACTCTTCACACCCTTTGTAGTAGTGAAAACAACCGGTAGTCATACTAGGCCAATAATAAAAGGCCCTTTTCAACAATCACTCCATCATGAGAGCTGATGGATGCATACCATAAATTCCTCTTTAAATGTATCTCATAGCAACCTTAGCCTAATCTAAATTCAAGAACTTTAAAAGAAACTCTTCGGTGGTACGTTGATACAAGTCCATCAACCAAAACATATTTGAAAGGTAATCGCTGAATCCTTTAACTTGTCATGGTGCGATAGTTAGCTCTACAAACTGTAAAACACATTTCTAAGACAAAAAGGGAGAGTGGGGATGGGAGAAGAGAAACCGGTGCAGATGAAATTAGGATCCCTTGGCTCAGTGTCCATATCATCACCACCATGTAGGCATCCAGGTGCTAACATGGCAAACAAGCAAGGACCCACATTGCACCATAGACAAGTTTTGGTGGCCTAGAAATGTGTTTTTAGAGTTCGTGGACTTATGTGACACACCATGATAAGTTAATGGGCCATTAGTGTGTTTACTCTCTAATCAATAATAGGTCCATTTCAGTCTCTAACCTCGGCCACAATGATTTTTTAGGGCTCAATGGCCAAGTTAATTAAGCTTATTTATTTTGAGAGGTTGTGTTATTGTTTCCAAAAATTCCTAGAAATGCCTTCACTTCTAGAGTGGTTCATAATACCAACTTTCCCTATACATTTTATTTTTAGAGGAAGTTGGTAGCACCATCTCTAAAATATTGGAGGGCACTTTTAGGGTGCATATAGAAACACAAACCACTTCTTAAAACGATTTCCAAGGCCATTTCGTTTCTAGAACTATTTCTAGGGTGCCCAAGCCGAACTAAAATGAAATGATACCGATACCTTGTTTCCAACCCACCCACATCCCTATCTAATATCTAGGTAAGTGCAGAACATAAAATAATACTGGATGTGATCGTTAGCTCCTTAATGAACACATGAAAGTAGCCCAGAAGGATGACTTTGATTAGTTTGACCCCCTGAACCCACCAATCTGCATCAAACCGAACCAGCGGATTGGAAGGGCATTTCTGAATGGAAGCATCGATCTGGGGCCAATTACCAACTAAGAGCATCTCCAAAAGTTTCCCAATGTCTTTCCCTATTCTCATAAAATTATAATATTGGGACAACTATGCTTTTTTTTCTTTTGCTCCAATAGCTCCCCAAGAGCTTTCCTCTTTTATATTTTCACTAATATTTTCCTCATCTCCACTCAAATAAAAGGGAAGTTGTTCTCCCCCATACCACGGAGACCCATTATCATGAAATAAAGGGAAAGTTATATCTCCCCAGCCATACACAAATATTAAATGTTTTGCAAAAGAAATTTGTTTATTATATTTGTTCATTTTAAAATTATCAGAGAACAATATGATGTAGGCAAATCCGTTTTCCTATCATTAGTTCCATCTTAATATTATTGTCTTTACTAAGACTTGACCAGTCTTAATGGAAGTTTCATGTGAGTTTTCATTTATTTTAATAAGCTGCTACATATGCATTTTTGATGATATAGAACAATATTTGTACAAAAAAGAGAGAAGAAGCGAGTCTCTTGGCACGATTTCTAACTCTAATATATGAGTCATGAAATTAATAAATATGTCTATGAAACTATGTATATATTGAGGATGGATGTTTATCCATGTTTCATTATTGTTAAAGAAAGGTTTTAGACATGCATTCATAGATCTCGCCGGTGCCCGAAAACACACCCGGCCTTAAGGGAGAAGGTATGCACGAGCCAGGCCACGTGATGCACACGCAGAAGATCATCATCAAATTATTACGATGATGGACTTCCCAGGTGCCGGGTTAAATGGGGAAAAAAATAAAGGCAGTGGCCAACTTGTTTCCATCCCACGGATCCCCATACCTCGATCGGGTAATAAGCACCGACCATGAAATTGAGTTGTGCATGTGAGCACTGTGCTAGCTACTTGCATTGCTCAAGATCTGGGGAGCTTAGGGCGCGTCCCTGGCCGATGCTTCTTCAACGATGAAATTGTCCTGGCCTCAGCGTCGGGCGGCTACTGCGGCTCGTTAAAGCCTTCGTGCGATGGAGTTCCTCCAGATCTGGGCAGCGGCGGGTGTTCCCGACATCGGAGATGCAAGGTGTCGGCGTCCGTTGGTGAGGACGGTGGCCAGGGCGCTTCTTTAGATTTTCTTTTCTTTAGGGGCCTCTGTGCAAATCCGTTAGGACAGCTGTCTCTGTTTACTGTTCATTTGTATCTGTACGCATGTACTCCCTCCGTCCATAAAAACATGCAATTCTCGTTTTTCGAGAAGTCAAACAGTTTCAACTTTGACTAAATTTATATAAAAAAATACTAATGTTTATGATACAAAATAAGTATCATTAGATTAGTTATAGAATATATTTTTATAATAAATTTATTTGGAGACATAAATGTTAATACTATTTGCTATAAACTTGGTCAAATTTGAGTCAGTTTGACTGGCACGCATCCCATAATTGCATCTTTTCTCGGACGGAGGAAGTACGTTTTTCCTTAACAGAATAATACAGATACGTTTATAAAAAAAAAAGCAGGAGTAGAACGCTCGCGCAGCACGTGGCGATATTATACCTACAGTACATTCAAACTCGTTAATAAACAACTGATCGATGATATGACCTACTACGAGCTGGGCAGCATGTCACCTACTACGCACGTACGAGCTGGGCGTCCGTGCGATAAATAGACCCGGCCGTGTGCATTGAGAGACCAATGCAATAACGAGCTGCTCGATCAACACAGCACAACAAAGGCTAGAATTTCAGATTGAGAAAGAGACAGACAGATGAGGCCTTCCATAGCCATAGCTCATCTAGTGCTTGTTGCTGCTGTGCAGTATGCCCACCTCACCGGCGCCGCTGGACCAAAGGTTATCATCGTCGGCGCCGGCATGTCTGGTACGTACATATATATATATATAATAAAGGCCTTACTTATTACTGTTACATACACAGTAGTACAATGTGATGTTTTGCAACAGGGATCTCGGCGGGGAAGCGGCTGTGGGACGCTGGGATCACGGATTTGGTGATCCTGGAGGCGACGGACTGCATCGGCGGGCGCATTCACAAGACCAAGTTCGCCGGGTTGAATGTGGAGATGGGGGCCAACTGGGTGGAGGGCGTCGGTGGCCACCAGACGAACCCCATCTGGACCATGGTGAACCACACACTCCGCCTCAACAGCTTCGTCTCCGAATTTGACCACCTTCATAAAAACACATACAAGGAGGAGTACGTGCTAGCTGATGCACCATCCGATCCTCCGTGCACGCTTTGCGTTGCATTGCATGCATGCGTGCATATACATACATACACACACTGCTTATTCATTCTGTATCAAGCAAGCTCCTTAACATACAGAACTGTGATGTCGGTACCGTGCGTGCATGCAGCGGCGGTCTCCACGCACAAGACTTTGTCCAGAAGAGAATGGACAGGGCCGACGACGTGAAGGAGAGCGGCGGCAAGCTGTCCGGCACGCTGCATGCCAGCGGCCGTGACGACATGTCCGTCTTGGCCATGCAGCGCCTTAACGACCAGTAAGTACATGGGCACGTACATGTGCCAGTATATATATGGAAGTCATAACAATATAGTGATAATCTCCATGATGAAAGGTCATGCTAGTCGTTACCTGAAAGATCGATGTAAATCATTTAGAATCTTCACATCAGAAAGAAATTAAATCTATCTAGTAGTAATTAATAAGCACTTAACTTTATTTTCCATCGACCCCGATCTAGATCCAGAGACAGGCAGGGGCGGATGTAGTGTAGGTGCATGGGGTACAGCTGTACCCCCAAAATTTTTGTAAAAAAGTTAAGTATGTATATCTATAAAATATTATATATCTAAACACTTTATCAAATAACAATATCCTTAGCTCAAATAATGCTCATCCAAGAGGAAAAACAACCTGTACGTTACGTAGCATACTAGCACTCTTTCTTCTAAAGCCTAGAAGCCCAAAATAAACCAATGCACACATAGCACAAGTACAAGGTAAAAATCATAAAACGAGTTATGAAAGATAAATATGTAAAGTTGACTCTTTTTTTCCTTCCAAATCACCATTATATTATAGTTCTTTTTGTGAAGTTTGAATCTCAATCTTGTTTAATTAATTTTATTTTCATAGAACGGTCAGGGCATTACGAGGAATAGTGATTTAGCTTTTTTGTGGGCTACTCAATAAAGCACAAAACATTTATTTTTCCAGTCTGAATCACCAAAAAACTAATATGCTTATCAAGACCTTGACAATGATTATCTTTGTATGAATATTGATGAATTGTATCCTTAAATTCATATACCTAACTATTTATCGTCATTCGGTCATCATCATTATATCATTAGCAAATTGCATCGTGAATTGCATCGCTTAGGTCCGTACCCCATGTTTGAAATCCTAGATCCGCCACTGGAGACATGCCCCATGCCTAGTTGAAGAACTGGGTCTTTTAAGGGCTGCTGGCACAAGTAAATCCTGTAGCAAAAGAGAATGCCTTATTAAAACTTTTTTTATCCCATGTGAACCAAATGCAAGCATCGAGAACAAAGCTAGCGATGCTAACTTGGAACTGCATATTTTAGTACTGTGACAGATTGCTCTGGTAGTAGTGCTGTTCCAAATCCTCCTCCCTTTATATACGCCAACCCCGGCCGGGTTGCCAGCTTTTGTGCTCGTTCCGTAGAAATTAAAGGTGTCGATGTAACTGAAAAGGTTTTTATTCTCGGCCGAGTTTTGCAAAAATTCGTCAAATTTGGTTTGTTACACATTGCCTCCCATATCGCAGTGTGCCATGTGGTCCATCCACGCCGGTTGACATGGTCATAGACTACTACCAGTACGACTACGAGTTCGCTGAACCACCACGTGTTACAAGCCTCCAAAACACGCTGCCATTGCCGACGTTCAACAACTTCGGTGATGAAGTGCACTTTGTCGCTGACCAGAGAGGCTACGTGTCTGTCGTGTATTACGTCGCCGGGCAGTACCTCAAGACCGACAAGTCTGGTGCTATTGTCGACCCCAGGCTCAAACTCAACCAGGTTAATTAGCTGACAAGTTATTCGATCGGTTACCTGACTTGAAAAACTACTAAATAAAAGATTTTATTACTAACTAATACTCCTATATATGTTTCATTCAGGTTGTCAGGGAGATTACCTACTTCCCCAGCGGCGTTATGGTGAAAACGGAGGACAACAAGGTTTACAGGGCTGACTATGTAATGATTTCTGTCAGCCTTGGCGTCCTGCAGACCGATCTCATAAGATTCAGGCCACAATTACCTGTCAGTTCATTCCTCTATTCGATCAATTGCTGTTATTCTTTGATATATAAATCGTTTCAAAGCTTTCAGTTCGTGGGTTTATATAAAATAAAGTTCATCGCCAGACCTGGAAGATCATCTCAGTCTACCAGTTCGACATGGCGTTGTACACCAAGATCTTCCTCAAGTTCCCCAAGAAATTCTGGCCTGAAGGACCTGGCACGGAGTTCTTCCTCTATGCTAGTGGGAGGAGGGGGTATTACCCAGTCTGGCAGGTAAAACTACAATGTTGGCACAAACACATGTATTAAGTTTTTTTACTATATATATAATAATAATAAACAGTAACAGATGGAAAACACTGTTTACAAAATTTCAGCAATTTGGAAAGCAATACCCAGGATCGAATGTACTACTTGTCACTGTCACTGACGATGAGTCTAGGCGGATTGAGCAGCAGTCTGACAATGCAACTAAGGCAGAAGCTGTGGAGGTATTGAGGAAGATGTTCCCTGGCAGAGATGTGCCCGATGCAACCGATATTCTTGTTCCGAGGTGGTGGTCCAACAGGTTCTTCAAGGGCACATTCTCCAATTGGCCAATTGGAGTCAATCGCTACGAATATGATCTTCTCCGGGTAGGGTTACAACAGAATATGAGAACTTTCAATTCTAACTTAATTTAAAAAAGGACTCGGGTATAGGTTTTTACTTTCTACAAGACTCTAAGAGATTGACTTAAATCTGAAACACAATCCTGCATATTTCAATCTTTGAAGGCTCCTGTCGGGAGGGTTTACTTCACTGGTGAGCACACAAGCGAGCTCTACAATGGCTATGTCCACGGAGCATATCTAGCAGGTGAAACTCATTTCATGATTTTGAAGGGTTTACTTACTTATTTTATCGATGTCGAGTTCAGCTTCTGACTGTGCAAATACTGACTATTTTCCAGGTATTGACTCTGCAGACATCATGATCAATTGTGCCAAGAGAAAGTTGTGCAAATACCACGTGTCGGGCAAGTATGACTAAATTAAATTTCAAGGTAACTCCTTCACAACATAAGTGATACAAAATTATTGGCCAGCAAATTTTGCATCTACACTTATTCACAACAACAACAACAACATAGCCTTTTGTCCCAAGCAAGTTGGGGTAGGTTAGAGATGAAACCCAAAAGAGACGAGAAATAAGGAGACACATAAAAGGATAAAAAGGGCACAAGAGAAAAAGAGCTCACGGTTCAGGCACGTTGATTGCCAATCTCCGAGCGCTCCTATTCATAGCTAAATCCTTGGAGATATTCCACTCCTTAAGATCTCTCTTAACGGACTCGTCCGAAGTTAGTTTAGGTCGACCTCTACCACTCTTTATATTATCGGCCTGCTTTAGAACTCCACTACGTACCGGCGCCTCAGGAGGCCTCCGTTGGACATGTCCAAACTATCTCAACCGATGTTGAATCAATTTCCCCTCAATTGGTGCCACCCCAACCCTATCCCGAATATCGTCGTTCCGGACTCTATCTCTCCTTGTGTGCCCACAACACCAACGCAACATACGCATCTCTGCTACACTCAATTGCTGGACATGTCGCCTTTTTGTAGGCTAACACTCAGCACCGTATAACATCGCCGGACGAATCGCCGTCCTATAGAATTTACCTTTCAGCTTCTGAGGCACTCTTTTGTCATAGAGGACGCCAGAAGCTTGACGCCATTTCAACCAGCCGGCTGAAATTCTATGCCTAACATCTTCATCAATGTCTCCATCCTTTTGTAGCATCGACCATACAATTTCACAATGATAATTTTGTGTTTCTTATGACATGTGAATTCTCTTCCATGTAGGTTCCAGCTATCTACTCTGAGACAATCAAACCTTCAAAGGCTAACATCTGAGGGATTTGCTTAAATTGCAATTTAATAAGCTTGCATACATTCTTCATCAGTGTAACTGTCTGTAATGAATTATTTGTTAATATCCATTATTTGTTCAGCTTCCGAGAGGAAAAGTATCATGTTTTTTCTTTGTGGATACACCATTTTCGGTGCTTTATATTATTTATATATGTTATGTCAAGCGGAGCTGTCCTAGGGGCCCACGCGGCACTATAGCACGTTAATAGTGCCGAATTAGATTAGAGTGCATTGCAACGGAAGACAAAAAAGGTACTGAATGTTCATAGAAAACAATACAATGAATATGACATCGATAATATCAAGTTAATATCGGCAACAATATAACAATGCCCTATAAAGTCTTTATTAGTTTGAAAATACTATCTCAGCAGTTTTTTTCTTCGGTTGCAAAGCACTTAGACATATTTAATTGTAAATATATCATAAAATTTTAATTTCATAGTATATATGCATTGATACAGTTAAATATTGAGTAAACAACTTCCTTTGTAGACCCATAAAAATATATAATTCCAATATGCGAATAAAGTCGACAAGGTGTCAGTTGCAACATGTTAAGGATTCACCTGTGCATTGCAACAAGGAAAGAATGTCACTATATGAACTTGTGAGCTCAAGTTTCATCAAGAGTGGATTTAAAACGTGAAAGATATACTATAGGTAAGTTGTAGGGCATTTTTGTTAAGAAAAAAACTGTGTTTTGGGACTTCCTCTGTAGATCGCTGGGACTGACATTTTCACGAGTAAATAGAAAAGAGCAGAGGGATTCTCGCACGCCAACGCAGGTTGACCAGTTATTTCCTTGTTGATTGGTGACGTTGAGTCCTGTCAACAACCAATCCTAGTCCTCCATATCAGATCCAGCCGCCAAAACGAGCTCCTCTTTCCCTTGTCTCTGGAAGCTTCTAGGAACACAAGCCATGGATGCAGCACAACAACAAAGCAATCTCCTCACCCGTGGTTTTCTCTCATCAGCACGCACAAAAGGGGCTCTACAGCATCGCAGCGTCATCGCGAGTTCAACACGCCTATTGCTAGTGGCCGAAAAGTGGCGTCGGTGGCAGTCCACGGCAAACGAGAAGATGACAATGACCATTCTTGAGCAGCGCGCGCAAACTCAAAAGAGAGGGAGAGAGAAGGCCTGGCACAGCTCCTGGGTTCACCTCACCTCGCCATGGGCTCCTTTTGCGCGGTTGGTACCGATGGGAAGGCAACTGACAGTGTAGGCTTAGAGGTGGTGGCGAATCAAGGATAGAGAGCTGCGACATGCGAGTTGTAGATGGCTCCTCAGGTTCATGTTTCACATTTCCGACCTCCTCACATGGATCGAAGCTGCTCAGGGAAGACAGTCATCGGCAAGTTGCAACAGATGTTCGAGCGGGGTAAAGTTGTAGCAGACATCCGAGCGAGACGATGCAGAGAAGCAGACGATAATCTTTCGTAGATTCTGAGAGCTGGCAGTAGGCGATTTTGGCAGCGTCGCCGTGTGTGCGCTCGTAGAGCAAACTCTAGGTGATGCATGTCCTCTCCTTGTGGTGTGTGCGCTCGTAGATTAAAGTCCAGCCGGCGCCGGGCGTGATGGGTCTCGGGTCTAGGAGCTGTCGCGTGGAATCAATCACAGTTTGGACCTGTATGTTGCTTTGCATGCTTACATTTACATGTGTGGGCATGCAAGTAACGTCTTGAATGTTTGCATGTTGGCATGCAAAGGTAGCGGTGACACGTCTCGGTACAATCTTAGTTTCGCATACGCCTGGAATTGATCACGGAGCAGTAATAAGGTAAAGACGAGGGCGGCCGACTCCTAGAAATAAGTGTATAAAAAATCCATCTCAAAATAGAAAACCAAATAGAGTTTCTTTGCTTTCATGCCGCATCTGTCCATCTCTAAGTTTGAACCAAAGTCGCGTATAACTACGTACCTATTTGCCTCTTTTGCTTCGTTGTACATCATGCTCAATAGAATTTGAACCAAAGTCGCTTATAACTACGCATTATTTGCCTCTTTTGCTTGCCCATACGTCATGCTCATGCACACATGTTGTCAAAAGCAAATATATATAATATACTTTTTTGTTTTTATTTTTCCGTTGAGTTTGAATTTTATTTTCCTCGATCCTAACAAAGAATACCTGCCCCATTTATTTTTCCAATTTCGTTTCATACCCATCTTATCCATCCTGGTTTACTTTTTTCTCTATTTTTTCCATGTCTTGTTTTCATTTCCTATTCCAATTTTGTATAGTATCCATCCTGGTTTTTCTTTTTCAATTTTTTTCACATTGTGTTTCCATTTCCTATTTCCCTATCCCCCATTTGCCTCTATTTTTTTCACGTTGTGTTTCCGTTTTCGCTTTTTTTTTGCATCTTTCGTTCAGTTTCCAAAAGAAATACAAAAGAAATCTGATCCGTATATCTCATATTTGGATTAAAAAAGAGAATAAAAGGATATGGAATATATTTCCTAATTTATACTTGTATTTTTTTCTATTTGAGTTAGGATTTCTATACAACATACTTAGAATTGGAAACATCTATTTGATTAGGATTCCTATAACTATCTATATTACTTTAGGTTGTCCAATATGTGTCATATAAACATGGGAATTGCAGGATATAAATAATATCTATATTTACGAAGTTAGTTAGGGAAGACGGACAAAACAAATGGATGGACGAAAAAAAGAGCCTGAAATTTTGCCTCTTTATTAATAGGTATAGATTAGATTGGTTTGGTTTGTCAAGAAAGAGATGGGTTAGATTGATTCGGTTAGGATATTTTCTTAGGAGCCAAGTCAGTCATCTTTATAAAAGAGAGAACCCAGTATCGATTGTAATCAAGCAAGAAGAACCTAAGAAATAGTCTACGGACGAAACAGCTGCTACACCAGGTCTTCACCCTCAACAAGCACCTTGATGCCCATGAACAGCGTATCACACACATGGAACATGTGTTTGGCATCGTCTCCGGGCCGCCGGTATCTCCGGCCCCGACGAGCCCTACCCTAACAATTGTGACGCCACTAGCGAAGGCCCCGGCTGCCGCGACTCTGGCAGTCTGATCACCAGCTTCGCCAACAACCCCACCGGCACCAGCGTCACCAACGCAGGCGATCAACATTGGCGGCCATGGTGTCTTTGTCGCTGCCTGTACCAGCCGCAGCATCGATCCTTTTTCATCCGCCAGTGGTGAAGCCATCACTTAGTACAATGATTAGTCCCTAGGTTTCATCTATTATCTAAAACCAAACTAGGGCTTTTAGATGGGAAATCTCACCAAAAAATTCGACGAATTTTCAATTCTCGAGCCTACTCGAACTCAGAAACGGTTGAAGCACTTCGAGTCTTACTTGGACAAGGTCATCCCGTCTCATTCAGACTCCAAGACTCCAGGTGTCTGTGTCAATCATCAAGTTTGATTCCAATATGGACTCAAGAATTTAGCATCTACCTATCAAGAATCAATGATAATACTTATGCAATCAGATCTAGAGATCCCTCTGACGGGCGCTCAACAAGGTCTGGTTGTTTCCTCTACAGTAGATGGAAACACTGTGCATAGGCTAGGTGTTAGGGCGCTCAGCAAGGTCTGGTTTTCATCAGTATGCTGGGGCAACTGCCGTTCCATGTCAACACCCTACTCCCCGTCGAGGAAGAAGGCTCTAATGAGATCCTTCCGAATGCCACTATGGTAGAATCAGGAACACATAGCACCGTCCGACATGCTCATACTCACATATTCATGCTCCAGCAACCTCCCTGCTTGCCACCATAGGCCCCTGATGTTCTTTCAGGTGATGAGAGTTTATCAAACATCTCTCCTGATGTTCTTGGCCCGCCTAATGAATTGGACGAGAACAACACTGCCAGAGAAAAGAAGAATAAGTAGCAGCAAGCACGATGGAACTGTGCCCGCCATCACAAGGAAGAGATGGAGCGATATCAAGCCACCTGCCAGGAAGTGGAGCACAAGTTCTTAGAAGATGAAGAAGCTCACCAGCAGCATCTGGAGGACGAGAGGAGGAATCATGAACGCAACGAATGAGATGGAGTACTAGCATATTCTTCACGCAATCTCGATGACGACTTCATGGAGATTGTTGGACACAAGGTTTATAACACCCCTTATTCCAATGTCTTTGCTCTAGCAACAGAACTGGCAAACACTTAGAATCTGACTAAAGAACAACAGCGCCTCAAAGTGATTTTACAATCAACTGCTTTGCAACTCAATGGTAGGAACCTAGCCTCCAATGCTCATCCTTCACAAGGAGGTTAAAAGCCCAAGTTTGGTTTTGGTAATTAATGACACCAAGTTGCTAATGTCATGTGTTAAGTGGTTTAAGTTAGGCATAAGCAATTGTAAGGTCCTAGATGGCTAGAGGGGGGTGAATAGCCTATAAAAAAATTCTACAAATACCACTAAGCAAACTTGTTAGAATAACAAACGGCGTAAAGCGAGTTTTGCTTAGCCAAAGGTTGTGATGCAAGCCTCCTATCCACAAGTCTAGTAGATTATGATCTCTAGTTCACACAAGAGCTAAGTCACTAATTTTACACTAGTGAACAAGCTAACAACACTACTAGCAAAGGTACCACTAGAGCTACACAAGATAATCTAGTGAATGTAAATGCAAGAGAGAGGATTGTGCTTCTTATACCGACGGTGGAGTGAAGATGTTGCTAATCACCAAGATGATATACAATCAATCAATATTGACAACAACACAATATGAAGACCAATCACCGGGAGACAAGAGACATAATATTTTTGTTCACCCGGTGTTCACTTGTGCACCGACAAGCTACGTCACCGGTTGTGTCGACCAACACTTAGATGGTTTCTCGGTGTGACCCTCAAGTCACTTGCCCCTCAAGGTACGCCCCGCAAGGCACCGCAAGACACCACTCTCAAGTGAGGTAACTCAATGACACGTGCATTCCACTAGAGTTGCTTTTGGCGTCCCGCCGAGGAAAGCACAAGAACCTCTCACAATCAACCGGAGGTGGCCAAGAACAATCACCTTCTCTTGCCAATGCCTCCAACAATCTCCAAGCCGGCTAGGAGCAGTACTCTCCAAGAGTAACAAGAAATCCACCGGCTAAACCACCCACAAGTGCCACTAGATGCCCTCAAGCTATGCAATGCACTTTGGGATCACTCAATCTCACTTTTGATTTGCAATCAAGCAAGAGATATGAGTGGGAGGAGAAGCTTTAGCTCAAAGGATGCACAAGAGTGTTAGAAATGCCAAGAGACCTCCCCAAGGGCCGGCCAACGAGTATTTATAAGCATCCCATACAAATAGAGCCGTTGCCACTCCACTGAGCGTTTTTCGGGACGACCGGACGCGGTGGTCGAAACTGACCGGACGCGGTGGTCAGTAGCGTGCTCCAACGGCTAGTTTTCGCACATATAAACTTGTATTGACCGGATGCGGTGGTCACTAACGGGACCGGACGCGGTGGTCGCAGCGAAACAGCGAACAGAGAGGTTCCAGCAAGCTCCCGAAGTGACCGGACGCGTCCGGTCATCACTGACCGGACTCGCTGCAGCGTCCGGTCACTTTCGCCCACGAAAAACACTGACCGGACGCGGTGACCGGACGCGCAGGTGCTGACCGGACGCGTCCGGTCACGAGTCCGGTCACAGACCACTCTTCGGTAAAACGGCGATATCTCTTAGCTCCGAACTCCGATTTTGATGATCTTGGATATTTTGGAAAGCTTACTCAGAGGGCTACACAACCCACTAAAGCACTTGATCCAGTTCACAATGGATCAAAGCAGTATTTCACTCTAAGAGCCATCCTAGTGTCTGGACAACACCGAAAAACCTTTCTCTCTTCACCAAGTTGATCAAAATCAACTCCAACACCTTCTCCTTTGCAAATGTGCCAACACCATTAAGTGTACATCTCCATGTGCTTATGTGTTAGCTTTTTCTCAATCATTTCCAAGGTTTTCCAGTTAGCTCACTAGGCCCTACATGCAATGCACTTCATGAATTCACCTAGTGGCACCCGTGCGTCGAATAACCGATAAGACTTCCCCTCTTAATAGTTCGGCTATCGACCCTAAACCACTCACACCCTCTATGGTGTCTTGAGTGTAAAACAAAATGGTCCTATGGTTATACCTTTGCCTTGAGCCTATTTTGTTTCTCCAAATGATATGATCCACTTCATATCATCACATGACCGTCTCGATCCATCGACCTTGACTTCACTTGCTCTTCACCGTTGCATCGGTCCATCGGCGCCAAGTCTTGCTCAAGCTTCACCATCACATGGTCCTTCGCTTCGAAGCCTCGACTTGCCCTTCACCTTCACAACCGGTCCATCGAGCCAAGCTTCATCTTGGCCTTCACCATCTTGGTCATATGAGTCAATGTCATGTCTCATATTTAATGACCACCTTTATCTAAATCATCCACTTAGATACAAAGGTTAGTCCTAGGTTTCATCAATTAGCCAAAACCAAACTAGGGACTTTCAATCTCCCCCTTTTTGGTAATTGATGACAACCCTCACAAAGATGATTTTGATAATAAAAGTTTTGAACTTGTCATACTTGTCCAATCATTTTGCTCATAAGTAAAATTTGGACAATTATCACAAGCTCGGTTTTGGTAGCATTAGCTCCCCCTACATATGTGCATAGAGTTTGGATTGAAAGCTTTGCACATATGCATGGATAGAAGTGTTGGGAGAGTAATTCTACCAAAATAATGCTAAGGTGTAAGAAATGGACCTTTGAAGCGTGATACCAATCGGAGTTGCCTTTAACACCATCCTTAGCATCATAAAGTAACTAGACATCCATCAAAACTCAAGAACCCCGTGAGATCAACATTATATGTAAAGGTTCTTGGACCACTTGTAAAACTTTAGGCAAGTCTAGATACCACGTGTAAACTATTCCTATGCATGCTAGTAGATCATTTCATCATCCAAGATCTATACTAGCATTGCATCACACAAACATGTATATTGAATTTAAATACATGTGCAATGAGCAAGTCATATGGAAATGCATAAACAAATGCAACAACTTTGTTTATGAGCTTGCTCCCCCTACTTGTGTGCATCAAAAAAATTATTTACCCCTTTATCATGTTGAATCATCTTTTTCTCTCCCCCTTTGTCAACAACTTACCCAAAAATGAGATCAAAATGTGGAGAGAAGAAAAATGTTTGATGGAGTAGGTTAAAATTTATCAAATTTGGTTCAACCTAGAACACTTGCCAAAGATATTTAATTCGATTTGAACCAAAGACAAGCTTCTTCACACCTCATAATAAGGGTTATCTTGCCTATGTTGAATTAAACACTTATAGCAAATCTTCTAGATTCAACACTAGGTTTGCAAGCTCACAAACATGTCATATGCCACCACTAGATCAAAACAAACATAGAGGCAATAGTGGTAACATATATCCATCAAATTCATTTGATTTATCATGAATGCTCATGCATACCACTTAATATGTCTATATGCTCTAGCAAGTCCTTAGCATAGGATGAATGACATGTCAATCAACTTTACCTTGCAATGTCGAAGGAGAGGCATGTCAATAAGTGGGTGGGGTGCATTCAACTCATGTTTGAGAAATCAAGAATGTTCAATTCATTCCTTAGCTTGCAAAACCTCTTTTCATCAAGTGACTTAGTGAGAATATCGGTAAGTTGATCATCGGTGCCAACACTTTCAATGGCAATATCTCTCTTTTGTTGATGATCTCTAATGAAATGATGTCTTATGTCAATATGCTTTGTTCTTCCATGTTGAGCCAGGTTTTGTGTCATCTTGATTGCACTTTCATTATCACATAGCAATGGCACATTCTTGAAGTTGAGGCCATAATCCTTCAAAGTTGATTTCATCCATAGTAATTGTGCACAACAACTCCCCGCACTCACATATTCGGCTTCAGCGGTAGAGATTGCCACACTATTTTATTTCTTTGAGGACCATGACATAAGTGATCTTCCAAGTAATTGACATGTGCCACTTGTGCTCTTTCTATTGATCTTGCAACCCCCATAGTCGGAGTCCGAATATCCAATCAATTCAAACTTTGACTCCTTGGGATACCATAGTCCAACATCTCTTGTTTGCTTCAAGTACCTCAATATTCTCTTTGCGGCCGTGAGATGACTTTCTCTAGGTGAGGCTTGATATCTAGCACACATGCAAACACTAAACATGACATCTGGCCTTGATGTGGTGCATAGAGTAGACTTCCAATCAAGGACCGATATTCCTTTTGATTCACCATTTTGCCATCAAGATCACTATCCAAATTTGTATTTGTACCCATTGGAGTTGAAATTGGCTTTGCATCTTGCATTCCAAACTTCTTCAACATGTCCCTTATGTATTTCCCTTGACTCACAAATGTCCCATTCTTCAATTGCTTGACTTGGAGACCAAGGAAGTAGCTAAGTTCACCAATCATAGACATTTCAAACTCTTTGGCCATCATAGCACCAAATTCTTCACAATAAGCTTGATCAGTTGATCCAAAGATGATGTCATCAACATATATTTGCACTATGAATAGATCATTCCCAATCTTCTTGGTGAATAGAGTTGTATCAACCTTGCCCATCTTGAATCCCTTAGAGAGAAGGAAATCCCTTAGCCTCTCATACCATGCTCTAGGTGCTTGCTTTAAGCCATATAAAGCCTTCTTCAACTTGTACACATGGTTGGGTTTCTTATCATCTTCAAATCCGGGCGGTTGCTCAACAAAGACTAACTCATTGATAATCCCATTGAGAAATGCACTTTTGACATCCATTTGATATAGTTTGATGTTGTGTGCACAAGCATAAGCCAATAGAATCCTTATTGCCTCCAATCTTGCCACGGGAGCATATGTCTCATCATAGTCAAGACCTTCAACTTGAGTGTAACCTTGAGCAACTAGTCTTGCTTTGTTTCTCACTACAATGCCATCTTGATCTTGCTTGTTTTTAAACACCCACTTGGTTCCAATCACATTGTAGTCATTTGGCCTTTCTACCAACTCCCAAACATCATTTCTTGTGAAATTGTTAAGCTCTTCTTGCATAGCCATAATCCAATTGGCATCCCTCAAAGCTTCTTCTATCTTCTTTGGTTCTATGATTGACACAAATGATGCATGATCACAAAACATAGCCAATATTGATCTTGTTTGCACAGCACTTCTAATATCACCAATAACACTATCAATGGGGTGATCTCTTGCAACATGTTGTGGTTGGAGTACTCACACTTGATTGCTTGAGCTTGGTTGATCACTTGATGTATCTTGATGAGATGTACTAGCACCAAGATCTTGCACTTGAGAGTTACTAGCTAGCTTGAATGGAGAATTTAGCACTTGATCCTTATCATCATCTTGAATATCTATTACTTGCTTTGCTCTAATGTCCCCAATGTCCATGTTCTTCATTGCTTCTACTAATTGAGTTCCACCAACATCATCTAGATTCTCTTCTTCATCTTGTGACCCATTGGTTTCATCAAATTGCACATCATGGACTTCTTCTAGAATGCCACTTGAGTTGTTCCAAACTCTATAAGCTTTGCTTGTAGTTGAATAACCAAGTAGGAACCCCTCATCACATCTCTTGTCAAACTTCCCCAATCTAGTGCCCTTCTTCAAGATATAGCATTTGCAACCAAACACCCTAAAGTAAGAAATATTAGGCTTTCTTCCATGAAGTAGCTCATATGGGGTCTTCTCTAGCAATGGATGACAATATAGTCTATTGATGTAGTAGCAAGCGGTATTGATTGCTTCATCCCAAAAAGATTGACTCACATTGTACTCATGAAGCATTGATCTAGCCATATCAAGCAATGTTCTATTCTTCCTCTCAACTAGGCCGTTTGATTGTGGAGTTTACTTGGCCGAGAATTGATGTCCAATGCCATAGTGATCACAAAGTTCTTCAATTCTTGTATTCTTGAACTCACTTCCATTGTCACTTCTCACTTTCTTGATTATCTCAAACTCATTGTGAACTCTAGTGAGAAATGTCTTGAAGGTGTCAAACACTTCACTTTTGTCATTTAGAAAGAATACCCATGTGAATCTTGTGAAATCATCCACTATGACAAAGCCATACTTGTTGCCGCCTATGCTTGTGTATGTTGTTGGTCCAAATAGATCCATGTGCATCAAATCAAATGCTTTGCATGTGCTCATTGTACTCTTCTTTGGATGTGAGCTTCCAACTTGCTTCCCAGCTTGACATGCACTACAAAGTTTATTATTCTCAAATTCAACATCTTTCAAACCATTGACAAGATTGTGAGTTGTAAGCTTCTTCAATTGTTTAATGCCAACATGACCAAGCCTTCTATGCCAAAGCCAACCCATGCTTGATTTGGAGATTAAGCAAGTTATCAAAGAAGTTTCTCTAGCATTGAAGTCAACTAGGTAGAGATTCTCATATCTAAAGCCCTTGAATGCCACATTTGAACCATCCACACTAATAACTTCCACATCATCAACTCCAAAGATGCATTTGTAGCCTAGATCACATATTTGTGCCACGGATAGAAGATTGAAATCCAAGCTTTCAACTAGTAACACATTGGAGATACTCGTGTCATTTGATATTGCAATCTTGCCCAAGCCAATAACCTTGCCTTTCTTATTATTGCCAAATGTGATAGAATCAACACCACTATCATTGTCATTGATTGAGTCAAACATTCTCGATGTACCGGTCATGTGTTGAGTGCACCCACTATCAATAATCCAATGCCTTCCTCCGGCTTTGTAATTGACCTACAAGCAAGTCAATGAAGCTTAGGTACCCACTTTTGCTTGGGTCCTTGTAGGTTAGTAACTAAGCTCTTTGGTACCCAAATAGCCTTCTTCTTTGGGCCCACAATTGGTGTACCAATAAACTTAGCTTGCACACCCTTCACACTCTTGGTAAGTACATAGCAAGAATCAAAAGGTATAGCATTAACAAGGTTCTTGCTTTGGTTCTTTTTATTGCAATTATGCTCTAGGTGCCCAACTTGCTTGCATCTATTGCAAAACCGACCATTGCCCTTCACAAAGCTAGGCTTTGGAGTTGCAAAGGCTGACTTGCCTTTCTTGGGGGTGTAGCCCAATCCCTCTTTGTTAAGAGAGAACCTTTGGCTACCCAAGCACTTAAGCAAGCGGGCCTCACCACCATAGGCCTTGCCTAGGGCGTGAGTGAGCTCATCCACCTCCTTTTTGAGAGTCTCATTCTCAACCATTAGTGAGGCATCACAAGTGAAACCATCACTAGTAGTGGAGGTAGAGTTGGTGGTGGTGGATGAAGAGCTACAAGAAAGGTTAGCATTTGACATGATGATAGGTTTATTAAAGGATTCATCAATTATATCACATGTAACACCTATATCACATGATACAACAACCTCCCTTTTTGCTTGTTGCTCAAGTAGCAACGAGTGAGCTTTTTCAAGCTTGGAATGAGCCTTACCAAGATCCTCATGGTCTTCCACTAGACTCTCATGAGTGGTCTTAAGCTCACTAAGGACTTTCTCAAGTATTGCTACTTTCATTGAAAGTTTCTTACACTCCTTGTCCTTGGCAATAGCTATGTCTCTAGTTTGTTGCATCAAGTCATATAGTTGTTCTTTAGTTGGTTCATCATCATCATTTTCATTATCATTATCACTATCATGAACATATTCCATTTCACTTTCATCATCACTCTCATCATATAATACCTTAGCTTCTTTAGCCATAAAGCATGAAGAGGATGAACCAAATAGTGATGGCTTCTTGTTGATAGCAATGGAAGCAAAAGCCTTGTTGGATGATTCTTCTTCTTCTTCATTATCATCACTTTCCCAAGTGATCACATAGGCACCATTCTTGCCTTTCTTGAATGTCATCTTGGCCTCTCTCTTCTTCTTATCAAACTTGTCCTTCTTGTTCTTCTTCTTATCATAAGGACATTCCGCTTGAAGGTGCTCGGTGGTATCATAATTGAAGCACTTCCTTTGTTGCTCATTTCTTTTGAAGTTGTCATTTCTCTTCTTAAAGCCTCTTCTCTTGATGAACATGTGACCCATCTTCTTGACTACAAGAGCAAGTGCCTCATCATCAATTTCAAATTCCCCATCTTCATTGTTGTCTTTTTCTTCTTCAATGATGGTAGCTTTGCCCTTGGAGGAGGTGGCCTTGAATGCCACGGTCTTCTTCTTCTCATCTTTCACCTTCTCCTTATCATCAACATCTTGATCATATTTGTCATAGGTCAATACTTCACCAAGCAAATCATTAGGCTTCATTGCTTCAAGCCCATCTCTTTGCAACATCATGATCAACATCTTGAATCTTCTAGGTAAGCTCAATAAGAACTTATGACAAAAATCTTGATCTTGAGTCTTGTGCCCTAAGCTCTTGAGATCATTGACTATCACTTGCAATCTATGAAACATTTCAATGATTGTTTCATCATCCTTTTTCTTGAAGTTCTCAAACTCACTCTTGAGCCCATATAGCTTGGCACTCTTCACAACCTTAGTGCCTTCATATCTCTCACTCAACCTTGTCCATACTTCACTAGCCAATTCCAAATCCTTGATGCCCTCAAACACTTTTGTGTCAATACCATTGTAAAGTGTATTGAGAGCCATTCTATTGCATGTTCTATTTGCTCTATCTTCATCGGTGAGATGATCGGGATCAATGATAGTAAAATCATTCTCGGTGACTTGCAATACTCTCTCATGAATAGAACCAAGGTACATTGTCATCTTTCTCTTCCAATGAGCAAAAGAACTAACACCATCAAAGAACGGTGGCTTGCCCCCAACATGATTGAACACAATTTGAGCCATTTTTCACACCGAAGGATGTTAAGCCTTGATTAAAACGGTGACCACGGCTCTGATACCACTTGTAAGGTCCTAGATGGCTAGAGGGGGGTGAATAGCCTATAAAAAATTCTACAAATACCACTAAGCAAACTTGTTAGAATAACAAACGGCGTAAAGCGAGTTTTGCTTAGCCAAAGGTTGTGATGCAAGCCTCCTATCCACAAGTCTAGTAGATTATGATCTCTAGTTCACACAAGAGCTAAGTCACTAATTTTACACTAGTGAACAAGCTAACAACACTACTAGCAAAGGTACCACTAGAGCTACACAAGATAATCTAGTGAATGTAAATGCAAGAGAGAGGATTGTGCTTCTTATACCGACGGTGGAGTGAAGATGTTGCCAATCACCAAGATGATATACAATCAATCAATATTGACAACAACACAATATGAAGACCAATCACCGGGAGACAAGAGACACAATATTTTTGTTCACCCGGTGTTCACTTGTGCACCGACAAGCTACGTCACCGGTTGTGTCGACCAACACTTAGATGGTTTCCCGGTGTGACCCTCAAGTCACTTGCCCCTCAAGGGACGTCCCGCAAGGCACCGCAAGACACCACTCTCAAGTGAGGTAACTCAATGACACGTGCATTCCACTAGAGTTGCTTTTGGCGTCCCGCCGAGGAAAGCACAAGAACCTCTCACAATCAACCGGAGGTGGCCAAGAACAATCACCTTCTCTTGTCAACGCCTCCAACAATCTCCAAGCTGGCTAGGAGCGGTACTCTCCAAGAGTAACAAAAAATCCACCGGCGAAACCACCCACAAGTGCCACTAGATGCCCTCAAGCTATGCAATGCACTTTGGGATCACTCAATCTCACTTTTGATTTGCAATCAAGCAAGAGATATGAGTGGGAGGAGAAGCTTTAGCTCAAAGGATGCACAAGAGTGTTAGAAATGCCAAGAGACCTCCCCAAGGGCCGGCCAACGAGTATTTATAAGCATCCCATACAAATAGAGCCGTTGCCACTCCACTAAGCGTTTTTCGGGATGACCAGACGCGGTGGCCGAAACTGACTGGACGCGGTGGTCAGTAGCGTGCTCCAACGGCTAGTTTTCGCGCGTATAAACTTGTATTGACCGGACGCGGTGGTCACTAACGGGACCGGACGCGGTGGTCGCAGCGAAACAGCGAACAGAGAGGTTCCAGCAAGCTCCCGAAGTGACCGGACGCGTCCGGTCATCACTGACCGGACTCGCTGCAGCGTCCGGTCACTTTCGCCCACGAAAAACACTTACCGGACGCGGTGACCGGATGCGCAGGTGCTGACCGGACGCGTCCGGTCACGAGTCCGGTCACAGACCACTCTTCGGTAAAACGGCGATATCTCTTAGCTCCGAACTCCGATTTCGATGATTTTGGACATTTTGGAAAGCTTACTCAGAGGGCTACATAACCCACTAAAGCACTTGATCTAGTTCACAATGGATCAAAGCAGTATTTCACTCTAAGAGCCATCCTAGTGTCCGGACAACACCGAAAAACCTTTCTCTCTTCACCAAGTTGATCAAAATCAACTCCAACACCTTCTCCTTTGCAAATGTGCCAACACCATTAAGTGTACATCTCCATGTGCTTGTGTATTAGCTTTTTCTTAATCATTTTCAAAGGTTTTCCAGTTAGCTCACTAGGCCCTACATGCAATGCACTTCATGAATTCACCTAATGGCACCCGTGCGTCGAATAACCGATAAGACTTCCCCTCTTAATAGTTCGGCTATCGACCCTAAACCACTCACACCCTCTATGGTGTCTTGAGTGTAAAACAAAATGACCCTATGGTTATACCTTTGCCTTGAGCCCATTTTGTTTCTCCAAATGATATGATCCACTTCATATCATCACATGACCGTCTCGATCCATCGACCTTGACTTCACTTGCTCTTCACCGTTGCATCGGTCCATCGGCGCCAAGTCTTGCTCAAGCTTCACCATCACATGGTCCTTCGCTTCGAAGCCTCGACTTGCCCTTCACCTTCACAACCGGTCCATCGAGCCAAGCTTCATCTTCGCCTTCACCATCTTGATCATATGAGTCAATGTCATGTCTCATATTTAATGACCACCTTTATCTAAATCATCCACTTAGATACAAAGGTTAGTCCTAGGTTTCATCAATTAGCCAAAACCAAACTAGGGACTTTCAGCAACACATGTGATGAAGGTGCTATGGCATGGAGTTGTGGCCACAAGATCACAAAGAGATGGTGCATGGACATGAAATGATGGTCATGGTGATCAAGCATGAGGAGATGGACACCGAACTAATTGATCAAGGCAAAGGTATAATCGTAGGGTTCACTTTTGCTGATCTAAGATGAGTAGAGAAGTGATTGACCGGGTTTAGGATTGATAGCCGACTATCAAGAGGGGCAGTCATGGTTAGCTCGTGGATCAAGTGCTACTAGGTCATCTTCTTGAGCATATGCATTAGGATCTAGTAGAGAGCTAACATGTTGCCTTGGAAAATGATTGTGAAAATGCTAACACACATGCACATGGTGATTTTCACATGATGGTGTTGGCACATTTGCGAAGGCGGCGGTGTTTGAGCGGTAGAGAGGGGTTTGGGGTTTGGGATTCAGGCGTTTTCGGGGAAATGAAATGCCTATTTTCCATTACGCCGGAGGTTGAAAAAGTGGTGAAAGCATGGAGGTGTTTCACAAGCTAAACATGTGCTAAAGTGGTACTCATATGAAGAGTAGCTCATAAGGAACAAGGGCGATCAAGTGGAGCGATCAAACGATGAATTTTCGTAGAGATACAGGTGACAGACGCCGGCCTTGGAGCCGACAGACGCTGACGTCAGCGTCTGTCAGGCAACCCTAAGACAGGCGGCGCTGGTGAGTGTGACAGACATACTACCGACTTCGTGACAGATGCGGGTGCGGCCACTGTTGCCGCGTCTGTCGACAAAGGGTTTGCTCTGGCGCGCGCGGGCTTGCGCGACAGACGCTGGACCGCGTCTGTCGAGCGTTCGGTGAAAATGGCTCACTGGACCGCGTCTTTTGCGGTTGAGCCGCGTCTTTTGCTTAGCGATGGACACGTCTGTCGTGTGGTTGCCCAGCATGCGGTGGCAGCGACAGACGCTCAGCCGCGTCTGACGGTCGACCGACAGACGCGTCTGTCGCGTTTGA
The DNA here is from genome assembly GCA_038087645.1 of Saccharum hybrid cultivar R570. Classification (NCBI taxonomy): domain Eukaryota; kingdom Viridiplantae; phylum Streptophyta; class Magnoliopsida; order Poales; family Poaceae; genus Saccharum; species Saccharum hybrid cultivar. Next base: position 8,718,451 of record JAQSUU010000066.1, read on the forward strand.
GCGCAGCGCGGGGCGTACTGGACCGCGTCTGACGGTGCGACAGACGCGCGCCCGTGAAGCGTCAGACGCGTCTGTTGCTGAGGAAGTCGACCGTTGAATTTTGGTTGCTGGGACACGTGGCACGCATAGGAGCGACGGACGCTACTGTGCAGCGTCTGTCGCCCCCGAAAATCCTCCAGTGAAGTTGATAATGGCTAGCTCTCGAGTGAAACGTTATAAATAAGAGGTGGCCGGCCCTTGGGGGTTCTGGCTTGCACATTTGAGATATTGAGGCATACTTTGAGCTAGAGAACACTCCCTCCACTCATCTCCTTGCTTGGTTGCATACTCTAGAGAGATTGAGTGAGATTCAAGTGCATTGCATTGAGAGTTGCATCTAGTGGCACTTGATCTTCGTGTTTGCTGCGGATTGGTTGTTACTCTTCGGTGTTTCCCGACACCCTGGATGGCTTGGAGCAGCGGTGGTGTTGAGCTCGACCTTAGAGAGTGTTTCGAGCCTCACCAAGTTGATTGTGAGGGGTTCTTGAGCCTTTCCCGCGGGAGTTCGCGAATTGGCTACTCTAGTGAAGCACGTGGCTTGGAGGATCCCCATCTTGTGAGTGGATGTGCGGCACCCACTGAGGGTTCAACTCTTGATAGTTGATTAGCTCGCGATCCATCAAGTGGGTGCATTGCCACAACGAGGAGTAGCTTGCTGGGAAGCAAGTGAACCTCGGTAAAAATCTTGTGTCATCTCTTTGCCGAGGATTTCTCTTGTGATTGCTCATTGTGATTGATTCTTTGAGTGCATTACTTCTCTACATCGTTGGTATAAGAATCAAGTCACTTGCTCTTTACTTTCTTGTACTAGTCCTTGTGTAGTTTGCTTAGTGTAGCCTTTATCACATAGGAGTAAGTAGCTTAGTGACTTGGCCTTGTTGGTGTGTATTAGAGATCATAGCCTTGCTTCACTAGAATTGTATAGGTGGCTTGCATAGTGTAGTTGAGCAAGTGCTAGAATTAGCTTAGCCATCTTTTATACTAACGTGGTTGTTTAGTGAAGCTTGTAGATTTTTAAATAGGCTATTCACCCCCCTCTAGCCATTTGGACCTTTCAGAGGTTCTACTTGCCTAGAGCAGAGAAGGTATGTCTATGAGTGAATTAGGGAACGAGCTAGTCAACACAGGAGCGGCAGGGACAATTGCTCTGCTAATCTAGCCCTAGGTGATCTCCGCCACTGCCTCAACTGACAAGAAGGTGAGGCAGAATCAGCTTATAGGACAGCAAACATCTCAGATCGATTCCCATGCTTCTCTAGATGGTTATGAGCAATCTGTATTCCCCACAAGTTTAAACCATCCAACTACTCAAAGTACAATGGGAAGACAGAACCATGGCAGTGGCTCCGTATGTATTCCACCGCCATAGAACCGGCAGGAGAGTGCAGACAGCTCAGAGAACTAGATCTTAATCAAACAAGTGACCAAGGCAAGGCCAAGGAGAACAAAAGAAGGATGAGGGAGACCAAGGTGAAGGTGTCAATTTCCAGCACACCAAGGGGGTACTTCACCTCATATTCGCGAGAGTTGCAGCTTCATCATCCAAGAGACAAGAGAAGCTTACTCTTCACGACATCATGGCTGCTGAACCTGCCACCCCCCAAGTACCTAAGATGGTCCGAGTACCCAATCCAGTTCTTCAGGATTATCGAAACTAGTCCAAAACGCATCTGAATTGATAAAAAGAATATCAGCAATTGCATCTTAGGAGCAGCATAGGATGTCGATTCATCACCTTCCAACCTTTAATTCCTCTTCATGACCAATGATGATGAGATCGATGACCCAGAGTAGCTATCTTTGTTGGGGCACCCAGAAGCACCCCTCCCATTGCAAGTAATGGCCACAACTTGGCCGCCTGCAACACTGATCTCATCGTTGCAATCATCGAAGTCATCGCAGGAAACACAATCCCCGAAAATCATCTAATTTCAATGGAAGATTTATTTGACTAAACCCTAAGCAACTAAAAAACTATGGGAAATTAAATAGATGGGTCCCCCTTCTTATCCTTGGTAGACTCGCCAGAGAGGAAGAAGGAGAGGGGCCCTAGGCTCGCGGTGGTGGTGGCGAGGAGCAGGAGTTGCGGCGGCGGCTTGCTGAGACGGCAATCTCACGCATGTGGGGCTGGTGGCAAAAGGGGATCTTGACCTTGGGACTCCCTATTGCTTTGAACTTGTTGATTTGCTTAAGCACTTAACTTGGTTTGAATCTTCTTCAAGTTTCTTCACGTGCCCTTAAATGTTTACCTTGTCGAAGTTGAGTTAAACACTTATATAGCTTATCAACTAGATCAAACACTTGGGTTTATATTCTCATGAACAAGTCATATATACCACTTGAAATAAACAAACCTACAAGCAAGAGTGGTACTCTCTCCATCTCAAAATAAGTGATGTTTTAGGTTTGTCTTAAGTTAAACTATTTCAAGTTTGACTAAATTTATAGGAAAAAAATATTATTATTTATGACACCGAATAGGTAAGATATGAAAATATATTCCATAATAAATCTAACAGTACTTATTTGATATCATAAAGATTAGTACTTTGTGTATAAGTTTGGTCAAACTTGAAATAGTTTGACTTAGAACAAACCTAAAATATCACTTATTTTGGGACCGAGGGAGTAGACCATAATGTTGGCATAAAGGATCCTCCCTCCATTCCAAATTATATGTTGTCTTAGTTTTCTTTTAAGTCAAATCTCTTTAACTTTGACAAACTTATATAAAAGTATCACTACTACAACTATCATATCTAAAGACAGCAGCAGATGTTCTGTAGAGGTAGCTGGGCTAGCTGCCTCTACTATATCGATTTATAGAGGCACAACCGCATCTACAAATAAGATTTCAAGAGGTGGCTGGCAACAATCACTACCAGAAAATGGAAATTTCGTGAGAGGAAAGTATTTTCATGAGTGTTGAAAATGAACCCTCATGAAATTAATGCTTTTCATGAGGGTGAGTTAAATCCCGCCACGAAAACTGATTTTCGTGAGAGTGGTTTGTGCACCGCCTGGAAAAAACAATTTTCGTGATGCTAAACTCTCATGAAAATTGTTATGCAGGCACGAACTCTTGTTTTTTGTGAAATAAAATCATTTGGTGCCAACAACCCATGCTTTCGTTTGGTATTCGCGCCACAGGGAAAAATAGCCCGCGCATAACTTTTCGGCCCAATATACAACACAACAGCCCAAGCCTCACAGTCCAACCGCACCCCCAAACCCTATCCTCCAGTCGGCAGCGTGCCTTATCCTCTCCACCCGTGAGAAAAAAAAGAGCCGACCCGTCCTCATGGCTGTGGCGCCCTCGCCGCCGCCGGTCTAGCCCGCAGCCATGTTGCCCTCTCTGGCCGCCGTCACCGCCTGGCAGGAGCAGCGCCGCCCTCTCCGGCCGCCGCCGCAGCCCGGCAGGATCTCCTTCGTATTACCGCTGCCTACGTCTGATCCCGGCCCTGGGGCACGGCGAGAGGGCGCGAACGTCCCAGGCCTAGGGAGCCGATGGGCCTCTCCCCGAGGTAAGCATACACCAGTAGTAGTATTCTGTCAACCCAGCTAACATACGTATACTAGGCTGCTGCATGCCGCACACAGCAGCAAGTCTCTTCCACTAGAGTTGCAGATCCTCTTTCCTCTGCATATGTAGACTGCAACTTGATTAGTCAAATATTCAATCTGCTAGGCACTAGGCTCCCTATTGGTCTATATTCCCTAATGGTTTGGATTCCTCACTACCAGCTTAACTTGCGAAACTTTCAATTTATTCAAACTTTGCCTATTAGAGACAAAGTGTCTCATCATTTTGAAGAGACAAAGTTGATTGTTGTTTGATATGCTTGTTGGTCGTGGCAGAGTATCACAATCGTTCATTTGGTTTGCTAGGTTAGGGGTGATGCCCGGGATCTTCTCAATGAGATTAATTAATTTAGGTTCATGATGTGGGCACTCTATTTGCTGGAATGAAATGGGAAATTAAATGAGAAACAATTGATTGAAGAGGGGCAATCAATGCAGGAACGCTTGGCTTTATAAGATAATCTTTTGGTGAACTTTTTTCATGCCACTCATGCTTCTTTCATGCCGATGGTGGTTCATTCAATAGAACACTACTGTTTCAATGAGTTTGCTCTACTAGAAGAGTTTAACTAAGAACATCCGGCCAAATGGTCATTGTTTTCTTTTAATTTAAACATTATGTTACCTTTAAGACGAGCTGGTCAAGGTGAAGGCATGCTTGTTTTTAAAAACAAATGCAGTAGCTTTTACCTTTTGCCATTTTGATACACATATCATAGCCATCAAGCAGTTCAATGATCACAGTCTTTTCCCCAAGAATACAAAGTCTACTGTAATGAATCTACCGTAATTGTTGATTGCGAAACACCTGGCAGAATTTCCCTGTGCTGTGGTATACTTGTGTACTTTAGAATTTTCACCTGAAAATGAGTAATTCACATACTTCATAACTTCTTGGAAATGGAGTATTCGTTGTTGTATTCAGCTAGCATCTTTTCCATACTATTCAGAGGAAAAACTCTCATGAAAATGAGATTTTCGTGTGTCTATTATCGTGAGAGTTTTTGCGTGACGGTGTACCCTCACGAATTATTTTCGTGAGAGTAAAAGCATATTTCGTGACGTGATTTGCACTCTCACGAAATCTCTAGATTCTGGTAGTGTCTGTTATATTCCTTGTGAGTTCATCTAAATAAAGACGAGTGCAGTTTAATCCTTATGTAATTACATGTACACTTTAATTTTCCTAATTACTATGAACTACAACAGTGAAGTTTTTCCTCTGAATAGTATCACATTTTTAGCATTTTTATGTGATTACCAATGGATTTATTTTTCATCACCCCAACACAGATTCAATAATTTTTTAGGTAAAGGAAAGAAGCATCTGGCTTCATCCTCATCAAAGAGGAATCAGACCAAGTTATTACAACCCAACACTTTAAGACAGTCACAAAATTTTGAAAAAACAAACTCAAGACTGAATTCTAAATTTTGAAGGCTATCGGAAGGACGCAAAGAGGCTCAATGCTACAGTCTCCAAATTATGGCAAGCCCCCAAACATAAGTACTTGTTGGTTTTCACACTGTTGCAAATGGATCTAGAGCCAAAGTCAGTGCGTCCCCTGAATAGAACCTGCAAAAAAGATTTTGGTCATACAAATTAGAAGCAACCATTCACCCGGTTAGTGTTGATTAAAACTGATACTGACTTGCAAGCGCAAAAATTCTCACTAATAAAGGAAAGTTTGCACCCTATATGTGCTACAAGCTTGCGGATATGTGCTAAAGTTTATGTAAACAGGTGGCATATATTTTTTAGATAACGGAACAAAGTTCTAGACTAAACCATGCGAAGATGATACTTAGCTGATAGTTAAGATACAAACCAAGCCATAAGGCTCACACTCACACAAGAGACTAAAAAGCAACAAGCAACAAAGTTCGACCCAACCAGGGAGCACGATTAACAAGGACAAGAACTAAACTTCAATTTGGTTCCTAAAGTTCCACCCAGACTTCGCAAAGATCGCCACGACCAAAGCCGCCCAGAGTCAGCAACCATTCTTGAACAGCAGTCACTCTTCCTCTTTATGCAGCAGGGGTACCACTATCAAATCCAGTAAGTTGCCCTGAAAATGACCTGTGTTTGTGAGTTGGCACTGCCGGACTATGGAGGGTTATAGCTAAAACAAACTATAGATAAATACATGCAGTTTATTGTGACAGTTTATTATCTGCTTTCTTAGTTCATATCAATGCTCTGGTATTTTGTCTTAGGCTAACTACATTACAAGAACAAAGGTACCTGAGAATTCAAAAGATTTGGATGCAAACGCATTGTATGTCATGGAACATGGAATGGCCCATGGTAGGGTGCCAATAGCTGATGGTTGTGTCGATAGACAAGCACTTGCAGCAACAGCTAAATCCCATCGTTCTTCAGCAAGAACTGCTGCCTATCAATCCATGGTACATGAATATGAGCAGTTGAAGGAGAGGAATGATGCCTTGGAACAAACAAATAAGAAATTGAATGAGAATAATGAGATTCTCATTGAGGAAAATGGTGTTAATCGTCAGCTTATGCTGGTAATAAGCAATCCTTTTCATTTACCAGTTTATTGATCATATGCATTGATCCAACGTGCTTACACATAAATTTCAGACAATTTTTGAAGATCTGAACAAGCAACCTCCTGCTGATCTAATGAACCATCTAGCAAATCTTGATGCCCGTCGTCATCAGGTAAATGTGGTACTATTCACAAATCTGAGCCTGTTTTCACAAAAATAGTTAGTAATCTAAACAAACATAGCCCACTGTATAATCTATTTTTACTTGAAGACTGAAACATTTCAAACATACTTGATCTTTTTTAGGTCTCTGAATCATCACATGCTGCCACTCACTCACTTGAAATGCTTAGCAATGACAATGACATAGTCACTGATGATGATGATGAAGATTACAATGAGATGGATGACAGTAACAGCTACGATGACAACAGCAGTATCAGTGATGACTTTGATGAAGATGATAGAGGAGGTAGTGAAGGTGACAACATAAGCAACAACCATGAAGAAGAGGATGGCGACCATACCGACGGGGCTGATATCAGTGATAACTGATGCAATGGATGTGATTGGAACCTGACCATTGCTAACCTTTTGGCTTCTTTTGCTAATCATCCATCCTTGGTGCTGTAGTATGTGTATGTGCTGGCTTTTGGCTTCTTTTGCTAACCAGACATCCTTGCTGTTGTAGTAACTAGTAAGTATATATATATGTGCTGGAAGGTTGCTACTGCATGCTGCAACTCATCATGTTGTATGTCTAAGACAATGAGCTAGTCCTTTTAGTGTAATGGCTGGACACTTGGATGGATCTAGAATGTATTGTGATTGGAACCTGTTGCCTATATTCACATATTGGAAGACATTTGGATAATATATATGCATTTGAAATTTGGCATGAGATGATCCTGTTGTTCGGTAATTTTCATGACAGTTTGAAACTCTCATGAAAACATTCTTCTGTGATGGCCTGAATATATTTTTCATGGTGTTGTGCTCTCACGAAATTCATTCCATGACAGTGACTCTCACGAAATTCATTCCATGACGGTGACTCTCACAAAATACTAAATTCTCACGAAATTCATTTCATGACGGTGACTCTCACAAAATTCATTCCATGACGGTGACTCTCACGAAATGTTTAACTCTCACGAAATTAATTCGTGACGGTTAGCTCTCATGAAATACCACCAGAAACCCTCATGAAAATACCTATGCAAATCTGGAGGCAACTTTATTTTCATGAGGGTGACCCTCACGAACTCCCGTCAGGAAAATTATCTGTGGCGGCCAACTCTCATGAAAATGAGATTTTCGTGTGTCTATTATCGTGAGAGTTTTTGCGTGACGGTGTACCCTCACGAATTATTTTCGTGAGAGTAAAAGCATATTTCGTGACGTGATTTGCACTCTCACGAAATCTCTAGATTCTGGTAGTGAATAGTCACATCTACAAATCAATTTCTATAGACGGTTCTAAATCACAGCTGTACCTACAAACTGTTTCCAAAAATCATCCAAAAAATCATAAATCCCGTGGCCAAAAAATATTTTAATCTGATTTGGCCCCACCAGGCAACAACTGGGTCGAGCAATGTGGCTTCGTGCGTAGCTCGTCTAACCACTCTACCAAAAAACGGTTGTGTATATAAGGCATGTCCATTACCCTCGTATTTACTTTTCTACAAAAAGTTTTTAATTGCAAAGTTGTAGATATCATCAAGTTACTACAACTTTGGCTTCGATGATTTCTTTATCCGAGATCGTTTGAAAATTTTGAATAAATTTAAACATATTTTTTCTTGGATAAATGATTTCAAAATGAAAAAGTTGTATAACTATTAGGGATCTACAACTTTAGTTTATGTCGTTTCTCGATTAATTTGAGGTCGTTTTAAATATCCTAATTTTATTGTGTTGCACTTATTTGTAAATACACCTCTAGATCTAGCTGTCTCTCTACAAATCCATTTTCAGAGGTGGCTCTAGGTTCAGCCACCTCCAAAAATCCACTTGTAGAGGCGACTTGCCTCTAAAGACAGAGTCATTTATAGAGGTAGCTGAAAATACCAGTCACCGTTACAAATGTATTTTTAAAGGCAGTTTTTTCAGAAGCCATTTTCAGAGGCGAGTCTAGATTGAGCCGCCTCTCTTCAAAAAAAAAGAGATGTGTTTACAAATCAATTCTGTAGTAGTGTATTAAATGCATTATCATGATATATTCATGAAAAATTTAATGAAAAACATCTGTTGTCGTAGATGTTTAAATATTTTTACAAACTTTGACCAAATCTAGAGTAGTTGACGAGAGAGTATATGTCACACTCGAGCAACAAACTATGACCTAAGCCTATTAGAAGGCAATCATACATGTTTGGCAAAGATCGATCTCCAGCATCGTATCCTAGAGATATATATATGAACACACAACCAATGTATGTTTTATGAGATTGTTTGGTCTAATCGGATCATTTAGTTTGTACGTTGCCAGAGAGCCATTTTCACAAATTTTGTACAAGAACGAGATGGACATAATAAGAGGAAAAAAAGAACATGGATCCAAAAGAAAATCTAATAAGAGATGAAGTCGAAGCATATCAATCGTTCTTAATCTTGAAAGGGAATATAACATACATCAAGGATCCTTCATTCCAAATTATACGCTATCTTTATTAAGGTATATATTACTACTGAAGTACTAACCTGCATGGACAGGAAACACCAAAAAGAAATAGAATAACGAGAGGAATGGAGCCTTAAGCATGGTACGGTAGATATAAATTAACACACAGCCAATGTGCGGTTTATGAGATTTTCTTCGTTTCCTCGGGATGATGACCACCACCACCAAATCAATTCCACCCAAATTTGCCAAGGAACTCTACAATGTTCCTGTCCGAACTGCCACCTTCACTCATGGCCCTTTTAGTTTTTTCCCTCCAGTTCATCGCATTTTCCATGTATTCCTTGCTCTTTTCCCCATCCATCACTTCTCTCACACACCTCTCCACCTCATCCTTCCTGACAACTCCCTCCACATCGGGTCGTGCTCTAACGCCAACTCTCCATACATCCTCAATGTACTTGGCATTCATTGGCTGGTCGGACCACTGCGGCATGGCCACCATCGGCACTCCAATGCCTAACCCTTCCATTGTTGAGTTCCAACCACAGTGCGTCACGAAGCAGCCAACCGCGGGGTGCGCTAGCACCTCCAGCTGTGGGCTCCATGCCACGATGAGACCCCTCTCCTCACTCTCCCTCACCTTACTGAGAAAACTTTCCGGAAGCTTGGACGTTTCGGGGCCCCTGACGACCCACAGAAAGGCCTTGCCGCTGTTGTACAGGCCTTGAGCCATCTCGGCCAACTGGTCCGGACCCGGGGCGGCGATGCTGCCAAAGGAGACATAGACAACGGAGCGCGCTGACCTGTTGGCGAGCCAGGCGTTGCACTCCGTCGCCATCGGAGCGTGCAGGCTGAAACTGTAGGATGAATCGTCCGGCATGCGGTTGTCAAGGTAGGCTGACGGCAACGTTGGACCAACCGTCCTGGCAGCCCACCTTGAAGCCATGTACTCCGCTTCCTGTGAAATTTCAGTATCATATTTATTTATAACTATTCCGGCCGGCAGGCCGGCCGGCCAATGATCCATGTTTTGGGTCTCAACTCTCCTCAACATATATATAGATCATATAAATAAACTCCAAAAATCAACTACTCGGATTATATATACGAATGAACGAACCTCACTCCTCAACATATATATAGATCATATAAATAAACTCCAAAAATCAAGTACTTGGATTATATATACGAATGAACGAACCTCAGTCTGCAGTTCGTAGAAGGAGTTGATGAGGACATGATCTGCAACCTCGAGCCCCTGGCACTGCTGCAACAAGAGGTCAAGATAGGTGCTGGAGGTGGAGGTGCTGTCCTGCTGCGTCAGGAACGAGGAGCAATCGGCCGGTTCCAGCTGCAGCCCCTTGGGCAGGCCCGGCAGCTCCGCTGCCAGGACCTTGTCCACCGGCAGCTTCACCTTGCCTCTCCACGCGTGGTCGTACACCACGTTCACCGAGCAGGCCTGCGTGAAGAAGGCCGCGCACGACGCGCCGTGCCGCCGCGCCACGCGGGGCACCCACAGCAGGAACGCGTCGTACACCACCACGCGCACGGGCCGGCCACGCGACGACTCGGAGCCGAGGAGCTCGTCCAGCGTGCGCGACCCGGCGGACTCGAGCCGTGCCAGGTACTCATGCACGTCGCCGACCTCGTCGTAGCCGCCAAGGTCGCAGCCATCGGAGATGGCGACGACGGGGACCGCTCCGGGCCCCGGCTGCGCGGGCGGCACGCTGGAACCGAGGGCGGAGCGGGCCACCGCTAGGGTGCACCGGACGCCGTGGTGGCTGGCGAGCCGCTTGCCGAACTGGAACAGCGGGTTGATGTGGCCTTGGGCCGGGTACGAGACCAGGAGCACGCGAACGCTCACGTTGTTGGATCCAGCCATGGCGCAGTCCGCTGGCTGCCTCTGCTACTCTGTTAGCGCGCGGTGCGCTGCGGCTCACTGTTAGCAGTGCCTACTGGTGGTGGTGGAAGACTGAAACGCGAGATCCGATCCGAGAGGGCTTCGGGATGTGCACAAGGACACAAAGGTCAGCTTCTCCTACGGGAAAATATGTAGTCAAATGTGCGGCTACAGGTGTAGAAGTTGATCACCAAAGTGGTCAGAGAACAAGTAAATAAAACTAAGGTGTCGATGGAAATATAGGCCACGTTTAGATACCGATTCGGGCACCTAAAATCACTGTACCAAATTACTGTAGATTTTTGTTTTTATTTGGTAATAATTGTCCAAACTTTGAGTAATTAGGGTGTTCGTCTCGCAAAGTACAATAAAACTGTACAATTAGTTTTTAATTTCATCTACATTTAGTACTCCATACATATACCGGCATTTTGATGTGATAGATTGCACAATAAAATTTAGTGGTGAATTTAGGAATCTAAACAAGACCATACTAGGAAAAGGTTACGTGTCAAGAACGAGGAATGAAAACAAAATCAAAGATAGTATTATAGTAATATATGGTCTGACTTGTTCGCATTATTTAAGGTAGCAGATGAAAATGTACTATATTATTTTAAAATTGTTTACTGAGCTCTCAATCATGAAAATTTGCCCGTCGGATGGCGTCCGGTCCCGTTTCCTCGAGGGAGCCGTGTAGGCGGCCTGCTCGCCCAGGCTGCGTGTCCACCGCCGAGTGGTGCGGCGTGTACGTGAGTAAGACCATGCGCACTAGGTATGCTATCTCCCTCCTCTATCCAACTTTCAGTATCATTTACAGTAAAAAATCCCCTGCAGCGGATACTGTATGTATGAAGTACGCTACCGGCGCTCACCCGGTATATATGGCGTGATAGCGTTCGTCCTTTGCTGGCTTGGCCCCCCCACGTGCATGCGCGGAAGACAGGAGTTGGAGAGAGCGCTCTGACATTCTGGCGGGCTCCACAAGTTCAATAAACTAAAAAAAGTTATAACTTACAAACAAAAACTCAAATTAAATTCTGATTCCACTATTAAATTCGTTGCAATAAATACTTCAAAACAAGATGTCATATGAATATATTTAGACAAAGTGACAAGTGAGCCCCACAGTGGATAGATGATGATATAGAGGATGGATGGGTGCGGGAGAATTAGGTATAGAGGAGAGAATCTTGATGACCAGACCTTTTAGAGGATGAATATAGAGGTCCATGAGTGCGGACAGTCTAAAGAAGAGAGGGAGTGCTCGTGGGGGCTCGCACCGGTTGACCAAGTGGAGCAGAGGCGCTGCTCCCTCTGTTTCCTTTTTGCGTGAGAGGACGGCGCCGTTTCCTTTTGCATGTGTGCAAGATTTTAAGCCTCACCAAAAGAAAGTCATTTGAAAGCTACAAAGAGAATATTGAGGTACTTGAAGTATACACAAAACATTAGTTTATGGTATCCTAAAGGAGCAAAGTTTGAATTAGTTGGATATTCCGACTCTGATTATGTGGGATGCAAGGTTGAAAGGAAGAGCACTTCAGGCACTTGTCAATTGTTGGAAAGATCACTTGTCTCATGGTCATCAAAGAAACAAAATAGTGTTGCATTATCAACAGCCAAAACCGAATACATATCTGCCGGTAGTTGTTGTGTACAAATTCTTTAGATGAATGCCACCTTGAATGACTTTGGAATCAAGTTCAAGAAAGTGTCATTGCTATGTGACAATGAGAGTGCAATCAAGCTAACCAATAATCCGGTTCAACATGCAAGAACAAAGAACATTGATGTCCGCCACCATTTCATAAGAGAACATCGACAAAAAGGGGACATTTTAATTGAGAATGTGGGCACCGATGATCAACTTGCCGACATATTCACCGGGCCACTTGATGAGAAGAGATTTTACAAGCTAAGAAATGAGTTGAACATATTAGACTTCTCAAATATGTGCTGATGCACCCCCCCCACTTATATGACATGCCTCTCCTTTGAGCAATCCAAGGTAAAATTATTTGGCATGACATACATTCCTTGCTAAGGACTTGTTTAGTGCATCTAGTCATTCCTCATGTTTTATAGGTCCATTCATGAAAATCAAATGAATTTGATTCTTGTATGGTACCACTATTGCTTCTATGTTTGCCTTGATCTAGTGGTAGCATATGATATGTTTATGGGCTTGTAAACCTAGTGTTTAATCTAGAAAATAAGCAATAAGTGTTTAACTCAACATGGTCAAGATAACCCTTGAAATGAGGTGTGAAGAAGCTTGTCCTTGAATCAAATCCAGTTAAATATCTTTGGCAAGTGCTCTTGATTGAACCAAATTTAGAAAAATGATCCTCACCTCATTGATTGATGTTGATAATCTTAACCTATCTGGTCACTGATGACAAAGGGGGAGAGAAACAAAGATATAAGTGATAGGGGGAGAAAATTGACATAAGGGGAGAAATATGACAAACGAAGGGGATCAATTAAAATTTGAGCACACAAGTAGAGGGAGCAAGCTCATAAACTTGAGTGATGCATTTGAATGTGCATTTCATATGTATGCTTGCATGGCACAAGTTTTAAAATTCAATATACTTGCTTGTGTGGTGTATGCTAGTTGTAAAATTGTTTGATGAAATGAAAAACTAGCATGCAAGGGTGATAGTTGATATGCCTTGCTTATTTTCAGGTGGTACTAGAGCCTTGCATACAATGTTGATCTCATGAGCTATCTAGTGTTTGTGTTTTGCAAGAGCTATCTAACTAACCATGGTGCTAAGGATGGTATATTTGGTGCACTCCGATTAGTATCACGCTTTAAAGGTCCATCTCTTATACCTTAGCATCATTTGGTAGACATTACTCTCCCATAACTCCAATCTATGCACATATGTATGGGGAGCTAATGCTACCAATTCAGGCTCATGAAACTTATCCAAATCCTTTACACAAGGTAAAAATGCTTGGGCAAGCATCATGAATTCAAAATTGATTTTCATTCATATCTTTGTAAAGGTTTTCATCAATTACCAAAAAGGGAGAAATTGAAAGCCCTAGTTTGGTTTTGAATAATTGATAAAAACCTATTTGGACTAATCCTTGCATCTAAGTGTGTGACTAGATAGGATGGTCCAATCCAAGTGGTGGAGCAATATGAAGTCCATGGTGATGGTGATGGACATGTGATGATGATCATGCTCTAAACTTGGAAAAGAAGAAAGAGAAAATAAAATAGGCTTAAGGCAAAGGTATATTTGATAGGGCCATTTTGTTTTGGCACTCAAGACACCAAGTGGGTGTGAGTGTATTTAGGATAGATAGCCGTACTATTAAGAGGGGTGAAACTCATCATAAAATGTGGTTATCAAAGTGCCACTAGATGTTCTAACTCATTGCATATGCATTTAGATTCTAGTGGGTACTAACACCCTTGAAAATATTTGTGAAAAGTTGCTAACACATGTGCACAAGGTGATACACTTGGTGGTTAGCACGTTTGAGCAAGGGTGGAGAAGTTGGAGATAAAAAGGAGAAGTTGCATAGGGACCGTAATCTACCGTGGGTAGTGACCGGACTCTGCCCTGAGTCCAGTCAGTGGCACGCAGAGAAGGGCGCGTCCTTGGTCTATGACCGGACGCTGAGAAGGTGATGGATCAGATGCGCGGGGCCTGCGTTTGGTCAGTGCTGATGTATGGTGACGTGGCCTACAGAGAGAAGGCAAAGAGCATCGGACGCTAGGGTGCGTCTGATCACCCTTGACCAGACGCGTCAGGTCACGAAAATCTTAGTTTTGGCCCTCTCGGTGTAAAAATGGATGAGATCGGACTCTACGCTGTAGTGCGTCCCGATCATCACTAACTGTGCTTCCGGTCATGGCACGCTGGGGGCATGGGCGTGTGCGAGCAAACGCGGGGACGCTATGTCCGGTCCTGCTCAGCTACATTCAGTCTTCACTGAACCGCGCGGGCACTATGACTTAGCCATTGAAGGTCAACGGGTGTTGTTGAATCGCGTGGACACGTGTCCGCATCCACGCGACTGGACACTAGACAGGATGTGTTCGGTCATCCCGACCGGCGCGTCCGGTCAGTGCGCAGAGGTGCTCTCTTTGAGCATAATGGCTCTATTTCATTGGGGGCCTATGTAAGTATGGTAACCAGTTTGGGCTCTCTCTCTTTTGGCCATTTCTATTGAGAATACACCCTAGTGAGCCTAGTCATTCCTCTCTCACTCATCAAGATTGATTGATTCATCATTTGGTGAGATTTGAGAGCATCCAAGTGCATTGCTTTGAGTGATTGCATCTAGAGGTACTTGGTGATTGTGTTTTTCTATGGATTTCCCTTGTTACTCTTGGTGGTTGTTGAGGGTCACTAACGTCAATTATAAACCATCAACCAAACATGAAAAGGATGAATATAATAAAATATCAACATAGAATAGGGGGTTATCTGATAGAATTCCATAGGTTTTGGTAAATCACTGTTTTCTAGGTATTAAACAGGAAAAGAGCCAAAGATATGGAGAATGTCAAGCTAAAAAGCATATTCCACTGCGACACCAAGTTGAAAAGCATTTAGAAGACATGAGAAGGCGTGCCACCGAAGGCGAGGCCAACCTGCCATAGAGGCAGGTCGGCCAACCTGGCCTATAGGTCGACTGACCAGGCCTAGGCCCACTTATTAGTGCCCTCCTCTCACAATCCTCCATGGCCTCCAAGAATTATATATCATCCGTTGTTTCAAGTCGGTTTGATTTGAGGGCTCACGTTCATCCCACCAGCCTATATAAGCAGGACCCTGCCCCCTGGCTCGGATCATCCCAAAAACTCTAATTCATATTCTCTGGTGAGGATCAGCTGAGAGGGGCCCCATGAAAGGATCAACCTCTCAAGAGCAGCATTCAAGAGAAGATTAGTCCTCATTAGGATTAGTCTTTAGAAATAGAGAGGTAGAGAGAGGGAAGAGTTTTTGAGGAGATGCTGGCCTGTCGGTGCTCCCTCTATGGCTTGTACCTTGGCGAAGTTAATCTACGTTTGACATTTCTCTGGTAATCAACTTCTTTCTTTAAGCACATTGTTTATATTGTTCTTCTAGTTCACAATTCTTTTGAGTGCTTTAATCTATAGGACCCTATAGGTTAAAGTAATAATTCTAGGTGTAGGCGTGGTGCTTAGGCCTAGGTTACTTGTGGATGCACCCTATATGCTGGGAAGTATGGTAGATCATGGGTGTGACAATCCTGCTGAGTCCTTTGTAGCCCACACCTCGTATATAGGCTTAGTAGGACCCAGTTGCTAAGTTAAAGCATCTTATATGGTGTCTTTTTCCTAATGCAATGTCCCCAGATAGAATAGTAGAAGACATAGCTTACTGAGATTAGAACGCGAATATCTTAGCAGTTTCCTCTACACTCCTGACCTTCTCTAGTCTTGCGCTACTCCGAGTTAAGTTAGACCGTAGTTAACCTCACACGTTTCCCTACGGATACGATATTTAAAACCTCCGTGTGAAGTGCTACAGCGGTATTTGTGCGCTTGCGGATCATTCCTTGGTTATTCTATGTGCATTAACAAATACCAATAGTGGTTGCCGCCACCTAGATGGCTTGGTGTAGCGAGAATCGTCGAGTGGAGGAAGGTGATTGTCTTCGGCTCTGATTGTGGTGATTCTGAGGGGTTCTTGTGCCTTTCCAGGCAAAGCGCCAATGGCAAATCTAGTGGATTGCGCATGGCTTGTGTGATCCCTATCTTATGTTGGTTGTGCGGCACCCAATTGTGGGTTAGGCATGTGATGCCTATTAGCACATGAACCTCCAAGTGAGTGAATCACCATGTTGGGCTGCGTTGTCACCTTTCGTGGCCCTTGCCAGCGAAAAGGGGTTGCTTAGCGATTAGCCCCTTTCGCGTCCCCAAGAGGGCGAAAGGAAGCGTTTAGCTAAGACGGATACCCACGTGCGGCTCAAGGGCAGGCTCAAAGAGAAGATGCTTTCACTCGGCCAGGCGATAGGGTGGCCGCCGAGGCAAAAGGGCGTGGTCGGTTGGACCCTATCGCAATGTAACTTACTCCGGTTTTGTAGGAACTCTTCGCCTGCTTTTGTCGCTAAAGGAAAGGCATCTTGGGGCCCAGTGACTACAGCTTGCAGACGGGACCACCGGCTCATGACAGGGGCGGTCAGAGCCCGGGGGAGGCGTAGTAGGAAAAGACCAAAATGTCCTCGGTGAAAGGGAATATCCCATTGGGTCAGGGTAGTTGTAGGGGCCATGTAAGTTCTATGGATGTGTATAAATAGTGCCCCCGCCAGGGTTGTGCAGGAGGAACCCGATTCCCAGTCAATGAGATCAAGTTGAGCCGCTTCTAGCTGCCCCTTCGCTAGGTTGTTCTTTGTGTCTTTGGCATTTGTTGTTCTTCGTGCTTTCGATGCTGGTGCGAGCGGCAACCCAAAGTTCTAAGGTTACCGCCTAGAACAACATTGGCGCCCATTGTGGTTGTTCCTCGAACTTATCATGCCACCATAGAACAAAGCACCGAAGCCACCAGCAGACAAGACATAAACTTTCGAGGCGGCAGCTGTTGTGGCTGCGGAGGCAGTAGCGTGAGATGGCGCAGCTACGATAGCAACAGCACAGCTGCCTGCATCTCAGTCAGCGGGAGACTCTATGGTACCCCCTCCTCAATCAAGAGGAGACCCCCGAGGGCGTAGTCCAGGAAGTTCAAATTGGTCAAGACAAAAACAAAGTAAAGGAGGAAGATGAAGATGGTGAAATCACCGAGCAAGCTAGGGACTTGAGGAGGCTCGACTAGTACCAACAAGACATCATCAGATTGCAGCACGAAAGGGACCAGTTGCTACAGCAAGTGGTGCTAAGGAACAGGGCCAAGCAAACTTAGCAAGTAGTTAGACAAGTCGAATGTGAAAGGGAAAGGCTGGTTAGGGAAATTCATATATTGCAGAGGGCAAGAGCGGTAGGGATAGTCCAACTGGTAGAAACATTGCAATACCTGAACCACCAGAGGGTAGGGGCGGTCGGAGCCTAGGGGAGGCGCAGCAGGAAAAGACCAGAGTGCCCTCAGCAAAAGGGAATATCCCCTCGGATCAGGGTAGTTGTAGGGGCATTTACGTCCACGTAAGTGCTACAGATGTGTGTAAATAGTGCCCCACCAAGGTTGTATAGGAGGATCGATTCCCGGTCAATGAGATCAAGTTGAGCCACTTCCAGCGGCCCCTTCACCAAATTGTTCTTTGTGTCTTTGGCATTTGTTGTTCTTCATGCTTTCGACGTTGGTGCGAGCAGCAACTCAGAGTTCTAAGGTTAGGCCTAGAACAACACGTCACAACGGGGACTAGCTTGCTGGCAAGCAAGTGAACCTCGGTGAAAAATTTTGTGTCATCATTGTCTCCAAGGAATTCATTTGGTATTCATTGTGATTGATTGATCATCTCTTGCCACGGCGGTATAACCTTCACTATCTCTCTTGTATTTACTTTCTAGTGTAGCTAAGCTCTTTAGTGTAACTAGTTTTGAGAGCTAGCTTGTGTCTTGTTAGTTTGGTTAGTGAGGCTCTTTAGTTAGTCTTTGAGAGCTCACTAACTTAGAGAGTAGTGACTTAGCCCTTGTGTGAAATAGAGATTATAGCAACTAGAATTGTGGATAGGTGGCTTGCATTTTTAGTAGGCTAGCGCAATACTCACGCTTTATAATTGTCTAACCACTTGGCTTAAGTGTTGTTGTAGAAATTTTTATAGGCTATTCACCCCCTCTAGCCATTAGGACCTTTCACAAGCACACATTCATAGCTCTAACATCCATGAACCCTAAACCACCAAACTCTTTGGGTCTATTGAGTGCTTCTCACTTGATCATATGATAGTATCTAACAGTTGAAAGTTGCCTTCATAAAGGTGGTAAACTCCCATTGTATACAAAGACACACTAGACAAACATGAATCAATCAGAGTGGATTTACCCCAGATGATAAATAGTCACATTGCCAAGTACTCCATCTCTTATCAGTCTTATCAGTGACATACCTCAACTATGCTTTTGAGATTTTGCAATCACTGAATGGCATACCTAGATATTTCATAGGAAAAGAAAATAATTTGGAACTCAAAATTCCACTACTTGCTATTGCACATGTTCCTCTAAACCCACAGGATACACCTCACTTTTTATCAAAATTAATTTTCATGATTGACATAGCCACATAATAGTATAGGAAAAGTCTGATGCTTTAAAGATTTTTGGGGGAAAAGCTTAGAAGAATTGTGGACATGTGCTTGCAGCCACGAATCTTGTGTTGGTGTGGCAGAACCTCCTAAATTATATGGTCCACATGCACCTGTCATTGCCTTAAAGACCTCTGACAACTATACATGTGTACCACAGAACTTAAGAAGACTGTCGGGTGTCCTCGGAAAACCCGAATCATCCATGATCTTGTGAGCAGGATCATATTTTAGAGATATTACAGTATTACAACAGTTTATATAATAAATTATATCAGAGTAGAAGTGCGGAAGTCTTACATAACATAAATTTACAAACCATTTGTTCCAAATCTTACAAACCTTAAGTTTAGTTATTACAACCATAGTAGTGGAGTAGCATTAGTAACTTTATTACAAATCACCAAAACATGGCGCTCTGCCCAAGAGCCAAACATATTACTCATCGTCGCTTACCGCAAAGACAGTCATGCAGCAGGGTCCGAAACAAACCTGCTCATGAGGCGCACCTGCAACAGGGGTTTAACAAACCCTGAGTACAAAAGTACTCACAAGACTTAACCGACAAAAAGGGTGGAGATGACTTAGGAATGCAGGCTCAGGGAATTCAAGGTAAGGCTTTAGCAAGAATCAAAATCTTTTGCAGAAAAGCTCACTATTAGTGAATCCTTACTTTCACTCTTTTAGATTCGTCATTTTATTAAGATTATTACTAAGTGAGCCTATACAATAGTATTCACTTCTTAACATCCATCTCATGATTCCAAGTCCAAAGTTCCATCCATTAACTATGATATAGGGCATTGATCAAGTCTCCTTAACCGAGGAGCAACGACGATTCGAACCGATTATACCTAGCTGGGGATCCCTAACCACATGACATATGCAGACTCAAACCTACATATATCAACCTTCACTCGGATCCTCCAAAATGTGATCGGGTCCAGCGCCACTCGAGAGTACAGTACACCTCTAATCCAGCCCTTGGCCATGAGGGTACATATTACTCTCGCCATCTCTTCACTCCCAGTGCGCGATCGGTCGTTCACAGAATAGATTAGCCAAGGTCATAGGCTTACCGGAGTATGCGATCAGTTGCAAAGTCTCAATCAAGCAAGCCTACAATGAATGGTCCTTAATCGACATAGTTAGAGACACTACATTAGGACTCCTCTCCCGATGCAAGTCTGCTGACCGGTCTCAAATTAACATCCTCATCATTCATTCAGTTGTTCCACAACAACTCTACAAACTTTGTTAAACATTTTTAAAGTTTTCTCATTAAGCAAGGCTAAGCATATTAAGAATTTTTAAATAAAACAGTAACAAGGATAATATTGAAGCATCAAGGATGGTAGTGCAGTAATTAGGTTATCACTCAACTCCTATCACCTAATGCAACAAAGCATTAACACAAGTTAATAAAGCTTTTCAAAACGCAAGGAAGTTTTAAATGTATCCGGGGCTTGCCTTGGTCGACGGGAAGTTCAGGTTTTGGGTCAGTACCACAAATATCAAATCCCACCACCACTGACACCTTCTCCTCTTCGGGGACGGGTTCAACCACGTTAATCTCCTCGTTCACGGGGACTACACGAGATGATAATGTATGCTTAATACGATGAAGTACGAAACATGATGCTTGGTGGATCCATAACAAGATTAAGAACTTGAGTACAACTTTCCTTCACGGTACAGTTGTAAAACAACACTAACCTAACCCTAATTTTAGGGTTTCATTAGGTTAACTACTTTGTTAATGATTTTCGTTAATCACATGAAATAAGATTAATTAAGCCCTCACAACATGATTAAGAGAGCTCAAACAATTAATTAAAGGTGCCAAATGTCATTAAGAGTTAATGACCTAAGGTCAACATCCAATCACAAAGTCAAACCAATCCTAAGTCATTAAGTACTAATTACTTGATTAACTAATTAATTAATAAAGCATAAATTAAGTATAAAATCAAACTTGTCCAATTAAGCTCAAATTTTTATTTTAAGAAGCTTGCATCATAGCTAGGTGGCAAAACAATTTTCACAATTTTTGGATAATTAATTAAGCCTAGAAAAATTATGGAAAACTCATTTATCAATTAAATGAGCTAATTAATTAACATACAAAAGTAATCAAAATTAGAATTTCATATTTTTCCTAAATAGTACACATTACAGGGAGGCTACACAAAAAAATTATCATTTTTAGAGCTATAAATAATTCACAATGAAATAAACAAATTTGGTACTATTTAATATTTTTATAAAAAGAAAAACAAAATCTTCATAACAGGCCCGTTGTCCTTCTCCTCTCCTCGCTCGGCCCAACTCGGTCCAACCACGCATGCCCCTCTCTTCTCTCTCTCCCCCGGCCTGCTTCTCCCCTTGCCCGGCCCAGCTGACCGGGCCAGCCCAACAAGACCACGCTGCGCCCCTACTGTGGTCGATGGCCAAGGCGGTGGCCAGCCGGTCACCATCTCGCCGGCGGCGAGGCTCCGGCGAGGCAAACCGCACCAGCACAACCAACACAACCTCAAGAAGTTACCTAGACCTCTAAAATAGCAGTAGGCGCACCAGAGGAAGCCCCCAACAGCCATGGCAGCCACGGTGGCGGTTCGGCCGACGGCACCGAGGTGAAAACACCCCACCGGCGTGGTAACGACTAAAACGGCGTGAGCATCATGCTCAGGAGCTCACCACGATTACAGTGACGTGCTTGGTGGAAGCGAAGATGGACCAGAGGGACTGGACCATGGTGAGGCGGCTCCAGCGGCACTCGAACCAGGCGCGGAGAAGACGACGTCGCGCGGAGAAACTACGGTGCACGAGACGGTGCAAGTGGATTCGGGAGCTGCGCAAGAACCTAGCGGACCTGGTGATGCGGTCACTCTAGCTGAAGGCGACTCGACAGTGGCAGCAGCGAGCGGCGGAGCGATGGCAACGGTGGTGGCGAAACAGGGGAGGAAAAGGTGAGGACGACGGCGAGCATGGGTTTTATAACGCGACGGGAATGGCCTCAAGGCGACACGTGGCTCGGCGCGAACATGTTGAAGCAGGAACTGGCAACTGCGGGCGCACCTAGAAGCCGCCGAAGGCCACCAGCGGCAAGCAGGAGGTGGCGCCCTGCTGTTGGAGGCCAACTTCGATTATTTACGAAAATGCCACTGACTCAAATTTGCAAATTACTCTCAAATTTTCTATAAAAGTTGAAAATCTATAAAAACAACAGTTGCTCAACTTGTAAAGTTCTACAACTTTCTCAATATAAACTTTTTCAAATTCAGCTTAGATTTTGAAATTTGAATTTGAAATTAAGAGGGGACATTTTCTAGAAATTGGTAAATTCAAAATTACTTTAAATTTTATATTGAAACTTCAAAAACTCTAAATACCAAAGTTGTACATCTAGGCAATACCTAGAACTTTGCTATTTAAACAATTTTCAAATTATGCCTCCATTTTGAAATTGGAATAGGGAAATAAAAAGGGGTCAAATTTGAGATTTGAATCTTTCCAAAATTACACCAACTTTCACAATAAAACTTTGAAAAATCCAAAAACCAAAGTTATACAACAAGACTAGATCTACAACTTTGCTTTTTGTCTTAACCCCAAATTCTTTTTAGATTTTGAATTACACAAAAGGGGGTAAAACGGGGTTTTCCGGAAATCAGGGTTTTGAATCCAATTCAAACTTGATTTGGTTTCTACATTAATTGGTGATTAATTAGTGATCACAACCATCATCCAAATGTACCATTGGGTCAAATCATACATGACCTTCCCAATGCTCCATTTGTTTGAACCAAATTTGAAATATAAATTCATTTTAATAAACCTTCCAAGTTGAATTCAAATTTGAGTTGAAAAACTCATAGCAAGTTTTGGAACCCAAATTCCAATCCAAACTTGGAGCTTATTTTTAAATGTGGTACTTGGATTTATACCCTATACCTGACACTAGAGTAAACACCACTCAAACCTCAAAGTATATAGGGCATAAATAAAGTATTTGGAATGACATTCAAAACTAAGGTTTTGGATTCAAGTCAAACATCACCAAAACACAACCAACCTCAGAAATGTAAATTTTTGTTTTAGTTGATACACTTCAGGGTTGACTAAAGCATGAATGATTTGCAATGCATATGATGACATGGCTAGTTTTAATTACCATAACACCTAGGGTGTTACAGCCCTTCCCCCTAAAAGAAATCTCGTCCCGAGATTTAAAGCCTTGGGTTATGTAATGGAAAAGGAAACGTATCAAGAAAACACATCTAAAGCTTGTTCATAAAACAGGTAGGGGTTTTCACATTGCAAAGTTTAAAAGGAACAAGTCACAACTTAGAGAGGAAATTGTAACTTAGATAGAAGCAAAGAACTCGGGGAAGTTCTTCATCAGGTAATCTTCAGATTCCCACGTAGCTTCTTCTGAATGTTGATTCCACTGTACCTTGTACCACTTAGTTGTTCTACTTTGAGTAACACAATCTTTCTGGTCCAGAACTCGAATTGGATACTCAGAATCTGACAAGTCTGGTTCAAGCTCAACTCCCTCAAAGTCAATCACCTCATCAAGTACACGAAGGCACTTCTTCAACTGAGATATGTGGAACATATTATGCACACTTGAGAGTTGTTCAGGTAACCTCAGATGGTATGCTACTTTGCCACACTGTGCCAAGATCTGAAATGGCCCAATATATCATGGTGCCAATTTGCCTTTGACTCCAAACCGATTAACTCCTTTCATCGGTGACACTTTCAAGTACACATAGTCTCCCTTGGCAAATACTAGTGGTCGGCGTCTCTTATCTGCATAACTTTTCTATTGAGATTGTGCTACTTTTATGTTATTCTATATCTTTCTGACTTTTTCTTCATTTCTTTTACAAGATCAACCCCAAAAAACCATCTCTCTCCGGGTTCTGACCAGTTCAGCGAAGTTCTGCATCTGCGACCATACAGTGCTTCAAACGGTGCCATTTTAATACTTTTCTGATAACTGTTATTGTAAGAGAACTCTGCTAAAGGCAAACATTCATCCCACTTATCGGAATAATTGAGCACACATGATCTCAATATATCTTCAAGAATCTGATTGACCCTTTCCATTTGACCTCCAGTTTGCGAATGATAAGCAGTACTATGAAGAAGTTTGGTTCCCAAAGACTCATGTAAGCATTTCCAAAACTTGGAGACAAATTGAGTACCCCTATCGGAAACAATGGTCTTTGGCACTCCATGCAAGCTAAGTATCCGATCAATGTATAGCTTGGCATATGCAATCACAGGGTCTCTTGTTTTCACAGGTAGAAAATGAGCTACTTTAGTTAGACGATCAACAATGACCCAGATGGAATCCCCACCTTTTGCTGTCCTGGGCAGACCCACAATAAAATCCATACTGATATCTTCATATTTCCAAGCTAGAATAGGCAATGGCTGCAATTCTCCAGCTAACTTCAGATGTACAGCTTTCACTTTCTGACAAGTGTCACACTTAGCTACATATTGGGCGATCTCAAACTTCATCCTAGTCCACCAGAATCTTTGTTTCAGATCATGGTACATCTTATTACTTCCTAGATGGATAGAGAATCTGGTTAAATGTGCTTCATCAAGGATTAACTGACGTAGTTCAGGAACCTTGGGTACGATCAACTCATTCTTGAACCATAACACATCTGATTCATCAATTCTGAAATAAGTCTCTTTTATATTTCTAACTTTTTCTTTGATGTGCCCAATACCCTTGTTGCCTTTCTGTGCAGCAATAATCTGATCTTTGATGGTTGATTCAACAGTGATATTGGCCAAACTTCCTAGTTAAACTATTTTGATGCCTAGCTTTTCTATCTCATGACACAAGAAAATATCTAGTGGCTTCACTGTTAAGTAATTGCAATGAGCCTTTCGACTGAGGGCATCGACAACAACATTTGCCTTACTCGGATGATAATGTACCTCAAGATCATAATCCTTTATCAACTCTAACCATCTCTTTTATCGCATATTCAAGTCAGCTTAAGTAAAGATGTACTTCAAACTCTTGTGATCTGTATAAATGTGACATGTATTACCCAACAAGTAATGTCACCAGATCTTTAGAGCATGAACAACAGCTGCTAACTCTAAATCATGAGTTGGATAGTGCTCTTCATGGCGTTTGAGTTGTCGAGAAGCGTAAGCAATCACTCTGCCTTCTCGCATTAGTACACACCCAATACGAGTACCAGAAGCATCATAGTAGACATCAAACGGCTTCTCAATGTCTGGCTAAGCTAAAACTGGAGCAGTGGTCAGCAACTTTTTCAGAGTCTGGAAAGCTTCTTCACATTCTGGTAACCAGATAAACTTGACTTGATTCTTTAACAACTCAGTGATAGGCTTTGATATCTTTGAGAAGTTAGGAATAAATCGAGGGTAATAACCCGCCATTCCTAGGAAACTACGAACTTGGTGAACAGTGGTTGGTGGCTTCTAGTCCAAAATATCTCTTACTTTGCCAGGGTCAACAGCAACACCCTCGGCAGATAAAACATGTCTGAGAAATGGCACCTCATCGAGCCAGAAATCACATTTGCTAAACTTGGCATATAATTGATGTTCTCTTCAGCGACTTAGAACAATGCGCAAATGTTTCGCATGTTCCTCTTTGTTTTTGGAATAGACCAAGATATCATCAATGAAGACAACGACAAATTTGTCGAGCTCTGGCATGAAAACAGAGTTCATGAGATACATGAAATGAGCTGGTGCATTAGTAAGACCAAAGGACATGACTAGATATTCATAAAGACCATATCTAGTGGTGAAAGCAGTCTTAGAAATGTCCTCAGGACGGATTTTGATTTGGTGGTAGCCAGATCAGAGATCGATCTTAGAAAACACTTTGGCTCCAGCAAGTTGATCAAAGAGTAGATCACTACAAGGAAGAGGATACTTATTTTTGATAGTCAACTCATTCAAAGGACGCTAATCAACACACATCCTCAAGGTTTTGTCTTTCTTTTTCAAGCAACTCTTGCAATTGTGTCTTGAGTTCTGCTAACTCTTTCAGTGGAATTCTATATGTTCTTCTAGATATTGGGGCAGTACTAGGTTTCAACTCAATCACAAACTCCATATCTCTGTCAGGAGGTAGACCAGGCAGATCATCTGGGAATATATCTGAAAACTCACAGACTACAGGAATATCTCTGATCTCTTTCACAGAGGTTGCATAGACTAGGTGTTTGGACTTGGATGAGAAGCTGAGAACTACTATCAGGCAAGTTCAACCTTATTGTTCTATTCAAGGTGTCTATTACAGCTTCACGCTGATACTCTCAGTTCATACCCAGGATCACATCTATATCTTGATCCTTCAGAATTATCATAGATGTGGGATATGCCCACCCAATTCTATAGGCATCTGATGCACCATTTCCTTAGTACACATATGTCTCCCGGGCGACTGTATAAAGAAGTTTTCTTTTGTTTCTCCAATTGGAATTTCATGTTTCATGACAAATATTCGATTGATGAATATAAGTGATGCACCAGAATCAAAAAGCATAACTGCAGGGTGATTTGCAATAGGAAACATACCCATCATGATGGGCTCTCCCTCAGGAATTGCCCCATCTTGCATGTAGAAAACACGCCTAGTTTTCTTGTTAGCCCTGCCCTTCTGGGCATTCTGATTATTGCCCTGATTCTGGCTCTGATTTTGCTGTTGAGTCACAGGAGCTTTCTGGAAATTGGGATTGTACTGCTTCGGGTATGGGCACTCCCTCGAGAAGTGCCCTATCTTTCCACAATTGTAGCAGGGATAGTTGTTGTTGCCCTGTGTGGTTGGGGTACGAATGCCAGGGGCATTCGGGTGTGGTGGATATGGTAGAGCTACAGCAGGTCGCACGAATGCCTGCTGCCGGGCCTAGAACTGTGGTGGATGAAAGGGAGGACAAAAATAATTTTGTGGATGATAAATTATCTTTTGGCGCTTTTGGTTGCTACCCGAAGATCCAGATGACACATTCTTCTTTTTCTTGGCCTCCTTGTGCTTACGATACTCCTCTTCTGAAGTAAGGGCAATATTGACTGTCTCATGATAAGTAACATTGAAGCAACCAGTTATCATTGTTCGAATCTTAGAATTCCGACCCCTCATGAAACAGGCTTCCTTTTTGCGATCTGAACTGACATGGTCGAGAGCATATTGTGATAGGTGATTAAACCTACCCACATACTGCATGACGAATTGATCTCCTTGTTTCAGAGCAAGGAACTCATCTAATTTCTTTAGCATAATTCCATCCAGAATGAAATGGGCACGGAAAGCTTCATGAAACTCTGCCTAGGTCACACGATGACCAGCTGGCTGTGTGACAAGAAGATTTGCTCACCAAGCTCCCGCAACACCTCTAAGTTGTTGGGCTATGAATACTGGCTTCTAGTAATCAGTGCAGTCGATGAGATCAAACTTCTGCTCCATAGTATGAAGCCAGTCATCTGCTTCTAGTGGTTCATCTGCCCTGGTAAATACTGGAGGATGGGTATTAGTAAAGTCCACATAAGTGGTCTCATTTCTATTGTTATAACGACCCCGGTTGCCCTATGGTACATTATGATTATTATGGGCCATTTCTCTCAGCAGTCGAGCATTTTCAGCAGTGGCATTGACAAGAGCGGCCATGGCCTCTGCCATAGTTGGTGGAACGGGTGGTGGATTAGGAGCATCACTCCCACCCAGTGAGGTTCCAGTGCCATCATCAGCACGAGCATGAGGCATCTATTTATAACAAGCCAAACTTTATTCACAAACTTTTATTGAACTTGTAAAAGTTACTACAAGCACACACCACATAGGTTCACTTATTTATTACACAAGTCCTCACTTAGGCAGGACTACCCAGTTCAACTAAGGCTGACATACTTAAGCAAACTTCTAACTCAACATAAACACTCGACCACCTCAGTCCTCGTGGTCGGTGTCCATCCCTGAAACATGACCTCCTTCATCGTCACTTTCATCAATAAGTTCTATATCCTTGGGATCTTCTTCTTCGGACTCCTCAGATTCACCACCATCTGTGAAAATGACACCAGGGTCTAACTCACCTGCACCAGGAGGAGGATGCAGTTGATAATACAGCTGATGCACTTCCTCATGGAGAATCTGATTATCTCCCTCTAGGTCATTGACATAAAACTCTAATTCCTTCACGCGATCCCTAGCAACATCTTCTCAGTGCCATGCCTCATTTCTTTCCTTAACCAGACGACCCATCATACGCTCACAGCTTAGATGAGCCCCTGTGAGACGTCATAAAAGACCCTGTAGCTCCCCAACATGGATAGCATCACTAGCCCTATCTCTGGTAGCCTGTGCTAACTTTGTGGAGAGCCTCTCCATCTCAGCCTGAAGGTCAGGCCTGCTACTGCTGCTGCTAGCACCCTCGTTCCTAGGAGCAAGCTGGTGATGAGGAACTCCCTTGGGTCCAGTGGACTTGGGGGGCGTCAACTTGGTACGGGCCATCCTGTAGAGGGTAAGATAGAATTGGTAAGGATGGCTGGGGAGGATCTGAAGGTTAGCATGAATAGGATGGATACTACTTGACCCAAACCACACTAACAGGGAAGGGAATTAGCAGGTTCATTAAGCATGATGCATGAATCGAACTTACGAAACTAAGCATAAAAGATTTCCAGTAATCAATTACACAAAAGTAACAAACAGTAAACTTTATACATAGGGCAATTTTAGCATGCTATTCCACCAATAGTCTTTAATCATGACTAAAAACCACAAGATGAATAAAGATAAGTAATAAGCAATTTGGACCAAAATAACAAGTTAAATTCATTTGACCCAAATTATTTTAAAGTTTTATAAGGTAATACTATAATAGCCCTGACAATGATCGCTCTGATACCAGCTGTGGCAGAACGTCCTAAATTATATGGCCCACATGCACCTGTCATTGCCTTAAAGACCTCTGACAACTATATATGTGCACCACATAACTTAAGAAGCCTGTCGGGTGTCCTCAGGAAACTCGAATCATCCACGATCTTCTGAGCAGGATCACATTTTAGAGACATTACAGTATTACAACAGTTTATATAATAAATTACATCATAGTAGAAGTGCGGAAGTCTTACATAACATAAATTTACAAACCATCTGTTCCAAATCTTACAAACCTTAAGTTTAGTTATTACAACCATAGTAGTGCAGTAGCATTAGTAACTTTATTACAAATCACCAAAACGTGGTGCTCTGCCCAAGAGCCAAACATACTACTCATCGTCGCTTACCGCAAAGACGGTCATGCAGCAGGGTCCGAAACAAACCTGCTCATGAGGCGCACCTGCAACAGGGGTTTAACAAACCCTGAGTACAAAAGCACTCCACAAGACTTAACCGACAAAATGGGTGGAGATGACTTAGGAATGCAGGCTCAGGGAATTTAAGGTAAGGCTTTAGCAAGAATCAAAATCTTTTGCAGAAAAGCTCACTATTAGTGAATCCTTACTTTCACTCTTTTAGATTCGTCATTTTATTAAGATTATTACTAAGTGAGCCTATACAATAGTATTCACTTCTTAACATCCATCTCATGATTCCAAGTCCAAAGTTCCATCCATTAACTATGATACAGTGCATTGATCAAGTCTCCTTAACCGAGGAGCAACGACGATTCGAACCGATTATACCCAGTTGCGGATCCCTAACCACACGACATATGTAGGACTCAAACCTACATATATCAACCTTCACTCGGATCCTCTAAAACGTGATCGGGTCTAGCGCCAACCGAGAGTACAGTACACCTCCAATCCAGCCCTTGGCCACAAGGGTACACACTACTCTCGCCATCTCTCCACTCCCAGTACACGGTCGGCCGTTCACGGAATAGATTAGCTGAGGTCTTAGGCTTACTGGAGTATGCGATCAATTGCAAAGTCTCAATCAAGCAAGCCTACAATGAACGGTCCATAACCAACACAGTCGAAGACACTACATTGGGACTCCTTTCCCGACACAAGTCCCCCGATCGGTCTCAAATTAACATCCTTATCATTCATTCAGTTGTTCCACAACAACCCTTCAAACTTTGTCAAACATTTTCAAAGGTTTCTCATTAAGCAAGGCTAAACATACTAAGTATTTTCAAATAAAACAGTAACAAGGATAACATTGAAGCATCAAGGATGATAGTGCAGTAATTAAGTTATCACTCAACTCCTATCACCTAATGCAATAAAGCATTAACATAAGTGAAATAAATCTTTTCAAAACGCAAGGAAGGTTTAAATGTATTCAGGGCTTGCCTTGGTAGATAGGAAGTTTAGGTTCTAGGTCAGTACCATAAATATCAAATCCCACCTCCACTGACGACTGGGGACAGGTTCAACCACGTTAATCTCCTCGTTCACGGGGACTACACGAGATGATAATGTATGCCTAATACGATGAAGTATGAAACATGATGTTTGGTGGATGCATAACAAGATTAAGAACTTGAGTACAACTTTCCTTCATGGTACAATTGCAAAACAACACTAACCTGACCCTATTTTTAGGGTTTCATTAGGTTAACTACTTTGTTAATGATTTTCGTTAATCACATGAAATAAGATTAATTAAGCCCTCACAACATGATTAAGAGAGCTCAAACAATTAATTAAAGGTGCCAAATGTCATTAAGAGTTAATGACCTAAGGTCAACATCCAATCACAAAGTCAAACCAACCCTAAGTCATTAAGTACAAATTACTTGATTAACTAATTAATTAATAAAGCATAAATTAAGTATAAAATCAAAGTTGTCCAATTAAGCTCAAATTTTTATTTTAAGAAGCTTGCATCATAGCTAGGTGGCAAAACAATTTTTACAATTTTTGGATAATTAATTAAGCCTAGAAAAATTATGGAAAACTCATTTATCAATTAAATGAGCTAATTAATTAACATACAAAAAGTAATCAAAATTAGAATTTCATATTTTTCCTAAATAGTACACATTACAGAGAGGCTACACAAAAAAATTATCATTTTTGGAGCTCCAAATAATTCACAATGAAATAAACAAATTTGGTAGTATTTAATATTTTCAGAAAAATAAAAATAAAATCTTCATAACAGGCTCGTTGTCCTTCTCCTCTCCTCGCTCGGCCCAACCACGTGTGGCCCTCTCTTCTCTCTCTCTCCCTTGGCCTGCTTCTCCCCTTGCCCGACCCAGCTGACCGGCCTGGCCCAGCAAGACCACGCCGCGCCCCTATCATGGCCGATGGCCAAGGTGGTGGCCGGCCGGTCACCAGCTCGCCGGCGGCGAGGCTCCAGCGAGGCGGACCGCACTAGCACAACCAACACGACCCTGCGAAGCTACCCAGACCTCTAGAACAGCAGTAGGCACACCGGAGGAAGCCCCCAACGGCCATGGCGACCACGGTGGTGGTCCGGCCAGCGGCACTGAGGTGAAAACGCCCCACCGGTGTGGTAACGACTAAAACGGCGTGAGCATCACGCTCAGGAGCTCACCGTGATTACAGTGATGTGCTTGGTGGAGGCGGAGATGGACCGAAGGGACCGGACCACGGTGAGGCGGCTCCAGCGGCGCTCGGACCGGGCGCGGAGAAACTACGGTGCGCGAGGCGGTG